>OY759224.1:27004939-28446665 GCA_963662175.1 Aradus depressus
GGCTTGATGGATTTGATTAATTTTATTTTAAATTTGTTCGTCATCGTCTGTGGAAGATTAAAGGCGTATCAGTACCTCAATATCTGGTCCATCCCAGCATCCACCCACGCAATCTTTGTAACTCAAAAACCACTGCAACGATTAATGAGAAATCTTTTTGAATAAATTAGTTTTAGCTCCAGGATGGTTGAAGTCTATGTTTTAATCAACCTGGTGGTCACAAGCGTTCTCAAGTACCCACTGGCTAGGACATCCACTGATGCTAAGTATTCACTAGCTGTGGTTTCCGCCGTTGAATGGCGCGTACTAGCCATGGTGCCCAGGGGTCCTAAAAACTTACTAGCTGGGATGTCTGCCGTTGAAGGACTATAAGCGTTATTCCATATGAATAGCCTTATAGGAGATATTGGGAGAAAAGTCAAAGTTCCCCGGGCAACGCCGGGTATTACTGCTAGTTTATTATAATCTTCGTCAATGAACTGAATTCCAAACCTTTTTCAGGTTGAGGAGCTGAACTGATTTATCAATATTTCTGCAACTCGTTGCGATGCGTAGGAAATCGGGTGTTGTGTGAGGAAAAAAATCGGAAACAATATGTTTTATAATCTGATTTCTGGTGAAGAGAATTTAAATCTTATTTTTTATTTTTTTAGGTCACTCGAAGAGTTGAACTCTTTCACAACGAAGATTTCACATTAATTCTGCAATTCTTTCTTGTCGACATAAAATCTTTTTTTTTTTTTTTTTTTTCTTTTCTCGCATACAAATAAAGGGTTTAAAATTTATAAATGACACTTCGTTGTTGGCAAAAAAAGAGAAAAGGAAAAAGGACAAACCTTGTTCTCTTGGACAATGGTAATGTAGGGGTAGGGAGGGCTTTCCTTTGGAGGGTTTTAGCCTTTGGAAAAATAAAAGGGTTTCAGCGACTATTAGCAGGGAGTTTTCAAAAGAGAGGGATGGTGGAAAAACCAAGTGGAAATTCTTCTATTTTGGGGTTGAAGGAAGAAAGGTTCAGGGAACCATGAGCATCCACTTAATATTTTACAAATTCTGAGAAAAATATGACCATTTTTGTAGGTCAGAAGTCAGTGGGGGTTTTGTTGATTCCATTTGAATCCATCGTCCGATTCCCTTCCAGAATTTAGAAGCTCCCTCTGTTCGCTAGCGTTGAATTCCCTTCTAAAGCGAATAAAGTACTTCCTGGAATTTGAAAAACAAAGCATTTGGAGATGTTTGTAGTCTAGGATACGTTTAATCTCAGGGTTATACTGATTCTCTTCAAAAATATATATAGCAGCGTTTCGCATCATCTTATTCCAACGCGGATGGAACACTTCTAAAAATTCGAGAAAGGAAAAAAAAATATCCGAAATTTAGTCTGTTGTCTGAGTTCACAACCAAGCTAATCTCAGAATTCTGTAATAGCTCTTGAGAGTTTTGAAAAAATAAGAGTTTTCAGTGTCTATTAGCAGGGGAGTTTTTTCAAAGAGAGGACCGTAGAAAAAAATTAAGTGGAAATTCTAATTTGGGGTAGGAGAAAGAATGTTTTCAAGGTCAGTTATTATCAACTTTTACCTACTACATCGGATGAATAGGAACGTTCTTCTTCTGGCGTTGTTTCTTTTACAACGTGGGTAGAGCACTACCAGGAATTGGAAAAAAGAAACTGGGCTATAAAAATTCGAAATGGATTGCAAGTTAAAGCTTTAGAAGGCGTTTATAGTCTGTTGTTAGCTCATGACGAAGCTCTTTTCGTTAGCGTTCCAGCACGGAAAAGAAAGATAGGCGTTCGGAGATGTTTGTATAATCCTGAAGAGCTGTAAGCTTGCAACCAAGCTATTCTCACAACTTTGTTATCTTAATAGTCTCTTGGACAGAACTAATGTAAGCTTTGTCTCCATGGAATTTGGGGAAAATAAAACCGAACCTCTCAGCATTTTGGAATTAAGAAGCCCCTTCTGTTTTCTAGCATTCCAACGCGGATAGAGCACATCTAGGAATTTGAAAAAGAAGCTTTTGAGGGGGCTGAGCTCTTGTCAGTTCACAACGGAGCTTTGTTTCCTGAAGATCTCTAGTAGTAATGTAGTGTTTTGGAAAAATAAAAGAAGTTTCAGTGTCTATTAGCAAGACGTTTTTCAAGAGAGACGGTAGAAAAAAAAAGTGGAAATTCTAATTCGGGGTCGGAAAAAGGTTTCCAGAGGCAGTGAGCATCCACTTAATCTTTGGACTATTAAATAGGAGGAAGAAGTGGGCGGAGCGACAGGGGATTCGTTCTGGTCGACAGAACGCTGAAAGGTGGGGATGATTTTTTCAAAAGAAATGGACACAAAATTAGGATCCAAGGGCTATTGTTATGCTGAGCGTCCATTGTGGGATGGCTTGAGCAAACAAAAAGTTTGTCTCAACAATGATTGGTTCCGCTCTGGGTACGTGCTTGACCAATCCCTAGCCTTGCTTCTCACACCCACGCCCTCCTCATCCCCTTTTTCTTCTCTTTTCTGCGGTTTTCCCTTTTAGGTTTTTCCTCTTTTTATTCTTCTTCGGGACTGCGGTTTACAAATGGCAAAGCACTCAGTATACCTTGTTATCTTGTCTTCGGAAAAATGAAGAAAATATTGAAATCTACAGTTTTTTTATATTCTCACTCTCTCTGGAACCAATTTAGCGATTGGACTGAAAATTAATCATCAATCATAAATTTCGTGTTGATACAAAGGGGAAAGAACAGTGATCGAGTGTTTGGGGAAAAACTCACGAGTTCTGAGGGCTGAATCGGTTGAATTTCGCAGCAACGCGATGCATCTTCAATGTTTCGGTGAAAATTTCGTGACAAGATCCAACTGATATCCCATACTCTTCAGCAAGCTCCTGACGGAACCAGGGTGTTGATTTTGTCGACATGTGGGTCGTCAGATGACGTGGAAGGACGTCCAAGACGCTCATCGTCATCCATCGACTGTCGACCATCCTTAAAACATTCATGCCACTTGAAACATACCGTACGCTTCATAGCAACATCACCGTAAGCCGTGTTGAGCATAGCAAATGTTTCAGTCGCTGATTTTCCAAGTTTAACACAAAATTTGCTCATTCATTCTAAAATCCGAAAAATGAAAAAACCGCACATCACTGCAAGCAGGAAACAGCGTTATCATCAGCTGATCTGCACAAACCTAGTGACACCAAGCGGATTCCGCTGGAACCAACCGGAGCCGCGAAATTCAAACCGTCAGCTTATTTTTTGAACAGACCTCGTACATGTAACAGAGAAGATGAAAGGCAGATCGTCGATATAAATGAGGAAAAGTAGCAGTCCTAAAATACTTCCTTGGGGAACCCCATAGTTTATCAAGTTCTGACTGTTGATAGTGTGGGTTTATATTGGTCAAACTCATTAAGCTAAAATAGTCGGGATTACTTCTCTAGAGTAGTATAAAAGAAGTTAAGTAATCGGTCAGAAATTCGATGTTGACTTTTCACCAAAATTTCGGGTTTTCCGTGCCCCTATTTCCAAATTTTTTTTAAAAAATCTGTCTGTATGCTTGTGTTCACGATAACTACCGATAGAATGATTGGATCAACACGAAATTTCATACGTTTATCCAGAACCTCATGAGGACACATATTAGTTGTCCGCGGAATTTAGCTAAGAGAAGACGGCTCTACTCAAAAACTTCAAAAACTGTTTTGTTTTTTTTCATTTAACCTCACTGAAAATTTTAGTACAAAAACATAGAACAACTTAAAACTTTTTGAAAATTTAAGCTTGGCAGAACAGTAAAAGCTTTTACTGTCAGACCCTTAGGCAAGTGTTCATTTAACTGAAAACACTAAACTGTCTTCAGGTAACAGCTTGGCAGCTCTGGGACATGTTCAGAGCAGCGGTTTAAAAGCCCCCATTGTGAATATTTTAAATTTGAATTTGTTTCCAAATTTCCGATAGATAATGTACTTTTCAATTAAACAATTATTTCGAGAATGATTTCCAAATTTCATTTCTATTTGAAAGCGAACATTTATCGCACAGATTCCTCTTGGATAATTTATTTCATTAACTTTTTTTAAATCTCAAGGAAAGGGTCAAAATACAAACATAAAAGAGTTCAAGAGGGGGCCGGTAATGAACTCAAGATTGCGGGTTCGAAACATGGCCGAGGCCTTTAGCATGCCGTCCTTCGGTCCCAAGCTGTACGATGTCAGGTACTCGTCAAAGACCCTCCGTAGATGAATTTTAAAAAAGAAAATACATAATAAGAATAGTAGAGTAGGGCTCATGAAGGAGCGCTCTGGTAGTAGGCGATATGACCTCATAGTTAAAGCTAGGGCATGAGTCATAATAACTAAATAAGATTTAACAGCCAGGATAGGCTCATTGGATCGGCTAATGTGTACACCTAGGGACCTAAGCATTCAAAGCTCGCTTCCCTTCCCTGT
The DNA here is from genome assembly GCA_963662175.1 of Aradus depressus. NCBI lineage: Eukaryota > Metazoa > Arthropoda > Insecta > Hemiptera > Aradidae > Aradus > Aradus depressus. The sequence continues at coordinate 27,009,374 of OY759224.1, forward strand.
AAATTAGACTCTTGGAGTATTTTGCCTACTCAAGGCTAATTTAACCTCCCTTCCGAAGGAGGTCGTGCTCAAGGTTTTGTTGAGCTCAGTAGGCAAGAACATTACGCTTGAACTATAAAATAATATAATCTCTAAAGATAGTTGCGATCTAAGTATGTACCGTTTGTTACAACAAGACAATTATAATTGGTAAAAGTAGTCGGTGACTCACTGGCAACGAACGGTTTTCGCTCTACCGATTTGACTGAAAATCTACAGGTGCAATGAGGGCCCCGGTAGATCAGAGTTAACGTCCTTGTTTACAGAGGTCATGATCGCGTGTTCGAAACCCGCTCGAGTCATATCAAGGATTTCTCCATCGTCCTAATTGAATAACGTATTTACTAAATTATGAATTAATTGTAGAATGCCTGATAGTGAGGGCAACCTCGAAAGCCAGCTAGCATATAATAATCTAAAGTCAGACTGCATTTTTATTTTATATGTTTCATATCCATTAAAATGTCATTCATTATTTCTCTATATTCATGCAACTACAGGAGACTAAATGGATGAAATTTTTATATTCGACTGAATAAACTTATTTTCACCACAGAACAGAGAAACAAGGCTTTGACATCCCAGAATAACTGAAATTATTCATTCGTCAAAAATCTTTGATATAATAAATACTACAAATATTATATATATTTAGACATTAAGGGCTTTTGATGGAATAAAATATAAAACAAAGGGCTTGGCAATACTAAACAAACATTTCTGTTGCCAATAATATTTACACATAAAAAATAGTTATTGTGACTCATGCCCGAGCATTAACATCGAGGTCATATCGCCAACTACCAGGGTACTCTTTCGTGACTATACAATGGGAGTCCTGAATATTGACAAACCTAAATTTTTATTCACATAGGGTAAGGTGTCTTTAACCAGTTCCTGTGATCTTACAGGCTCGGGATCATCCCTTAAGTAAACCTAATTCCCTCGGACGGGTTTCGAACCTGCAATCTTGAGCTCAGTACAAGCAAGCACGCTACTCACTGAGCTACCGGCGCCCTTCTCCGTTTCCATTTAAGAGAAACGAATGAACAAATAGGTGAGGCATATCAATTTGTTCAATTGCCAGGCAGAATTGATGAAAAAGTCATTGATTTGAGTTTCAGGGAATGGAAGAAAATGCATAGAATACTTCATATAATTTCTAGCATTGAGAATTTTCTTTTTTGAAATACATAATTAACATACAAACAATAGTTGGTATAGGGGAAATTATATAAACAGAATTTGATTTTTTTTTTACAAATCAATCGACCATTTATTTGGGCTAAAAATCAAATGTTTGTGTTGTTGGAAAATTAATAGGTGCCGTCATTATAGAATTCTGAATACACAAATACAATTTCGATTGCAATTTATTCCCCCCCCCCCCCCCCCCCCCCCCCCCAATTTTGGAATTAAAAATGTGAAACAATGAAAAATGTGAATTTTGAGGCAAATCACAATAACGTTAGATAGCATGTGTGTCCCACTTAATAGTCGAAGTACCGCTACCCGGGGAAAACCGGTCCAACCACATCCTGATTCTACAACCAGCCCCACTCGCTTCAGACATCTAGCAACCAGCCTTATTTATATTTTATTTAATGAAAAATTTATAAATTAAAGTTTATATTTGAATTTATAAGTGGTCGTGCGGGCTAGAGCGTAGGGCTTTGGTCGCATCGTCTCACCATGGTTTGCGGGTTCGAATCCCGTCAGGGAGTGAGTTTTATTTCGTAGGTCCCGGGTCCATGGTTGTTGTAAATAACTAGATAACAATTTCATAAGAGACCTAGCTAATATGCAAAGCACATTGGCCAAAAAAAAATAAATAAACAATACATATGGTTTTTGTTTTTATACACATCGGTTAATGTTCCACTCATATGGGCATGCCCAAAACTTAATTTTACTTTCCATAGTAAAGAGGAAATTATATAATCGGTCAAGATCGTGGGTTCGAAACCCGGCCGAGGTCCTTAGTTTATTTTATCTGGAAGGTAAAATAAACTTAAGCACACCGTCCTTCGGATGGGACGTTAAGCGATTGTCCCGAGCTTGTACGATGTCAGATACTCGTTAAAGACCTCTGCCCTAGGTGAAAAAAAAATTTAGGGTAGGCACAATTTAGGACTCCCATAGTAGAGTCAGAATTAATATATTTTCTGATACCCTCATTCAGAAAATGGAACAAAAACCCCGATAGAATGATTCAGGGCATTCAGAGAAGCGGTTAGACTCAAAAACCCTGATTGCTGATGATATGTTTATTGATTTTGGAGGGAGAGCTAAAACATAATTGATCATTGATTAGTGACTATAATGCCAATTTTGCGTTGCTAATTAGACCAATTATTTATTGTAATTCTTTTATATTTCAAGAAAATTTCAGGATGGTTGATACAAATACAGACGGAAAAATCAAAGAAGTCAATCTATCAACTCTTTGTCAAACAAATTGGAAAAATTGATGAAAAATCTGATAAGAAAAAATTCATCAAATTTGATTGGCACAAATCCACTGTTCACATTCTGAAATATTGTCACATACTGAATGTGTAAAGTTCCTTCTAGATACTTGTTGGTTTTGACGTTCTAATTAATTGAATCTGCATGCGGCTTTTTAGAAACGCGATCATTAATCAATTAAGGTTTCGCTCTACCTCCAAAATCAATCGAACAATTTGTCTGAAAATCAATAGTTTTCCTACTCAACGACTACTGGATCCTTATAGAAAATTTCAAGTTGATATATTCATTACATTGGCTATTATTAGGGTTTTTGAGAGGTCACCCCCCTCCCCTTCGGCTTATTTGGTTGAAAATCAATCTCAGAATACATTTCTGCGATCTGTGTCGATGTAGTGAAAAGCTAATGAAATAAATACAAACAAAGAACTTGTTTAAATTGTATAGTGTGTAATTCTACAAAATATATATACATAAAAAGCAGATAAGCGCAGCTGCTGGCAAGAGATGGGGAGTCCTGCTGGAGGAAAAACATCGGATAGCTGGGGACATGGCTAGGAGGGTGGCGGTGGCCAACTTCAGGATGCTCACAGGACACGACTGCCTCCAGAAACATCTGAAGAAGATAGGAGTGGCCGATTCACCGATATGCCCGCTCTGCAACGATGGGGAAATGACAGGGGACCATCTTCCGACCTGCTCTGCGCTGATTGATATTGTCCAAGCCCGGGATAACATGTCCCACGATAATCGGTTTCGGCTTATGCCATCGTCAGTACAAAGTTGTGTTTTTGTGCTTACGTATATATACAGGGACGTAGCCAAGAGGGGAGCAGGGGGGGGGGGGGGGGGGGGGTGCCAGAGCAAAAAACCAAGATAATAATTAAATAAACTAAAAAAATTGTTTTGATTAAAAATAGATTGCTTGCAAGTTACCAATAGCATCTTCAAATTTCCCATGCGTCTGATTCCTAAATCAGCAGTCAGCTGTTACATAAATGTACATGTACAAAACAAGTCATATTACTTTTTTTTTTAAATATATCAATTTCATAATTTCATTTCCTCGCTCAAAATCGCCATTTATGTTATACTTTATACTCTTAAAGCTGATTTTACATGCGCAGTAAAAATGAAAAGCGCAGCAGCAGCAAATGCACACTTTTGGATGTGAGTCATTTAATTCTAAAAGGACAGAAACCACAGTGTGCATTTGCTGCTGCTGAGCTTCGTATTTTTGCTGCTCATGTAAAGTCAACTTAAGTATTAGTCAGTGGTTACCTCAGGGGGAGCTTCTAGAGGTCCAAGTCTCCCAAATAATTAACAAAACGTCTGCTATGCTAACCACGGAAACTGCGGGCTGTGCCTCCGCGAGTCTGTACCCCTCGTAACCTAACTTTGAATCCCCCCTGCTCACAATCCTGGCTACGCCCCTGTACATATATATTTGTGGAAATAGACAATAGATAAACATGTTCTTTATATATAATATGTACATTGTATCGGAATTTATCATATTAAGAACGACACATATTAATTTTTAGTCAAATCGGCCAAAGGGAAGAGGAGGATAAGGGAGAGTTATTAGTCACACACATAGATTAATAACTGTCATTGTACTGAACGTATTGACACGAAATTTCATATGCAAGTTCAAAACTTCAAAAGGTTGATACCTACCAATTTTCATTCGGCTTTTCAGAGGGAGGACTCAACCCCAAAAACCCAAAAAACCATAGATATCGGTACCATATTTAGTTAGGATTCAAAAGTGACTAAGTAAGTCAACTATAGACGAAGAGCAAACAACTTAGCTGATTATTTTATGCTGAGGAAGCTCATTGCTCCTGATTTACCGAGAATCTTTTTTACCTTTCAAATTATGAGAAGTCAATGACCATTTTCTCAATATTTTCTCTCAGAATTGATCAAGATGACAACAAATTTGAGATCTTTTGCTATAAGTTTGAAGCCCACTGAGCCACATAATAAGTACGATCAAAAGCTTAGTTAAGCATAAAAACGTCATATGTCATAAATCAAGACCTTAAGGGTCATAATGGTCTCTTATCTGCATGCCATAGATTCAATATATGGCTGTAGACTGGCAGCTATATGACGCGAAAAATATACCTACTTTATAGTTTTAGGTATGGGCATTGAAAAATATGGTTCAGACTCTTATGGAAGTTTTGGCAATAATTTTTTGCTACTTCGATATAGGAAGAATTTGCGCCAGTAGCAGGAGTTTGTGGGGGACCTCTTTGTTAAGAGTTGCCTTGATGTATCTCAGATGATAAGAGACAGCGTGCTTACTTACCAAGCTCTTGATCGCAGGATCAAAACCCGGCGACGCACAAAAAAACCCTTGAGCATGTCGTCCTTCTGATGGGACGTTAAGCGATTATCTCGAGTCTGTACGATGTCAGGTACTTGTTGAATACAAGTTTAGGATTTTCATAGTAGAGTCGGGCTCATGTCTACCAGAGTGACAAAAGAGCGATCTGGTAGTAGATGATATTGTAGCATTTTTGTATAGGGCGCTCCGTGCCATTTAGAACACAGTGGAATTTACCTTTTTTGCTCTAGGTGTTGTGACTCATGCTCGGGCTTTAATCGCGAGGTCAAATTGCCTACTAACAGAGCGTTCTTTTGTCGCTTTGATGGGCCCGAGCCCGACTCCACTACAGTACCTGACCCAGTTTAACGAGTACCTGACATCCTATAGACTCGAGACAATAGCTTAACGTCCCATCCGAAGGACGGTGTGCTCAAGTTTTTTTTACTTCCCAGATAAAACTAAGGGCCTCGGCCGAGTCATGTCCGCTTTTTGCTCCATTCTTCGTCAGGACACAACTCTTCATGTACCACTGGGAAGACACATATTTTAAACTAACAATAAAGTAATTGAATTTTGCCAAATGCCTAATAAAGCCGTAGTTAAGAAGTGTAGTTAACAAAATGACTACGACGTAGTTAGCTGTATCCGAATTTTTAAAAACATTTTAGTAGGTAACTTAAAACTTTTACGAAATCTAAATTATTAACAAAAAATTACCACTGAAGCAAAATCGTTTAATTGCTTAGAAAGTTCGGGACTTTAAACTTTCGTCAGATTTAAGTTCGCTTGTTATTTATTTTTTTCAAACAGATTTCATAATCCTACGACCTGAAACCCAAATCAACATTTTATTTTTATTTCTTAAAATGTTTCTCTCTCATTTTATCATTTTCTAAATTCATTAAACACTTAGTAAACAAACATTCGTAAATAAAAAATCTTTAGTTAATCACCAGCACAAATTAATCAACTAAGTTTTTGCTTCTCCTCTGATCTTCCCTTTTCCATTGGCCGGTGTCGCGAAAAATTGATAGGTGCCGTCATTAAGGCGATTTGAATTTAAATACAACATATCTTATCGATCCATTCATTTCATCGGCAGTTATTAAGAGTTATTTGTGTTAAGCCCCTCTTTCCCTTCGGCAGATTTAGCTGAGAATCAATAGGTGTTGTTGTATGGTTTTGACTATATGAAATTTCGTGTACCTGTGACCTAATAACGACAGTTATTAGATCACAGGTTGTTAAATAAAAAACAAAAACATTAAGGCGTAGTCAAGGTCCACGCTGTAGATTTTCCGTGAAAACGTCGGGATAAAGTCATTTTTCATTTTCTTTTCGATGCTGCCGTAGCTCTTGCATTTGCTTGGCACTAGACTTTTTAGGTTTTTTAAATTCCTTTTGATGCGAGCTTTCCTCTGATTTGCGTTTTCTATAATTCCGCGCATATTTACGATTCATATGAGACATCTTTAATTTTTTTGAAATTTTTAATTTAATACAGATTTTTACATACATTTCAGCGAATATTTTTATTGTTTCACTTTGAGTCCTAGTAGTGCTCCTCAAGCTCTTTACAATGACACCCGAATCAACGTCCTATCTAAACGCGTTATCACGCTTCACTAATTTCTAATTTTACACAACGCTAATTCGCAACAATCATCCGCCGGCGCCCACACTAGCCCGATAACGTCACAGGCAAAACAAACACTGCACAACAAACACGTATAGACATGCTCTATCCATTGTGACCTCAACCGTTGTTATCGCATTATTAGTCTCGTAGTTATTATCGATTGAAATCTGACGGTATTTTGTAACACAAGAAAGTTTGACCGGCTATCATTGTGCTTAACGAGCCAATAGACGTTTTCACTTAAAAATGTAGTCTGACCTCTCACAGATTTTCATTAGTACCTAGTAGCTAGCCGGCTTTCGAGGTTTCCCTCATCATCATCCAAAGCCGGCTAGCTACTACTAATAAAAATCCGTCAGAGGTCAGACTACATTTTATTTGTAAACCTGTAAAATAATCACTTCTCACTACATCAGCCATCTTCATATTTACAGTTATTACAAGTTTTTGTGTTAATCACACAATAATCGCTCACTTCTCTTTTGCCGATTGGTCTGAAAATCGATATACACAATTTCGTGTCGATACATTCATTTTATCGAAATTTATCATGTTCACAGACACGCATTCACACAGACAGTGAGGCTTTTAGAAAACAACATCCAAATTCTGACCGATTACGTAACTACCCCTGTACTGTAGCTTGGAGGAAAATTTTTAAAAATATACAAAAAACTGAAAAAAAAACAAAAAAATAATAACAATAAAAAAAAACTCTGCTTTGTTCAGCTTCAAAAAATGAATGTTTCCCAGAAATAAACCAAAGTTTAGGAATTCAGGTTTCACCAAGCATTTCATACCAACATTAATTAAATATTATACAACTCAGAGAATTTTCATTTTAATTATTATTAACAAATACCTGCTCCTGTCGACGTATCTCGTAATACAGAACAATGCATTGTTTAAAACAATACACTTGATAGTTTTTTTAAATGGAATTTTCAGTCAGTAATAAAATGAACAAATAATTTTTACCTCTTGTTTTCACCCTACCAAACGAATCATACACAAACGTCAATTCCAAACGTTAATATGCGTACGTTAAAAACGTACCGAAATGTTGTCGTGAAAAAAAAAAATTCCGGAAAAGTTAACAAAAATTCAATGTAGAAGGAATTCGAGATTCTGTTGAGTAAAAGAAATTTTAAAATTTGGCTAACGTTTCGAAAATTATTTATTTTCTTTTGCAGGGCCTTATAATGACATGAGTGGATGTGTATGGTGAAGGTGTTGTGAGTTTGTGTCCAACACCTTCACCACACACATCCACTCAAGTCATTATAAGGCCCTGAAGAAGAAAATAAATAGTTTCCGAAACGTTGGCCAAATATTGAGTTTTCATTTAATTGACAGAATCTCGAATTCCTTCTACATTGAAAAGATACTGTCGACTCTATTAATCATTATCAAACATTATTATTTTAATTTAAATTAAATAAAAATCTTTATTTACTTATATTATTATTTCCTTCCTTTCTATTTTGTACATTTCAACATGAACGTCATTATCTATTTATTTATTTTAATAATTTACAGAGTATTTATAGACTCGTTTATCCGGAGTAATGGGCGGGAGAGGTCCGCACGTATGAATGAAAACCACAGTTAATCAAGACACTTTTTATTTAACGAATTACATATGCGTGTACATTGTCATGTTATAACGTTATCAGGAAATATGAAACAATCCTTCTTTGTTTTTTGCGGTTTGAAATGATTTTCCTTACTTCAGTTCTAGTTTTTTCTCAAATTCATTTTGTCGAAGTCAAAATTTTCCTGTAGGCAGAAGTTGATGACATGAACTGCTTCCAATTGCTTCACTTGTCTGAATGTTTTCTTCTTTAGCGACAAAACTGTCATCATTGTCACTCTACTCTGTCTCTAAGTTTCTAGGAACCTATACTTACTGCTTACACACCACGGTTAATCGCAAACACGGATAACCAAGACACGGTTAATCGAGGTTCGACAATATTCATTCTATTCTATTATTACATCAGTTTTCTCAAATTAATAATATTTCAAAAAGTCTTGGCAACCTCCCCTCTCTCATATTTAAATCTCCTTTTTGCCTTTTTATTTTTATAGATAAAATTATTTGTTATTTAATTCCCTCTTAATTAAATTGTTGATTACTTTTTACGTTTTTTTTAGTAATTTATATTAATTATTGTACTTTAATTTTTTTACTATAGTAGGTACTATGTTAATTTTTTCTTCACTTAGTGAATTCTGATATTTTATTTTTTTTTTTTGTTTCTTTTCTTTTTGACTTTTTATATATTTATTCTCCGGGTGTCTCGGTCCCAGAATAATAATGTATTTTCATTCATGAAATGTGTGAAAACAATAAACGCCAAACTTGAATTAAATATTCATTGTTATTTTGCTTACCAACTACTAAATAGTATTTCCATAACATCACCGACATACCTGAGAACAGAAATAATTGTAAATTAGTTACAGAAAAAAGTAAATCTTATGCTAATAGTTATAAGTATATACTATAACTATGAAGGTCGTCGGCGGATCAGCGGCCTTCCCCAGCTCAAATTTATTAAGTTGTCGCTCTCACTCTACAATTAAGCGACCGATTTTGGTTTAAAATCAATAATTAATAATAATACACAGGGACTTCGGAATTCTCATTCTAAATCTTGTCGATACATTCATTACATAGGCCTGAGAACGAGGATGTGCATGTGTGCGAGGCCGTCCACACCCTCCAAGCCCGGGACCGTTTAAGTCCAGAGAGCCCGGTGATGCCGCCCCAAACCCCCCAGCCGGCCAATACCACCCGCCAAGCCACCCCAAGGGATCCCCGCACTCAGCCCTTAGGGAAGCTTAAGTTTTTAATAATTGTACTTATATACTTATATTGTATCCAAATAATTATTATGTTATTGATAGATATGAAATAGGTTAATTATAAAATTATTATTTGGACTCGAATTCCTGACCGAGATAACTTAACCTATATTTTTAAGTAAAATGGAAGGTTATAGTAAATTGTATAATATATAATTTATAGCTCAGAAGGTCTGCCGGGTATCGCTTCGTTGCCTTCAGCCTTGGCCGGCCAAGCATAAAGCGAAAAATATTTCATTAAATTAATTCTCAAAGTGACTTTTGAACTTTGTGATGACGATGGCGCAAGCCGAAACACTTATACAAAAAAATAATTTAAAATACACACATGTGTATATATTTTTATGGAATGAACAAGTTGTTTTTACTTCCGCAGTTTTACTATGTATAGGGGAAGTTATGTAATCGTTCAAAAATTCCATTTTTGAGTTTTCATGTTTTCCGACCTCTAGATTCCAAATATCAATAAAAAAAAAAAAATTTCTGTCTGTGAACGCGATAACTCCCGATAAAATGAATGTATCGGCATGAAATTTTATATTTTTAAAGTCCAAAACACAATGAGGACATAACCTATTAAATTTCAGCTATATCGACTGAAGGAAAGGGGGGTTCAGGGAAGGGAACAATTGCCAATGTAATGAAATGATCAACATCGTCACAAAATTTAGTTTGAGGATTTAGGAGCCCCTGTGTAAGTCAACTGTTGAATATTAGCACTAACGGTAGACTGGTTTTGTAAAGGGAGCCGAAAACTAATTGATTAATTCGTTCTGGGGAAGAACATTGTCTGTGATTCACCGACGCCTTTTTCGTTATATTATTAGCTTTACACTATATCGACACAGATTGCAGAAGTGTATTCGGATATTTTTACACTTTATTATTTATATTTTATATTTCATTTTTGGATTTAATAAAATGCGTATTAATAACTGCTGATGTAATTGACGTATCGTATCGACACGAAATTTAGTATGACGATGTAGAAGTGCCTGTGTAAGTCATCAGTTTCTCAGTGGGTAACTGCAGTGCAAACTAGGTTATCGAGAAGATGCCACACCAGATATGCAATCGTGTGAACTGAACTGCATCTGTATAGATAGCAGAGAAGGGAAGAAACTATATCTGTTATCCTATATGTCATAACACTGTGACTGCACAATACTCGCTAAGTTATAAAGTTGACGGTGAATCATCAGCTGTGTACTTCCCCAGTACGAATTAAAAGACTTAATAATTAATTTTGTATCGATACATTCATCGGCAGTTATTAGAGTATTTGAGTTGAATGCCCCTTCGACTCCCCTCTTTCCTTCGAGTGAGCTCGCTGAAAACTAATAGGTGTCATCCTTATTGGGGTTTAGAATCGTGTCTGCAAAATGTAAAAAGGCCAGAATCCTGTGGACCTGTGGTGCTTAAATTCAGAAACTCTACTAGGTTGGGAAAATGTTCCCCTATTCTAGTAGACATTTTTCGACCTGTCTGGCCTACATAAGTCACCCCGCATTCGAAAGTAATTCGGTAGTAAAATAGGACTTTCTACCTAGAGAGTTTCCAAGGGCACAGGGTGTTAAATACTTCACCGGAAATTTGGGTTAAGGGTAGTTGGGAGAAAAAAGAAAAGTAAATAGAACCAAAGAACTTGTTTAACTTTTATATTGTCTATTTACACAAAAATAAATATTTATATACTTATTTTTATATTGTCTATTTTTACTTCAATATTGTCTATTTCCATAACTCGAAAAATAATGATTTTCTCAAAAAAAGCTTGAGACAAAAAAAGTAGTGTAGAATTGAGCGCATTATTTGGTGTAATCTAATTTTTAAACAAATGATAATTTTTAACGTTTTTTATGAATTAAAAAAAAAAAAAAATGTTTTGACCGTCAACCTTTTTTTTTTTTTTTTTTTTTTGCAAATTTAGATTCCTGGGAAAAAATAAGGTGAGGTTAAATAAGACATTTTTTTGTTAGAGCAATATTAATGAATTTTATTGTAGTAAATGTTCGAACTGATGTCCTGCAACTTCAATACATTCATCGAAGTTGTTCCTTTGTCTCAAGCTTTTTTTGAGAAAATCATTATTTTTCGAGTTATTTATCTATTATTATTATGTTATTTACCTTTATTTATTTTTATATTGTCTATTTTTACTTTTATATTGTCTATTTCCACAAAAATAAATATCTATATATATTTAAATATTTATTTTTGTGTAAATAGACAATATAAAAGTTAAACAAGTTATTTGGTTCTATTTACTTTTCTTCTTCCCCCAACTACCCTTATCCCAAAGTTCCGGTGAAGTATTTAATTAAGCTATTTCAGCTCCGGGGTGAATAGAAATGTTTTCCACCAATAATTATCCCTACCCTGATTAATTCCATCCATGGTCACGAGATGTCGTGGCTCTCTGATAAACTCTTATTTACTTTTAGGTCGGGTCGCCCGCTACTACCTCTATCGGCGCCTTCTTACACCACGCCATTCTCATTTTACGCTAATTACTTACATGGTACACCTCGAACAGGATGATATATGAACCAATTAGTGAAAAAAAAAAAAATAATAACACAATACATGAATACATTTTTCAGGAAATTGAAATATTTTATATTTTCATTCCAGGGCAGGAAATTATAAATTCTTTTTGATCTCAAAGAAAGGCTCTAAAAATGACAGAATAAAGAAAATCGATGAATTGAATAATTTCTAAGTTGAGAAAAATGGCAATATTATGGAAACGTAATAAATTAAACAGAACCTCGTTTTTACTTTATTATACGTACCTATGATATAAAGAATTATTGTAACCATGCGAAATTCGAGATCGAGTTTATGGCCAAAATAGGACAGCAATTAAGACCACTTTATTTTAGAGCCTCATATTTATGACCTAATCAAAAATTTTTACAAGTAAAATTTCTGTAGTGAAAACTATATGAATGCCGAAAATCGTTCTAAAATATTTCTAGACATTTCTTTGATTAAAAATAATCCTTATGAAATTTCGAATCGCCAATGTCTCCTTAGATTTGAGATGGAAATAATACGACCGAAGTTTATAGTGCCTCTAAGTGCGAAAAATAAATAGTAATTTATGTAGGATATATTATCATAAATATTAAGCACGTCGTCCTTCGGATGGGACGTTAAGCGAAGGTCCCAAGTCTGTACGATGTCAGGTACTCGTTAAAGACCCCTTCAGGGTGAATAAAAATTCAGGGTAAGCAAAATTTAGGACTCCCATAGTAGGAGTCGGGCTCATGTCCACCAGAGTGAAGAAAGAGCGCTTTGGTAGTAGGCGATATTTTTTCTTCAGGGAATTTAATTAAAGATGTAATAATAATAAATTTATTTCCATACATTAAGATAGCTTATAAATTAGATTTATAACTACTTGAGTCTAACACATCTATGATTAGTAGTAATAACAAAACTATTAAAAAAAAGTAAAATGATATTAATAAAAACTGAACCAATAAATATTTAAAAAATATATGAATATATAAAAAAAAAATTAATACAAGATACGTTCATAATAAGGAGGGCGCCGGTAGGTCAGTGGTATGCGTGCTTGACTTCTGAGCTCAAGAACGTGGGTTCGTAACCCGACCGAGGCCCTTAGTTTATTTTATCTGGGAGGTAAAATAAACTTGAGCACGCCGTCCTTCGGATGGGACGTTAAGTGATGGTCCCGAGCCTGTACGATGTCAGGTACTCGTTAAAGACCCCTACCCTACCCTAGGTGAATAAAAAAAATTTAGGGTAGGCAAAATTTAGGACTTCCACAGTAGAGTCGGGCTCATGTCCACCAGAGTGACGAAAGAGCGCTCTGGTAGTAGGCGATATGACCTCGTAGTTAAAACCTGGGCATGAGTCATAAACCTTAACCCCCCTAACCCGTTCATAATAAGTAGACACATTTTTCAATTTATTAAAAATTAAGATAACAATTTTTTTTAAAAACTCTTCGGAAGTTTCTTTATCTCAACGATGTTTCGGGACGTTCTTTTGTCCCATCATCAGGTCCCAATGAGTGAGATATAGAAAAGAAATAAAATAATGTAACTATAACAATATATGAAAAATAATATAAAGATATACATATATATGAATAAATTATTTTTGATATACTAATTATTTACAAATTAATTAAAATGAAGATGTTCTCTTGTAGTGTGGTTAGTTGTTGGTAAAGCGTTTTGTTCTAAGTTCTCAAATTGGTTTCATTGACTTGGAGGAGTGGTAGAGAGGAAAGGATGGGGTACTGGCTGAGGTTCTTGTGGTAAACTTAGTGTTGATCTCCTCAACTGTGTCTAGTTAGCAGACTTGAGACTTGGCAGTCTGTTGGAGGAGTTCTGACATATGAGAGAGGGCTTTACCATACTCCAACAATGAGGAGTTTGTCTATACTTGGATGGTAGAGAGGTGGATCAGGTGGGTGGGACAAGGATGGAGTTTGTCATCCTAGTCTCCTGAAGTCTCTACTGGAGAGTCGACCCTAATGGTGGTGGATTTATGGCTACAAAGGAGTAGTCAGTCCATTCAGAGAAATACTCGTACAGGATAACACGTTTTGCTACTTTTCCTCAATTTACTCCACACAGATTTCATTTCCACAACTATTCGAAGTATAGAGAAAGTTATGTAATCGGTCAGAAATTTTGCCCCCATGAAGTTGGAGGGATCAGGATGACAGAGAACCGGGGGTGTTACAAGGGATCTCAGGTTAACAGGATTCTTATATTTATTTTATTAATTTCCCAGCATATAGGGAAGTTATTGAAATGGGTCCGAAAATCGAAATCAAAATTTTGAACATATTTTCAAGTTTCAAGGTCACTACAGTATTTTTACACTATTTTTGGTGTGGTCAATTTTTCCTGCACGATATTTCCCGAATGAAAAATGATATCGACTCCGCTTTGGTGCCAATCGAAGCATATAAACGTAAATATGATCTGAAAGAAATTTTATTAAATTCGGCCCAGCCGTTTTTTCGTTTAAACAAAAATACAGCCAAAAAAGTAGATTTTAGGAATTCTTGAAAAGGATTTATCCGATCTAATTTTTTCTGGTGGCAATCGTTCATCAATTTGTTTTGTACAGTAGTACTGTACAATAAATAAATAAATAAAATAAATAATAAATAAATTTTGAGTGTGAATTGTACTGTACAATAAAATTCAGTTTGATCCGGACTACGGGGTTCAGTCCCATCTAGTCCGGATTAGCGGGATTCTACTTTATTATTATTTAAATTTATTATTTTCACTTGTTTTATATACTTATATTATATTGTAGGGCGCCAGTAGCTCAGTGGTATGCATGCTTGCTTACTGAGCTAAAGATAGTGGGTTCGTAAACCGACCAAGGCCCTTAGTTTATTTTATCTAAGGGAGGTAAACTAAACTTAAGCAGGCAGTGCTTCAAATGTGACGCCTGTACGATGTCAGGTACTCGTGAAGACCCCTACCCTAGTTAAATAAAAATTTAGGGTAGGCAAAATTACTTCTTTAGTAGAGACGGGATATTGTCCACCAGAGTGACGGAAGAGCGCTCTGGTAGTAGGCGACCACGTAGTTCAAGCCCGGACACGAGTCACAATAACTAAACTATATTATATAGTTTAGTACATAGACATTATTATTTTTATAATATATATATGTTTATAGTTTTTATTATCATTTTAAATTATATCATCAAATTTACTTTCAACTATTTAATTGATTCATTCGCTCTGGGAAGAATATCAATCATGATCGGTATTACTAATTCCACAGAAATAGCATCGTTAAATCATACTGCATGTTGTATTTTTCAGTCGTTTTCCATTGGTGGTAATGAGTTTTCTGGGGATCGACATTGCATTTGATAAGCCATCCCTCAACGTCAAATCTGATTTCAGTGATTGCTCTCATCAAGAAAGAATGAATGAATGAATCTTTTAATTCCTTTGCTAATTAAAACTCAAAATAAAATTTTAAAAATCATGAAATACTAGATTTCAATTTTTTTATATTTTTTTTTTTGCTCAGGGCGATGGGAATACTTTCAACGAAGGGATGCACGTGCATTCCCAACAGTGTACCTCGTCATGGCTTTTCACTCAAGCCACCCCCCTGAGCTCTTGGGTGCTTTCGTCCCTGGTGTGGGACCATAACTCCCTCTTCGTCCTCGGTGAGGAACCATAGTTGTAGTTTCTGGAGTGCGCTGAAACTCGAAGAGTTCATGCCGGGTCGGACCGCCAGGTGTTGTGGTCTCCGGGGGTCCGCCAAGGCTCGAGGTTAGGAGGCGTTTTTTCGCCTCCTCCACTCCGCTACAAATTGGGTGAAAGCCGGCTAACTTGACTCGGCCACCAGCTGCTGCAGGGTCAGTCGCAGATACGATCCGGTCGAGCGTATCAACGCTGCCCTAGGCCCGTCGTATTAATAGATTGTCCTCATGTGGTTTTCATAAAAAAAAAAAATTTCATGTCGATATATTCAAACTTCTTCAGTTATTGAAATCTTTGTGTTGAGCCCTCTCTGATCCTCCCTTCCCTTCGGCCGATTCCGCTGAAAATTAACAGATATCGTCTTTATGTGGTTCTGGAAAAATATATAAAATTTCATATCGACACATACATTCTATAGGGAGTTATCATGACAAACACACGCGTACACGCAGGGGCTTTTTTTTTTTTTAATCTGATAACTTCTTCTATACTTCGAGCTTGAGAAGTAAATGTTGTCTATTGGTTTGTTTATGTTACTCATGCCCAGGTTTCAACTACCAAGGTCATATCACCTACTACCAGAGCGCTCTTTCATCGCTCTGGTGGACATGTGCGAGATTCTACTCCATACTATATTTTCCTTTCAAAATTTCACAAATTTATGTTCAATAGTTTCTCAGATGGGCAGGACTTACCCGTTAAACATTATAAATTTTAAAATAGTACCTTTTCCGTTTCGTTAACTTGCAACGGTTCACGTAAGACTTGGATTTTGAAGAAGACAAAATCTAATTTAGGATTTTCAAAAGAATCCCCTAGTTGGATTATCTATCAGAAGGAAGGATAGCCTATCATCCAGAAGGATGGAGGAGGATTGGGAGACCTATTTGAAGCAAAGCCACAAAGCATCGGCCCTCCAGAAAAAAGAAAATCTTCAGGGGTCATATACACAAGCCACACCAAATTACTCTCTTTTTCCACATCTATTGGAAAAGATGAATAGAGAAAAACTAGACAGAAAAGTCATTTTTAAAATAAATTTAGAGATATTTGCCGTCTGGATAAGGCTAAAGCTGCGTTTACACTAGCGAAATTCCCTCGCGCGAAATAATTTCGCGAGGGAATAGTGCTAGTGTAGACGTGCCCCCACCCCTGAGTAATTGCGGGGTGAGGGCCCTCGCTGCGAGCCGGGACTCAGTCGGTTTTCAAAGGGTTCCGCACGTCGAGTTTCGCTTAGTGTAAACGTGGTCGCCGTAGTTGCGCGAGGGATGAATCAACAACAGTGCTTGCAGCTCATCGAGCTCTACAAAAATAGAGATTTTATGTGTAATCCAAAAAACAAAAACTAATAAGGTTGCTTCCATATTGGTTTCTTCCAAGGAACAATTGTTTGCTCCACCATTGTCGAGGGCGGCGATTTTTCTTCTTCCCTTTCTTGATCAAAAATGCCATTGACATGACGGAAAACGCGGCTGCAGCTGCTGGAGGGACAAAACAAGTTGCCATGTTGGCTGCGAAACCAGAACTGAAGCGGCTCGCCTACTCGCCCAATTTTCGCTCTGAATTGCGTTTTGTTTTGGGTAGTGCGAAATTTCACTCGAAGCAAGTAACTTTCGCGAGGGAGTTTCGCTAGTGTAAACGCAGCTTAAGAGTTAATAGTTGATATCTAATAGTTAATAGTTGACTTCTGAATCCTCATACTAAATTTTGGGTCGATACATTCATTACATGTGGAGTTATATAAATGCTCTCGGGATCACAGACAGGGGAAGTATGTACTTAATCGGCCAGAAATTCGATGCTGATTTTTCACAAATTTCATGGTCTCCAAAAAATGAAAAAATGAATAAATAAAAAAAAGTCGTCAGTGAATCACTGGCGTTGTACTTCCCCAAAACGAATTAATCAATCAACTTTTCGCTCCCTTCAAAACCAGTCGACCGTTTGCGCTAATATTCAATAATTCACTTACATAGGGGCTCTTAAATCCTCATACGTAAATGTTTTGTACATAAAAGATAATAAGAACTTCTAAGTTGAGGAACGCGGACATATTGTGGAAACTTGTAATAAATAAATAAAACAAACTTATTTTTTGAAATATTGTCTATTCCACTAAAGATATATATATACATATATAACTACCGGTTTCGGCTTTATACCATCGTCAGGTCTAGTTATGAACTAAGTCAGTTTGCAGAGAGCGACCCTTCAAATACATCTCAGGTCAAAGGGTGCTATTAAAACTTGGGAGTCCCCCGGCTGTACCGTTAGCTAACTCATGAAATATTTCTTAACAAAACCTAGTTCTAAATTTACATAAAACAATATCATTAGACTAATACGGGGAAAATAACAAATAAATAAGAACAAATACAAGTAAATAATAAAAAATAGAAATAAAATTAATAATAATATTAAGATTTAGATAACTTGAAACATATATGTGGAACCAAATATTAATAACAGATAATACAGACATATATGTGGAACCAAATATTAATAACAGATAATACAAACAAAGATATTAAGGTTTTTTAGTTGAGCTACCCCCCCCCCCCCCCCCCCCCCCCCTCCGTGAACTCCCTCTTCTCTTCAGCCGATATTGCTGAAATTTGACAGGTTAAGTCCTGTTTTAACTTCATATATATATATATATATATATATATATATATATATACATAAATATATTTCATGGCGATAAATTCATTACATAGGCAGATGTTGGGGTTTTGAGTTGAGCCCCCCCCCTTGTCACCTGCCGATTACGCTGAAAATTAACAAGCGTCGTCCTATTGGCGTTTTGAATTCACAAATGAAATTTTTTGTCGTTCATCGGTCATTCATTACAACGACAGTTATTAGATTGAAGTTAATAATATTAAGCCTCCCTCTTAATCCTTCCCTTCCCTTCGGTCGATTTGGCTGAAAATCGATAGGTGAGTCCTTATAGGGGTTTTGGTCTCACATATGAAATTCCATGTCGATACAATCATTCTATCGGGAGTTTATCGTGTTCAAATACAGACGAGACAGATATTTATTTTCATATCTGGAAACTAGAGGTCGAAAACGTAAAATTTCGCTAAAACTCCACATCGAATTTTGGACCGATTACATAACCTCAGCTGGATAAGTAACAAAAAAACGTAGAATGTTCCCAAGTTTGAAACTTCAGTATATTAAGAATTTAATAAAATAATATAATTTAATCATCGTCCTTAATATTAAGGACGATGATTAAATTATATTATTTATTATATTTTTCTTCGATTAACTAATTATAATGAGTATTTTTCCAAAAAGAAAATGTGAGAGACTTATTTATTATTGAAGTAATGAGAATTGATGAATAACTTTGCCAGTGAATAATCACGTTGATTAATTAAAAGGAGGAACTTTGTATAATTCAACTAATTGTTTTCCTCCCCCACTCTGCCAGATGGAAAAATCACCCGGCTATGTACTTCCCCAGTATGAATTATTCATCTAAGTGTTTGCTCTCCCTCTGAAAAAAATGTACCAATGTGGTCAAAACTCAGGGAATTCTTATACTACATTTATCATTGATTGGTAGCTCAGAGGTAGATTTGTAGCTTCCTGAACTCAAGATCGCGGGTTCGATCGGGACAAGGCAGGCAAGAGATGAGCATTGGTTGCTTAGATGCCTAGGTGACCAGAAATCTCAATATACGAGGTGTGTTCAAAAAGTAATGGGAATTTTATAATTTCGCGGGTTGTATTAGTCCGATTCGCGCGATTTTTTCGTTGTTGTGTTGGTAAACATGTCTGAAAAGTATCTGTACATTGTTAGTGAAACCGTATGTTTAGTCTGCTGTCAGCTGTCAAAGAGGTTACATGTGTTTTGGTACGATCGGCAATTATTTATTTGTTTACAAAATGGATCAGAGAATTTGCATTAAATTTTGCTATAAGAATGGAATAAAGTGCAGCAAAGTTTTAGAAATGTTAAATATTGCTTTTGTTGAGTCAGCTATGAGTAAAACTAGGGTTTACGAGTGGTATAAAAGCTTGACAAGTGCGATCGATTGTGAAGGTGTGTTTTTCTGCGATTTTAGCGGCATAGTGCACCATGAGTTCTTGCCGCAAGGTCAAACGATCAATAAGGAGTACTACCTACAAGTGCAACGCCGTTTGCGTGAAGCAATCCGAAAAAAAACGCCAGGATTTGTGGCGAAACAATTCATGGGCTTTTGCACCATGATAATGCACCTGCTCACACTTCATTGCTTGTTCGTGAATTTTTGACCAAAAACAACATTGTAATGATGCCCCAGCCTCCATATTCGCCAGACATGGCTCCGTATGGCGTTTTTCTGTTCCCAACAATAAAGAGACCTTGAAGGGCCTCACAAGCATAGATGAGATTAAAAGCGCATCGCTGAGAGAGCTAAACGCTATCCCAAAGATCGAGTTCCTGAATGTTTCGGTGATCGGAAGAAGCGCTGGCATATCTATCTAAATTCCGTGTTGTTTATGACTTGGGTCCACATTTATTAGGGTTTCATATCAATATTCAATCAATCGAGAGTGTTCTTATCGTTTTAACAGACACATAAATAGGAATTTTATATCACGATTCAAAAAAAAAAAAATTATATCTGGATGAATGTATCGAAATTTCATATGTAAATTCGACACTTATTAATTTTCGGAATCGTCGGAAGGGAAGAAAGGATCACAGAAGGGCTCAACACAAAAACCCTAATGTAATGAACTATCGATACAAATATAGTTTGTGTATTCAGGAGTCCTTATATAAATCAACTATTGATTTTTAGCAGTAAACGATTGGTTTGAAGGGTGAGCGGTGATACACAGAATCAGAGGGTCGCGATACATGAAATTCCGGTAAAAAATCAACATTGAATTTCTACCCGATTACGTAACTTCCCCTATAAATAACTATGAAGTATAGTTGCAAATTTTGCCAACAACCTAGAAGTAATTTAATAAAGATACGCATATTCATGATTGTGGTTTCGTGGTTGCGGTTTTAAGTCACTATTCGTCTGGTGATCTTAGTTTCAAATTTCATTATGTGATCCAAAAAAAAAAAAAAAACAATAGTTATTTGGCTGGCTGAAGTGACGCACGACGCTCAAATCTATGCTAATATACAGAAAGTTGAGTTAATTTGAGGTAGTCTCAATAACTACTTTCCAACACCATTGGGAAGCTTATTTCTTTCCGATGGACAAAGGCTATATACGCTCTATCAAAAGGGAGAAACGGCTGATGCAATGAATGTATCACTGAGTTTTTTCTCCTCAAATTTTGATTTTATCAACACTGAGAAAAATATATTCTTGCGGCAAGAATAATATTCTTGTGGCAAGAAAAAATGTTCTTGCGGCAAAGCAAATTTCTTCTTGCGCCAAAACTTTTATTCTGTACTAGCAGTAATACCCGGCGTTGCCCGGGGAACTTTGACTTTTCTCCTAATATCTCTCGTTCGAATCCATTTCAATTCTTCAATAGTACATTCATGATGTTATAATTTTCAATTATTCATACGGAATAACTCTTATAGCCCTTCAACGGCAGACGTCCCAGCTAGTAAGTTTTTAGGACCCCTGAGCACCATGGCAAGTACGCGCCATTCAACGGCGGAAACCACAGCTAGTGAATACTTAGCATCAGTGGACGTCCTAGCCAGTGCATACTTGAGAACGCTTGTGACCACCGGGTTGATTAAAACATAGACTTGAACCATCCTGGAGCTAAAACTAATTTATTCAAAAAAATTTCTCATTAATCGTTGCAATGGTTTTCGAGTTACAAAGATTGCGTGAGTGGATGCTGGGATGGACCAGGGGTTGATTAAAAAATAGACCTTAACCTTCCGGTAGATAAAACTTATCTATTCAAAAAGATTCCACATTAATCATTGCAGTGGTTTTTGAGTTACAAAGATTGCGTGGGTGGATGCTGGGATGGACCAGATATTGAGGTACTAATACGCCTATAACCTTCCACAGACGATGACGAACAAATTTAAAAAAAAAATTAATCAAATCCATCAAGCCGTTCGTGAGTTATAGCGGTACAACGCACATTTTAAGCTTTATATATATGATTTTGTGTCGGTGATAGGGAATAGTAGTAGACACCAGTCGGTGATAGGGAATAGTAGACACCAGGAGGTGATAAGGTATAGTAGACACCAGGAGGTGATTCTCTCGATGAGAATAGAGTTTTACTACCCAAGCTACACAAATTATGCGGAATGTTTTTAATTTAATTCTGAAAGAAGATAATGTCAAGAAGATATCTTCTTGGCGCAAGAATATAGTTTTCTTCTTGAATCGTTCGGGTATTAATAATGTAAAAATGGCGAATAAATAGTTACTATTTCTTGGATTATTTATTGTAACAAGAGACTTGGAAGTTGGAAGTCAGTGACGATATATAACATTACGAACAGTGTAATATTTGTTGAGACACGCCCCTGACTAGGGGTATGGACCGGTTCCAAGACAGTTCTGAACATAACGAGAAGTCATACAGACAGTCAGACGCTACAGTTCAGCTAAATGCGTTAAACTCCCACCTCCGACCTCCTTCACAAGTCAAAACTTGTTATAAAGTGTAGACGGAATTACCTTAATCGAGTTCCTCAACTAGACGAAATGGGAACAGCGAATTCTCTGGAGAGAATCTATCGTAAATACATAGACTAAATCTATTCATATCTTTGTAAAGAACAGTTAGTTGTTTTAACTCAGGCCCGGACTTTAACTACAGGCTTAACGTCTCATCCGAAGACGGCGTGATTAAGTTTATTTTACCTCTCAGATAAAATAAATTAAAGTCCACGGCCAGGTTTCGAACCCACGATCCTGAGCTCAGTAAGGAAGCATCCATAACCACAGACCTACCGGCCCTATCTGTAGTATTTATTAATATTAGAAATTTTATATTTATTCACCCTCCATTATTATTATTATTATTTTTTTTATAATTATTTTGTTTATTTATTTATTTTCCTGCCTAGTAACCCTAGAAAAGAAAGCATTTATTTTCAACATATTTTCCACCTTGCGGTATTACATGTTACTGTACAAAATTCAACTAAATAGATTAGAAAAATAAATAATAATAATAAATAACTGATAAATATAAACCTGACATTGGCGAAAACATTCAGCTCCACAATGAACGAACTGAACAGTTTCGATTGAGGGATCGGTCATTGTCTTGTTAAATAATTAATTATTATTCAATTTAAATCTGTTTGTATGCCAAGTTTCAGTTAGTTATTATGACTCATGGCAGGGGTTTAAAAACAAGGTCATATCGCCTACTACCAGAGCTCTCTTTCATCACTCTGGTGGACATGAGTCCGACTCTACTATGGGAGACAAAACTTTTGCCTAACCTAAATTTTTATTCACCTGGAATAGGGGTCTCTAACGAATACATGGTGCAGGCTCGGGACCAACGCTTAACGTCACATCCGAAGGACGGCGTGCTTAAGTTTATTTTACGGGCCTCGGCCGAGTTACGACGAAGCTCCCGGCGCCTTCTAAGCTATTTTGATATAAACAATCTTATGACGTAATCCTATTACCATCTTATGGTTTATCTGAAATAAATATTGTAATTATTAGTTTAAATTAGTTTAATATAAAGTGTTATATTAACACACAACTATTCGAAGTATAGAGAAAGTTATGTAATCAGTCATAAATTTTTCCTCCATTAAGTTGGAGGGATGATGATGACAATAGAACCGGGGGTGTTACGAGGGGTCTCAGGTTAAGGGGATTCTTAAGTATATTTTATTTTATCGTTATTATTATTATTTTTATTATTAAAATTTAATATTTTCAATTGTTTCATATACATATATTATATTGTAGGGCGCCGGTAGCTCAGTGGTATGCGTGCTTGCCTTCTGAGCTCAAGATCGTATGTTCGAAACCCGAACGAAGCCCTTAGTTTATTTTATCTGGAAGGTAAAATAAACTTAAGTACGCCGTCCTTCGATGGGACGTAAAACGATGGTCCCGAGCCAGTACAATGTTAGGTACTCGTTAAAGACCCCTGCCCCAGGTGAATAAAATTTAGGGTAGGCAAAAATTTAGGACTCCCACAGTAGAATCGGGCTCATGTCCACTAGAGTGACGAAAGAGAGTTAAAGCCCGGGCATGAGTCATAAAACCTACTTAACCTATAAAGTGTTGATTTTTTCCGGCATTTTTTCTAGAGGTGTCTCTTTTTTTGATTTTTTGACAATATTGCGGGACACTTTCAAGTATAATATTACTTTATATTGATCGTATAAAATATCAAGAAAGTCTACTGAGAAAAAAATTAGAGAACGCCTTCAGAATTTTATCTTGTTTTGAAGTAGATTTTACCCCGACAATTCGGTTAATGTCAATCCAATTCGGTTCAGTGAATCTTCGATTTGTCTCCATGGATTCCGGGGATAGTATGCTTCGAGTTCTAAACATATAATATATGGTCTCAAATAAGAAATGTGATGAATTTACTGAAATTGTTTGACCAATAAAGTGGCCAGCAAATTTCAAGTTTCAAAAAGAAATTCAACTTTTTTCCATTTAATTTGTTTACGTTGCAACAACTTTATAACTGATTCTCACTTCCCCAGACATACAAAGGGTTTCAGAAATTTGATGTAGAGTGAAATTTTATGTTTTTCAACAGTGTGTCTATATGAACACGAAATTTCGTATGTGCACCCAGAACCCAATAAGGGGAGGGGGGGGGGGGGGGGGGGGGAGGGTTGTACTCAAAAACAATATATATATATATATATATATATATATATATATATATATCCCTGAAATTTTACAGGTTATGTCATCATCGGGTTTTGACTTTAAATATGAAATTTCATGTCGATACATTCATTACATCAGCAGTTATTGGGCTTTTTGAGTTGAGCCCTCCTTTCATCCCCCTTCCTTTCTGCCGATTTTGCTGAAAATTAATAACTGTCGTCCTTATAGGGTTTTGAATTCACATATAAAATATCGTGTCGATACATTCATTCTATCGGCAATTATCGAGTACAAAGACACACAAGACAGCATTTAATTTTTTTCATTTTTGGAATCTAGATATCGGAAAACATGAAATTCCTTTGAAAACTCCTCATCGAATTTTCGACCGATTACATAACTTCTTCAGAGAGCGGAAACTTACTTGATGATTATGCTGGGGAAGTACAATCCTGGAGATTCACCGAATACTTTTTTTTAGACTTAATTTCTAAAAGAAAAGTAATTCTGCCAGACAGATATGATAAGGGGATGTCTATATTTTTTGTCTATTATACAAAAAAGTTATTATACAAAGTTCCCTTATTATCAAGATAAAATTAAAATTTTTTGTTAACGTTGAAGTGAAAATCTACACCGTTTTTTTTTAACGTTAAGATGTTCAGTGACTGTTAATAATGCGACGCCCTACAAAAACTTACAGGTAGCATTCTTTTGTGAAGCCGACATTTTCTTGTGATGACGGAGATATTTTATCTTAATATTAACTCCCCAGATATACGAAGTATAGGGAAGTTATGTAATCGGTCAGAAATTCGATGGAATTTCAAAAAAAAAAGGTCCTCAGTATGTGCGTCTGTGAACACGATAACTTCCGATAGAAAGAATTTATGTATGTATCAATTTTGAAATGAAGAAGTCACATGTGATAACTTCTATTGAGAATTTTGTCGAAATAAAGAGAACTTTACTTCAGGGCCTAAGTTCAATTTACAAAATACCGCTTACATTTATGATTTTCGCTCTCTGAAGCTATTTAATCGGTCAGAAATTCAGAGTTTTCAAAAAAATTTCATGTTTTCAGAGCTCTTGGTCTCAATAATGAAAGAAAAAAATGTGTGTCTTTCAGATCGTTTTATATGGAATATCGTTATACCTATCATCGTTATATCCGGATTTATTTCTTCACTTTTAAATATCAAACCAAACTAAACACGGACATCGTTATATCAGGAATCGTTTTAAAAGGATTTACCTATATATAATTCTAACCCGGTCTTTTGATTATTGAGAGAGAGCGGAAACCTATTTGATTAATTAGTTATGGGGAAGTACATTGCTATTGATCCACTCTCCATATACATTTGTTTCTTGCTGTCTGCCGCAGCATTGACTGACATTGGCAGCAAAACCCTTTCTTCCCCCAAATTACCTTTTAATTACCTCAATCTCTTCCTCTTCTTGACTCTTACTTACACAACTAATGAGCCCCTCAGAGAGAGGGAAAAACAGAATACAAGAGGAGGAAAAAAATGAAGTTAAGGGGAAAAAAAAAAGATTGAAAAGATACTCTGAGATTAAAGATGAGATACTTCTCTGCTTTTAGCTTGTAATTGATACCCTGAGAAAGAGTGAGTGGTATTTTGGTTGCTTTAATTGTAGTACTTTGAAAAAAAAAAAAAAAAACTTGGGAACAATGAAAGGTTTTGTTAAAGAGAAAGTTGAGAGGAAGTTGACATTTCTTTAGAAAGGATACTGTCAATGTCAAATAATGCCATTTTGGTATAACGAGAAAAGCGCAAAAAATAGGACCTATATTTATGTCCAACTAGCTTTGCCGTTGTTGGGAATTTTATGTCTTTATAAGCTCAAAAAAATATATATATGTCTGTGCAAATGATAAATCGCGATAGAAATACAGTGGAGCGTCGTTAATCCGGATCGATCGGGGCCGGGACCCATACGGATTTTCAAATGTGCTTTCAATATCTGTATACATACGTATATGTATCGACTAGAAGATACATGACGCTCGGGAGTCTACTGTATTGCAAAATAGAGGCTGAAGGGTTCGAAAAATACAGTACACAAAATATTTTAATAAAGTATATTGAATAAGAACATGTACATTATGTAATTTAGATCAGTAACTCTACAATACTTTTTAGAAAAAAACAAACAAGAGTCTACAGTAATTAATGGAAACTTACTGGGTAAAAAGTCCTTAATTGTTTTTTTTTTGTACAAGATTTGATGTACGTTTCTTTGCAGCCATGTCTCTCAGTCTTTTATCGGCCAATTCGATGTTGACTTTTTACAGGAATTTCATGTTAATTTGTGTGTCTGTGAACACGTTAACTCCCGATATAATGAAAAATTATAATAATAATAATTTAGTTTCTCTTAAGAACGACTATTCATTTTCAACGTACTCAGACGAAGGTAAAGAGAGGATCATAAGGATGGCTCAACTGAAATAACTGCCAATGTATGGACATGCAATTTTAGTTATTATGACTCACGCCTGGGTTTTAACTATGAGGTCATATCGCCTACTACCAGAGCGCTCTTTTGTCACTCTTACTAACTTTGCCTACTCTAAAATTTTATTCAGGTAGGCTAGGTGTCTTTAATGAGTACCTGACATCGTACTGGTATGGGGTCATTGCTTAATGTCTCATCCGAAGGACGGCGTGCTGAAGTTTATTTAACCTCCCAGATAGATTATTTTAAAATAATATAATCAGAATAAACGCTGAAGAAATTAATGTATCGACACACAATCTAGTGTGCGAATTTAGAACCCCTATGTAAGTCAATTATTGATTTTTAGTTTTTTTCCGTCCCAAATCGTCGGTTGGTTTGGGAGGGGAAAGCTTATTGATTAATTTGTGCTGGAGAAGTACCTTTCCGATGATCACGTTTTAAATATAGATTCAGATCTTCCAAATAAAAAACCTGTTGATTTTCAGCCGACCTAAGGAAAGATGGGAAGGTTTACCAAAAAACCTAATGATGCAGATGCATCGAGGCAAAAATTTATATGACTATGAAGTCCTCGAGTAAAACGCCTATTGATTCTCAGCCAAATCAATAGAAAAAGGGAAAAGTTAGAGGGAGAGCGGAAACTTGACATTAATTTTTTGTGGAATAGACGATATTTCAAAAGGAAGTTTGTTTTATTAATTATGAGGTTTCACAATAATTCATAATTATTATTTTTTTTATTATTTATTTTTTGGCCTTATGTTCGATGCATATTAGCCATGTCACTTGTGTTATCAATTATTTATGACATCCATGGCAACGGGAAGGAGTTCTATCTACGAAATAAAACTCACTCCCGGACGGGATTCGAACCCGCAAACCATAGTAAGACCATGGCGACCAAAGCCCTACGCTCTAGCCCGCACGACCACCATGGCTGCCAATAACTCATTATAACATTAATAGTGCAAAATTATTTTAATTAGTGCGTACATTTTGTAAAAATTGTAATTATAAGCAGACTCCAAAATTGCATTTGGGAGCCATGGTGGCCGTGCGGGCTAGAGCGTAGGGGTTTGGTCGCATGGTCTCACCATGGTTTGCGGGTTCGAATCCCATCCGGGAGTGAGTTTCATTTCGTAGATGGAACTCTGTCCCGGGGCCATGGATGTCGTAAAAATAACTAAATAATTATTTTATCTGGGAGGTAAAATAAACTTAAGCACGCCGTCCTTCGGATGGGACGTTAAGCGATGGTCCCGAGCCTGTACGATGTCAGGTACTCGTTAAAGATCCCTACCCTAGATGAATAAAAATTTAGGGTAGGCAAAATTTAGGACTCCCACAGTAGAGTCGGGCTCATGTCCACCAGAGTGACGAAAGAGCGCTCTGGTAGTAGGCGATATGACCTCGTAGTTAAAGCCCGGGCATGAGTCATAAAACCTAACCTAACTAAATAATAACACGTAGATGGCTACTAAAAAAAAAACAAAAAAAAAAAACAAATTCTACAGAATTTATCCCTGATCGGTCTGAGAAAATGTCATTCGATCCCTAATTCAAATTGGTTCATTAGACCACAGGTAGTTTTTTTTTATTAAATATTCGTTGAATATTGGAACATGTCTATCAAGTAGTTGGTGGTAAAAATTCGATATATTTTTCACTAAAAGCGTTCTATAAAAAAAAATATATTTAATTTTGAAATTGTCCTGTCGACAAAACACCATTATGTTTCTCTGGAGAGTGTTTGGACATCGAGATAATGTTTTAATAAATTAAACCTCTTATTTAAAACATTATTTCCTCTAGCAGAGCTGTCAGGTGCAGTCATGAATTCAACAGGAAAATAAAAAATAAAAAAAAGTACTTCCCCAGAGTGAATTAATCAACTAGAGTTTTGGAATGTTGAAACTACGAAGGTTATATCGCCTACTACCAGAGCGCTCTTTCGTCACTCTGGTGGACATGAGCCCGACTCTACTGTGGGAGTTCTAAAATTTGCCTACCCTAAATTTTTATTCATCTAGGGCAGGGGTCTTTAACGAGTACCTGAAATCGTACCATCGCTTAACGTCCCATCCGAAGGACGGCGCGCTCAAATTTATTTTACCTCCCAGATAAAATAAACTAAGGGCCTCGGTTGGGTTTCGAACCCACAATCTTGAGCTCAGAAGACAAGCACGCATACCACATTAGAACTTCGTATGCAATCAGGAAATAGCAAATATTAGTTTATTTAATTGATTCTATCGTATATAAATAATTAGTCGGTGAATCACCGGCCATGTACATCCCCAGAAGTAATTAATAAAGTGTTTGCTCTCCCTCAAAGCCAAACCGTTTGGGCTGAAAATCAGTACTTGACATATGTATATAGTTGCTTCTGAATCCTCAAAATACATTTTGTATAGATACATACATTACATTAGTAGAGGGCGCCGGTAGCTCAGTGGTATGCGTGCTTGTCTTCTGAGCTCAAGATCCTGGGTTCGAAACCCGATCGAGGCCCTTAGTTTATTTTATTTGGGAGGTAAAATAAACTTAAGCGACGGTCCCGAGCCTGTACGATGTCAGGTACTGCCCTAGGTGAATAAAAATTTAGGGTAGGCAAAATTTACAACTCCCACAATAGAGTCGGGCTTATGTCCACCAGAGTGACGAAATAGCGCTCTGGTAGTAGGCGATATGACCTCGTAGTTGAAGCCCGGGCATGAGTCATAAAACCTAACCTAACCATTACATTGGTAGTCATTAGGGTTTTTGTGTCGAATCCCCTTCTCTGAACTTCCCATTTTCCTAGACAGATTTTACTAAAAATTATTAGGTGCCATCCTTCTAGAGTTTTGAAATTAAATAGAAAATTTTAAGTCGATACATTCATTACAACGGCAGTTTTTGATGTGTAAACATGTTAGCTCTGGGTTGAGGCTATGTCAGACCGTAAGTCTCGTTGATGTGAATGTATAAGTGTGTGTGTGTCGGACGGTTGCTCGCGCAGCGTACACACAAGTACATCCATCTTTATCTGTGATGTCAGCTGTTTTGTTGCTACTTACTTCCTAAAAATTTATTTTAAAATTATTATATTTGATATCGCTGATATGAGTATATTTAAAGGATAAATAATAAAGGATAAATAATAAAGGATAAATAATAAAGGATAAATAATAATAAAGGATAAATAATAAAATTTCTGTTTTTCCTTTGATTTCCCCACAGAAAATATATTTAAATATATGAATAATAACCCGAAGTAAAATGAAGAATTTGAGTTTTCCTTTGAGAAATAAAAACAGACTTTTGAGATTTCTTATTTATTTTCTTAATGTATTCAAGGGCCTACCCTTTCTTCCGTTAAAATACATATTTTGGCTCTTTAGAATTTAATTTACATTAAATTATGTTAATTTTTTTGTAAGCACTTGAATACCCTCAAATATATTTTACTGTATTTATAATTAAAAACCAAAACTAGGGACAACTGTTGTAAACTGGTTAGCGTGCTTGCCCATTGTGCTCAAGTTTGGGTTTCGAAACACTCTTGCCCTAATGTTTTTATTATTCCTGCAATTCGAAGAATAGGGAAAGTTATGTAATCGGTCGAATATCAAAAAAAAAATAATAATATTTTGTATGTGTGTCTGTGAAAATGATAACTCCTGATAAAATAAAACTATCGACACGAAATTTTACAAGTGCATTCAGAAGACAATAAGGAAGATATCAACTGATTTTCAGCCCCATTGACCAAAGAAAAAGAAGCGATTAAGGAAGGAGTTTAACACAATCACTAATAA
This sequence comes from Aradus depressus, assembly GCA_963662175.1. NCBI lineage: Eukaryota > Metazoa > Arthropoda > Insecta > Hemiptera > Aradidae > Aradus > Aradus depressus. Next base: position 27,040,020 of record OY759224.1, read on the forward strand.
CTGCCGGTGTAATGAATGTACAGACACAAAATTTCATATGTAAATTCAAAATGCCATAAGAGCGAAGTTGGTCAAAGAGAAGAGGAGGGGGGGGGGGGGGGGGGGGGGCACAAAATTTCACATGAAAATGCAATATACACATATAACTTCTTAAATGCACTTCCCCACTTCTTGAAAGCAATAGACACAAAAAAAAAAGAACTTAAAATTACATTTAAAATATTTATTTTATAGGAATTCTATTCGGAAACAAAACGTTTGTCTCATTGTTGAAACAAGACCATCATCGGCCCAAAATTCCGAAATAAATATTATTATAAAACCAATGATAACGAAATTATTTGTAAAATTAATTACAAATTGCAGTGACCATACTCACTTCGGTAGGTCAAAAAAGTGAGTGAAAATTTCTAAAAAAGTGAGTAAAAATAAGAAAAAATTGATAAAAGAAACATAATAATAAGTAAAATTTATTTGAAAAGTTAGTTATTTCCTTTTTAATGTTAAATGATAGAATAAACCGTTTAATAGGTAAATAAAAAGTGATCAAATAAACACACTATTAAATAAAAAAATTATTTGAAAAGTGAGAAAAAGAATTATATTCTATTGTATGTTTCTGTCATTAAGAACAGAATTTTATTAAAAATATTATATTTATAATATATACATTAAATTGGGCTGCATACGGTTTTCACGGAAAATCTACGGCGTGGACCTTGGACTATGCCTTAATGTTTTTTGTATTCCATATCTTATGAATTTAGAAAAAAAAAGTAAATTTATTAATTTGAAAAAGTGAGCGTTTTTCCTCAAAAATTGAGTCACAGTGGAAAAGTGAACTGAAATTGTTGTCTCCCCCCCGGACTAAGGTCCTGGCTACGCCCATGACTATAAATATGGGGAGAGAGGCCACACCCTATCGGTCCGTTACCTTCTCCCCTCCCCACCACCAGACAGACAATCCATTTAATGATTTCGTTTAAAGCTAACGGATCTCTCCATAGCTGTTTACAATTATATAACCGGATCTGTTGGTTCCAAAGGACTTGGAGAAATTTCTCCACCCAAGTCTATGATCTCTTAACCCTGTTAAGGTTAAACGGATCGACTGAACGCTAAGCGGGTTTTTGCCCTACCCTCTCAATAATAGGTTCGTACTTCGCCCTATGTATAGATGAAGTTATGTAATCGGTCAAAAATTCGATGCAGTTTCAACGGAATTTCTTGTTTTCCGATCTCTCGATTCCAAATATGAAAAAAAAAAGTTGTCAATGAGTCTCCGACAACCCCAGAACGAATTCATCAATTAACTTTTCGCTATCCCTGCCAAACCAGTCGACCGTTTGCGCTAATATTCAACAGTTGACTTAGATAGGGTTTCCTACGCGATACAAGTTATAATCCCCCTCCTATCTCAAATTTAAAGACGTCATAGCGATTAGAAATTTAATAGTGAACATTTCTGGTAAGAAGTAATTTTTCGCTAGGACTAACCGATTTTGAGTAAATCAAGGAAACGTCAAAAAATGTATCAAAAACTGCCGATTCCGCTGAAATCAATGGGGTTTTGAAATCACATCTATACATTCATTACAACGGCAGTTATTGTAGTTTTTATGTTAAGCTACCCCTTTCCTTTGGTCGATTTGGCTGAAAAACATAGGTGTCACCGTTAAAGGTTTCTGTATTCACACAGACACACATTTTTTTTCTTCATATTTGGAACCTAGAGGTCGAAAAACATGAAATTTCGTTGAAAATGCTGCATCGAATTTTTGACCGATTACATAACTTCCCCTATACTTCGTTTAGCTGGGGAAGTAAAATAAACGGTACTTAATAACATTTTTTGCAGAGATATTGAGAAACTGAAGATGGTATTATTTATATTTTGTGAAATACACAATATTTTTTTTAAAACATACGTTTTTTCTTTACTTTTTAGTAAAATACATATGATTATTTAGTTCAAGCATTAATGAATTACTCCAATTGACGCCAACATACACAAGTGTGTTAATTAACGGAATATTGGCCAAGTAATGATGTTCTAGGATCGTCCAGAGTCACATATCAGTTAACTTCATGTCCTATAATGACGTAGGTACGTATTACAATAGACCAAAACAAGATTCGGATCTCTTTTTACATTCATCCTGTCTCCTCTACTGTGGACGTTTTCATGCACATTCATGGATGTTTTGTTCCCACACCAAACAGATTCTGTGAGTTTTCCAACGTCCAGCCTTTCCCCCACCCTTCCCCCTATCCCCCCCCCCCCTCCCCCGCCATCCATTCTCAACGCCCTATAAATTAAACATGACATTTGAAATCGTTGAATATTTCATTTCTATTCAGTCTTTTGTTTGTCCAGAGTTTTTCAAACAGTTTCTGAAATATGTCTTGAAAAACTCTGGATATCATGAAATTTTCTTTCTTGGATATTGAAAAAAAAAAAATTACATCTCTTCAGAAGATGTAAATGTATTTGAATTATTTTAAAAAAAAAATTGGATCTTAGAAATCAAGAAAGAAATACAATAGAATGTTGTAATTAAGAGTCTGTTTGTTCCAGTATGGCGATGACAACATTAAGGCGGTACGGCGACAGACCGAATACTCCCATATTCGTAGAATCCATTTCCTGGCTACCCGAAAACCGTCCTGAAATGTAGTTTTTAAACATATTTTTAGACGTTTCCTAGATTTACCCGAAATCGATTAATCCTATCGAAAAATTAGTGCTTACCAAAAATGTTCACAATTAAATTTCCAATCGCTATTACGTCTTTAAATTTGAAGTAGGGTCTGTACGACCAAAGTTATTATAGGGACTCAAAAAATGAATAATACATTTTCGTACGAAATATTTCAAAATAATGTTTAAATTATATCGCATAGCAAAGAATTATAAAATCTTTTTTTTTATTAGTAGTGTTGTGAAAAATGATAAAAATGAAAAAAAAAAAAATATATATATATATGTGATAGACGCCGCCGGTAGCTCAGTGGTATGCGTGCTTGGCTTCTGAGCTCAAGAACGTGGGTTCGAAACCCGAAGGCCCTTAGTTTATTTTATCTGGGAGGTAAAATAAGCACGCCGTCCTTCGGATGGGACGTTAAGCGATGGTCCCGAGCTTGTACGACATCAGGTACTCGTTAAAGACCCCTGCCCTAGGTGAATACAAATTTAGGTTAGGCAAAATTTAGGACTCCCACAGTAGAGTCGGGCTCATGTCCACCAGAGTGACGAAAGAGCGCTCTGGTAGTAGGCGATATGACCAGTTAAAGCCCGGGCATGAGTCATAAAACCAAACCTAACCTATATATGTGATATGGCCATTACAGTACTTTCTTAATACCGACCACGCTTACAGATCACTCTCAAAATTACGCCAAGAGAGTGGATCTGTATATGGCTGGTATACATTTAAATCACATATATTTTTATGTTGATTGTATTGTTATTAATAAATCATCTGTGTGACAGATTGTAAGAGTTAGTAGTTAGCAGCTAATTATGTATCTAATTTAAAAGCTATCTAATGTCATTCGTTATACGCCATTCTTATGACGTATAATATTACCATGTTATGGTTTAACGGAAATAAATATTACTATTATTATAAACTGTAATAGTTAACCGTGGGAGACAGGGGTTTAGTTGCCTTACGGTTCGTTACTGTACTCCAAACCTGAAATACGATACGGTCCGATAGTTCGTCTTACGGATTCCGATCTTGTCAATACAGACAAGCGTTTTTTTTTTTTTATTCTTAAGAAACCAAGAATCATCATGTTACAAGAGCCACTCCGCGTTTAGTTCATCGTACCTTAGCGGTAAAAATATGAATAGAACTTTTGATGGCTCTTGACTTCAGTCCGTGTTCTCCCTGTGTAACAGTAATAATTTTGCGGTATGACAGTCGGTAGTGGGTGTAAAGAATGTAAAGTCTAATTAAGTTTCTGCTTTCCCCTCTTTTAGGTTCATTATTTAAGTATTTAAGGGATGATAAATGAGGCTCACAACTTTTAAACTTTTCAGTAAAACAACAATTCAAATTCCCTTAGTGATATCTTGGAAACGAGTAACTGAAATTAACGTATCCATTAGTAATTTAAAAAAAGTCATCGTTGAATCACCAGTGATGTACTTCCCCAGTACGAACTGATTATTATTGCTCTCCCTCCAAACTAAAAATCAATGAGTTATGGGTTTTTGAGCCCCATCCACCTACCCTTCTTCCGATTATTCTTCTGAAAATTAATAGGTGCCATCCTTCTGGAGTTTTGAATTTACAAATAAAATTGTATCGATACATTCATAACTTTAAGCATCAGTGTCTCTCTCTAATGAAAAAAACATATATATTGTCATACCGTCTCCAGGGAATCTTGAAATGTCAAAATCCGTTAAAGTCTTGATCTCAGATTTTCGCACGATCATTATCCTTCTTTATATTAAAGGTAAGCCGAGGCCCTTAGATTTTTCATCATGGAGGTGAAAAAAAAAAAAAACATTAAGCACGCCGTCCTTCGGATAAGACGTTAAACAATGGTCCCGAACCTAGACGATGTCAGGTATATGCACTATAAGTGACTAAACCTGGGTTGGCAAAATTTAGGACCTCCACAGTAGAGCTCATGACCACAAGAGCAACGAAAAAGCGCTCTGGTAGTAGGCCTTATGACCTCGTTATAGCATGAATTAGGTTAGGTTAGTTATTGTGACTCATGGCCGGGATTTAACTACAAAGTCATATCACCTACTACCAGAACGCTCTTTCGTCACTGTTGGACACGAGTCTCACTCTACTATGGGAGTCCGAAATTTTGTCTACCCTAAATTTTTATTCACTTAAGGTCTTTAACGAGTACCTGACATCGTACAGGCTCGGGACCATCGCTTAACGTCCCATCCGAAGAACGGCTTGCTTAAGTTTATTTTACCACCCAGATAAAAGATATAAGTATGCAAGATCTTCTCGACTGTCTTCAGACCGATTACACCTAACGTAGTACTGGTCAACATGTCCATGATATCGTACAAAGACAAGGATGAGTCCTCGAATTCCCCGGGAGGTCTTATTGGCACTTTGGACAGACGATGAGCACGTTACATTAGTCAAGGAGGCCTAGCTATTGTCAGGGGGCCAGACTGATAACGGTACCTCACCATACTCCGTTCCAGGAGGATTCCCACCCACCGGGACGACGGGAATCTGACCAGGAATCCTTCGATCAGCCCTGCAGTCAGGACCGTAACCTGGAAACAGAATGTCTACAAACTTCAAGACTTTCAAATTCCCCCACTTTTCCCCGTTTTACATCCTTCCAAGTGTCTTACAATGAATAATAAGATAATAGGATAATATTGTTTATAATAACAATAATAATTTCCGTTAAATCATAACATGATAATATAATACATCATAAGAATGTATACATTGAAGTACTTCCTTATAGAAATCATTATATTTAAAAAAATACCACTTATGTTTAGAGCATTACCAAAAATCTCTTCAAATAAAAATTGTAGAGAAACTGAAAGGGAAATTTTAGACGAAATACAGTTATTTTCACTTATTCAATTTATACAGAATGAAAATAAATGAATTATTTATTTAAAGGAATTATTAATTATTTTAACGAACAAGATACAAAACGAAACAAAAATGTCTAATCTGCATCTTCTGAATAACACAAATATTATTAGAATGTACGTTTTTTTTTATAAATAGGTATACACTGTGCGTAATAACCCAACATTCATAATATGTAATAAAAATGTTGTGAATACAAAAAAATATATAATACATGAAATAATCCTAATATTAACGTGTTTAACAGCGGTATTGATCAGCAATGATGGGGTGTTAAGCTAATGGCTTCCTAATATGATGATTTCCCATGTATCTCTGTATGTACGCAATATACTATACATATATGCGAATATATATATATTTTAACTTATCAGGCTTCATCGAAAAAATACCTGTCGGTGTGAGAGGGCGCCGATAGCTCAGTGGTATGAGCGCTTGCCTTCTGAGCTCAAGAACGTGGGTTCGAAACCCGACCGAGGCCCTTATCTGAGAGGTAAAATAAACTTAAGCACGCCGTTCTTTGGATGGGACGTTAAGCGATGGTCCCGAATTTGTACGATGTCAGGTACTCGTTAAAGACCCCTGCCCTGGGCGAATAAAAATTTAGGACTCCCACAGTAGAGTGAGGCTCATGTCCACCAGAGTGACGAAAGAGCACTCTGGTAGTAGGCGATATGACCTCGTAGTTAAAGCCCGGGCATGAGTCATAAAACCTAACCTAACTGCCGTTGTAATGAATGTAATCGACACAAGATTTAGTGTGAGGATTCAGAAGCCCCTAGGTAATCCAACTATTGATTTTTAAATCAAATAGAGGCAAAAACGTAATTGATTAGTTCGTACTGGGGAAGTACATTGGCTGTGATTCACCGACAACTTTTTTATATTATGAAAAACAGTAAAAAAAAAAAAAAAAAAAAAAAAAAAAAAAAAAAAAAAAAAAAGTCTGAGGGCTTAACTCGAAACTTCAATTTAGTATAAAAATGCAGGAGTCCCCCAATTATTGATTTTTAATTATTGTTTTCAAACAATAGTTAGTGTTTAGAGGGAGAGCAAAAACTTAATTGAATAATTCGTTGTGGGGAAGTATATTGCCGGCAAAAAATAAATAATAATAATAAAAATATAATAATAATAAAAATATAATAATAATAATAAATATATAATAATAATGATAAAAATAATAAAAATAACAATAATAAAAATATAATAATAATAATAATAAAAATATAATAATAATAATAGTAATTCGTTCTGGGGAAGTATATTGCCGCAAAAAAAAAATCCACTATTATACCTATCTCTTGGAAAATAAAACGAATGAACATGTCAACGTGGAAACTCAAATCTGATAAAAGTTATACAGGAATAATTCAGTTTTCCAATTTAACTTCGTCTTCCTGCTCTCAAGCCCGCAGCACAACAGAAGAAATCATATCTCCGCAGAAAAATATCTTATTTAAAAAAATAAAAACTTTATTGACTTCCCCCGCTAGACGATGTATAGGGGACGTTATGTAAACGGTCAAACACTCGATACGGAGTTTTCAACCAAAACTTCATGTTTTCCGAACTCCAGATCCATGAACAATGAACAAGATAACTCCTAAGTAACAACACGAAATTTTATGTGACTAAATCACCTTAAAGACAACATAAATCGGCCAAAGGGAAGAGGGGCTAGGAGAGAGGCTCAACTCATATCAACATAAAATTTTATATGTGGACAGGAGCGTAGCCAGGATTTTGAGCAGGGAAGGGGGCAAAGTTAGGCTACAGGGGTGGGGGGTATAGACTCCCGGGGGCACAGCTCCCCCTGAGGTAACCACTGACCGTAATACTTAAGTTGACTTTACATGAGCAGCAAAAATGCTAATCGCGGCAGCAGCAAATGCTGTGGTTTCTATGCTGTTATAATTAAATGACACACAGCTGCTGCGCTTTGCATTTTTACTGCGCATGTAAAATCAGCTTTAAGAGTATAAAGTATAACGTAAATGAAGATTTTGTACGAGGAAATGAAATGATCGAAATCATATATATTTAAATAAATGTAATATGACTTGTTTTGTACATGTACATTTATGTAAAGCAAGTGTTTTGCTCTGGCCAGGGGCGGTGGTGGGGGGAGGGGGGGGGATCGTTGACTCAAAACCGTAAATGGACGACACTTTTTTCATTTAGTCATCTTGAAGTCGTAAAACATCAAATTCCTGGTTGATTACATAATTTGCCCTATATACTTCATACGTTTTAGTAAGATATTGGACGAGATTTCTCATAGAAATAAAATACGTTGTCTTCCCACTGTTTTATTTTTAACCAGAACCAGTTTCCAACGTAACAGCGTCATCATCAGTGGTACATCTATTATAGAATACATATAATATACATATAATGATTGTATAGCTGTGAAAGTAAAAAAAACAAAAAGCAAAAACTCTGCAGAGAAATTTTATTTTTACCCTTTTAACTCCATTTCTACATTTTTGAAAATCATCGTTCATCAATTCTTTTATAAACGACGTATCACTTCGAAAAATTCCGTAATGCCAATATTCTGATGATAGATTTTCTTTAATCTCCCAAAAAATGAATGACTGAACTCTGATTTTCGCTATGAAATATTGTTAATTTGGATAGCTTTCCAACTATATAGGTATATACCCCTGGGATTTACGTGTCATGTATATGAATGACAAGGTGAAGTGGGTGAAGAGGATTCCTAACCCTGGTATTGACACCCCATCTAGTCTTTTCACTTCTCAAAATGTATTCAACTATATTTTACTGAATATTACAGCCCGAATAGATTCCTTTATCAAATTCTAATATTATATTTATATTTAATAATATATTAGAAGGTTACCCGAAGTAAGCAGGTAAGTAACTTCAAGGTACATGATTTTTAGATATAACTTGATTGAAGAAGATTCGGGCTTATAAATAATAATGCTACATATGAAATTTCATCTAAATGAAAAAAAAAATATATATACGTCCACTTTTTGCAGTTGTCTTAAGGGGTCTGCATGGTCTCAAATGAAGCTTGGAACCTCAACTTTTTTTTGTCATATGCCCCCGAAACTGACAACTGCACCTTGTAAAATCACAAAATCGTCATTTTAAGTGATATAATCGTAATTTTCAATTCTTTTCAGGAAGGAATCGCATTTTTAGCAAAAAAAATACACAAATTTGATCTCTTGCGAATTTTTCCAAAACGGACTCCGTTTTGACGTACGGAGCATTCAAAAAAATTCCGTTTTCCCGATATTCAAAGCCCGGTAACGCGCATATATCGACAGATTGAGAAAAATTTGCAAGAACAAAAATTGTTAATTGTTCTTCACTTCATTTGGAACAAAGTTCTAATAAACCATGGTCCGATTCGTTCACTTTCAAAAGTTATTCTTGATTTCGTAAAATTTTCAATTTTCCTACTTTTCTTCATAAAATTGATCATATATATAGTTGTTGTGGGCGATGGTACCTCAGTAGCTTCCTGAGCACAAGATCGCGGGTTGGAAATCCGGCCGAGGTCCTTAGTTTATTTTATCTGGGAGGTAAAACAAACGTAATGACGCCGTCCTTCGGATGAGACGTTAAGCCTGTAGTTAAAGTCCGGGCCTGAGTTAAAACAACTAACTGTTCTTTACAAAGATATGAATGGATTTAGTCAATGTATTTACGATAGATTCTCTCCAGAGATTTACCCTCGGTGAATAAAAATTTAGGACTCCCACAGTAGAGTCGGGCTCAGGTCCAGCAGAGTGACAAAAGAACGCTCTGGTAGTAGGCGAATTGATATCGAAGTTAAAGCCCGGGCATGAGTTATAATTAATAACCATAAAGGGAAGGGGATAAGAATGAAGGCTCAACTCAAAAACCCCAATCACTGCCGATGTTATGAATGTATCGACATGAAATTGGCTGTTCGGTTGGTTTTGGAGGGAGAGCGGAAACATACTTTATTAATTCGTGCTGGGGAAGTACAATGCAGGTGATGCACCAACAAACTTTTTTTTTTTTTTTCGCAAAATAAAATTCCGGTGAAAATTCAACATCGATTAATCAAATATTACCTTACTTTCTCTATACTTCGAATATAGCTGAGGAAGAAAAAAGGGATATACGGTAGCCACCCTGCTAATACACAAATCGCGATACCAAGGTTATCACGTACGTTTCTATCTATTTTGTATTCACACAGTTCACTTGATCTTAAATCCATCACAAGATTTTAGGAGAATCTTCTCTACCAAATTTTCCACTTTATTCAACGTCAGTTTCAACTTTCCCTTAGATATTCACAACAGAGGAAAAGTTATGTGACTGGTCAAAAAATTTGATAACGTTTTCCATTAGAATTTCAGGTTTTCCTACATAAAACCATAAAACAGAGAGGGAAAACATAAAGGAAATAAATTCATTGAGGGTTCAGAGGTTTCTTCCCCAGCTATACGAAGCATAGAAGAAGTTATGTAATCGGTCAGAATTTCCAATGGTTCATGAATCATCGATTGTACTTCCCCAGAACCAATCGATCGTTTTGCGAATCCTCATTCAATTTCGTGTCGGTATACTGAAATTTCATGACGAAACATTAATTTTATTGTATTCACAGACCCGATAGAATGAATGTATCGACACGAAATTCGTCGCGTTACCAAAGATACAAAAGGACGACTCCTATCGATTTTCAGTCAAATCGGCCAAAGAGAAGGGGTGACTAGGGGAAGGGGGAATAACTCTAATAACTGCCGTTGTAATGGATGTATTGACACGTAATTTCAAAGCTCAATAAAGACAAAACATATAAATTTTCAGTAGAATCAGCTAAATGGGAAGGTGGGATCAGAGGGGGCCTCAACACAAAAATGTTAATAATTGTCGATGCAATGAATGTATCGATATGAAATTATAACGATGACAGACATCGATTTTCAGCCAAATTGGCCAAAGGGAAGGGGAGACTAGGGGAAGGGGGAATAATTCTAATAACTGCCGTTGTAATGGATGTATTGACACGTAATTTCAAAGCTATATAAGAACAACACCTATAAATTTTCAGAAGAATCAGCTAAATGGGAAGGTGGGATCAGAGGGGGCCTCAACACAAAAATCTCAATAATTGGATGCAATGAATGTATCGATATGAAATTATAAGAATGACACCTATCGATTTTTAGCCAAATCGACCAAAGAGAAGGGGAGACTAGGGGAAGGGGGAATAATTCTAATAACTGCCGTTGTAATGGATGTATTGACACGTAATTTCAAAGCTCTATAAGGACAACATCTATAAATTTTCAGTATAATCAGCTAAATGGGAAGGGGGGATCAGAGGGGGCCTCAACACAAAAATCTTAATAATTGCCGGTAATGAATGTATCGAAAAAAAATTTTATATTTAATTTCAAACCCCCATAAGGATGACACCTATTAATTTTCTGCGAAATCTGTTAAAGCGAAGAGAAGAAAATCAGAGGAGTGTGGCTCGACTCCAAAACTCTAAAAGCTAAAATGGTTGATTGGTTTTGAGAGAAAAACAGAAAAAATCGTATTGCATAATTCTTACTGGGGAAGTACATTGCCGGTGATTCACCGACAACTTTATGCAACAATGTAATGGTGTTGAGGGAGACATGAATAAACAAATAAACAAAATAATCCATGAGTGTATAATGGCCATTCGCTCACGAATTCACGTCCACACAATATGATCCTCTTCGAATCCCAACAGTCACATACTCGTATGTAATTCTACGTGCGACGTGACATATGAACACATCTGTCCCTATACAAACACATTAATGATACCCTTATCATCAATTTGAATACGCTAACTATAATTGGGGAGAAGAGGAGGTTCATCGATGACAAAGAATTGTTTTTACTTCTCCAGAACCTCGATTAACCGTGTCTCGTTTATCCGTGTTCGCGATTAACTATGGTGTGTGAGCAGTATAGGTTCCTAGAAACTTGGAGACAGAGTAGAGTGACAATGATGAATGTTTTGGCGCTAAAGAAGAAAACAGTCAGACAAGTCAAGCAATGGAACCAGTTCATGTCCTCCTCAACTTCTGCCAACAGGAAAATGTTGACTTCCATGACGTCATGATTTTTTTTTGTCTTTTATTTAGAAAGATGCAACTATTGCTAGGGTGCAACAACCAGCATCCATGATGGCAGGTATGGATATGTTGGTGTGAATGGCATGTGAGAGGAAGGCCACCCAGTGGTAGGTCCTCGGGACGAAAATTTATATTAATTATTGTAGGTCCTCGGGACGAAAATTTATATTAATTATTAAGACAAGAACAGAAAAAAAATAAAATAAATAAAAAATTTAAAAAAAAATATATATATATAAATAAAAAGGAATTGAAAGACAATTTTGATGAATGGGTAAGAGAGATGATAAAAGTAAAGGAAAATAATGTAAAAAAATAAAAAATATTAAGAAGGAATAGGATTTAAGGTGGCAGCAAGTCGCAGTTCCATCTTCTCTTCAACCTTCGTGGGTGGTTTTGTGGTAAGTGTTGTGAAGATAAAGTACGTATTTCAGGGTTTGTATGTGTGTAAAGTTTTCTAAAAAAACGTATGTGTCATGAATTTGAGAAAAATTAAAACTGAAGTAAGGAAAATCATTTCAAACCGCAAAAAACAAAGAAGGATTACTTCATATTTCAAACCCTTATAACGTTATAACATGACAATGTACACACGTGTAATTCGTTAAATAAAAAAAAGTCTCGATTAACCGTGGTTTTCATTTATCCGTGCGACCTCTCCCCCCTCCCCCCCCATTACTCCGGATAATCGAGGTTCTACTGTATAGAGAAAGTTATGTCTTCGGGTGAAAATTTCATATTGTTTTCACCGGAATTTCATGTTTTCCATGTCTTCCCTTCAACCGATTTGGCTGAAAATCAATAGGTGTCGTCCTTAAAGAGTTCTGAATATACGAATAAAATTTCATGTCGATCCATTCATTCTATCCGGAGTTATCATGAAATGAAATTTGACACGATTACATAACGAAATTCTGACAGATTATTTAAATTCCCATATACTTCGTAACGCTGCGGAAGTATATATACTATATATAATATCTTCTGTATGTGCCTCTGGGGCTTATGTATACCAGAAGGACGAAAGAGCACTCTCTGGTAGTAGACGATATGACCTCGTAGTTAAAACCCGGGCAGAAGTCACAACTAGAATAATTATATCGACACAAAATTTTATTTATTTCATATACTGCTTAAACTTTGAAGATATATCAAAATTATGTATGGAGGAATATAGTGGGCAATAAAAAGTTCTAGAAAAAAATCTTCAAAATATAGATGGCATATAAAACAGACGCCCGACCTCGATTTTTGCAAATTTTCTCGATAATTTCTGAACAAAACCCATGTTAAATGTTAAGCTTGGGTTGCTGTGAATTGTTCTATCTATAGACTAGAGTCTAGGTCCATCCTATTATGGACTTTTTCACGTTTTAATGCTTTTTGGATTATATTTAATTTTTTTATTTACTTGGCTTTTTTGTTTATTTTTAATTTATTTATTTTATTTTTAAATTTTTTCCCAGAAATTACATTGAAACGAAACAGGAGAAAAAAAAATAATTCCCAAGCATTCAGCGTTTGACCCACTCTAAAAACCAGTTTTTTGTCTTAGCTGTCGGTCGATTCATTCCCACAGATCTCTGAAAATATGTCAACCATCCTATCCGCATCAGTATAAAATTCTTGACTTACTTTTTACATACCTTAAACGTGACAGTAAGATGTTCTGGTATGAGATTTCTCATAGACGTAAAAGACGTTGTCTTCCCATTGTGTCATCATCAGTGGACACATCCCACACCGTACAGTTTCATTAGACTCAGTGTGGGATGTGCTTCTGACGATGACACAGTTTCAGTCATAGAGATAATGCTAAAACTTGGTACAAATGCCTCATTCCAGTGACAATGTAACATATTGAAAATTTCAGCCACATCAGTCGAGCGTCGTGAACTGTAGCTCTTTTTCCTGGACTATTGACGAATTTTTGGTATTAAGTGAAACTCACAATAAAATTCTTTCTTTTAGGTTTTAGGTCACAGTTAGGTTTTTGGTTTATTTGTAATTTTTTTTTTTTTAATTTAGAAATAGTTATTTACAACTGTATAAATAATATATGCAACATGTAAATTTGATGAAAATCACCCAGTGGTGACACTCCCTGGGCATTGAGTTGCTCTCATTTATAACTCACAGTCACTGCTGCTACTAAGGAGGTCTCTAGGCCATTTGCGTTTAAGGCGTCGTTGAGAAAGTGTAGCAGAATGGAAAACATTAGACTAGAGGAACTCAGGGAGGAAAATAACTTTTTATACCAGATGGGAATGCTGAGGTCAATATGGAGGGTCTTGTTGAAAACATAGAAAGGAGCATTGGCTATTGTACGAAGGATTTTAGACTGAAGATTGGAAACTTTGACAGATCCCCGGAGTTTAAGTCTGTAAGTTTGTTTGTAATTAATTTATTTTATCAAGAATTATTTTATAATAAAATTATTTTACATTTTTTTAGATTTTTATTTCTAAAAAATCCTATTTTTTCGCAAATTTATTTAAATTTACCATAATCTGTATGTAATCTTTGGTCCTTAATAAAAAGATAAAATCAGGAAACAATGTTTTTTCAAGAATTCAAAAATGGCGGATTGAAAAAACTGATCCAGAATTTCAAATTCTACTAGAGTATTGGGAGTCACTCCATAAGAATTTTCTGAAAAAGATTTGCGGTCGATGTTCTTTTCTCTCCCCTTAGTCTTGCCTTTATCCCAAAGATCAAGAGAACTTGACTGAAGATACTCGTACACTTTAGCTCAAACGTTTACGTTACACTTAAGTCCCCAATCGTTTACGAAGAACCTAACCGTCTTGTTATCTTAACTGATGCCAAGACTCAGAGAACCCGAATACAGACTTTTTTCCCCTGTTTTATGTTAAGGATGAAGATCATGTTACATTTCTTTATGCAGGAGATGCCGCGATAAAAAAAAAATCTAAGTTGAAGGAAGCCAGGATATGAAAATGTCTCTATTGCCCATTCCCCGAGTACTTATTTCTTTGAGCTTTACCTTATCGCGTCGAAGAAGATATGAAATGATAGTCTTCGTCCGTCTGCGTCAATAAAAACTTAAAATCTTGCCTTTGTCTGCGCTGTTTATATTCAAAACATTACTGGTTAATAAGAAAAAATATATATTTTTTCCCTCTTAACAATTCTAGTCATGATTACGATATAAGGAAGAAAGAAGACTTTCGAATAACTAAACATTGCTCTTCTCCTTTTGAAAAAAGTATAACTCATAAAGGAATTAATTTATTTAATGCCCTTCCCCACTTCTTGAAGACAATAGACACAATAAGAAAATTCAAACTTCAACTAAAACGTTTATGTTAGAGGGAACCCTCTATTTATTTATTTATTTATTATTTTATTTTATTTTTTTTTTTATTTTTTTTTTTTTTTCTATTTTATTTCTGGTACCGTTATGTTGATGACATATGTATCTTATTTAATGGTTCTAATAGACAAATTAAGCAACTCTTTGACTTTGTAAATAATATTCATGATAAAATAAAATTCACCATAGAATTAGGGGGTGACAAATTAAATTTTCTAGACTTAAATTTAAAAATAAATAATAATAAACTTGAATACAACATCTACAGAAAACCGACAACCACAGATTCAATCATACACAATACATCGAACGCTCCTATATCACATAAACATGCGACATTTTACTCATTCTTCCATAGAGCTTACACAATACCACTAAACGTGACAGACAGAAACAAAGAAATAGATATAATCAACAACATAGCCATAAAAAACGGATACAAACAACATACAATAGAAAAAATTAGAAAAAAAAAAAGTAACCAACAAAATCAATTTAAAAGATATCTCAGACATAATAAACACAACAGAAACAAAGAAATGGGTAAGCTTACCCTATTACGGGAAAATTTCTGAACAAATAGGCAATATTCTTAAAAAAGAAAACTTCAAAGTTAGTTTCAGAACAAATAGGACACTTTACAAACACCTTAACAATACGAAAGACCGAATATTTATTTATTTATTTATATATTAGTTTATTTCTCTTATTTTTCTCTTTTATGTACTTTTATTACCTTTTTATTTATTTTTTCATATATTTATATATATTCTATAATTGTTATTGTTATCATGTTTTATTTATATTTTCTATATTTCGCACATTGTAAGCAGTGTGCACAAAATGAGAGTACGGGAACAGATAACCTGGTCTATAACTTCCCCGCTGGTTATCCACTGCCTTCTAGATATCAGTGGTGCTTGTAGTCGCACTATCGATTTTATATTTTTTATATCGATACTATATATTTGTAACCCTGTACGGGAATAGGTAAGCTCCCCGCTGATTATCCACTGCCTCCGAGATATCCGGAAAAATTTATAAAAAATTATCATCTTAATTTCAATTAAATTAAAAAAATTATCTACTGTAATATTTTTGCACTCATATTTTCAAGTATTTACTTATTAATTTAATTTTATTTTATAGTAGTATTGTTAATTTTAATCCATGTGTGTCAGACTCTAAGAGTTAATATCTGATTATGTGTCTAACTTAAAAGCTATCTTAATGTATAACTTCTTATGACCTATCCTATTACCATCTTATGGTTCAACGGAAATAAATATTATTAATATACCTCATTCTTGGATAGACTGGGGAATGAACATGGTCCGAGAACGTCCCATGAGGTTGGGAAAATGAAGTATGGACTTTATGTATACGATTGAATAAATCATGATGTGTGGCCTGGAGCTTCAGGTGAAGATTTAAGAAAAGACGGAGAATAGCAACGATGGAATATTCTGCATATTTTGTCAAAAAGCGAAAATATGCAGCTTCCTGGAATATATTTTGACCATTTTCGCTATCATATCTGTGTGACGTCTAACTCAGAAACGATTGTAGAAATGAACTTCGTCTGTGTGTCTTTGGTGACTGTTCACACGATAACTCCCGAAAGAATGAATGTATCGACACGAAATTTTATAAGTGTATCCAGAACACTCTAAGGACGACACCTACTAATTTTCAGTCAAATTGGGCGAAGGGAAGAGGGGGATTAGGGGGGAGGCTAAACACAAAAAATCTAATAATTGTCGATTTAATGAATGAATCGAAATAAAATTTAGTAGGTTAGGTTAGGTTTTATGACTCATGCCCGGGCTTTAACTACGAGGTCATATCGCCTACTACCTAAAATTTAGTATATTATGATTCAGAAGCCACAATAAGTATAATATTGAGTTTTAGGCCAAACGATCGATTTAATTTGTGCTGGGGAAGTGCAGAGCCGGTGATTCTCTTCTCTTGATTTCCATATTGAATTAATCGTAATAAAGTCTGTGAAAGAAACTGTGAAACAAAGGGAATCATTACTATATTTCTTTTCTTAAGATGAATAATGATTTAGGGCGGAAAGGAAGTAGTTAGTTAAGAGATTTAACACAATTCTCGACGGAAGAAAAGTCGCACATTATAAAAACGGAAATTAAAACATTAAAAAAGAGGAAGAAAATGTGTTTTTCTTTGGCTCATTAAATAGAATAATTATAAGGAGGAAGATAAACTGGCGTACGTTTAGCAGGAATAGCCCTGTATAAGCTGTGTGAGTGAACGGGGTCTCTACAGAGCAAGAAACTCACCCTTCTGTGGGTTCAGCAAACAGACTAGGCCCCAAGATTTTGAAGAACCTTCCAGTTACAACCCCCTCCCCTAATTGAAAATTCGCAGATAAATTTCGCTATAAAATTTCATGCCTATATTTTTTTAAATAAATTTCGGAATCAAGAAATCGGGGAACATGTAATTCCGCATTGAATTTCTAACCGATTATAAAACTTTCCGTTTACTTTGTGTAGCTGGGGAAACCTTTTGTAATCTGGATGGCTGTGGAGGACACGGTCCACTTCCTGGAGGTCTGTCTTGTCCTGACAGGGAGGCTGAGGTACCTGGACAGGGCCAGCTTCTCTCTGGAGAAGACCATCCAGATACTCAATGGCAAGGATTACCACTCACTCTGTCTATTCATTGGATGCTACCAAATACAGGAAATTTCTTGTTGAAAAATGTTAATTATTAAATAATATATTTAAAACTCTTTACAGTTACATCCATGTTGTCCTTTGTTTTTCTTATTACAGTACTGTAGTTTATTGTTCCATTTAGGAAATTTAGGACTCCCACAGTAGAGTTGGGCTCATGTCCACCAGAGTGACGAAAGAGAGCTCTGGCAGTAGGCGATATGACCTTGTAGTTAAAGCCTGGGCATGAGTCATAAAACCTAACCTAACCTCAAACAGGTTCGTGGTGGTTAAGGGTGGGTTTCAGTAGTTTGACCTAGACCCATGACCTCCCTTCCTGGCCCTGGACATAAAAAATCCCTCTACTCCCTAGATGTACTGCAAATCTTGCAAACACCATTGATATATCCACAGATTATAACCTATAAAATATCAACACAAGGGTCCCTCCCTTTCTAAAGACTGTAAAAAGAACTTAATAATATTTTTATTTGTCTTTAGTTATTCTTCTTGTTATGTGTGGTTACTCTTCTTTAAAAAGTTTAAAATTTTCTTTCTAAGGAAGCTTTATAGACAGCCCCCTCTACTTTATCATATAAATCACAATATTATTATAATCATGATTCATCACTCAGACTTTCAAAGTTACTCACTTCACTTCTCTCTCAATATTCACTGCTTCTCATTTGTTCAAAAAAGTAAGTATATATACTTACTCACTCTTACTCCGTTGGCGACGAACCCTGAAGATCCTTAGCCGCCCACACTAGCCTTCTCCACCGCGATCTGTCGTGCGCCACCGGTCGCCAGTTCACCACGTGGTGTTCCACAGCATCCTTCTTCACCAGGTCAGCCCACCTCAGCCTTGGTCTTCCTCGTGATCTGGCTCCTTGGACCTGAGCGTCCTATGGCTGTCTGCTGTCCGCTTCTCACCACGTGTCCAGCCCATCTTAAGCGCCGTGATTTCATATCTGCAACTACGGTCGGGTGTTGCCAGAAGATGTCCCTCAGCTCCCTGTTGGTTCTGATCCTCCACTCTTGGTTTCTCTATCCTTGACCGGACCTGCTATCTTCCTCAGCACTTTATTTTCAAACGTCTGGAAACGTTTCTCCAGATGTGAGGTCAGGGTCCAGGTTTCACACCCATAGATCAGAACGGGCTTTACCATGGAGCTGTAGATCCTATACTTCAGGTTCCTTGACAAGGCTCTGGACCGTAGCAGCTTGATGACAGAGAAATACGCTCTTTGGGCCTGCAGAAGTCTTCTGTCCACCTCCTCCAACATCGAGTTGATCCTAGTTACCGTGGACCCGAGATACCTGAAGTTCTCAACTCTTGGGAAGGAGAAGGTCCCCACATTTAATTCCTGCTCCAGATGAATATTCTTACTGACTATAAGGTTGTCGCTCTTGTCGACATTAACTTCCAGCCCTACTCTGCAGCTGTGCTTAAGTAGTTTTCCCGCCTTACTTTTAACTTCTTCTGGGCTGTTTCCTAAGAAGGCCACGTCATCCGCATACGCCAGGACTCCGTTTTCTCCGGCTATCTGGGTGCCTTCCTCGTTCCTCATCACCTGCCTTATCACTCGCTCAAGGGCCAGGTTGAAGAGGAGAGGGGAGAGGCAGTCACCTTGCTTGAGGCCACTCATAACATCGAAGGGCTCCGAAAGTTCTCCTTGGACCATAACTCTGCTTTTTGCTCCTTCGATACATGCCTTTACCATTCTTATGAGTTTTTCCGGGAATTTAAATTCTCTCATCATAGCCCACAAACTTTTCCGATGTATTGAATCATAAGCAGCTCGGAAGTCTATGAATAGTGCATGGGTATCCTGTTGCATCTCCCATTGCTTTTCCAGAATTTGTCTGAGAACAAATATCTGGTCCAAAGTGCCTCCTTCCACGTCGGAAGCCCGCTTGGTACTCTCCAAGGATGCTTTCAGAGTAGGGGGTCAGCTTCGTTAGGAGGATTCTTGAGAAGACCTTATACGCCACTGACAATAACGATATGCCCCGGTAGTTGCAGCATTCGGTCCTACTTCCTTTTTTCAGTAAGGGACATATCAGGCTCGTGTTCCAAGCATCGGGTATTCTTTCCTCTCTCGATATCTTTACAATGAGTTGGTAAAGAACCTCTGCCAGATTTTTTCCTCCCTTCTTAAATAATTCGGCTGGCAAGTTATCCATTCCTGGAGCCTTCCCATTCTTCATCTTGCTGATGGCAAGTTCTACGTCTTAAGTATATATAGGTGTTAAGTATATATATATATATATATATATATATATATATAACTTCTTTTTTTGTTATACCGGGTGATTCATTTAACCTGAAAAACAAGAATAAATCGAAAAATAAGCTTTATCGAAAAAAATCGTTCAAACAAAAGTTGCAGGGTTTAAAGGGGAGCATATAATGGTAATACGAAATTTAACCTTGAATGGCGTTTTCAGGGTCAAATCAACGGCAACTTCAATTTTTTCAATAGGAACCCATAGTTTTAATTGCATACTTGTATTCTACGTAAAAAAATACGTATCTTTTGTAGGAAAAGTTTCGTTTGAAAATGTCAATTTTTTATGGTTTTGAGAATATAAGAAACGAGACTATCCTAACCGATGGATTGGTCGAGGTGGTCCAGTAAACTGGCCAGCTAGGTCACCGGACTTAACTTCGCCAGATTTTTTTCTATGGGGATATTTAAAAGAACAAGAATACAAAAATGTGGCAACTACAACTGAAAATATGAAAGAGAGAATCAGAAATGCATGTAGAGAAATTGACAGAAAAACTTTATTAAGGACGGTGCAATGTTTCATTACACGTGTTGAATAATGTATTGAAGTTCAGGGACATCATTTTGAACATTTATTAAGATGATAATTAATTGTTGATAAGTGGTGTGAAATTATTCAATTAAAATTTGTTTTCAAAATTTTGTGTAAAATATTGATTCTTTGTTACAATAACATTCATTTTAATTTAATCTATGTTTATTTCTTTGTGCATCAAATTTGTGTTTTTAAATTCTCAAAACCATAAAAAATTGACATTTTCAAACAAAACTTTTCCTACAAAAGATACGTATTTTTTTACGTAGAATACAAGTATGCAATTAAAACTTTGGGTTTCCATTGAAAAAATTGAAGTTGCCCTTGACTTAACCCTGAAAACGCCACTCGAGGTTAAATTTCGTATTACCATTATATGTCCCTCTTTAAACCCTGCAACTTTTGTTTGAACAATTTTTTTCGATAAAGCTTATTTTTCGACTTATTCTTGTTTTTCAGGTTAAATGAATCACCCGGTATATATTATTTTAATTACAGTGAAAAAAGTCGTCGAATCGCCGTCTATGTACTTCCCTAGCACGAATTTATCTGTTTGGGTTAAAAGTCAATATTTGATACCTATATAATACAAGGGGTTCGTTCCGCCAGTAAATATGTTACTGTTGTCATACCTTTCGGAGGACACTGTCGTCACTGGCTGCTGGTCGAGTACTGTGGTCGAGCGCTTTCGACATCATCTTCAAGCCACCGTTAGTATTGTACAATATTAAACATTAACAGTTTGTCTTCACATCGAAAGTGCTCGTCCACAGTACTCGACCAGCAGCCAGTAACGACAGCCAGTCCACCGAAAGGTATAAACAACATATGTGATAGTAAGATGTTGTGGGACGAGATTTCTAATAGAAATAAAAGACGTTGTCTTCCCACTGTTTTATTTTATGCCAGAACCGGTTTTCGACGCAACAGCGTCATCATCAGTGGTTCATCCCACCCACACAGCACGGCGGTTGGAAGATAACTGGCCAGTGCTGTGTGGGTGGGATGAACCACTGATGATGACGCTGTTGCGTCGAAAACCGGTTCTGGTATAAAATAAAACAGTGGGAAAACAACGTCTTTTATTTCTATTGGTATAAACAACAGTCAATATTTGACTTACTTCTTGTAAATACATTCATTTTATAATGACATTTATTAGAGATTTTGTGTTAATCCTCCATATGATAATTTAGAGTCAAATAGTGAGTTTTAACCCAAATAATCGATTGGCTTTGGAGAGAGAGCAGAAACATAATTGATTAATTTTTGCTGGGGAAGTACATAGTCGGTGATTCACCGACGACATTTTCTTCGGTTATTTTTTGATAATTAAAATTTTTTTTTTTTTTTTTTGGAAAATTTGTAGTCTATTTCTTCGTAAGTCTACCTCGCAAATCATCTAGGCGATGGGACAGTATACATGAATCTATCCCTGCCTGGGTATAAATACCAGTTTTTTTCATCAACTCCGGTAGTACAGGGCTATACCTCATGTAGATAACACGATAGACCTGAGTTCCCTTATCAGAATATAACACTCCCTAAGCCCTCCGCGTAGTCAATTAATCCAATCGTTTTATAGACATTTTTTTTTTTTTTTAATTTTTAAAAACAATAAACTAAAAATTAAATCGATTTTTAGATCATCACTAATTTAGTTACCCGCTCTTTCGTCAACCCGGCTCTACTGTGGGAGTCCTAAATTTTGCCTATTCTAAATTTTTATTCACCTGGACACAGAAACCCTAAATAATTGCTAATATGAAAATGACTGATACAGTGAGAAGTGATTATTTTACCGGTTGTAAAATAAAATATAGTCTGACCTCTCACAGATTTTAATAATTTTTGCTATCCGGCTTTCGAGGTTCCCTCACCATCAGGCGTTCTGGTAAAATAATTTCGAAGACAACATAATATAAAATGTGTTAATAAA
Source organism: Aradus depressus (assembly GCA_963662175.1). Classification (NCBI taxonomy): domain Eukaryota; kingdom Metazoa; phylum Arthropoda; class Insecta; order Hemiptera; family Aradidae; genus Aradus; species Aradus depressus. Next base: position 27,062,552 of record OY759224.1, read on the forward strand.
TAAAATTTAAAATTAGAATAAACGTATATAAATAAAATTATTTAAAATTTCATGTTTTTAAATATGTACATTGTCGGTGACATATTTTTCTTTGGAAATTCCAGTGTGTGTGTGAGATAGATTGCGAAAACTCCATTTTATAAGTAGTTATTATGACTCATACTCGGATTTAACTATGTCACAATCGCCTACTACCAGAACGCTCTCTCGTCACTCTGGTGGACATGAGCCCCACCCGACTATGGGAGTCCTAAATTTTGTCTACCCTAAATTTTTATTCTTTAGCGAGTACCTGACATCGTAGAGTCTCAGGGAAAACGCTCAATGTCATAATTTAATTTTTTTTTTTTTTTTTTTATCCCCCAGATAAAATAAATTGAGGGCCTCGGCCGGGTTTCGAACCCACCATCTTGAGCTCAGTAAATCAAATCCTTATTTCTTCTTGTCCCAGAATATCTTACTATCACATATATGAAGCGCGTAGTTTCAAAACCCGCCACCTCCAAAAAAAGAAAAATTTGGGAAATTAAGAAAAACGCCATTGCGCCAAAAGAATATGAGTTTAGCAGCTGTTTTGCGTTTTCTTGTTGTTATTGCTTCCTAGATTATCCTAGAAAAATTTCATTTTGGTAACGTATACAATAATTAAGTTATTAACGAAATTTCAAAACAGTAGTATCCCACTATACATTTTAATAGTTTCTCATGAAATGGAGACGACGGGTTTTGAAACAAGGCCCCATATTGTATATCTAAACGCTTAAACATCATGAGAGCCCACAAATCAATTTTCAGCCAAGGCGATCAGAAATGCTAATAACTGTCGACAAAACTAATTTATGAACACGAAATTGAGTACAGATGATTCAGAAGCCCCTGACCAAGACACCATTTTTCATTTTCAATTCATACCAAACAGTGAAATGATTTCAGAGGGAGAGCGAAAACATTCTTGATTTACTCACCCTCAAGAAGAAAACTTACTTGATTTATTCATCCTCAAGAAGAAAACTTACTTGATTTATTCACCCTCAAGAAGAAAACTTACTTGATTTATTCATCCTCAAGAAGAAAACTTACTTGATTTATTCACCCTCAAGAAGAAAACTTACTTGATTTATTCACCCTCAAGAAGAAAACTTACTTGATTTATTCACCCTCAAGAAGAAAACATACTTGATTTATTCATCCTCAAGAAGAAAACTTACTTGATTTATTCACCCTCAAGAAGAAAACTTACTTGATTTATTCATCCTCAAGAAGAAAACTTACTTGATTTATTCATCCTCAAGAAGAAAACTTACTTGATTTATTCACCCTCAAGAAGAAAACTTACTTGATTTATTCACCCTCAAGAAGAAAACATACTTGATTTATTCATCCTCAAGAAGAAAACTTACTTGATTTATTCACCCTCAAGAAGAAAACTTACTTGATTTATTCACCCTCAAGAAGAAAACATACTTGATTTATTCATCCTCAAGAAGAAAACTTACTTGATTTATTCACCCTCAAGAAGAAAACTTACTTGATTTATTCACCCTCAAGAAGAAAACATACTTGATTTATTCATCCTCAAGAAGAAAACTTACTTGATTTATTCACCCTCAAGAAGAAAACTTACTTGATTTATTCACCCTCAAGAAGAAAACATACTTGATTTATTCATCCTCAAGAAGAAAACTTACTTGATTTATTCACCCTCAAGAAGAAAACTTACTTGATTTATTCATCCTCAAGAAGAAAACTTACTTGATTTATTCATCCTCAAGAAGAAAACTTACTTGATTTATTCATCCTCAAGAAGAAAACTTACTTGATTTATTCATCCTCAAGAAGAAAACTTACTTGATTTATTCACCCTCAAGAAGAAAACTTACTTGATTTATCCATCCTCAAGAAGAAAACTTACTTGATTTATTCATCCTCAAGAAGAAAACATACTTGATTTATTCACCCTCAAGAAGAAAACTTACTTGATTTATTCATCCTCAAGAAGAAAACTTACTTGATTTATTCATCCTCAAGAAGAAAACTTACTTGATTTATTCACTCTCAAGAAGAAAACTTACTTGATTTATTCATCCTCAAGAAGAAAACTTACTTGATTTATTTACCCTCAGAGAGAACACTGCCGGTGATTCACTGATAACTTTGTTTTTTTTATAATCAGAATATTGGAAAACCTGAAATTACAAAACAACTACACTCTAGAAAATAGTTAAAAAATACATACCATAAAAGACTAAACTAATTGGAAAAAGTGACTTTTCGAATAAATAAATAAAAAACTCAATCAAAACTTTCAATTAAAGACAATAAATTGAAATGAGTAGTTTGGGACGTTGCTTTTTTTATTTATTAACTTTATCGTAGAGGCGAAAATACAATTGAGGTAGGAAAATACAATTATTCTCAATTTTATTGGATCAACTTCAATTTAGAAACTCAATCAACAATAATTAAAAGTATAAAACAATGGCTCAAAAGGAAACAATTTGAGAATATTTTATTAATTGTTATGATCAATTTTCAAAATGCAAATTTTATTTCTCCAGTTATATGAAGTATAGGGAAAGTTATGTATTCGGTCAAAAACTCGATGCGGAGTTTTCAACAGAATGTAATATTTTCCTAGTACATATATGTATATGGGAACATAACCTGTCAAATTGTGGCGATATCGACAGAAAAGAAGGTTCATGGGAGGGGGCTCAAATCAAAAAAACACTAATAACTGCCGATTTAATGAATGTATCGACATTAAATTTCAAAATTAAAGTCAAAATCCAATGAGAACATAACCTGTCAAATTGTGGCGATACCGACCGAAAAGAAGGTTCATGGGAGTGGACTCAAATCAAAAACCCCAATAACAGCCGATGTAATGAATTTATCGACCTGAAATTTCATATTTAAAGTCAAAATCCAATGAGGACATAACCTGTAAAGTTTTCAGCAATATCGACTGGAAAGAAGGTTCATATGAGGGGGCTCAAATTGAAAACCCTATATAACTGCCGATTTAATAAATTTATCTTTACAAAATTTAGTATGAAGATTTAGGAGCCTCTTTGTAAACTGTTGAATATTAGCTCTAACGGTCGACTGGTTTTGGAGGGGGTACGAAAAGTTTATCAATTCATATGTGGTAATAAGATGTTGTGGGACGAGATTTGTTATAGAAATAAATGACGTTGTCTTCCAACTGTTTTATTTTAGACCAGAAGCGGTTTTCAACGTAACAGCGTCATGTCATATTCACAGAGACAGATTTTTTTTTTTCATATTTGTTGGAATCGGAAAACATTATATTCTGTTGAAAACTCCACATCGAGTTTTTGGCACATTACGTAACTTCCCCTATGCTTCGTACAGGGTTGATGAAATTCAACCCTATTAATTTTTTTTCATTATGATGTAAGTATCGAATAACGGACACTTTAAAAAAGAACAAAAAAACAGTATTTCTTCCAAAAAGGTTAACACAAGAGAAAGTGTCAGTAGCCGCCGCTAAAAGCTAATGGAGTTTAGTAATCTAAGGAGAAAGTGACAGCCATTTTTAAAAAATTTAAAAATTAAAAATACAAGGTCTGGAATTTTTTTAAAAGCTTTTATTTCTATTGGATTTATTAAACACATACCTAAAAATATAACGAATATTACTACATCGAAATGTATAGGTACGAATTTATCTAAAAAACTATGAATTTAACTAAAAAAAATTAATCAACTAAGTTTTCGCACTCTCTCTGAAACGAATAAATCGATTTGGTTGAAAATATAAATGTATCTTATTTAGGGAAATTATATTCATTATTTCGACATTTATTAAGGTTTTCGTGTATAACTCTCCTCCTCTGTTATATAACTCTCCTCTGGTGTATAACTCCCCTCTGGTGTATAAATCTCCTCTGGTGTATAACTCTCCTCTAGTGTAAAAATCTCCACTCGTGTATAACTCTCCTCATCTGTTGTGTAACACTCCTCTAGTGTATAAATATCCTCTGGTGTATAGCTCTCTTCATACCGCCCCATAAGTCTTCTTCCCACTCCTTCTAAACTCTTTGAAAAAATTCTTCTTAGCCGCCTATTACCTCTCTTCGAAGAACACGACCTTATTCCGAATCATCAGTTTGGATTCCGACAGAAACACTCAACACTTCAACAATGTCACAGATTAGTTGATGAGATTTCCTCTGCTTTGGAAAGGAAGTGTTATTGCTCTGCAGCATTTTTGGATGTGAGTCAAGCTTTCGACCGTGTCTGGCATGTTGGGCTGCTGTATAAGCTGAAACATGTGATCCCTGACGGATATTATCGTCTCCTCCGCTCCTACCTGGATGATCGTTTTTTCCAGGTCAGACAGGGCAGTGTCCACTCTGACGTTCAACCCATAAGAGCTGGTGTCCCACAGGGGAGCATTCTGGGTCCACTTCTCTATGTTGCAAGCACATCCAGCATCCCAACATCGCCTGAGACGGTGTTAGCCACCTATGCCGACGACATAGCAATTTTAGCTACTAATAAATCGGCTGGGGACGCATCCAAATCTCTGCAGGAGCACTTACACCTTCTAGAGGGTTGGTTGCATCTGTGGAAGGTAAAAATAAATGAGATCAAATCCCTTCATGTTACATTCGCCTTGAGGCGCGGTGACTGCCCAACTGTATGGCTGAATAATATCCCTCTGAAACATGACAAAGACGTACGATACTTAGGACTCTATCTTGACAGACGACTGACATGGAATAAACATGTTTCACAGACTCGACAGAAAATGAAACGGCGATTTGGACTACTCAAAAGACTACTAGACAAGCGATCTCAACTTCGCCTCAACCACAAACTGGGTGTTTACAAGACCGTTATCAGACCCATCTGGACGTATGGCGTTCAGCTCTGGGGTTCAGCTAAGCCCTCACACACCAAAAGAATTCAAGCCATCCAAAATAAAATCCTCCGAACAATCACACAATGCCCTTACTACGTATCAAACATAACATTACATCATGACCTGAACATACCATTCTTACACGAAGTTAGACAACAATTATACACAAATTTGCACAACAAATTCACGTCACATCCAAACACACTGGTGGAAGCAATGTCGGTCCGGTCCTTGCCGGGCAGACCTCCTCGGCGACTGAATCGTCGTTGGCCGCGTGACCTCCTGCCTGAGGAGGACCCCTGAGGAGGCGGTGGTGTTGACCAGCCGTCTCATCAAGAGACTCAAGTGGTGTTACTGTTTTTCTTTGTTATGTTCATATTTCCTAGTTGTGAAGTAATTCATAGTTGGAAATTAAGTAATAAAGGTGAAAAAAAAAAAAAAAAAAAAAAAAAATGTAAAATAACTTTTTTTTTATAAGCTCTAGTAAAAAAATATTTAAATATATATTGGATAAAAACAAGGAAAAAATGATCGGTAAATCACTGGGGAAGTACAGCACGAATCATTCAATTTAATTGTTGTTTCTTTCCAAAAACCAATCGACGGTTCGGGATAAAAATTGGTTTTTTATGGGGTTCTGAATACACATATAAAATTTCGTGTCGATACATTCATTCTATCGGGGGTAATCGAGTTCACAGACAAACGTTTTTTTATTTTTCCAATTTTTGGATTCAGAGGGTTGGAAAACATGAAATTCCGTTGAAAACTTAACATTAAATTTCTAAACGATTAAATAATTTATTCAGCTGGGGAAGTAATAATGGAGTTGAAATGAAGAAAAAGAAAAATGTAATCTCCATATTCAAGGAATATGTTCTATGTATCAAGATATTGCTAATAATATGAAACATGCGAGAATCAATGGATGATAGTCTCTAGCGAAGTTCCGAATACATATGCATCATATGGGGATATTTTCATATGAATGAGATTCAAATTTAGATAATTTGATGCAAAACAAAGCTGATTTTCGTAGATTTCAGTTGGGTGCAATCATTTTCAATATGATATGGAAATGAGAAACTCGGTTGCCAATTATCAAAGATGAATACTCCAAGTAGTAGTGTTGTTAAAATGAAGCAACAGGGGGGGGGGGGGGGGGGGGGGGCGCCTAACTTTTTTGAATAAATTTCTCATAATTTCCCATTGGCGAAAGTGTGAAATGATTTTTTAAAAAATTAAAGGTAAGAATTCGTGGATTATTTCTGATGTTTCATTCAGGACCTTCGGAGTAAAAAATCTGCCTTTTTTGCCGTCCTTCAAAATTGGTGTGTTTTAAAAAAGAAAATACTCAACCGGTTACGAAATTATTGTTTTTTTAAAGGAAAATACTATTTAGTATGGTTTTATGCTGTAGCATTATTTAACAAGTTTTGAACATAGTATGGTTTTATGCTGTAGCATTATTTAACAAGTTTTGAACATAGTATGGTTTTATGCTGTAGCATTATTTAACAAGTTTTGAACATAGTATGGTTTTATGCTGTAGCATTATTTAACAAGTTTTGAACATAGTATGGTTTTATGCTGTAGCATTATTTAACAAGTTTTGAACATAGTATGGTTTTATGCTGTAGCATTATTTAACAAGTTTTGAACATCATCTCAATGATGTCTGCATATGGATTGGATACTTTGTGAACGCTCTAACTTATTGTTAGATATGATTGTAGCAATGGACTGCAAATTAGGTATGACGATGGTGGCCGTGCGGGCTAGAGCGTAAGGGTTTGGTCGCATGGTATTACCATGGTTTGAGGGTTCGAATCCCGTCCGATAGTGAGTTTTATTTCGTAGATAGAACTCCCTCCCGGGGCCATGGATGTCGTAAATATCTTGATAACACATTGACATGCCTAATATGCACCGTACATAAGACCAAAAAAAAAAAAAAAATAGGTATGAAGATGTCACATGTACAAATTTAGATCTGATTAGATTTTAACCGAAATCAAACGATAAAAAATTTTTTACATCGGGACCAAAGTACGTTTACAAGACACCGTTTTTATTTATGATCTAATCAAATAAACGTAGTAGAGAAAACTACACCCAAAACCCATTTTTAATGACATTTTCTTGATTTACGCGAAAACGGTTAGTCCTATCAAAAAACTGGTGCTTACCAAAAACGTTCCTTATTAAAGTTTGAACAGAAAAGTTTTCCTCAGATTTGACGTAGGCCCAATACGAACAAAGTTATAGCGCCCCAATTAGTGAACAAGAAATTTCCTTGGGAAATTTTTCAAACTAATTTTTAAATTTAATATTGTGAAACACTTAATAAAAAACATAAGTTTTAAAATGATTAAATTGATTGTAACGCTCTTATGGCCACATCAGATTTTTTTTTTTATATAATTGAAGTTTTGAATATTCAATTCCTAATTTCAATTAACTCAGTTAATATTTTAATTATAGAAAATTTGATTGATGCAATTGATATTTTTCAGTAGTAATTGTTCCAAACTACCTGTTAATATATTATTTCCGTTGGCTATGGACTTAAATTATAGTGTTAATAATAATAATAAAATATGAATTATAATCTTACCACTAAGATACAATGAATATCAACTGACCTGAAAATAAATAAATAAATAAATAAATTAAAAACAAATCATAATTTACAAAACGGAAATATTACAGAGAATTAAATATTGACAAAAAAAAAAAAAAAAATTGTTTGTCACTCATGCCCGGGCTTTAATTATAAGGTCATATTGCCTGACATCTGAGCGCTCTTTCGTCGCTCTGGGTGGCCAGACCGTGGGAGTCCATTTGCCCAATATTATTAGGGTAGAGGGTCTTTAATGAGTTCCCTCCAAAGGACGGAGTGCTTAAATGAAGCATACTACTTTATTTTTACTTAAGCTATACGAAGTAAGGGGGAAGTAATGAAATCGTATCGTACCTGATTCCAAAAATGAAAAATAAAACTGTCTAGTAAGTATGTGTGTGAGTGTCTGAACGTAACTTCTGATAGAATGAATGTATCGACAGTACATTTTATAAGTGTATCCAGAACCTCATAAGACCTATTTATTTTCAGCCAAATCAGTCAAAAGGAAGAAGATAAAAGGAGGGGGGATAACTATACAACCATTCATCATCATTCACTATTCATAGAGAGATGATCGCGAGGCCATCTCCTGTCCAAGCGACGAGCAGAATTGTCAGAATGAGAATGAAGGATGGATGGAAGGATAGGGCGTGTTCGAGAGGATTGAGTGGGAAGAAAGGTTTATGTGGATTGTTTGGGAAGAGGATTCCCTTTTCCCTCAGCCGATATCGTTGAACTTTGTCAGATTGTGTCCTCATTGGGTTTTGACCTTAAATATGAAAATTCATATCGAAAGCTTCATTACATCGGCATTTATCGTGTTCACAGACAAAAATATAGGTCGGAAAACCTGAAATTCCGTTGAAAAACATCGACTTTTTGACCGAAAACATAACTCCCCCCTAATCCCCCTCTTCCCTTCTCCCGATTTGACTGAAAATCAGTAGGTGTCGTCCTTAGAGTGGTCTGGATACACATATAAAATTTCGTGTCGATACATTCATTACATCGGCAGTTATTTGGGTATTTAAGTTGAGCCCCCTCTGATCCCCCAGACGGGATCTGCCGATTTGGTTGAAAAACAATAGGTGTCGTTAGAGAGTTCTGGATTCATGTCGATACATTCATTCCATAAGGAGTTATTGTGTTCACAGACAAACATATATGTCGGAAAACATGAAATTCCGTTGAAAAACATCGAATTTTTGACCGATAACATAACTTCCCCTATTCTCCGTATAGATGGGGAACTAAAAATATTGTAGTATATCGACGTAAATCTAACGAATGTAGTTAACTATAAGAAATCAGCTAAAAAGGGTTCATTGATTCTGAGAGAAAGCTAATGCCACCAAGGAAGCTTTTTGAGGAATCGAACTCCATAACCATCTCAACTCACGCATCCTAAATCTCGGAAAGAACGATAGGCTTCCTAATGCTAATCGGCTCTGTGATGGATGGCTCATTTGGATATGAATTGAATACGGTAGGTAATAATCCAAAACAACTAAACTGGATTTAACTAAAATATTCAGTTTAAATTTAATAATAATAATAAATAACACACACTTAGTCATTTAACTCCCCAGGTAAACGAGCTCCAGATTGCAAATACATAATATGTATCTTCAGTTATCTTCACAGACACACATTTTTTTTTTCTCATATTATGAGAGAAAAAAAATGTGTGTCTGTGAAGATAACTGCCGATAGAATGATAGTATCAACATGAAATTTTATATGTGAATTCAGAATCCTATAAAGACGACACCTTATGATTTTCAGCTAAATCGACCATAAGGAAAGGGGAGATTAGAGGGGAGGCTCAACTCAAAAATCCTAATAACTACTGATGTAATGAATGTATCGACATGAAATTAAGTATGAGGATTTAGGAGCCCCCAGCGCAGACGGTCGACTGGTTTTGGAGATGAGGCGAAATGTTAAATAATACATAACTTCCCGTATACTTCGTTTATTAACACTGATCTCGAAATAGTGCACACAAAACACAAGATTTTTTTTTACTTTTTTTTTTAGACTCCGACCAAGAAGAAAGAGTGAATGAAATCTTGAAAAGGCTGCAGCCTGAAGCTTAACATTGAAGTCATTCCGTTCAGCCAGAATGGAGACAGATGAAGTTGTCATGTACATTGTCCAGCAGATCCCACAGATGTAGATTCAGAAAGACCTCCCGCTGTTCGGAACAGATTTGGTCTTTACATGGCACTCCCCAGTTCTTGACTATATTACAAAATGTGGTTATCCTTCTATAGTAGAACCTCGATTAACTGTGTCTCGATTATCCGTGTTCGTGATTAACCGTGGTGTGTAAGCAGTAAGTAAAGGTTCCTAGAAACTTACGAGACAGAGAAGAGTGACAATGATGACAATTTTGGAGCGAAAGAAGAAAACATTCAGACAAGTCAAGCAATGGAACCAGTTCATGTCCTCAACTTCTGCCAATTTGAGAATTTGAGAAAAATTAGAACTGAAGTAAGGAAAATAATTTCAAACCGCAAAAAAAAAAAAAAAAAAAAGGATTACTTCACAGTACACACATATGTAGTTCGTTAAATAAAAAGTGACTCGATTAACCGTGGTTTTCATTTATCCGTGCGACCTCTCCCCCCATTACTCCGGATAATCGAAGTTCTATTTTATATCATTATTTTCTTAGAGTACAATGCTTACGGCAATAGCGTAGCGAGGTAGGCTGAGGCCCATGGGCAGCTCGACAGTGAGACCCCCCACATACAAATATTCTGATTCAAAAATGACAATTTAGGCAGAAAGCAATAGTGATGAGTGTGGGGTTGGCAGCCCTGCTCAGAAGTTGTTATGAAACGTACCTAAAGAGTGAGTTTGTTTATGCTCGCATGACGTCATCCAGCTGGAAGGACGAGACCCAAAACATGATTTACAAAAGTATGTTTCAGAGTTGAAGTTGTTACAGAATTTTATTAAGAAAATGAAATATTAAGAAACAAAAAAAAAAAAAAAATGGAGGCTGGAGGCCCCTTTTTAATTCAATTTGCCTGAGGCCCGTGGCTTTAGCCACTCCCGCTCGACCGTCGCTACGCTACTGGCTTACGGTTGAACTTCAAAGGTACCCCATGAATGGTGGAAATTGAACATAAATAATAATAATATTTATTTCCGTAAATCCATAACTTGGTAACGTCATACAATATAAAATAGATTATACGCTAACCGATGAAATACGTAAATAATAGATTTTTTTTTTCAACAACGCTCATTTTCTTGGAATTTTTTTTCCTTTAGCCTACGGTTACTATGGATGCGAGTTCTGACGAGTTCTGACGAATTCGTCCGAACAAACAAACGCCTGTTTTCAAATGAGAGTGTTTACACTGGCTCAGGACATGCACGACGTCGTCAGAACCAGTTGAGCATTCAAACAAGTTTGATTTTTTCGGGCGACCTGCGTCTGTTTTGGGTGTTTTCGTTCGTTGAATTTTGAGTGATTTGGTTATTTCACCATGGATAACGATAAATTGATAAGTCTTGTGTACGGGAACAAATTGTTGGTCCCACAATTCTTGAAATAACATTTTAAACTCTCCTTTGTCGTCTCTGCAAAAAAAAACTGGTTGACATGCTCTGTTTACCCAACAATTAACAACAATAACTTTATTAACGGACTTTCTAGAAAATAAAATTCATCAAGTTCGTCCATGTTTGCTGGGCGGCAGAAACGTACTGACTATCAGAATATCAGAAAAAGCGCACAGTGTAACCGCCTTGCTCTGACGAGGATTTCGGACATACTCGTCCGAACACATTTTCGTTCGAATTCGCATGCACAGTAACAGTAGTCTTAGGCTGGGGAAGTGTAACCCATTTTTAATTCTGAAATAGAGGGGCGGGCTAAATTACCTGGTTTATTTACGAACATTTTATCTATGAATTAAAACTCTCCCATGGGAAGGGACTCGAACCCGCGTCCATGGTGATACATGAAATTTTTTTTGTGTATCCAGAACCTTATAAGAACGACATATAATGATTTTCAGTCAAATCGGTCAAAGAGAAAAAATGTATTGGGGGGGGGGGGGGGGGGGGGGGACTTGAACACAAAAATCATTAACTTAAATATTCATTTTCAGCCTAAACGGTCGATTGGTTTTAGACAACAAAAATCTAATTGATTTATTCGTCCTGTGAACACTGCCGGTCATTTAGAGAAATTTTTTTTTTTTTTAATCGGGAGAAATTTTTATGAAACCTCAACCTCGAATTTCTGACAAATATATAACTTTCTCGTTTGGCTTTACTGGGGAAGTAAAAAAATCATTTCATATATACCCTGATGAAAGAGTTGAGAAAGTACAACAAACAAAAATCATGAAACAGTTGAACATAACTCATGAAACAGTTGAACATAAGCTCATGAAACAGCAACACAGTGCTCATGAGGTGAGTGAGCCTGAAAGCTCATTAATCCCTCCCGATGGAGCATCTTATACAGAATGGTTTCATCAAAGGAAAGTCGACCTCTCCCCTTCCCCATATGAGAGAAAACTAGTTATCATCAGTAAGTAGCACTTTCACCCAAGGGATGGAGTTATTCATATTAAAGCACAACGTAAAGGGGGTGCGATAATAGGTTACCTTGTGATACTCACAACCTGCTCCAAATTTATAGGCGTAATAAAGCTCTTCAGAAAATAAAGATGGACTTTATTCGTATACATTGCCAACAAGGAAACTTATATCTCAGCTTTCAAATGATGGCTGATGTGACTGAATGTAGGGGTGGGTTTTGTACCTATATTGTCCAAAAGATATAGTAAACTAGCAGTAATACCCGGCGTTGCCCGGGGAACTTTGACTTTTCTCCCAATATCTCCTATAAGGCTATTCAGTTCCTCGACAGGATTCATGATGTTATAATTTTCAATTATTCATACGGAATAAGGCTTATAGTCCTTCAACTGTAGTAACGCTAGCTTTGGAGCTAAAACTAATTTATTCAAAAAGATTTCTCATTAATCGTTGCAATGGCTTTCGAGTTACAAAGATTGCGTGAGTGGATGCTGGGATGGACCAGGGGTTGATTAAAAAATAGACCTTAACCTTCCGGTAGATAAAACTTATCTATTCAAAAAGATTCCTCATTAATCATTGCAGTGGTTTTTGAGTTACAAAGATTGCGTGGGTGGATGCTGGGATGGACCAGATATTGAGGTACTAATACGCCTATAACCTTCCACAGACGATGACGAACAAATTAAAAAAAAATTAATCAAATCCATCAAGCCGTTTGTGAGTTATAGCGGTACAACGCACAGACATTTTCAGCGTTATATATATGATATATTATGATGATAGACGTTTTGGGAAGGTTTTTGGCATCTCGCCGAGCGAAATTAGAAAAAATATATTTAATATAGAATGTGCTTTACAGTTTTTCGCTCTCTCACCTCTTATGCCCCGTTTGCACTATGTAGCAAAACAGCTATATAGCTGAGCTGTATAGCTATGACTAAAAAGAGCTATATAGCTATGACTAAAAACGTTTCGTTGTGTAACTGTAGCAGCTGTATGAGGCTGTACTTGATGAAATCAATCAGTTTACTGCGAGATGGCAAGCACACACCTGACGAGCATCTTCGGGCGACAGCTATATAGCTGTGCTACAACAAAACACGCGCTTCTAGCCCGGCTATATAGTCCCCTTTGATCTTACCGACAACCGACGGGAAACTCATTTCCTGCTATATAGCTCTTGAATTGAGCTAATCGGGTGACGTTTTCAAAAACTTGTATCACAGCTACATAGCTCGGCTATATAGCTGTTTTGCTACATAGTGTAAACGCGTCATAACATTGGCAGTTATTGGGGTTTTTGAGTTTAGCCTCCCCTCTTAACCCTGCTTCTTTTTGGACAATTTGAAAATAACTAGCTATTCGAATTTGAGTTTTTGTGTTCACAGACAGTCACACAGCCAGGCAGTATGTTTACTTCCCCAACTGTTCGAAGTACATTTATAAAAGAATAAAATTGCTACAATGCTTTCATTTTTCTTTAAATGTCAGTTGGATGTACGTTATTGTTTTATTGATTAATTTATTTATAGTTTATTTATTATTTAGACTTTTTCATATATTCATTTATAATTGATTAATATATTTTTTCATATATTGTTGTAGTCACATTGTTTTCTTTTCTATATCTCGCACATTGGGACCTGATCATGGGACGTAAGAACGTCCCGAAACATCGTTGGGATAAATTCACTTCCGAAGAGTTTTTTTTAAAAATAGTTATCTTAATTTTTATTAAATTGAAAAATGTCTCTTCTTATTATAAACGTATCTTGTATTATTTTTTTATACTCGTATATTTGTTCAGTTTTATTAATTTCATTTTACTTTGTTTAATAGTTTTGTTATTACTACTAATCATAGGTGTGTTAGACTCAAGTAGTTATAAATCTATATCTTAATGTATGATTTTATATTATACACACATAAATTTTATATTTATCGACCTCCAGATGCCAAATGTGAAAAATAAATCCCCGATTGTGTGTCTGTGAACACGATAACTCCCGATAGAATGAATGTATCGACATGAATTTTTTTGTAAATAACGACACCTACTATTTTCAGCCAAATCGGCCATGGGGAAGAGGCTTAACTGAAAAACTATAATAACTGTCGTTGTAATGAATATATCGATATGAACTTTTGGAAGACAACTGTTAAATATTAGCGCAAACGGTCGTACTGGTTTTGGAGGGGAAGAGAAAAGTTAATTGATTAATTCGTTCTGGGTAAGTACATTACGGGGTGATTCACCGAATATTTTTTTTATTTTTGGAAACAGGAGCTCGGAAATGTGACCATCGTCTCGACCGAAGAAAAGTGAGTTATCAAGAGTTGGTCATGGTCCATTGAACGGGCGAAGAAGGAGCCGGAAAAAGGGCATTGGGGTTAGGAAATGTTGCGTGGGAGTTGAAGAGGCTACCGGGTGCAGTCGCGGTGGGAACTACCAACCTGAGGCTGGGCCTCGCAACAATTCCGACATAAGGCAGAAGGTTCACACAGTAGATAACGGCGTTTCTAGACCGTGGTTCCTCTGTACAACCTGAGAAACACCTAAGAGTGTTGGGATGTTGCAGTGACTCAAACGGATATCCTAGCTGGAGAGCAGACAGTCCGTTATCTATGTACTAGGGATGGGCGATAGTCGATAGTCCAAGTAACTATCGATATGAATTTTCCTTCATTAAAGGATCCCCTTTATATATCCATCTTTGGATAAAAGAAAAAATAGAAAAAAAAAATAAGTTTATCGAAATTTTCGTATATACAGTAAAATCCGGTTATAACGATATTCAAGGGACCAAGAAAAATACTTCGTTATATCCGGAACCAAACTGTTATAAGAAGTGCGTCTTCTAGATCTTGATGTTGGCTGCTACTAAGTTTTTTTTTTTTTTAGTCACATCATTTTCAAACATTTCTTAGATTTTGTCTCTGGATTTCCAGAATGTCGAGATCGTAGTCTGGGAAATTTGAAGCTCCGACACTAAGTTTTTGATTGTTTCCCCTTTCTCAATCCTATTTATGATTTTCACATTTTCTTCAATAGAAAATGCGTGACGTTTGTTTGAAGTAATTTTCAATTCAATTTTTACAATGTCACGATGCCTACGGAGGCAAAGGAAAGACTAATCTGAAACTAGGAATATACGCACTAGAAGGGAAGAAGGGAGTTCGAAGAAAATTCTACAAGGGGGGAATGGTATGTTTGGAAATGGAATAACTCATTGAGCTCGGAAAGAGTAAACAAGAACCCTGTTCAAAATCTTTTTCTATTATGTCCGTATTTTTCATCTGTTCAAAACTCATACAGTTTTACCCAATTATGTATGTATGTGCGTATGTACGTACATATTATATCGATATAACCGGAATGAAAAAACAACTTTTTCTTATGTTTTAGATTGTTTTATACGGAATATCGTTCCTAACATCGTTATATCCGGATTTATTTCTTCACTTTTAAATAGCAAACCAAACTAGACACGGGTTTTACATTGTTATATCCGGAAAATCATATATCAGGAATCGTTATAGAAGGATTTCACTGTATATATTTTTTAAAAAAAAGAAAGTTGCGTAACTTATGTTAATCAACTTTGTTTTCCTAGAAACATTTGAATATTTTGAATGGACGCTTGCCATTTGTGAACACGAAACCAATCCAATTCCTAGTATAGAGCCCTAAAGCAGAAAGATAAGTCTATTATGATTCTTCCAAGAAACTCCTTCCCCTTATTATTTTTCTTCTGTCGTTTCCTTTCAACTCTATTTCTCAGTTCGAGTTAGTGTGTTGGACTTGGAACTTGGAAATGCGAATCGTAGCGTGTTTAATTCAGTATGCAGTCAAAATCGGACCTGTGGAAAGTGCTAAATGTACTTTGTGCAAAGTTTTATTCAAAATTAGTTACAACACATCCAATTTAAGGGATCACCTGTTAAGATGCCACCAAGAAAGAAACTAAGTCTCTGGGTGCTTGCTGGTAAATATAAGTCTTATAAACCGGCACCCAAGACCAAACAACCCACTGCAGAAGCTGGATCACTGCCTACTGTTCCATAAAGTTTTCCAAAATATTTTTCATCAATTGGTAATTAATTTTTTTTAAAATTATTAACAAGTGTTTTTGAACTTAAATTAATGTCTTAAAATGTTATACTTAATGCGATTATTTTCGACAGAAAATGTTATTTCCATAAAATAAAAGTTCGATTTGAAAGAACAGTCGATACTTATTCGATTGATATTTTTATTATAATAGAACATTCGATACTTATTCGATTGATATTTTTATTCCTATGAAGAAACCCATAATATCCATTCATGGATTTTCGCTCAAGCGCCAATTGTCCTGAGATGATTTGCGCTTCATTCGCCATTCTGCTACTAATAATCGGATCGGATCGGATGAGCGGTACAAATATAAAGCCTTTTCAAAATAACCAGATATATAGCGAGAAATTTGATATATAATTGAGTGTCTGTTCTGAATAATCAATCGTTGATCTCCAATAAGCGAACAAAGGATTTGAGTTCTACCTCAAGGCGTGGTTATATCCCAAATAGCTTCCAGG
Source organism: Aradus depressus (assembly GCA_963662175.1). Taxonomy (NCBI): domain Eukaryota; kingdom Metazoa; phylum Arthropoda; class Insecta; order Hemiptera; family Aradidae; genus Aradus; species Aradus depressus. The sequence goes on from OY759224.1 coordinate 27,079,222, forward strand.
GGTCTTGGTCGTATTTGATAGCTTTATTTGTGCAATGATGCCTAATCATTTCACAAATTGGTTAATTGTGCTTCAAATATTCACTCATGTTCTTGGAGGTGTCTGATTGATAAGACTGGAGTGAATATTTGAAGCACAATTAACCAATTTGTGAAATGACTAGGCATCATTGCACAAATAAAGCTATCAATAGTGATATCATTTCAATCCTGGTACAAAAATTGGAGAATGAAGGTGAACGACAAGAAGGCAGTTCACATTGTCTTTACTCTGCGTCGCAAATATAACTACCCTCCAATAGACCTTAACAAAAATGCCGTCCCTTCAAAAAACGATGTCCACTATCTATGCCTTCTAGTTGACAAGCGACTAACATGGAATTCTAGCACTCCACTGACAAGACAAAAAATAATAGACGCTACAAACTGTTTCTCAGACTACTAGAAACACATATTTTTTAGACATTGCTCAGATACGGCTGTGTAGAGAAAGCCTGGCTAGAGTGTCGGTGGGAGGAGTGAACTACCTCTTTAACAGGGAAGACAGCTGTAGTGTCTGCAACGAAGACCGACCTGACGACATCCACCACTTCTTCATGGAGTGTCCAGCCTTCAGCCAACTGAGAAAAAAGTACCTGGTAGAAGCACTGAGGAGCCCACAACCTCACAAGACCCTTTTCAACATTAGAAACAACCAAAACCTCAATAATATCATACTATACATAGTAAGGGCGCTAAAAATTAGAGGACATTGAAGTATTTAAATAAAATATCATTTCACTAGAAGTTTTTTCACTATATTTTTTCATTTGTTAATTAACAGATTCTATTGTACTTTATTATTATTATTATTTTCTATTTTCATTTATTTAATTTTTTTTTTAAACTGAATAATGTATATATCTGGCCGAACCCTGAGCCTAAAAGATGTATTTCCTAAAGGCTAATAAAGAATTGAATTGAATATTTTTAGACACTTCCTTGATTTACCAGAAAATGGTTAATACTATCGAAAAATTGGTCCTTACTAAAAATGTTGCTCATAAAATTCCCAAACGCTCGTTGTACTCAAATTTGAGAGAGGATCAATACGACCAAAATTATAGCGGCTCAAACAATAAAAAATATAATCCCGTAGGAAATACAGTGTTAACTCCATTTAACGCCACTCGATTTAACGACAAACTCCCTAACACATCGAAATTACGTGAATCTGGTTGGTTTACCTTGTTGTCCATACAATGATACACTCTATGTAGCATCTCACCCAGTCTAAATAACGACAACAATTCGTCATTACTAAGCAATAAACAGTACTTTCAAGTTGTCGAAATTAATAAGAACTGCAGCTGTGTACGGTCTTTTGTTTGTTATTTTGTTGCTTTATTGTCTAGCACGTATTTACCTCCACTGTCGGCATCATACGTACCGAAGATTCTAAGAAATTCGTTCTTTTGTTTGTTGTATTACCGTAAAATCCTGGAGCAGCAAAAAACCTCAGACGAAGATAACATACTATACGCAAATAGCGTATCAATATTAATGTTTGTTGTTTGTAAATGTGATACTTTATTAGTAAATACATATTATAATAGTAAAATACTATTAAATTTAATGTAATATGTATTAATTTTTCTTCTCTTCATTTAACGACACTCTCAATAACGCCATAAAATGCGCAGTCCCTTAAGTGTCGCTATATAGAGTTTATACTGTATTTCAAAATAATGTTCATATTGTATCGCAATAAATATAACAACAAAGCAATTATGAATGTAACTTTTTTTTTTTAAGCGTGGTATAAGAAAGTCCTGTAATGGTCATATATTTTATTTTTATTTTTATTTTGGAAAGAGAAATCTCCTTTGATAAGGAAACTGTTAGGAAGTGGTAGATTTGACATCAATAACTCATGCAATGCATGAAAAGAGTTGGTTGAGAGAGTTAGCCCCCAAGTTGGCCCCACAAAGGGAGAGAAGTTGGTTCTGATAGATGTGATGTTGGCTGCTGCTTGCTCTATTGATTGGACCGAGCGCTATACCTTGGCTTGTGGTCCCCAAGATCTATAGCTTTCTACTTCCTTTCACATATTTCCTACATAGGTCCACACCTTTTTTTTTTTTTTTTTTTTTTTTTTTTTTTTTTTTTTACCATTGCTTTAGATTTATGGAACAGACATTTATTTTCTTCAATCTAAGATTTTAATGTCGCCGTTAAGTCATGTTATTAAATTTCAAATCGATATCTTGTCTCCTCATGACGTAAGTGTTTCATGATGTTAGTTATCGTGTCTCATGCCCGGCCTTTTACGAGATCATATTGCCTATTTTCTCATCGTTCAAAAATATTAAAATAACCATTAAAAAAAATCGTGTTTCATGTTCAAAAACATTATCTGATACATAACTTCAATTTTTATTTTTTTTGGCAGAGTTCCTCCACAGATATCCTATTCTACAGTTTTTAGTATTTATATACTAATTTATTTTTCTTGTTTTTCTATTTTATTTATTTTTATTTCATATATACCTATATATTTTTATAATTGTTATTATGTTAAAGATCACAAAATTATTTCCAGTTTTAGGGACATTGTTTCATTTTTTTTTTAGGGTATTATTCACAAATATACCATCAAGCCATATAGTCTCAATTAATTTTCATTTTTTATTTTTCATTTTTCGAACAATATTTCGTCTTTTTAATAGACATTTTCAAGTTCATTAAAAGTTTCTGAAAAACATAATAACATACAATTACTTATAGCTTACACCATGCCATTTTTTCATTTTGGCTTACATTTAATCTTTATCATTAATTTAAGTACTTAAAAAAGAAAAAAAAAAAATTAAGTAGGTACTTAAATAAATAATAAAGATTAAATGTAAGCCAAAATGAAAAAATGGCATGGTGTAAGTTATAGGTAATTGTATGTTAATGTTTTTCAGAAAATTATAATAAACTTGAAAATGTCTATTAAAAAGACGAAATATATTTCGAAAAATGAAAAATAATGAATGAAAATTAATTGAGACTATATGGCTTGATGGTATATTCGTGAATAATACCCTAAAATAAAATAATTGTTATTGTTATATTTTGTTTTAATTCTCTTTTCAAAATTTCGCACATTGTGACCTGAGAAAAGACGTAGGAAACGACACTTTTGGAAAAAGTTATCAAAAATTATAAATTACGAGTAGGCAGAATTTAAGAGTCGGGTTCATCTCCACCAGAGCAACAAAAGAGCGCTCTGGTAGTAGGCGATATGACATCAAATTAAAAGCCCGGGCAGGAGTCACAATAACTATAATTATCATTAAATACTTGGAGCATTTCAATGTTGTTTATTAAACTATTATCCATTATAACATTTCAGGATATTAAAGAACGTTAAAGCTAACATTCATCTACTGGTCTTTTATCCATCCTAAAAGTTTTAATCTGTCTCGAACTTTGAAAATTTGTATAACTTTGTTTACCCTTGAAAATAATTAAATTTTATTTTCATTTTTTTTTTTTTCATTTTCTTCATATTTTAAGAAGTTTTTAAAAATTGTATTATGAATATTAAGTCCCTTTTTTTCAAAAATGTAAAGAGGATATTCTTGATTAAATGAAAATTCTTTTTTTTTTACATAGAAATTTTGTGTAACCAAAATTTAATATCTTCATCTTCTTATTCTTCCGGTCCTAGATTTCTCATTTCTCAATGGGCGGTTAGTAGCTATTCTTAGATTGAACAACTAAACATCCTTCCTTAACATCCGTTCCTCTTCAACAATCACTATTCCTTCCCCAGTTACATGTAATATAAGAGAAGTTATGTTATCGGTCAAAAATGTCGATGTCGAATCTTCACCAGTATTTCATATTGTGGAAAATTATAACAAATATATATATTATATATATAATTAATTAACACTTCATTTTTGAGGGCGCCGGTAGCTCAGTGGTATGCGTGCTTGACTTCTGAGCTCAAGGTCGTGGGTTCGTAGCCCGACCGAGGCCCTTAGTTTATTTTATCTGGGAGGTAAAATAAACTTAAGCACGCCGTCCTTCGGATGGGACGTTAAGCGATGGTCCCGAGCCTGTACGATGTCAGGTACTCGTTAAAGACCCCTACCCTAGATGAATAAAAATTTAGGGTAGGCAAAATTTAGGACTCCCACAGTAGAGTCGGGCTCATGTCCACCAGAGTGACGAAAGAGCGCTCTGGTAGTAGGCGATATGACCTCGTAGTTAAAGCCCGGGCATGAGTCATAAAACCTAACCTATTATATATATATTTTTTTTTTTTTGTATTTTATTTATAAAGATACAACTGTAGGTAGAGTGCAACAACCAGCATCTATCTTAAAATTTATCTTAATTATTAGAACAGGAACAGAAGAAGAAAAAATAAATAAATAAAATTAATCAGTAAATAAAGAAATAAAAAAGAATTGAAAGACAATTCTGATGGATGAGTAAGAGAGATGATAAAGTAAAGGAAAATAATGTAAAAAAAATTAAGAACGAATATGATTCAAGGTGGCAGTAAGTTGCGGTTCCATCTTCTCTTCAGCCTTCATGGGGAGTTTTGTGGTAAGTGTTGTGAAGATAAAGTACGTATTTCTGGGTTTGTACGTGTGTAAAGTTTTCTAAAAACCCGTATGTAAGTAGTTAGGAAGTGTTCTGTTGTTTATGTATGGGGGGCACTGTGTTATCAGTCTGTGAGTTTTTGACTGAAACGCCTCAATTCGTTTGATGTTGGATGTTTTTGCTGAACCGTATATCTGTGATCCGTATGTCCATAATGGTCTCAGTAAGTAAGTGTAACAGTTCCGTTTTTGTGAGATGCCTAATTTTGATCGTCTATTTAGAAGTCCGTAGAGTATTTTGAGTCGACGGTTCAGCGTGTTTCGTGTGAGACGTGTGTGAGGGCTCCATGTCAGTCCTAGGAAGCGTACAACAATTGGTTTGAGGGAGGGGCTCGTCGTAGATGAAAACGGGGGGGGGGGGCATGTTTCTCGTCGAAGTGTAAATGTGATGTGCTTTGATTTTTCTGTATTAAGTTTTATTTTCCATGTGTTGCACCAGTTTTCAATTGTGTGAGATGGTGTTGTATAATAAATATTTCTATATTTCTTCATATTTCTTTCTATTTCTTCATATATCGAAATTGACGTTTCCTTCAGAAAAAAAATATGAATTAATCATTTAAGTGCTCTCTCTTCAAAACCATTCATATCATCGGTATTAGGGTTTTTGGAGTACAACCAAACCCTCTTATTCTCCTTTCCGCTGAAAATGATTAGGTCATCCTTATGTACTTTGGAATTTACATACGAAATTTCGTGTCAATAAATTAATGATAATAAACCTGGGTAGACGAAATTTTGGAGTCCCTTAGAATAGTCGGTCTCATGTTTTAATTTATTTTATTTACATTTACATATAACCGCTATAGTTTGTAGTTATTGTGACTCATGCCTGGGCTTTAACTTCGAAGTCATATCGCCAGCTACCAGAGCTCTCTTATGTTGTTCTGGTGGTCATGAGACCGACTCTACTATTGGAGTCTTAAATTCTGCCTACTCGTAATTTATAATTTTTGATAACTTTTTCCAAAAGTGTCGTTTCCTACGTCTTTTCTCAGGTCACAATGTGCGAAATTTTGAAAAGAGAATTAAAACAAAATATAACAATAACAATTATTTTATTTTAGGGTATTTTTTTGTAATTTTTTTATTGAATGCCTTAGATCATTACAAAATAGAATAAAACAAATGAAATAAAAACGAAATAATTATTATACAATGATGTGGGCGCAGAGGAGAGCCCGCGGATACTGGCGGCCAGCCGGAGTTACTATGGCCTCACATCCGACTGCTCCCCAGGGACACGAAGGTGCTTCTTTACAAGACGCTTGTGCGGGCTGTAGCGCCTATGATGATGATGATGATCTTCAACAAGTTTCTTAGCGTAGATTGGCTCTACACCTAAACTTCAACACCTATTTTATAGACTGCCTGATGATGAGGGCAACCTCGAAAGCCGGCTAGCTAATACAAATAACAATCTGTGAGAGGTCAGACACCATCTTATTTGACAACCTGTGAAATAATCACTTCTCACTACATCAGCCATCTTCATATTATTGCAAGTTATCGATACAGACACACAGTCGGATAGGAAATTTAATTATTCCGTTTTTGAAAACACGGGATCGGAAAACACAAAATATCAATGAAAACTGAACATCGAATATCTGACCGATTACATAACTTGTTGTATACTCTGTAAAGCTGAAAAAGTACACAAAAAAGATGAAAAGTTTGACACGTTGTTATTAGAAACACGTGGAATACTTAGGGCTATAATTTTGTTTGGGGATTTTATCGAGTTCTTTGTATCTCACATGAGACCCTACTTTGCCTCTGCCCCCCGGGGAAGAAGATACAAGATACAGAATCAAGATACATAATATATGAATACTAATAATGCGTCAAAAATTTATGGAAAAAAATAAGTTTAATTGTCGCCCTGAGGGTATCTGCAGCGGAAAAGGTTGCAGTGCGTCTTATGATACTCCTAAAGAAATACAATAAAAAGTCGTCGGCAAATCACCGCCATTGTACTTCCCCAGCAGGAATTAATAAAATAAGTTTCTACTCTCCCCAAAAACCAATAGATATATATCTATAGACTTTCGAATAATTAAACATTGCCGGTAGCTCAGTGGTATGCGTGTTTGTCTTCTGAGCTCAAGATCCTGGGTTCAAACCCGACCGAGGCCCTAAGTTTATTTTATCTGGGAGGTAAAATAAACTTAAGCACGCCGTCCTTCGGATGGGATGAACGATGTCAGGTACTCGTTAAAGACCCCTACCCTAGGTGAATAAAAATTTAGGGTAGGCAAAATTTAGGACTCCCACAGTAGAGTCGGGCTCATGTCCAAAAGGGTGACAAAAGAGCGCACTGGTAGTAGGCGATATGACCTCGTAGTTAAAGCCTGGGCATGAGTCATAAAACCTAAGCCTAAGCCTAAACGTTGCTCTTTCTCTCTCTTTTTGAAAAAAGTATAACTCATAAAGGAATTAATTTATTTAATGCCGTTCCCCACTTCTCCAAAGTCAATAGATACAATAAAAAAAATTTTAATTTCAACTAAAAATGTTCATGTTAGAGGAAACCCTTTACACGGAAACGGAATTTTATTCTCACTGTTCAAAAAGAATAATATAATCACAATAAAGAATCGTGTTTCATATCCAATAAAATTATTTATACAAAGCTTTCATTTTATTTTTTGGGCAGAGTTCCTCCACACCTTAAATGCCAGTCCAATGTACGTTATTGTTTTATTTATTCATTTTTAATTGATTAGTCTCTATATATATATTATTTTTCATATATTGTTATAGTTACATTGTTTTTTCTTTTCTATATCTCGCACATTGGGACCTGATGATGGGACGTAAGAACGTCCCGAAACAACGTTGGGATAAAGACACTTCCGAAAAGTTTTTTTTTGAAAAATAGTTATCTTAATTTTTATTAAATTGAAAAATGTTTCTACTTATTGTAAACGTCTCTTGTATTAATTTTTTTATATAGTTTTGTTATTACTACTAATCATACGTGTGTTAGACTCAAGTAGTTATATATCTAATATATAAGCTATCTTAATGTATAAATTCTTTTGACATATCCTATTACCATGTATTGGTTTAACGGAAATAAATTTATTATTATTATTATTATTTACGGTAGTACCTAATCACTTTTGAGTCCAGCTCCCCCCTCTGACCCCCAACCCCTACGGCCGATTTTACGGAAAAAAGGATATATGTCGTCCTTATGAAGTTCTGGATATATAATTTCATGTAGATACATTCATCCTATTGGATAGTGTTCACGTTCTCTCTCTCCAAAACCGAACAACCTTCTCTTTGGTCTAGACTCATCAATTGGCTTCAGACTCTTAATAGGATGTTGTGTTTAAACATTCACTACATTAGCATTTTTTTTTTTGGGTTGCCGACCTCCGGTGGAGGCCACGACACCATCGCCGAATCGTCGGGGAAAAAGGGACGCCTAACAAATTTATTTACAAAATTAAAATACTAAAGTACCTACATAATTAAAAATACAGAACATATGATGCTGTGGTAGGCTAGGAGCGACCGCTGCCGACCATCTGCGACGATCAGCGGGCACTCCCAGCCCACCTTAATTTTCTTGGCGGGCCGAGAGAGCTCGGGATAAATGTAGGGCGATCGCTAATTGTGGTTCGTTAGGGCGCCGGGGACGGCTGCAGGCCTCCCCGGCGCAGGGTCAAAATGCTTGCTTCTTTCTCCGCCAGGAAAACATTATCACTACATTAGCAGTTATTAGAGTTATGAGTTTAAGCCCGCACTTCCCTTTGGTCAATATGGCTGAGAATGAATAAACATCGTTCTTATGAGCTTCTCCCCCTGATCCACCACTATTTATGGTCGATATGGCTGAAAATCAATAGGTGTCGTCTTTACAGGGTTCTGGATTCTGGAAATATAAAATTTTGAAACACTTGTGAAAGTATCGACATGAAATTTTATATATAAATTCAAAACCCCACAAGAATGGTACCCCATAAGAATGGCTCAACTCAAATACTCCAATAATCGTCGAGTAATTGAATGTATTGACACAAAATTTAGTACGATGATGAAGAAGCCACTATGTCAAATATTGAGTTATAACCCAAACAATCGATTGACTTTTGAAGGATAAAAGGACAAATTTATGCTGAGAAAATACATAACTGTCTTCGTTTAAACACCACACTATACGGGTGATATGCCACTGATGATGCTGTTGCATTGTTAAACTGGTTTTGGTCTCAAATAAAACAGTGAGAAGAGAACGTCTTTTATTTCCATGAGAAAGCAGAGATGATTTCACGCTTTGTCTAACTTAATATCTGAATGAGGAAGGGCCGTAATGAAATTGACGAGAGTACTCAAGAAAAGGGTCATAAACTAAGTTGCCGAAGATACCCCAAAGGGTCGCAAGGGTTGTAGTCTTCGACCTAGAAACAGCCCTTTCTAACCCATTTGTTTCATTTAAAAACATTCCTGGGATATTCCTTACGACTGACCTGCTGGATGTCGGCGAACGGATTTATCTGGTACTAAAAATCATCGATGAATCAACGGCAATGTATCTCCCCAGCACGAATTAAACAATTAACTTTTCGCTCCCTCTCCAAAACTAGTCGATAATTTCATTACATTTGCAGTTATTGCGGTTTTGAGTTGAGCCTCTTTGCTCTCATCTCAAATCTCAGGACACATTTCGATTGGAAATTTAATAACTAATATTTTTGGTAAAAAACAATTTTTTGATGGGACCTTTTTTGGGTAAATTAAGGAAATGTCTAAAAATATGTGTTTGAGAGCTACGTTTTCGGCATGTATGTCGATTGATTATGATTAGGTCATAATATAAGCGGTATTTTTTAAAATGTTTGGCCCCAGAGTGAAGTAGTCTCAATTTTCGTCCGATTTCGACAAAAATCTAATCACATCTAAAATAGCACATAGCGCTCACAATTTTCCCCTCACATAGATGTCATCGCGGAAATGGTCAATACGTATTTAGGGGATCGAGTGAAAATCCGTTGAAATCTCGATCGCGGATTACTATAGGTATAAGAAAATAAAATAAAAAAAGCACTTCTTTAGGAAGAGGAAAACTTATAGAAAACGTCAATATATCTCAACTTACAACATGGGAAAATGTAAAAAAGATATATATGAAAACTGGAGAGGATGGGACACACAATGTGAGTTTCCCAAAGATGAATGTGGGAAAATGGTAAGAAAACCCTAGGTTGGGATAGGGTGGCAATGGATAACAGCGGTAGTCCGGAGAAGGGATGTGGAGAGGCGGTCCGGAGATGGAGTTTGTACGGAGAGTGGCTATGGAGACCCTCCCATCTCCATGATATGTGAGAAGGGGGGGGGGCTGAGGTGAGACGGGAGGCAAGCTGGACCGCTAGTCGGGATCCGGGTCAGCTTTATAGGGGTCACGCACCAACAGGGTCGATATACCTCCCTCTTGTGTCCTCCATATCTACACAGGATTTCTGGAATCTTATGCCTTTGGAAATGGAGTTTTAGATGCTAACAAACTGTAGAAATTCAAGAGGTCAAATGCCAAATGGATATCTTCCACATCTGAGGTAAATCTTAAGGTTTTATCCTGGATCCTCGTCAATGTAAGATTTGAGGTTGGATGTGACATTCATGTGAATGCAATAAAGTCAATGAAACAGTTATTAGAAATGTCTGGAATGTTACGCCTTTGGACATGGAGGAATTGTACATTTCTAACAGACGGCAGAAAATGACGAAGTCGCCGTATAATTTGGACATTCAGCCTCCACATCTGCGCTATATCATGACTAGGATTTGACGTTCGATGTGAAATTAAAAGAAAGCAATGAAGCCATAAATGGAATCTGATTACAAATAAAATGACCTCTCACAGTAGCTAGCCGGCTTTCGAAGTTTCCCTCTTCATCAGGCAGTCTGATAAAATAAAAAAAATTGAAAACTCGTTGTTGTGACTAAGATGGTGGACAGGAATAACTTTTCTGTTTCCATCCATGATATTTTAAATTGTTAATGTTTTTAGATTGTTTTATTTATTTATTTTTATCAGACTGCCTGTGATGAGGGAAACATCGAAAGCCGGCTAAATACTACTAATAAAAATCTGTGAGAGGTCAGACTACATTTTATTTGTCAACCTGTCAAATAATCACTTCTCACTACATTAACCAACATCATATTATGGACTCTGATGAAGGATGGCCGCGTCTAAAATGACAGAGCATGAACTAGTGAAGTTAAATTAACTTCGTAGATTACAGGAAATGAAGTCAAAGGAATCGATGCAGTAAGACTTAATTTGTTAAGAAATGCTTCCCATAGAGAATGGAATCTGAAGAAGTCATGCCGCAACATTCCGACCTCTTTCGAATCGACAGAGACTGAAGGAGTCAAAAGAAATTGATCACGCAGTTGAAAGAATCTGAAGTGACAGGAATATATGCCACAAATGGAAAGTTAACTAGTTTAAAAAATGATTCAGTCAAATGTCGCACCATTTCGACCTCCGACAGCGACTGAACAAATCAAGCAAAATTAATTCCGAAGGTGGCAGAAACTGAAAACAAAGGAATCGATGCCACAGATAGAAGACATAAACATATCTAGTGAAAGAAATCCTTCTCAGAGAGAATGGAATCTGCAGAAGTCAAATCTCTCGCTTCCCAACCAAACTGCTCGCCTTAATCAAGAGACCGTCTTGGCACAGTCACGATTTGATCACACCTAAGGATAATAGGATTGTTATTTATTTATATAACTGACAATAAATAATGGTTAAATAAATGTCAATATACCTATTATATCGCTACCAAACCAATTGGAAATAAAGACAGTGGTCAATTAAACTTTTGAGTTATTTTTTTACGACTATACTAAATTCGAGAACCTTCTGTCGTGACTTTTAAAATCGAAGAGGGTAGAAAATTTCCATTACTTCCTTAAATGTACCAAGTATAAGGGAAGTTGAGTAATCGGTCGGAAATTCGTTGCGGCGTTTTCAACGAAATTTCATTTTTTCCGACCTTCAGATTCCAAAAATGAAATAAAAAAAAATTTTTGCCTGCCTTTGAACACGATAACTCCCAATATATAATGAATGTATCGACACGAAATTTAATCTTCTAAAGCCGGGTCCACATCTACAAATATTTATTTATTAGGTAGTGTGGACGTGTGCGATGAAACGACGCAAGAATTTTTGTCACATTCAACGCACACGATCCGTAGCTTGTCGGTTTTTTGACGAACATCAAAGAGATTTGCGCCGCATGCAGTTTCTAGTGTGGACGCTTCCCAAACATTTCAAAATTCATTTAGTAACCCGCACCCCAACTTTGCTATATTTTGATGTTTATTTTTTGCTTTTGTGTTGTTTATCATGTCTTCCTTGTCCATATCCATAGTTTATATTATTTTTTAATATAAATAATAAATTTTTAAGCAGGAAAGTGCAAAAATAAACAACTCGGGAAACAGTGATATAACCTCCACTTGTTTTCACGTATGGCTTGAGCGGGGAGACGTAAAAATTTTCGTGAATAAATATTTTTATGATAAATATTCAAGTTTAAATTTGCGGCGAAAATATTTGTAGGTGTGGAACCTGCTTAAGATATCCTCTAAGGACGACACCTATCGATTTTAAGCTAAATCGGCAAAAGGAAAGGAAGGATCAGAGGGGAGCTCAACTCAAAAATCCCAATAACTGCCGATGTATTGAATGTATCGACATGAAATTTCATATATAAAGTCAAAACTACATGAGGACCATACCTGTGAAATCGGTCGAAGGGTAGGGGGAGTTCAGAGGAAGGGGGCTCAAAAACTCAAAAAACTGCCCATATAATGAACTAGCAGTAATACCCGGCGTTGCCCGGGGAACTTTGACTTTTCTCCTAATATCTCTCGTCCGAATCCATTTCAATACTTCAATAGTACATTCATGATGTTATAATTTTCAATTATTCATACGGAATAAGGCTTATAGTCCTTCAACTATAGTAACGCTAGCTTTGGAGCTAAAACTAATTTATTCAAAAAGATTTCTCATTAATCGTTGCAATGGTTTTCGAGTACAAAGATTGCGTGGGTGGATGCTGGGATGGACCAGATATTGAGGTACTAATACGCCTATAACCTTCCACAGACGATGACGAACAAATTAAAAAAAAAATTAATCAAATCCATCAAGCCGTTTGTGAGTTATAGCGGTACAACGCACAGACATTTTCAGCTTTATATATATGATTTCGACACACAATTTGATATGAGGATATAAGTATTTTCATGACCTATACATGTTTATCATTATTGGTGCACATGGTAGACTGGTTTTTGAAGGGGAGCGAAAAATTGATTAATTCATTCTGGGGATGTACATTGTCGGTGATTCTCAGGACTTTTATAACCGGTGTTCATTCCGGAACCGGAATCTAGGACTGAAAGAATTAATTTTCTATAAAGAGGGTTCTTTATCAAAAAGAGGAGGGAATCAACGAGGTTTTAATTCAATTAGATGTGCATAATTAAAACTCACAGATGAAGTGAAGACATTTTCATCATTCTGAACAAAACATACCTGCAACAAAGAAAAAAACAGAACGTTTATTAAACATTTCTCATTGCATTAAAGAAAAAAACAGTAAATTCTCATAATTCTTGATTCATATAGTTAGTTATTGTAACTCACTTCAACTACGAGGTCATATCGCCTACTACCAGAGCGGTCCTTCGCGAAAGACTTGGCTCTGGTAGTACCTGACATCGTAAAGGCTCGGGATCATCGCTTAACGTCCCATCCGAAGAATCTCCCAGATAAAAGACCTAAGGGCCTCGTTGAAACAATTCGTAGTTTCCGCTCTCCCTCTGAAGTCCTTTTAAGCGAAATATAGGGGAAGTTATGTTATCTAAATTTTATGTATTTTAATTTATTGTTGTTTTTTTCCGGCATTTCTTCCAGAGGACTGGAATCGTTCATAGTGATCAGAAGAAGGGACGTGTAATATTGTCAGAAAAAAAAAAAAAAAAGAAGACATCACTGGAAGAAATGCCAGAAAAAACCCAACAATTCAATGTCCCAGAGAAGTTTAAGAAAAATATATTTTAATTTAATGTTTTTCGAGTGTATGATTCCAAAGATAAAAAAAAAAAAAAACAGTTGGTCTGTAACTGTGAACATAACTTCTGATAGAATGGAGGCTTCAACACGAAATTTTATATGTAAATCCAAAACCCCATAAGAACGAAACCTATCAATTTTCAATGAAATCGGCCTGAAGGGAAAACCTAAAAACTGTTAATGTAATGTAGCCGATCAACATGAAATTTAGTATGTGTGATTAAATAATAATAATGATTTCTACTATTACCACATTTCTTGTAGCAATCTTATATTTAAGCTGATCTTATATGAAATTTTGATTTCTATAGTGGTTTCCGAAAAGAATTTTATTAATTTCAAAAATTTCAATTTGTGATCACTTTACTTGGATTTTTCATTAAAAAAATGTGATTCCAAGATGCCAACAAATTTTAACGTATATTATAATGATAAACTGAAAAATAAGTTAAAAAAATTACAAATAATTATATTTTTATATTATAAATTAATTTTTTAATTTAAATGAGTCTTTTCAATAGAAGAATCTTTTCAAAATAGAAGTTAAAAAAAAAAAAAGTCCCTTTTCTTTTGTATGCTCATTCCACTGACACGTTATGGAGATCTCTCTCATCCATATCACGCCATGACTTAAATCACAATATATTGTATGTCTCTTTCATCTAAATCACGCCATAACTCACTACACAATATATAGTTGATGGCTCTGCCATCTAAACAAGGCAACGTCTCTATCTACAATGTCTGTTTGGACAGGCTATTGTATTTTCTCAATTTAAACAGGACTCTCCTTTCCTTCTTGGCCTGCCTCCACTGCTGGACAGTGATTGGCCGGGCGAGAAGGCCACTCGAGCCCCCGCGGTCTCCCCTGCCCCCATTAAGTTGGAGGGATGGGGATGACAGAGAATCGGGGGCGTTTCGAGGGGTCTCGAGTTGAAGGGCTTTCATGTTAATTTTATTTTATCATTATTATTATTGTTTTATGTTTATTATTATTTAAATTTAATATTTTCTCTTTGTTTTATATATATTATATTAGGGCGCCGGTAGCTCAGTGGTATACGTGCTTGCCTTCAGAGCTCAAGATCGTTCGAAACCCGACCAAGGCCCTTAGTTTATTTTAACTGGGAGATAAAATAAACTTAAGCACGCCGTCCTTCGGATGGTTAAGCGATGGTCCCGAACCTGTACGATGTCAGATACTCGATAAAAATCCCTACCCTAGGAGAATACAAATTTAGGGAAGGCAATATTTAGGACTCCCACAGTAGAGTGGGCTCATGTCCACCAGTGATGAAAGAGCGCTCTGGTAGTAGGCGATATGACCTCATAGTTAAGACTCATATGAGTCATAAAACCTAACCTAACCTATTATTTGCATAGAGACCATTATTATTTTATTATATATAATTTTTTTTGTGTTTTAATGTACCTATATTTTAATGTTTAATGTCATTCATCGATTTTATTTATGGTTTATACTGATTGTAAATATTCAAAATAAAGAAATTAAAATAAATAAATAAATAAACAAAAGCGCATGTAAATTTTTAAAAATATTTTACCCTTCCTTTTTTCACCATAAAAATATTAACTTTTCGCACCCCCTTTTTTTCTCAAAAAATGTTATTTTAACAATAATTTCACGATATTAATGTGTGTACTTTTTGTACATCACATATGATTGAGTCCCTGAGTAAGGCAGAGCAAAAATGTTGTTCATTTATTCACATTGACGTATTACACAACATCCCCAATACCTCATAGATCTGCAGAAGTAACAAAGCTCAGCTAATAAAGAATTCCCTATAGAAAGAAGACTTTGAAGGGGAAACTATTCGTTTTAATCTACTTTTCTCTTCGGCTAAAATGAAACTTTTATCAGGAAACTTAATTCCAATTCCACTGCACTTGTGTGAGTTCTTTTCAACGTTGTTCACGATTAAACGTGAGCGTACATCCTGTTTGTATTTCCAAGATGAACTTTGTCTTGGGAGTCTGTTTGTTTGGGAAACAAACGGAATGAAAGAAAAACAAACAAACAAAAAAACGATGTGTATTTTTACACTTGAAGAAAAAAAAAAAAAAAAAAAAAATGTTAAGGGAAAAAAACAATTCTTCCACTTATAATGTGAGGCTAACTCGAGTTCTCCCCCTTTTTATGTGAATTTATTTTGGAAATATCAGGAAAATGGGGAGGAAAAACTTGAGGAGTGACAGGGGAAAACCGATAATAGGGAACTTTTTGTTGCCAACCTTGTATCGGGAATATTTGTCAATTGCTCAAATTATAATAATCCATTTGGAAAAAATGAACGTTATTGTTTTATATAAAGACGATATTTTCAATAATAGATACTAGATAAAGTAGGATTGAAGAGGAACGGATAAAAAGAGAAAAAAAAGTCGACGGTGAATGACCGAGTAATATACTTCCCCAGAACGGACTAATCAATTAGGTTAGCCTTCTCCCAGCAAAACCAAACGAACCGTATGAGTTATAAATCAATAATAATATTTACATAGTGAAACCTCATACTAAATATTATATCGATACATTCATTACATAGGCAGTTTTTCGGGGTTTTTCGGGGTTCCGGTAGTAGGCGATATGACCTTGTAGTTAATGCCCTGGTCAGAGGGTCAGAAAACATGAAATTCCGATGTAAAATCAACATCAAATTTCTAACCGGTTATATAACTTGCCCTACACTTCCTATGGAAGGAAAAAAAAAAGTTTGAGAACTTGTGCTATAGCCCGGGCATTGTCTGTGTAGTTGGATAGCTCTGACAAGATGTCTCTGTGATATCCTGACTGTGCGAACTGCACCAAGTTCACCAGCGTGTTAACCCCAGTTCCTAAGTTTGAGAACTTGTACTATAGCCCGGGCATCTGTGTAGTTGGATAGCTCTGATAAGCTGTCTCTGTGATATCCTGACTGTGCGAACTGAACCAGGTTCAACCTCGTGCTACCCCCCAGATCCTGGAGTTCGGCCAAGAGCGTCAGCTCTACTCCCGTCACCTATTCATCTTATCCACGTTACCGTCTAAATCACTCTCCACCTAACATCTCCCCATGATAACTATATCTATTAAACCCCTTATACAATGGAGACAACAAATCTTCCAGACAATGAGTTACTAAAGTCACAAAAAAGGTTACGAAATTGTCAATAAATGTAATGTAAATATCTAGAAATTACCAGTTGTCCTTTAACCTCTACACTGAGTGGGTGGGGTAAGTTTTTATTATGTTACTCTGACGAAGATTATGGTTATGATTTTATAGTTTTCATTATTTGAATATCATATTTATTCAATCATAGATGTGCCACTAATGATGACGCTGTTGCGTTGAAAACCGGTTCTGGTCGAAAATAAAACAGTGAGAAGACAATGTCTTGTATTTCTATGAGATATAAGAATATAAGGGCGCCGGTAGCTCAGTGGTATGCGTGCTTGTCTTCTGAGCTCAAGATCGTGGGTTCGAAACCTTTTTAGGGTAGTACTAAGTTAAGCGATGGGCCCGAGCCTGTACGATGTTAAAAAACCCTGCCCTAGGTGAATAAAACTTTAGGGTAGGCAAAATTTAGCACTCCCACAGTAGAGTCGGGCTCATGTCCACCAGAGTGACGAAAGAGCGCTCTGGTAGTAGGCGATATGACCTCGTAGTTAAAGCCCGGGCATGAGTCATAAAACTTATGTAATTTCGCTTCTTTTACTAGAAACACGGGAGTTTTCTCGTGCAACTCCTCTCCGATGCACTCCAACAGTTGACTTGTCATTTTTCATTTCTGATTTATAATTGATGAGTTCATGAAGAAAACAATACAATGGAATTACCATAAATGAAGTCAGTGGGAATGGTAGGACTGCAAAATCTACAAATGTATCTCAATATGGATAACAATGGCAACAATAAGAAAAAATCGTCGGTGAATCACCGACAATGTAACTTCCCCGGGATTACATAACTTCCCGTATACCGCCTGACAGGACTGGACTTGCATTATCTTCAAATCAAATGAGATGAAGTCGATATTTGACTCGAAATTGCAAATCTAGAATTTGGTACAAGGTGTGTCGATAGGTTTCTCAAAGACACGAGATAATCGTATCCTAGGAATTCGTTAAAAAAAAAAAAAAAAAGATAAGCTGTATAGGAAAGTGTGAAAGAAATATAAAAATGGTGGAACAAGGCAAAACCGGTTATAGGAAAATCCTATCAAATGGTAGCTTTCTCTGGTAAAGTCGTTCTTGGAGAACAATGAGGTTTATCTCCATCTGAGTCTCACAATGATGATAATGGAAGAGAGGCGATAAGAGAGACCCCAGGCTGAAACCTGAGGGAAAAAGAAGAAAAAATATATAGGAGCAACGTCGAAATTGGAAAGAAACAAACAAAAAACGTAGTCGTGGGCGAATCACCGGCAAAGTACTTCTCCAGAACGAAATAATCAATTAACTTTTCGCTCCCTCTCCAGAACCAGTCGACCGTTTGCGCTAACATTCAACAATTGACTTACATAAGAACTCCTAAATCTTCATACAGTAGAACCTCTCTTAACCGGGCAGGTCGGGACCAATACCATGGCCGGTTAATCCGAGGTTCCAGTGAAAAATCTATTTTCGTCCAAAAAGTGTACATAATTCATCAGGTATCATGAACAAACAAGCAAATAAGACGTTATTGCAACTCATTTTATTGTACATTATGTACATATAGACACAAACGAACACGAAAAAATAACATTAAGAACTTACGTTAACTTTGAAAACTTAATGTACATTGTACATATGTACATATCACGAGGGTGCCAGTAGCTCAGTGGTATGCGTCCTTGTCTTCTGAACTCAAGATCGTGGTTTCGAAATCCGACCGAGGCCCTTAGTTTATTTTGTCTGAGAGATAAAATAAACTTAAGCACGCCGTCCTTCGGATGGGACGTTAAGCGATGGTCCCGAGCCCGTACGATATCAGGTACTCGTTAAAGAAACCTACCCTGGGTGAATAAAAATAAAATTTAGGACTCCCACAGTAGATTCGGGCTCAGGTGCACCAGAATGACGAAAGAGCGATCTAGTAGTAGGCGATATGACCTCGTAGTTAAAGCCCGGACATGAGTCATAAAACCTAACCTTACCTGTACATATCACTTTGAAAAAATCAGTTATTTTTTTCTGTTTTTTACCTAATTTTGTAACGAAAAGTTTTTTTATCAATTATCTTTTCGTTCCCCCTCCAAAACCAATCTACCGTTTGCGCTAATATTCAACAATTATATGAGATCTACTAGATGCACTAAATTGTGTATCGATAAATTCATTGCGTCGGAATTAATTAAAATTTTTGAGATTAATAGGTGTCGTTAGAGGATACTGGATTCACATACAAAATTTCGTGTTGATAAATTCATACAATAAAGAGTTATCGTGTTCACTGTCACAAAGAAAAAGAGATTTTTTTTTTTTTAATATTTGGAATTTAGAGGAAAACATCAAATTCCAGTGAAAACTCGGCATCGAATTTCAAACCGATTACATAACTTCCTCTATACTTTGGGATGGAAAGGAAAAAAGAATGGGTAAAAAGAAGTGACCTGAAACAGATGTTATTTCTGTATAATCCACCGCTTTATGAAAATAATAAATGATTCATGAGATGACTGGATTTCAGGAAAAGCCTACGATTTATGAAGAGAAAACGAGAAAAACAAACAAGGAAAATCTGTTCACTTTCCCAGCTATACGAAGGTGTGAGACACCTATTGATTTTCAAGAAAATTGGTGAATCAATTTCAGAGGGGCGAAAAATTAGTTGATTAATTGACCGCTGGGGAAGCACATTACTGATTTATCGACGGTTTTTTTTTTTCATCAATTGAAAATTGTAGTGTCTAATGATAATCTATTGTATTCCAGTCTCTTTCATTTACCAGAATAAGAAATGTATATAAAAAAAGTTGTCGGTGAATCACTGATGGTGTGCTTCTCCAGCTCGAAATAATCAACTATTTTTTAGCGCTCTCCTTCCAAAATCAATCCAAAATTGGGCTAAAAATCTAAAGTTGCTTATATAGGGGCTTCTGAATCGTATTAAATTTTGTGTCGATATATGCAATTAGAGTATTTGTGTTATGCCTCAACCCAAACCCCTCATTCCCTTCGGCTGATGTGGCTGAAAATTAATAGGTGTCGATCTTAGAGGGTTCTGGATGCGATTTGGTCATGCTTTTTGCGTTGAGCCTGATCTCTCCCATACTAATACATTTTTTACTGCGCCAATTACAAATTATAGGGGTAGTTATGTATTCGAATACGAATTTTCACTGGAATTTTACGAATTTCCAACCCCAAGCCCTCCGAGATTCCAACGATGAAAAAAAAAATTCCGGTGTGACTGTGGACACAATCACTCCCGATAGAATGCAAGTATGAAGACAAAATTTTAAAAGTACATTCTAAAGCCCATAAGGACGACAACTAATATTTTTCAGCGAAATCTGCCAAAAAGAAGGAAGGGAAAAGAAGGGGATCTCAACTCTAAAACCCTAATAACTGCAGATGTAATGATTTGTATTGATTTGTAGCCCAAAGGGTCGATTGGGTTTGGAGGGAGAGCGGAAAGTAGATAACAGGTGGTAATTGAAATTTCATGACTGGAGCAGTTGAAATTTTAAATTGTTTTTAAATAGTTTTATATACGTTTATTTTTATCATTAAACCTTATTTATGAAATCAATTTAAATTATGTTGTTTTCAAAATTATTTTATCAGACTGCCTGATGATGAGCGCAACCTCAAAAGCCGGCTGGCAAAAATTAATAAAATATATGAGAGGTCAGACTATATTTAATTTTACAACCTGTAAAATAATCACTTCTCTATATAATCACCTCTACCCTAGGTGAATATACTCCAACTGTAGAGTCGGGCTCTGATGAAAGAGCGCTCTGGTAGTACCCTTTACCTTTGGCCAATTTAGCAGAGATTCGATAAGTGTTTTCCTTTTTGAGTTACACATATAAAATTTCGTATTTATAAGTTCGTTCTATCAGGAGTTATTAGAGTTTTTGTGTTCAGCCTTCCCCCTAAACCCGAGTGAGGGCGCCGGTAGCTCAGTGGTATGCGTGCTTGCCTTCTGAGCTCAAGGTCGTGGGTCTGGGAGGTAAAATAAACTTAAGCATGCCGTCCTTCGGATTGGATGTTAAGCGATGGTACCGAACCTGTACCTGATGTCAGGTACTCATTAAAGGCCCCCTACTTTAGGTGAACAGTAGAGTCGGGCTCATATCAACCAGAGCGATGAAAGAGCGCTCTGGTAGTAGGCGATTTGACCTCGTAGTTAAAGGCATGACAAGAGTCATAAAAACTAACTAACCCAAGGCCTTCTGACTGGGAGTTGCTCAAGCGGCAGCACGCGCGGCGCGGCGGGTCGTGACCTAACTCGGCCTTTCTCTCCTCACTTTCTCATTACAATTAGTCGACCAGAGCTCTCCAGAAGCCCCACCCTAAACTTTGCCTCCGTTTCTCCCCACTCCTTCTCTGCCTCTCCAAGTCTTGTCTTTCCCCCTTCCTCCAGACTTGGACAAAAGGTGAAAGGGATTCCCCTGGTCCTATTGTCTTTCCGCAAGGACCCTATCAACGCACCCTTTTCCCCGTCAAAACCTGATCTCTGCTGACAGCTGCATTGTTCTCGGCTATGTTCAATTCATTTTCAGTTCCTCATATTATTTTCGTAAACTGTCTGCTATTCTTCCTGTTTTAATTCCCGTTTTAATAATTATTTTTTGTGTTGAGCCCAACCCAATCCTCTGTTTCCGTTTAGCCGATTCGTACAGACATTTTTTTTAACAATTTTTTTATTTTTGGAATTAGGAGTTGAAAACCCTACTTCGAAAGGAATCAAGACATTTCAGCATCAGTTGACTATATGAGTACGTGTAAAGAATTTGAAAAATTCTTCAGATTTTCAGTCAAACGTTTGCTGCAAGCAGATTTTGTTTATTTTTTTCGACTTCTTTGGGATAATTGTTAGTTCCCCTTTTTCCGGCATTTTATCCAGAGGTGCCTTAAGCAATTTGTCAATATTTCTGAACACTTCTACGTTCCTTTTTCGGGTAACCAGTTTTCTTAGAAACGTCCCATCGAAGATTCTCGAGGTTTCCTCCATAGCTTTACATCTACCGGAACTGTTAGATACTTGATCACGTTTCTCAATTATGGTTATATTAAGAAGAAATATTCAATGACAATTCCTCCAGGACAGTTTTGCTCTTTGTGATCCCTATTGACGGACCAGGTCAATCATTGTGGAAGTGTCCCGAAGTATTTTCAAATAGCGGAAAACACCTCTGGAAGACCTGGAAAACATTTTGTAGCCCTTCCAACAAATTACATACACTGACGATCTGATATCTTCTTCCGCTTGTTAGTTCAATAAGGTCCTTCCCTTCTTCTTGGAAATCTAAGCAGGAAACAACGCATTTTGGCCGAAAGAAGAGACAAGGATGTTGGCCCCCAGGTAATATTTTACAAGAAGGAAGGGTTTTAAGGGCGAAGGAGAGTCACTTTTAGAAGTATGGTTGTTGATGTAAGTAGGGAACCCAGTCTTGGCTTCAACTAGGAAATCCATCAAGATTAACCTAGATTTATTTTAGTAGGAAATTGTTTGTCAAGCACTTCCTAGGGGCTAAAGTTAGCCTCTTCAGCTTGAACTGCTGTCTCTCCTGGTTTTAGTTTAACCCCGTATCTCAAAGCAAACCTCCTAAATAGTTAAAAACTTCCATTATTTTTATTAGAATATCTCTCAAAAATATATTTCTAGTATTACATATATTTATTAATTTCCTATAAATTATATCTTTTTTTTTTTTTTTTTTTTTTTTTTTTGCATTGGAGGGGGAAATTCCATCACCATACCCACTAAAACCCCCTCCTTGCCAATCCTGATTCCCTTCCGCGGAACTGACTGTCTGTCATTACTTCGCGGAAGGGAGGAAGGGTGGCTGGTAACGCCCCTTCTTCTGTTTTATTACCGCTACTGTTCCTTGTCAGCCCTCTCCTGAAGGGCCAACCCGCCCATGATGAGCGCTGCAAAATCGCAGCCTTCATCCCACGACTCCTGGGAGCGCAGCATAGCGTCCACGTAACTGGTAGCAGTCAGTGGGGCGCCCATGCTGCACTCCAGATTTTTCCTTCCCTCCTCAAATCTGGGGCATTTGAGGAGGACATGCTCCGCCGACTCCGTCTCACCAAGGCACGCGGGGCAGTCTGGTGTTGTTGCTGCCCCGATTTTGTGGAGGTACCCCCGGAACTATAGTATAAGAATATCTATAGTATAAGAACATATTGTAATCCTGTGTAAATCGGATTTACTGGTTTCAAGGTCCCCCTGAATACGTTTTGAATATTTTCTGAAACTTTCTAAGTTCTCAAAAACGATTAGAGCAATGAACTTGAAATTTGATATGAAGACGTCACTTGCACTAACATAGATCTGGTTACATTTTGACCAAAATAGGACCATTGAGACCCCATTACTTCGAAGTCTAACTACATTTTACAAAATTCTGCTTATATTTATACCCTAATCAAATATATTTACAAATAAAAGTTGTAGAGAAAAGAAAAAGGAATATTTTATATGAAATAATTTTTTTTGAAAGTTGTTTGGTTTGGGAGAAACATCCCGAAAACTGTCTTAAAATGAGATCTCGAACTCCTTCTTTAAAAGGTTGCTTGATTTACGCGAAAATGTCGAAATTATTGAAAGATTGGTCAAGCCGTACATCAGATGGGAGGTTAAGCGACTTCTTCCCTAGTACTTAAGCCTGGATATGATTAACTGCATTTGAAATAAATTCAAGGCTAGTCAAGGAGTGTGCATCATGTAAGAGCACTCATTTGACAAAGAAATTCGACTCTTCTGAGTCCCAGGACTTAAAGGAGTGGAAAATATGAACAAGAGGACAAACTGCCTCGTGCAGCAACTGAAAAAGGATTTGAGATTTATATTAAATCATTTTTCGAAAATCGTTTAAAAATTACCTATTTTTTTTCGACGTTTCGTTTGATTTACGCAAAAACTGTTGGTTCTATCGTAAAATTCGTCCTTACAAAAAGTGTTCCTGATTAAATTTTCAGAATTGAGATAGGAATAATACATACAAAGTAATAGACATATGTCTACAACTCCATCAGAAGTGCTTACATAAGAGTATTACACCTTTGTTGGATAGGTTGCAAGATATCCTTAGGTGTTCTTATCCTGTCAGAGAAAGAAGAGAAAAGAAGGCGAACGGAGTGAGTGGTAGTGGCGGAGTGACATATGATCTTGACAAGGGAGTGACAATCCCAGAGGAGAGAGCAACTCAAGACAATACCCAAGAGTGTAGAGCTTGGAACAGAGCTACCTCGGGGACAGATTGAGGCATGCCACCTCTCACCTCTCTGGGCAGTTTGTCCACCTCACCTCACCTCACCGTTAGCTGACCGCTGACCAGGCGGGGTTTTACAACTTTCCTGGAGCTTCTATCAATGTTACACCAAGATGGGTGAACAGAGTATAGTGCTTGCAACAGAAGAAAGCTCCAGTTCCCAATCTTGTTGTAACTTTTTTCATTGTAAACATACAACAATATAATGTTGTAACCTTTCATGGCAACGAGGCAGCCGATATCGAGCGAGAGGCTGCTGATTATTCAGGAAAATCATAGCAAGAGAACATCACTGTCAGCAGTAAGGCGGCATTAAAGTCCCTCTGGGTTGCATAATAGGTTTTCATACTTACTCTACAACACCATACTTATTTCGTAGATTACATAAATAATATTCACTTTGAATACAAAAGACAACTTTAAAAAAAAATAAGTAGAGAACAATATGGTATAGGAATGATTTGTTAGCAGCATATAGACCCAACCACACAGTTCAGGGCCAGAGTAGAAAGTTCCTGGCTGTGATCAAGCCATAATGGAAACCAACCACTCCCATTCTCTTCAGGGTCGGAGCAAATTCATTGCATTTCTACACACGTTTATTTGTAAACAGATATCCCCTCATGGAATTTTTTACTTGGTACCTATGATAAGATAACAGGGCTAGCAGAGCTACTAGTGTAAGCGATTGGGATAATGGTTGGTAAAATAGATAATAGCTGGTAGAATAGAGTATACAATAGATGGTAGAGTAGCTAAAAACTGGCATAGTTATGTGTAGCTTATAGCTGGTAAAGTAGATTAGTTAATAGCTGGTAGAGTAGTGTAGCTAATAACTGGCAGAGTACAGTAGATAATAGCTGGTAAAGTAGAATAGCTAATATCTGGTAGAGTAGTTCTTACCATTCGCCTCCCTCCACCACCATACTTTTCACTTGATACAAAAAATAAAATTTCATATCGATACATTCCTTACATCTGCAGTTATTGTTTTTTTTTTACGTTGAGCCCCCTCATCCCCGTCCCCTTCGGCTGATTCCGCTGAAAATAAATAGGTGTCGTCCTTATGGGGCTTTAGGTATACATATGAATTTTTCTAACAATACAACGGCAGTAATTAAAGTTACACAGGTTACACAACTTCCCTTATGTAGCTGGGGAAGTTACAGGAGACAAGATTGAACTTAATAAGGATTAGAAGTTTTTTTTTTTATTGTATTAAAGCTCTAAAAATTGATTGTGTTGTCGCTAATAGTAGAACGATTCTAGTCTATGAGAAGAGATAATAACTTATGAGGAGACACTAAGTTGTTGTCTTTGGTGCCACTTTGGAGCATTCACTATTAATGGGATATCCAAGAGTGCATTTGAAATGAAGAACAGAGAAACTTTGTTAATTTATAAAGAGTAACCAGGAGACGAGGTCAGGGCAGGAAACCTAATATTGGCAGTTGGAGTATCAATGAATGAAATAATGAATGAATATTTTATTGCATGATATTATAGTATCTTTATAAAGTATAGTAAAATACTTTAAATAATAGATAAAGTCCGGTAATTTAAATATATAATAAATATATAGTTATTGAAATTTTTGAGTTGGACCCCCTCTTACCCCCTCCCCTTCGGCTGATTCCACCGAAAATTAATAAAATAAATAAAAATAAAGAACTTGTTCAACTTTTACATCCCCTAATTCCACGAAAATATATACATAAAGAAGCCAAAACCGGTACACCATACATAAAAATACTATACTATTTTTATGGAACAAAAGTCGCAGAAATTTAATCTGACACTGAAAATTAATAGTTGCTGTCCTTTGAACTTTGAATTCACATATGAAATTTCGTGTCAATAGATTGTGACAACGATTTCGTATCAACGATCACCATTTTACTCATTCAGCGTCCATAGGGGTCATAGGGACCATGCAAATACGTATTACAGTAGAACCTCTTTAAGTCGAACTTCGATAAGTCGAAAACCTCCAAAACTTGAAAAAAATTTTTGTTCCTTTCCCTTCATGCCCCAAAACCTCCATTACTCGAAATCTCAACCCTTTATTAGTCGAAATAATCAGTGAGTCCCTACAAGCCATTTTGGTACATATTTTCCCTCTATAACTCGAAAAAATAAATTGGACCTCTGTATCTCAAACATAGCAATGTTTTATTTTACAACCTTTACAACTCGATTATTTGAAACTGATTACCTCTATAGCTGGAAGAAAAATAAGTTACCGACTTTAAGAATTTACCGACAATGTACACCATTGTTTCTTAGAAAACAATTTAGGAGTATACAATAAATAGGATTACCAATTATCTAAAGCAAAAAAAATTACTGACTTTTTTTAATACCTATTTTTTATTTTAAGGATTTTTTGAAATAATGTTGATTTATAATAAATATAAATATGTTTGTTACCTCTGTAACTTGAATTTTTATTTATTTCACCTCTCTAACTCAAAATTAGTTAGAATGAATCTTAACCTCTACAAGTCGAATCAAAATCCGCCTGTCGAAATCCTCCATAAGTCGAAAACACTATAACTCGAATTTTTTGGCGTTTTCTCGATGTTCGACTTATAGAGGTTCTGCTGTACCTTCTTTTCTGCTTGCGATGACAAGACAAGCGGATACTGAGAGTTAAGTACCTCATCTCCGCTCCTATTCCCCTGCACTCCTGATTCTCTCTATCAGAACACACCAACCTTACCACTCCTAATCCCTACGATTAGTCCGGATATTGGGAAGCCTCCCCGCCTGGGTTTCCTCCATTGGTCTGTCTTCCAGTCGCCTTCCCTAAAAGGGATTTATCATAATTACATCATGTTCTCCGGCCTCTAATGCCTTTATCGTCTTCTGCTCCCCCACAACAGTCTCACAACCCTCTACCCCTCCACTTGTCATTTCTCAGGGGAATTGTCTCAACGACTTACAATGAGATTAGCAACTCCTTTGTTAACAATAATTAATTATTTAATAATACTTTCTTCATTAATATTATTAAGTTTCCCAGTGAATTTGTACTCAACGTTTATTATAACTTCCAGACAATGAGTTTATCCTGGTTTCACAGGTTTCTTTACCTCGTTTAAGTAAGTTTATGATATAAATTTTGTCTTTAAATCTTAAAACTTTATTGATTATGAAAGTATGTCTTTCATGGGACCACAGCTAGTACTCGGAATATCCTAGGAGACAGGTCCAGGAGTGGACTAGAGACCTTTTCGAAATATCATAGAGAGAGAAGCATTCCTAGGTGAGAACCAAGGTGTTTGGAAATGGGTTCTTGATCCTCAGGAGTGAACTTCAGCAGCTGAGAGGAATCCAGGATGGATGTGAAGAAGATGAGACGGCAGCTCACCTCTTGGCCAGATGGCTGGGTTATGCTCCAGATATCATATTTTCGGTAGAGATATGATCATAGAGAAAGATTTTAGGAGATTAGATCATATGAGTATTCTTATATTTGCTATGAAATGTGGGAGATCTTGAGAAGCAGATGAGGTGAGGAGAAAGCCCAGCGCTTTCAGGGAAGAATAAGAGTAATGGATCTTTAGATCCCTAGGTGCATCCACTCCCAAAACTATGGATGTTCGCAGATGAGCCGTGTTACAGCACCCAGCGGGAGGAAACACTTACCCTACGGTTACTATGAATGCGAGTTTTGACGAAAATGTGATCTGACGAGTATGTCCGAAATCCTCGTCAGAACAAGGCGGTTACACTGTGCGCGTTTTCTGATATTCTGACAGTACGTTTCTGCCGCCCAGCAAAGATGGACGACCTTGATGAATTATATTTTTTTGAAAGTCCGTTAATGAAGTTATTGTTGTTAATTGTTGGAAAAACAGAGCATGTCAACCAGTTATTTTTTAGTAGAGACGACAAAAAAAAGTTTAAAATGTTATTTCAATAATTTTTGTCTCTCGTATCCCACAAACACCTGTTCCCGTACACAAGACATCAATTTATCGTATTCCATGGTGAAATAACCAAATCACTCAAAATTCAACGCACGAAAACACCCAAAACAGACGCAGGTCGCACGAAAAAATCAAACTTGTTTCAACGCTTAACTAGTTCTGACGGCGTCGTGCATTTTCTGACGTGTTCGTCGCTGCCAGTGTAAACACTCTCATTGGAAAATAGGCGTTTGTTTTGTCGAACTCGTCGGAACTGGCATCCATAGTAACCCTTGGATTAGACAGACTGAACGCTGAATGAGTAAAATGGTGATCGTTAAAATGTGCGAAAAACTTTAGAACATTTTCTCTCCTGCGGATCCTGAGAATCTTCCTGTGTAGGATATTGCGTGGAATACCCGATTCAAAGGTGAAGACCTCGAAAGACCAACAGATTTCCTTCTTATTTCTATTTTTAAGCAAACGGAGAGAATGTAGCAACTCTCTCTATAGAGGTCACAGTGAGAGAGAGAGCTGACACAAGGAAGCCCACTGTTGACAGTGAACTTGAAGCTCCATGTAAACTACTAGACTGTAGAAGTCAATGCCCCGCGGGTGACCTGTTGATCTCTGCGGTTTCATCTCTTCTTCCTTCGCAGCCTCTTCTCTCCACGAACTAATCAACCCAACTATCCCTGGAAATGATTAGACACCAGGCTCCAGCCCACAACAACCCAACCCACTTCTACAGACTTCATTAAGTATTAAAATTTTAATGCTTACAAGCTGCATTTTAACATCCTACTTAACATTTTTTTCTCCTTATCCTTAATGGTTTGCTAAATTAATAAGCAACCGTAATTACCTGTTTCATAAGACGAGATTAACTTTACGTAGAAAAGCTTCGATCCAAGACCTTTCTCTGTCTGAAGAAAATTAAAATATGCCATTTTATGCTGAATATCATCTTCATATATCACCTTCTGCTCCTGCCAGGAACTGGGCAAACCGGGTGAAAATCGGGTAGCTGATCTTCGTTACCAGTAGCCGCAGGTCCGATCCCGCGAATTAACTTGACCCCGACTGAGGATGTTCCGCAGTTTGGAGTATATTTAATGTAAACAGCAAAAGAGACCACGCAATGCTGGTTGTCTTAAGGATTAGGAATGAATGCCTTCCTTTGATCGGTACGTCAAACCTCTTCAAGAGCCCATGGTGTATGTAATTTGTTTTTTGTTCCAACATTTTATCTTTTTTAGCACTTCCCAAGTGTATTGTTATGTATAAAAAAAAATATACACACATTAAATCATTAATATTTAGAAAAAATAATTATATTTAAAACAAATGCATGTAGAAAACAAAACACGGCCATCAGCGGTTTTTAGTGTGTGTAGAGACGGGTCGAGGCCTGGGTTGAGAATGGCGACGGTCTGAGAAAATAGAAAGTGGTGTTTAGGCTTAAGATGCAATGAACTAAATAGGAGTGAATTGACGCTGAAATTGATCCGCAAAGAAGGTACTGTTTGTTTATATGTACAGGTTATATGCCCAGAAATATATACCTGAAATTTAAAAAAATGGCCAAAAAATAAAACAAAAAAAAAGATTGAATTAGTGTTAAGAATTTAGTTTTTAAGATTTTTCTTATGATTTTGGTTTGTCTCCATGTTTAGTTTTTTAATTTTAATAATGTAGATTTAAGAAATTTATTTATACTATTAATTTTCCCTGTTGGCCCAGTAAGATTATTTGAAAACCGTTGGATTAGGTTTAATATTTTTACAAAATTTAGAAGACAAGATGGCAGGCATCTCTTTAGAAATCCAAATGAAAAGTTTGTTAATTGAATTTTTTTTTTTTTAGTATACGTGCACTTTCTTAAAAATTGCACATCTTGAACTTTCGATATTTTTTAGGGCCCTTTTCGAAAACTACTGTAGAAATCAAAATTTAGTAAAAGAAGAGAGATAAAATTTCTACAGGAAATTATCATCACAGTATGGAGGACGATATGTAATCGGTCAGAAACTCGATGTTGAGTTTTCACAGGAATTTCTTATTTTCAATGTAATGAATGTTTCGACGCAACATTTTATACATGGGTTCAGAAATACTCCTAATGATTTTCAGTAATTTCGGTGAATTGGTTTTAAAGAGAGAGAACTTAATAATTCCGAGTTGGGGATGTACATTGCCGATGATTCACCGACGACCTTTTATCATTTGATCTGACCTCTATACTACGTATGTCCAGTTATTTAGGGAATGTGTGGACATAGCATGTATATTTTACGACCTCATGTCCTAAATTCATCCGTTGCGCGTTTTCAAAATGCTGAACACACACACCCACTTGAAAAAGAAGAAGTAAAAAAATATTGTTAAAAGCCTGAGAAAGGAAAACGTAAAAGAAGTCACGTTGCTACGTTGCAGTGGACCTTGGACCGACAATAACATCTAGTAACCTTGGCCTCAGGTCGCCACTTACACGAGGTTCAGATTAAAGTTCTCGTTTAGCATATGTGGACGCTTGTAGCTCAGTGGTAGGCATGCTTGCTTACTAAACTCAAAATTGCGGGTTAGAATCCCAGCTGACAGGGTATGTTTTTATCTGGGAAATTCCCCAGAATTTGTGCACGCCTTCGGAATGGATGATAAGCGATGGTCCCGAGCGTAACTACTCGTTCAAGACCCCTAGGTGAATAAAAATTTAGGATAGACAAAATTTAAAACTCCCATAGTAAAATCGGGCTCCAGAGTGACGAAAGAGCGCTCTGGTAGTAGGCGACATGTCATCAAAGTTAAAAGCCCGGACATGAGTCATAATAACTAATACGTGTTTGCATTGTCCCTATGACCCTTATGCGGTGTTCAGCCTTCAACCCTGACGACGACACGCCCTCCTTAGAGTCTCTTTACGTATGATGGATCATGTCGACTGATTATGACTGAATTAATTGAAAATTAGCATAGAAAGTTCAACGCTTTCCAGTCCATCAAGACATCAACAATTTTTTGCAGCTTAGTGAACTTTCCAATAGGAAAAATCGCACAAAATATTCCTAAATACAATCTGAACCAAGAATTAATATTGAAAAAAAGAGCAACGCTAAACGATATTAAGAATTTTTGAAAAAATAAATACACAAAAACCGAATAACATAGCACGAATTTATCAATTTGTTACATAAAGATACCGGACTAAATCTACAACTATTTCCATGTGTAGGGAAATTAAATTGCATTTGCAGAGTTAGGCTGGTGTGAAGAAGTCACTTCCGGAAAATGTATCAAAAAATATTATTTTAATTTTAATTAAATTTAAAAAAATATCTACTGTATTTATTATGTACTTTATCTACTGAATAATATTATTATTTTTGTATTCGTATTTTCAAGTATTTATTTATTTCTCTTTAATTTTTAGTAGTACACATTGTTAACTCTAATCCATGTGTGTAAGACTCTTAAGAGTTAATATCTGTTTAAGTATCTAAATTATAAGTTATCTTAATGTAAACATTATTATAACGTATCGTATTACCATTTTATGGTTTAGCGGAAATAAATATTATTATAACAATAATTATGTAAATTCAAGTTTTGAGCACCCTCCTTCGATCCCCCCTTCCCATCTGCCAATTGCGCTGAAAATCAATAGGTGTCGTCCCCAAGAGCTTATATTTTTGACCTAATCAAAAATCTCTTCAAATAAAAGTTGTAAAGAAAAACTGAAAGGGCACATTTTATATTAAATAAATTTTGGAGGTCGCTTCGTTTCCGAAATGCCGAAATTCGGCCTAAAATGTCATTTTGAAATCCATTTACTCTCCCTACCCCCTTCCAAATTTCTGGGTGTCATCAATGTGATTATGAGACTGACTTTCCTATGATCTGTAAAAGCGTGGTTCGAACAAGAAAGTCTCCTATTATGGCCACATAAGATATTTTACAGTTACGTTTTCCGACGTCCTGATTACAAAAAAAAAAAAAACATCTGTTTGTGAGTGTGCCTATGAACAGAATAACTCCAGAATAGATTGAATGTAACGACACGAAATTTTATATGTGTATCTAGAACCATCTAAGGACGGACACCTACTGATTTTCAGCCAAATTGGTCAAAGGGAAGAAAGGATTAGAAGAGAGCAACCCAAAAAAAGTAATAATTGCCGTGAAATTTCATATATAAATTCAAAACCTCATAAGGATGGCACCTATCAATTTTCCGCGAAATCAGTCGTAAGGAAGAGGGGGACCAGAGAAGAGGGAGTTGAGTTAAATACGCTAAGAACTGCAGACATAATAAATGTAACCACCCAAAATTGAGACATACCGCAAAAAATATATTTGGATATAAATATAAAAAGAACTATTTCTTGTTACCCTTTGAAAGGGTTTTTCCGACTGAAGGGAAACATAAATTATACCTTTTCCGCAAATTGATGTATACTTGAAATGTTTGACATTAAGAGAAGGAGACGGATCCTTTTTCCAATAACGTTTTCTTTGGAATTTAATTTTCCAATACATCACAATGTAGACTCAAAGAATAAATATATTTTTCGACAAACTTTCTGTGGGGAAAAACCAGTAAAAAGAGTACAGATGGCAATTTTCAAGAAGGGACTGAAGGTCACAGGGCTCTGTAGTAATCCTAAGAAATCAGCATATCCGCTCACGGGGTCAGTAAGACTGAACCTGAACACGATTTGGGGTGTCATTCAAATGTTTACTGTATACGATACATTCTATCTGGAGTTATCGTATTCACAAACAAAAACTTACAGAGAACAACTTTTTTGAAGTAAAACATCTTTAGCGAGACTAGTAAATCGGAATTACCGCGACATAAAAAATCAAACATGAAACGCAAGGAGAGGGTAGTAGCGCATATGTACAAATCAACTTCGAGTTAAGGTCGGTGTCGATGCATCAGCTGTTGTGTGCTACATGTTTGTATACGGTTCATCCGTTAAAATAATACGATGATTATTAATTTGATACGTTTAGTTTTATTCTGATTTAGTGTTAAATAGTTAAAAATGCCAAAAACTTCAACGGAACGTGATCGACAATTCCGTGCAAGACAAAAGCAAGTACAGCAACAATAAAGTCAACATAAAGGTAATGTTAATAATTATGCTCAATTTCATATTTTAAAATTATTAAAATTATTGATTTCTTATTGAATAAAAGTTTTCTATTCAAAATTAATTTAATTCAATTTATACATGTGGGGGCAATAGTGGCCGTGCGGGCTAGAGCGTAGGCCTTTGGTCACATGGTCTCACCATGGTTTGCGGGTGCGAATCCCGTCCGAGAGTGAATTTTATTTCGTATATATAACTCCCTCCCGGGGCCATGGATGTCATAAATAACTAGATATAACACATTGACAGGCTAATATGCAGTACATAAAGCCGAAAAAAAGGTGTGTACCTTGTGGAGATAATAGGCCAGTTTCTAGATGACCCAGGGGTGACAAAAAAACGACAAAAACAACAGCAGATCGTTTTCGAGGATATCATTTTAAAATATTTTTAGGTTTAATATTTTTATTGTTTTTTGTTGCTATGCATTTTGCAATCAGGGGACATTCTGGCCGATTTCAAAACCTTCACTACACTACGTATATCGCACGCTGGGAAGAATACTGGTATAAGTTCGAAAAATCGGTTTTTGAGTTATATATACCACTAGGTAGAGCTCGTCTTGCTCAACGTAGGGGTAGTAGCGTTATAAAGATAGCACAAGGAGTGACCGCTAAAGAGCAGAAAAACCACTATGCTTTTGAACAGAAAGTCTACTTCGAGGCGGGAGAACAGCGGTTCAAGTTTTTTTTAACTAGATTGACTTGGCAAATGTCGGAGGCATAGTTTTTTAATGCATCATTACCGAGTGCAATTTGAAACAATAATTGGTGCACCCGCAATAGGTGAGTGTAGAGTTGAAAAATCTTTAAACTCGATTTTCTCAAAACCTACTTTTCGGTCATATACCAGTATTCTTCCCAGCGTGCGATATGTGTCTCCACAATATATAAATGGATACATATCGACAAATTTGACTTGGTAAAAAATAGGTGAAAGTACGAAAACAATAATACATTTTTAATAATATGAATTATATGATAAAATATATTGTAGAAAGTCGTACGTAAAACTGATAACCAATCAAAAGATTGTAAAAATGAAAGGTGAAAAATTGGTATAGTGAGAGAAAGGAAAAATGGGGAAAGATTTAGTGGGGTTATGATTTGAAAGCCGTGAACAGCCAACCATGAAATCTGGCTTCTCTGATCTGTGGCTCTACCAGCCAGAAAGGGCAATGAATGGAGGCCGTTTTAACTTCAAACACATGTTTTTCACACTTTATAACCAAATTTTTCTCCATTTTAGCTTTCCCAGCGTATATCTGATGTATAGGGGAAGTTATGAAATCGGTCAGAAATTTGATGAGGAGTTTTCTCTCTGTGTGTAAACACGAATACTCCCGATGTCATAGGTTCCAAAATAAAAATATAGTCTGACCTCCATCTGATTTAATTTATAGCCGGCTTTCAAGGTTGCCCTCATCATCTGTCCCATCCATGAAATTTTAAATTTTTTGTAGTTAGTTATCGTCTACTAATAGAGCGCTCTTTCGTCACTCTGGTGGACATGAGTCCGACTCTACTCTGGGAGTCCTAAATTTAGCTTATCCCAAATTTTTATTCACCTAGGAAAGGGGTCTTTATCGAGTACCTGACATCGTACGGGCTCGGGACTATGGCTTAACGTCCCATACGAAGGACGATGAGTTTAAGTTAATAGCCTCAGCAGGGTCTTGAACCTTGATTTTGAGCTCAGTAAGCAAGCATGCATACCACTGAGCTACCGGCGCTTTCCATTTTTGGTATTTTATATTTATTTTATGTATCTATTATTATGTATTAATGTAATCATTTGTTTTTCAATTGTTCTGTTCCTATGAATGGTTTATCACACTGCCTGATGATAAGATTCCCTTCGAAAGCATAAAATAAAATAATAAAATGAAAGAGGTCGGATTATATTTTTATTTAGCAACCAGTTAAAAAACTACTGATAAACAACCACATATAGATGAAAAATATTCAGTCAAATTGACCAAATATGGAGATAAGAAGGGGGGAGATGGTCATAGATATACAAAAATGTTACTGATAAAGTGTAGGGGAAGGTGGAGTATCTATGAGCGGAAGATTGATTATATGGATATATATTGAATATAATAATATGTTTGTCCAAAACCTCATAATGACGACATCTATTAATTTTTAACAAAATCAGTCAAGGGGAAGGGGAAGGTGAGGATAGGATGGGGAGGGGGGGGGGGGGGGGGGAACACAAAAACCTTAATAACTGCCTGCGTAATCTGACAAATCGACAAGAACTTTAATATGTGTATCTAGGATCCAATAAAAACGACACCTGTCGATTTTCAACAAATTCGGTCGAGGAGATGGGCTGAAAAGGGGAGGAGCTAATTAATAACTGTAGGCGTTAGGAACGCTATTTGTCCACTTAAATTCAATTAAAACAAGGATACTCACTCACCAGGTTCAGTTGTATTTTAGGAGCGCCGGGAGCTCAGTGGTATGCGTGCTTGTCTTCTGAGCTCAAGAATGTGGGTTCGAAACCCGACCGAGGCCCTTAGTTTATTTTATCTGGGAGGTAAAATAAACTTAAGCAAGCCATCCTTCGGATGGGACATTAAGCGATGGTCCCGAGCCTGTACGATGTCAGGTACTCGTTAAAGACCCCTGCCCTAGGTGAATAACAATTTAGGTTAGGCCAAATTTAGGACTCCCAGAGTAGA
Organism: Aradus depressus; assembly: GCA_963662175.1. Taxonomy (NCBI): domain Eukaryota; kingdom Metazoa; phylum Arthropoda; class Insecta; order Hemiptera; family Aradidae; genus Aradus; species Aradus depressus. The sequence goes on from OY759224.1 coordinate 27,115,184, forward strand.
GTCGGACTCATGTCCACCGGAGTGACGATAGAGCGCTCTAGTAGTAGGCGATATATAACCTCATAGTTAAAGCCCGAGCATGAGTCATAAAATCTAACCTAAGTTGTATTTTATGTATTTTTATATACATTTTTTTTAAATTTATATATATATATGCATATTTGTATTTTATTCAGCACATACTATTTCAAAATACTTTCTTTTATTATTACGATTTAAATTTGAGATGAAATTTTATTTTTCATGTATTTTAAGACCTAACTGTACAGGAGGGACTGAAAAATGAATACCGTCTGGATTTTTAACTGGTTTAACTTCCATTAAGCATTTGTTAAGTCGTGGCTGAAGATATGAAAAAAACAATTTTATTGTGTCGGGGGGTTTTCAAGTTTTTAAATTTTATATAGATCTATTTTTAAATCCTGCCCAATTTTAAAAAGTGTTATTTAATTTACAAAATAAGTCCATTTTTTTTTTTAGCAGAAAAACAGTTAATGAATGGCAGGATTTTACTTTTTACACGTTTTGCCTTTTTATTGCACGCTTTTCAAATTTTTTTACTGCACGAAATCTGGGCTCCAGTAATGAGATGCCTCCGTGTCTCTCGTCATATAGATAATAAGACCTATAATGGATGTTGATGGTAAACCAGAGGCCGTTGTCATGTTTGGAGAATATCGACCCCGTCAAATCCCAAACTAAAATTCCCCATTGGCTAAGTGCCGTTGAACGACTCCTGTTCTGCCATGGACCCCCCTCTGATTCGACCTGACAGCTACTGGAAATGACTGAACTAGGTCACCAGGACCAACAAGTCACACCCTAAGTCTCACTGACACCGCTTTTTTCTTTCCTTTCATTTATTTTTTTTTTTTTTCTTTTCATTTTGAGAAAACCGTGACGAGATTATCCCCAGGGACCCATGGATACTTTTCACATGTCATTTAGTCTTTTCCCATCTCTTCTTCACAGATATTGTCCCCGTTTTTTTATTTTTATTTTTACTTCGCCACACGAAGTATAGGGAAAGTTATGTAATCAAAGATTTTTTTTCAAATAAATACCATATTTTTCAAGCTCCAAATTCCAAATAAGAAAAAAAAAACTGTTTATGTGTATGTGAACACGATAACTCTCAAAAGAATGAAAGTACCAACACAAATGTATCCACACAAAATTTCATATGTTAATTCATAAAACCCCAAAAGGAGGACACTTATTAATTTTCAGCGGAATCGCCAGAAGAGAAGAGAGGCTCAACTCAAAAACTGCCGCTGTAATAAATTTATCGACACAAAATTTAGTATGAGGATTAAAAAACCCCTAAGTACATATGTATTAATAAGCAATTGTATATATTAGAATGAATGGTTTTTGCATGTTGAGAGAGTGAGTGAACCTAGCTATCCCCACCCCTTAGAGCTATGCCAGTTGTCCTTTAACCGCTGTGCTGTGTGGGTGGGGTAAGTTAATTTTAATAATTTTATCTTGTTACTCTGTACCCTGATGCTTTATGAGTTATTTATACTTTTTATTATTTGTATACTTTGTTATTCGATGATAGATAAACCACTGCTGATGATGCTGTTGCGTCGAAAACCAGTTCTGGTCTAAAATAAAACAGTGGGAAGACGACATCTTTTATTTCTATGAGAAATCTCGTCCCCACAACATCTTACTATCACATATGGATGGACGTTGTCTTCCCACTGTTTTTGCGTCATCAATGGTTCATCTTTGATAGAATAAATAAAATATACAAATAATAATCTTAAAGCATTAGGGTACAGAGTAGCAAACTAAAAAAATATAAACTTACTTACCCCACCCATACAGCACAGCGGTTAAAGGACAACTGGCATAGCTCTAAGGGGTTCACTCACTCACTCTACATACAAAACCATTCATTCTAATATATACAATAACTAAAACAAATCTCTACATAATAGTAACATAGTATACAATTCACCATACAGCCAAAGGAATTTTTGTCATAAAATATAATAAATAAAGAGGGCGCCGGTAGCTCAGTGGTATGCGTGCTTGACTTCTGAGCTCAAGGTCGTGGGTTCGTAGCCCGACCGAGGCCCTTAGTTTATTTTATCTGGGAGATAAAATAAACTTAAGCACGCCGTCCTTCGGATGGGACGTTAAGCGATGGTCCCGAGCCTGTACGATGTCAGGTACTCGTTAAAGACCCCTACCCTAGGTGAATGAAAAATTTAGGGTAGGCAAAATTTAGGACTCCCACAGTAGAGTCGGGCTCATGTCCACCAGAGTGACGAAAGAGCGCTCTGGTAGTAGGCGATATGACCTCGTAGTTAAAGCCCGGGCATGAGTCATAAAACCTAACCTAACCTAATAAATAAATAATATTTGTAAAAAAATATATAAAATAAAATACACATAATAAATATCTTTATGACAACCAGATAAAAAAACTTGTATAATATATCTCTTACAGGACAAGCTACTTCCCTTAAGGGGCCCTCACACTGGCAAAAATTTCGCTCAAAATTTTGAGCACAAATATTGAGCTTATTTTTGTACAAAATATGGGAATGGTCGTGGACCCCTCACACTACACAAAAATATTGCACAAAATTTGAGTGACGACTAAACATTCGTGATGGAAGCACGGCGCACCGCGTTGTACTCAGCCATAGCTGCATACGTTTCTTTGCCCAGGGCAAACGTTGAAAGTAGCGTAGTTGTATTGTGTGCAGTGTTGAAGGAGTCTTTAAATAATAAGCAGAAAAGAGTGTGGGTCAGGAATTATTTGAAGAAGCGAGCGACCCATGGTCATCGTAACCTACTTCGCGAACTGAGCTTGCAACCTACACTTTATCAAAATTTCCTCACACTGTGCTCTCATGCTACAAAATATTGACAGGTCCGCAAAAATTTTCTAAACTTTCAGAAAACTTTTGAACGCCCCACAGAAATATTGAATACCCCCTTTTTTTGCACAATATTTGTCCTCACACTCTCAATATTTTTGCACAAAACCGACATCTTTAAATTTTTGAGCGAAATTTTTGCCAGTGTGAGGGCCCCTTTAGTTTGGAATCAGTCTCTCACAGCATTTATTCTATCATAGATGAACCACTAATGATGACGCTGTAGCGTTGAAAGCCGGTTCTGGTCAAAATAAAACAGTGGGAAGACAACGTATTTTATTTCTATTACCTATGTAGGTTAACTAATAAATATTAGCAAAAACGGTCAACTGGTTTTGGGGGGAGTGAAAACTTAATTCATTAATTCTATCTTGGAAGTACACAGTACATTGCGATGACTTTTTTATTTTCCTGAATTTTGAACTACAGTGTTATGTTTTTGGATTGCTTTTCCCCTATTTTTTTCTGGGGGTACGCCCTAATCACCCAAGGATTCAACCCCCCAGACTTTTTACATACATCAACCCCTGGAGACAAACTCATTACGAGGCCGTCTAATCTGATTTCAGAAAGGCAATCAGGACTCCAGGAAATTACAAAAGGAGCTGAGTTCACTGCAGTATTTCATACTCTCCATTATTTTTTTTCTTAAATTTTTTTAAGGTTTCTTTGTTTGGAAAGTAAATGAAATCCTTTATGTATTTAGTAAAAAATAGATCCTGCAAGCAGAGCGATGGAAGAGCACTCTAGTGGACATGAGACCAAATGTGTGGGACCTCAATTTGGCGTACCCAGGTACCTCTTATCGCCCTGGCTAGGGTGTCATCCACCAATGTGATTCTCCAGCAAGAATCTAAGTTTCCGCTCTCCCATGAAAATGGATCATTAGGGCTATACATCAATAGTCATAATGAATTTTGTGTCGATACATTCATTTCATCCTACTGGGTTCCTGGACATTCGGGGATTCAGGGAAAAGCCCTTCATGGGCCCAGAGCCAGTACTAGGAACTCGGGAGGCATAACGATCCCGGATTTAAAGAGGACTAGAGACTCTTTGGAGCAGTCATGGAGAGAAAAAACCACATGCTTAGGTCCCTAGGTGTAAAACGCCCATCATATATATTATTATTCATTACATCGGCAATTATTAAATTATTTAATTGAGCACACCCTCTGATCCTCGGCTTCTTTCGGTCACTTTCGCTTAAAAGTAATAGATGTCGTCCTTGTGATATGATATTTAGTATCGATACATCTGCAGTTGTCTAATGTTTTTGAGTTGAGCCCTCTCAGATCCTTCTTTTTCTTAGGCCGATTTCGCAAAAAATGTATAGGTGTACTTCTTATTGGGTATTCAATTTAAATATAAAATTACATGCCGATAATTTGTTTACATCGGAAGTTATTGGGGTTTTTGAATTGATCCCCCCTTCCTTACGACGTCAGCCACTAAATTTGGGGTCGCACCGGGCGCTATGTTACCTTAATTCGCCCCTTGTATACATTAGGGTTGATTCTCATTTTTTTTTTTTTTTTTTTCTTTTTCTTAAAACGAAATTTTTTAAACTTGCATAATTCTTCTGTCAGTTTCTTAGGAGCCAAGTTAAAAATTCCATAAACGTTAACAACATAATAACCCCCACATTTGAATTTTATGAGGCGCTATTTGACGTCAATTATAGGTCAAAATTGTTCAACCCACTTAGCTGAATGGACCAATCAACACAATTGAGGCCTCTCAGATCGATAACTTACTTAAAACATTTTCCCTACTTAAGTTTAATGAATTTTTACTTTGTAACACCTTAGGCGAAAATTCGATATCGATCTACACGCTCACAGGTGTTCGATTTAAGTAGAAATAACAATATTCGGATGAAAACATCGATCACTGTACCAACTACATAACATCCTCTACAGCAATATCTGAGGAAGTGAAAACATGTCATGTATAATTAGCATATGTCAAAAAAAATATATTAGAAAGTATGCTATATATATTTTTTTTTTTTTGCAAACTCTTGGTTTCCTGGCTTTTCTTCAGGTGAAATTGTCAACATAAGTCCTTGAAGGAGCGATTGGATCAAGAAATAGAAATTACATAGAGATGAAATGATATTACGAGCAAAATTCAGCCAATAAATTTGAAATTTTGAATAGAAAAATCATGTGCTAACTAAGTCATGACCACTTTACTTCAGGGCCTAAGTAAATTTTACAAGATATTATATATACAAGATATTAAATATATTTTTTATATGGAATACGATTTTATGTAGGTTGTCCGGTTTTCACCAGCATATCGATATATCGAGTTCATGACTAATAGACAGTCCAAGTGACTCGATATTAATTTCCCTTCATTATAGGGGATACGTTTTGAATAAAAAATAAATAAATAAATATAAAAAATAAAAATAGAAAACTACAAAAAAGTTCATACATAGTTTTAAAAGAGTTGCGTAACTTTTCAAGCCATGTTAATCAACTTTGATCGGAAACAGATTGTTTTCCTAAAATATTTGAATATTTTGAATGAACGCTTGCCTCTTGTGAACACAAAACCAATCCAATTCCTAGTATAGAGGGCTAAAGCAGAGAGATACGTCTATTAGTGCTGAAATTCTTTCAAGTGTTATACTTAATGCGATTATTTTCCACAGAAAATGTTATTACCATAAAAAAAAGTTCGATTTGAAAGAAGTTAGGTAGATTTACATGAAAAAATAAAAATAAAATTAATCATATTATAATAAAACATTGGAATTGGTAAGTATTTGGCATGAAAAGCGTCAACTTACTGAATTATAGATACTATCGATAGTTTCCCCGATACTCGGGATATCGATAGTGGTCAAATATCGACTATCGCCCATCCTTAGCACGAAACAGTAATTGTGCCCAGTATAGCTTGCACTTGACCGATGTTATTTTCAATTTTGGTACCAGAAAACACGAAATTCCATTGAAAACTAAGCATCGAATTTCTGACCGATTATATAATTTGCCCTGTACATCGTATATCCGGAGAAGCAAAAACGAATCAAATGAGTCAAATCCTGGAGTAAGTCCTGATTGCCTTCCGGAAATCAGATTAGCCGTAATGAGTTGGTTTCTGGGGTTGATGTATGTAAAAAGTCTGGGGGGGTTTGAATTCTCGGGTGATTATAGCGTACCCAAGGGAAGAGAGCCCACCCAAAAAGTTTAGGCTATGGATCAAAATCCAAGAAAATAAAAAATGAGGCCAGCTCAGTTGAAGGCAATTCCTCAGAGGAACATTTTTTTTTTTTTTTTTCAGATGTTTTTCTATTTTTTTTCTTTTTCATCTTCAAGATTTTTCTATTCCACCCTTCCGTTTGTTAAAGAAAAAAGTACAAGAAGAAGAAAGAACATAAAGCATCGTGCTAAAGCTCTCCATCACAAAAAAAAAAAAAACGAAAGAAAGACTTAATCTGTAAAGAAAAACGATTGGTAGTAAAAAAAAAACGAATGAAACCATTTGTGGCTAATTTAAACGGGAAAACAGGAAAAACAAATACTGCTATTTGTACAGGGGGAAGGGCGCCGGTAGCTCAGTGGTATGCGTGCTTGCCTTCTGAGCTCAAGGTCGTGGGTTCAAAACCCGGCCGAGGCCCTTAGTTTAATTCATCTGGGAGGTAAAATAAACTTAAGCACGCCTTCCTTCGGATGGGATGTTAAGCGATGGTCACAAGCCTGTACGATATCAGGTACTCGTTAAAGACCCCTGCCCTTAGGGTAGGCAAAATTTAACTCAACCACAGTAGAGTTGAGCTCATGTCCAACAGAGTGACGAAAGAGCGCTCTGCTAGTAGGCGATATGACCTTGTAGTTAAAGCCCGGGCATGAGTCATAAAACCTAACCTAACATCGAATATTCAACCGATTACATAACTTCCTTAATACATTTTTTTTTTTTAATTAGTTGAATTATCTAGTCTACCTGTTTGCTAAATGCCCATGCCCTGTTTTTAAGCTGCCAAAATTAAAAACCTGACAGAAAAATTAATATACAGTAAAACCCTTGAAAGTGATTAAATACTCGAACTCATTGCCCGATATTGGACTGATATTTGTTTTGTTGTTTAGCCGGGAAGGCAGAGTTGGTAAAATATCCGTTTTCCAATAGCCCCTCGAGCAATGAAAATTAAAATTTAATTTTCATCCACTTTTAAAGTCTATTACAATTTTACTTTCTGTACTCCTACAGAACGAATTAATCAATTAACTTTTCGCTGCCCCTTCAAAACCAGTCGTCCATTTGCACTAATATTGAACAGTTGAATTACATAAGGGCTTCTATAAACCTCATATTTCATTTTGTGTCGATAAATTCATTACATTCGCAAATATTAGGGTTTTTGAATTGAGCCCCCCTTTCTGCTGAAAATTAATAAGTGTCGTCCTTATGGGGTTTTGAATTCACATATGAAAACTTGTGTTGATACATTTATTCTAACGGGAGTTATCCTTTTCGCAGACACAGAAAAAACGATATTTTTTTTTCATATTTGGAATCTAGAGGTCGGAAAAAATGAAATTCCGTTGAAAACAAGGTATCGAATTTTTGACCGATTTCATAACTTCGCCTATACTTCGTATAACTGAGAAAGTAAAAAATAGTAGGTGCATCACTAGCAATGTATTTCCTCTCCACGAATTAATAAATTAATAAAATTCATACTACAAATCAGTAGTAAAACAATAGAGGGCGCTGGTAGCGCTGAGGCGTGGTAGCCTACTGTTCTCAAGATCGCGGTTTTGAAATCCAGCCGAGGTTCTCAGGTTTCGTTCGTTTGGTTAACCGATTAAGTAACCTTGGTAGGCAAAATATATGACTTTTATAGTAGAGCCAACAAAAAAATGATAAGAGCATTAGATGCTTAGGTCCCTAGGTGTATCAGCCCTCCCAAATATATCTAGTAAATACGATTTCTTTAGTAGAAGGTTCTTTGTGCGTGAACACTAAGAAATTCCTTGACATTTGAAAATCGATTTATTAAATGTTGAATAGGAAAGGTCGATGTGATGGGGTGTGTTCGGAAAACACTAGTTTATAGAACGGGTTTAATAACCGAGACCGGTAATACGTACTAAATCTAATAGTATATAACAATTTCAAAAATATATTTTATATAGAAGTTGTATAATTATATAACTTCTATATAAAATTAATTTTTGAAATTGTAATTGGAATTTCTTATTAAACTCCTAAATCCAAAAATAAATAAAAAGTCATTGATGAATCACCAATGTACTTCCCCAAGATTAATTAATAATGTATTAATCAATATAAATGACATACAGATAAATCGAATAATATTTATTTGTAGGTCTTCAGGTTCACGAGATATTTGACAAAAAAAAAAAAAAAATATATGTATTTTAATGAATTAGAACTAATTATTTATTTCTTCAACTGAGATTGGGGTAACCTCTGTAACCTGTAACATCTTTTTTTTCACCTTTATTACATAATTTCCAACTATGAACTACATCACAACTAAGAAATATGAGCTAAGAAAAACGGAAACACCAGTCTCTTGATGAGACGGCTGGTCAACACCACCGCCTCCTCAGGCAGGAGGTCACGCGGCCAACGACGATTCAGTCGCCGAGGAGGCCCGCCCGGCAAGGACCGGACCGACATGGCTTCCACCAGTGTGTTCGGATGTGTCGTGAACTTGTTGTGCAAATTTGTGTATAATTGTTGTCTAACTTCGTATGTTCAGGTCATGATGTAATGTTATGTTTGATACGTAGTATGGCCATTGTGTGATTGTTCGGAGGATTTTATTTTGAATGGCTTGAATTCTTTTGGTGTGTGAGGGCTTAGCTGAACGCCATACGTCCAGATAGGTCTGATAACGGCTTTGTAGACACCCAGTTTGTGGTTTATGTGGCGAAGTTGTGTAACATCTTAAGAAAAAAACAGGAAACAAAAAATAAGACTAGAAGACTTTGGCACAAAGGAATAGGTTGTAGTGGTGTTGTTGTTGACAGCTTACTCCTAGTGAATTGTTAACAGAAGTAATAGCTGTTGCTTGATAGGCCAACATTGGCGAAATTTTTCGAAAGCCGTCCAGTCTGCGAGATACACACCGAAAACCGCCTGAGCGAAAACTTGGGTCGATGGGATCCCTAAATTTTGTCTAATGTTTATTCACCTAGAGTGAAAATACAGCCTCGGGACTATCACATAACGTCCGATCCGAAGGATGGCGTGTTGAAGGTTTTTTCACCAAACCTAAAGGCCTCTCGGTCAATTTCGAACCCGCGATCTTACTAAGCTACCGGCGCCCTTTTCGAATACAGAGATTTAGAAATCGTTTTCCTGGTCGTACTGAAATGGAGCTCAATTACCTGTAACTTCTGAGATTAATTACTAATTATTTTTTTCCCCAACTGAGATTTCGTACCAGTAATTTCTTCCCCCATCGAAATGTAGCCCAAGTAATATCTTGTCACCTCAGAGATTTGATTAAACGGGTGCTCATGTCGTACAAATCGACAATAGAGATCTACTCTGTGATTCATGTCCCAAATAATAGTACAATAACATCAGTTTAATTACAATAATAAATTTGTATTAATTTCATGTACAATAATCAGTCAATTAGTTCCATCAAACTAATCAATATGCTAGAGTAAACTACACCCAGTGTGATTGGTGCTACATGAATATGTATGACCAATCACAAACAGAGAGGGGATCACTTAGGTTAGGGGTTGGAAACCCTAACTTAAATTGGTTCCAAAGAGAGGCATAGTAAGGAATTTGTGCTTCTTTTTTGGAGGGCTACCGGCGCGCAAGATATATATATATTTATAAATATATAAAGTATACAATACAATAACAAGCATTACCCGAAAGGAGGCGATAATATAACAAAATGTCTTATAAACATGAAAATTAAGTAAAAATTCCATTAAAAAACAAACTTTTTTTATAGGTTACGTTAGGTTTTTTGACTCATGCCCGGGCTTTAACTACGAGGTCATATCGCCTACTACCAGATGTCTTAATATCATGTTCTATAAAAATGTTTTATTATATTTTATCTTTATTATTATTGTTTTATGTTAATTATTATGTAAATTTAATATTTTCTCTTGGTTTTGAATATATTATATTAAATAAATAAAACAAACTTAATTTTGAAATATTGTTTATTCCACTAAAGATATATATACATATATAACTACCGGTTTCGGCTTTATACCATCGTCAGGTCTAGTTATGAACAAGTCTAGTTTATTACAAGTTTCCACAATATGTCCGCGTTCCTCAACTTAGAAGTTATATTATATTATTTGCATTGAGACCATTATTATTTTATTATAGGTCCAGACCTCGGGACCATCGCTTAACGTCCCATCCGAAGGACGGCGTGCTTACGTTTATTTTAACTCCCAGATAAAATAAACTAAGGGCCTCGGTCGGGTTTCGAACCCACGTTCTTGAGCTCAGAAGACTAGCACGCATACTACTGAGCTACCGGCGCCCCATTGTAAAACAAAGTTAAAAATCGTTTAAACATATTAAGAAATATTGATTTTTACCTGAATTATTCGAATCCATCAGAATCACTTCAAAAGATTAGAGGGAAAACACAGAATTTCTCTAGGGTTAAATGTTTACACTGAGAGCCCTGATAACAATGCTATGTAAACAGTGAGAAGAGCAGATTTCAACTACCTTGCGCGCGTGCGAGGTAAAGGATTCGCGAGTGGTGATGATAAATTATTGTTATCGAGACAGTCCTTTATATGGGATTATTTTGGTATTATTAACGTCACTTTTAAAATTTGACTTTTGACCGTCTAAATCCTTTAAATCAACGTATGTGCAGCGCCCTCTGGCTTTCAAAGGAACAGAAAAACAGCACACGTTATAAACGATTCATTTTTCGATCAACCACACATGTCGTCCCTGATCTTCGTGAGAGTTACCCAGAACTTCCGATTTTTCTCTTTTTTTTTCTCCCTGCCTCTCCTCTCAATCCGTCCCAAGGAAAAAAAAAAAAAAAAAAACTTTTACCATAGTGGTTCTTAAAGTTCCCCAAAGGACTTAGGAAGTTTGGATAGAATTGGGTGGCTCTTATCAGTTCGCCCCGCCCCAGTACATGGATTAATTTGTCAACAAACTTTCCCGATACCAATTTTACCTCAACACCATTCCAAACCCCTAACGTCAAAATATCTCGGCTAATTTAATTTAAGTTTCAATAAATCAGGACTAACTGGGTCTTCTCACGTTCAGTTAGACAATTAATATGTCAAAACAGAAGGGGAAATTTCTTCGTGTGTCTTGGAAAGGGGGGGAGTGGGGGGGGGGGGGGGGGATTTTGGAACGAGGAGGCTGTTTATCAGAAACTCTGTGCTCTATAAAGACGGATAAAATTTATATTTTTTTGTAGAAACCAACGTAAATGAGATGTGAAAATGGAGTTTTTTTCAACCTCCATATTTCAGAAATGGGGAAATATTCTGTATCGAAACTAAATTTTGTATGTGTATCTAGAACCATCTAAGGACGACACCTATTGATCAGGGGTGTATTAGGAGGGAAATTTTACAACAAAAACTTGAATAACTGCCGTTGTAATGAATGTATTAACACGAAATTTCATATTTTAAGTTAAAACCACATGACGACAAAACCTGTTAAATTTCAGCGAAATCGGACGAAGGGAGGGGTTTTAGAGGAGGCGGTTCAACTTCAAATACCTAATAACTGCCGTTGTAATGAAGGTATTAACACGAAATTTCATATTTAAAGCCAAAACTACATGAGGGCACAACCTGTTAGAAGTCAGAGAAATCGGCTGAAGGGATGAGGATTTAGAGGAAGGGCCTCTACTTCAAACCCTAATAACTGCCGATGTAATGAATGTATTAACACGAAATTTCATATTTAAAGCCAAAACTACATGAGGACAAAACCTGTTAAATTTCAGCGAAATCGGAATAAGGGAGGGGGTTTAGACGAGGGGGTTCAACTTCAAAAACCTAATAACTGCCGATATAATGAATGTATTAACACGAAATTTTATATTTAAAGTCAAAACCGCAACAGGACAAAACCTGTTAAATTTCAGCGAAATCGGGCGAAGGGAGGGAGTTTAGAGGAGCGGGTTCAACTTCAAAAACCTAATAACTGCCATTGTAATGAATGTATTAACACGAAATTACATATTTAAAGCCAAAACTACATGAGGACAAACCTGTTAAATGTCAGCGAAATCGGCCGAAGGAATGGGGGTTCAAAGGAGGGGGCTCAACTTCAAAAACCTAATAATAATAATATAAATTTATTTCCGTTAAACCAATCATTAATAGGATAGGTACCTAAGTCAAAAGAATTTATACATTAAGATAGCTTATAAATTAGATTTATAACTACTTGAGTCAAATACACCTATGATTAGTAGTAATAACAAAACTATTAAAAAAAGTAAAATGAAATTGATGAAAACGAATGAATAAATACTTAAAAATATATGAGTATAGAAAAAAAAATTATACATAGATACATTTATAATAAGTAGATACTAACTAGACAATAACTGCCGGAGGATGAATTAAACGTTAATTTATTAATTCGTTCTGGGGAAGTACATTGCCGGTGATTCACCAATGACGCTTTTGCATATGGAATTATGCATTAATGCAAAAGATGAAGTGAAGTCATCATAATAACAGATCAGTATAAAGCCTAGTTGATGCTACAACTTGCCAAGTCATTCCTCCCATGTCATTATACCCTCAGGATATCACTGAAGCATTTCTGCTTATCCTGCAGTATCTCCTCTGTCTGGCGTCGAAGGATGACTACATCCGTGTGAGATCATAAAGAACTCTGAATGATGATCCTTGTCAGAAAGATAGCTCATCATAATGGAGCAGATTTCCGCTATGATATCGTATAACATTCCATCTTTGGTCAAAAACAGAGGAGATCATCTTACGTAACACCATAATTTCCGACCAATAAGGGATATTAGGAACGACCATAGCGGAAGCTAAGTCCATAATGGTGAGCAATGATTCTTACAAGGGTCATCAAATTTTTATTATAGCTACAATCATTAAGTGGGGGAACATTACGATGGATATTTGGTCAAGAGGTATTATATTTCAAAACATAAATAAAAAATAATGTTCCTTCGTATTGGTAATAAAAAATCCTGTGGCGCCAACTCTGGTCTAGGTGCGGTTTGCGCTATGAGCTGCGCGGATGAGCAGCAGGTGCCTAGTGGCATATTGCCTCTATAAAGGTACCAGGAGGGCGTCAAGTGTTTGTTCAGCCCAAGAATGCCCCTCAGACACGCCCTAGACACCAACTCTTCCCTGAGTCGTGGTTTGCGCTATCTGAGCTCCACTGATGACAGCAGCAGGCGTCAAGTGACATGAAGCCTCTATGAAGATGCCAGGAGTGCGTCAAGCGTTTGTTCAACCCAAGAATGCCCCTCAGACACGCCTTAGACACTAACTCTTCCCTGAGTCGTGGTTTGCGCTATCTGAACTCCGCTGATGACAGCAGCAGGCGCCAAGTGGCATGTTGCCTCTATAAAGGTGCCAGGAGGGCGTCAAGTGTTTGTTCAGCCCGCTACGTGTCTCCGTCACGCCACAGGTCCCAACTCTACATTAGGTGTCTTTAGACGGACGTGACCGAATTCAGTTTACTTTTCTTTCACTCAGCTCAAAAGTAAGTCCTCTTTTTTTGGTATCTTTTGTTTTCTTTTCGCCTATTTTCATTTTGTCTTCCCTAACTTCTTTCTTTATTCGGGGGCAGTACAAAATAAACTTCGAGACACTTAACACTTGAAGGCGGTTGACTTGACGGGTGAATATCAAAATATACTTTATTTTCTACCTGATAACCTGGGAATTAAAGAGTTTTTATTTTCTGTTTCTATTCAGGGTCTCTAATGTCTTCACTTCAGCCGATTTCACTGAAAATCAATAGGTGTCGTCCTAAATTCTGGTGAAAACCCAACATCAAAGGGTCTAGCAGGATAAGAGTACGAAAACTGCCCCCAACGATTTTCGAATGGGCAATTGACCGAGAAATTCCTAATATCATATAAAAAATATAAACGGAAATAACCGAAATAAATGATTTTTTATTTTTTAAACATTGTTGCACCACACCAAAAATTTCGAAAAAATTGGGGTATATTTTGATATAAAAAAACAAGTATTCTGTGAAAATGTAGTGAGTATCACTCAAAAATAACATTCGAAACGGCCATTTTGAATTTTTCTAAAGTCGATGAAAAATGAAATTTAAATCGGAGGATAATAAAAAAAATACTATATAGGTGTATTTGAAGCATAAGAACTTCAAAAAAATCGACAGTTTCATATTCGCAATAAGCGCAAAAAAAACAAAAAAAAAAAAAATTGAAAATTGAATTTTTTTCTTTCTTTCTTTTTTTTTTTTATATGTGCAAACTGTCGGTCAATCGCCCATTCGAGAATCGTTGGGAGCAGTTTTCGTACTCTTATCCGGCTAGAACCTTTCTGACCGATTATATAACTATATAATATATTAGTTGTGATGTAAAAAATTATACACAATAAGATTATTAATATAGGTTAGGTTTTTATGACTCATGCCCGGGCTTTAACTACGAGGTCATATCGCCTACTACCAGAGCGCTCATTCGTCACTCTGGTGGACGTGAGCCCGACTCTACTCTGGGAGTCCTAAATTTTGCCTACCCTAAATTTTTATTCATCTAGGGTAGTGGTCTTTAACGAGTACCTGACATCGTACAGGCTCGGGACCATCGCTTAACGTCCCATCCGAAGGACGGCGTGCTTAAGTTTATTTTACCTCCCAGATAAAATAAACTAAGGGCCTCGGTCGGGCTACGAACCCACAACCTTGAGCTCAGAAGTCAAGCACGCATACCACTGAGCTACCGGCGCCCTCATTATTAATATATTATAAAAACAATTATTATTATTATTTGTATAAAAACAGCTGTTAAGAGTAAAGTAACTTAATTAGTGAATAAATATACAAAGAGAGGGCGCCGGTAGCTCAGTGGTATGCGTGCTTGACTTCTGAGTTCAAGAGCGTGGGTTCGTAACCCGACCGAGGCCTTTAGTTTATTTTATCTGGGAGGTAAAATAAACTTAAGCACGCCATCCTTCGGATGGGACGTTAAGCGATGGTCCCGAGCCTGTACGATGTCAGGTACTACTCGTTAAAGACCCCTCACTAAGTAAATAAAAATTTAGGGTAGGCAAAATTTAGGACTCCCACAGTAGAGTCGGGCTCATGTCCACCAGTGTGACGAAAGAGCGCTCTGGTAGTAGGCGATATGACCTTGTAGTTAAAGCCCGGGCATGAGTCAAAAAACCTAACCTAACCTATATACAAAGATGGACTAATGAATGGAGATATAAAATACGACTATCAGCTGTTTTAAATAGTGTGAGACAGTCTAAATTGTGTTGTGGAAGTGGACAGTCTAGACAGAGTTGTTTTAGGGTTAAGGTGTAGTGAATCAGTCTGAGTGAGAGAAGTACATAGAAGAGAAAAGGTACTTTTTATTTATTTATTATATGAAAATATATGCCCTAAATATAAAAAAATTATAGATAGTAGCCACTATAAAACAGAAAAAAAAACTGATAGTTTTAAGTAACTAGTTCGTAAGATTTCTTTTTGTAAAATAATTTCATTTTTTTTTTAAATTTCCAATCTTAGTTATTCATTTTCCCTGTGAACCCAGTAAAATAACTTATACCTTTGGATTAGATTTAAGATTTTTGCAAATTTAGTAAAACAAGATGGCATCTCTTTAGTAAATTTAGGAGAAATCCAAATGAAAAATTTGTTAATTGAATTTTTTTTTAAATATGTGCACTTTCTTCAAAATTGCTCGTCTTGAACTTTCGATATTTTTTAGGGCCCTGTTTGGAAACCACTGTAAAAATCAAAATTTAGTAGATGACCAGCTATTATTTCTACAGGAAATGTGGTAATTTAATTTAATTTATTATTAATTTTATATATATTTTATTTAACTTTATATTATCACAGTATAATGACCATGTATAAGCAGCTCAACAAACTTCAGAAGGAGGAATTTCAGAACGAAATTTTCAAATAACTCAGACATTTGTATATAAAAATATGTGATGTGGGCTATTACTCGACTTTCTTATACCAACCACGCGCTTACAGATAACTCTTATTCTCCCTCATCCAAATCATTTCTTACTGGGTATATGAAAGTAACGATTTGGCGTCAGTTGTATATTTTTTTTTGTTTCATAGCTCACCGTAATTCTGAAAGTGACCCCAGTAATATATTTCCTATAAATAATTTTATTTTGTTGTATAGTTTATCAAATCGCTCAAGGCATAAAGTGACGGATGCAGTAATAGTCGCTAAAAAAGAACGACAACCCATACGTATATTCTGAAACTCTTATGAAAACTGTTTGATGTCTGTACGAAATGGAACTGAAGACATTTCATTGTGGATCCGTGCAATCTTAAAGAACGAGAGGAGGGGGGGCCCCACTATGTTTATGGATACTTAAAAATAAATGTTGTTTCTGCTCCAAAGAAAACGGACGTGTAGGATTTGATCCTTTGATGGCCCCATAAATTTTTATGGTTTAGAAAGGTATAGAAGGCGGGGGGGGGGGGGGGGGAGGGGGGGGGGGGGGGGGGGTCGGTGAATGGGAGGTGTCATAAACTTTAATTTGTTCTATTCACTTTGAAAAAATTAAAAAAGTGTCGGTGAATCATCAATATACTTCCCCAGCACGATTTAATTAATTTTCGCTCTCCAAAGCAATCGATCGTTTTAATATTTGACTTAGATAGTGGCTTCTGAATCGAAATACTAAATTTTGTATCGATACATTCATTACAAGGGAAGTTATTAAAGTTTTTGAATTATGCCTGCCCTCTAATCCTTCCCTTTGACGGATTAGGCTAAAAATCAATAGATGTCGTCTTTAGAGTGTTTTGGATTTACATAAGAAATTTTGTGTCAATAAAAGCATTACAACGGCAGTTATTAGAGTTTTTGAATTAAGTCCCCTACCCCCTACCCTTCGGTTGAATCCGCTGAATGTTAATACATGATGTCCTTTAGAGCTTTGAATATACTGGAATCGGGTTGGAAATATGAAATTTTATTGAAAACTCTGCATCTAATTTCTGGCGGATTACATAACGTCCCCTATACTTCGGAGGGGAAGTAAAAAGATTTTTTTTATTTATTTATAACATTAATTATTTATAACATTTATTTTACGAAGGTTTCACAACCCCCAATCAGTTCATTTAGATTTTATCGAAAGCAAAGCTAAGAATAAGATTTTTAGTGGGTGAATTACTAGTGCTTATGATGCCTTTTTCAATTTTTAGCTCCCATAGTAGGCGATATGTACCTCGCAATTATAGCTCGGGCATGAGTAACAATAACTAACAAGTAAAATTTTAATTTAAGCCACCATATGTTTTCAAATAAATACGAAACTTTACGCTAGTAAAGTTGGCTTGGTAGAAAAAAATGGGGCCAGTTGCCTTCCAATTTTGAAAAGACAGTAATTGTATTTTAATGCTGAGTAAATTTAACCATATTCCGTAATTGTTTTAATACAATTAGCAATTAACGCTTTTTAAAAAACTATACAATCACTGCATTACTACAGAACAATGAGAGCTAACGTTACCATCAGTTACTTCAGTGCTTATCAGGGCAGATAGGTTGGTACATACCTGAAACAGAAAATGAAAAATATGTGTTTAAAAAAATATCAAATTTTAATAGTACGTACAATTCTAATGTACCAACACGGAGAAAAATATATATTCTTGTGGCAAAGCAAATTTCTTCTTGCGGCAAAAAAGTTTTATTCTGTATTTTGGGTCGGTGATAGGGAATAGTAGACACCACTAGGTGATAGGGAATAGTAGTAGACACCAATAGGTGATATGGAATAGTAGTAAACACCATCGGTGATAGGGTATAGTAGACACCACTAGGTGATAGGGAATAGTAGTAGACACCATCGGTGATAGGGTATAGTGATAGACACCAGTCGGTGATAGGGAATAATAGGCACCACTAGGTGATAGGGAATAGTAATTGACACCATCGGTGATAGGGTATAGTGATAGACACCAGTCGGTGATGGGGAATAGTAGGCACCACTAGGTGATAGGGAATAGTAGTAGACACCATCGGTGATAGGGAATAGTAGTAGACACCATTGGTGATAGGGTATAGTGATAGACACCAGTAGGTGATATGGAATAGTAGTAAACACCATCGGTGATGTGGTATAGTAGACCCAGTCGGTGATAAGGTATAGTAGACACCATGAGGTGATTCTCTCAATGAGAATAGAGTTTTACTACCCAAGCTACACAAAGTATGCGGAATGTTTTTAATTTAATTCTGTAAGAAGATAATGTCAAGAAGATATCTTCTTGCCGCAACAGTATATCGTAGTTTTCTCCGTGTAGGAGTCAAGTGTCTCTTTAGACTGGGTGATGTTCCACTGATGATGACACAATATTATTTTCTTATCTAATGTTTTTTTTATTCTTTATTATATTTTATTTTCCCATATTTCCTGAATTATTCTACTATAATGAATATTATTCCTATTTTCTTCATTCAACATACTTATATATTTTTATCATTCATTTATTTATTTTATCTTATTTCATTATTATTATTTTCTCTTCTTCTTCGCCCTATGATTCTTACTTCCATGATTTTATTACATGATGTGGTCATTTTTTTTTACAAGAATTATTATGTTTTTTTCAAAAAGAGATGAACAATGTTTAGTTTATCGAATACCGCAAGATGGAACCCATTCAACGAGTGTATGGCGTCTGTCTGCCCTCTTGTGACAACATGTAAACTGCTCAATGAACTGTAGTAGAACATGCAATAACTGTCAGAACTTCACATTGTCGACCCTCTCTACCTTGGGGTCTATTAATAACTATTCTTATATACTAATATAGGTCCCTATGTTTTTTATCTGAGAGGTGAAAAAAACTTGAGCACGCCAACCTTCGGATGGGATGCGATGGTTCCGAGACTATATGTTGTTAGGTACTCGTTCAAGAATTCTACACTAGGTCAATAAATATTTAGGCTAAACAAAATTTAAGACTCCCATAGTAGAGTCAGTCTCATGTCCACACATTGTTTATATATCTCGTAAACCACTTAACCGATATAGATAATTCTTTTACCGTCGTAAACCTTCTTAATTATTTTTAAATTAATAAAAACTTACAAAAAGTATAATATTAATAGATAGATACATTTGTAATAAGCAGATAAATTTTTCAATTTAATAAAAAATAAGATAACTATTTTTCATAACTCTTCCGAATGTGTCTTTATCAGAACGATATTTCGGGACGTTCTAACATCCCTTGATCAGGTTCCAATGTGCAAGATATAGATAAGAGAAAGAAAACAACGTAACTATAACAAATATAAAAATAAATAAAAATAACATAAATAATATACATATATATTGAGACAACTAATAATTCTATGAATTGGTTATTTGTTCATTTTTTTTAGCAATTGCCCCACGTTGGGCGCCAATGAGACAACCAATTATTCTATGAATTGATTAGTTTCCTACTTTAATTTATAAATCTAACAAAAAAAAAACAGGGGTGGCATTCTTTTCCTTAATTAGAGTGCTTAGGTAAAAATGAAGGAAAAATGATAACTACATTTTTTAATCATAAGGTTTTATAAGTTGTATATTTTTAATTTTTTTTTGTAAATGGTTCAAAAAAAAAGGTTAATGGGTTAGTAAACTATTATAATTTTTTGACAATAGATTAAATAAACCTCCTATAAGTTAATTTAGACAAAAAAATGTACTCTTGGCAAATGACAACAAACTATATGGTTATAAATATGGATTATAAAATTTCTGGCAACTCACGGCATCCTATATCCTCTTTTGTATCTTTCCTTCTTCGTAACTTTCTTCTCAGCCTTTTCTTCCTTCCATATACAAAATTTAACCTTCTCGGGACTTTTCTTTATTCTTCTTCCACGACAATCCTTCATATAAATGTGCTATCTTCCATCTTCTACGCTCCTTCTACGCTCTTCAAAACACCCGACACCTCCTCCAAGTTCCTCCAAAAACAGACTACACCTCCTCCAAGATGCTCTAAATCACACCACACCTCCTCCAAGATCCTACAAAACCCTACTACCACGAGTCGGCTCCTTCTGCCCTTCTCGCCATCTTTTCCCCCACCCAATGTCATCAGGTTAGTCTTTTCTTTTACAATTAATCATATTCTTTTTTCTTGCTTTTAATATCTTTTGCCAAGATGTACCTACATTTTTATTTATTTGTACTTACTATTTTTTTTCTACTATTTTTATAAAGAATAACAATTTCTTTTATTCTTTGTGACCCCCCCATTCTACACGTCACAATATATAAATCAAATATAAATGAATAAATAAAAAAGCGTCGAAGGAGAAACGGCTGTCCAGGCGCCATTTATTGAATATGCTGACTAAACCGTTGAAGATATATATCAACATTATGTATGGAGTTGTTGACATGAACTTTTCTACAAAAATGTCCATGACAGCATATACCTATCTAGTTAGGTCACATCGCCTACTACCAGAGAGCTCTTTCATCACTGTGGACATGAAACCAACTGCTGTGGGAGTCTTAAATTTTGCCTACCTATGTTTATTCATTTAGGATAAGTGTCTTTAACGAGCACCTGAAATCACAGGCTCAGAAAGCAAGCACGCATACCACTGAGCCACTAGCGCTCTCTACACCTATCTATAACAATTAACTTCCAATAAGAGTTTATATCTCTGAATATAAATCTGGAGGTTTATATTTCCCTGTTTCTAACAAATTGGTTCTAAAATACTAACAATAAGGTAATTTTTGAAACTTCGTATGCTATATCGCGCCCCCAATTTGAACGGGTGTAGCGGGACGCAAAATATAAAATGGATTAACTAGCTCTCCACGAGTTGATCCGAATTTCATAAATTTCACAAATAGCTTCGTATATCTGTATACCTCCAAAATTTTAACGAGAGAGGGGTTGTATAAATATTCATAATAAAAAAAAAATATATCTATTGTATCTATTGATATTAGGAATTTCATATTATTTCATATCTATTATTTATTTATTTTTTTAATAATAATTATTATTATTCATCTCATTTATAATTACATTAAAATCATAATTTGATGAACAAAATGGTATAATATCCAATTATGCTGACGGAATTAAATATTTTATAGGATATACCATTTTTCCTATTTTCCTATTTGGTAACCTACAACTTTTCCGTAACTTTCCTTCTATTCTATAATTTAAAGTCTGGTTTTGAGACAAGCTGCAGTTATACCCTATGTCGATGATCTTCATGTCAGAGAGGTATTAAGACAGTAAGAACCTGGACAGATAACGAGGACGGGTCCTATGTACTCCCGTCGGTCGTTGCGTGTTCTTCCAAGTCCTTCGTCCGCCCCCCCGAATCTTGTCAACATGCACGTTACTCTGTAATTGGGCCTATAAAGCTATTGTACACAATGACGGATGGTTTTTCTCATGTTTCCGATCATTTCTTCCCCTCCAATGTTGAAACGCAATTATATTCAGAAGACTGACAACGATATAAAATTCCCCTAGACTATTATCTCTGTGCGTTTCCTTTAAGTTATCCTTTTCTACAGCCAAATAACACACACGTATTAAAAGTGGCGTTGAAATGGCTCATATTCTACTTCTCTACAAAATATTATCATTCAAAAATATTATTTTAGTTTGACTCATGCCCGGGCTTTAACTACGAGGTCCTATAGTGATGGGAGAGAGCTCGAGTAGGACTCAACTATGGGAGTACTAAATTTTGCCTCTCTAGGTTTATTCACGCAGGATAGGGATCTTTAACGAGTACCTGACATTGTACAGATTCCAGAAGGACAGCATGCTCAAGGTTTTTTCACATCCTAGATGAAAAACCTAAACGCCTAAGCCAGCACGCATACCACTGTCTGTGTCTGTGAACACGATCCAAAACCCTCTAACGACGACACCTATTGTTTTTCAGCCAAATCGACCAAAGGGAAGGGGGGGATTAAGGGGAGGCTTAACATAAAAACAAAGTCGTAAAATGGCCAAAATGAGTTCAGTGTACTGAGATCATCTCCCAAGCCATCTGCGCACTGGGAAGAAGTTGGGAGCTCAGAACTCTAATACTTTCGGAATTATAAAGATGTGGGTTTCTTGGTATTTCGTAAAATTGTGTATGTTCTCGGTTAAATCAACTTAATCTACTTCTTTGAGGAATCATTCACGAGATAACTGCATTTAACCATTTATTCAACTATTCCAAGTGAAGAGGTGTCGGTTAAATCAACTTTAGAGAGGCATTATTCACATTTCAAAAAGTGTGGTCAATAATTATGTAAGTGATGGAGGAAGATTAGGTAACTAAGGGAAAATCCAATAAAGGATTAACAATATTCCTCTTATAGATTTAGAAGGTATATGATTAATAATGATGCAAACATAATTTATTTATTCCAAAAACTGGATTTACACGATTAATGCAAAAGTAAAAAAGAGCTGCCCTGAAAAGTTGCAACTGCTTTACATTGCTTTAAGAGTGAAACGTTGAGAGTAATAATTGGAATGATATGTAGAATTAAACAGTTTATCCTGATTTCATGTGATTTGTAACGTTACCTGGTCGTTATTTGTCTAGCTTTGAGCCACGGGAGATTGAGTATCACATTGGGTGTACACAGCCCTGAAGAGCCAGAGAGGATTGAGGATAAGGTGATTGCATTTCTATGAAGGGAAATCAGATCTCCACAAACCAGGAACAGTATCAGTATCAAATTCGAATTTCACTGTATCACCTTTAGATTTGGTTCTATGTCATTCCACCGGTTTGTCTGTCTGTTTGGTTCCCATGGGTCCTCCAGTCTCTATTACATTGTATGGGACATCAAGAAGGAATGATTCACCGGCAATGTACCACCAGATTAAGTGTTCACTCTCCCTTTAAAACCAATGGACCGTTAGATACATAGTTGACTTATATAGGGACTTGTAAATCCTCTCGGGTTATTGTTGGAGTCATCCTTATACGGTTTTCAATTTACAGATGAAATTTCATGTCGATACATTCATTCTATCGGCAGTTATTGCGATATTTGAGTTGAGCCTTCCTATGTGTGTAGGTGTCGTCCTTTTAAGGCATTGAATTCACATATAAAATTTCGTGTCGATACATTGATTACAACGGCGTTATTGGGATATTTGAAATGAGCCTTCCTATGCGTATAGGTGTCGTCCTTTTAAGGCTTTGAATTCACATATGAAATTTCGTGTCGATACGTTCATTCTATCGGCAGTTATCCTATTCACAGACACAAACAGAAATTTTTGTTTTCATTTTTGGAATCATGAGATTATAAGGAAAACATTATATTCATTATTGCAGGTATTATATATAATATTTAAAGCCATATAAGTCTCAATATTTTCAATTTATTTTCTTCCATTCATTTTGTTTCCGTAATATGTAGTACAATATTTCTATAATACTAATAATAAAACTGTTTTATTGTCCAAATGGGGTCCTCAAAGAAAAACTTTTTTGTATATGATGTTTTGGATTTTTGAAAAACATTTCTTAGAAAAATAAGACGTACTTTACTAGCTAAAGTTAATTTTTTAATAACAATGATGATAATGTTAGATGTGGAACTTGATAATGTCTTAAGGACGAAATATTGTTATTATGAAAACAAAAATGAAAGAAAGAAAATAAATTGAAAATGTTGAGACTAAAATGGCTTTAAATATTATATTGTATATAATACCTGCAATAATTTGAATATAAATGTCTCATATATCGGAAACCGATTTACGATTATTATATTCATTTGAAAACTCAGTATAGAATTTTTGATCAATTACATAATTTATCTTATACTAGTGAAAAGTTGTAGAGTTTCTGTGTTAAGCCTCCTCCATAATCCGTCACTTCCCTTTGGCTAATTTGGGTGAAAATTAATAGATGTCGTCTTTATGCAGTTCTGGTTACACATATAAAATTTCGTATCCATACATTGATTATATCGGGAAATATCGTACTATTTTTGTATTTTTACTTCCCCAGATATAAAAAATATAGGGGAAGTTATGTAATCGGTCAGAAAATCTATGCCGTCCTGAAGAAAAAATTTATCTGTTTATCTGTAAACACATTAACTCACAATGGAATGAATATATTGACACTAAATTTTATATGTGTATCCAGGACCTTCTAGAGACTACGACTATTGATTTTTAGCCAAATCAGCGAAATGGGAGGGGGGTTAGGGGGAAGCATAACACAAAAACTCTAATAACGCCCTCTTTAATGAATGTATTGACACAAAATTTCAATTTTTTCAAAAACGTAATTTAATTCGTGCTGGGGAAGTACATTCCTGTACTTTGTAAATATGAAACATGAACATAAAAATATGAAAGACCTGTCAAAAATTAATAGCGCATTATCGACCGATTCTGTACTTGGTGGGTGAATAGAAAAAGCTTATAGTCTAGCGACTTTCCCCAGGAGTGGCGAGAGCTGACAGAGCTAGTTTAAAATAAGTGAAAGGTACTACTTGAAAGCTAATAGGACTGCATTTTCGTGACTAGACAAGCCAACCCTAGAAAGCATTCATGACCAATTAGATTGATAACTTGTTCTATAATAATCTATATTAACATAAGCTTGGTTCAGATTTTTTTTTTTTTTGCCTTATGTTCGATGCATGTTCACTGTGTTATTTACGACAGCCATGGCTCCGGAAGGGAGTCTCACTCCCGGAAGGGATTCGAACCCGCAACCATGGTGTGGCCATGCGACCACCATGGCCTCGAATTCAGAAAATTCTAAATTGACTAGAAAAGCGGTACATTCCAAATTTACTTCTCCAACTATATGAAGAAAACGTTCTGTAATCTGTAAAAATTTCGATTTTGAGTTTTAACGAAATTTTAATTTTTCTGACCTACTGATCCAAAAAAAAAAATTAAAAAAAAAAAAATTAAAAAAAATAAATAAAAAAAAAACCATTCTGTGCTATGGACAAGATAACTCCCGATAGAATTAATGTATTGACACAAAACATTATATGTCTTTCCAAAGCCCTCTAAGATCGACACCTATTCATTTTCACCCAAATCAGCGAAAGAGAAGGGGGGATTAAGGGGAAGGTTTAACAAAAAAACAAAACTGTCATTGTATCAATATTATTCCTTCTTTATTTTACACATTTATATATTTTTATCTTGCTTTTTTTTATTTTTATTTTAGCTTATTTTATTTTTCTTCTCTCTCTTCACACTTCTCTATCTAGCCCCTACTGTCTAAAATTAATTTTATTTCAAACCTTGTCTGGACATCCTCCCTTCTCTTTCGTCAACCATCATAGTATTTTGCTCAGTCGATTTTTATTATCTATTTTATTTTTTTCTTAGTTATATAAATTTTCATTTTTTTTTTTACATATTCTCTTTTATTTATATAGATACTTTTACTTATTTTTTTAAATTATAATGAAACTTTTAATTTTATGTTTTCTCATGTTAATCTTTTGTTTATCTATATTTTAAAATTGTCTAGTTTGTCTCCAATGTAGCACTAATTCCTGTTCTTTACTCTATATGTATTTATTCTTATTTTCATTTTATTTCATTGTAATGAATGAGGTTCAGAAATCCCTGTGTAAGACACTTATTGATTATCAAACTAATCAATAAATTGATTATAAAACTAATCAATAAATTGTCTTCAGAGGGAGAGCATAAACTTACCTAATGAATTCACCGACGACTTTTTTATTATCCTTTGCATGTTCCTTGATAAACAGTTAACTACATCTGAAATTATTTTTTGGGAAATGGAAGGAAAATTGGAGTGAACTGCAATAAACTCAGTGGTAAGAACTAATTTGCATTTTCCGACATGCGAACTGTAATGGCTGTTAAATTTAATATTGCGTTCGTTTTTCTCAATGTCTGTTATTGTCGAAATTTGGGTTTCCCTTATCGTGAAAAAGAGTCACCAACGTTCTCTGTTACGTTATAATTATTTTGAAAATATGGAAAGCCCTATGGAGAGCCCTATGTGCAGTAGTTATTGTGACTCATGCCCAGGCTTAAGTACAAGGTTATATCACCCACTACCAGAGTTTTTGAGTCAGTTATGTGATCGGTCAGAAATTCGATGCCGAGTTTACAATGGAATTTCATGCTTTATAGCCTCCTGATTCCAAAAATGAAAAAAAAAAATTATGTGTGTGTCTATAAACACATTACTTCCCAATATAATGAATGTATCGACACTAAATCTTTTTTTTTATCCAGGACCCTCCAGGACCGTCTTCCATCTTCTACATTCCAGCTGAATCAGACTAAGCCCCTGCCCTTATCAGAGAGGGGACCCCAATAATTGTCGATATAATGAATGTGTTACGCCGAATTGACGCAATTGCCTAGTTCGTGAACTAGGCAAAAAATTGCCGAATTCACGTACTAGGCAAATCTACTGCCTAATACACGTAATCGGCAGTAATCATGTTGCCTAGTTCACGAATTAGGCAACTACATGCAGCGCATAGTTAGGGTATAAAAGATGTTCCTGCAAAAAAGACGTAAATCTTCACGATGTAAATGTTATAAGAGTGGCTTCGTTTGTAATTCAGCTTGTCTTTCTGGAACATCCTGTAAAAACCATGATTAATTTTTTTTTTTCAATTTGACCTCTGTTTCATTGTTTTTATAAACATTTCAGGGAGTCATGGTGGCCGTGTGGGCTAGAGCGTAGGGCTTTGGTCGCATGGTCTCACTATGGTTTACGGGTTCGAATCCCGTCCGGGAGTGAGTTTTATTTCATAGATAGAACTCCCTCCCGGGGCCATGGGTGTCGTAAATAACTAGTAAATTACCTATACAGTGACATGGCTAATATGCACAGTACATAAGGCCAAAAAAAAAAAAATAAAAAAAAAATAAAAATAAACATTTGCTAACGAATACTGTTCAATGTTGTTTAAAACCCAGTATTAAAAGGACTTTTTTTTCATTATTTGTGTTTTATATAATTCAATAATTCCCTATCTATAATAATTGATATATAGATCCCAATAATTCCATATTTAGGGAATTACCCAAAAAGTGGGGGTTGCCTATTTCGCGAAATAGGCAAAATGAAACCAACAAATTGCCTAATCCATGAATTCGGCGAAGAGGTTGCCGAATTCACGAATTCGGCAATTTTTTGCCTAGTTCACGAACTAGGCAAATTCGTCAATTCGGCATAACAAATGCACCGTCACAAAATTTAGTATGAGAATAAAGAAATTGTAGCCCAAACGATCGATTGACTTTAAAGGGAGAGCGAAAACTTATTTTAATTCGTGCTGGGGAAGTACATATCCCTGTTTTTTTTATATAAAACATGAAACATGAACATAAAAATATGAAAGACCTGTCAAAAATAAATATCGCATTATCGACATATTCTATACTTGGTGGGCGAATGGAATAATGAAACTAATCCCCCCTCCTCTTTGATAGATTTAGCTGAAAATTGATAGGTGTTGTCCTTATGAGATTTTGAATTCACATATCAAATGTCGTGTCGATAAATTCATTCTATCGAGAGTTATCGCGTACAGAGGCACACAGACTTTTTTTTTCATATTTGGAATCCTTGGAATTCTTGACCGATTACACAACCTCCCCTACAGCTAGGGGAAGTATAGAGGGGGGGAGAATTTCATCCCTTAACATTTTATTGACATTATAATGTCATATCTTATCTAAGAAACACAAATTGCTGTCCCATTTTGCACTAATTTACTAATATTTTGAGCAGGGGAAGTACCTACTTTGCCGCTGATTCACTAACGACATTTTTATTACGTGAAAACATGAAAGATAAAGTAGACTATAATTTATTAAAAAAAAAAAAAAAAAAAAAAAACTGTCATCATATTTGCCTTCTTTTCTTCAAAAAAAAAAGTCTTAATAATATGACTGAAGATGGAGGACAGTAGAAAAGAGAAACACGCAAGGGAGATTATTTCATCTTACGAGTTGTAATGACAGTTCGTCATGAAAGTAATAAAACTGAAAATAATTTCTTGTAAACCAACATACCGTCCTTTCATAACTTATGATATAATTATTTCGAAAGTTTGAGAAACTTTTAATAGTAGTTGAATGAATTATAAAAGTTAATCTGTTTTGAAGGCAATATTACAGTAATAACATTAAATAAAATATTATATTTATTAATTCTCCAGAAATGTTCAATATATAATTATTAAAAGAACGTCTCTTTATGTAATAATTATTTATGTGATTATGAGGAAAGATTTTTAGTTATTATGACTCATGCCCGGGGTTTAACTACAAGGTCATATCGCCTACTACCAGAGCGCTCCTTCGGCACTCTGGTGGACAAGAGCCCGACTACAAAGATAGTGATAAATTTTGCATACACTAAATTTTTATCCAATCTTTAACGAGTATCTGACATCGTCCAAGCTCGGGACCATCGCTTAACTTATATCCGAAGGACGGCGTCTTAAGTTTGAATTTTTGTTTGTCAATCAGCAGCTATGTACTTCCCCAGCACGAATTAGTTAAGTATGTTTTCGCTCTCCCTCCAAAATTCAATATTTGACTTACAGAGTGGCTTCTGAATCTTGATACTAAATTTTGTGTCGATACTTTACATCGGCAGTTATTAGGGTGAGTCGATCCCCGATCCCTTTCTCTGGTCAACAACCACCTTTTCTTTGACCGTTTTCGCGGAAAATTAATACGTTCCATTCATATGGTTTTGATAAATATGGAATTCCATGGCGATAATTTCATTACAATGGCAGTTATTAGAATTTTTGTGTTAAGTCTCACCCATAAACCTCACCTTCCCATTAGCCAAATTGGCTGAAAATTAATAGGTGTCGTCCTCAGAGGGTTCTGTATACACAAGAGGAAAACATGAAATTACGTAGAAAACTTCAAATCAAATTTCTAACAGAATAACTTCGCCTAAATTGGAAAAATTGTGAATATCCGTATTCTTAATAGATATGCCGTTACATTTATTCATCAGGTTTTGAATTTAAATATAAAATATCATCTCCGATAATCTACTTCTATAGCACAAAAGTTATTGTGGCTCATGCCCGGGCTTTAACGAGGTCATATCGCCTTCAACCAGAGTCATTAAGACTCCTCCGAAGGACGGCGTGCTCAATTTGTTTTACCTCCCAGATAAAAGGCCGGGTTTGGAACCCGCGATCTGGAGTTCAGTAGCACGCAACCTCTGGCGTTTATTCTACACATTATAGTAAGGATTTCCTCATTGAAAATATATTCCAAAAACTGATGTATGTTTCCTTCCAGCTTCATACTTTGACAATGAATAACAAGGCGGATGTTTAGTCATATATTTATAAGTATTTTCCCCGTTTATGAGACATGATAGTGGCTGGACAACATTGAATGGCCAATTCTTGGAGATGTCGTGACCTCGACGTTACGGAAATCCTGAAGACACTGAATCAGCTCTCTTCCAAGAATGAAACTTACCTTTCACTAACACTCCGAACTATAATAATCAAGTTTCTGCTCTTCCGTTAGGCCTCCCCTCTAACCTCTTCTCTTTGGCCGATTTGGCTGAAAATCAGTCGGTATCGTCCTTAGAGGATTCTGAATACATATAAAAAATTTCATGTGAATACAAAAATTTATTCCGATCATGTTTACATCTTACAAAATGAATAATTAAATCGAGGGCGCCGGTATGGTATGTGTACTGAGCTCAAGATCCATGATTCGAAACCCGGCCGAGGGCCTTAGTTTATTTTATCGTAAAAAAAAATTTACGCTCTGGTAGTAGGCGATATGACCTTGTAATGAAAACATTTCTTTCTTTTATAACATTCTTTGATACTTTATTACTACTACTGGAGTTTATTACATTTTGAATTAAGTTTGGACGCTTTCAAATTTTCTTATTACGATGACAATATCATGGATAATGAAAAGCCATGATAAAATTCCTGGATGTATTAAAATATCTTAAGACAAAATTGGAAGGCAAGATGATAGTAGATAATTTTGAAGAAGTTCCGTTATAATGCACCGTATCAAGAGAACAGAACCTGTATTCAAATTTTATATATATATATTTTTTCTTTTATTTTTTTTCGAACAGTCATTAAAAATGATCGTTTAATTTTATGTTCACTAATATTAGTTATTAGTTAGACTTCATGTTGTAGGAGAAAACGTCTACAATAAAACTTTATGGCTTGAATTTAACGGATTTTTTTTTTGTTCAAAAGAAAAACGGTACTTTTTCTTTTCTTTATATACCTAGTAATTTTTGTCATTTTCTTTTTTTTTACTTTCTTGTACCTATAGCATAAGAATTGTAATGGTCTGAAAATCTGAGAGTTTTCAATGGTTTTTCACGTTTCAAATGCTCTAAGAATGGATTATAGGAGCCCGGGGAGGTATGGACTCCCAGGGACCGAGCCCGCAATTTCCGTGGTTAACGTTGCAGACTTTTTGTTATTAATTTGGGAGACTCGGACCACTTACAAGCTCCCCCCTGAGGTAACCACTGACTGTAATACTTAAGTTGACTTTACATGAGCAGCAAAAATGCAAAGCGCAGCAGCAGCAAATGTACGCTGTGGTTTCTGTGCTTTTAGAATTCAATTACTCACATCCAATATCATGCATTTGCTGCTGCTGCTGCGCTTTGGATTTTTACTTCGCTGATTTTGGAATCAGAAGCACGAGTAATTTGAAGATCTTATTGGTAACTTGCAAGCAATCCATTTTTAATAAAAACTATTGTTTTTAGTTTATTTAATTTTTATCTTGGTTTTTTGCTCTGGCCATGGGTAAGGCAGGTGCCCCCTCCCCCTGTCCCCTGGCTATGAACTTGAAATTTGACAAGAAGAAGTTTCACAGATTTTAAAATAAGATATAGTCTGACCACTCACAGATTTTCATTTTTATTCGCTAGGCCGGCTTTCGAGGTTGCCCTCATCATAGTTTCGTTATAGTGATCTTCAATGGGCTTCCTAGCATAGACAGGATTTTTTTTTCTTTGTAGCCATAGTAGCTTGACGAGCTGACGTTGAAACCTATTAAAGATCTCTACACCGAAAACTTGAGCAACTATTTTATCAGACTGCCTGATGATGAGGGCAACCACGAAAGCCGGCTAGCTAATACAAATAAAAATCTGTGAGAGGTCAGACTATATCTTATTTGACAACCTGTGAAATATAATCACTTCTCACTACATCAGCCATCTTTACATGTGCCAACTTAGATAAGATAAGTTTCATTTTATAAGATATGGCTTATACTTATGACTTAATCAAAAATCTTTTTATATAAAAATTGTAGAGAAAACTGAAATACCCATTTTATGTGAAATTCGATTTTTCACTGTTATCCCAGTTTGCGAGATATATACAGAAAACCGTCATAAAATGGCGTTTAGACCCACTTTGTTTTTTTATTGGTTACTTTACTTCTCTTCTGCCGTTTCCATTGACAAGTAATATATGTTGTTCTTATGGGGTTATGGATGCACATATAAAATCTCATGTCGATACATTCATTCTATCCACACCTTAAAGGTCGATCGAATGTACATTATTGTTTTATTTATTCATATATATTTTATTTATTTATTCATTTAGACTTTTATATCTATTCATTTATAATTGATCAATATATATTTTTTTTTATTCTATTTTTTTTATGTATATATTATTATTATTAGTGACCAACCGAAGATTCGGTTTCGGTTTCGGCCAAAAATCAGCCGAAACTCAGTTTTCGTGACTTGCCGTGCGTCGTTCGACTAACTTCGGATGAGTTCGAGACTTGTGAGCCGTGTGTGGTTGCCAGCTGAGTTCGCCGGTCGACGTGATTGTGTTGAGTTTGTGTTTTTTCTCGCGCATAAGTTATTGGGTAAGTTTTAGTTTTTGTTTTAACTTCTGATATATTTTAATGGCATTATATTTATTAGGCATTAAAATTCTTTCTATTGAGTTGTTCTTTCGGAATAATCTAAGATCTATTGTGAACACAATTAAAGTAGGTACTTACTTAATTAAGGAGTCTGTACTTTATATCTAATCTAAGTGTTGATTTCTGACAAAGTTTACTTACAAGGCAGGTCTTTGATTTAACATGTTTATTATTTCTGTTCATGTTAAATTGTTAATGTAACATAAATAAATAACTATTTTTGTTACATACTTCAATTATTGTTTTTTATTTCATTTAACACGAGTTAAATGTCTGCAGGTAGGTATATGTGTAAAAAATACACTAAATTTCAGTATACAATGGAAATTTTAACATGTCTAAATAAGTTTCGGTTTCGGCCGAAACTGAGACCGAGGCCAAAGATTCGGTTTCGGCTGAAAATCCTGTTTCGGTCGGTCAATAATTCTTTTAGTTACATTGTGTTCTTTCTTTTCTATATCTCGCACATGGGACCAGATGAAGGGACGTAAGAACGTCCCGAAACATCGTTGGGATAAAGACACTTCCGAAGAAATTTTTTTAAAAATAGTTATCTTAATTTTTATTGAATTGAAAAATCTACTTATTATAAATGTATCTATGTATTAATTTTTTTTTATACTCATATATTTTCAATTATTTATTTATTCAGTTTTTATTAATTTAATTTTATTTTTTTTTTAATAGTTTTGTTATTACTACTTATCATAGATTTGTTAGACTCAAGTAGTTATAAATCTAATTTATAAGCTATCTTAATGTATACATTCTTTAGACGTATCCTATTACCATGTATTGATTTAACGGACACACGCGAACAGCTAACAATTATCATTTTTGATTCAGGAGATGGGAAAATTTAAAATTCCTTGTGAAAATTTCCGAATATACTTCGCACATTTGGGGAATGCCTCTTCCATAACTGACGAAGCAACACTAACCACTCATTCATCAATCCTATCGATAGAATCATTTTAAGAGTAAGCATAGACTGGAAATGTGGAGGCAACGAGGCATGACATACAAAACGGGGTGGTAGCCTACACCTGTAACTGTCTATTAGACACGGTGGAGTTTATCTAATTGGCTATAGCGATAATGCTAATCGACGGAAACGAAGCATCAAACAGCAATTATGGGGAAACAAGTGTCAGGTGACATTATCAGCCACAGGAGCAGAATATGATTATATATTATCAATAAAACGATATTATCAGTATTAAGTATTTCGGACGTCCAAGAAGAATTGGAGATGATAAATGTGCATAGTGGCGTAGCTCCGGAGCATAGATGTCGCTTGTTTTATCTGATTGATTCAATGCCGAGGCATGGTCTGAAAGCATACGCAGTGGCGTACCTGCGGTGCATAAAAGTCGCGTGTTGTATCAATTAATTGATCTAAAGCGGGCTCTCCAGCTACTATTGTGCCGAGCAACAGTGGGCTCTCCAGCTACTATTGTGCCGAGCAATAGCGGGCTCCCCCGTTAATATTGTGCCGAGCAACAGCGGGCTCCCCTGTTAATATTGTGCCGAGCAACAGCGAGCTCCAGAGCTGCTATTGTTCAGTGCAACAGCCGGCACCCTAGCTACTATTGTTCCGTGCAACAGCGGGCTCCACAACGACTATTGTGTAGTGCAACAGCGGGCTCCATAGCAACTTTTGAACAGTCTAACAGCCGGCTTCCTCGATACTGCAGCCATTTAGTGAATTGAAATCCAATTTTCTCATGCAGATCATTCATCAAAACAACACGACAGTATTCAAGAGATCAGATTGTTGAACCGGTATGCTATGAATGGAGGTCTAGTGGCGAACACCCAAACTCAAGCCCTGTAATTGTGTTGCTAAGTTGGAAATTGATCGTCTGGACAAGCTCGAAGGATGCAGCGCCCCCCTGGAAACTGATACTATTTAGTTAAGTGTTACTTAGCCCCTCCTTAAGTGTATACAAACAAGCCCCCAACTTCCTTCATCCCCGCAACTCTTCCCCCTCCCCTATCCCCTCCCCTCCTAGGCATTTCATGAATAATACATTTTTAACTGGTTTTCTATCGTTTCCAATGAGTTTGGTCTAATTTCTTCACTCAATATCCGCCAATTCCATTTGAAACTCAAGTCTTAAGTACGGAGGCAATAAGCTGAGTCGGTACGTTTTGTGCCAGAACAACCACATTTCACAGCTGTATGGTACATCAACTATGTAGACGTGGGGATGGATGATCCTGAGCCTGTACTATGTCAGTTACTCGTTAAAGACCCTTACCCCAAGGAAATAAAAATTTAGGGACAAAATTAAAGTCTCCCATAGTAGTTGGACGTATATACCCTCCAGAGTGCACTTTCATCGGTAGGCAAGATGACCTCATAGTTAAAGCCCATTTTTCTAGCCTGCCAGATGATGAGGGCAACCTCGAAAGCCGTCTAGATTTTATTTTGCAACCTACGAAATAATCATTTCTCACCATATCAGCTATTTTCGCATTTACTACCTACTTCGTAAATTTCACAAATTACACTGACAAGAAGAGACTTCAACAGCGTACTGATGAGTGCGCCGGTAGCTCAGAGGTACCACTTGTCCACTTCATCTTCCGGATCGAATGTTAAGCGATAGTACCAAGCCTGTACGAGGTCAAATAGTCGTTAAAAACCCTTATCCTAGGTGAATAAAAATTTAGGTTTGGCATCATTAACGACCTTTGTGGAGTCGGGCTCATGTCCAACAGAGTGACGAAAGAGCGCTCTGGTAGCCGGCGATATGACCTCGTAGTTAAAGCCCGGGCATGAGTCATAATAACTATATTTCTTACGAACATTTATTTTTCATTCTTTGAAGCGCTATAACTTTATTCGTATTGATCTCAAATCTGAGGACTTATTAGCGATTGTAAATTGAATAAGGAACATTTTTGGTAAGAATTTCGATAGGACTAACAGTTTTTGGGTAAATCAAGGAAATGTCTAAAAATATCACGCCTCGTTGCCTCCACATTTCCAGTCTATGCTTACTCTTAAAATGATTCTATCGATAGGATTGATGGATGAGTGGTTAGTGTTGCTTCGTCAGTTATGAAAGAGGCACAGATGCCCTATGTGACCGAGCAGTTAAGGCCCGGGCATGATAACTAACAGCTTCCATTTCGTGAACACTATTTTTAAACTCCTAAATCGTACAGGAAAAACTATTTTCCATCTTTTCCTTGCTACAAAATCAACTACACAGAGTTAATCCGTATTTCAACATGTTCTTCTGTTCTTCTATTATGCACTGGACAAGTGAAAAATAGGGGGACCAATTAAGCAAAATTATGCATTTAGTAGCCAACATGAGAACTGCAGAGCACCGAGCCGCGTCTCCGGCCTCCCCTCTCCTGATTTCAACTGTAACTTAATTACTTGAGCTTCCGTTTAATCCAGTTTAAATTCAGATTAGGACAAAGCGATCCATTCAAAAGCTCCCTGTCGTAATGGATGTGTGTACAACAACGAGCGGACGTGATTTACGCCTGATGCAACTTAGGGGAGGGGAGAATTGTTTTTACGCTCGTCCAATCCATTAACCGGACTCGCCCCCCCCCCCTTACAGAAACGAGAAACTTATCACATTATCCGAATCGAGTCGGACCTTAATTTAATGAAGAATCCCTGCTGCCCTTGAGTGTGTCAATAGGGTTTAGGGTTTAGTACCTACTTCGTCCTCACTTTACTTCAACAGGGACTTCAATCCTTCCAACTACCAGAAGTGACAATTATCAAGTCCATACGCCAGTGCTTAGAAATACGTAAGGATGAACCTGAAATTAAGGTAAATTGGACTGATACATCTGTATTACTTATTCCACTACATTCGCCTACCACCAAGAAACGAAAAATATTATTATTCGAAACTTTGCCAAAGTCTTTTAACCAGACTTTTTAAGGACTTCTTTCTTAGGGAATACAAATTCGTAGAATTGGCCCAATACGCATTTATTTCAAAGCAACAGAAAGTATTTTTACCACATACGATAGTTTACATATAGAGATGATAGTTTCGGAAGAAAAATCGGGATTCGGCGTCCCCGAGGAGATAAAAGAGACTCATCACTGGAGACCGGATTCTTAGGTTTTTACCTTTTCTCTCTCTCGAAAATGATTGATTATTTATTCGATTCATAACTTCTGGAATCGTTCAGTTAAATTTCGAAGAACCTAAAAAAAATCTGGGATGAGTTCACCTAAAAATACCTTTAAAAAATATAAGAAAAATACGATTTGAGGAAGGATAACAAATGTTTCGATTCGTATTTCGATGAAAAGCGGAGGTTGGAGTGATGGGGATTGTTTAGGGGACTAATGCCTTTAGTTTCTCTTGCTCTATTGTTGCAGCTATACAGAAAAATGCCGAGGACGAAATCGCATTTGCTGCGGCAGAGAATAGGCCATTTTACTTCTGACGACACAGTGATATCCTGTCAAAGAAGCTTCTCTGATTCAATTATTTTACTAGTTCCTTTTATTTTAATTCTGTGTACATTTTTTATTTTTATTTTTTAATATGTCTTTATATCATGTTCTATAAAAATATTTTATTTGTATTATTATTTTATTTTATTTTTATTATTATTGTTTTATGTTTATGTTTATTATTTATATTATTATTAATTGAATTTGATATTTTCTCTTTGTTTTGTATATTTAGTTATTAGGACTCATGCCCGGGCTTTAACTACGAGGTCATATCGCGTACTAACAGAGCGCTCTTTCGTCACTCTGATGGACATGAGCCCGACTCTACTATGGGAGTCCTAAATTTTGTCAACTCTAAAATTTATTCACCTAGGGCAGGGGTCTTTAACGAGTACCTGAAATCGTACCATCGCTTAACGTCCCATCGGAAGGATGGCGTGCTTAAGTTTATTTTACCTCCCAGATAAAATAAACTAAGGGCCTCGGTCGTTTCGAACCCACGATCTTGAGCTCGCGAAGACAAGCACGCATACCACTGAGCTACCGGCGCCCTCCTATATTATTATATATATATTTTTTTTTTTTTTTTTTTAATATACCTACTTATATTTTAATGTTTAATGTCATTCATCAAATTTACTTATGGTTTATACCGATTGTAAATATTCAAAATAAAGAATTTTAAAAAAAAATGTATTCAATTTTTTTTAAACATATTAAAGTTCCAAATTCTATATTCAAATTTGATATTGTAACCTCTTCAGGTTTTTTCGTAACCTAAAATAACCTATTTCATCTGTAACAAAAACCTAATCGGAGACTTTGTTGTGCTTAAAAATCCGGTCTCTGCTGATGTCATGAGTCGGACCTTAATACGATGAAGAATCCCTTCTGTCCTTGGGTATGGCTATAAGGTTTACTAGTTCTTCAACTCCTCAGTTGACTCCAACGAGATGACACTTCAACATCCTCCCAACTAACGGAAGTGTCTTTCCATTGACATCCTTAGAATTTTTCGAAGAAATGGAAAACAACGAAGAAGCTTACTTCCTCTGACAGAGAGTTATATCAAAGTTTCGCAGCCTATAAAAGATTCCTATAGAAGAAGAGTTCCAACTTAAGAAATGACACATGAATGGCAGTCCAAAGTTCAAATTTTCGACAACAATATTGTTACGGAGAAAAATAGCAATAACAATTACATATATAAAAGCATTAATTCATAAGCAAATTAACGTGAAAAAAACAAAACGAATGGTAAGACATAAAAAGAGATATAAGAGTTCCATTAACGGATTTAAACAAAATAAAGACAAGAAAAAAGTAAGTTATCCTGTTTAGTAAAACCAGAAGCAGGGAAGAGGGGGAGGTGATGAAGTAGGAACTTGCAGAAGGGACTTGAGAGGAGAAGGAAGGAGATAGGGGACTTGAGGGAAGAACAGGTTCTCCAAGGCCAACCTCCTCAAGATGTTGTAGGGACATATCCAGAGCTGATCTGGACGGGAGCAACGTCCTCCCTACCTCAGCAGCAGGAGATGCAAGTAATGGATATGTATCACCGGCTTACATAAGCACAAAACATTTCTCCATAGTTTCATTACATCAGCTGTCATTGGGTTTTTGAGTTGAGCACTCCTCTGATCCCCCTTTCAATTTTGCTGAAAATTAATTAGGTGTGGTCCTTATGGGGAATTGAGTTTAAATATAAAATTTCAGAGGGCGCCGCAGTGTGAAATTTATGAGTTTTGATTTTTAAAATTCGAGTCCCCGCTCAATTTTTGATCAATTTGGATGAAACTAGGTGCGAAATATTTGTGAAAGCTGGCTTTTTATCAGATAACTGCAGGTTTCATAATCAAGGTCTTATATGCCAGTGGCAAAAATAGCCAATATATTGAATTTGGACCACTTTAGGCCAAAATGACAACATTAGGACCACATTTGGCTAAAATAAATATTGAATTCGTAATCAGCGACCCAAAAAACATTCGTTTAAGTTGTAAAAATCCGTTAACAAAAACTTGGACAAAAAAAATTAAATTTTTTAAAATTTTCGCGGGGTTTTGGCAGCTATCTATTGGCATATAATACCTTGATTGTGAAACCTGCAGTTTCCACAAATATTTTGCACCTAGTTTCATCCAAATTGATCAAAAATTGAGCGGGGGCTCGAATTTTGAAAATCAAAATCATAAATTTCACACTTGGCCGGTAGCTCAGTGGTATGCATGCTTGTCTTCTGAGCTCAAGAACGTGAGTTCAAAACCCGACCAAAGCCTTTAGTTTATTTTATCTGGGAGGTAAAATAAACTTAAGCACGCCGTCCTTCACATGGGACGTTAAGCGATGGTCTCGAGCCTATACGATGTCAGGTACTCGTTAAAGACCCCTGTCCTAGGTGAATAAAAATTTAGGGTAGGCAAAATTTAGGACTCCCACAGTAGAGTCGGGCTCATGTCCACCAGAGTGACGGAAGAGCGCTCTGGTAGTAGGCGATATGACCTCATAGTTAAAGTCCGGGCATGAGTCATAAAACCTAACCTAACCTATAAAATTTCATGTCTATACATTCATTACATCAGTTGTTTATAGGTCCCTCTGATCCCCCTTTCCCTTCGGCCAATTTCGCTGAAAATTAATGAGTGTCGCCCTTATGGGATTTTGAATTTGAGTATAAAATTCCATGTCGATACATTCATTACATCGGCAGTTTTTGCGTTAAGGGCCTTATAGTCTTTCCGCCAAATCGGCCAAAGAGAAAGCTTAGTAATGATCATCGACATGAAATTTTTTTGTAAATCTAAAGCCCCATAAAGATGAACCTTATTAATTTTTATTTAAAGATATTTTTTAATATTTCGCTAAAGTTATACATTTTCAATTAGCGAAAGAGGCGAGAGGTAACAAGTTAGGTTAGGTTAGTAGACCAGATATCGCATGAAATCATCTTCAGGAAATATAATACAAAGATACACCCGGGCAACGTCGTGTAGTCCTCCTATATAATAAAATATACCTACAACTTTCAGTACAAAACCAAATATGAAAAAAAGGTGAGATAAAAAGAAATAATAATCTGAACTGAGGTGGACTCAAAAACTAATTTCCCCAGCGAGTCTACTCGGTGAAAATTCATAACCTTATTTCTGAAGTTTTCAAGACAAAAATTTATACTGAAGTCCTCTGATGAGTTTTCTCTTAGGAACGATTTTACTCGGTAAAAAGACTCAACTGAGCAAAACTCTATATTAAATTTAGAATATAAAAAATTCTTGGAAAGAACGAAAAACGTGGGCCCGTTAATTTTTAGGATTCACCGTTATAGGTATATAATATTTATATAGGTCTGATATGATGAAAAAAATATACATATTATAATTATTAAAATATTCTATAATTAAATTTTTTTTTTTTTTTTTTCAAGAAAAGAATCACTAAAACAGCTGCTAGGACAGTAATAATTCTATATAGAGAAGCACAGTCGAAGAAGAATGGTGTTAGAGGTAAAAAGTTGAAGTACGTATGTAGATGAGCTAAGGACAAATAAAGAGTGAGCTACAAATGAAGGTAAACTTTTTATTTAATAATATATGCCCAATATAAGAATTTTAAAGAATGGCCATCGAAAAGAGACTAAGTAGTTTTAGAAAATAGTAAGAATTTTTGTAAATAATTTCATTTTTTTTATTTATAAAGTTATTATTTTTTGATTATGTACGTTAATTAATAAACCCAATTTTCGTTCTCGATTCTATACTATTCATTTTCCCTGTCAATGAAATAAGGATATACCTTTGGATTCGATTAAACATTTTTACAAATTTAGATAAATTTGATGGCATCCCAGATTATGAAGGCATCCCAGAAACTACTGTAGAAATCAAAGTTTAGCAGAAGACCAGCAAACGATTTCTATAGGAAATGTGATAATACTATTTAATATTTGTTTATGTTTATTATTATATTTTATTTATATTATTGAAACCATAATAATTATTATCACACTGAATTTAGACGTCCGTCTCATGTAATTGAATGAATGATATTGTATTTGTCCGACGCTGCCGAATTTAATCAACCAGTCGTTTATAATTGAGTGAAAGACACGAAGCACAGTTTACATAATACATATACTGCCTACTAGTACTGGATCCTTCTGTAGCCTCACTAATCCTTCAAGAGTACCTCACTGAATCGAAGATAGGGACTGTTACGTCGACTACTTGAACCAAAATCAAAACTGACTACTAACAACAAACTTACGATTTACAAGACGTCCATTTTGGGGTACAGCTAAACAATTTAACATCAATCGTAGTAACCAAACATTCCAGTCCCAACTCCTCCGACGAATTGTCAACGCTCCTTCTATGTCATCAAATAAAGTCATATATAGAGATCTCAATATTCATACTGTCAAAGAATTAATCCAATTCCAATTCCAATAATTTTACAGAAACCCTTCTTCCCATTCAAATCCTCTCACACAAGACCTTTCTCTCATTCCCATCCTGACTATCCTCCCCGCCGCTTGAACAGGAGGTGGCCTCGCGATCTTCTCTCTGAGGATTGTGAATGATGAAAAATTAATTTCCAAGGGAGTGCCATTGCTGGATGTTATTGTTATATACAGTAGAACCTCTTAAGTCGAAAACCTCCAAAACTAGAAAAAAAGTTTTGTTCCTTTTCCTTCAAGTCCCAAAACCTCCATTACTCGAAATTTGAACCCTCTATTATTCGAAATAATCAGTGAGTCCCTACAAGCCATTTTGGTACATATTTTCCCTCTATAACTCGAAAAAATAAATTAGACCCCTGTATCTCGAACATAGCAATGTTTTATTTTACAACCTTTACAACTCGATTATTTGAAACTTATTACTTCTATAGCTCGAAGAAAAATAAGTTACCGACTTTAAGAATTTGCCGACAATGTACACCATTGTTTCTTAGAAAACAATTTAGGAGTATACAATAAATAGGATTACCAATTATCTAAAGAAAAAAAAATTACTGACTTTTTTTAATACCTACATATACTACGTATTTTTTATTTTAAGGATGTTTTGAAATAATTTTGATTTATAATAAATATATGTAAATATGTTTGTTACCTCTGTAACTTGAATTTTTATTTATTTCACCTCTCTAACTCAAAGTTAGAATGAATCTTAACCTCTACAAGTCGAATCAAAATCCGCCTGTCGAAAACTCTATAACTCGAATTTTTTGGCGTCTCCCATCGAGGGACATTGAGTTCGACTGTATTGTTATATATTAACATAATAACTGACAATGTTATTGTTATATATTTTTACATTGTTATATTTCTTCCTTCTTATTTTTTTGACCACATATTAGCTTATTACGTATATATTGTATATAAATTGCAAATAAATAATTAAAATATATATTTATTTATTTATTATGTTAACAGGGGTTCGTAAAACTCTGACTGATTCTTCCCCATATATTTCGTATGGCTGAGAAAATAAATTTCAACAGCCTTCACAAATTTCAGTAACTGAATGATCAACTTGGTAAAAGTTTTCTACCAATTTAGCCATCAAAGTATTCAAAAGATAATTTCCCCCTATACAAAATTTTGTAACAAAATTAATAAAGTTACAAATCATTTTATGACTTGGAGCCCCAGCCTCTTTTTCGCAGAACTTTCTCAAGAGGACCTCAAGCAGATCTAACCATTCAGAAACTTTGATGTAGCTGTTTGAAAATGCCGCTGAATTAGGGCGCCCGGAGTGGAAACGAAGCGTAAAAAATTATTTGTAAGCATTATAATATACTAGCAGAAAATCCCGTCCTGTTACTCGATAACTTCTACAAAAAGAGTAAATAATAAATTGTCTATACGTTCATTACATCGGCAGTTATTTTTTTTTTTTAATTTGTCCCACTCCTCTGATGCTTCACTTCTTCTCGGCCGACTAGGCAAAAATTAATAAATGTTGTGCTTATCGGGTTTTGAATTTAAATATACATTTTTTCTTTGTTCTCTTTTCCTGCTAATATGGTGAAAGAAAGGTTGGGTTAAATTATTTTAATAACATTTTAAAACATTTGATGTTTTCAAATTTTATAAAAAATAATAAAATAATTTAAATAAAATAAAATACAAAAATGTTATTTTTTTTTTCTTTATACGCGTGAGCTACAGGGCTATTGGCGTTTCCTCTTTCGAGTTGACATTTAGGTATGGAGGATGTGGACGAATTTGGTGTATTTCATCTGACTAGCAGTGATCACAACACCAGCATCCGTTCTAGTGCCAACCGTTCTGACGTTCAGGTATTAATTCAATAATTATTGATCTGACTAATTTAGTATAGGTTAGGTTTTATGAATCATGCCCGGGCTTTAACTACGAGGTCATATCGTCTACTACCAGAGCTCTCTTTCGTCACTCTGGTGGACATGAGCCCAACTCTACTGTGAGAGTCCTAAATTTTTATTCACCTAGGGCAGGGGTCTTTACCGAGTACCTGACATCGTACAGGCTCGGGACCATCGCTTAACGTCCCATTCGAAGGACGGTGTGCTTAAGTTTATTTTACCTTCCAGATAAAATAAACTAAGGGCTTCGGTCGAACCCACGTTCTTGAGCTCAGAAGGCAAGCACGCATACCACTGAGCTACCGGCGCCCACCTAATTTAGTATATCTTCTATATCTGGAAAACGGGTTGCTAATATTAAATATGTTTGTAGATATTTATTGTTTTCAGGAAGTCTACTATATTTTGCAAATGTGTTGAATTTTTGATAAATATTTCTTGGAGATTGTTGTCAATGTTGTAATGCTAACTGTGAGGA
Source organism: Aradus depressus (assembly GCA_963662175.1). Classification (NCBI taxonomy): domain Eukaryota; kingdom Metazoa; phylum Arthropoda; class Insecta; order Hemiptera; family Aradidae; genus Aradus; species Aradus depressus. Next base: position 27,158,559 of record OY759224.1, read on the forward strand.
ATCTCCACATAAGATACACCCGGGTTGTGACCCACCGATCAGCATGTATCCATGTGTGACACTGGTGTGTCCAAATGGCAGGTCTTGTCAGGATCCTTATTAAATGCCCAACTAATGAAATTATCTCAGATTTAAGATAGGGCCAATCAAGCCAATACTCCTAGTCACCAGAAAGGTAGATTTTTGTATTCAATTTTTTTTTTGAATTTACTGTCTCCACTGACGAAGGAGAAGGCTCTCGAGTGATCTTGTGACTTCACAGAAGACCACAAAAGCCACAGGGAGCAATCGATGAGCGAGTGGTCTGTGGGAAGAACCTGAACTAATGTATGAGGCACTTAAATTCACTTAGACGTTGATGAGACCTCAGTCTAAGCTATATTTCAAACAGAGAATGGATGATGAGCTCAAAAAATGAGTTTCTGAACACTATTCAGGCAAGGATATTGAGAGGGGCAGACATGCTAACATGTCTTCTAACACTGTGACGGATTCAGTAAACTACATTGCTGAATATACAATATTTGGAAAAAATATATATTAAAAAAAAATTTCGGTAAATCACCGCAAACGTACATCCCCAGTATGAGTTACTTAATTAGGATTCCGTATGGAATTTTGGAAAATTTTGTTGTGATATATTCATTTGTTCGGCAGTTATTGAGGTTTTTGTGTTGAGCACCCCTCAGATCCTCCTCTTCCCTTACACCTATTGTGCTGAAAGTTTACTACAGATGAGGTCTTTATGGGGTTGTGGATATAAAAAAAAAAATTCGTGTCGATATATTCATTATTTTAGCAGTTATTAGGTATCTTGTGTTGAGCCCTCCTACTGGTCACCCTTTTCCTTCTGCCGATTTTACTAAAAAAGTGTCATCCATGGAGTTTAGGTCACACATATAAAATTTCGTGTCAATACATTAATTTTATCGGGAGTTATCGTTTTCACAACCACACACATAGACAAACAGATTTTTTTTTTTGTATTTGGAATCTTTGTCGGTAAACATAAAATTCCGTTGAAAACTCAACATCGAATTTTTAACCAATTACATAACTTTCCCTATACTTCGCTGGGGAAGTAATAATATAAACTTATAACAATTGCAATAAGAAAAATAATGCATTAGATGACCACGTATGCCATTAAGACCATGTCTAGTGGTTTTACGTACATGTACCAAAAAAACTAACACAAATAAATACTCCAGGGTACTAATTACCATAAGTGTTTTTTCGTGTTGCTTATCATGAGTGTTGACAAGTTTTTCGTACTGTTAATATGTGATTACAAACAAAAATAATAAAATTCATGTATGAAATTTAAATGCTTTAATTAGACAACTAAATTATCATTTTGTGAAGAGGTTTTCCATGAGGTTTAGAGTTGACACAATGACATTTGTTATGATTAAAAAAAAAAGTGAGATAATAATTTTGAATAATGAGTGAATAAATTAATAATTGTCCTAATTTTTAATGAGGTTCATTTGAATAACATGCTTAAATAAAACATTTTATTTATAATTATGCAATTGGTGAGTGCACATATTTTGTGTCATAACATTTGTTAATTATTATCGTAACCTACGTTAGTTATTGTAATTCATGCTTGAGGGCGCCGGTAGCTCAATGGTATGAGTGCTTGTCTTCTGAGCTCAAAACCAAGCCGAGGCCCTTAGTTTATTTTATATGGGAGGTAAAATAAACAAGCACGCCGTCCTTCAGATGGGACGGTAAGCGATGGTCCCAAGCCTGTACGATGTCAGGTACTCCTTAAAGATCCCAGCCCTAGGTGAATAAAAATTTGGGGTAGGCAAAATTTAGGACTCTCATAGTAGAGTTGGGTTCATGTCCACCAGAGAGACAAAATAGCGCTCTGGTAGTAGGCGATATGACCTCGTAATTAAAGCCCGGGTATGAGTTATGATCGTACGAAAATCTGAGATCGAGCCTTTAACGGATTTTGACATTTCAAGATTTCCTGGAGACGATATGACAATTTTCAGGATGATGTCTGTTTATGCTATGAACTTGAAATTTGAAATGAAGATGTCACATCTAACTGATTTAATTAAGATTTTGACCTAAATCGGACGAACAATCCTATCCTCTACACAATATTCACAGCTGATATCGCCACCCATCCATCATCACAACTCCACATATTTGCAGATGATACTACACCGACCCAGTCTCCTCATCCAGACTTCATCCCTTCAGTTCTATTATAAAAAGTGGAGAGTGAAGGTGAACGACAAAAAGTCAGTTCACATCGTCTTCACCCTTCATCGAAAATATACCTGCCCTCCAGTGTACCTTGACAACAATCTCATCTCTTTAAAAAACGCAGTCCGCTATCTAAGCCCCATACTAGACAAACGATTAAATTGGAATTCTCGCACAAGAATGAAAAGACAATATAAACTGCTAAGACTACTAGACAAAAGATCCAAATTATATTTGAAAACAAAACGACTTATATACAACGCAGTAACATATATGGGCTTACTTACTTGAACTCCTTGCAATCCACAATCCTTCGAACAATACCCAATGCTCCTTACTACGTCTACGGTTTCACCCCCTAAAGTACGCTACCACGAAGAGTTACCTAAATTCTTCACCAGTATTTTCATTATTGATTATATATTAACTGAAACTTTAAAAAGTCATTAATAGTAATTAAACATTTATTACGTAGTGTAGATAATTAAATAAATTTTTAATAAGTGTTCAACTTGAAGAAAGCTGATTTAAAAACATAATAATTTGTTTATTAGAAGGAATAACATCAAGTCGAGACGTGGGGTGAAACCCTGACATTTCTAAATAAATAATTTTGTTAATCAGTCCTCGAACAACTACAAATTTTATTTAAAATTCACACTTTATGATGAATGAGACATTAATCAAAAAAAAAAAATTTTAAACCTTTCAAAGAAGACGGTCAAAGGAAACCGTGCGCGTAGTTTCGCCATTCTACTCTCAAGAATAGTTTTTTTATCCTCACGCCGTTTTTCTATATGCAACATTGCACTTATTTCTCCAGTGCATGAGAAGAAAGCGTCTTGGGTCATAACCATGAAATTAAAACTTATTTCATTTAGTGAAATTAATTTTAATAATGCATTTTCATTTATGCATATTAATTGTACATTTTCAAGTACAGGACGCAAGGGCAACGAGTCTCAAGCAGAACTGTGGAAAATGGCGGTAGAAACCTCGCCCAATATAACCACTTTTGTCGACCAGAGTGGTCGGACTCAACTCAAAAACTCATATAATAATTATTTTGAGCTGAGGAAGTAGATTGCCGGTGATCCGACTTTTTATTATATATTTTCAATGACGGAAAAATTGTTTATGTAAAACCTTAAGGATGACACTGGAAAAAATCCCGTTATCGTAAAATCAGTTTTCTCGCTGCTTAAATTTTTGTTTTTAATTCTGAAAAAAGCATTGGATCAAGAATCAATTTTGGAAGTGTGGAAAGTTACTAATATAGTTGTGAAAAAATCTTTATATAGTCAAATGGCGAAAAATGGAAAAAAAAAAAGCCTACTACCAGAGCGCTCTTTCGTCACTCTGGGGGACATGAGCCTGACCTTAAATTTTTATTTACCTAAAGTAGAGGTTTTTAATGAAGGACGGCATGCTCAAAGTTTTTCACCTCCCAGCTAAAAAACCTAAGGGCCTCTACCAGGTTTTAAATCATTTTCTATATAATTTGCCCTAAAGGGAATAACATTTTGTGCGTTCAATAGAATCGTCGGCGTCGTTTGCAGAAAATTAAACAATGGGAAGGTTGATTACCTGGAAGCCGGCCGTTAACACCCCCTAGCTAGCCGCCAGTCTCGCAGACTATGTTTTTTTTTCTGACTGTCGTCCCTTTCGCCATAAGTCATAAATGCAAAGGTCGAATAGATTCCAATTCCTTAAAGTAACAGTCATGTCATCATATCATATACATTTTAACGTTAAGAGTGGAATGACTGTTGAAATATGAATAAAGTCTAGTCATTCTCCATGAATAGACGACTACCGACTGAAGTCAATCAAAATACCACAAGCGTGCGCAGACAATCCCAGTAATGAATGACAAAGAATAACAACAACCATTTGAACACGGATCAGAATTACTATAAAAAATGTTGTCGGTAAATCACCAGGAATGTACATCCCCAGTGCGATTTAATCAACTAAATTATCCTTCTAAAACCAATTTGGTTAAAAATCGATTCATCGACTTCTTTTTTTTGGAAATGAGGGGGTGGAAACTCAAAATTTCTAACAGTTTACATAACTACCCCTATACAAAAGGCTCTTGAAAAGTTATACCACCAATAGAAGAATTACCCATGACACTCCACAAATGGTTCTGTTTTCTGAACACTCGAATGGGACATATGAACGAAAAACTTTTCCATATAAGTCAATCAAAAAAATGAAAAGAGGAAAAATAAATATCGCCATTTTTCTTTTCTCTTTTATTTTCATCGTTTGCTCCTTTAGCGATGAAACTTTTTTAATATCTCTTCTTATACGGAAGATATTAACTTAATTTTTTTTTCTTTTTTTCTCCGTGAAAACTTCAGATAATGGGAGCTATGTGTAGAATTTTTTTTTATTATTTATTAATTTTTACATTATTTATTAATAAAAAAACAAAAACAATCTCCTCTTTTTTTGATATTACATAAATTATTTGTTACAAATTTCAGTATATAATTATTTATTACTTCCTCAGCTACACGAAGTAGAGGGGAAGTTATGTAACAGATTAAAAATTTGATGTTGAGTTTGCACTAAATTTCATGTTTTCCGATTTTCGAACAAATTGGTATATTCGGCAGCAGCAAAAACTTAGTTCAATAATTCGCGCAGTGGAAGTATTGCCGGTAATTCACTGGTGACTTTTTTGGATAATTTTGCACACTATATTCTGAGAAGAAATCCAAATAATAATCCGCTAGAACACATTATCTGGGAAAATATTTGACTTCTGAGAAATAAAATGCATGTCTAGAACTTTTGATATTTTTAGGGCCCTTTTCGGAAAATACTATAGAAATCAAAACTTAGTAGAAGACCAGCTATAATTTCTACAGGAAATGTGGTAATATTTATTACTAGCAGTAATACCCGGCGTTGCCCGGGGAACTTTGAATTTTCTCCCAATATCTCCCTCCTATAAGGCTATTCAGTTCCTCGACAGTACATTCATGATGTTATAATTTTCAATTATTCATACGGAATAAGGCTTATAGTCCTTCAACTGTAGTAACGCTAGCTTTGGAGCTAAAACTAATTTATTCAAAAAGATTTCTCATTAATCGTTGCAATGGTTTTCGAGTTACAAAGATTGCGTGAGTGGATGCTGGGATGGACCAGGGGTTGATTAAAAAATAGACCTTAACCTTCCGGTAGATAAAACTTATCTATTCAAAAAGATTCCACATTAATCATTGCAGTGGTTTTTGAGTTACAAAGATTGCGTGGGTGGATGCTGGGATGGACCAGATATTGAGGTACTAATACGCCTATAACCTTCCACAGACGATGACGAACAAATTTTAAAAAAAATTAATCAAATGCATCAAGCCGTTCGTGAGTTATAGCGGTACAACGCAGAGACATTTTCAGCTTTATATATATGATTTGTTTATTTATAATTTATAATTTTTATATTATTTTTATCACAGTATATAATAATCATATTTAATAATAATAGTTAACATTTATATATATTTTAATTTTTAATAGCATGAAAATATTTTTTTGAACATTTTTGAATGGAACTTAGGCTCCAGAGAGAAGTTTTGGAGGTTGAGGAGTGAAGTCAGGTAAAAGCAGAGAGGCTTCTACCTACGTACAATTTTAAAACTCTTTTGTGTTGATACATCTACCTGGAGTCTGTAGACCCGAGGCAGGCCTTCACAACAGAAGACAAAACCGGTTTTAGAGAGGTGGGCGTAGGTAGACCTCAAGAGTGGGGGGTTAAAGACAGGACAAACCTTCTCTCCAGCCTTTTCCTTAGGCTTATATTCACTATTTTTTTTTTATAAATATTATTTATTTTTTAAACTATTTACTTTTAAGTGGTTCTAATTTAAATAATACAAACCATCTGCTTAGATTTTAGAAAGTAAAGACCCCATTTAGAAATATGTTATGTAGCTATTACAGGACTTTCTTATACCAACCACGCTTACGGATCACTCACTCTCTCTCTCCTTCCCCATCTCAAAATTATTTCATTTTGTCTCTTTATACAGCGTAATTTTCAGGTAAGACATTTTTTTTACCCAGTAATGCCAGTATGAAATAATTTAGAGAAGGGGAAAGGAAAGCTGCGCTTCGGGCCGTTATAACCTTTGTCGTATGGATCCTATTTCAAATTTGAGGAATACCTGCGATTGGAAATTTTATAAGGAACATTTTTGGTGAGAATCAATTTTTCGATAGGACCAACTGTTTTCGGGTAAATCAAGGAAACGTATAAAAAAATGTGTTTCAAGCCTACATTTCAAGACGGTTTTTGGAAAGTATCTCAAAAACCAGACGACCTGTGAAAAATAGTATTTCATATGAAATATGTATTTCAATGTTCTCTACAACTATTACCTGAAAAGAGTTTTGATTAGATCACAAACATAAGTGGTATTTTATAAAATGTAGTTAGGTCCTGGAGGAAAGTGGTCCCAATTTTCAATGAGATCTAAAATAGCACATGTGACTCCTTCATTCCAAATTTCAAGTTCAAAACTACAATAGTTTTTGCGGTAGAGAGCTCACAACTTTCCAACCATATACATACACACACACACGCACAGACTTCATCAGGAAAATGGTCGAAGTTCTGAGGACCTTGAAACGTGAAAATCCAAAAATAAGATACCTATTGGTCTTATAACAAATCGGTAAATTCATTTCAGAGGAATAGAGAACCTTTAGTTAATTTATTCGCGCTGGGGAAGTACATCGTCGAAGATTCATTCTTGACTTTTTCAAGTTTCCAATTGAAAGGGACTTTTTTTTTGACCTTAGGTACGATGCATATTAGTCACTTATAAAGGGTGTTATCTAGTTATTTTACAACATCCATGGCCCCGGAAGGGAGTTTCATCTATGAAATAAAACTCACTCCCGGCCGGAAATAGAACCCGCAAACCATGGTGAGACCAAGCGACTAAAGCCCTACGCTCTAGCCCGTACGGCCACCATGGTGAAAGGGACTTAGATGGTAAACCTATGGCCACAACAAACCAAATCCATGAACCTATTTAGAAATGTATTGAATGAAATCTGGTTTTACCACCAATCCAGTAATGTTTAGCTTATGTTAAGCAGCTCTGTTGATAATACATAATGTTAGCTTTATAATTTATTGTTAACCAGCCGTTCTCGAGTTTTGCGCTTAGCAAAATTAGCCAGTCATTTTTATTATATAGATAAACACAATAGTTGATTTAATATTTATCGAGGGCGCCGGTAGCTCAGTGGTATGCGTGCTTGACTTCTGAGCTCAAGAAAGTGAGTTCGAAACCCGACCGAGGCCCTCAGTTCATTTTATCTGCAAGGTAATATAAACTTAAGCACGCTGTCCTTCGGATGGGACGTTAAGCGATGGTCCCGAGTGTACGATGTCAGGTACTCGTAAAAGGTGAAAAAAAAATTTAGGGTAGGCAAAATTTAAGACTCCCACAGTAGAGTCGGGCTCATGTCCACCAGAGTGACGAAAGAGCGCACTGGTAGTAGGCGATATGACCTCGTAGTTAAAGCCCGGGCATGAGTCATAAAAAAAAACCAAAAATATTAAACCGAAAAGTAAAAAAAATATAAGCATACATTATAAAAATTAAGAATAATAAATGATTATTCCTTCGGGACTCTTCGATAATTACAATATAAGAAGTCGCCGCTGAATCATCACCTGTGTACTTCCCCAACACGAATTAAACAATTACTTTTTCGCTCTCTCTCTACAAAGCCAATCGATCATATTGGCTGAAACTGAATATTTGACAAACATTGTGCCTTCTGAATCCTCATACTAAATTTTGTGTCGATACATTAAGCAAATCGGCAGTTATTTGAGTTCACAGACACACTTTCGACGGTCAAATAATAGAAATGTTCGATGTATAGCGAACAGGATTTTTGGAAGTAGTTCAGAAAACATGAAATTCCGTTGAAAACTCCGCATCGAATTTCTAACCGATTACATAACTTACCCTATACTTTGGAATCAAGCATCACTCAATAAACTTAGTTATTTTGGACTAGGGACCTAAGCGCTCGATCCTCTTAACTCTTCCCTGGTAGCTTGACTTTGTAAGTCCTAAATTTTGCCTACCCACTTAACGTCAAATCTGAAGAATGACATACATCCTCATGTTTACGTTATCTCTTAGATGAAAAAAAATAATAATAAAAAAAAGCGTCCTTGAATCACCAGAAATCAGGAATGTGGTCAATTTGGATGGAAAATGTGTCTTCCTATTCTGTACAAAAATCTAAAATTTCATCTCAATCTATCAGAAAATAAGTTAAACAGTCAAAATCTCGATGTTAAAATGTAAGCGAAATTTCATGTTTTTTTGAACTTTTGAATTCAAAATGGAAGAAAAAAAAAACATTTCTGTCTGTCTGTGAACACAATAACTTGATAAAATGAATATATTGACACACAATTTCATATGTAAATTCAAAATTTGAAAAAGGGCAACATGTAATAATTCTCATCGGAATCAGTCGAACACTGATTGACACAAAATGTAGTATGAGGCTTTAGAACCCCTGATGTAAATCAACTATTAATTTTTAGACAAAATCAACGATTGATTTTGGAGGAGAGCGAAAACTAAATTGATTTAGTCATGCTGGACAAGTAGATGATGATTCACCGACGAATTTTTTATTTAATTTTTGGAATCAATAATTAAATAAATATCAATAGAATAAAGGAATAACATAAAATGAAGAGATCATTTAAAAATATTGATGTAATGGATAGAATTATTATTATATCCGTAATTTTGTCAACTTGTTAAGCCCTCCTCTTCACCCTTTGGCCGGTATGGCTGAAAATCAATAGGTGTCGTCCTTAGAAGGTCTTGGATACATACCTACTTTCGTTCGATCGGGAATTATCGTGACTATAGACAACAGAAAACTAATACATTTTTGGGATCAGAGAATTGGAAAATATTAAATTCCGTTCCGAAATTCAACAAAGAATTTCTGACCGATTACATAATTTCCCATTTACTTCGTATAGCTGGCGGAAGTAGGCTAAACCTAAGAAATGTCTTTATGGGTAGTCGTACGAAAATTCGAGATCGGATTTTCAATGAAATTTCACGTTTTAAAGTCCCCTTATATTTATGAAATCATGAAAAATCTCTTTAAATAAAATTTATAGAGAAAAATGAAACACATTTTATATGAAATAAATTTTTTTCGCAGGATGTTTAGTAAGCGAGATAGGTACCTGCCGAAAAAAGTTTTTTATGAAACTCATTTTTTTGGACGTTTGCTCAATTTACGCGAAAACGGTTAGACGTATCGAAAAATTGATTCTTACCAAAAATATTCCTTATAAAATTTGCAACAATAAAAATGTCTTGGGTATATAAAAAGTCATGTTATTCAAACCTAATATACATAAAAAAGAGTTGATCATACCTGTAATGATGATGAATAAAAGAATGAAGATGGTGTATATATCCATGATAATAGAAGATCAACGAATTTCACTGGATAGCCATTGTTCTTTTGATGCACAAAAACAAAAACAAAAAAAAAATGGTTACAAAACTCAAAATTCCCAGTTGTTATGTTGTCGGTCAAACAACAGAAGGGGAGAAACTATAACACTTTGTCACAGAGGGTTGTCATATGAAAACACTTGACGCGATGTAACCGGAGGGTGGAACTTGAAACACGACCACACACTCAGACTGGTAGCTCGGGGCTGAGTGAGGCGGCATGGCGGAGTAGGGGAAGTTCGCCCCCCTCCCCTTCCTATTTTTCCCCCCCCACTCATCCCTCCGCCTGTTTTCCTCCCCACTTTTCCATGGGGTGGGGAGAACATTTGCATACAATACTACTCTCCATTGTTCCTTTTGAGGCGTGTGTCCATCTTGGGGAGGAGTCTCCTCTTTGGTCAGCATATATATTTATCTGGCGTAGCCAGGGTGGGGCTGCGGCGTAGGTAGGATTCTTGTTTTGTATGGAGCAGAGGGATCGCAGATATGGACTTTACTCCCAGTGGCCCAAGAGGGGTCTAAATCAGTGCCGGATTTATATATTTTTCAAGTACAGGCCACCTACCTATGCCACACCTAACTACCCTTGAAAAATTATTGCATACATTTTTTCATGTAGGTATATAATATGCAAACATTACAAATACAATACTTTTTAGCTCAGTGGTATGCATGCTTGGCTTCTGAGCTCAACAACGTGGGTTCGAATTCCGACGAGGCCATTTTATCTTGGAGGTAAAATAAACTTAAGCACGCCGTCCTTCGGGTGGATCGTGAAGCGATGGTCCCGAGCCTGTTCGATGTCAGGTACTCGTTAAAGACCCCTGCCCTAGGTGAATAAAAGTTTAGAGTAGGCAACATTTAGGACTCCCACACTAGAGTCGGGCTCATATCCACCAGAGTGACGAAAGAGCGCTCTGGTAGTAGGCGATATGACCTTGTAGTTAAAGCCCGGGCATGAGTCATAAAACCTAACCTTACCTAATCCAATACTTTTTATTGCACAGAATACAACTTTTTATAAAACTATTATTATTTTTTTTATATTTTTATTTGCATTCTATATACAATATATACATTACAAGCAAATGTGTAGTCAAAAAGGAAAAAAAATATAACGTCACTTGATGGGAGAAGCCAGCCAGCGCTGACAATCCCTCGATTTTTGTACAGAATTTAAAACTTTTCTTCTCAATTTAATAAATAAATGTTTGTGTAGTTTACCAAAAAAAAAATTCAGATTGCAATTCAATGCAAACAACTGTTTAGATTGACTTATATTAGTTTTGTTAGTCATTATGACTCATGCACGGGCTTTAACTAAAAGGTCATATCGCCTACTACCAAAGCGCTGTTTTATCACTCTGCTGGACATGAGCCCGACTCTGCTATGGGAGTCCTAAATTTTGCCTACCTGCTAGGAGAGTACCTACCCTAAATTTTTATTCACCTAGGGTAGGGGTCTTTAACGAGTACCTGACATTCGTACAGGCTCAGGACCATCGCTTAATGTCCCATCCGAAGGACCTCCCAGATAAAATAAACTAAGGGCCTCGGCCCGGGTTACGAACCCACGATCTTGAGCTCAGAGCGTCCACTCATACCACAGAGCTACCGGCGCCCCCTGATTGACTTATATACTTAAAATATAAATTTCAAAAGATATAAAAACTAATGAATATATAAAGGAACCTTTAACAAACTAAATAAATAACATAAATAAATAAAAAAAGTATAAAGTATAGTAAATAAAATAAGTAATTACAAATAAATAATTAATAATGCACAAAAATTAATAATAATAATAATAATAGGGTAACAAAGACAGTAAATATGGAGTGGGGATGTAGATATTGAATATAAATATAATATGGAAGTTGAAATACATTATTCATTAACAATGAATGGTCTAAACAAAGCGCTGATTAAATCATTCTTATTATGGGCCAGGAGTAATGTATGAAAGTTGGATCGGTCTATACTGATACTCTGAGGCAGGAAGTGGCTTCTAATGGGGGAGTATATCGGACAGGATATTAACAGGTGGTATACGTCTTCCAATTCATTTTTATGACAGATTGTACAAAGTTCCTGGGGATTAAGGGTGTATACATTATTTTCGTAACTGATCTTAAGATAGTACTTGCCAGATAGACGGAGTTGAGCCAGTACTTTGATGTGTGAGAAAGGAGCATTCAGGTTTAGGTATGGTTGGAGTTGATCTGGTCCCGATGTAATAAATGTGTCAACACAAAATTTAGGATGTGGCTTCAAGTCAAATTTTTAGTTTTAGACTAAATATTCGATTGGGTTTTGATTTGTTTTGAACGGTTTTATTGATTAATCCATGCTGGGGAAGTAGATAGCCAGTGGTTCACCATCAATTTTTTTTTTTCTACGTTTACACAATCAATCAAATTTTACAAATCGTTCCAAATTCAAAACAAACATCCTTGTGCTTATTTTGAAAAAGTGTAATAATAATATTTGACTTAAGAACCTTCAGTGTTGATTCAACGCTTGAGATTCTAATGAGAACTCATTTTTTTTCAATACTTTTTTTGTCTTTTTTCTATTCACAATATTCCACTTGTTTCTACACGATTAAAATTTTCAAAGAGGACTTACTAGAGTTTCTATTTGAAAAACTGTTCATTATTTTTTGAATTTTTGAAGATAATTTTAGATAATAATAATAAGTTAGTAGGTAATTATGTCATATCGCCTACTACCAGAGCGCTCTTTCGTCGCTCATGAGCCCGACTCTACTGTGGGAGTTCTTAATTCTGCCTAATCTAAATTTCTATTTACCTAGGTATGGGTTTTTTTATGAGTAACAGACATCGTACAGCTTGGGACCATCGCTTCAAGTCCCATGCAAAGGACGACGTGCTCAATTTTTTTTCACTAATAATAATAATATTTTTTTCGAATAAACGGAATTTTCTGAATTTCTAATTAAGTAAATTTATCAATCTTAGAACACGTTTAGTGAGAATTAATACTCTCAAAGTGGATTATTTATTTGTTTACAAAATGGATCAGAGAATTTGCATTAAATTTTGCTATAAGAATGGAATAATGTGCAACAAAGTTTTAGAAATGTTAAATATTGTTTTTGGTCAGTCTGCTATGAGTAAAACTAGGGTTTACGAGTGGTATAAAAGCTCGACAAGTGCGGTCGAATGTGAAAGTCATGCTCACTGTGCTTTTCGATTTTAACGGCATAGTGCACCATGAGTTCTTGCCACAAGGTCAAACGATCAATAAGGAATACTACCTACAAGTGCAACGCCATTTGCGTGAAGCAATCCGAAAAAAAAAACCCGCATTTGTGGCGAAACAATTCATGACTTTTGCACCGCGATAATGCACCTGCTCACACTTCATTGTTCGTGAAGTTTTGGCCAAAAACAATACTGTAATGATGCCCCAGCCTCCATATTCGCCAGACATGGCTCCGTGTGACTTTTTTCTGTTCTCAACAATAAGGAGAACCTTAAAGGGCCGTCGTTTCACAAGCATAGATGAGATTAAATAATAAATGCTATCCCAAAGATCGAGTTCCAGAAGTGTTTCAGGGATTGGAAGAAGCGCTGGCATAAGTGTATAATATCTAACGGGGACTATTTTGAAGGGGATAACATTGACGTAGACAAATAAATAAAATTTTTTCAAAAACCGAAAATTCCAGTTATTTTTTGAACACACCTCGTATTTCCCCCTCTAGGCGGCGGAGGGTGGTGTGAAGCCTCCATCAGGGACCGGTACACCCGAAAAAAAAAAAAAAAATCTAGGTATCTCTGGATCTGATTGACATTTCTTATACACGGCTAAGTACATTTCAACTAGATCTACCCCATATGATCGTCCCCTGAAATGAGACGAGATGTGTTGATGATGTGATAACAGCATTGAGGGAACATTAGTGTCAGATCCTCATTGGGAATTCAGATGGGTGCTGTCTCTCTGTGATTGAGCTACAGGACAGATAGGTATCTAATGATTAGATCAAACAGATGTATCCTGCATTTGTGTACCCCTGTGGCGAGGCGTGGGTTCAATACTTAGGCAAACTGAAACCCCCCCTCGGTGGACATTAAAATCGAAATTGTTGAACACTGCCGATGTAATAAAAATATCGTCACGAATTATAGTATGAAGATTCAAAAGTCCTTAGTGGCCATTCATAAATTACGTGAGGCTTTTTTAAAGCTAATTTACCCCCCCCCCCCCCCCCCCCCCCCCTCCCTATTGTAGGATATCATAAGATTTCAACACCCCCCCACCCCTTGATAAGACATTTTCGTAAGAAATGATCGTATTGATAGAATAAAAGGCAGTTTGAGCAGCTTGTAGCCAAGCTTTAAATAATAATGGATTGTAAATATCCAGACATGTCAGGTATAATAAATAAATGATACTAAAATGACAATTATTTTTCAAAATTCAAACAATAGGGAAATCCCTAGTCAGCGAGACAAAAGAATAAAAAAAGTCTAGAAGTACTGAGACCATATGATTTCTGTAGGATTCAATACTGAATTTGAGAACTAAGTACAGATGGCGCTATCCAATAGCGCCATTTCTTAGCGCGAAAGTAGTAGATTTTAAATTAAAAAACTTACATAAGATCAAAATCTTTACCCTCCTACCCTATAGTAAGAATTAGTAATAATCTTATCCCCCCCCCCCCCCTCTTAAATGACCCCCCCTATGAATGACCCCTTAGTATTTGATTAAAACGTTCTAATGCTTTTAGAGGGTGTGCAGAAAACGTTGACTAATTAGCGCTGGGGAAGTACATCGGTAATAAACATACCACTATGATCGGACTGATAGTACAGTTTGCTTCTTTGGTCCTTGCCACCAGTTTTACAGAATGTTTGACTGAGATTCAGGTCATATCTTCGTCAAAGATCATTTATAGTGTAATAACGAGTGAAAGGATTCTTAAAAGAAAGCTCTTAAAACCAATCTTGTAAAATATTTTATAAAAGATTTTTGTCAAGAAAGGCCTAAAAGACTAAAATACAGAAATATATAGGATTAAACAGGCTACTAGTACCAAAAACAGGCGTGGAGCCAGGAAAAGTTTATAGGGGGGATCTTGGGGTAAACATACCGAGAAATCGTATTATTATTATTTTTTTTTAATTTTTAAACTGATATTTAAAACTGTATATAGAATACATGAAATGCCATAATATCAAAAAGGTAGAAATCACCCAGTGGTGACACTCCCTAGGCACTGAGTCGCACTCATTTGTGGCTAGTCACTGTCACTGCTTGATCTGAGAAGGTCTCTAAGCCATAGGCGCTTAAGGCTTCATATCAGAAGTGTGGCAGAAGAAAGGGCATGGACTAGAGGATTAATATATAAACTAAAGGAAAAAAATTATTTGTTGTAGCCTGAGGGTTTTTATATGGGGGATGAAAAACCTTGAGCACGCCGTCCTTTGGATGGGACGTTAAATGATGATCCGGAGCCTATGCGATGTCAGGTACTCGTTGAAAAACCTCTACCCTAGGAATAAAGCTAAGTAGGCAAAATTCAGGACACGCTCAATAGAGTTAGGCTTATGTCCACCAGAGCAAAGCACTTTGGCGTTATATGACCTTGCAGTTAAAGCCCGGGCATGAGTGATAATAACTAAATATTTTAGTCGCTTTTTTTTTTGTTTAATCATTCTCCCATCCTCTGCACTCTCTCAAATTCTTAGGTAGGAGAAATGTTGAAAGATAGCGCAAAATGAAGTCAGGAAGTTAGTTAATCGGAAATAAATATTTTTACTTTATTGAACATTTAGTAAATACAACTCCAAGATCGAGTTTTCATCGGAATTTTGAGCACTAACTCAAAAACGATTGGCGCAATGAACTTAAAATTTGAAAAGAAGATGAAACATTTTCTGAGATCTGAATAGAGAGAGAAAATTGAGACGAGATACTATATATTTACGACTTAATCAAAAATATCTACGAATAAATGTTGTAGAGAAAACTAAATTATAGGTTAGGTTAGGTTTTATGACCCATGCCCGGGCTTTAACTACGAGGTCATATCGCCTACTACCAGAGCGCTCTTTCGTCACTCTGGTGGACATGAGCCCGACTCTACTGTGGGAGTCCTAAATTTTGCCTACTCTAAATTTTTATTTACCTAGGACAGGGGTCTTTAACGAGTACCTGAGAACGTACAGGCTCGTGACTATACGAACTGACTATACGAAGGACGGCGTGCTTAAGTTTACCAGAGCGCTCTTTCGTCACTCTGGCGGACATGAGCCGAACTCTACGTTGAGAGTCCTAAATTTTTATTCACCTAGGGCAGGGGTCTTTACAGAATACCTGACATCGTACAGGCTCGGGACCATCGCTTAACGTCCCATCCGAAGGACGGCGTGCTTAAGTTTATTTTACCTCCCAGATAAGGGTCTCGGTCGGGTTTCGAACCCACGTACTTGAGCTCTGAAGGCAAGCACGCTTACCACTGAGCTACCGGCGTCCTCGCACTTTTTATAATAATACATTTTTTTTTTAAACCGCCTCGTTTGCGAAATACATGCCAAAAGCCGTCTAGAAATGACATCTTGTACCCATTTTTTAATACGTTTGCACGATTTACGCGAAAACGGTTACTCATATCGAAAAATAAATGTTCTCCAATAATGTTCTTTATTAAATTTTCAATAATATGAATGCCATTAAATTTGAGTTAGAACATATACAGTCAAAGTTATAGCACCCCAAAAAGTTAAAAATACATTTTTTACTACAGATTTACCATCTTATCCAACTCTTCTGTCCATGTGTGGGCTTCTAGTGTGAAAGAGGTCTAGTTTTATCGGATTCCCCCGTCTGGAGCCACCCGGGTTCCTATTTTAGCCCCATAGATGAGACTACAGCCTCCCCCAGGCTACATGTGGCCGCCCCATGTGTCTCTATGTTTTTATAGCAAAGTTCGGGGGCAGCTGCCCTCAGATTACCCCGACAACCCACTTCTTCTCTTCTGTTTTGTCTAACAAATGTCCCAGACGTGGCACTGGATCCCAGGACCCCCTTCTCTCGTTATGAACATTAGTCGGTCTCCTAAAGTCGACCCGACCCCTTTTACAGATATATACTAAATGATATACCATCAATATTTGAGAAGAGAAAATGATATATATACGATAACTATATTTAAATGGCCCCGGGAAGAAGTCGATTTTTGTAAGACATTATGTTAAATATTAAAGTCTAGAACTATATATTTATAATTTTTTATTTATTTAGACTTTTTTATGTATTCATTTATAATTGATTAATATATATATATATTATTTTTCATATATTGTTATAGTTACATTGTTTTCTTTCTTTTCTATATCTCGCCACATTGGGACCTGATGATGGGACGTAAGAACGTCCCGAAACATCGTTGGGATAGACACTTCCGAAGAGTTTAAAAAAAAAATAGTTATCTTAATTTTTATTAAATTGAAAAATGTGTCTACTTATTATAAACGTATATTATATTAATTTTTTTTATATACTCACATATTTTTAAGTATTTATTTGTTCAACTTTTATTAATTTCATTTTATTATTTTTAAATAGTTTTGTTATTACTACTAATTATAGGTGTGTTAGACTTAAGTAGTTATAAATCTAATTTATAAGCTATCTTAATGTATAAATTCTTTTGACGTATCCTATTAACACGTATTGGTTTAACGGAAATAAATTTATTATTATTCAGTCAGCATCAAACAGCGCAAGTCATCATTCGACAATTTTATGATAGTCTTTTTCTTTGTTCAGTCGTGTTAAAAGAAATTAAAAAATCAGACTCACGCCCGGGCTTTAACTACGAGGTCATATCGCCTACTATCAGAGCGCTCTTTCGTCATTTTGGTGGACTAAATTTTGCTTACCCTAAATTTTTATTCACCTAGATCAGGGGTCTTTAACGTGTACCTGACATCGTACAGGCTCGGGACCATCGCTTAACGGGCCATCCGAAGGACGGCGTGCTTAAGTTTATTTTACCTTCCAGATAAAAATAAACTAAGGGCTTCGGCCGGATTACTACCTGCTTTCTGTATATATGTATATTAATTATATATATAGTAGATCCTCGATTAACCGTGACTCGATTATCCGTGTTCCTGATTAACCGTGGTGTGTAAGCAGTAAGTATAGGTTCCTAGAAACTTAGAGACAGAGTAGAGTGACAATGATGGCAGTTTTGGCGCTAAAGAAGAAAACATTCAGACAAGGCAAGCAATGGAACCACTTCATATCCTCCTGAACTTCTGCGTACAGGAAAATTTTAACCTCCATGACGTCATGAATTTGATAAAAATTAGAACTGAAGTAAGGAAAATCATTTCAAACCGCAAAAAAAGAAAGAAGAATTACTTCATATTTCAAGCCCTGTTAACGTTATAACATGACAAAGTACACACATATGTATATAATATTGTACACTCATATGTAGTTCGTTAAATAACAAGTGACTCGATTAACCGTGGCTTTCATTTATCCGTACGACCACTCCCTCCCATTACCCCGGATAATCGAGTTTTTACTGTATATGATAAAACACTAGCACCTAGGGACCTAAGCATGTAGGTATTTATGTATAGCTCAGCTACGAATTATAAACAATTTTATTTCTATTGGTATTTTTTAATTAAAAATTATATATGTGATGTGGCCATGACAGGACTTTATTACAGACAACTCTTCACTCCACTCAAATTCATTTGAAAGAAAGCCGCTGACGTCAATACATTGAAATGAAATGAAAAATAATCTTTATCCTGGGGCATAAGTCCCCTAAGGATAATAACACAAGGTATAATAAATATAAATATAAACCAATTGAGACAGAATAAAGAAAAAAGAAAAGAGGCCTCTAAGAATTAAAGAAATATTGAATGTTAAAGACAGACAATGATTAAATAAATTAGTGAAAAATAAAAAAAACAAAGTTAGAATAATAATGAGTTATACCTTAATTATAAACAAAATCAGAGGTCAGATCGAAAAAAAATATATATACGAGTATATGTTATACCCAATCCCCGAATTTGCCATTGGCCGAAAAAAATGATCATTCCTGGGATTGGGCATTTCGATTCGCTCAAACCCCGAAATGTTCAGGATACAAACCTCAAAGAGAAAGAGTTGGTACAACTGCTTCGGTCATCCGGATGTAAAAGCGTGGTTGGTATAAAAAAGTCCTGTCATAGTCACATATATATATATATATACATATATATACAGTAGAACCTCTATAAGTAGAACATCAAGGGAGACGCCAAAAAATTCGAGTTATAGAGTTTTCGACTTATGGAGGATTTCGATTTAGGCGGATTTTGAGTCGACTTGTAGAGGTTAAGATTCATTCTAACTAATTTTGAGTTAGAGAGGTGAAATAAATAACAATTCAAGTTACAGAGGTAACAAACATATTTATATTTATTATAAATCAACATTATTTCAAAACATCCTTAAAATAAAAAATACGTAGTATATGTAGGTATTAAAAAAAGTCAGTAATTTTTTTTTGCTTTAGATAATTGGTAATCCTATTTATTGTATACTCCTAAATTGTTTTCTAAGAAACAATGGTGTACATTGTCGGCAAATTCTTAAAGTCGGTAACTTATTTTTCTTCGAGCTATAGAGGTAATAAGTTTCAAATAATCGAGTTGTAAAGGTTGTAAAATAAAACATTGCTATTTTCGAGATACAGAGGTCCAATTTATTTTTTCGAGTAATAGAGGGAAAATATGTAAAAAAATAGCTTGTACGGACTCACTGATTATTTCGACTAATAGAGGGTTGAGATTTCGAGTAATGGAGGTTTTGGGGCTTGAAGGGAAAGAAACAAAACTTTTTTTTCGAGTTTTGGAGGTTTTCGACTTATCGAGGTTCGACTTAAAGAGGTTCTACTGTATATATATATTTTAAAAAAGCTTTGAAATTGGGAGAAGGAAGAATATGACTATCATACAGGTATATAATTGAATTCTTAATCCTCGTCAGTCCGTGATCATGCGTGAAAATGCCAGTCGCCATGAAACTGTTCAGTCGCCGTAAAATTCCTTGAGAGAGCTTTTTAAACTTTTAGTAAACAATAAAGGAATTTAAATGTAAAAGCTCTGTCTTTTTTTATTATTATTAATTTCAAAAAACCATTTACTGTACTGGAAATTCAATTAACTTTGTCGTTAAAAAAAATATTTTTTTTTTTCAAATCCTTTGTGGGATTATGTATACTAGAATAAGGGTATGGAGAAACTTTCAAAGGATATGTAGCATATTTTGCTCATACAAAGATAATACTAAAGTATGAAATTGTTAAAAAGACGGTGAATCACCGGCAATGTACTTCCCCATTATGAATTAATCAATTATGTTTTCGTTCTTTCTCCAAAATAGACAATTTGGGATAAAAAATCTTTTTTATACATACTTTTACATAGCGTCTGAATCCTCATATTAAATTTTGTGTCGATACAATCATTTGTTATATCTGGAGTTGTTCGCGTTTTTAATAATACAGTAGAACCTCTTTAAGTCGAACCTTGATAAGTCGAAAACCTCCAAAACTAGAAAAAAAGTTTTGTTCCTTTCCCTTCAAGCCCCAAAACGTCCATTATTCGAAATCTCAACCCTCTATTAGTCGAAATAATCAATGAGTTCCTACAAGCCATTTTGGTACATATTTTCCCTCTATAACTCGAAAAAATAAATTGGACCTCTGTATCTCGAACATAGCAATGTTTTATTTTACAACCTTTACAACTCGATTATTTGAAACTTATTACCTCAAAGCCATTTTGGCTAAATCTCAATATTCGATTTCTGAATCTTCAAATGTGTCAATACATTCATCATAACGGCAGTTACTAAAGTTTTTGATCCTCTCCCTTAATCCCCCCCTCCCCATAGGCAGATTGTGCTGAAAATTGATTGGTGTTGTCCTTATGGTGGTTTAGTCACACATATATAATTTCGTATCGATAACTTAATTCAATCAGGAGTTATCGTGTTCACAGGCATTTTTTCTCTCATATTTATTATATCTAGGGGTAGGAAATCATGCAATTCCGTTGAAAATTCAGCATCAAATTTTGGACAGATTATATATCTTCCCCTATACTTCGTATAACTGGAGAAGTAACATTTCCCGATTACTTAATTTTCCGACTGATTTCAAAAGTAAAATGGATCAAAAAGCGTAAATCAGTGTAATCATAAATGTACGTTTACTTTATTTTATTACTAAAAAAGTGGGGAAAAAAATTTATCGATGAATCACTAGCAATGTACTTCCCCTGCGAGGATTCTTCAACTAAGTTTTCACTCTCTCTCAAGCCCATTTTCAATGTTAGAAAGACCTACATTTGACTCCGTTACTAGGATTCAATCGATACCACAGAGTATCGATACTTTTAGTCATTAGTATCGAATAAAACTTCCGATAATACTCAAGTATCGAATAAAAAGTATTGATACATATTCGTATCGATTGAGTCGAGTAGTTCGTTATAATTAATTTTTCAAAATGCATAAATCTGAATAGATATTAATAAAAATAGTATCGATTCAATTGAGTACTTCGTTATAATTAATTTTAAACCATGTTAATATATATATATATATATATATATATATATATATATATATATATATATATATATATATATATACCTGTATAATAATAATTATAATAAACACAATAAAATTTGAAAGGTATAAATGAGATATTGTAGTGGGCATAAGAAACAAAGAAATCAAAACGAATAATATAAGATTATATTATTAAAAACATACTGAAAATAAAAAAAGCCTTATAAAATAAACATACAATTTATTTTTACTAAGTATATAAAACTACTGGAGACTATTCGTGTTCCCACAATATTTCACTTTTTTAAAACACATTTTGCATGTCGCTGAGATCGAAACGTTCTTATTTTAATAAATCCACACTTTCGCCGTAGGACGAGGCATTATAATTTGTAATTGACAGAATGTAAAAATAAAATAAAATGGTGAATTCGTAATCATGTACACGGTTCTCTTCAAAATTAAACTAACGTATGCCTTCATAAACGATAAACCATTTAATGGAAATAAGGTAAGAACGCATCATGCGGACTTTGTGATCCCATCACACATGAGGTTATCACCATCGATATATATCATTTGTCCGTGGACCGTGATTTGAATTGAGTTTTTATTGCAACAACAAATAAAAGAAAATTGTAAAAAGTTAATACAAGTAATATCTATTTGATACCTACTTGGTATTGAAAGGAAAGTATCGATACCAAAAGTACTTGGTATCAAATAAAAGTATCGATACTTTACTTGTATTTACTTGTATCGATAGATCCCTATCCGTTACTGGACATTTGCGTTAGGGAAGGTATCATTTTGTTCAAATGTCCAAAGGATGCCAATTTATTCTATGGAAATGGGCACTATTTGTACAAACGATGTTCTTGTCGATGTTGATGATGGTGATGGGCTATGTTTTATCTTTTATTCACAGCCAATTTAAACTGATGATCTGTCTCTTCAACCCCTTTGGAGTCTTCTCACCTCAGGACTACAAGACGAGCTAATGTACCAACTTTGTGGCTCCTGCCATACAAATCATTATCTGAATATTACCAAGCCATTGTGTGTCCTGGCACAAAGGACCAAGGACTTGGATAAGACTTGCTCTGGAGGAGAAGGACATGATACTACAACAATGACAACAATAGATAACAATGAAATTACTAACAAAAATTTAACATCAATCATACGTTTTACTTTTCCAGCTATTTCAAGTTTAGGGAAAGTTATGTAATCGGTCAAAAATTCAATGGCGGAATTTTCAACGGAATTTCATGTTTTCCGACTTCTAGATTCCAAAAAAAAAAAAAAAATTGTGGCCATTACAGGACCTTCCTTATACAGTAGAACCTCTATAAGTCGAACATCAAGGGAGACGCCAAAAAATTCGAGTTATAGAGTTTTCGACTTATGGAGGATTTCGACAGGCGGATTTTGATTCGACTTGTAGAGGTTAAGAATCATTCTAACTAATTTTGAGTTAGAGAGGTGAAATAAATAAAAATTCAAGTTACAGAGATAACAAACATATTTATATTTATTATAAATCAACATTATTTCAACATCCTTAAAATAAAAAATACGTAGTATATGTAGGTATTAAAAAAAGTCAGTAATTTTTTTTTGCTTTAGATAATTGGTAATCCTATTTATTGTATACTCCTAAATTGTTTTCTAAGAAACAATGGTGTACATTGTCGGCAAATTCTTAAAGTCGGTAACTTATTTTTCTTCGAGCTATAGAGGTAATAAGTTTCAAATAATCGAGTTGTAAAGGTTGTAAAATAAAACATTGCTATTTTCGAGATACAGAGGTCCAATTTATTTTTTCGATTTATAGAGGGAAAATATGTAAAAAAATAGCTTGTACGGACTCACTGATTATTTCGACTAATAGAGGGTTGAGATTTCGAGTAATGGAGGTTTTGGGGCTTGAAGGGAAAGGAACAAAACTTTTTTTCTAGTTTTGGAGGTTTTCGACTTATCGAGGTTCGACTTAAAGAGGTTCTACTGTATCAATCATGCTTACAGATCACTCTCTCTCCCCCTCCTCAAAATTACTTCATACTGGCATTACTGGGTATAAGAATGTCTACTCTCAAGATAACTCTGTACAAAGAGACAAAATGAAATGATTTTGAGAAGGGGAGGGGTATAAGAAAATCCTGTAATAGCCACAAGTTCACCAGAGTGACGAAAGAGCGCTCTGGTAGTAGGCGATATTACCCTTATATTTATAGCCAGGACATGGGTCACAATAACTAATTATTGCAATAATTAATGCTGAAAAAGTGTTCATCTTTCTACGAAACAGTTAGTTATTGTCACTCATGCCCGGGCTCTAAATTTTGCTTACCCTAAATTTTTTTATTCACCTAGGGCAGGGGCCTTTATCGAGTATCTGACATCGAACAGGCTCGGCAACGTCCCATCCGAAGGACGTCGTGCTTAAGTTTATTTTACCTCCCATATAAAATAAAGTAAGGGCCTCGGCCGGGTTTCGAACCCACGACCCTGAGCTCACAAGGCAAGCACGCATACCACAGAGCTACCGGCGCTCTCAAGCATGAATTACAATAACTAACTAACGTAGAGGGTAGTTACGATAATAATTAACAAATGTTATGACACAAAATATGTACACTCACCAATTGCATGATTATAAATCCATCGGACCGTCACTTAACGTCTCACATAAAGTAAACTAAGAGTCTCGTCCGGGTTTCGAACCCGCGATCTTGAGCTTAGTAAGCAAGCAAGCATACCACTGAGCTACCAGCGCCCTCTTATACGAAACATTTTTTTTTCTTATATAGATATTAAATATCTGAAGACTTAAAATTATATTGATATATCGATAATGCGATAAATCATTTTACATGGTTAGCGCGTGTGGATGGAAGACGCGGGGGGAGATGATAAATGCAGAAGCTGGGAGAGGACTGGTTAAGGAGGAATACAGTTAAATGTAAATCTTGTAGGCGACTTTCCAATGCACTGGGCAGTCAATGACCGGCCTCGCCTTAAACTGCACACTTTGGTGCAGCTCGTGCCAATCCACGTGCAGAGTTGGAATCAGTATTATCGAAAAGTAGCTAAGGCATCCCGGAAAAGCACTAATCTTAAGGTGAGTAACCAGTGACAGCACCGAGTCCTGTAACCAGTGACAGCACCGAGTCCTGTAACCAGTGACAGCACCGAGTCCTGTAACCAGTGACAGCACCGAGTCCTGTAACCAGTGACAGCACCGAGTCCTGTAACCAGTGACAGCACCGAGTCTTGTAACCAGTGACAGCACCGAGTCCTCGGTACATTTATAATATAAAAACATAGTTTTACATTATAAAACTAAAGACATCAGGAGAATTTATGGTAATGAATAGAGTGCGGACTTATATGTAGGTTAGGTTTTATGACTCATGCCCGGGCTTTAACTGCGAGGTCATATCGCCTACTAACAGAGCACTCTTTCATCACTCTGGTGGGCATGAGCCCGACTCTACTGTGGGAGTCCTAAATTTTGCCTACCCTAAATAGTTTCTTCCAGATATTCTCTTTAAGGTATGTCGAATCTACGTTTTAATCAATATTTTTTTATTATTTATGTACCTACTAATATATTTTTCTTGTTTATCTTTTTTATATATTTTTATTACCTATTTTATTTATTTTCTGTTTATTTGTATGTATATATA
This sequence comes from Aradus depressus, assembly GCA_963662175.1. Classification (NCBI taxonomy): domain Eukaryota; kingdom Metazoa; phylum Arthropoda; class Insecta; order Hemiptera; family Aradidae; genus Aradus; species Aradus depressus. The sequence goes on from OY759224.1 coordinate 27,183,655, forward strand.
TTTTTTTTTGTTGTTTCCGGCATTTTTTCCTCCAGAGGTGTCTTCTTTTTTTCTTCGTTGGACAATATTTCGGGACAATTGCAGGTCCCTTCTTCTGGTCACTATGAACCAAGTATATATATATATATATATATATATATATATATATATATATATATATTGTGATAAAAACTTGATTGCTACCACATTTCCTGTAGAAATTTGATCTCTTTTGTTTATTTAAATTTTGATTTCTACAGTAGTTTGCCGAAAATTGCCCTAAAAAAATATAATCAATAATTTAAGACGTGCAATTTTTAAGAAAGTACACGTATACAACGAAAAAAATTCAATTAAACAAACTTTACACTTGGATTCACAAAGAGATACCAATTTTTAATAATTTTAAATAATATTAATTTCTAATCCAAAGGTTTTTTAAATGATACTACTGGGACTACAGGGAAGATGAATAGAATATAATTTGAAGAGGACAAATAATTGGGTTATTATCTATATTTACATATTTAAATTTAAAAAAAACTTATTTGAACAAACAAAACAAAAATTTACAATGGCACAAAAACATTAAATTAATACTTAAAAAACTATTTCTTTTTTTATTTGGGCATAATGAAAATAGATATTATTAATTGTACCTTCTCGACGCCTCTACCACAAAAAACCAGACCCCGTCAACTCTTCACACTTTAATTCCACCCCAGTCAACTTTCATTTAATTGTTCAACTTCATTTTTATTTAAAACATATCAAACCACATGCACCGTTTAAGAGCTAGCTCACGACTCCATTACATTTAACACTATTTCACAGCTGTTTTTTATATGTTTTCTTGTTTTGTTTCTCAAACACCTTGATATATATCTAATATATATATGATATTAGATTATAATAAAAAAATTACCTCTTTTCATTAAAATATTCATTAAAAAAATGTTCCGTAGTGTACATCACAATATATATATATATATATATATATATATATATATATATATATATATATATATATATAATATATTATAACTGTTATGATTTTGTCTTCTTTCTCTTTTCTATATCTCGCACATCGTGACCTGAGAAAGGGACGTAAGAACGTCCCGAAATGTCGTCGTGAAAGGGACACTTTCGTCATCAAAAATTATTATTATAATTTTATTCAAATTATAAAATGTATCTACTATATTTATTATATACTTTATCTACTGTAGAATATTGATTTTTTTGTACATATGATAAGCATATTTTTTTATAATCAAATATAGAAATAAATTACTTTTTTCCGTATCTATTATGTATTGTGATTATGTATTTTTGAGAATATAAAAGTTCGACAAGTTTTTTGTGTTAATTTATTTTAATACAGTAACCGATGAGTCGCCTGGGTAAATTAACTGTGCTTCATAACCGGGGCCTCATTGGCTTCGATATCCCGAGGCCTAAATCTAATGGTAACTCCGCCACTTTTGATACAAAAAAGAGAAAATTATTGAAAGTATAAATGAATAATAAAAAAAACACATTATTCATGGATGCACACAGTTTGAAAATCATGATTATGAATCAAATTGAATTGTAAAAGTTACCATTGGAATGGTAGATAATTTATGATAAACGATGGAGAAACCATTATCCCAGTTCGAGCCTCTCTGCTATCAAGCCATTTCAAACAATATTAATGCCTGTTTGTATGGAGGGGATGTGTGAGTAGGTAGCGGTGTTGCCTATGAACCTTAAAATACAAGTTGTCGGTGAATGGCTATCTACTTCCCCAGCACAAATTAATTAATTAAGTTTCCGCTCTCTCTCCGCATACTGTAGGCATAACAAAGTAAAAACACAAGTTTTTCATTATATTTTTTACTTAATATACTTTAGTATACGGAAGTATTCTGTGGTCAAAGGGAATAAATTGGTAAGTCTAAATTCGTAACTTTTCTGGGCCGCACTTTTTTACTTTTGCATTAATCGTGTAAATCCAGTTTTTGGAATAAATAAATTATGTTTGCATCATTATTAATCATATACCTTCTAAATCTATAGGAGTGAATGACAATGAATATTGTTAATCCTTTCTTGGATTTTCCCTTAGTTACCTAATCATTCCCCATCAGTTACCTAATTATTAACCATTATTTCTTGAAATACTCGTGAATGATGCCACTCTAAAGTTGAGCAAGTTGATTTAACCGAAAACACCCTCTTCACTTGGAATAGTCTGCCGTAGTGAATAAATGGTTAAATGCAGTTATCTCGTGAATGATTCCTCAAATAAGTAGAGATTAAGTTGATTTAACCGAGAACATACACAATTTTACGAGATACCAAGAAACTCACATCTTTATAATTCCGAAAGTATTAGAGTTCTGAGCTCCCAACTTCTTCACAGTGCGCAGATGACTTGGGAGATGATCACAGTACACTTAACTCATTGTAGTCATTTTATAATTTAACAATTTATTCTCTGTGATCATAGTATAGTATTCGTGCGAAAATCACGTTTCAAGGTCCCCTGAATACGTTTTGACCACTTTCGCGATGATGTCTATGCGAATGTGTGTGTGTTCGATTGGAAAGTTGTAAGCGCTCTACCGCAAAAACGACTGTAGCTATGAACTTGAAATTTGGAATGAAGGAGTCATATGTTCTAACTTAGAGCCGATTAGATTTTGACTGAAATCAACCGAAAATTGACACCACTTTACCCCGGGGCTTAAGTACATTTTACAAAATACCGCTTCTGTTTATGACCAATCAAAACTCTTTTCAAGTAATAGTTGTAGGTTAGGTTTTATGACTCATGCCCCCTTACTCTTTCGTCACTCTGGCTAACATGAGCCCGACTCTACTGCGGGAGTCCTAAATTTTGCCTACCCTAAATTTTTATTCACCGGGGGGTCTTTAACGAGTACCTGACATCGTATAGGCTCGGGACCATCGCTTAACATCCCATCTGAAGGACGACGTGCTTAAGTTTATTTTACCTGCCAGATAAAATAAGCTAAGGGCCTCGGTCGGGTCTCGAACCCATGTTCTTGAGCTCAGAATGCAAGCACGCATACCACTGAGCTACCGGCGCCCTCTAGATAGTTGTAGGGAACATAACAATACTCTTTGTGCAAAGTAATCTTGAGAGTGGACATTATTATACCCTATAATGCCAGAATGAAATAATTTTGAGAAGAGAGTGATGTATAAGCGTGGTTGGTATAAGAAAGTCCTGTAATGGCCAAATCACATATTTAAATATTAATTTCCAAATCTATTTCCAAAATAACATACTACAAAGTTTTAGTTCTAATAACAAAATAATTCTATCACTTTTCGTCTCTGTCCAAAAGTTCCAAAATACTTTATAAGCTTTCAGATTAGGCTTGTCAAAACAAGTTTAACTGTTAATAAATCTTTTCGTCCCTACCATTACATTGTCAGTCAGAAACTTCGTATCCCTTTATTAGTTGATAAATATGGTTTGTCATTTGGTTCTGAGGTAAAAGTTCTAGAGAAAGTGTGATAATGCAAAAATGTGAATGAACATGATTCTGTCTCACATATGATTTTAGTAATAACAATATTATTTAAAAAATATAGTTAGTTATTATGACTCATGCCCGGGCTTTAACTACGAGGTCATATCGCCTACTACCAGAGCGCTCTTTCGTCACTCTGGTGGACATGAGCCCGACTCTACTGTGGGAGTCCTAAATTTTGCTTACCCTAAATTTTTGTTAGGGTCTTTAACGAGTACCTGATATCGTACACCCGAGCCTGTGCGATCGCTTAACGTCCCATCCGAACGACGGCGGGCTTATAAGTTTATTTTACCTCCCATATAAAATAAAAGGGTCACGATCGGGTTTCAAACCCATAATTTTTAGTTCAGAAGGCAAGCACGCATACCACTGAGCTACCGGCGCCCTCTTTAAAAAATATATGTGATGTGGTCATTACAAGACTTTCTTATACACACTTATAGATCACTCTATATCCCCCTCTCCTTCTCAAAATCATTTCATATTTTATTTTATTTGTTTACAATAAAGACATTATTGGGTTTATGGAACAATGAGTTGGCGTCAGCGGTATTTATACTTTTTTTATATCTACAGTAAAAAAAAGTATTGTAATCGTGCGAAAATCCGAGATCGAGGTTTCAACTGATTTTCACTTTTCAAGATCCCCTGAATACGTTTTGAACATGTGTGTGTGATTAAAACGCTGTGAGCTCTCTACTGCAAAAACTATTTTAGCTATAAACTTAAATTTTGGAATGTCGGGGTCACATGTTTTAACTTAGGTCTGATTAGATTATGGCTGAAATCGAATGAAAATTGAGACCACTTTCCTCCGGGACCTAACTACATTTTACAAGATACAGCTTATGTTTATGACCTAATCAAAAATATTTTCGATTAATAGTTATAGAGATTACTGAAACACATAATTTATATAAAATAAGATTTTTTTCAGGTCGTCCGGTTTTCGAGATACATGCCGAAAATCATTTTGAAATCTAGTTTTGCAACCCGTATTCTTGGACTTTTCCTTGATTTACCCGAAAATGTTTAGTTCTATCGAAACATTGATTCTTATTCCTTTTAAAATTTCCAATCGGTATAAGTCCTTAGATTTGATATAGGATCAATGCAACTAAAGTTATAGCGACCCGAAAAATTTAAACAATAAGGAATATAAGATTCGCACCCAACCATGGTTCAAGACCTACGACAAGCCTAGATAATTTTTCACCACTCATTCGCCTTCGCCTTAACCATAATCGGCTCCCTTTTCACCTTCACAAGATACACATTCTTCCATCACCATACTGCACCTGCCAACAGCAAATAGAAGCGAATGCGAACCATCTCCTCTTGGCTTGTCCATTTACCAGCTCAGAACGTGAAAATATGTATAGTGTTCTCATTCAAAACAAGATGGTGCTCCCCACTACGGTCCAATTAATAGTGTCTCGAACCAAAACATCTTTGATACATTGTTCAGATACATTTCTGTCAATAATACAGTTATTTAACTTTACATTGTAAATAAAGGGCTGATATGATACGTCCATAAGGCCACAAACAAATTAAAAAAAAAAAAGAAGAAATATATGTATATATTTTTTTTTTTTGGGGGGGGGGGGGGGGGATTCATTGTGGTCGTGCGGGCTAGAGCGTAGGGTTTTGGTCGCATGGTCTCACCATGGTTTGCGGGTTGGAATCCCATCCGGGAGTGAGTTTTATTTCGTAGACAGAACTCCCTCCCGGGGCCATGGATGTAAATAACTAGATATAACACATTGACATGGCTAATATGCATCGTACATAAGGCCAAAAAAAAAAAAAAAAAAAAATTTAAATCGTAACTCATAGCAACGAACTTTAAAATATGGTTTATGTATTGGTAGTTATTTTAAAAAAATATAAAAATTAAGAAAAAAATATGTGACGTGGCCATTACAGGATTTTCTTATAACAACAACGCTTACAGATCACTCTCTCTCCGCTTCCCTTCTCAAAATCATTTCATTTTGTCTCTTTGTAGAGCGCTATCTTGAGAGTAGACATTCTTATACTCAGTAATCAGATCTTAATTAGCATATGTGTCTTCTATATAGCGCAGAACGCTCAGAAAATGGTCAAAACGTATTCGGGGACCTTGAAAAGTGAAAATCCGTTGAAACCTCGATCTCGGATTTTTGCGTGATTACTAAACTTTCTTATACTATAAAGAAAGTCAAAAATACAATAATGTCATTGATGTAATTATTTATCAATGGATAAGAATGGACATGCTGTTGAGAAAATCAATGCATCTAACCTCTAATTAATTCAACAAAGTGATATTTTCTAAGAAGTTTTTTTTTTCATTCTGTTTGCCTTTCGAAAAGTTATCAATGAACAATAGTAACAAGTTAAACCATTAACCATTCATTGAAATCCAGACACGCAAACACTTCTTAGATTACTTAGGTTACTTGGTCATACAACATTCAGATAAATAAATGTTTTGTTTTGTCCATTTCACAAAAATGTTTACTTAAACGGCATTACACCATTGTCGGAATCGAATTCTCGGCAGTTATTGGGGATTTTAGTTGAATTACCCCCCTTTCTTTGGCTGATTCTGTTGAAAATTAATAGGTGTTGTGCTTGTTGGGGTTTTGAATTCACATAGGATATTTTATGTTATTATGAGAGAAAGGAAAATGCACTTCAACATATGGCGGTACGGGACTGATAATGCAATTCTAAGGGAGGGAAATAATAACGTAGTCCAAGATACATGGGAGGGAAAGGATAACGCAGTCCTACATTCAAGGGAGGGAAAGGATAACGCAGGAAGGAAAGGAATAACGCAGTCCTATATCCAAGGGAGGATGGAATGGACAACGCAGCCCTACACAAGGAAGGAAAGGGATAACACAGTTATATCCAAGGGAGGGAAAGAATAACGCAGTCCTACACACAAAGAAAGGGAAAGGATATCGCAGTCCTACATTTAAGAGAGGGAAAGGATAACTCAGTCCTACATTTAAGGGAGGGAAAGGATAACGCATTCCTACACACAAGGGAGGGAAAGGATAACGCAATCCTACACACAAGGAAGGGAAGGAATAACGCCGTCCTATATCCAAAGGAGGGGGGAAAGGACAACGCAGTCCTACACAAGGAAGGAAAGGGATAACACTGTCCTATATCCAAGGGAGGGAAAGAATAACGCAGTCCTAAATTCAAGGGAGGGGAGAGATAACGCAGTCCTATATCCAAGGGAGGGGGGAAAGGACAACGCAGTCCTGCACACAAGGAAGGGAAAGGATAACGCAGTCCTACTCACAAGGGAGGGAAAGAATAACGCAGGCCTACATTGCGGGATGGAAAGGAAAATTCATTCCTATTTATAGGAGTAGGAAAGGAAAACATTGTCCAATGAGAGAACCAGAAAAACGGAGAAAATCCGTAGTAGTAAAGCGTATTTGCTGAGTGTAAAAAGGAAGGTGGAGAGAGCAGTGAATAAATCAACGTAGAAAAGAGATGACGCAGTCTTTGTTGAGGGAACGCTTCACCCTTTGTACAATTATAAGAATGAGTGTGTGTGGGAGCACAAAGGTGAGTGGGTAGTGGCCAAGTACTCAAGTTGGACAAAGTATAACAACCAGTCAGACCCAGTTTACAGTAAAAACTTTTTCTCTTCTTCAGATAACCAACACTCGCAACAGTTTACTATAGTGGCTAGTCATTGACAAGTTGGTACGTAGTTTGAAGGCTACTGCAAAATGGAGTTGGCAAAAGAAAATATCCGATGTACAAACTATAGACACAGATACGAAAGATAAATTCCAACTGCACTTTGTGAAACTGGCCGAAGATGAAGACGGTTCTTTCTTCAAGTTTTACGATCCTGACGACAGAAAGCCAGTCTCTTACAAAATGAACATTGGCTTTTTTTATGTGTCTCTGGAGGGGATAAATAAAACTTTGGATCAGGCCTCGCTCAGCTCTTAGACAAATTGGAATGAAACAACTTCAGATACTTTACCTTCAAAATATTGTCTAAAAGGATATAAAGGCTTCTTGTTGCAAATGGGACATGTAGCTACTTTAAAGTCATGAAACATATGTTATTTTAAACTCAAGAAATGTTGCCACATGTAGCAAACTTGTAGAAAGCACGTTCATGTCAGCTGCGGTCCTGCGGATCTTTATTTAAAATGTATAACTTCGGAAATTCCCTACGCTCGTTGAATTAGATATTAGTAGAAAAAGATAAGTTTTGGCGCAAGGATAATGTGCAAGATGGCGTTCGTCATAAAATGGTTGCCAACGGGTTAGTATTCTTTTTCAATGGAGGGGCAACCCTCTCACCTATCCGACGACCCTCTTTCCCACCTCATCCATTCACCTCTCTAGCTTCCCTTCTTCTAACCACTACTTTTTAATCTTTACCTTACACTGCCACTTTTCATTTAAGCCTCAATAATAATTTTTATTTACGCACTTCCTCATTCATTTCTCTTTATTTCTTTACTAACTTACAACTCCTCCCCTACCACAGATTTGTGACTAATCTCTTTTGTATTTTAATAATCATTAGCCATAACCACTCTCATCCTACCCAGTAAATGGTGTCGTCAAATGTCTTAAATTGATCTCGGTTAAGGCGAAAGAGGAGTCAGAAAAGTGCCATAATCGTAGAATCCATTTTCTGGCTTCCCAGATTTTTGTTTTTAATTTTGGAAAATGCACTGAATCAAAAATCGATTTTGGGAATATGGAAAGTCATTATTAATGTTGTGAACATTTTACCAGGTGGCCCAACATCAAAAAATTGTAGAAAAAATTTAAAATAGAAAATCGTCGGCAGTCATTTAATAGATGTTCTGAAGAGAATGACATCTTGTAGGTTCACCTATGTTCAGTAGAATCGTCGGCATCGTTTGCAGACGATAAAACAACGAGGAAGGTTGAATATCTACAATCGGGCTATGCGGGAGTTTATTTGGTGACGTAATAATGATATGTCTGAGTCTGACATATGGCTTTAATTCTCAATTCTCAAGACAATAAAACTAGACGAAAAAGAAACTTGTTGTCATTAGAACAGAGACACTGAGTACACAGGATTAAAAGAGAGTAAAGGATTCGAAAAGATTGATTTTTGATCTTTTCCTCGCGAATTTGTAGTAACAATAAAAATGTAGCTAAATTCGGGCTGAGGCTGATGATTGGCGTAGGCCTCTGCTTATGGGGCTTTTTGGTCCTTTTCATGACGTTTGGAGGATGTGGCAGAGGCCGCGAGGCGGGAAGGCCCCAATGGTCAGGGCCCAACCATATCTAGATTAGGTACGCAATATATCAAAATATTGGTATATGTGTGTATCGACAGCATTATGACTCATGGTGGGCTTTAACTAAGAGGTCATATCGTCTGAGTCACATGATCTAAGAGGTCATATCTATATTAGCTAGTTATTAAGACGCATGCCGCTCTTTCGTCGCTCTGGAGGAAATGAGCCTGATTCTATAGAGGGAATCCTTAATTTTGCTTACCTAGATTACGTATAATTTGCTTACCTTACGTGCTCAAGGTTTTTCTACCTCCCAAATAAAAAAACCTAAGAGCCTCGACCGGATTTCGAACCCGCGATCTTGACCTCAGTTCCCTGGAATTACAAGTCTTGAAGCACATTATATTACTGTCAATTTCACGCAGAAATCATCACTGAAAGCAGTGAGTTTCCATGTTAAACTGTCTCATTTGGTACTTAGTTGATGAAGGGAAACTTGAAACGGTACCAGTGTTTCAATTGTGTCCAATTAGCCTCAGAGATGGCACACATGTGTTACCTGAGATGAACTTGTCCAACTTTTAGGGGGGCATCTGAGGGAATAGTCACTTCATATGCAAAACATTTGTTAATCCAATTTTACGATAGGTACCAGCTGTACTTACTCTTATCAACCAAGAGAGGCATAACAAAAGGAGATTAGGTTTAACGGAATTCCGAAGAAGTATGAGTAATATTTACTGAAGATTAGTTATGCAAATGACTTATGCCCGAGCTTCAACTTCTCTCATGGAACGTTTTGGTTTCTTGGTTTTTCTTCGGATAGACACTTATCCATTTTCTTTTGTTTTTCTTTCGGGTGCACCCCTATTGTTGGACATCACCCTATCGTGCATCGAGAGAGCTCGGGATCAAGGAAGGTCAGGTTTATAAGCTTTCATTCATTCATTTCATTCACAATGGCGCGACAACCCACTAGTGAGTCAAGGCCTCCTCTAAATCCAAGCAGGCTCCTCGCATCATTAGCCACACCATCCTGCCACCAAAGCTTCGGTCCGACATCGTCTTCCTCGGAATCTCATGTTCGCCCATCCTGGCCACATGTCTGACCCACCTGAGTTTCCCTGACAGCAGCCAAGTGACCCTTACAACGTCTGGTTCCTGATTGAGGGAATAGACTTCTTGGTTCGTAACTCGTCTCCAGTCTTCTCAATCGCGTATTGTGCCACGTATTCGGCGGATGATTTTTCTATCGAAGACCAGAAGATGTTGTTCATCTGACTTGGAGATAGTACAAGCCTCGGATCCGTATGTTAGGATGGGGCGGATCAACGTTTTGTAAAGCCTGAACTTTGTTTTCCTTGTAAGGAGGCGACTTCTTATATGATGCCTCTGGCCGAAGAAGCTCCTTGACGTCTCGGAAAGACCTTCCTACGATGTCAATGTAATCGGCATATACTAGGATTATAAACTTTATTATAATCAAGATAAGGCTGTGATGGGCTGGGGGCAACCACTGGTAAACCAGCTGCCGTTGGTCCAGTCCCAGATACGATCCTGTCTTGCGAATTACCGCCACCCTGTCCTACCCTGTACAGCGGGCATTCGAGGACTGAATGTTCAGTAGTCTCGATACCGCCTCATGAACAGTTCGAGTTGACCGTCCGCAGAGCACGACCAAGATTGTTGCCATTTCTCCACTATCCATTCCTGCAACGCTCTCGTCTGGACTGTCCACGCATCTCTTCTTCCAGGGCTAGGCGTAAGGGCTCATCAATATCTGCTCCTAAAGGCATATTGCGTCTACAGTAGTACGAGACAACAGTACCATCCATGACCAAAACTATGGGGAGTGCTCCCGCCAGCACCTGTAGCGCAGCCATAGAGACAGTTCGATAAACCGTTGAAACCCTAACAATCCACCAACCGGCAGCAGCGTATCTTGCTTTTTCTTCTTCTTCTGTTTCCCATGTATCTAGGATAAGGGCTCCTCTTTTAATGGTCAAGAACGACTGAAAATGTTAAAGAAAAACGAAAACGAGTCTTCTATTTATATTCACCATTATTCATAGTTAAACTTTTCAAATCCCACAATTTTGGCCATTTTCGCGATGATGTCATTCAGGTTAGTTAGTTATTATGACTGCCCAGGCTTTAACTCCGAGATAATGGTACTTGCGCGCTCTTTCGTCACTCTGGTGGACATGAGCCCGACTCTATTATATGGTATATTATACCCAATTATTATACTTTTTTTTTACTTCCTCAACTATACTCATTATAATAATTGTATAACTAAATAACTCTAATAACTGCCGATGTATTAAATATAAACAACATTCATATGAGGATACTGGTTCTGGAGAGGGAGCAAAAAGTTAATTGATTAATTCGTTCTGGGGAAGTACATTGCCGGGGATTTTTTTTTTTTGTTTGTATTGTTTGTAAGTTGTCGCTGCCCTCAGGCGATACTCAGGAGACTACAAGAGAACTCTGTAGTCGCCTGCTGTGGCTTGGAAACAGTAGTTCTGACTCCAAATATTTGCTGTGTTATCTCTCAGCTCCAAATGTCGGCCTCAAATGAACTTAGATCCAAAACACTTCAGTCAACTTGGAGACAGGATCCAAATTAACTCCAACCTTGGAGCTTCACCATTCCACTTCTAATTCATAGTAATATCAATGTTCCAGGTTCGATTCCTAAAGGAGCTTCCATCCCAATATTAAACTCAAGAGAATTACAAAAAGTCAAAAACCCTAATAAATGTCTATGTAATGTATGAACTTAGAAATTTAGTATGAAGATTGAGAAGTCCCTCAGAAAAATCTATTAATTTTTCAAACAAATCATTAAACTGGGTTCAGAGGGAGAGCGCAAACTTAGGTCATTAATTCGAGGTAGAGTGAAGTACACTGTGATTCCCTTTAATAATTAAGTAATCTATTGATTTTTACTCCAAAACGGTCAATTGGTTATGTAGTAAGAGCGAAAATTTAATAGATTAATTCATGCTGGCAATCAGAGGTAGAGCACAAGATCGAGGGTTCGAAACCCGGCTGAGAATCCCCTTCAGTTTAACTTTCCCTCAGCTTTACGAGGTTATGTAATCAGTCAAAAATTCGATGCGGCGTTTTCAAAGAAATTTTATTTTTATGTAGGTATTTCAATAATTACCATCTTGTAGCCCTTTTTTGGTCTCATTTATATTTTATTATTTTTTTTTTTCTCTTCATTACCATACAACAAAAACAATATTTCGTCCTACCAGGACATTTTCAAGTACATCACTGAAAAAATATTACATCCACAATCACTTTCACAATCTAAACAAGTTAGCCATATCATAAAATTCTTCTTATCATAAAAAAAAATGACACGATATATTAGAATATATTATAAGGAAAAAAAAGGAGTTTTAACATATATGTAAAGAAAAAAAAAAAATGTAAGTAAAAGATACAAAGAATTTTATGATATGGCTAACTTGTTTAGATTGTGAAAGTGATTGTGGATGTAATATTTTTTCAGTGATGTACTTGAAAATGTCCTGGTAGGACGAAATATTGCTTTTGTTGTATGGTAATGAAGAGAAAAAAAAAAATAATAAAATATAAATGAGACCAAAAAAGGGCTACAAGATGGTAATTATTGAAATACTTACATAAAAATAAAAACTTAATAGGTCTCAAACAATCGTATATATGATACGAAATTGAAGATAAAAAGAAATTTTATGTTTTCCGATCTATAGTTTCCAAATATTAAAAAAAAAAAATAGGTCTGCCTGCCTGTGAACACGATAACTCCTAAAATGAATGTTTCGATACAAAATTTATGAGGATTTAGGAGCCCCTATGTAGCGCAACTATCGACGGGTATTGTAAGGTGAGCGAAAAGTTAATAGATAAATTTGTTGTGGGGAAGTACATTGCCCGGTGATTCCTTTATTTTCCCTCGACAATATATCAGAGGTTAGGTCCTATGTGTCAGACTAACTGTGATAAATGAACACGTTGGAAAGAACTGAGAACATTTGACATTTATTGAAACCGAGCTACGTCCGTTGGAGGTGAAATGTTGACGCGGTCATTTGCTGCCAACACTCTCAACACAAGGAGACCGACCCTCTTTTTAACCCCATGGATACACATAGCACGAATTAATCAGTTACTTTTTTGATATGAATTAAACTCAATATTTTCTAAATTCTCATACTAACTTTTGTGTCGATACATCCATTACTTCGGTAGTTACTCAAATATTTGAGTTGAGCCCCACTTATTAACCTTTCTTCTTCTAACCATTCCTCTAAAAATTAATAAGTGTCGCTTTTATGGTGTTTTGGACTCACGTATGAAATTTAGTGTCGATACATTCATTACATCGGCAGTTATTGAGGTCTTTGAGTTGAGCCCCACTCATTAACCTTTCTTCTTCTAAAGATTCCTCTAAAAATTAATAAGTGTCGCTTTTATGGTGTTTTGGACTCACATATGAAATTTTGTGTCGATACATTCATTACATCGGCAGTTATTGAGGTCTTTGAGTTGAGCCCCACTCATTAACCTTTCCTCTTCTAACGATTCCTCTAAAAATTAATAAGTGTCGCTTTTATGGTGTTTTAATGTGTGAAATGTGATTGTGTTCACATATGAAATTTTGTGTCGCTACATTCATTAAATATTTCCCTGGAAACGTGACCGCATTGCCAATCCAATTACATTAATCCGATCCTGAGTACCAATAATAATATTAATAGGTCCTTAATTATCGTTTCCTTGAAACAGGCCCTTATTGTGTACTGAGAAGTTCTGCGCTTAATGTCTGCTTCACTCAAGATTAAGTTGGTATAAACTTTGTTTGATATCAAGTGGACTGTTTGATACCTATGTAAAAAATGTACCTGTGAAAATAAAAATTCATTGATTCTAGGTCTCCATGGGCTCCGGTTCTTGCCTGGAAACGTGATTCCGGGTTTACAAAGAGAACGGAAACTTTCGAGTGTATCCTGGGTGTAGGCTCAAAAGATGTCGAAGAGCCCTCAATATGGAAAAAAACAGAAGTTAAGGGTCCAACCAAATACAGAGATCGAAGGTTTAAACCGAGTTTGGAAATTTATTTGTAAGCCGGAGTGTAGCCTTGAATTCGGAGATCGCTGATATATATATTGGTATCTACGATGATAGACAACATGACAAAAGATAGATAAAATAATATTTGGTTGGTCCTAACCAATATATAGAATCAGAGGGCGCCGGTAGCTCAGTGGTATGCGTGCTTGTCTTCTGAGCTCAAGATCGTGGGTTCGAAACCCGACCGAGGCCCTTAGTTTATTTTATCTGGGAGGTAAAATAAACTTAAGCACGCCGTCCTTCAAATGAGACGTTAAGCGATGGCCCCGAGCCTGTACGATGTTAGGTACTCGTTAAAGACCCCTGCCGTAGGTGAATAAAAATTTAGGGTAGGCAAAATTTAGGACTTCCACAGTAGAGCCGGGCTCATGTCCACCAGAGTGACGAAAGAGCGCTCTGGTAGTAGACGATATGACCTCGTAGTTAAAGCCCGGGCATGAGACATAAAACCTAACTTAAAATATAGAATAAGGTCTTGTGGCACCGATTCCTTATATTTTCTGAAAAATCATTACCTCAATGTCGGTAGAAAGGCTTCAATAATATTCGGTTCCAGGTATACGGGAACTGATCCATCCGAGTGTGGGTCTGGAACCGTTGAATTCTAACCTTCTGTTTTTGCTCTTTCCAGGGTCCTTAGACCTCTAAATTGAGGCTACACACAAGCTCACACGTAAGTTTCCGCTCTCCCACTAAATTTTTAATTTCCTTGTATTTTTGAACTTTATCTTATGTTTTAGCTCTTTTGAGGCTCCTTCAATCTCCAAATTTGAGGCTACACCCAGAGTCACACATTAGTTTCCGCGCTCTCTCTATACCCTTCGTCTTATTTAGTGGACCCTTCGTTCATTTTTTCCTCTTTTCAGGGTCCTTTGATATATGAATCTGGAGTTTTCACCCAAACTCAAAGGTAAGTTTCCGCTCTCCCCCTAAATCTTTAGTCTGCTTATTTCTTGGACCCTTACCTCATGTTTTAGCCCTTTTGAGGGTCCTTCGATCTCTATATTGTAAGTTTTTGCTCTTCATTTTCGTCCTCATCATGTTATAGAGAAACTTTACTATACCAAGAATTATTCCAGACTGAGTGCACAGAAAGCGGCACTCATGCGATATACAAAACATGAAAGAATGGTGAGCGCTGGATTTTTTCTTTTTTCAAGCGCTCACTTTTGAACAAACTGTCTTTCCTTAAGTTCTTATCCATAGACGCAAATCGTGTCAGATGACATCAATAAAACTCCCGGACAAGAAAAAAACCTGAAGTTTTTTCTTCCCATACAGCTTTATGACTTTATCTTTACCTTTCATCTTAGGGCAGTTTGTTGAAAATTCCATATGTGTTTCACATCACGTTTCAGACTGTAAAAGAAAAGTTTTCTCTCCAAGAAAACAAGGAAGATCCGGTGGATAATCAGCGAGAGTTGAAGTTGAAGGAACCAAGAGTTGAAAGAAGCATAAATGTTTTTATTGGGGTTCGGTGTAGGGTACCCCAGTTTTCCCTTTATCCCAGAGCCCTGAGGCCCATAGGACCCACATTCCTCAGACTATACGGCCATAGGACCTCCTTGCCATAGGGTGTCCAACCCCCTTCAAACAATCACCACCCCTAACTGTATCCACCGCCACCCTATAAAAAAACCGTGTTTATTTGCCTCGTAAAATTTTTATAACTTTTTGTTCTTTTATTTTTTCCTATTTTTTTTATTCCCGTTTTAAGAATGGTCTTGTCGTCTTGAGAGAAACACCTTGAGTATACATCATCCACGTACCCACCATCTGTACCCTGAACATAAAGAATGCAGCATACCCATTCTCGGAATACACATTATTACTTCCTTAGCATTGGCGTAGCTAAGATTATTCTCTGGGGGGACCTGGGGAGGGCAGCCGGTCAACACGATCCAGATAATAAAACAATAGTTAACATTTCAGTATCATATTTTTAGTTTTAGTTTAATGTGTGGTGGTACCAGACAAAATGGTACCAGACAGAAAATATTCAAATTTACATCAGGCTATTCATCCAGTCTTATACAATAAGTATGTAGCAGTAAGTATCCTCAAATAAATAGGCCTTAATTTTCTTTTTTTTTTTCAGCAAATCGGTCCAACATTTTTTCTGAGCTGAAATTTATTTTTTACTATTTCCTTCTCGTGCAGCTGGTAGCACTAAATGTACTCTAAAAACCAATTATTTTCCCTTTTTTAATGAATACATTCTAAAATATACAGTTAGTCTTAATAAGTCTTTTTTGAGCGTAGCTCAATCTTTAGACGACTCGTGTGTTTCGTTTGTGCCCCTCCTGCATTAAAACTGTTTATCTGATCCTGATCAATTTTTGCATATTGATGGATGTCAGTCACGTGAAGGTTGTTAAAAAATAATTTCGAAAATCGGACGTACCACGGAGGAATAATCACCGAAAATATGTTCATCCATAGACTTCAATGCGAAACGTTCAAATTCTTCTCAATCGACAATGGCATGAAGCGCGCGCATGAAATTGAGGTCATAGGTCGAGGTCAAGAGTATGATTTGTTTAAAAAAATAATATATAATATAATAATAAAAAAATAATCAGAGAAAATAATTATATAAAATGGAAGTAGCATCGAGGAATAATCACTGAAAAAAACAATGAAACTGAGACCATTGTTGGAAGACATTGTTGCGGTGCTGCGCGTGAATTAAAAGTTCTCGGCGAAGCCCTTGACAAATTTTTCGGGAGAAAAAATTATTTTGGACCATATTTTTTCGTAAATAAAGTATATTCCTTGACGATAACCACGTTTTGTCGCATGGAGGGAGCTCGCGGCGTAAGCTAAGCGAGTGACCGCTAATGAATTTAAAGTCAAGGTATAGTCAATTTGAGTCACGGCTCCGCTCAATATTTGCAATTAGCAGAATGCATTGCATACCTAGTATTTTAGGTAAACATCAGGATTTTAAAATTGCCGGGCTGTTTTTGGTGACAAGCACAACGATACGTTCGGTAAACTCTCATACTTCGCCGATTGGCAGCATTCTTCAGAGTCCAAAATTTGAATCCGATTAACATTTGACTGGGAAGCTTTCTATATCCTTGTCTTGACTGTAATCTTTGTTTGTGATGGCTATTGCAACGCATGGCGGGTTTAGCTAGCATTGAATAAATAACATAATTTGATCAGGGCAGTAATTTAATATTGTTCAAAGATTGGATTTATTGGTCGTATTTATGAATCGAGGGGCAGAAATTCATTTATTTTTCCACTAAATTGAATTCACTTTTACCTCCACAGAGGACACATTGAAAGATTAAATTTTGCATTTTTTTTTTTTTTTTTTTTTTTAATTCTGTTTTTTTATGTTTCGCTGTTCGAAGTATAGATGAAGTTATGTTCTCGGATCATGTTGTCCAAAAACAAAAATCCAAGAATTGAAAAATTAGAAAAAGAAAAAAAAGTGAAGTATGTGCATAATTCCGTTTGTCTGTGTTTATGAGATAACTCCTGATAGATTAAACAATTCGACATAAACAAAAAATGGTAACGCATAAAAAAATAATTTTAAAATATTTTATTATTTTTTTTTTAATAAAAAATAATTATAACATAAAATATATATGATGGGGCCATGACAGGACTTTCATATACCAACCAAGTTTTCACAAATCACTCTACCTAACCTTTCCCTTTCACATATTCAATCCATATCGGCATTACTGGGTGTTAGAAAGTGTGTTGTCGCCAGCGAATTAATTTCATTGTTCAGCGCAATTCTGAGAGTGACTTTCTTATACCCAGTTAGTTAATTATTATGACTCATACCCGAACTTTAACTATGAGATCATATCGCCTACTACCTGCTCTTTCGTCACTCTGGTGAACATGAATCCGACTCCCTAAATTTTTATTTACCTGGGTCTTTAACGAATTCATTGTACAGACTCGGGACCATCGCTTTACTTTCCATACGAAGGACGGCGTGCTTAAGTTTAATTTACCTCCCTGTTAAGATAAACTAAGCGCCTCGGCTGGGTTTCGAAACCGCGATTTTTTTTTTTTTTTTGGCCTCGGCAGACACCACACTAGCCATTCATGTGTTATTATATCTAGTTATTTATAACATCCATGGCCCCGGGAAGGAGTTCTATCTACGAAATAAAACTCACTCCCGGACGGGATTCGAACCTGCAAACCATGGTGAGACCATGAGACCAAAGTCCTACGCTCTAGCCCGCTCGGCCACCATGGCTCCCAAACCGCGATCATGAACTCCATAAGCAAGCACGCATACGACTGAGCTTAATTTGAGATTAATTTGATTGTGTGTGTGGGGGGGGGGGGGGGGGGGGGGGGGAGAGAGGATGATATGTACAAAGGTGGTTGGTATAAGAAAGTCCTGTTATGACCACGTCATATATATTTCATTTTAACTTTCTTATACCAATAGTATGAGAAAGCAGGGGCATAGCCACGGAGAGGGGAGGGGGGGGGGGGCACGCGCCCCCCCCCCCTGGCCAGAGCAAAGAACCAAGATAAAAATTAAATAAACGAAAAAAATAGTTTTTATTAAAAATGAATTGCTTGCAAGTTAACAATAGGATCTTCAAATTTCCCGTGCGTCTTATTCCTAAATGAGCAATCAGCTGTTACATTAATGTAAATGTACAAAACAAGTCATATTACATTTATTTAAATATACATGAATTCGATCATTTCATTTCCTCGCTCAAAATTGTCATTTATGTTATACTTTATACTCTTAAAGCTGATTTTACATGCGCAGTAAAAATGCAAAAGCGCAGCAGCAGCAAATGAACGCTATTAAATGTGAGTCATTTCTAAAAGCACAGAAACCACAGCGTTCATTTGCTGCTGCTGCGCTTTGCATTTTTGCTGCTCATGTAAAGTCAACTTAAGTATTACAGTCAGTGGTTACCTCAGGGGGAGCTTCTAGAGGTCCGAGTCTCCCAAATTAATAACAAAAAGTCTGCAGCGCTACCACGGAAACTGTGGGCTGGGCCCCCGAGAGTCTATACCCCCCTCGTAGTCTATACCCCCCTTTGCCCCCCCCCCCGCTCAAAATCCTGGCTACGCCTTTCTTAAAGAAAGTATTATAATCGTGTGCAAATCCGAGATCAAGGTTTAACGGATTTTGATGTTTCAAGGTCTCTTGCGTTATGTCCATTTAGAATTTAATGTATTTAATACAGTGTTAGTTCCAGAATATATTTCTCAGAAATGAGATAAATATAGAGACTGGAAGCTATTCTAGAAAATATAAGTATTTGGGTCATATCAAATGGGCTTTTGTTAACTTCAAAGAATTCTAAAAAAAAACTTGTACTAACTAATGATTTGAACTTTGACTTTTCCCTTTTTCCCTCTCAGTTCTTGAATCAGAGATAAGGGTATCTCGTGTTCCCATGCCTTGGCATTAACGATGCCAGGGCATTTTGGATTCTCGCCGTAAATGGACGCTTGGAGGTGGTATCGCGCTCTTTCTTCGCTCTGCTGAAAGCGCTTCCGTGAATGTTAAATTTTATGTATAGGTAATCAAACGATTGCAACATATGTCCCCCCCCCCCCCCCCCCTCGTCATGATGAATAAATTTACCCCTACCCCCTTTCCCCGCGGCATTATTTTGAATTTAAAATTTTTTTTGCATATTTTTCCCCCTTCGCTTCTAGGTTACTAATTAACTTATAACTAGGGTTGTTTGAGGGCGAAAATGGGGATGAACGTTTTTTGTACCAGAAATTATTTCTTTAATACGAGTCGTCGAATCACCGGCAATGTACTTCACCAGAACAAAATAATCAATTGAAGACAAACAGGGGCTTCTCAATCCTCATACTAAATTTCATGTCGATATATTATTAATATTATTATTTTATAGGCCAGAGTAGGCCTATTGTGTGCCCTGTGTGTTGGGTACCTTCAGGGGCCCTGTATCTTTAATAAAGACCAGGATTCTACTGCAGTTCATTACCTGCTTTGGTTCCGTTATGACAGACCTGAAGCAGTAAAACCTCATGCTATCTAGTTTTACTCTGGCTCAGAATATGAACCAGAGTTTAATTTTTCTCGTCACATTTCCTGCACAGAGGATTTCTAGCGATGCCCCTATCTTGCAGGAGTTCGTTCATATGACAGCGTCCTGCCATCCTTGCGGTGCTCTTAGAGATCCCGCAGAAGGGTTCCGATACTATAGGTATTTTGTCAGCTCCTGACCGGGCCAGTTGATCAGCCCTGATGTCCTGACACCCATCTCCATCAGGGACTCCAGTGCTTGAAGGCATTCCAGGACGATTTTGAGATCTATGATGACAGTTCGCAACGCTTGCAACGCTGCTTCGCTGTCAGACAGTATCAAGATTCGTCCTCTCCTGATGTTCCGGCTCTTTATAAGCCAGGCACACCCTAGGATGGCATATACTTCAGCTTGGAACACAGTAGGATACACACCTAGAGATATACTAGTATCTCCCTTGACTATCCTCCCATGTATTCCAGCTCCAACTCCTCTCTCGGTTTTTTAGCCGTCTGGAAACTGTACTCTGGATAAAACACGTTCATATATCTTGTCGGGGTTGGTGTTGATATATACGTTACTAATATATATGTTACTTCCCTAAATATACAAAGTATAGGAGAAGTTATGTAATTGGTCAAAAATTCGATGCGGAGTTTTGAACGGAATTTCATATTTTCCAGTCTCTAGATTTCAAACATGAAAAAAAAGTCTGTCTTTCTGTGTGTCTGTGAACACGATAACTCCGGATACAATGATTGTATCGAGACGAAATTGTGAGACCATTGTCATAAGGACAATACCGGTCGATTTTTAGTCAAATCGGTGAAAAGGAGGGTGATTAGGAGAGAAACATAAAACAAAAACGTCGTTGTATTCTTAAATTTGAGATGAGAACAATATGAAAGAAGTTATAGGCATTATTGGGTATAAGAAAGTCACTTCCAAAATTATGCCAGTAAGAAATAATATTGAGGAGGAGTCATTTGTACAAAAGTGGTTGTTATAAGGAAATCCTGTTATGCTATTGTGATGTATAAAAATACACACATTTAAATTATTAATATAAAAAAATTAATTATATTTATTTTTCTATAAAATCCAAAAAGCAACTGAATTAGTAAATAAATAATATGATTGCATTTTCTTTTAAAACAAATGAGTAGAAAACAAAACACGGCCAAATTCACGGTAGGAGTGAATTAACAATAAAATAGATCCGCAAAGAAGGTATAGTTATTTATTTATATGTACAAAATAAATATGCCCAAAAATATATAACTTAAATTTGAAGAATGGCAAAAATATAAAACAGAAAAAAGATTGAAATAGTTTTAAGAATTTAGTTCGTACGATTTGTCTTTTGATTTTTGTTTCAATATTTAGTTTTTAATTTTATAATGTAGATGTAAAAAAATAAACCCAATTATTTATTCTCTTAAACTCTATCCCTGTTGGCCCAGTAAGATAACTGATACTTTTGGATTAGATTTATATTTTTGCAAAATTTAGAAAACGAGATGGCATCTCTTTAGAAATCCAAATGAAAAGTTTGTTAATTGAAATTTTTTTTAAATTAGTTTTGAACTTTTGATATTTTTTTTAGGGCCCTTTTCGGAAACTACTGTAGAAATCAAAATTTAGTAAAAGATCAGAGATAAAATTTTTTTACAGGAAATGTGTTAATTTTATTTAATTATTATTATTTCATTTTAATTTTATTTATTATTTAACAAAATATTGTTTTTTACCACACCATATCAGTAATTTTAAATTATGTTTTTAAAAAAGGTTTTATCAGACAGCCTGTTGAGTACAACCTGAAAAGCAGGTAGCACAAAATAATAAAATTTGTGAAAGGTCAGACTAATAGAACAGTTCATCTACCAGTGAACGGTGAACGAAAAAATGTTTTTAAGGAGGTCTTAGTTCAATGAGAATATTCTCATCAAAAAATGAGGTCTGAGTCTATTGTAAGACACATTTTTTTTCCATCCAGGAAGGAATCTTTCAGCAGAAATTCTGCAGTAATATGGCCTAATGACGACCATTGACAAGAGTTCTTTCAGACTTTTTTCTAGAATTCTGATCAGCGGGAGGATCTCGTTAGCTCAAGGAAACCCTCTCATAGAATCCAATGAATCCTTCAACGATTCCGTTTATCATAATCATCTTTTAACCATCAAGTGAAGACATTTTATGCAAATACATAATACACGATTCTCAGCACTAATTTTTATATGATTTCCATGACTCAAGAATTTAAATTTAGAAACTATGCAACGTTTAACCTTGTAACATTAAAAGTGAAAATAGATATACTCTGAGGTAGAATGCTTGCTTACTGAGCTCAAAATCGCGGGTTCGAAACTCAGCCAAGGTCTTTAGGTTTTTTATCTGGGAGGTAAAAAAACCTTGAGGACATCGATGGTTGGGACGTTAAGCGATGGTCCCGAGCCTGTACGAAGTCAGGTACCCCGTTAAAGACTCTACTCTGGATGAATAAAACTTTAGGGTAGAAAAAATTTAGGACGAAAGAGCGCTCTGGTAGTAGGAGATATGCCTCGATAAAGCCTAGGCACGAGTCACAATAACTAACTAGTAATTTTTATACTTACAAAATCGATTATGTACACAATGCAATTTTTAATAAATTTTAAGTTTTAAGACCCTCTGATTTCAAAAATGAAAAAATAAATGTCTTTCTGTTAGTGATTGTTTTATTTTCTATGTAGCCAGAACCCCTTTCTTTCTCACACAAAATTATAGTTACAATGAATGCATTGACAAGAAATTGCATATGAATAAACCAAAACGCATATTTTCAGTCAAATCGGCCAAAGGGTAGGGGGGATTAGGGGGAAGGCTTAACATAAAAACTAATAACAGCCGTTGTAATGAATGTATCGACACAAAATTTAGTATGAAGATTCAGAAGCCCTTATTTAGGAAAGTCAACTGTTATTTTTAGCTAAAAACGGTCGGTTGACATAGAAGGATGAGCGAAAATGTAATTGAGTAATTCATCCTGGGGAAGTGATTCATCAACGCCTTTTTTTATCTGGGAGCACGCCGTCCTTTGGTTGGGATGTTCTCGAGCCTGTGCGATGTCAGGTACTCGTTAAAAACTTGGGACTCCCATAGTAGAATCGAACTCATGTATGGTAGTAGGCGATATGACCTCGTTGTTGCCCGGGCATGAGTCACAATAACTAAAATGCAGTTTTGTTGGATCATCTAGTTCTATTTTTTTAAATCCTTATCTCATATTAGTTAGGTCTAGCTGCTAGCTGGTTTCTCCGCTCAAGGGCCCCCCCGTTCAGAATTAATATGAGGTAAAATTATGAATATAGTCCATGGCATGTCTGGTAGTAGGCGATATGACCTCGTTGTTGCCCGGGCATGAGTCACAATAACTAAAATGGAGTTTTGTTGGATCATCTAGTTCTATTTTTTTTAAATCCTTATCTCATATTAGTTAGGTCTAGCTGCTAGCTGGTTTCTCCTCTCAAGGGCCCCCCCTTTTCAGAATTAATATGAGGGAAAATTATGAATATAGTCCATGGCATGTCTGGTAAATATTAATAACACAACTGTGGCTTGGCTGTCATTAGAGGGGAATAGAAATAGGAGGTCACTCCTCTGTGTGCTGTGATAAATATATCGCGGAGCAGAAGGAAAATGTGATATATTCGGGGGTTTCTCTCAGGTCCATCCTCTCCCTATTTACATATAACACAGTGGAGGAGGATCCTTTGGTGATAAAAACCAAAATATGCTCCCATTCACACATTCCTCACTTGGTACACATATCGCACGCTGGGAAGAATACTGGTATAAGTCCGAAAAATCGGTTTTTGAGTTATATATACCACTAGGTAGAGCTCGTCTTGCTCTACGTAGGAGTAGTAGCGTTATAAAGATAGCACAAGGAGTGACCGCTAGAGAGCAGAAAAACCACTATGCTTTTGAGCAGAAAGTCTACTTCGAGGCGGGAGAAAAGCGGTTCAAAATCAGTTTTTTTTAACTAGATTGACTTGGCAAATGTCGGAGGCATAGTTTTTTAATGCATCATTACCGAGTGCAATTTGAAACAATAATTGGTGCGCCCGCAATAGGTGAGTGTAGAGTTGAAAAATCTTTAAACTCGATTTTCTCAAAACCTATTTTTCGGTCATATACCAGTATTCTTCCCAGCCTGCGATATATTGTTGTTTCAAAAAAAAAAAAAAAAAAAAAGTTGTCGCCCCCCCTCAGAAGAGAATTTACTGATTTCATATATGATAGTGAGATGAAGTGGGACGAGATATATCATAGAAGTTTTAGACTTTCCGGTTTTCAACGCGACATCGTCATCATCTGTGGCACACCTATGGATGAATACATATAAAATATAAATAATGAAAGGTAATTAGTAAAATCTTAATGCATCTGAGTATATATTAACAAAATTTAAAAAAAAAATTAAAAATTGCTTACACCACCCGTACAGTGTAGAGGCTAAAGGAATATTGGCTAGCTCAAAGGGGTGGGGGTAGCAAAGTAACTAAATAACTATGTATGTATTTTATGTGTTAAACCCCCTTTTGTCTGAATTGATTGAATTAATAAGTGTTGTCCCTATGGAAATATGTATACACATCTAAAATTTTGTGTCGAAATATTGATTTTATCTGGGAGTTGTCACTACTTTGTATGTCTGTAGAGGAAAAACAACTAAAAATATAGTAAGTCAGCTTAAATTGTTGTCCCCACACTATTTATTGTGATTCTATTGTGTCATCGTCAGTGGTATATCGCCTATTGTGTAATCCTCAGTGGTACATCACCTATTGTGCCATCCTCAGTGGTACAGCTTGTGTCATCTTCAGTGGTACATCACCTATTTTGTCATCCTCATTGGTACCTACATCACCTATGGTGTCATCCTCAGTGGTACATCACCTATTGTGCTATCTTCAGTGGTACATCACCTATTGTGTCATCCTCATTGGTACCTACATCACGTATGGTGTCATCCTCAGTGGTACATCACCTATTGTGTCATCCTCAGTGGTACATCTCCTAATGAGTCATCCTCAGTGGTACATCACCTATTGTGTCATCCTCAGTGGTACATCACCTATTGTGTCATCCTCAGTGGTACATCACCTATTGTGTCATCCTCAGTGGTACATAATCTATTGTGTGTAGTGAATTGATATATATTTTTGAAATTTTTGGATTCAGGTAACAATGAAAACTACAAAATTCCCGCGTAAACTCACCATCAATTTTTTTACCGATGATATAATGTCCCCTATATAATGTATTTTTCCTCTTGTCTAGCAACCAAATAATATAATTTCATAATACATTTTTATTGGTTTAAATTGAACTGATATATATTTTTTTATTTGTATATGAGATGCGTGATTTAATAAATCCTTCAAACAAATTTCCCTAGTGACCTGATTTCAATATTCCAGGAATTCTGTCTCACATTTCCCTGTTCCTCGGACGGCCATGGTCCGGCATTGTGCCAATAAATTTAATTCTGCTGAACATTTTTCACAGCCAATT
The DNA here is from genome assembly GCA_963662175.1 of Aradus depressus. Classification (NCBI taxonomy): domain Eukaryota; kingdom Metazoa; phylum Arthropoda; class Insecta; order Hemiptera; family Aradidae; genus Aradus; species Aradus depressus. Next base: position 27,209,155 of record OY759224.1, read on the forward strand.
TCATAAATTTTGTGTAAAACCATTCTTTTATATGAATCAGGATGTTTTGGCGCGGGCACATACCATCCGTACATACATGAATGAGGTATGTATTTCCGTTTGTTATTAAATTATATCTTTTACTTCATCAGCTATACGAAGTATAGGGGAAGTTATGTAATCGGTCAGAAATTCGATTCGGAGTTTTCATCGAAACTTCATGTTACCGACCACTAGATTCCAAATTTGAAAAAAAAAAATTAATGTGTGAGTGACGCGGTACTCACGAGAATTGATGTATAAACATGTGCTTTAGTTTCAAAAACTTGCTGTAATGCACTGATTTTGTTTATGACGTGTATGTATGAGAAATTATACTTCCAAATTTATTGTTTATACATGAAGTTATAGGTTTGTGATAGCTAAAATAAGATATATACAACTGTAATTGTAGTGTCTAAATACCGTGAGAATACAGCGTCGATGGTAGTTTTCGAATTTGTTGTTGAAATGCTTCGATTCGTATTCATTTGTAGATTAAGTTTGTCATTTAAAAATGAAATAAGCTGTTCGGTATCTCCAGAAATGGGTATAAACATTATATTATTTGTTGTGACAATATGACAACAAATATATTGTTTATTGATCGATATTTTCAGCAGTTATTAATTATATAGGTATATTAATAACTATATTATATAATATCAAATAATAATATATTGTAACAACCGTCGTGGGTATGATTTAATTAATTATACTTATTTGAATTCGCCAGCTATATGAAACTCAATTCTAAGGGTCATTTCTTTTTGTAGGTTCTTTGAAAGGCCGACAAAGTCACAAATTCCAGTAAAGAAAAGGGAAATAGGTGATAAATCATTATAAATAATTGTTCAATAAATAAAACAAACTTATTTTTGAAATATTGTCTATTCCACTAAAGATATATATACATATATAACTACCGGTTTCGGCTTTATACCATCGTCAGGTCTAGTTATGAACTAAGTCAGTTTGCAGAGAGCGACCCTTCAAATACATCTCAGGTCAAAGGGTGGTATTAAAACTTGGGAGTCCCCCGGCTGTACCGTTAGCTAACTCATGAAATATTTCTTAACAAAACCTAGTTCTAAATTTACATAAAACAATGTCACTAGACTAATACGGGAAAAATAACAAATAATTAAGTACAAATACAAGTAAATAATAAAAAATAGAAATAAAATTAATAATAATGTTAAGATTTAGATAACTTGAAACATATATGGAACCAAATATTAATAACAGATAATACAAACATATATGTGGAAACAGAACTGGTTTAGGGTGTTAACAAAGGGGAATAGTTGAAATAAATTTGGTCATTCATACAAATGTTCCTTTTGTTAGCTTTATTTATTTCTAATTGTTCTAAGCTATTAAGTAGCCTGCTTTTTGGGCAATAATGGAGATATTTGATGCCTGTAGATGGGTCGAAAGTGTGGCTATTGTCAATTATGTGGGTCGCGGATGTAGAACGGTTTCCTCGGTTCTTTATTTCGGCCGTGTGTTCTTTAATTCTTTCCTTAAAACGACGTCCTGTCTGTCCAATGTATAATTGACTGCACGTCGCACATTCTAGACTATAAACTCCGCTTCTATTTTCAATATCTGTTCTGTCCCTACCTCTCTCTAGGCACTGGCTTATGGGATTGATAGTTTTAAACCTAGAGAGAGGTAGGGACAGAACAGATATTGACATATAACAGATAGGGACAGGTTCCACATATATGTTTCAAGTTATCTAAATCTTAACATTATTATTAATTGTATTTCTATTTTTATTATTTACTTGTATTTGTTCTTATTTATTTGTTATTTTTCCACGTATTAGTCTAGTGATATTGTTTTATGTAAATTTAGAACTAGGTTTTGTTAAGAAATATTTCATGAGTTAGCTAACGGTACAGCCGGGGGACTCCCAAGTTTTAATAGCACCCTTTGACCTGAGATGTATTTGAAGGGTCGCTCTCTGCAAACTGACTTAGTTCATAACTAGACCTGACGATGGTATAAAGCCGAAACCGGTAGTTATATATGTATATATATCTTTAGTGGAATAGACAATATTTCAAAAAATAAGTTTGTTTTATTTAAATAACTATTAGGTTAAGATGCTTCGATAGCTTAAATTTGTCACAATAAATAAAATTTGTGGTAAAAGAAAATAATATATCAGTGTAAATTTAGAAAAATACAATATATAATATTTCAATATTGAGACAGTCGGTGCTCCTGCCTCATGTTCACATTTGTGCAAAGATTCGGTAATTGGATATTATAAAAGGAAAAGAAAGATAAAGAATTATAAAATACAATGACGAGGGATTGGCGAATGGGAGAGAGAGACATATTGCAGATCTAGGAAGCAGAGATGATAAATTATTAAGTATTTGTGATATAACCACAATGATAATGACTTATTATGTTGTAATAAATAATTAAGAATCAAATAACAAAACAGGCATATAAAACAGACGTAGTAGAGTACCTATTAATAAATATAAATCATTTTCGAAAATGGTACGGTTCATCGAAAAGAGCTGGACTACTCTGCGAAGAAATGAACGAGTAGTTGAACCTCAAATCATCAATGTTTGATGGAACGTCGAGCCCGACTCCTGGATGTGTTGGATCCAGCTTGCTGCAAAGCAGATTCACCTTCAACTTATTTTACATGTTACAGTAATTCTGCATAGACCCTGATCACATCCTCAAGACCACAGCAGCATATATGGTTTAAACCTACCATTTGAATGGCTACGATGCACGAGATATGATGGGATGGAAAGCATGGCGATTTACAACCACGAGGAGAGACCACTTTGTACGAGAAGACTGCCCTGTCCTCATGGATTCTCAACAATGGATGAGTAGCATGTTTTATCAACCATATTATTATAAACTAAAAATTATAAATTTAAATAATTCTAAAATAAATGTCTGAAAATAAAGTAAATGAACCGTATCTAAAATTTAAATCAATTAAATTCAGTGAACCTTTTTATATGATAGAAGGACAATTATAAAATATCCAATTTGTTAAAAATATAACCTGTTGTCTTTATTAAAATAAATATTGTTATAACTGTTTATATATTGAAAATAGAAGCGGAGTTTATAGTCTAGAATGTGCGACGTGCAGTCAATTATACATTGGACAGACAGGACGTCGTTTTAAGGAAAGAATTAAAGAACACACGGCCGAAATAAAGAACCGAGGAAACCGTTCTACATCCGCGACCCACATAATTGACAATAGCCACACTTTCGACCCATCTACAGGCATCAAATATCTCCATTATTGCCCAAAAAGCAGGCTACTTAATAGCTTAGAACAATTAGAAATAAATAAAGCTAACAAAAGGAACATTTGTATGAATGACCAAATTTATTTCAACTATTCCCCTTTGTTAACACCCTAAACCAGTTCTGTTTCCACATATATGTTTGTATTATCTTAGCATCTTAACCTAATAGTTATTTAAATAAAACAAACTTATTTTTTGAAATATTGTCTATTCCACTAAAGATATATATACATATATAACTACCGGTTTCGGCTTTATACCATCGTCAGGTCTAGTTATGAACTAAGTCAGTTTGCAGAGAGCGACCCTTCAAATACATCTCAGGTCAAAGGGTGCTATTAAAACTTGGGAGTCCCCCGGCTGTACCGTTAGCTAACTCATGAAATATTTCTTAACAAAACCTAGTTCTAAATTTACATAAAACAATATTACTAGACTAATACGTGGAAAAATAACAAATAAATAAGTACAAATACAAATAAATAATAAAAATAGAAATAAAATTAATAATAATGTTAAGATTTAGATAACGTTCTGTTTCCACATATATGTTTGTATTATCTGTTATTAATATTTGGTTCCACATATATGTTTCAAGTTATCTAAATCTTAACATTATTATTAATTTTATTTCTATTTTTATTATTTACTTGTATTTGTACTTATTTATTTGTTATTTTTCCACGTATTAGTCTAGTGATATTGTTTTATGTAAATTTAGAACTAGGTTTTGTTAAGAAATATTTCATGAGTTAGCTAACGGTACAGCCGGGGGACTCCCAAGTTATAATAGCACCCTTTGACCTGAGATGTATTTGAAGGGTCGCTCTCTGCAAACTGACTTAGTTCATAACTAGACCTGACGATGGTATAAAGCCGAAACCGGTAGTTATATATGTATATATATCTTTAGTGGAATAGACAATATTTCAAAAAATAAGTTTGTTTTATTTATTTATTACAAGTTTCCACAATATGTCCGCGTTCCTCAACTTAGAAGTTGTTAATAGTTATTTACCGAAAGATCATTTATAGTTCGTAATATTGATATTTTAGTTAAATGCACTACAATGGTAAATATGATCAATAATGTTGTAAAAATACAATAGACATGCTCAAAAACAGCTACCATGACAGAAGTGTGTGTATGCGCACACACAACTACAAATGCACAACAACGAGACTTACGGTCTGACATAGCCCCTACTGAAAGCTAAGATGTTTACACATTAAAAATGCTACCTGTCTGTGAACGCGATAACTCCCGATAGAATGAATGCATCGACATGAAATTTTACATGTGAATCCCAAACTCTCTAATGACGACACCTATTATTTTTCAGCCAAATCGACCAAAGGGAAAGGCAGGCTTAACTCAAAAACTCTAGTTAGAGTTAGAGTTCTCTCTACGACATCATTGTGAAATTCATTTCAAAACTTGATCTCAGATTTTCGTAAAAGTATAAGGAATGCCCTCTGCTCGGAAAACTTATTTCCACAGCGCCATTCTTTGTCTGATCTTCAATGAAGATGAAGACAATGAATGATTATGTCGAATTCACGGCTCAACTTCATATATTAAGGAATGAACACAAGAGGATGTTAATAATTGTGAGAAGCTGACTTGACTTGACGTGGAGTGGAGCTAGTCTTCCACTGTTGATTAATTGAGGTTACAGCATGCTCCATACAGCGGGAGGCTGAAAACTGGCAACATCTTGGCCTCTTTTAACATTACATCTTTGGCAATGTTATTGGGAAAACATTAACTAACAGAATATGTTATCAGCCTTAATTAGCTATTATGCCTCATGCCCGGCCTTTTAACTTCAAGGTCATATCGCCTACTACCAGAGAGCTCTTTCGTCACTCTGTGGTGGACATGAGCCCGAATCTTAGCACATGGGACTTCTTCATTTCAAGTTTTTCAAGGTCATATCGCTTAGGTACAAAAGAGCGCTAGTTCATATCAACAATTTTTTTTGCGTTAGAGCGCTCCGAAAGTAAAGACACAAGCACAGACATTCCGTAAATGGTTTTAATATGATATCTAATGGTTAAGTAGACCTTAAAACATACAAATTCGTTCAAAAATCGGAACTCCGAAATTGGATTTTGGCAAGATTACAAAACTTTCTACATATTACATTCTCCGAAATAAGAATGAAGAGCGAAGCAATAGTGATATTGTCTGAAATTCTACCGAACCACAGTTATTGTACGCACGGTTTTGGGATAGAAAAAACATGGAATTCGCGAAATACATCTTGTGAGGTATGTGTTCTTGCTTTTGAGCTCAATATCGAAGGTTCCCCACGATCCCCCGACAGTTTTTTTACATGGGAAGTGAAAAAACCATGAGCACTTCGTCCTTCGGATGGATCTATGCCTGTATGATGTCAGGTACTCGTCAAAGGGAGTCTTGGTGAATAAAAATTTAGTGTAGGCACAATTTAGGACTCCCATAGTAGGGTCGGGCTCATGTCCACCAAAGTGACGATAGATCGGTTTGGTAGTAAGCGATATAACCTTGTAGTTAAAGCCCGGGCATGAGTCATAATAACTAACTCCGTCCCGTGAAACATAGTCCATGTATAAGCTGAATGAGGATATGAACAAGATCGTGTTAATAATCCTGAGATGCTGAGTTGACTTGACGTGAAGTAGAGGTTGACTTGAAGTGACGTAGGGGTTGCGTTCCATCGTAGATTAATTAAGTCTACGTGCTCTGTACAAACAGAGGCTGGGATCTGGGATCGTCTCGGTCTGTTTTGATATTCTGTCCTTGGTACATTTATTGGCGAACATTAATAAACATGACATAAACGAAGAGCGAAGCAATACGGAATATGTCAAAAATTATATTGAACTCGGCCGATAAACGGGAAACACGTTTTTTTTTATGAGCGTTGAGAGGTGCGTAAGAAAGTGCGTTGTTCCATTTCTATGTCGAAAATGACCTTATGACGTCAGAAGTCAAAATCCAACACTTTTCGCAGACTATAATATACAAACAACAACCATAAATAATAATAATATATGAACAACAACCCAATTTCCAAAAAGAGTAAAATATGGCATTGTCAAAATGTCAAGAGGGAAGAAATCATTCACTGGTGACACTTCCTTGGCACTGAGTTGCATTTATTTATAACTCGCTTTCAATGCTGCTACTAAGGAAGTCTCCATGTCATTGGCGCTAAAGGTGTCATTGGGGAAGTGTGGCAAGGACGAGAGGATTACTATGGGAACGAAGGGAGAAAAATAACTTGTATACCTGGATTTAGCTACTTCGGTGCCGTAGGGAATGCTGAGGTCAGTATGGAGGGTCTTGTTGGAAACATAGTGGCATATTGGCGCATTGGCTATTGTAAGAAGGATTTTGGATTGAAGGGATAGAATACGCTGAGATTTGAGTTCTGTATACGATGACATATTATGTCGTTTTAATTTCAAAGTTAATTTAGATCTTTTGTCTATAGTACTAGTAACAGTTTGTAACAAAGAGAGGGCGTAGCACAGGGGTAGTGTGTTAGCCTACTGAAGTCAAGATGGAGGTTTTAAGGGATGGTCCAGAGCCTGTACGATGTCAAGACTCGTTTAGACCCCTACACTAGGTGAATAAAAATTTAGGGTAGGTCAAATTTAGGACTCCCATAGTAAAGTTGGCTTCACCAGAGCGATAAAAGAGAACTATGGTAGTAGGCGATATGATCTCAAAGTTAAAAGTTCGGGCATGAATCCACTAACTTGTCTTCTCTGTCTTTGTGCCGGTTCTATGTTAGTAGCTTTAGTTAGTTATTATGACTCATGCCCGGGCTTTAACTACAAGCTTACAACTGAGCGTTCTTTTGTCGCTCTGGTGGACATGAAGCAGACTATGGTAGTCCTAAGTTTGCCTACCGAAGTTTATCCATCTAGAGTAGGGGACTTTAAAGTACCTGACATCGTACAGGCTCTGGACCATCGCTTAACATCCCATCCGAAGGACGATGTGCTTCATCTGGGGGTTTCGAACCCTAGATCTTGAGCTCAGTAGACGCTTTATCAATTTTCATATTGCTAAACTCAAAATGTTTTTACATAGCTAAAAGCTACCTTAATCGATAAGAAACAGTTCGTAACATCCTGATGCTTAGTCAATATTTCGTGAATTGGGAACAATGTAGGTTTGTTGATAGTTATTATGACCCATGCCCGGGCTTTAACTATGAGGTCATATCGCCTACTACCACTCTGGTAGACATGAGCCTGACTCTACTGAGGGAATCCTAAATTTTGCCAACCCCAAATTTTTATTCATCTAGGATAGGAGTCTTTAACGAGCACCTGACATCGAACAGACTCGGGACCATCACTTAACTCCAGGAGGGCGTGCTTAAATTTATTTTACCTCCGCTATCTCGAAGCGGAGTTTTGAACCCGCTATCTTGAGCTCAGTAAGCAAGCACGCATACCACTGAGCTACCGGAGCCCCTCAAGTGTTTTATTGTCGACTCTGTTGAACTTCATATAATAGAAAACAAACAAGATGGCGTTAATAATCCTGAGAAATGGACTAGTCTTGAAGTAGAGGTTACCAAACGAACTGGCTCCTCGCTACAGTTGATTAATTGAGGCAATACAGTACTGTGTACAAAGACAGGCTGTAAATTCTGATCCTGTTTTTACATTCCATCTTTGACACTTCAGTGGCAAACATTAACTTATAGAACAGTTCTTCCTTCCATTTTCATTTCCTTAAAGTTAAATTGAAATACATTTCTCATCTTGACAGGAAAATTCATTGGAAACTCTTGAATAGAAAGTGATATTCGTAAATATATTTACTAAAACCAAATATCAATTTTAAACAATAAATTCTAAAGGTCGGACATGCGCCATAATTTGGTGAAATTACGGTCACAGTGACCAGAAGAAGGGATGTGAAAGTGTCCCGAAATATTGTCAAAAAAGGGGGGGAGAAGACACCTCTAGAAAAAATCAACATTGCAACATCCCAGTGAAGTTTAAGAAAGACATAAGTTCATTTCAGAATTTGGGGGTAACTAGGTTATTTTTTTCGTTCCTATACATAATTATATTGATACCATTGTGTGTACACCTAGGGACCTAAGCATCCATAATTAGCTCTACTGTGGGAATCCTAAATTTTTCCGAGCCAGGTTTATTTACCTAAGGTATGGAGGGGTCTTTAAACCGATTTATTTATAAATTACTCAATAAATTTTGCTATTCTTTGAATTATTTTTATTATTTATTTTATATTATTATTATTAATTTCAGGACTTTTACTTCTGATCGTTATGATATATTTACTGGTTGGGCTAGTGTGCACCTAGGGACCTATGTATTTATTACTAAAATTAATACAATACTTTTTTTTTTAATTTTTTCTCAGCTAAACAAAGTGTAAGGGAAGTTATGTAATCGCACAACGGGGGTTTCAACGGGATTTCATGTTTTCCGACCTCTAGATTCAATTTTGAAAAAAACAAAAACTTTCTATCTTTCTGTGTGTGTGTGAATGTGGTAACTCCCCGATAGAATGCATTTATCGACACGAAATCTTATAGGTGAATCCAAAAACCTCTGACGACCATACCTATTGATTTTCATCCAAATCCACTAAACAAAAAAGGGGGATTGGGAGACTTAACACAAAAACTTTAATAACTGCAGATATACGAAGTTTCATATATGAATTCAAAATTCCAAATGGTTGACACTTATTAATTTTCAGCGGAATCTCAGCTGAAGGAAAAGGGAGGATCAATATTTAATATGGCTGGACACAAAAACCCTAATAACTGCCAATGTAATGTATTCATCGACACAAAATTCAGTGTGTGCTTTTAGGAGTCCCTATGTAAGTCAACTATTGAAAATTAGCACAAACGGTCGACTGGTTTTGTAGGGGGAGCGAAAAGTATTGAGTAATTCTGGGCTCTAAGATGATTACACACTAAAAACAGTGTTTGTAGAGGCTGCAATGATTCAGTAGCCACTAAATTTGAAAATTTAAATTTTCAAATTCAGTAGCCACTAAATTTGAAAATTTAAATTTTGGTATATTCAATGACAATTTGAATGAACACTTTCTAGAGTTACATTGCATTTGGGAAGCGATCCAGTGTAAATAATGATGTATCGATTTCATACTCATTATGAGGTACGAAGAACCGTGAATGGACGTAATGTGATGCAGGCGTGAGAACTCGAGAGTGCTTCGACATATGATCAGTGAGCCGCATAGTCGTAGATCTGGTGAATACACTTGGCTAGAGTACCCGGTTATTCTGACTACTCGAACATGAACGAAACATATACAAGACTGACTCCAATAATTTTAATTCTGCAGCTATATGAAGTATTGAGGAAAAAAAAAATTTGTGCTATGAACACGATATTTCCCGATAGAATCGACATCAAATTTTATATGTGCATCAAGTACCCTTCCAATAAATCGAAACTGACTTAAAAAATAATGGAGATTTCAGTCAAATGGGTGGAAAGAGATTTTAAGAATTTTAACGTCTGCCAAGCTTCCAGGAAAACTGAAGTGTAGCAAAGAAAGGAGTTATGGAATTCATCGTTTCGTATTAGAATTAAAAGTTTCATTTTTTCTTCTTACAGTTAGTTCAATCAATTCGTGTCAACACACTCACGTCATCTGAGAATTGACAAAACTTATTTCCTGAAGAAATTGTAGCTGGTCTTCTACTTAATTTTGATTTCTACAGTATTTTCCGAAAAGGGCCTTAAAAAAAATATCAAAAGTTCAAGACGTGCAATTTTGAAGAAAGTGCACGTATTTTTAAAAAATTTCAATTAATAATTACTTCAATTGAATTTCTTTTAAAGTTACTAAAGATATGCCATGTTGTTTCTTTTTTTTAAATTGGTACCTATGTTAAATCGAATCCAATAAATTATCTTACTGGGTTCCCAGGGAAAATGAATAGCATAGAATAAGAGAACAAATATTGGGTTTATTTACCTAAAGCTACAATATAAATAAAATCAAAATATCATTATGAAATAAAAAAACCAAATTACTTACAATAAAAATCTTACATACTAATTTCTACATCTACTTTAGTCTCTTTACTTTTTAAATATTGTGGCCACTCTTTAATTCAATGTTATTTGGGGCATATAAACATATTAATAAATAAAAGTACCTTTGCGCATCTATTTCACTCCTACATGGTTTACCACACCTTATCTCAGAAAACCACTCTCTCTCTCTCTCTCTAGACTGTCCACTTCCACATCTCTCTTTGGACTGTTTCTCTCACTATTTGAAATAGCTGAACCTCGTCTTTTGTTCTCCATTCATTGGTTGTTCACATTTCGTTTTAAAACAAAATGCGACTAGTCCATTTTTGTATATCTATTCACTATTTAAATTACTTCACTCCTAACAGCTGTTTTTACACAAATAATAATAATTGATTTTATAATAAAATACATTTTTTACATCACAGCCTTATTGATAACATTTAAAGTTCATAACAACTATCGTTGCTGAGTTGATTTCTGAGAGCGTTCACTCAAAATTTCGTTGAAAACTTGTTATCGGATTAAAAGGTAATACAATTTTCAATGGCGTCCAGTTAAAAAGAAGTATACTACCTACTCCAAAAACATCTGTTTACCCCAACTCTGTATTATACTGCTATTTTCAAGAGTTGAGGCTTGCGTTGGAAGGATGTTTTCCCATTGGATGTATGAGTATGTCTTTTCCTTCTATCTAGCACTGTCAGTCCCTCCACCTATCAACTTTTGACATGTATGTCAGACTGATCAGGTCTCTGTCTCTGTTTTTTCTTTATCAAGAAGGGTGTCCCTCAAGGCCCTGTATTGTGTCCCTCCCTATTTACCCTGTACACTTCTCCATCTACTCTTGTTGATATTTTCACCCCTTCTGTCATATTGCTATGCAAATTGGCTGATGAGACTCCCATTCTTCTCTTCCCAGGCCCAACCTGGTTTTCTCCCCACCCACGATTTCCCACTATACAACCTGTTTTCTTCTTCATTATAGTCGACAAATAAAAATTTTTCAATGTAAGGGAGAAAAAAGTTAATGATGTTAAAAATATCACTGAAGTTTCCCTTATACACACGTTGACGATATTTCTGTGGTCAGAGGGAATAAATTGGTAAGTCTAAATTCGTAACTTTTGCATTAATCGTGTAAATCCAGTGTTTGGAATAAATCGGTCGGCAAATCGCAGCTCGCGAGACACATGCGGCTCTTTGGCACCTTGAGTGTGCCTCTTCTACAAAATTCCACGTGCGGTCGCCGGAAGTTCATAGTGACCGGAAGAAGGGACGTTTAAGTGTCCCGAAATATTGTCAGATAAAAGAAGACAACTCTGGAAGAAATGCCTGGAAATACCAACAGTACTACCAATGTGCGAGAAAATATAACTACAAATGTAATGAATGTATCTACATGAAATTTAGTATGATTTTAGCATGGGGAAGTACATCGCCCTGTGATTCAACGACAACTGCTTATATCAACTTATCCTATAGATTAGGATATGGCATTCATTCTGGTTGTTGTAGTTTACATCTATGTTGTTAAGTTGTTAATATAGAGGCTGCCCACTTGTTTGTCTTGTTGAGAAATGAAAAGTTTTAATTAGACAGTCTCAAAAACTATGTGAGAGTCTGGTTGACTTCTAGGGGTGGATCCGAGGGGGTGTGAGGGTGTAACTTGTATCCTCCTCACTACCACTAACTAACTTTGCTAATTATTACTTTAGAACAAGTTCTACCTCGGAATTAGTGAAACCGAGTTGCACCTCATCCAATCGATCTGTCTCCTCTTTATCAGAAGAGTTTTCAATCAATATTATTCGCATTATAGGTCACCAGTAACTTCAAGGATAGCGCTTTTTATCAGGGAGGTGAAAAAATCTTGAGCACTTCCTCCTATTGTGTTTAGCGATGGTCCCGAGCTTGTACTATGTCAGGTACTCATTAAAACCCTTAACCCTAGGTCAGTGGTCGAGTCTCATTAGTCAACAGATTGAAATTTATTTTTAGAGCCAAATTGCTTAAACGTAAACTATATAGGGTGGGTACATTGTTATTAACTTAATTAGGGTACTCCTAAGCTGGTCTTTGCTAAAAACGTCCTCAGTACGTTCGCTGAGGTCGACCCCTTCCAACTCTGCCATCCACACTTATTTCGTCTATCTCCTTTCGTTCATCCTCTCTATATATCCAAATCATCTCAACATACCTTTCTCAATCCTCGACACTACATCTTCTTTCACTCCACAATGCTCCCTAAAATTAACTTAATAAACTTTACTTAAAGTTTTAAGTCTTATTTAAACTATGTGTGCTGTAATAATTAGGGATATTAATTGTTTTAAAATAATTATGATCAGTGAAATAAAAATAGTTGAATTGAAAGGCAGGAAGTCTACCGGAAGTCTTTGAAAGACCCCAACCGTAAGGGGAATACAGGGGTGGGGGATTGAACAACCAATAGGCACCCAGAAAGAGTCCCGGGAGCGGGAACATGGATGTGAGCGAACCACACCTAGCTTCGCCCACTTAGTCAGATACCTCCGGAGAGGTAGGAGCTACTTTGCCAGACGCACCCGAGGAGAGAAGTCCCCTTCAGGATCCAGCCAGCTCTTGTTCCAGCCAACATTCCAGATCCAAGACTCAGCCACCGGACCAAAGAGGGAGATGTGTTGGAGCTCTTTTCAACTTTAGAGACAGACAGCAGAGATTGATCGTATAGTACCGTGATACAATAAACAATTATACAGATAGAGTTTGGAAATAGTATTTTGATATCTTTGAAGGATTCTGAGGGATAATTATTAAGTTGTTAAGAATGTTTTTCATGATTATATATAATCAAATAAGAATGGCGTAATTTTTCTTTCATGTATTTTGCACCTCATGTCATCTTGATTTTTCATAACTGTTAGTCTTGGCGAACCCACGCAACCAAAGAAAGGTAAGAGTCATATAGAATAGTAGTCATATATTTATTTTCAGTATTTTTATTTTACATACCAACAATAATTATATATTACAGTGCATTGAATAAAACTTGATATCATACTTAATAACGATATTATTTATTGATAAAATTAAATTGTAAGGTACCTACCTATCCATAAAATTAAATCATGACAATGACTGACAACAATGGTATGTAGACTAAGTATGTAAAAATAGAAATAAAAAAAAACAGTCATCACAAAGTTTCAATCGCACTGTATTTGCGCCCCCGCAAGTGGTATTTTGTGGAAAAGCTACACTCAAGGGGCCAAAGAGCTGCATGTGGCTCGCGAGTAGGCACTGCCGGCCCGAGGCAAGTTTTAGGATGAAGCGAGATCCATTTTACGACTCAACAACATTCCCTGTGACCATAGACAATACATACTTACACTACGATACGTTGCATACAAACTTATTCAGTCCCACGCGTCATTCAATGTTAATCAATTATTTTCGCTTAGAGCGCTATCTGTCTCATCGCTATACAAACACTATGTTAACCCTTTACATTTTCTCAACAATGAAAAACTAATTATTGTTTGTTTTCGTTTTTTTTTTCTTTGATTAATATGATAATTAACAAGGCAGTAAAAGATTACGGATATAATATTTAAAATTGGTACTTTTTATATATAATAAGCACGCGAAAAACTAACAATTCAATGGAACGCTAGGGGGTATATCTGGTATCATTTATTTATAAATGTATAGACGTTGACATGCAAAGTTCCCTTCATAAGGGGGGGTATTGGACTAAAAGGTAGAGTTTCCATGCCTCGACCTTATCTACCCAACTTATCTAATTCATGCATGACCTGAGGGCATTAGATACAAACTTTTCTCCTTTTAACTAAGGGAAGATTAATTTGAAAATTAGTTTTCAATAGCAAGGCAGACTTGACCTATGGACTTAAGGGATATTAGTGTAATAAGGGTTCTATGTATGAGTTACAAAGGGACAGTCGAGTTTCTTGGAGATCATAAAAAAGAATAATTTTAATGAATTATTGAATTGTTAGTAATAATTGTTAAGAGAGAAGTGAAGAGAGGATGAGGAGAACAGAAAGAGAGGTTGATGAAAAGGAAAAGAGAGGAATACGTAAAAAACAGACTAAGAAAAACGGAAAAGAAGGTGAGGAAATACAGTTTGAAGAAAATGGAAAGAGGGATTGAGAAAAAGGGAAAAGGAGCTTGAAGAAAAAAGAAAAAGGAAATTAAAGAACATAAAAACAGAGGTGGAGGGAAACGGATAAAGAGTTTCCGGAAAATGGATAGAGAGGTTCAGGAAAACAGAAAGAGAGGTAGGTTTAGAAGTACGGAAAGAACGGTTGAAGAATACGGAAAGGGAGCATGATGAAAACGGAAAAGGTTCAGAAAAACGGAAAAGAAGATTCTGGAATAGGGAAAGAGAAGTTCAGCAAAACGGATGGAGAGGTTCCAAAAAACGGATAAAGACATTCAGCAAAACGGAATGGGAGGTTTTTTTTTTTAAATTTTTTTATTTTTGGCTTCATGTACGATGCACATCAGCATGTCTCTTATGAAGTTTTATCAATTTATTTTACGACATCCATGGGAGGTTCAGTTTTCTAACTAAAATGTTATACTAAATTTATTGATACATCGGACAGTTATAAGAAATTTCGAGTTCCTCTGATCCTCCCCCTCGTTTTGGCGCCATTTGCTTGAGTAAGTTCCTATATTAACCCACAGAATTTTGTGTCGATATACTCATTGTTTCGGGAGTTATCTGAAAAATTGGACATATAATTTCTGACCGACTACATAACGTTCATATCAGGAGGTATAATATTTATCAATTTTGTCTTAGTCTGTATAAGAAGGTATACCATTTGGCCCCCTCCTATCAGGATCAACACTATGATTAACGTTGGTTCTGATAATGTTTTAATAGGTTGAGAACAGCTCGAGTTATTAGTAGCAGTCAAGAAACCCTTCATTATATATATAGGATTTAATGGATCTTGGCATAGTTCAACCATTAAATTATTCCTATGAGAAATAGCCACTCCATATTGAAAGTCACGCCAACGGACTTTGTGTGTCTCCCCCCCCCCCCCCCACCCCCTCCACAAAGTTAGCACGAGGGCAACTTTAATACTGACCTAACTACAAAGTTAACGGGGTGCTTAAGTTAGAATGAGCTCATCTCTATACAGAAATAGCCAAACCAAAAGGGTGTATTCATACAGTTATGAACTGTGCCATTTATGTCATTAGTTCATTTCATGTATTCATTGTTGATCTAGAATGGACCGGGAGAAGTTCCATTACGTAGCCTTAATACTCCAACTTATTTATATATTAGCAGGACTTATATGGGACTATAAGGGAGCAGGGAGCTCAGCTATATCTACCTTAAATAACTAAAACTGGATAGGCAAAATTTAGAAATCCCTGAGTAGATTCGGGGCCGTATGGATTATAAATCAATAATTGGAATAAATAATTAAAATACACAATTTCTTTGTCAAACTTCACTATATATTCTCAAATCAACCAGTTTCGCCGTTCTAAGTTAAGGAACGCGGACATATTGGGGAATTTGTAATAAATAAATAAAACAAACTTATTTTTTGAATTATTGTCTATTCCACTAAAGATATTTATAAAAATAAAACTACCGGTTTTGGCCTCACACCATCGTCAGGTCTAATTATGAACTAGTTTCGCCGGGTTATGGCATTATCAAGAGTCATTTATAAACTGAGAAAAATGGTTGACAGGGTAGAAGGTACAGTTATGGAGGGGGGTTTAGGTAGTGACGGGGAATCCCTTGTTTTCGTTACTCTATACATTCTAATAAACAGATATTTACAAGATGATAATAAATATAAAATAAAAAATAAAAAAATATATAGGTTAGGTTAGGTTTTATGACTCATGCCCGGGCTTTAACTACGAGGTCATATCGCCTACTACCAGAGCGCTCTTTCGTCACTCTGGTGGACTTGAGCCCGACTCTACTGTGGGAGTCTTAAATTTTGCCTATTCTAAATTTTTATTCATTTAGGGCAGGGGTCTTTAACGAGTACCTGACATCATACAGGCTCGGGACCATCGCTAAACGTCCCATCCGAAGGACGGCGTGCTTAAGTTTATTTTACCTCCCAGATAAAATAAACTAAGGGTCTCGGTCGGGTTACGAACCCACGTTCTCAGAAGTCAAGCACGCATACCACTGAGCTACCGGCGCCCTCTGAAATATATATATATAATCTAATAAAGTGAAGTTAACAGTAGAGTGTTGGTATTTATATAGATACTGGATCAGAGGCTCAATTTTAGGGAGCACCTCAGATACGTGGGAGCGAAGGCCGCCAGGACATCGGCGGCGATTTCGAGAATTCTGCCCAACGTCGGTGGCCCTAGGCAGAGCAGGAGAAGACTGCTGGCAGGAGTCAGCATATCCATCCTTCTGCACGGGTCCCCGACATGGGCAGATGCAACGAGGATTCCCTCCTGAGGCTGATCGCCCCCGCTCACAGGCGAAGCGCACTGAGAGTCGCATGCGCCTACCGAACAGTTTCTGGCGACGCTGCCTATGTAATTGCTGGGCTGCCCCCCATTGACCTACTGGCACGGGAGCGTACGCGACACTTCAAAAGGAAACAAGACCCGGTTCAGGTGGAAGAGGTGGTGCAGCGCTTCGACCGCAGGGGAAACCGGGTCTTCTATCAGGACGCGGGGGCCAGCCCTGGTCCAGCAGAGCCAGAGAGGGCCAGGACAATTAGGGAGTGGCAGGAAGAATGGGACAAGTCCACAAAGGGACGGTGAACCCATCGGCTCATCCCTCGAGTCGAGCCTTGGATCACCAGGAAGCATGGGGAGGTGAATTACCACCTCACCCAGGTACTCACGGGACACGGTGGGTTCCGGGGGTACCTCCACAAAATCGGGGCAGCAACAACACCAGACTGCCCCGCGTGCCTTGGTGAGACGGAGTCGGCGGAGCATGTCCTCCTCAAATGCCCCAGATTTGAGGAGGGAAGGAAAAATCTGGAGTGCAGCATGGGCGCCCCACTGACTGCTACCAGTTACGTGGACGCTATGCTGCGCTCCCAGGAGTTGTGGGATGAAGGCTGCGATTTTGCAGCGCTCATCATGGGCGGGTTGGCCCTTCAGGAGAGGGCTGACAAGGAACAGTAGCGGTAATAAAACAGAAGAAGGGGCGTTACCAGCCACCCTTCCTCCCTTCCGCGAAGTAATGACAGACAGTCAGTTCCGCGGAAGGGAATCAGGATTGGCAAGGAGGGGGTTTTAGTGGGTATGGTGATGGTGAATCGTCTCGAGTCCCACACTATCCAGGGCTACCTTCCCTGGATGTGCGTCACAGCATTTCCCCCTCCAATGGAAAAAAAAAAAAAAAAATACTATATTTTATTTTTCACTTGAAAATAATATCAACAAATGTTTTTCCAAAAAAATGTTCATTCCACACGATAACTACTATAGTAATCCACACTAGGAAAGCAGAAAAACCACTGTGCAGAGCTACAATCGCATGGGTCCAAGGTACAATAGGTACAAGGTACACAGCACTTCCCCTATAGACCTGAAGAGGCCAACAAAATTAATTTTCCCTGAAAAACTAAGTAATTTTGGTTCACACCTCCACAAAAACTGTTTCATGTGTAACGCACAAAACTTTGGCATAGTCGCAACACAGAAAAAAATTGCAGGGCTCAAGGGAAATAGACCAGAGAAAAATGAAAAACTGAAAAAGAGCCGGAAACTACCTGCCGAGCTAATTAAAAAGGAAACCCTGCCGTCCCGAAACTTTTTCTTTATTACAACTCTGGGTAAAAAGTCCGATTTAACACATTATGTATAAAGATATTTAGGGGCTAACTTTTAATTGAAATCTTCTTCTCTAAAAAAAAAAAAAAATGAAGAAAGAAGAACTGGCCTCTTCTTTGGGTCACCGCTTAATTTTCTTTTTTCCTTTGGCCCATTGTGGCGTTGAATACAATTTTAGGCGTTTTCATAAGACAATACAAATTTTACATTTCTCTTTTTTTTTTATCAAGATTTTCTCTGAGTTCTTGGTTTCTCTTAACAGTTTGCTCTTTGATTCTCATTTCAGAAATTTGTTGAGGAAAAATTGTTGGTCGAGGTTAGGTAACTGTCAAGGAGTTAATAATTATTAAAAATATATGTGATATGGCCGAAATCGTCGTTAAAATACCTCGATGCGTGAAAGAGTACTCTTATCAAAAAGTTGGTCTTTAGAAAACATGTTTCTTATTAAATTTCTCTAGAAAAAATGCAATACAATAATAATAATAGATTTATTTCCGTTAAACTAATACATGGTAATAGGATACGTCAAAAGAATTTATATCTACATTAAAATAGCTTATAAATTAGATTTGTAACTACTTGAGTCTAATACACATATGATTAGTAGTAATAACAAAACTATTAAAAAAAGTAAAATGAAATTAATAAAAACTGAATAAATAAATACTTAAAAATATATGAGTATATAAAAAAAATTAATACAAGATACATTTATAAAAGTAGACACATTTTTAGTGTCTTTATTCTAACGATGTTTCGGGACGTTCTTTCGTCCCATCATCAGGTCCCAATGTGCCTGAGATAAAAAACAAAAACAAAAAAACAATGTAACTATAACAATATATTATAAAATAAAAAAATTTAATCAATTATAAATAATTAGAAAAAAAAGTCTAAATAAATAAAAAATTATAAATGAATAAAAAAAACATACGGTGTCTACACGAATTATGTGTTCTATTAGTCACCATACTATACGGGTGATGTACCACTGATGATGACGCACTTGTGGTGAAGATAGGCTCTGGTCGGAGATATGATTTATTGGAATTATGCTTAAATGGTTACTCCTATCAAAAAGTTGTCTTCCCACCTACCTGGTGAAGATAGGCTCTGGTCGGAGATATGATTTATTGGAATTATGCTTAAATGGTTACTCCTATCAAAAAGTTGTCTACCCACCTACCTGGTGAAGATAGGCTCTGGTCGGAGATATGATTTATTCGAATTATGCTTAAATAGTTACTCCTATCAAAAAGTCTTCCCACCTACCAGAAACGTCTTTCAACGCAACTATTTTATCATCAGAGGCACATCACCCCTAGAGTATGTGGTATATAAGAACTGTGGGTTCTATTAGTCACCATACTATACGTATGATGTGCCACTGATGATGTGTGTATAAGAAACTCATATTACGGTCCATGATCTCCATGTTTCTGTTAATGCTCTCCCCAGTGTATAAGAAACTCATATTACGGTACATGATCTCCATGTTTCTGTTAATGCTCTCCCCAGTGTATAAGAAACTCCTATTACGGTACATGATCTCCATGTTTCTGTTAATGCTCTCCCCTTTTCGTCTGAACAAATGATGAATACTCCCCTTGTTCTCTGTGAACTCCCCCTGTATCTGACTGACTGGTAGGAATGTTTGTGACCAGTTGTCTTTTCCAGGTCCTGGATTCAGATCGATGTCTTCCTTTGAAATGGCCTCTCTCTACATCCAGTGAAAACAGACCGTTTAATTGAACTCTATACCATCTCTCACAAAGCCAGTCCTGTCTCATCCAATACCCACCCGGTCCTTCTCTACCTCTAGATTTTTTTTTTCAACTTTTACAATTTCTCTTTCAAATTTTCTTTTGTAAAATTTTTAACTAAATTACATTTTAAAAAAAAATAAGCCGTCAGTGAATCAGCGGCAATGAACTTCTACAACACGAATGAATCATTTAAGAATAATAATAATAATAATAATACATTTATTTCCGTTAGACCAATACATAGTAATAGGATACGTCAAATAGAATTTATACATTAAGATGTAGATTTATAAAACTATTAAAAAAAAGTAAAATGAAATTAATAAAAAATGAACAAATAAATACTTAAAAATATATAAGCGTATAAACAAATTAATACAAGATACGTTTATAATAAGTAGAGACATTTTTTAATTTAATAAAAATACTATTTTTCAAAAAAAACTCTTCGGAAGTGTGTTTATTCGATGTTTCGGGACGTTCTTACGTACCATCATCAGGTCCCAATGTGCGAGATATAGAAAAAAACAAAAAAACAAACAATGTAACTATAACAATATATGAAAAAAAAATTTATAGATTAATCAATTATAAATGAATATATAAAACAGTAACGTACATTCCTGACCTTTAAGGTGTGGAGGAACTCTGCCCCCCAAAAAAATGAAAGCTTTGTATCAAATAATGTTTTTTGGATATGAAACACGATTTTTTTTTTATTGTGGTTATTTTATTTTTTTTTGAATTTAAGTTTTCCCCACAAAATAAATTGACCGTTTGTGCTAAAAATCAATGTGGTGTCTTTTGAATTCTCACACTAAATTTTGTCGTAGTCATTTAGTGAAATCCGTCATTTCATGAAAAAACAAAACATTTCATGAACTGCCGGCATATTGTGAAATTACATTAAATGCCAAGGATTTTCATGAAATGATGATTTTTTTTCTTCATGTACACCATCGTACGGCATTTAGACTTTGAAGGATCATAAAATGGCTTAGTGATACTGAGGCAGATTGTAAAATCTGACTTTATATTGTTTATCTTAAATTTAAAGCCAAAAAATAATTCAATTAGGATTTGAAAATGGGGTTAGGTTAGTTAGGTTTTATGACTCATGCCCGGGCTTTAACAACGTCCCTCCTGTACAGTTTGTCTTAAAATATAGAAAATATTAAAAATATATTTGGTCTCCAATCAAACCAATACATGGTAGTAGGATACGTCATAAGAATTTATACATTAAGATTATAAATTCCAAAAAAAAAACAATTATTTTTCAGGTATGGTTATTTCAAACTCAACTTGTTACTTTTTACAATTTATATTTACTTAAGCCTTTGTTGCTTTTTTTTTGTTG
The DNA here is from genome assembly GCA_963662175.1 of Aradus depressus. NCBI lineage: Eukaryota > Metazoa > Arthropoda > Insecta > Hemiptera > Aradidae > Aradus > Aradus depressus. Next base: position 27,230,478 of record OY759224.1, read on the forward strand.
CTTAAGGATGGTTTCTTTTGTAGACAGCTTGATGATGAGGGCAACCTCGAAAGCCGGCTAGCTAATACAATTAAAAAATCTGTGAGAGGTCAGACTGTATCTTATTTGCCAACCTGTGAAATAATCACTTTTCACTATCAGTCATCTTCATATTTACACATATGAAATGTCTTGACAATACTCGTACAACTTCTAAGTTGAGGAACGCTGACATATTGTGGAATTGGGAATAAATAAATAAAACAAACTTATTTTTTGAAATATTGTCTATTCCACTAAAGATATTTATAAAAATACAACTACCGGTTTCGGCCTCACACCATCGTCAGGTCTGATTATGAACCAGTTCATAACTAGACCTGAGTTAAGAACCAGTTCATAACTAGGGCTTTAACAACGAGGTCATATCGCCTACTACCAGAGCACACTTTCGTCACTCTGGTGGACATGAGCCCGACTCTACTGTGGGAGTCCTAAATTTTGCCTACCCTAAATTTTTATTCACCTAGGGTAGGGGGTCTTTAACAAGTACCTGACATCGTACAGGCTCGGGACCATCGCTTAACGTCCCATCCGAAGGACGGCGTGCTTAAATTTATTTTATCTCCCAGATAAAATAAACTAAGGGCCTCGGTCGGGTTACGAACCCACGACCTTGAGCTCAGAAATCAAGCACGCTGACCACTGAGCTACCGGCGCCCTCCATTTGAAAAAGTTTTAAAACTGTAAAAGGTATTTATTAATATTTATAATATGTTTTTGAATACAAATAAATTAAGAAAATACTTAAATGCATTTCTTGGTTGTTCTATTGAATATAGACGTATGTTTGGTTTTGCGCTGTAATATATATTATAATGATTGAAAAATAGCTCTTAACCTTTATCCATCGCGAAACACAATTTGTTCAACTATTTTAGCTTTGAACTTAACACTGAAGTGAGATAAAAAATAGCTTATAACCTTAACAAATGTTACATGGAGTCAGATTGTGTAGAACGTCCGTAAATAAGTCATTTCATGTGATTTCAAAATATGCCGGATGTTCATGAAAATACTTGTTTTTCGTTCATGATTCATCAACGACTTATCAACCCCACCTATACAGTGTAAACTCTATATAGCGACATTTAAGGGACTGCGCATTTTATGGCGTTATTGCGAGTTGCCGTTAAATGAAGAGAAGAAAAATTAATACATATTACATTACATTTAATAGTATTTTACTATTATAATATGTATTTACTGATAAAGTATAACATTTACAAAAAACAAACATTAATATTGATACAAATAACAACGCTTATTGCGTATAGTCTGTTATCTTCGTCTGATTTTTTTGCTGCTCCAGTATTTTAAGGTAATTACAACAAACAAAAGAACAAATATCTTAGAATCTTCGGTACGATACAACAAAATAACGGTACAATAAAGCAACAAAATAACAAACAAAAGAACGTACACAGCTGCAGTTGTTATTAATTTCGACAACCTGAAAGTACTGTTTATTGCATAGTAATGACGTATTGTTGTCGTTATTTAGAGTGGGTGTGATGCTACATAGAGTGTATCATTGTATGGACAACAATGTAAACCAACCAGATTCAACTAATTTCGATGTTTTAGGGAGTTTGACGTTAAATCGAGTGGCGTTAAATGGAGTTTACACTGTATTACAGTATACACTGACTTCTCGGTAAAAAAAAAAGTTTTCAAAAATAGAACCGATAGAATTGTTGTCGACAGAAATGTTTCAAGCAAACTCATGCCCCACTTTTCTAGTCAGTATTTTGAAACCATTTAGAAGAATGATAAATGAATATATAATACGAGGTTGGTTTCGTGTCGTGTAACCTGGGTTTATAGCGTGTCACCGTCTACCGTTTCAAAGTTTTCAACGAGAAAACAGCTTTTCAATGCGGTTCGTGTTCAAACACAAACATTGACTGCACAGACTTTCATTCACTAAGGAAGCATTTACTTCGTCAAATATAAACTAATTATATATAATAATAATTCAAGACTTACTGAATCACATGCAATTTGGTTTTACTTACCACAGTAGAGGAAACTTATGTAATTGGTCAAAGAGTCTACATTGATTTTTCACTGGAAATTAATATTTTCGGTATCCCTAAATTCTAAAAAAATAATATAAAATGTATTTTACAATCCATTTATTTCTCTAGATAAATTTACAGAAAGTTACACATAGTTTGCATAATAGACTTACAGAAACGAAAAAAAAAAAAAAAAAAAAAAAAAAAAAAAATAGATAAAATAAAATAGTAATTAAATGTAAAAAAAAATATGATAATTAAAACTAGGATGATAATAATTTTTGAAAAGAAATGAAATATTTAGTATATAATAAAAAAATAAAATAAATAATAATAATAAATAATATGAGAGAAAAAATAAAATAAAAATATTTAGAATAAATAAGAAGAAATGTATTTTATACATGAATTCAGAAGCCCATATCGGCCAAATAGGAGTGAGGACTGCACATTGAATGGATCTAATGACATGAAGTTTTATAAGTGGAATGATTAAGACATCTACAGAGTTTCAGCCTAATCAGCCCAAGAGGAAATAAATAATGAGGAAGAGCAAAAACGTAGTTGATTTTAAATTATTCAAGCTGGAGAATGACTTAGTGACGACTTCTGCACCAGCTGTACGAAGTATAGTGGAAATTATGAAATCGGCAAAAATTCGATTTTGAATTTTCACTGGAATTTCATGTATTCTGAACAAGAGCCCGGAGGATAGTGGAGGGACACCCGGGAGGACAAAGAAGAAGAGGGAGACACCGCTTACGTTGGCTGGAGGGCGTGGAGAACGATGGGTGTGAGAAGATGGAGATGGCAGGCTGAGGATAGAGAAGAATGGCGAAGGATTGTTGCGCCAGGGAAAGTAAAGTATTTCAGCCAAATAGACCAAAGAAATGGGATTAACCCAGATGAATGTATCGAATATATATATATATATATATATTTTTTTTTTTTTTTTTTTAACGGGTGCTCCGGCAAATCACCCGGCCCGATATCGTCGGGGGAGAGGTACATATGTTATATTATATTTGGACATTTACATTTATATACAATCAACATTTGCGTTGCGGTGGATGTCTGTGGGCGACAGCCTCTGGTCCCTTGCGGGACAGACTGGCGCTCCCAGACCCCCTTGTTTTGCGGCTGCCTGTTGGCGCCGAGAGAGCTCAAGATCAGTGGAGTGGGGCTGCTTCTACATCGCGGTCGCCGCACTTTTTTTGTTCTCGCCAGGAGGTGACAAACCGGCCGAACGCCGGGTAGTTCGACTCCGTCATCAACTCCGGCAGGGTCAATCCCAGATAAGATCCTGTCACGCGGATCAACTCCACCCTAGCCCTGTCGTACAGCGGACAATCAAGAACCACATGTTCTGCAGTCTCGATGCCGCCACACGAACAGTTCGGGCTCTCCTTCCTCCTGAAGAAGAAGAGTTTGGAGTTGAAGTCGCCGTGACCTGAAAGTACCTGAGATGTCCAGTGATCGGGCTGTACCCAAGTGGAGGAACACTAAAATTCAAATAAATATAAAATTTCATGTTGATATATTCATTAAATTGGTAGTGGTTAAAATGTTTGAATTTTGAGTTTTTTCGACCACGTCAAAATCCCCAATTACTTTTGGTCGATTTAGCTGTTAATATTTTCAATCTAGCAAACGATATCCCGTCAACAGACACACACATCATGTCTTTTTTTCTCTCATTTTTAGATTTAGGGCATCAGAAAACATGAAAACTCATTATCGAATTTCTGTGAGCTTACATAACTTCCCCTATACCTACTATGTTTAACTGAAGAAGTGAAAACATCAAATCCCTCCATAGCCCACAATTACTACCTGGGTGTCTAACCTATAATTATAGGACCATGAAATGTATATTCAGGTCTTTGTAAGCTAATGAAATTCAACGTTCCCCGAGCTTCCCCTCGACAATTTTTAATACCTTTTTCATTAAAAAAAAAAATCAATAAGTTTTCACGCTCGCTCTAGACTTTGTCGAGGTTTTTTTTCATTTGACTTTCGGAAGTTATGTAATCGATCAGAATTTCGATGTGTTTTCAATTAAATTAAACAAAAACTCTAATAACTGTCGTTGTAATGAATTTACAGACACGAAATTTCATGTAAATTCAAAGCCCTATAAGGCATCTGTTAACTTTCCGAGGAATCAGCCAAAGGAGAGGAGGGGTTCGGAGAGGGGGCTCAACTCAAAAATACCAATAACTGCCGATGTAATGAATGTATCGAAATGAAATTCTATATTTGAATTCAAAACCTTGTAAGGATGTCACCTATTAGTTTTCTGCAAAATTGGGAAGAGCCTCAAATACCCCATTAACTGCCGAGTTAATTATTATGATTGTGGTCTCCTAGGATAGTGATCTTTAATGAGTACCTGACATCGTACATGCTCGGGAACATCGCTTTACGTCCCATAATAACTGCCGATCTAATGAATGTATCAACACGAAATTTTATATTTAGAGTCAAAACCTCATAAGAACGACACCTCTTAATTTTCAGCAGAATCGGCCGTAGGGCAGGTGAGTGGGAGGCTCAATTCAAAAATTCTAATAACTGCCGATGTAATGAATGTATCGAAATGAAATTCTATACTTTAATTCAAACCCTCGTAAGGATGTCACCTACTAATTTTCCGCAAAATTGGGAAGGCCTCAAATACCCTATCAACTGCTGAGTTAATTATTATGATTGTGGTCTCCTAGGATAGTGATCTTTAATGAGTACCTGACATCGTACCGGCTCGGGACCATCGCTTTATAACTGCCAATCTAATGAATGTATCGACACGAAATTTTATATTTAGAGTCAAAACCTCATAAGAACGACACCTCTTAATTTTCAGCAGAATCGGCCATAGGGAAGGTGAGTGGGAGGCTCAATTCAAAAATTCTAATAATTGCCGATATAATTAATGTATCGAAGGAATTTTATATTTGAATGTAAAATTGAAACATAATATCGATTTTTTATCCCAGATGGTCGATTTGTTTTGGAGATAGATCGAAATCTTAATTAATTCTTGCTGAGGAAGTACATTGCCGGTGATTCATCAATGACAACATGAAATTCCGGTGAGAACTCAACTTCGAATTTCTGACCGATTATATAACTTCCCCTATACTTCGTGTGACTGGTGAAGTATAATTGGATACCAGTAGCTTAAGATTTTTTTATCTGGAAGAGGAAAAAACCTTGAGTACGCCGTCCTTTGGATGGGACATTAAGCGTTGGTCCATACTACATCTACAATTAGTCTCATGTTTACCAGAGAGAGAAAAAAGCGCTCTGGTAGTAGGCGATATGACCTCAAAGTTAAATGCCCGGGCATGAGTCACATTAACTAATTACAGTATACCCATTAAGTTCATGTGCAGCAAATACAATGTTTTCAGCAAAATTGCCATGTCGGCTTTACTATTATGAAAGGGGTGGGTATACAGAGTTCAAAGGAACACACTGAAGCCAGTTCACCAATCAGGCGTTGAGGACTACAGTGTACAGTGTACAAGCAGGCTACAGTACAGGAGAGTTGCCAAGGATTAGCTTGCCTTCATTAAGCTTATCCTCTGTGTGGGCAAATGGCAACCCCTTAGGCAATGTACTGTACAACCCCTTCAAAAGTAAATACACAAACAATACTAATATATTAATATAGGCTTCATATTCACCTTTGTCTTCCTTCTCAGACATATAAAGGACTACAATGGAAATTAGAACTGGAAAACAATCGATAAATAGGTATCGTCAAATCAATTTCGGATATACCATACCTAATTAACAATTAATTATAAAAAATTAAGCACCTAAATATTGCATAATAATATAAAATGGTGGCTTTCATAATGGTATCCATTATTTATTTATTTTTTTTTGTATTTTTTTTATAAAGAAGCAACTGTTGCTAGGGTGCAACAACCAGCATTTATGATGGTAGGTATGGATATGTTGGCGTGAATGGCATGTGAGAGGAAGGCCACCCAGTAGTAGGTCCTCGGGACGAAAATTTATCTTAATTATTAGGACAAGAACAGAAAAATAAAATAAAATAAATAAATAAAAACGAATTGAAAGACAATTTTGATGGATGGGTAAGAGAGATGATAAAGGAAAGGAAAATAATGTTAAAAAAAAAAAATAAAATATTAAGAACGAATAGGATTTAAGGTGGCAGTAAGTCGCGGTTCCATTTTATCTTTAACCTTCTTGGGGGGTTATGTGGTAAGTGTTGTGAAGATAAACTACGTATTTCTGGGTTTGCTTGTGTGTAAAGTTTTCAAAAAAACGTAAGTATTTTTGTATTGTGTCGGGTACTGTGTGTATCATAAGATCGTTATGAAGTGTTCTGTTGTTTATGTATGGGGAGCACTGTGTTATCAGTTTGAGCGTTTTTGACTGAAACGCCTGAATTCGTTTGATGTTGGATGTTTTTGCTGAACCGTATATCTGTGATCCGTATGTTCATAATGGTCTAAGTAAATAAGTGTAACAGTTTTTGTGTCATGTCTAATTTTGATCCATTATTAATTTTTTTTTTTTAACCTTATTTTTATATAACAAAATGTATAAAGAGAAAAAGATTTGGTTATTTTATACTTTATATTTGTTCTTATTCCAAATCTCTAAATTATTTTAATTTAATTTTTGATTTTATTTGGATGTTTGGTTTAGTCACTGCTTTGACCTCTTAATTTTGAATTTATGTACCTATGAACAGAAAATGCCCACACACAGAACATCTTCCTGGGTTATTCTGTCTTTTTATTGCAATGATTAAAAATTGTATATATATATATATATATATATATATATATATATATATATATATATATATATACATATTTGTTTTGTAAATTAATGTATGTATGTAATTATTGTAATTAATATGTAAAGAAATGCATAAATAAAAAAAATAATTAAATTGAACATCATGCACTTACAAATTGAATATCAGCACCCCCACTTAAATTAAACGTGGAAATACGCAAATTATGCAAAAGTGGTAAATCTAATCCAAAGGTATAAATTATCTTACTGGGTTAACAGGAAAATGAATAGAATAGAATAAGAGAACAAATATTGGGTTTATTTACTAATTATAATGAAAACGTAGGGGAAGACAGAACATACAGGGAATGAACAAGATACTGAAAACGTTGGGAAGACAAAACATGCAGGGAATAGACAAGATACTGAAAACATTGGGAAGACAGAACAGATACAGGGTATGGACAAGATACTGAAAACGAAGCCGTTGAGCGCCGATTCCTCTAATTTTCACTACTCGTAGCTAGTGCCTCCTCGTTTTATTCTCTCTTTAAATCCCATTTACTGATAATGAATTAATAACCACTGTTTTACTTTAAAAAAAATATGATAAATGAGTTTGAGGGATAGCAATTTAGTGAGAAATTGTTGATTCTGTCTAGGGAGGGTGGTTTAGGTGGGTTTTTGAGGTTGGTCTCTTGTGATTAATTAATATACTCGGACCCGTGGTATAATTACCTGGGTCCAAGGCATTAATCTTGGATCTTGGAGGGTGAGTCTGGAGTCTTGGAGGGTGGCTTCCTTCAAATCAAGTACCTTCCGCACTCTAAAAACAACCCTCTAGTCCAACCCTCGTATTCATTAGCTACCCCCAAATTTGGCTTCTAAATGAATTCTAATTTATTCGTCTGGGTTTCTGTTTTTTACTTTTTACTTTCTCAGAGCTTTTAAAAGTTATGCAAGGAATTGTGAGGGAGGGACTGCTACTGGCGGAGCGAAAGGTAACATAACAATGAAATTTTTAAATATGAAATCATCAAATTAATCATTTAACTTTTCACTCCTCTCCAAAACCACTCGACGGTTTGCGCTAATATTCAATAGTTGACTTACATAAATCTCCTAAATCCTCAAAACTCAATCCTCATTTCGTGTCGATGATTCAATACATTGGCATTACATTATGGTTTTTGAATGAACCCCCTTCGTAATTGTTACATGTTATATATTCTGCGATATATTTTTCTTCTTCTTTCCTCATATCGTAATCTCGTAGTGCCTCAATTACTTCCGTCGTCGTCAATTACCTCTTCTTCAGTCTGATAAGAACTATACTTATCCTATTTTTCGTAGACAGCTTTCTTGCTATGGTTTAAGTTAAGTTCAGTGCATTGACCTACATTTTCTACTTACAAATCCTCTACAAATTTTCACTATATTTCTACCAAGAAATAGCGAAGCATTGAGGACAAATTGTATCCTAGTCCGTTCAGAGACTGAAAATTGCCTTAGACATCCCTCCCTCGATTGACTTTTTCTGTTTGCCCTGGGGTGAGTGACAGACCCTGGAGGGAGTGTGTGGTCTCCTGGGGTTACCCTGTTGGGGTGATGAATCCCATCAAAGTCACTGACTGATGACTCCTATCAGGGTCGGCTCTGGATTTTCTCCCGCCCCAGGCTAATAAATTTCGCTCCCCCCCCCCCCCCCCCCCCTGATTTTCTTTTTCCCTCGGTATTTCTTATGACTTCATTTAGTATCAATTTTGATATACCACCCAGCTTTGCTGCTAAAGTGGTTTCGTGAACCTTAAGGTTAATAATGATCTCTCCTCACTAAAAATATTTTTTTAAATAACTAATTTGATAAATAAAATTAATTCGAAGGAAATGTCTTCTGAAATAAAATATAAGATAGTACAGAGTTAAGGAACATTCAATTATCCGGTCTTCAAACCCATAACCTTCAGAAACAGACCCTTAGACTAATGGAAGTTACGAAACCGCAGTTATCAACATTATTTTCAAATTAAGACTGGTACTGGCAGTTTTATTTATGAGGAAAACCTGACACAAACATGTCAAGTTCGAGAAGTTCGCAATGACGCAAGGATGGTATCCAATTATCAATGCTAACAATATGATGGTAACAAATAAATCATAGCGAATCTATCCAGCGACTCTAACATTTACACAATCGAGGATGCAATCAGCGACGCTGGCAACAAGACAATCGGGGAACCAGGCAGATGCTGAAAGATTTTTTATTGATTATATATATATATATATATATATATATATATATATATATATTGTTTTATTTTTTTATATATTGTTATAGTTACATTGTTTAATTTTTCTTTTCTATATCTCGCACATTGAAAATTTGATGAGAACGTCCCGAAACATCGTTGTGATAAAGACACTTTTACTACGAATCCAGAACCTACTAACGACAACACGTACAACGACGAATTTTCAGCCACATCAACCAAAGGTAAGGGAGGTTTTATAGGGAGGAGGCTTATTTATTTGTTTTAAGAAAAATCGGCAGGAGGGAAGGGGGATGAAAGGACGGCTCAACACAAAAACCGCAATAACTGCCGATGTAATGAATGTATCAAAATGAAATTTCATACGTGAAGTCAAAACCCAATTGTGACATAACCTGTAAAATTTCAGCGATATCGGCAAAAGGGAAGGGGGGATTAAAGGGCGGCTCAACTCAAAAACCGCAATAAATGCCGATGTAATGAATGCATCGACATGAAATTTCATATTTAAAGTCAAACCCAATGACGTAACCTGTCAAATTGCAATATCGGCCAAAAGAAACGGGGTGGGAGGGTCAATTCAAAAACTAACTGCCAATTTAATAAATTAGTATGAGGATTAAGGAGCTTCTATGTCAACTATTGAATATTAGCGCAAACGGTCGACTGGTTTTGGAGGGGAGCGAAAAGTTGATTGATTAATTCATCCTGGGGAAGTTCATTTAAATTAACTTTTAATTAATTTATTTTATAAAGATTTTCTACGACTACAGGAATTGAAAGTGCTCTAAAAATTGGAATTTTTGAAACAGTCATTCAATTAAGAATTAACAACATTTAATGCAGTTAGATAAAACGTTGAATGGGGACAGAGGATGTACGATATGTTGGGTGCGGGGTCCTCCTGGTGAAACTATCCCGAGGGGGTTGTTTTGTCCCAACCTCCCCTTGGTGACCACTGAATTAATTCTAGGGTTGCTTCACCCCCAACTTGTATGCTCCACCATCCCCCGCACACACACACACACACACACACTCACATTCACTGCTAACTTTTAGCCCAAATAGTCCCACAACCAACCTCCTTTTATACACAACCCAACCAATCTTCGCCTTAACCACTAAATTCTCAAACAGACCAGAAAACCACATTCTCCATCTTTTATTTGATACAATGGTGGGATACGTAGATCAGTGCCTCTCCTCTATCGATATGGATAAGATACGTATTAAGTATTAATCCTTGCATTTAATAAATTAATTTTATATAAGAAGATAACATTTGCCTTCAATATAAAAATGTTCAATGCCATTTTGCGCTCAGTCCTGCGGTATGGGGCTCAAATATTGAAAAAAACTTTAAATTATTTATTAGATAGATAAACTTTTATTGCACAAAAGATTACAACCTTTATGGCAATGAGTGGGTTTTTAAATAAAATAAAATAAAAAATATCTATATAAAGAATTGTACATAATAAGCAACATAGCAACCAAATAGATACCAATAATACTAAAATAGTAAAAATGGACATGCTCTTTAGTATAAATAGTGCAAGCAACCAGAATAAAAGAAACAATTCAAAAGTTATATAAAACAGGATATGACGTGAACATGAATAAATAAAAAAAAATTAAATTAAATTAAAAAAATATATATCCATCTTTATGCACCAAATTAAATTATATTATTCTTTATTTTCAATCCAACAGTAAAAACTGAAAATAAATTGTTAATTTTTTTAACATCTAAATTATTTTAAATATGCACAAATGGTTCTTAGTCGTATTCTGGTTATTAAAATAATTTGTATAAGAAGATACCATTTGCCTCCAATATATGGGGCTCAAATCTGAAGATATCGCATGTACAGTAATATTTAAAAAAAACTTTAAATTATTTATTAAAAAAATTTTAAAGTTACCTAGAAACACATTAGATTTTTTCTTATATTTAAAATCTGATTTAAATCTCCCATCTTATAGATATATAAACATTGCTAAGAGGAATGTCATCGTTGAAAAGGTATTTTGGTATAACGAAGTGCAATCTATTTGTAATAACTGTATTGTTAATATAACTAAGTTTTTGGATGGCAGAATAAATGGGAATGATATTGTAAATAAGTAAAAAATGAATTTATTAATATAAATTAAAATCAATAAATTGTACCCAACATACTTTATATAAACAGTTATTTACGGATAATAAAGTTATTTTCTCAGAGATGGAAGCGAGCTCTATAAGCTGGCTGCTGAAGGTACGAGGTGAACTTGTTTACCTAAATAAGTATTCCTACACTAAAGAAATCAAACTTTGCTCCATGTGCAATAACAAGCAACATGAAGATGTGTTTCACTTTATTGTCGTGTGCCCCATCTTAAGAGAATTTCGTCCTCCATTTTAGTAAAACAGAATTAATCTATAATCAGTTTATTGAATATCTAAATGGTGGAAATCACAAAAGTGTTTCACAATCACAATTGTGTGTCAATATAAATATTATTATTATTATTTTTAATGTATATCTGTAAAAAGAAAAAGAAATAAAGACGTTTATTATTATTATTAATGCACGTGTGTAATAAGAAAAATAAATAAAGACGTTTATTATTATTATTAATGCACATGTGTAATAAGAAAAATAAATAAAGACGTTTATTATTATTACTAGCAGTAATACCCGGCGTTGCCCGGGGAACTTTGAATTTTCTCTCAATATCTCCTGTAAGTCTATTCAATCCTTCGACACCACATTCATGATGTTATAATTTTCGATTATTCATACGGAATAAGGCTTATAGTCCTTCAACTATAGTAACGCTAGTAAGTTTTTAAGACCCCTAGGCACCACAGCTAGTATGCGCCTTTCAACGGCGGAAACCCCAGCTAGTGAATACTTGGCATCGCTGGGCACCACAGCTAGTAAGAAGTTAGGAACGCTGACGGCGGACCCCACATCTAGTACGTAGTTAGGAACGCTGGGCACCACAGCTAGTATGTGCCTTGCGACGGCGAACACCACATTTAGTACGTAGTTAGGAACGCTGGGCACCACGGCTAGTATGTTCCTTGCAACAGCGGACCCCACAGCAAATACATAGTTACTACTACATGTGAAATTCATGACAATCCGATTACCCTTTAATCAATCAGCATTTTTTTATGCTTTGCTCCCCCCCCCCCCCCCCCCTGTTAAATTTTTGAAGATGTCACATAGTGTATTTTTCTATTTGGCCATCAAGAATACTACATAAAAAATTCCATGACAATCCGATCATCCGTAAATGATCTATCACTATCTTCAAATTTACGCCTACCCCACAACCCCCGTCCCGTTCAAAACTTTGGGACGCCACACACCTTTTTTTCCTTTTTGGCTTTTAAAAATACTACATGTGAAATTTCATGACAATTCGACCATTAGTTAATGAGTTAGCACTATTTATATACTTAGGCCCCCCTTACTACCCCCCCTCCCGATCAAAACGGGACGCGACATAGCCTATTATTCAATCGGGCTCAAAAGAATGCTACATGTGAAGTTTCATAAAAATCCGTCCAGCCGTATGGGCGTGATGCTGGAACAAACATACAAACACACAAACCCACAAACCCCGTTTCAGCTTTATTAATATAGACTTAAACGTTCCACTCAACATAGGGTACGTGACATCACCCAACACTCCTGCCAACTTCCTACTACCATCTCCAAAGCCCACTTATATTCCACATTTCTTCCTTGATAATGTTAGTAGAAACCAAACGGTAACTTATTTTATCATACATATGGAGTCTATCGAGCTCAGGATCGCCACTTAGAAATCTAGCCAAGGCACTTAGGTCAGATATTTTATTCGGGAAGATAAAAATAAATTTGAGCACGTCGTCCTTCGGATTAGACTTTAGGCTATGATCGAGGGCCTTTTTGTATGTCAGGTGCTCGATAATGAGTCCTATGTTATGTAACTAAACCTAGGTAGCTAAAATTTCACTTAGGTTCAAAAAACCTTGAGCACGTCGTCCTTCGGATAGGACTTTCCCGATATATCTAAATCTGTCTATCAGTTTTAACAAATATTAAATCTATAAACCGTTAAACAGCAGGAATATGAAGAATGGTATTTAGCCCGACGTTTTTCGAAAAACATTTTTATTTCAATTTTTGTGTAGGATTCAGATATCCCGGTTGTTCATCAGTTTTAACAAATATTAAAACTAAAAACCGTTTAAAAGCGAGAAATTTGAAGAATGGAGTTTACCGAGCTCAGGATCGCCATTTCGAAATCTAGCCAAGTCACTTAGGTCAGATGTTTTAATCGGGAAGATAAAAATAAATTTGAGCACGTCGTCCTTCGGTTTGGACTTTAAGCTATGATCGAGGGCCTTTTCGTATGTCGGGTACTCGATAATGAGTCGTATGTTACGTATCTAAACCTGGGTAGTTGAAATTTCATTTACGTTAAAAATAACTTGAGCACGTCGTCCTTCGGTGTGGACTCTAAGCTACGATCGAGGGCTTTTTCGTATGTCAGGTACTCGATAATGAGTCGTATGTTACGTATCTAAACCTGGGTAGCTGAAATTTCACTTAGGTTAAAAATAAATTTGAGCACGTCGTCCTTCGGATGGGACTTCCCCGATATATCTGAATCTGTATATCAGTTTTAACAAATATTAATACTAAAAACCGTTTAAAAGTGAGAAATTTGAAGAATGGAGTTTACCGAGCTCAGGATCGCCATTTAGAAATCTAGCCAAGTCACTTAGGTCAGATGTTTTAATCGGGAAGATAAAAATAACTTTGAGCACGTCGTCCTTCGGATGGGACTTTCCCGATACATCTGAATCTTTCTTTGGTTGACCATCTTCGTTTCTGGATGCTGCCTATCTACCAACATAGCTGTATTAATTTGCAACAGCGGACCCCACAGCTAGTACGAAGTTCGGAACGCTGAGCACCACATCTAGTTTGTGCCTTGCAACAGCGGACCCCACAGCTAGTACGAAGTTCGGAACGCTGAGCACCACATCTAGTATGTGCCTTGCAACAGCGGACACCACAGCTAGTACGAAGTTAGGAACCCTGGGCACCACATCTAGTATGTGCCTTGCAACAGCGGACACCACAGCTAGTACGAAGTTAGGAACGCTGAGCACCACATCTAGTATGTGCCTTGCAACAGCGGACCCCACAGCTAGTACGAAGTTAGGAACGCTGAGCACCACATCTAGTATGTGCCTTGCAACAGCGGACACCACAGCTAGTACGAAGTTAGGAACGCTGGGCAACACAGCTAGTAAGTGCCTTGCAACAGCGGACCCCACAGCTAGTATGAAGTTAGGAACGCTGAGCACCACATCTAGTATGTGCCTTGCAACAGCGGACCCCACAGCTAGTACGAAGTTAGGAACGCTGAGCACCACATCTAGTTTGTGCCTTGCAACAGCGGACACCACAGCTAGTACGAAGTTAGGAACCCTGGGCACCACATCTAGTATGTGCCTTGCAACAGCGGACCCCACAGCTAGTACGAAGTTCGGAACGCTGGGAAACACAGCTAGTAAGTGTTTTGTAACAGCGGACCCCATAGATACTACATAGTTAGGAACGCTGGGCATCACAGCTAGTAAATGTCTTGCAACAGTGAACCCCACAGCGAATACATAGTTACTACTACTACATGTGAAATTCATGACAATCCGATTGCCCTTTAATCATTCAGCATTATTTTTATGCTTAGCCCCCCCCCCCCCCCCTCCAAATTTTTAAGATGTCACATAGTGTATTTTTCTATTTGGCCATCAAGAATACTACATGTGAAATTCCATGACAATCCAATCATCCGTTAATGACCTATCACTATCTTCAAATTTAGGCCTACCCCCATAACCCCCCTCCCGTTCACAATTTTTTGATGTCAAACACCCTATTTTTCTATTTGGCCTTTATGAATACTACATGTGAAATTTCGTGACAATCCGATCATCCGTTAATGACTTATCACTATACTTATACTTAGGCCCCCATCAATCCATCCTCCCGTTCAAAATTTTGTGACTTATACACCCTATATTGGCTTTTAAGAATACTACATGTGAAATTCCATGACAATACGACCACCCGTTAATGAGCTACCACTATATTTATACTTAGCCCCCCCCCCCCCCCCCCCCCACAACCCCCCCTCCCGTTCAAAACTTTGGGTCGCCACACACCTTTTTTTTTTACTACATGTGAAACTTCGTGACAATGCGACCACCCGTTAATGAGCTAGCTCTATATTTATACTTAGGCCCCCCCACAACCCCCCCTCCCGTTCAAAACTTTGGGACGCCACACACCTTATTTTTTTATTTGGCCTTCAGGAATACTACATGGGAAATTTCGTGACAATGCGACCACCCGTTAATGAGCTAGCTCTATATTTATACTTAGGCCCCCCCACAACCCCCCCTCCCGTTCAAAACTTTGGGACGCCACACACCTTATTTTTTTATTTGGCCTTCAGGAATACTACATGGGAAATTTCGTGACAATACGATCAACCGTTAATGAGCTAGCTCTATATTTATACTTAGCCCCCCCCCCCTCAACCCCCCCACCCGTTCAAAACTTTGGGACACCACACATCTTATTTTTCTATTTGGCCTTCAGGAATACTACATGGGAAATTTCGTGACAATACGATCAACCGTTAATGAGCTAGCTCTATATTTATACTTAGCCCCCCCCCCCTCAACCCCCCCTCCCATTTAAAATTTTGGGACGCCACACACAATATTTTTCAATTTGGCCTTAAGAATACTACATGTGAAATTTCATGACAATCTGATCATCCGTTAAAGATCTATCACTATATTTATATTTAGGCCTACGCCCACAACCCCCCCTTCCATTTAAAATTTTGGGACGCCACACACAATATTTTTCATATTGGCCTTTAAGAATACTACATGTGAAATTTCGTGACAATCCGACCAACAGTTAATGAGGTAGGACTATTTATATACTTAGGCCCCCCTTACAACCCCCCCTACCGTTCAAAATTTTGGGACGCCACATAGCCTATTATTCAATCGGGCTCAAAAGAATGCTACATGTGAAGTTTCATGAAGATCCGTCCAGCGGTTTGGGCGTGATGCTGGAACAAACATACATACAAACAAACAAACAAACAAACCCCGTTTCAGCTTTATTAATATAGATTATATCACAATGTACACAAGTTATAATTTGTGTTCATATCTTTACATACATCTTTTTTTTTTTGGCATTTTTCTTCCATAGTGGATCGGTGTCACCATATTTAAAGTCAGTCTGAACGTTGTGCTGACGTTGGCATAATCCGAAACCAGCACACTCTATGGCTCTGTCAGTTAACAAATATTAAATCTATAAACCGTTAAAAAGCAAGAAATTTGAAGAATGGAGTCTACCGAGCTCAGGATCGCCACTTAGAAATCTAGCTGAGGCACTTAGGTCAGATGTTTTAATCGGGAAGTTAAAAATAACTTTGAGCACTTCGTCCTTCGGATGGGACATTAAGCGATGATCCAGGGCTTTTTCGAATGTGAGGTACTCGATAATGAGACGTATGTTATGTAAATAAACCTGGGTAGGTCAATTTCCACTTAGGTTGAAAGCCTTGAGCACGTCGTCCTTCGGATGGGACTTTCCGGATATATCTGAATCTGTAGTATCAGTTTTAACAATTATTAAGCCTATATACCGTTAAATAGCGCGAATTTTTTGAAAAACGTTTTCATTTTGATTTTTGTGTGGGGTTCAGATAATCCGGTCGTTCTCTATCAGTTTTAACAAATATTTAATCTATAAACCGTTAAAAAGCGAGAAATTTCAAGAATGGAGTCTACCGAGCTCAGGATCGCCACTTACAAATCTAGCTGAGGCACTTAGGTCAGATGTTTTAATCGGGAAGTGAAAAATAACTATGAGCACATCGTCCTTCGGATGGGACTTTAAGCGATGTTCCAGGACTTTTTCGAATGTGAGGTACTCGATAATGAGACGTATGTTATGTAAATAAACCTGGGTAGGTGAAATTTCACTTAGGTTGAAAATAGCCTTGAGCACGTCGTCCTTCGGATGGGACTTTCCGGATAAATCTGAATCTGTCGTATCAGTTTTAACAATTATTAAGCCTATAAACCGTTAAATAGCGCAAATTTTTTGAAAAACATTTTTATTTTGATTTTTGTGTAGGATTCAGATAATCCGGTCGTTCTCTATCAGTTTTAACAAATATTAAATCTATAAACCGTTAAAAAGCGAGAAATTTGAAGAATGGAGTCTATCGAGCTCAGGATCGCCACTTAGAAATCTAGCTGAGGCACTTAGGTCAGATGTTTCAATCGGGAAGTTAAAAAACACTTTGAGCACGTCGTCCTTCGGATGGGACTTTAAGCGATGATCCAGGGCTTTTTCGAATGTGAGGTACTCGATAATGAGACGTATGTTATGTAAATAAACCTGGTTAGGTGAAATTTCACTTAGGTTGAAAATAGCCTTGAGCACGTCGTCCGTCGGATGGGACTTTTCGGATATATCTGATTCTGTCGTATCAGTTTTAACAATTATTAAGCCTATAAACCGTTAAATAGCGTGAATTTTTTGAAAAACATTTTTATTTTGATTTTTGTGTAGGATTCAGATAATCCGGTCGTTCTCTATCAGTTTTAACAAATATTAAATCTATAAACCGTTAAAAAGCGAGAAATTTCAAGAATGGAGTCTACCGAGCTCAGGATCGCCACTTAGAAATCTAGTTGAGGCACTTAGGTCAGATGTTTTAATCGGGAAGCTAAAAATAACTTTGAGCACGTCGTCCTTCGGATGGGACATTAAGCAATGATCCAGGGCTTTTTCGAATGTGAGGTACTCGATAATGAGACGTATGTTATGTAAATAAACCTGGGTAGGTCAATTTCTACTTAGGTTGAAAGCCTTGAGCACGTCGTCCTTCGGATGGGACTTTCCGGATAAATCTGAATCTGTCGTATCAGTTTTAACAATTATTAAGCCTATAAACCGTTAAATAGTTTTTGCAACGGCGGACCCCACAGCTATTACGTAGTTAGAAACGCTCAGCATCACAGCTAGTATGTGTTCTGCAACGGCGGACCCCACCGCTAGTACCTAATTAGAAACGCTGGGCATCACCGCTAGTATGTTTTTGCAACGGCGGACCCCACAGCTAGTACGTAGTTAGAAACGCTCAGCATCACAGCTAGTATGTGTTCTGCAATGGCGGACCCCACCGCTAGTACCTAATTAGAAACGCTGGGCATCTCCGCTAGTATGTTTTTGCAACGGCGGACCCCACAGCTAGTACGTTTTTAGGAACGCTGGGACCTACAGCTAGTAGGTGCCTTGCAACTGCGGAGCCCACAGATAGTATGTAGTTAGAACCACAGGGCATCACAGCTAGTATGTGCCTCGCAACAGCGGACCCCACAGCTAGTACGTAATTAGGAACGCTGGGCATCACAGCTAGTAAGTGCCTTGCAACAGCGGACCCCACAGATAGTACGTTTTTAGGAACGCTGGGCCCTACAGCTATTAAGTGCTTTGCAACAGCGGACCCCACAGTTAGTATGTAGTTAGAACCACTGGGCATCACAGCTAGTATGTGTTTTGCAACGGCTAGTACATAGTTAGAAACGCTCAGCATCACAGCTAGTATGTGTTCTGCAACGGCGGACCCCACCGCTAGTACCTAGTTAGAAACGCTGGGCATCACAGCTAGTATGTTTTTGTAACGGCGGACCCCACAGCTAGTACGTAGTTAGAACCACTGGGCATCACAGCTAGTGTATTTTTCTATTTGGCCATCAATAATAGTACATGTGAAATTCCATGACAATCCGATCATCCGTTAATGACCTATCACTATCTTCAAATTTAGGCCTACCCCCATACCCCCCCTCCCGTTCACAATTTTTTGACGTCACACCCTATTTTTCTATTTGGCCTTTATGAATACTACATGTGAAATTTCGTGACAATCCGATCATCCGTTAATGACATCACTATACTTATACTTAGGCCCCCATCAACCCACCCTCCCGTTCAAAATTTTGTGACATACGTAGTTAGAAACGCTCAGCATCACAGCTAGTATGTGTTCTGCAATGGCGGACCCCACCGCTAGTACCTAATTAGAAACGCTGGGCATCACCGCTAGTATGTTTTTGCAACGGCGGACCCCACAGCTAGTACGTAGTTAGAAACGCTCAGCATCACAGCTAGTATGTGTTCTGCAATGGCGGACCCCACCGCTAGTACCTAATTAGAAACGCTGGGCATCTCCGCTAGTATGTTTTTGCAACGGCGGACCCCACAGCTAGTACGTTTTTAGGAACGCTGGGACCTACAGCTAGTAGGTGCCTTGCAACTGCGGAGCCCACAGATAGTATGTAGTTAGAACCACAGGGCATCACAGCTAGTATGTGCCTCGCAACAGCGGACCCCACAGCTAGTACGTAATTAGGAACGCTGGGCATCACAGCTAGTAAGTGCCTTGCAACAGCGGACCCCACAGATAGTACGTTTTTAGGAACGCTGGGCCCTACAGCTATTAAGTGCTTTGCAACAGCGGACCCCACAGTTAGTATGTAGTTAGAACCACTGGGCATCACAGCTAGTATGTGTTTTGCAACGGCTAGTACATAGTTAGAAACGCTCAGCATCACAGCTAGTATGTGTTCTGCAACGGCGGACCCCACCGCTAGTACCTAGTTAGAAACGCTGGGCATCACAGCTAGTATGTTTTTGTAACGGCGGACCCCACAGCTAGTACGTAGTTAGAACCACTGGGCATCACAGCTAGTGTATTTTTCTATTTGGCCATCAATAATAGTACATGTGAAATTCCATGACAATCCGATCATCCGTTAATGACCTATCACTATCTTCAAATTTAGGCCTACCCCCATACCCCCCCTCCCGTTCACAATTTTTTGACGTCACACCCTATTTTTCTATTTGGCCTTTATGAATACTACATGTGAAATTTCGTGACAATCCGATCATCCGTTAATGACATCACTATACTTATACTTAGGCCCCCATCAACCCACCCTCCCGTTCAAAATTTTGTGACATATACACCCTACATTTCTATTTGGCTTTTAAGAATACTACATGTGAAATTCCATGACAATACGACCAACCGTTATTGAGCTAGCACTATATTTATACTTAGGCCCCCCCGCCACTACCCCCCCTCCCGTACAAAATTTTGAGCCGTCACACCGCCTATTTTTCTATTTGACTTTCAGAAATACTACATGTGAAATTTCGTGACAATCTGACCAACCGTTAATGAGCCAGCACTATATTTATACTTAGGCCTATCCCCACAACCTCCCCTCCCGTTCAAAACTTTGGGTCGCCACACATCTTATATTTCTATTTGGATTTTAAAAATACTACATGTGAAATTTTGTGACAATCCGACCAATCTTTGAAGAGTTAGCACTATATTTATACTTAGGCCCCCCCACAACCCCCCTCCCGTTCAAAACTTTGGGACGCCACACACCTTTTTTTCCTATTTGACTTTTAAAAATACTACATGTGAAATTTCGTGACAATCCGACCATTAGTTAATGACCTAGCTCTATATTTATACTTAGGCCACCCACAACCCCCTCCCGTTCAAAACTTTGGGACGCCACACACCTTATTTTTCTATTTGGCCTTTAAGAATACTACATGTGAAATTTCGTGACAATCCGACCAACCGTTAAAGAGTTAGCTCTATATTTATACTTAGGCCCCCCCACAACCCCCCCTGCTGTTTAAAACTTTGGGACGCCACACACCTTTTTTTCCTATTTGGCTTTTAAAAATACTACATGTGAAATTTCGTGACAATCCGACCAACCGTTAAAGAGTTTGCTCTATATTTATACTTAGGCCCCCCCACAACCCCCCCTCCCGTTCAAAATTTTGGTACGCCACACACCTCATATTTCTATTTGGTCTTTAAGAATACTACATGTGAAATTTCGTGACAATCCGTCCAGCCGTTTGGGCGTGATGCTGGAACAAACATACAAACAAACACACACACAAACCCCGTTTCAGCTTTATTAATATAGATTAATGTACATGTGTAATAAGAAAAATAAATAAAGACGTTTTTTATTATTATTATTATTATTAATCCCTGAAAACATAATTTACTTATGTTTATTCCGTTAGCGGCGGACCCTGAAGCAGTGGCGGATCCAAAGGGTGGGGGGGGGGGGGGGGGGGGGGGGGGGGTGATGGGACGCTGGGCACCCCTGAGAGATTTTGTTTTTTTAAATTTTAAGATATCAATCATTTCTTGTCAAATTACAGATTAATTAATAAAAATTTAATATTTCGTTTTATCGCATAAAAAAATTGATATTTAAATAAAATTAGTTTTGGCGCCCTAACGGGTGACATCTGTCGGATTTTTTACGAAACTTGATAAAGTTTTGCCACTCACGTGGCATGAAGTTAGTTGTGGGTGGATGGAACTCCCCCCCCCCCCCCCCCCCCCCCCCCCTCCCCCCCCCGAGAGGCTTTCTGGATCTGCCACTGCTCTGAAGACACACCAGCCTCCTGAGTTCACCACATGGTGTTCCACGGCATCCTTCTTCACCAGGTCAGTCCATTTCAGATCCTTGTGATCTGGCTCCTTGGATCTGAGGCTCCCCGTCCTCCACGTCCTATAGACAATAGAAATGCTCCGAAACAGCTGACATCACAAATAAAGAAGTGTGTAGTTGTGTGTGTGCGCTGCGCGCGCAATCGTCCGACACACACACTTACACATCATGCATATTAACAAGACTTACACTCTGACGGTCTGACATAGCCCCTACCGAGAACTAAGATGTTTACACATAAAAAAAAAAAACTATTAAGCATTGGAGTTAGCGAACAAAGCAAACATTACTTCAATAAATTGAGGAGGATTTATCACAAAGGCGTTATCAAGCAGAAATATTAAGTGTAGATGCAAGCGCTAAGATAGCTTTGGCTTGAGGCCGTTTGGTAGAGAACCGCATCTCGACAAAAAGCCTTATAAATCTCGGGTGGAGCTCGTAAAGTTGATTCTATCTCTCTATGTTATACATATGTATATAAAGTATATAGACGACTCATGACCCGTTGCAATTAGGATTTCAAACATTTATATGCAAAGTATGAATTTTAATTAGAATTGTATACAGAATTGTTAAGATAGCAATATTTCTCATGAAACACAACTGAGCTCCGGAGATGTCATATCTTTAGATGAAACCACGTTTTACTTCCCCATAGAGAATATTATATATTCATAAAAAAAATCAGAGAGGGAAGTTATGTAATCGGGAAAAAAATTCGATGTTGTGTTTTCACCAAAATATCATGTTTTCAAAATCACTGATTCCAAAAATGGAAAAATAATGTCGTTGGTGAATTACCGGTTATGTACCGTCAGAATGAAATAATCAATTAACTTTTCTATTCCCCTCAGAAAACCGTTTGGGCTAAATATCAATATTTGACTTACATCGGGGCTTCTGAGTCCTCATACTAAATTTTATGTCGATATAGCCGTTTGAGTCGATTTCTCTCCTCCACATTTTGAATTCAAATATTAAATTTCATCTTGATACATTCTTTTGATCGATAGTTGTTGATAGTGCAGGCTCTGGGGACGCCTGCAGGCACGCCGATGGTTTCCCCCGGCGCCCCCACATACTTCAACCAGCGAACGGCCCCACCTACATCCCGAGCTCTCTCAGCGCGCCAAGGAAACTAAAGGCGGCCAAAGACGCTCAGGTAAACCTGTGCAGGCAAACCGGAGCGTGTATGGGAACCACCTGCGCAGGTTTTTTGGCGACCGGGGAAGATATCAAAAAAGATATGTTTACCTGAGCCAGAGTTGCGCAAATAAACTGCGCAGTGAGACAAGGTTTTGCCAGGTTGAAAAATTGCAGGTTTTTTTACATTTTCACGTCTTTCTTTACATTAGTTCAACAGAGAATGTCTAAGCAAAACTTGTCAAAAAAAGTTATGGAGGAGTTTATTGAGACGTATAAGAGAGAAACCCAGTTTATGGAAAATGAAAGGGTGTACCACCATTTCGTGTAGCTCAGTGGTATGCGTGCTTGTCTTCTGAGCTCAAGAACGTGGGTTCGAAACCCGACCGAGGCTCTTAGTTTATTTTATCTGGGAGGTAAAATAAACGTAAGCATGTCGTCCTTCGGAATGGACGTTAAACGATGGTCCCGAGCCTGTACAATGCAAACTTTAGGACTCCCACTGTAGAGTCGGGCTCATGTCCACCAGAGTGACGAAAGAGCGCTCTGGTAGTAGGCGATATGACCTCGTTGTTAAAGCCCGGGCATGAGTCATAAAACCTAACCTATAACAGAGCAAGAACTATGAATTATTAGTTAGTGAACTAGGTTTGGATAGATAGGTAGACGACTAATGTCTAGAGATTGCTGCTTACTAGTTAGTAGTTACTAGTTAGTAGTAGTTGTCACAAACCTAATTGAAGTAGCTACCTCTCCTTCTTATTAGATAAACCATTCTTGTTCCAATCAGTAATATCTTGGTGTCTCATAAAGCACTCTAACTTCACTTCTACCTTCTATATATATCGAATACAGGGCATAAATGAAATATTGGCTCAATCAACTGTTGTGCACTTCCCCAGCACGAAATAATCAATTATGTATTCGCTCTCCCTCCCAAGCCGAACGACCATTTGGGCTAAAACTCAATATTACTTACATAGTGGGGTTCTGTGTCCTCCTTTTCTGATGGTCCGTTTCCCTTCGACTGATTTCCTGTAAATTTTACAGGTGCCATCCTTATGGGCTTTTGAATTTAAATATAAAATTTCATGTTGATACATCGGCAGTTATTAGAATTTTTGAGTTGAGCCCCCTTTGAAATTTAATAGATGTCGTCTGGTTATGAACACACTCATGAAATTTTACAGGTTGTCAAATAAGATGTAGTCTGACCTCTCTTAGATTTTTTATTTGTATTAGCTAGCCGGCTTTCGAGGTTGCCCTTATCACCAGGCAGTCTACATAAAAAACATCTTTAAGCAACAAAAACAAAAAAAATAGGTTCTGTTGGTAACAATCATAAAATATAAGGGCAACAAAGATTTAAATAAATATAAATACATTAAATTATAAAAAGTAACAAGTTGTGTTTGAAATAAACATGCCTGATAAATATGTATATATATATATATTTTAAATTAACCTAATTAAAATATAATATTAATAAAATTAATTAATACTGAATAAATAAATACTTCAAAATATATGAGTACAAAAAAAAATTAATACATAGATACATTTATAATAAGTAGACACATTTTTCAATTTAATAAAAATTAAGATAAATATTTTTCAAAAAACTCTTCGGAAGTGTCTTTATCCCAACGATGTTTCGGGACATTCTTACGTCCCATCATCAGGTCCCAATGTGGCGAGATATAGAAAAAAACAAAAAAAAAACAATGTAACTATAACAAATCCCGCAGAGGGAATAGCTGCTTTTTGGGGACTGACGACCCCACGGGTTCCCAGTCCATATATGAAATAAATCGAAGATGACAATAATAAATATGTACATGAAAAAAAAAAATATATACAAATACATAAAATAAAGACACATAGTTTTTTGAGAAAGTAGGTACGTATACAGAGAGACAGTGGCTGAAGATGGTAGCAATACCGATAGTATACTCCTATATTATATATATTTTTTAAAAAATGTAATATTTTTTAAAAAAACATACTTCTTTTTTTATTTTTTATTTTGATTCACTATTTTTACGCTCTAGCGAAGTGCTCCACTTGATAAATTAGTGTAAATAAATATATTTAATCTATAGTCTTATCCACACGATTCATTTAAATTTCTCTAATTGTCAATTAATAATTAAAACAATTCAAGTCCTTGAACTTTGCGTGTGACAAAAGTCTGTGAAATTACTTTTCTTCGTTAGAGTGCTCATAAAATACTTTCTATGTGGTGACATTCACGGAAAGACTTAATCTAGAATTCCATTATTTATGAAAATAGTAAACAGTGAATGGTAGTTCGTTTTTTATACTACGAAGTCATATCGTCGACTAGGCTCGGGGCCACAGTTTAACTTCCCATCCAAAGGAGGGTGTGCTCAAGGTTTTTCATCTCCTTTGTACTACCTGAGCCTTCTGCAGTGAATGTTGACAACTACATTAGGGAGATTACTGCTGCACTCTAATTGACTAATGGAAATCCTAATAACTGCCTTTGTAATGAATGTACGAGTATTTAAATAAATAAAACAAACTTATTTTTTGAAATATTGTCTATTCCACTAAAGATATTTATAAAAATAAAACTACCGGTTTCGGCCTCACACCATCGTCAGGTCTAGTTATGAACTGGTTCTTAACTCAGGTCTAGTTATGAACTGGTTCATAATCAGACCTGACGATGGTGTGAGGCCGAAACCGGTAGTTTTATTTTTATAAATATCTTTAGTGGAATAGACAATATTTCAAAAAATAAGTTTGTTTTATTTATTTATTCCCAATTCCACAATATGTCAGCGTTCCTCAACTTAGAAGTTGTACGAGTATTGTCAAGACATTTCATATGTGTAAATATGAAGATGACTGATAGTGATTATTTCACAGGTTGACAAATAAGATATAGTCTGACCTCTCACAGATTTTTATTTGTATTAGCTAGCCGGCTTTCGAGGTTGCCCTCATCATCAAGCTGTCTACAAAAGAAACCATTCTTAAGCAACAAAAATTTAAGTAAATATAAATACATTAAATTATAAAAAGCAACTAGTTGAGTTTGAATTAACCATACCGGAAAAATAAATTTTTTTTTTTTGGAATTTATAATCTATCTTAATGTATAAATTCTTATGACGTATCCTACTACCATGTATTGGTTTGATTGGAGACCAAATATATTTTTAATATTTTCCATATTTTAAGAAAAACTGGGGGGACAGGAAAAACCCCGTGGGGCTAAGAAGGGTACCGTTTGGATTGTAAACTGGTTGAACTTCCATTTAGTATTTTTTGTCAAGTCCTGGCTGAAGATGGTAGCAATACCGAAAGTACTCCCATACCTATATATATTTGTGAAATAGACAATATTACCCTACTCTACGAGGTCATATCGCCTACTACCAGAGCGCTCTTTCGTCACTCTGGTGGACATGAGCCCGACTCTACTGTGGGAGGTCTAAATTTTGCCTACCCTAAATGTTTATTCATCTAGGGTAGGGGTCTTTAACGAGTACCTGACATCGTACAGGCTCCGGACTATCGCTTAACGTCCCATCCGAAGGACGGCGTGCTTAAGTTTATTTTACCTCCCAGATAAAATAAACTAAGGGCCTCGAACCCACGTTCTTGAGCTCAGAAGTCAAGCACGCATACCACTGAGCTACCGGCGCCCTCCAAACTTTCTTATGTATATTCAAAGCTCTATAGGACTTTGAGGGGGACTCAAGTCAAAAAACCCAATAACTGCCTGAGTAATGAAGATTTTAACTTTTTATATTTAAATTTAAAACCTAATAAGGATGTAACCTCTCAAATTACAGTGACATCGGCCGAAGAGAAGGGATGGTTGAGGGAGGGGGCTCGATTCAGAAACCCTAATAACCAATGTAATGAATTTATCGAAACGAAATTTAGTATGTGAATTTAGGAGCCCCTAGGAAAGTCAACTATTGGAAGAGGGTGACAAAAAGTAAATTGATTAATTCGTTTGGGGAAGTACATTGCCGGTGATAGACTGAAGACTTTTTAATATTGTTCTTATTCTCTCAATTTTTCTTACATTTCGCCTCAATACTCGCCCGGCATATTGCCCGGCTAATCGTCTCATTCTCGCCTGACTACTTGCCTGTCCTTTTGTCCGGCAATTTTCCTATTTCCTAGTTCTCCCGACTTTCCTATTTCATAGTTTTCCCAACTTTCCTATTTCCTAGTTTTCCCAACTTTCCTATTTCCTAGCTCTCCCGACTTTCCTATTTCCTAGTTCTCCCGACTTTCCTATTTCCTAGTTCTCCCGACTTTCCTATTTCCTAGTTCTCCCGACTTTCCTATTTCATAGATTTCCCGACTTTCCTATTTCCTAGTTCTCCCGACTTTCCTATTTCCTAGTTCTCCCGACTTTCCTATTTCCTAGTTCTCCCTATTTTCCTATTTCCTAGTTTTCCTGACTTTCCAGTAGTCTATTCCCCTCAGCAAATCCACCAACCTCCATAGTAATTTGTTCCTTTGCCAATCTAGCCCACTTTATGTACAAACCACCTTCTCCTTTACCTGATCAGTTCATCAGAGACCTTATATATAACGATTTATATATTACTTTCATTTATATATCTGTACATACACATACTAGTGCCTGTAAGGAAAAATAATATATATAAAAAAAAAATTAAAATTGTATTTATTTTACCTAAACAAAGTAAAAAAAAAAATAACAGTTAATACCACTCAGCTCTTTTTAAACGTTAGGTCAATATTTGAGATAAATATACGTAACCAAATACTCCTGTATATGTTCATACTTTTGTAGACAAAATTGAAAAAAAAAAATTAAATTTTTTATCAGAGCATAAAATGCGTTATGTTATTTTATATAAACGAAAGAACGATATCCTTTTGAATCCAGTAGATTAAAGAGACGATTAAAACATGAATCAGAAATATATTAAAAATATAGGTTTTTTTTTATAAAAGCGATGAGTGATGGCCAACGTAGTCTCGGAGAGCCAATTTAAATATGGCATACATTTTGCAAGAGGAATATATTAATTAGATTGTAATGTCTAATCATTATTTGTCTATACTATATAAGTATTTTTATTGTTTACAAACTATAATTTGAGTGAGATCGGTGAATCATGTCCCTCGGCCTAGTAGGTTGGTTGGGAGTTGAAGGGGAAAGTTAGGCCGCTCGGGACCAAAAGAAATGCGGCCAGATAATATTAATAATAATATTAATAAATTTATTTCCGTTAGACCAATACATGGTAATAGGATACGTCAAAAGAATTTATACATTAAGATATAGATTTATAACTACTTGATTCTAACACACCTATGATTAGTAGTAATAACAAAACTATTAAAAAAATAAAATGAAATTAATAAAAACTGAACAAATAAATACTTAAAAATATATGAGTATATAAACAAAGATACGTTTATAATAAGTAGAGACATTTTTCAATTTAATAAAAATTGAATAACTATGTTTCAGGATGTTCTTACATGTCCCAATGTGCGAGATATAGAAAAAAAAAAATGTAACTACAACAATATATGAAGAAAAAAATTAAATATATATATATATATATATATATATATATATATATATAGATTAATCAATTATAAATCAATAAGTGAAAAAGTCTAAATAAATAAAAAATTATAAATTAATAAATAAAACAATAACATACATTGGTCTGACCTTTAAGGTGTGGAGGAACTCTGTCCAAAAAAGAAAAATGAAAGCTATATCAAATAATGGTTTTGGATATGAAACATGATTTTTTTTTTTATTGTCGTTATTTTGTTCTTTTTGAACAGTGAGAATAAAACTCCGTTTCCGTGTAAAGAGTTACCTCTAACATGAACATTTTTGTTTATTTGTTATATTGTCTAATTTCACCAACTATATTTACATGAGAGTACTTATCTCTTATGCTTTTGACTGAGGATGGTAGAAATACCGAAAGTACTCCCATGTAAATATAGTTGGTGAAATTAGACAATATATTAAATAAACAAGTTTTATTTCTTTCAAGTTCATTTGAATTATTTCACAATATCTCTGCAATAATGTCAGTTTTCATAAACATTTTTAGTTGAAATTAAAATTTTTTTATTGTATCTATTGACTTCAAGAAGTGGGGAAGGGCATTAAATAAATTAATTCCTTTATGAGTTATACTTTTTTCAAAAAGAGAAGAGCAATGTTTAGTTATTCGAAAGTCTTCTTTCTTCCTGGTATCGTAATCGTGATTATGTTAGTGCTAGGATCTAGGATCTAGGAGACCTATTCAAATCCCTTCTCTTCCACCTCAGACTGGAGACTGAAGGATTTGATGAACTCTTGATGTTCCTTCAAGGGCTTAATGGACTTGTCATGTAAGAAGGTCCTAGATGGTTGTTTACCCTCATCCAAATACTCCCGCCTGACTTAAAGTGGCCTTGGAATACATTAAGGATGAATAGTAAATGAATTAAACTAAAGGGAGTCGTGTGTCGCGTCCAATCCACGGGCCAAACACCAGAAATTAATTATTTCACTGCGTTAGACATTGAGTGGTGTTAGAGACACTGAAGGGGCGAGGCGACTTAATGAAAATTTCGAATTAGTTTCGTTAGGGTGAGCACCAGCAGAGAGGGAAATTGTAGTAATAAGTCTTGGGATACTTAGAGCGAAGACGGGGGACTTGACCATGGTCTAACGACCTTTTGGAAAACTTAATACAGTTTCCATAGTCTCTTTTATACAAAGCTCATTATGTACTATCCAGATAGAATAAAAACACGACTTGGATCTAACTTTTAACAGTAAATTGAGACACTTTTGGAGGGTGGAAGTACATTAAGTTGAGGGGTTGTTTTGTTTCTGTTTGCGAGGATAATAAAATTAATAAAAAAGTTTTTGCTCTCCCTCCAAAACCAAACGACCACTTGGTCTAATTATTAATAGTTGACTAAAATCTCAATACTCATACTAAATATGTGTCGATATGCAGTTGTTAGGGTTTTTATAGGCGGGTGGCCGGACGAGTAATGAGGCGAGTGGACGTATTACTGCATGGACAATTATTTTGTATTTATTTATTTTTTTTATTTGTTTATTCTACAATCTGTAAAAAAAAAAAATAAGCAGAAGTGATGACTAAGAAGACATGATAAAATAATAAGTAATACAAAATATTTAAACATAATAAGAAGGAAAAAAGAAATGAATAATACAAAATAATAGCAAGAGGTTAGGTTAGGTTTTTTGACTCATGCCGGGGCTTTAACTACGAGGTCATATCGCCTACTACCAGAGCGCTCTTTCGTCACTCTGGTGGACATGAGCCCGACTCTACTGTGGGAGTCCTAAATTTTGCCTACCCTAAATTTTTATTAATTTAGGGCAGGGGTCTTTAACGAGTACCTGAGATCGTACAGGCTCGGGACCATCGCTTAAGGTCCCATCCGAAGGACGACGTGCTTAAGATTGTTTTATCTCTCAGATAAAATAAACTAAGGGCCTCGGTCGGGTTTCTTAGTTTATTTTATAATAGCAAGATATACAAAAAATAAATAAATCTGTACTAAATCAATGATGGTACATGAATAAACAGAAACCATAAAATAAGAGATAAACAAATAAAAAAATAAATAATTAAATAAATAAAAATAAAAATATATAAGTAACTCGACCAGTAGAACTCCCGCACACTGCCATATACCACTCTCCAACTACACGGACCCACGGGAGGAGGCCACAGGATATTAGGCGATAGAATCGGCGAGTTGCCGGGCGAATAGACAGTCGAGTAGTCGGGCGAGTTAAAATATGTTTAAAAACGATTCATCGATTTCAGTTTTCTCTGCAACTTGTACTGAAAGAGATTTTGAATATATCATAACCGGTATCTTATTAAATGTACACAGGCCCCGAAATAGTGGTCTCAATTTCAGTACGATTTTTGCCAAAATGTAAAATAGCACATGTGAAATTTCGTAGTTCACGTTCACATCTACAATAGTTTTTGCCGGCTGGGGACTAGCAGGAGACTCAATCAAATGTAGCATGGGGCACCCATGACCCTTCAGGGTTGAACTGTCCCTTTAAAAAAAAAATAGTTTTTGCGGTAGACCGCTCACAAAGTTGCAAGACGTCATCTCGAAATTGGTCAAAACATGTTGAGGGAACCTTGACACATACAATTCCGTTAATAACTCGATCTCCATTTTTCATACGATTACTAAAGACATATGAAAGTAAACCTTAGAGTTCAGATTCTATTTAATATAGTATTTTCCATTGAAAAAGAAAACAACTACAGAAAAGAAAATAATTGAAAGAACCATCCTATAAAATAGAAAAATAACTGTATGGTGGGATGTGTATAAGTGGAAGAAATATACAGTTTTTATACAGAAGTTACTTCTTGTTTCCGCCAGAGCGTGTCTTGAATCCACAATGATGTCTGATTCCCAAGAATCAAGTCTTCGACGTGAACCGTTACCCCAGGAATTGCATTGTGCTTTTTTTTTTTTTTTTTTGTAAAAATACTAGGTAGTCAACTAGAATTTTTGGGAAATGAGTGGGAAAAACACATCGAAAAAAAATATTGAAAAATCAATATCTATGATTCCATATTGAATAGAAGTTGGAAAATCTTCCAAAAGTATAATAATAGGTTTTATATTGAAGCAACTTTTAATTTCTTACTCCCTATTTTTATTTATAAATTTCTTTTGTTACATGGTCAAACGTTTCGGGTTCTTTCTTCCCATCATCAGTGACTGGAAATAATAAATTAACAAGCATAATAGAAAATGTGCATCAAGAATTAACAATTTAAAATTTAAAATTGCATCAAGAATTAACAATTTAAAATTAACATTGTAACAATCTTTGTTTTTTAATTTTTTTTAAATTTAATGCTAAACCAACCTTGAGTATCCTGTTTTTAGGCTAAACTTGATAAAAGACCCTTTTTTTGTTAAAGAGTACTAATAATATTATATATTTTTTGTGATAAAACATGGCATTGGTAGTGCCAAGCTCTAATCACTAACCACCTTAAAAAACTTGATAATTATTATTTTTTAAATATTTCTTTTATTTATTTTTTGTCTTGGACATATATCTGTGATATTATAGTATCTATTAATAAAAATGTGGTATATTTATATATTAGAATAAATTAAATATTTATTTGACTTTTTATTTTATCCTAGTGTCAATCGATGTATGTTGTTATTTAATCGATTTTATCATCAATCGTCATAATTGTTTTTATTTAATGTTATTTATAATGTCTGCATAATAATTTCCTATTTTCCCTGTGTCAGTCATATAATTGACAGTGTTGTTTATGAATTTATTGATATATACCATTTCAATGGATTTTCTGTTCATTGTATTGTTCGAAATATTTAAAATTTGGACGTTATTAAAATCGAAAATGTGTCCATTTGCCAAACTATGGTTTGATAGTGCTCTAGTGCTGTTTTATTAGAATTTTTTAGTTTTTTACCATCTGCTATGTGTTGATGGATTCTATGTTTTAATCTTTTTTTGGTTTCTCCTATATATTTCTTATCACAATCCTTATAATTTATTTGATAAATGACCCCTGTCTTGTCTAAAGTATCGATGTTGTCTTTCATATTAGACATGTGTTTGTTTATTTTATGCTCATTGTATAACCCTAACTTAATATTTTTATGATCATAGTCATGAGAGGGCGCCGGTAGCTCAGTGGTATGCGTGCTTGACTTCTGAGCTCAAGGTCGTGGGTTCGTAGCCCGACCGAGGCCCTTAGTTTATTTTATCTGGGAGGTAAAATAAACGTAAGCACGCCGTCCTTCGGATGGGACGTTAAGCGATGGTCCCGAGCCTGTACGATGTCAGGTACTCGTTAAAGACCCCTACCCTAGATGAATAAAAAAATTTAGGGTAGGCAAAATTTAGGACTCCCACAGTAGAGTCGGGCTTATGTCCACCAGAGTGACGAAAGAGCGCTCTGGTAGTAGGCGATATGACCTCGTAGTTAAAGCCCGGGCATGAGTCATAAAACCTAACCTAACCTAACCTCATAGTCATGAAAAGTTTTTTTAATTTTATTTGTAAGTCCCGGTATGTATTTTAATTTAAATTGTTTTATATTTATCCTAGTATTGTCTATTAGTTTCGGGTTATTTGTTTTAGTATTGTTACATTCGTTATGATATTTTTTGTTATTTGTTAAAAATTCAGTGATTTGTTTTTGTTTTAGGTTTTTATTTTTATTGTTTGGGTCGTTATTTTTGGTTGTATCTTTTTTGTAATTTAAATTAGTTTTAATAATATTATTGAAGAAATAATAATAATAAAATAAAGTCGTAACCCGACCGAGGCCCTTAGTTTATTTTATCTGGGAGATAAAATAAATTTAAGCACGCCGTCCTTCGGATGGGACGTTAAGCGATGGTCCCGAGCCTGTACGATGTCAGGTACTTGTTAAAGACCCCTACCCTAGGTGAATAAAAATTTAGGGTAGGCAAAATTAAGGACTCCCACAGTAGATTCGGGCTCATGTCCACCAGAGTGACGAAAGAGCGCTCTGGTAGTAGGCGATATGACCTCGTAGTTAAAGTCCGGGCATGAGTCATAAAACCTAACCTAACCTAACCTAATAAAATAAAGAAAAAAATCATCGGTACTTCCCCAGTGAAATTTAACAGTGAAGTGTTCGCTCTTCCTCTGTAACAATCTCAGTTTGGTTTGTGTTGAATCGCCTTTTCCTTTGGTGGAATTGGATCCAGATATAAAGTTTCGTGTCGATATGTCCATTATATGGGCAGTTTGTAAAAATATATTGTATGACTATCAGGACGGTAATCAACTGCATTTTTTGGATATGCTGGGAAAAACAAAACAAAATAATATCATATATTTTTTTTTTTCGTGCCTAGTAGCCTCAGAACAGGAAGCATTTATTTTCTACATGTTTTCCACCTTACGAATTATTTTGAATCTCTGTTTTCTCATCTCAACTTGGTTTAGGAACGCTCCCCATTATTTCACATCTTCTGTACAAAGGATCCGGAACAAGACACATTTAAAAAAGATATTTTTCTTACGGAGTCATGTCCTGTTAGATCACTCAATGTCTTCAAGGTTTTGGTCAAAAAGATACACTTTTGACTAACAACCAGTCGGTCTTTCGTCTCAAGATGTTGTTGGACGAGATTTTTCAAAGGAATAAAAGACGTTGTCTTCTGGCGCAGTTGTCCTTTAACCACTGTGCTGTGTGGGTAGGATGTACCACTGATGATGATGCTATTGCGTTGAAAACATGGTCTGGTCTAAAATGTAACAGTGGGAAGACGTCTTTTATTTCTACGGTACAGTAATGTTCGTAGAGCGAAAACGTTTCTCATTGTACACTGCCTGCGATTCTTCAACGATTTTTATATTTATTGACGCGAACATCCCCTTCAATTAATTGTATACCTATATATAATAGGGATTAATTATTACCCCTCTCTCCCCTACTACAGTGTATACTAAGTGTACACAACAATAGCATACATAATACCTATTCCTTAAACCTTAAATTGATAATAATACCTTGCTGCCTTAATGGAACCTCATTAATATTAATTTTATGCACAATAATGCTATTAATTATTAACAAAATAATCAATAAATATTATCAACCTAATTAAATTTGAATCCTTATATTACCAAAGAACCGTCTAAGAAAAGTTTTCCACAAATCTGTTATCGAATATTATATTGACCATTGTTTCCGAAAATTCTACGATATATATAAAGAAAAATGAATGTATCGACATGAAATTTTATATGTGTATCCAGAACCCTCCAAGGTCGACAACCATTGATTTTTATCCAAATCAGTAATGCAACGAGGGGGATTAGGGGAGAAGCATAACACAAAAACTTTAATAACTTCCGATGTAATGAATGTATCGACATGAAATTTTATATTTAAATTCTAAACCCCATAAGGATATCACCTATTAATTTTACGTGTAATCGGTCGAAGGGAAGGGGGGGCCCAGAGAAGGGGAACTCTACTCAAATAGCCCAATAACTGCCGATATACTCATACCCTTAATAAACTTAAGCACGCCGTCCTTCGGATGGGACGTTAAGCAATGGTCCCGAGCTTGTACGATGTCAGCTACTCGTTAAAGACCCCTGCCGTAGGTGAATAAAAATTTAGGGTAGGCAAAATTTAGGACTCCCACAGTAGAGTCTTAATGTCCACCAGAGTGACGAAGGAGCGAGCGCTCTGGTAGTAGGCGATATGACCTCTTAGTTAAAGCCCGGGCATGAGTCATAATAACTAACTTTCTTCCCTTCATTTGGTTCATTTGATCAATCGAATCGTTAGAAAATTGATAGGTGTCTTATTTATAAAGTTTTGAAATGTTTTGGAACGATTACACAACTTCTCTTATAAAAACATTTATTATAAGTTATTATACTTGAGACAAATAGATAGAAACATAAAGCAGTGTATAATAATTTCAAACTGTTATTATTACCCATCGGCTGAGAGGGCTAATAGAAAAGTGTTATATTATTAATTTTTCAGTAAATATTAATAATAAATGTTTTTTATACTTCATCTCTTAGTTTACTTCGAATTTCAAACTTTTCCAATGTTGTTCCGAAGACCTTTTATGTATCTGAATAATGTATTTGGTTAACTTATAATGTATTAAACTTTTTAGCCAAATGAAGTTTTACGGGATTTCGTTACTGTTTTCTATATCTCAATTTTATTTATTTTTTTAAATTGTCGGTGAATTACCGGTTTTGTACTTCCCCAATACTATTTAAGTAAGTTTTCGCTCTCTCCAAATCCTCGACCGTATGAGGGGTAGTTTCTGAATCCATATACAGTAAAATCCGGTTATAACGATATACAAGGGACCAAGAAAAATACATCGTTATATCCGGAACCAAACTGTTAGACCTACATACAAATGTATGTTAGTGAAAAAAAAGGTATTTTACAATGATCATAACGAGAAAGTTTACATTTTTTTTTTTTCTTACTTTTTAAAATTTACATAAAATTTACTTACATACATTTGTAAAGTTAGTTAGTTCTGTATACATAAATTATGTATACACATGAGTACATATGTATTAATTTTCCACAAAAAAATTAGTTATTTTAGTTTGCTTGCTTTTTTTTAAGTTGCGAAGTCACGATGCCTACGGAGACAAAGGAAGGACTAATCTGAAACTAGGAATATACTCACTAGAAGGGAAGAAGGGAGTTCGAAGAAAATTCGACAAGGGGGAAATGGTATGTTTAGAAATGGAATGACTCATTGCGCTCGGAAAGAGTAAACAAGAACCCTGTTTGAAAACCTTTTCTATAATGTTCGTATTTTTCATCCGTTCAAAACTCATACTGTTTTACCCAATTATGTATGTATGTACATACATATTATATCGTTATAACCGGAATGAAAAAACAACTTTTTCTTATGTTTTAGATCGTTTTATACGGAATATCCGTTATACCTAACATCGTTATATCCGGATTTATTTCTTCACTTTTAAATAGCAAACCAAACTAGATTCGGGTTTTACATCGTTATATCCGGAAAATCGTTACATCAGGAATCGTTATAAAAGGATTTTACTGTACTTTTTGTGTCGATGCATTCATTCTTTTGGGAGTTAGCGGGTTCACAGACACACACACAGACAGAAATTTTACATCCCAAGCTATGTATAGGGGAAGTTATGCAATTAGTTAAAAATTCGATGCAAAGTTTTCAACGAAATTTTATGTTTTCTGACCTCCAGATTTCAAAAATGAAAAAAAGAAAGTGTGTGACTGTGAACATGGTAACTCCTAATAAAATGAATGTATCGACACAAAATTGTATATGTGTATCCAGAACCATCTAAGGACGACACCTATTGTTTTTCAGTCAAATCAGCCGAAGGAATGAAGGAAATCAGAGGGTGACTGAACTCAAAAACCCGAATAACCGTCGATTTAATAAATGTATCGACACAAAATTTTATATGTGTATCCAGAACCTTCAAAGGACGACACCTATTGTTTTTCAGTCAAATCGGCCGAAGGAATGAAGGAAATCAGAGGGCGACTGAACTCAAAAACCCGAATAACCGTCGATTTATTAATGTATCGACACAAAATTTTATATGAGGAATTAGGAGACCCTTTGGGAAAATATGTACCAAAATGGCTTGTAGGGACTCACTGATTATTTCGACTAATAGAGGGTTGAGATTTCGAGTAATGCAGGTTTTGGGGCTTGAAGGGAAAGGAACAAAACTTTTTTTCGAGTTTTGGAGGTTTTCGACTTATCGAGGTTCGACTTAAAGAGGTTCTACTGAAAACAATTGGCGAGGAGAAGGAGGAGGAAAATGATATGTAAAAACGTAGTTGGTATAAGAAAGTCCTCAGATAAATTTTTTTTTGGAAATGAATAAGATCGTCGGCGTAGGTTTTCACTTTAACCTCAGGTTTAAATTGTGGGAAAATAAATCTTGTGGTAAAACTTAAGTCAATGGGGACAACATTAAACAAACTTCTAGTTTGGGAGGTGGAGGGGGGGCTTGTCACAAGATCTTTGTAGACTAACTTGTTACAACTAACAAGTTACAAACTGAAATGTTTCTCAAGACAAGGTACTTCAAGTCCAGTTAAAGTTAAATTTAATTTTACTGAAGTCAGGGAAAACAATCTCTTTTGGAGATGGCGTCTTCATGTGTCTCCCTCTCCAAAATTTTTCATAACATCGTGGAAGATTGAGAGTTTTGATGGGCACATTCGATTGAAAATCTATCCATCAGAATTTACTGAGCCGATGTAAATCAATTTTTAAAAATGTTTATTTTCACATTTCAATGTTGGGTGGTATGCGTGATTGTTTACTGAACTCAAGATCGCGGGTCGAAACCTTTTTCATCTGGCAGGTGAACAAACCTTGAGGATGTCGCCCTTCGGATGGGACTTAACCGATGGCCCGAGCCTGTACAATGTGAGGTACTCGTTAAAGACTCCAACTCCAGGGGGATAAACCTAATTAGGCAACATTTAGACATAATGAAGCGACGCCTATTGATTTATTAGGTCGACTCAAACTTGTCAGTTTCAGCTAAATAGACCAAAAAATACGTAGTAAGTATATGTAGTTATTATATATATATATATATATATATGATGGGCTGGTGTATTACACCTAGGGACCTAAGCATTCAGTGCTTTTATCCCTTCCCTGGAAGCGCTTGGCTTCCCCCTTATTATATTAACTATATGTCTATATTTATACTATACTTATACTACCTGACCCAAGTCCTTCATGGAGTGCTCAGTCTCCCAGTTTCCTTAATGAACCTAAGAATGCTCTCATAGTCCAATCTTCTAAAGTCTTCCTCTGCGATTGCATCTTTACCAAAGATGTGGAATCTCTTTCGCGCATATCCCGAGCAGATGCCCAGGAAGTGTGCCGCCGTTTCGTCTTCTTCCCCACGTCTATCGCAGCAGGTAGGACTGTCCTTGACTCCCACAGTGTGTAGGTGTCTATTGAACGGACCATGTCCTGTGAGAACTCCAGCCAGTTGCCTAAGCTCGTTCCTTTTGAGGTTCAGGATCCCGTCTTTCAGAATCCTGGACTACCCTCCCAGAAACATCTTCGACTGCCTGCATATGTAGGTATTAAAAAAAGTCAGTAATTTTTTTTTGCTTTAGATAATTGGTAATCCTATTTATTGTATACTCCTAAATTGTTTTCTAAGAAACAAAGGTGTACATTGTTGGCAAATTCTTAAAGTCGGTAACTTATTTTTCTTCGAGCTATAAGAGGTACCTAATAGGTTTCAAATAATCGAGTTGTAAAGGTTGTAAAATAAAACATTGCTATGTTCGAGATACAGAGGTCCAATTTATTTTTTCGACTTTTGGAGGTTTCCGACTTATCGAGGTTTGACTTAAAGAGGTTCTACTGTATATGCGAACTATGAGTTTAATAATAATAATATTATAATCTAAAAATGGCCAACCCCCTAATTTACCCAATTTCCATGAACTTTACTTCCGACGACCTCTGGCACGTGACTGGACTCTGCAAAGAACAGCTGTTGCCACAGAGTATAACCTTTGAACGTACTCTACTCTGATTGCAAGAACATTGACCAAGACGGAAGAGAAACTCGATCTAATATTCTTATAATAGTCGGCCATTATAGAGAGAACAAGACAGGGGCGCGGTTTTATAAACTTGTGTAATATCTCTTTGCTCTGTTTCGTTATTTGATTTGCGAAACCCTGAAGTTACACTTGGTTATCATTTTGTTTAAATAAAATGAATTTATTTTGTACATAAAATATTTTGTACAAAGAAAGTTGTGTACATAAATTCAAAATTGGACTTGCTGTCAAGGCCTCATGGCCTTATACCTTAAAAGGGCTTTGGTACCAACTACACAGACCATTCCCCGCCCCCTTGAATTCCCCCTCTTAAATTCATTTCAAACTGGTACGCTAAGTATATGGAAGTAATTTCAATAGAACCTCTTTAAGTCGAACCTCGATAAGTCGGAAACCTCCAAAACTCGAAAAAAAAGTATTGTTCCTTTCCCTTCAAGCCCCAAAACCTCCATTACTCGAAATCTCAACCCTCTATTAGTCGAAATAATCAATGAGTCCCTACAAGCCATTTTGGTACATATTTTCCCTCTATAACTCGAAAAAATAAATTGGACCTCTGTATCTCGAACATAGCAATGTTTTATTTTACAAACTTTACAACTCGATTATTTGAAACTTATTACCTCTACAGCTCGAAGAAAAATAAGTTACCGACTTTAAGAATTTGCCGACAATGTACACCATTGTTTCTTAAAAAACAATTTAGGAGTATACAATAAATAGGATCACCAATTATCTAAAGCGAAAAAAAATTACTAATTTTTTTAATACCTACATATACTAGGTATTTTTTATTTTAAGGATGTTTTGAAATAATGTTGATTTATAATAAATATAAATATGGGGGCCATGGTGGCCGTGCGGGCTAGAGCGTAGGGCTTTGGTCGCATGGTCTCACCATGGTTTGCGGGTTCGAATCCCGTCCGGGAGTGAGTTTTATTTCGTAGATAGAACTCCCTCCCGGGGCCATGGATGTCTTAAATAATTATACATAACACATTAACATGGCTAATATGCACCGTTCATAAAGCCAAAAGAAGAAAAAAAAAAAAAAAAAAAAAAAAAAAAAAAAAAAAAAAAATAAATAAATATAAATATGTTTGTTACCTCTGTAACTTGAATTCTTATTTATTTCACCTCTCTAACTCAAAATTAGTTAGAATGAATCTTAACCTCTACGAGTCAAATCAAAATCCGCCTAAGTCGAAATCCTCCATAAGTCGAAAACTCTATAACTCGAATTTTTTGGCGTCTCCCTTGATGTTCGACTTATAGAGGTTCTACTGTATATACTTATTTTCTTCTTGACCTACCCCACCTAACGTCATTCAACATCTTAACCTTTACAAGTCGAATCAAAATCCGCCTAAGTCGAAATCCTCCATAAGTCGAAAACTCTATAACTCGAATTTTTTGGCGTCTCCCTTGATGTTCGACTTATAGAGGTTCTACTGTATTATTATTTATTTATTTATCGAGCATATTTACAATAGGTAAACACCAGATGTAAATACTATAAGAATTATAGATAATAGGACATAGTAAAGTAATAAATAGCAATATGCACAAAAAAGTAATAAAATATTACAAGACTTTCTTATACCAACCACGGGTACAGATCACTCTCTCCTCCCTTCTCAAAATCATTTCATACTGGCATTACTGGGTATAAGAACGTAATGAGTTGACATCAACGGTATTTTTTTTGTTTCATTGTTCATAGTAATTGAAGAGGTGGGATTCAAAAACAGGTTTCTCACTCAAGACAAAAATTTGGGAAATCAGGAAAAACGTTTTTGCTTTTTTTATTTCAGGTTGTGACCTTAATTTTTTTTTCCAGAGGTGTACTTTGGTATTGTCCTTCCAGTGCCAATAGGTTCCAAAAATGTTTTTAGTATTTTTTTAAATAAACAGAGAAATGTTTAGGAGAAACCTGGTTATGATCCAAACACTCCATATCTGCATATAAAAATTTTCATTTGTCCTTTAAATTATTTTTTATGAGCAGCAGATAGACAATTCAGTTAGTCGACTTAAATGGAATAGGAAATAAACAAAAACGTGCAAGTGAAAAATGTATGTTATCGTTAAAAAAAAACCTAAAATCATTAAAATAAATCAACAAAAAAGAAGCTATGCTCGAGGCAATCGCATTCTTCTTTCTGGTGTCCATCATCCATTGAGAGAACTCTTCGGTTATACTCCAGACTAGATTCTTCAACATTCGTCTCCCAGTTTTCACCAAACACGAGACACATCCTGCCTTTGATGCACAGCTGTTGTTGGAGAAACCTACTTTTGAACCAAATCCATTTTTGTAGTAGTTTTACGATGAGAGAAAACTATTTTTGAATCATTACAGTTACACATACCGATAGTTCTCAATGAGATGAAAAAAACGCCATATCAAGATAATTTTCTAAAAAAATGTGAGAAACCTGTTTTTGAATCTCACCTCCTCAATTCTGAGAGTGACATTAATAAACCTAGGTAGGCAAAATTTAGGACTCCCATAGTAGAGTCGGGCTCATGTCCACCAGAGTGACGAAAGAGCGCTCTGGTAGTAGGCGTTATGACCTTGTAGTTAAAACCAAGGCCATGAGACTATGAGTTATAATAACTAACACCTTGGAGTCCTCACTCAGGAACATCTTCAGAAAGTGATTATTTCTCTCCGTAACATCTTCAAAAGGTTCTTAGTAATAATTTACTGTGGGGCAGTACTTTATCGGTGATTTCACCTACTACTTTTCTCCTCTCTGCCTACCAATAAATGTTCTTTTCAAATAGATGTTTGCTAGCGACTGTAGAATTCAAAATTCTGGGGGTATTGAGGGTCAGTCAATGATGAAAATTGTTCATCAATGTGTATATGTATGTGTATGTATATGGATGTATAGTTATGTATCTATGTATTTATGTGGATATGGTTCTGTTGTGAGAGTATATTTAGGTTAGGTTAGGTTAGGTTTTATGACTCATGCCCGGGCTTTAACTACGAGGTCATATCGCCTACTACCAGAGCGCTCTTTCGTCACTCTGGTGGACATGAGCCCGACTCTACTGTGGGAGTCCTAAATTTTGCCTACCCTAAATTTTTATTCACCTAGGGTAGGGGTCTTTAACGAGTACCTGACATCGTACAGGCTCGGGATCATCGCTTAACGTCCCATCCGAAGGACGGCGTGCTTAAGTTTATTTTACCTCCCAAATAAAATAAACTAAAAGGCCTCGGTCGGGTTTCGAACCCACGATCTTGAGCTCAGAAGGCAAGCACGCATACCACTGAGCTACCGGCGCCCTCGAGAGTATATTTCGATTGATTTTAATCGATCACTCATTATATTTTTCCAATCTTGATTCCCCTATGTTTGTCTTGTTTTTGTTAGGCCCTGATGATGATATGAAATATATCGAAACGTTGGCATTTGAATAGTGTTTTCATCATTGACTGACCCTCAATTCCCCCAGAATTTTAAAATTTCTTTTCAATTCTTTTTTTTTTTAGTTATTCAATTTTCATATGAAGAGCACGGGCATAGAACCAGGTTTGTCACCAGATGTTGAAATTGAGAAAACTGAAATTTAATGTTTGAAAGTCCGTATCTATCAATTCCCCGCACGTCATATTTTCAGCTTCCGTTTTCGTAGTGACAAACCGTCTTTTTGAAGCCCGTAATGGTGAATCGTGAAATATGTTTAATATACTAATACTGTAGTGGCGATATCTCACATTCGAGAAAAAAGTAACAAACCTGGTTCTTTCCCCGTGCTCTTCATATCATTTCCACCCAGAAGCATCCCACCCCTTCTAAAATAGATCCTTCAAAATGTTTTTATTGGCGACAACAAAAGGAACAAAATAAGACAAAAAATATGTAGAAAAGAGCCGGTAAGTCGACAAACAATGGTATACAAAAATACTGAATGTTTGGATTTGTACGGACAGACAAACAAACAGAAGTGGGAATGTATAACAAACAGGGGGGTGTGCTGTTTGTTCCTTTGCTCGGACCTGAACAAACACAGAACACTATTTTGGGAAGTGTTCCTTCAAACACTTGATGTAAATAGCACGCCTCGTTCTAGCCTCAATATGTAATGCGCTCTGACTTTTTTACAGTGAGTACTCAGATACAAGGTATATATTTATAATATGTATCATTATTATTATTATTATTAATAAACCATAATCTGGTAACAGGATACGTCATAAGAATGTGTACATTAAGATAGCTTATAAATTTAATACATAAACAGATATTAACTCTTGGAGTCTGACACACATGGAACGAATGAAGAATTAACAATACTATTAATAAAATAAAATGAAATTAATAAAAAAATACTAAAATAATATTACTAATAAATGCAGTAGATATATTTTTAAATTAAATAACAATTAAGATGAATACGTTTTATTATTCTTGTGGTGTGTTTCTTTAAAAGTCTTTATCACGCTGACATTTAGGGACGTTCTTACATCTCTTCATCAGGTCCCAAAGTACGAAATATAGAAAAGAGAAAGAAAACTATTTAACAATAACAAATAGAAAAAAAAAAAAAAAAATACAAATTACACACAAATACAAAAAAAATCAATAATAGATCTACCGAAGCCCTTACACTTTTTGTCTGATAGTAAAAAAAACATTTTTGTCTCTGTATCTGTGATCACGATATCCCCAAAATATGTTGTGAGGCCATTACAGAACTTTCGTACACCAACCACGCTTTTACAGAT
This sequence comes from Aradus depressus, assembly GCA_963662175.1. Taxonomy (NCBI): domain Eukaryota; kingdom Metazoa; phylum Arthropoda; class Insecta; order Hemiptera; family Aradidae; genus Aradus; species Aradus depressus. Next base: position 27,274,346 of record OY759224.1, read on the forward strand.
CATTCCCTCCCTCACCCGGTTCAAATTATTATTATACTGCCATTGTTGAGTATATGGAAGTAATGTGTTGGTGTCAGTTGTTTTCTTTGTTTCATTATTAGTTAGTTATTGTGATTCATGCCCGGGCTATAACTATGAGGTCATATCGCCTACTACCAGATTGCTCTTTCGTCACTCTGGTGAACATGAGCCCGACTCTACCATGGGAGTCTTAAATTTTGCCTACCCTAAATTTTTATTCACCTAGTGTAGGGGTCTTTAATGAGTACCTGACATCGTACAGGCTTAACGTCCCATCCGAAGGACGGCATGCTTAAGTTTATTTTACCTCCCAGACTTTCCCAGGTCTACGAAGAATAGAGGAAGTTATGGAATCAGACAGAAATTCGAAGTTGAGTTCTTTTCATAATGACAATATAACGATCCAATATTGGCTAATTGACTTTCGTCTAACTGACAGATACTGACGAGGCCATATGAAGAATCCATTTGTAAAATGTTTTCACGTATCCCATTCTGCTATACAACATGCCTACGCAAAGTGGTAAGTGGTGTCCTCTCGAAATGGCCATTTATGCTACCTGGTGCTGCCCACATCCCTCAAGAACATATGTTGCTAACTTTACCACTATGCTAATTTTACAGATAATCGAAAAATTGTACATATGAATTTTTTTTTTTTATAAATAGATATTTACAACTGTATAAAAATAAATACAACAAACAAATCAGTACTAAAAGAGGGGGGGAAAACACCCAGTGGTGACACCCCCTAGTCACTGATTTCCTCTCATTTGTAACTGATCACTGACGCTTAAGCCGTCGTTGGGGAAGGGCACGGACTTGAGGATTATTGTGGGAATTAAGAAGGGAAAATAATTTTTTATATTTGGATTGAACGACTCCCGTGACCATTTCGGGTATCGGAACCAGTTCAGGTGTCGGAACCACTTCCGGTCTCGGAACCAGTTCCGGTGTCGGAACCAGTTATATTTCGGGTGTTGGGGCAAAAGGACAAGTCAGCAAATCTGAATTTTAGGAGGTTTGAAACAATCCTGCAAATCAGGTAAAGCACATTTATGTTACTTGAAATATTATTTCTATAAAGTATTAAATATAAACGAAGTAAAATATTCCAACAATCAGTTATATTTGGTCAAAATATTTATATGCACTTGTCCTTTGGATCGCAAGACTTATTCTGACTTAAGCCCTTTTGCCCAAACACCAGAGATATAACATGAGCTTTCGCCCGTTCATCAGTTTCAAGGATGGAGGGAAGTAAAATATATTAATATAAAAATTTTTATGAAAATTCTGGGAGATTTTTCATTTCAATTTCTGAAAAATTAATTTGTCTTAGTAGATTTCTCTCTTTTAATTATTTAGGTTAATCTTGAGATGAATTAATTAGTAAATTATATTTTTTCTAATCTTGAAAAGCGTTTCCTTATTAATTTTCACACAATTTAGTCAGATATAATTTCACTGCATTCATTATGATGACAGATATTCTGTTTTATGGTAACATGATGGCTCGGTAACACACTTTGCCAAATCTATACTAATAGTTATTGTGACTTATGCCCGGGCTTTAACAAGGACATATCGCTCGTCACTATCTTGGAGTATTTAACGAGTATCTGACATCGTACAAGTTCGGGACAATCGGTTAACATGCCATCCGAAGGACGGCGTGCTCAAGGTTTTTTTAAACTGCCGAATAAAAAACCTAAGGTCCTCGGTTGGGTTTTGAAGCCGCGATCTTCAGCTTAGTTAGCAAGCACGCATACCACTGAGCTACTGGCTCTAGTAATGTATTTGAGGTAATATCGAAAACTATTTAACTGATTTGTAGACTAGATTAGAGCTGAAGCAAGTCGAGCACGCCATCCTTCGGAGAGCACATTAAGCGATGGTCCCGTGCCTGCACGATATCAGATACACGTAAAAGACCTCTAGGTAGAGACAACTGTAGAGTAGGGCTCGTGAAAGAGCGCCCTGGTAGTAGGCGATGCCCGGGCATGAGTCATAATAATTAACTATATAATTTCGTGTCGATATATTCGTTCTATCGGGAGATATCATGTCCAGAGACACACAGAGGCAGGAAATGTTTTACGATGTACAGGGGAAGTTATATTATCGGTCAGAAATTCGATGTTAAATTTTCACCGGAACTTCATGTTTTCCGACCTCATTCCAAAAAAGTAGGTATATAAAAAAAATCTGTTTTTATGTACGAGTTTGTGTCCATGAATACGATAAAACACAAATTCGGCACAAAATTTAGTATGATGATTCAAAAGGCCCAATTAGTCAACTATTTTAGGCCAAATTTTTTTAGGGGGTCGGAAAACATGAAATTCCGATAAAAACTCAACATCGAATTTTTGACGTAGAGTAGTTCTGGTAGTAGGCGATGCCCTGGCACAATAACTAATTCATGATTAAATATTTAATTTTTGTGCGATTGACATCTCACATACGAGGACGAGACAAGGGACGCAAACAACTACAAGCCACGCTAAAACAACCTTTTGGACATAGCGTCCCCCAACATCTCACCAATATGACCGACCCAACAAACATCACTGCCACATACATTAATTTTTTTCTTTTCCAAACATATAATAATATAGAGGGCGCCGGTAGCTCAGTGGTATGCGTGCTTGTCTTCTGAGCTCAAGATCGTGGGTTCGAAACCCGACCGAAGCCCTTAGTTTATTTTATCTGGGAGGTAAAATAAACTTAAGCACGCCGTCCTTCGGATGGGACGTTAAGCGATGGTCCCGAGCCTGTACGATGTCAGGTACTCGTTAAAGACCCCTACCCTAGGTGAATAAAAATTTAGGGTGGGCAAAATTTAGGACTCCCACAGTAGAGTCATGCTCATGTCCTGGGCATGAGTCATAAAACCTAACCTAACCTAACCTCTTCTTTAAATAAATCGACAATAATTCTTAAATAAATTCTGTTGAAAAAACATGGCTACAGAAACAATTCATTATTTTTATTTTTTAAAAAGAAACACAGTACTTCGTTAATTGTATTAATTGTTACTTCTTAGAGTGACTTTTTCTTTTTACAATTTTTGTATTTCTTCTAATTATTTCACAAAGGCAACGGGGGCTTTATAGAACGAGCCGGCTCTCGGTCAAGAAAAGGTTAGGTTAGGTTTTATGACTCATGCCCGGGCTTTAACTACGAGGTCATATCGCCTACTACCAGAGCGCTCTTTCGTCACTCTGGTGGACATGAGCCCGACTCTACTGTGGGAGTCCTAAATTTTGCCTACCCTAAATTTTTATTCATCTAGGGTAGGGGTCTTTAACGAGTACCTGACAACGTACAGGCTCGGGACCATCGCTTAACGTCCCATCCGAAGGACGGCGTGCTTAAGTTTATTTTACCTCCCAGATAAAATAAACTAAGGGCCTCGGTCGGGCTACGAACCCACGACCTTGAGCTCAGAAGTCAAGCACGCATACCACTGAGCTACCGGCGCCCTCGGTCAAGAAAATATATTTTTAAAATGATCATTACTTCCCCAGGTAACATAGTGTAAGTGAAGTATTTCTTTTTTTCTGAACTTTTTTTTTAAAGGTTTTCCTGGATCTATTCAGAATTGAATTATAAGTAATGATAGTGACGGATTCATCCCCTAGACTTAACTGCATCTCCTCTATGACTGCAGCACCAACGCAGAGCGAAGAAGATGGATGAGTTGCAGAACAGGACAATGGCCGGATCCCTCAATCGAAACTGTTCAGTTCGTTCATTGAGGAGCTGAATATTTTTGCCAATGTTATAGACTTTGCGAAAATCCAGAATCTGGACGAGCTCTAGGATGTGCAGTTTTGAATTGTTATTTTCATAATATGGTTTTGTTGTGACTGCTTTTTTTAAAATTATACCTGTTAGTTATTGACGTGAAAACGTCTATTCGCTCGTTAAGCACAGTGATAGCCGGTCAAAATTTCTTGTGTTACAAAATACCGTCAGATTTCAATTGATAATAACTACGAGACTAATAATGCGATAACAACGGTTGAGGTCACAATGGATAGAGCATGTCTGTATGTGTTTGTTGTGCAGTGTATGTTTTGCCTGTGACGTTATCGGACTAGTGTGGGCGCTGGCGGATGATTGTTGCGAATTAGCGTTGTGTAAAAATTAGAAATTAGTGTAGCGTGATAACGCGTTTAGATAGAACGTTGATTCGGGTGTCATTGTAAAGAGCTTGAGGAGCACTACTAGGACTCAAAGTGTCACAATAAAAATATTCGCCGAAATATGCAGTAAAAATTGGTATTAAATTGAAAATTGCAAAAAAATTAAAGATGTCGTCTCATATGAATCGTAAATATGCGAGGAATTATAGAAAACGCAAATCAGAGGAAAGCTCGCATCAAAAGGAATTTAAAAAATAGATAAAACAAACTTATTTTTGAAATATTGTCTATTCCACTAAAGATATATATACATATATAACTACCGGTTTCGGCTTTATACCATCGTCAGGTCTAGTTATGAACTGTTCATAACTAGACCTGACGATGGTATAAAGCCGAAACCGGTAGTTATATATGTATATATATCTTTAGTGGAATAGACAATATTTCAAAAATAAGTTTGTTTTATCTATTTATTACAAGTTTCCACAATATGTCCGCGTTTCTCAACTTAGAAATTTAAAAAACCTAAAAAGTCTAGTGCCGAGCAAATTCAAGAGCTACGGCAGCATTGAAAAGAAAATGAAAAATGATTTTATCCCGACGTTTTCATGGAAAATCTACGGCGTGGAACTTGACTACGCCTTAATGTTTTTTAACCCAAATTTTGGAAGGAGAACGAAAACTGAATTGGTTAATTCCTGCTGGGGCCATTGTCGACAACTTTTTCAATTTCACTCCCATAAAATATCCCTAAATATTTATTTGAGGACTGACGGAATAAAAGTATTATGAATTTCATTTTTCATTGTTTTTTTTTTTCATTTAGGTTGTTTTTAAATTTTTTTTTTTTTATTATAAAAATACAAATGGTCTGTCATTCCACTGACGGATAACCCCCATCACGCATCAAGAAATACACTTAGAGACAAAAAATAATGAAATAATAAAAAATAATAATAAAAAATGAAATAAAATAGAAATAAGAACGGTAGTAAAAAAGGATTAAAATTATAGAGATTTTTAATTATGTTCGTGCAGTTAAAATTCTTTATTATATATATATTTTTTTTACATTTTAATTTTTTTTTTCAAACCCCAGAAAAAAAATAAAAATATTGAGCTCGTCTCGTGGAACATTGCTATTAAAAGAAAAGTTGTCGGTGAATCACCGACAGTGTACTTCCCCAGTATGAATTAATCAATTAAATTTTCGCTCTCCAAAACCAATCGATCGTTTGGGCTAAAAAATCAATGGTTGACTTACATAGGGGCTTCTGAAACCTCATACTTTGTGACAATACATTCAGTTATTAGGGTTTTTGTGTCGAGCCCTTTCCTCCTTCTCTGATTCCCTTCCCTTCGGCCAATTTCTCGGAAAAGTAATATTCTCACTTAGTAGACTCTCCCTTATCCGGCGTTCTGTTAACGGGCGCTCGCAAAATAATATCAAATTTGTTAAACTAAAATTAACATTCAATTATTAGATTATCAATTATATGAGCCACGTGTATTTACGAGTACATAATAATTTCGTAACTCACGAATTTTTCATGTATTTTTATTGTACATGTATTGTACATTGTTAAAATGCATATTTTACCATTACCAAGTCCGAAACTGCTTTCTTCTTCATTTTAAAAACTCTCCAGGTCCAAAATATTCACTGAACAGCTTGAAATGACACTACGGTTTCATATCAAGTCCTATGTGGAATGTTTGCTGTCTGAGAAAATCCATTAAGTATTTGGACAGCTGATTTTCCTTGTACGCCCACGATATGTACATTGTATTTATAGTGATGGGAACCCTAATAGAATATTTTATTACTTCACTAATATCCTATAAATAAATTATAATAAATACATGGTTGAAAATCAAACATTTATAAAAAAAACAAAAACAATATCGTCTTATCGGGAAATGAACACTTAACTAGTAAAGTCAAAGTTTAATTTTTTTCTACAGAAACCCTTCAAAATATATTTTTAATGCTTGGATAAATATATGTACATATGTACGTACATATAATAAATTAATGTTCAGTATGTACACATTTGTCAATTTAATAAATGTTATCAAGAAAATACATAGGTGTTTTATTCCTTAGCTCACCTAAAAACACTTTTCTTTACGCTTTAATTGATATATTTTTTCTCATTAATTGATGATTTCCGTTATCCGGCGTAACGTCGGTCCCGGCAACGCCGGATAAGGGAGAGTCTACTGTACTGCCGATGCATTGAATATATCGATACAAAATTTAGAAAACTCTTTAAATCGATTATTGGGGAAGAAAAATGTTAATTGAATAATTCGTGCATTAAGTGCATTATCGTTGATTCACCGACTACTTTTTTTGTTTTCATTATTTGAATCAGATGGTTGGAAAACATCAAATTCTGGTGAAAACTCAACGTCGAATTTTAGACCGATTACATAACTTCCCCTATATTTCGTATTGCTGAGGAAATAAAAGATAATGCTGAACTTTTCTGACTGTGGTCCCTTTTCGCCTGAAGTTACACGTCAATTATCATGAATGCACATGAAGGTTCAGTCATACTCGTATTGAGTGATGCGAAGACAAGGTTGCAATTTCGAATCATAAATAAACATTCATTTTTTTTTTTGTAAAATATATTGGGGTCGTATGGGGTAATATAGGCGTAAAGTTGCCAAAAAGTGGACAAGGATAAAGGTGAAATTAAAAAAAAAGGATGGATATTGGTGTCAAAGGGTGGGTGGTGTCAATATGCTGCCTATTTTGTCAAGGATAATGAAATTTGAGTGGATAATTGGATTTGTTGAGGTTTAATCCATTTGAAATTTAAGAATGATATATTTGGAAATATCACAGAGCATATGACCCTGTAGGATATAAAATGGAAATTAGGATATGGAGGGGATAACGGGAGTATATAGGAGTGTGAAGAGAGGAATCCAGGATGCGTACGTCTTCGGGTCAACGCAAACAATGAGAACGAAGACAATATGAGACAGAGAACTAGGACCTTTATAATAAAAATATCAGTCCCTATATTATTGGTCGATATACTTTATACTTTTGCATAACTATAAACTATGCGAAAATACTTTATTTGAGAACAACCGTGGAGGAGTGTGAAGAGAGGAACCCAGGATGCGTACGTCTTCGGGTCAACGCAAACAATGAGAACGAAGACAATATGAGACAGAGAACTAGGACCTTTATAATAAAAATATCAGTCCCTATATTATTGGTCGATATACTTTATACTTTTGCATAACTATAAACTATGCGAAAATACTTTATTTGAGAACAACCGTGGAGGAGTGTGAAGAGAGGAACCCAGGATGCGTACGTCTTCGGGTCAACGCAAACAATGAGAACGAAGACAATATGAGACAGAGAACTAGGACCTTTATAATAAAAATATCAGTCCCTATATTATTGGTCGATATACTATATACTTTTGCATAACTATAAAGTATACGAAAACACTTTATTTCGAGTCTTTATAATGCACGGAATGAAAGACAGTTATACGTAGGTTCCGAACGATTTATTATTGTCTAAGACAAATAGAACGGAACGTACACGCTTAAATTGATTATTACTAAACGAAACGGAAGATGGCAGGACCGCCAAATGTCAGGTAACAGAGTTCGCTGCTATCAGTTTCTTTCATTTCTCCTTGTTTTGATGCCTGAGTGAGGTTTCCTCAAACTAGCTAGCACGCTACCGAAAATATTGCATCGTATAAAAAATCGAAATCTAGTTTTCAACGGAATTGAATATATTATAATCATTTTCTCCATTATGTCTGTTTGTGCATTCGAGTTTGTGTTTATGAGATGATGTCACGAAAACAGATGAAGAAGAATTGAAACCGCTTTATTTCGAGACCTAAGAACATTTTACAAAATACAGCTTATATTTGTGATCTAGTCAAAAATCATTACAAAGAAAAGTTGTAGAGAAAACATTTTGTGAAAACTACGATTTGCGAGATATATGCCGAAACCCGTCCTTTCCTTGTGAACTAGACAATATTTCAAAAAATAAGTTTGTTTTATTTATTTATTACAATTTTTCACAAAATGTCCGCGTTTCTTAATTGGATTGTCCAGTGAAATTATCCCAGATTTCGAACCAATATTTTGAATATTATTTTAGAAAATTGGGATATTATTTTAGAAAATTGGGATATTATTTTAGAAAATTGGGATATTATTTTAGAAAATTGGGATATTATTTTAGAAAATTGGGATATTATTTTAGAAAATTGGGATATTATTTTAGAAAATTGGGATATTATTTGTCTTTTATCTGGATTGTTTCTATATTCTTTAAGTTTATTTATTTTCTACTGCTAAAAGCTGTACTCTTTGTTTAAAAGTGCATTATATTTCTTTTATATTGTCTAAAATGGCAAGTAATTCAGATTCTGATAGTGACGGTTACAAAAATATAAAACTGATTGTGAGTGGGAAAAACAATATGAATGTAAATCAAAGTAAGTATTCTGCGAAATGCAGTATCTGAGCTGTGAATTTTACGATTGGATCAGCTGGCATTGGACAGGAAAGTCAGTTAATATAGGTTAGGTTTAATTATTCATGCCCGGGCTTTAACTACAAGGTCATATCGCCTACTACCAGAGCGCTTTTTCTTCACTCTGGTTGAGCCCGACTCTACTGTGGGAGACCTAAATTTTGCCTACCCTAAATTTTTATTCACCTAGGGTAAGGAGTTTTTAACGAGTACCTGACATCGTACAGGCTCGGGACGATCGCTGACGTCCCATCCGAAGGACGGCATGCTTAAGTTTAAGACAATTACGATTCAGTTAATATATATTGTTAAAAAAAATACGATGCATATTAGCCATGTCCCTTGGTTATCTAGTTATTTACGACATCCGTGGCCCCGGGAGGGAGTTCTATCTACGAAATAAAACTCACTCCCGGACGGAATATTCTTAGATATTAGTATGCAATAAAAAAATAAATAAAAACTTAAATTTTGAAAATCCTTTTGTTTTTTCTTTCAAATAATTTTTATTTTCCTCTTTCAAAGACAAGTTACGTTAATTTTCTCAAAAAAAAAGTTGGCAACCCCAGCACTATGCGAGCCACTCCCAGCAAGCAGAGCACCTCGTTTATTATAATATATTCGGTGGGGTTTCACTTTTGTTTATGATTTGAACCCCCAAATTATTGCTAAATGAAAATGGGATAATAAATCCATATTATCCGGTTGGCGGCCAGATGGGGTCACTCCTGTACCCCGGTTCCCGAGGGAACTGTCCCTTCTCAAATCTCCCTACAGCCTGCCCAACCCTGCTCTATTTGTGCGGCTGCGAGACATCTCATCCATTTGTTTCTGCTTTGGACAGTCTAAAACCTTTTAGCCCTAGTCCAATTAATACATGTTATAAATTTAATGACATACCAATTTAATTCAGAAACGGATTTACTAATCACTATGTATTGTGTACATATATGAAATTTGTTTATACATAACAATGCTTTATCATCTGTTACTGCCAAGGAAAATTAATTTTCTTTCCCACCAAAACGATTTTTCGTTGAGTCCCATAGTTATCACTTATCTTGTTTCAAGGACTTGAACTCTGGGTTCTGCCAAGGCTTCCAATCTCCAGCGCTTACAATCCTATCAATCTTAAATCCTTCGTAAAATAGCCAAAGCTCCTTATTACGTCTCCAACAAAACTCTTCACACTGACCTTAACGTACCTTTTGCTACCGAAGTCGCTGAATCCAAGTATAAAAAATTATTTTCCCTTCTTAGTTCCCACAATAATCCTCTCGTTCGTGCTCTCCATTTAGCCAATCTTCCCCAACGACGGCTTAAGCGTCAATGGCCTAGAGACCTCCCCAGCAGCAGAAGTGACAGTGATTAGTTACAAATGAGAGGAAATCAGTGACTAGGGAGTTTCACCACTGGGTGGTTTCTCCCCTCTTGACATTGCCATTATCTCTCTATTATAATATTTGCTTGTTGTACCTATTTATTTTTATACAATTGTAAATATCTGTTTGTAAAAAAATATATTAAGGTTTTATGAACACATTTCGTCTATGATGTTTGTCTGTGTGTATGTGATTGTAACTTCGTGAGCGCTAATTCTTGAGCGCTAAAGGTAGAGATGTCACATATTATGCTGCCATAGTGGATTATCCTGATGATGGAGTTTGTCGTGAAAATTACGATAGTGTACAGGTTTTTTTAGGTTTATCAGGTAACAGAAGGTATAAATTAAGGTTATTATGAAATATGACATTTCTTATGTTTATTCCGTTGACGGTGGACCCTGAAGATCCTTAGCTGTCCCCACGAGCCTCCTCAGTTCACCACATGGTGTTCCAAGGCATCCTTCTTCACCAGGTCAGTCCATCTCAGATCCTTGTGATCCTAAGCTTCCATCATGCGTCCTATGGTTGTCTGAAGTCTCCGTTTCTTCACATGCCCAGCCCACCGCAAGCCTCCTGACCTCATGTCTGCTACTAAGGACGAGTTTGACCAGATGATGTGCTTCCCTCATGGGGCCATGTCGTCCGCATACGCCAGGAGACTCCTATTTCTCCGATTATTTGTGTTATTTCCTCGTTTCTCATCACTTGTTCTGAACTCTAGAATTATATTAAAATAATAACAATTAAATCCTGTACTCAATTAAATATATTGAAAATTAAATTTAGTTTGATTGGGTATTTCAATGAGAACATGAACAAGTTTCCTGCTTCAACGATGCAGGTATTTCATTAAGTTCATGATAGACACGGCCTGTTATTAATATTGTTCAGCGTGCATTATGTCGAGGGGCAATTAACTTATTATTTACCTGAAACATACCAAATATGCATTTAAATTAATTATTAATTTGAATAAATATTTGAAAAAAAATCGTCGGTGAATCATTGGCAATGTACTTCCCTGGACGCGAATTAATAAACTAAACTTTTGCTCTTCCTCTGAAACTAATATATCGATGTGGTTTTAGTTTCATATCGATATATTCAATTCATTGGAAGTTATCATGTTGACAGACACACAGGAACTTTTTTTTTTTCATTTTTGGATTCAGGGAGTTGAAAAATATAAAATTCTTACCGATTACTGTAACTTCCAGGGGCGTAGCCAGGATTTTGAGCGGGGGGGAGGGGGGGGGGGCAAAGTTAGGCTACGAGGGTGGGGGTATAGACTCCCGGGGGCACAGCCCGCAGTTTCCGTGGTTAGAGTTGCAGATTTTTTGTTATTAATTTGGGAGACTCGGACCTCTAGAAGTTCCCCCTGAGGTAACCACTGACTGTAATACTTAAGTTGACTTTACATGAGCAGCAAAAATGCAAAGCGCAGCAGCAGCAAATGCACGTTCTGGTTTCTGTGCTTTTAAATGTAGATGTATATTTATGTAACAGCTGATTGCTGATTTAGGAATCAGACGCACAGGAAATTTGAAGATCCTATTGGTAACTTGCAAGCAATCCATTTTTAATAAAAACAATTTTTTTAGTTTATTTAATTTTTATCTTGGTTTTTTGCTCTGGCCAGGGGGGAGGGGGGGGGGCACGAGCCCCCCAACAGACACCCCCAAAAAGTTAGTTCACAACCAAATACTAAAAAAACTGAATCAAATAAACACTGAAAGAAACTATTTACATATTAACTTACTAAATGGCATTGTACACTAACGCAATCCATTACAGCTGACTGACTCTATCCGTTCTCCGGTATATATAGGATTTCTGGAGCCTATGAAATTCCATTACTATTGGTTACAATTAAACTGAACTAAAACTTCTTAAAGTGACACATTGAAATAAATATTTTAAAAAACTACTTTTGAACACGAAATACATTTGAATCGAACTCAATAAAAAAATCTTACAGAACACAGGAGGTCTTGAAAATCCATTGAAAACTCGATCTCAGTTTTTCGCATGATTACCATTCCTTATTCGTTATATTAAAGGTATGAGGAAGTAAAAAAAAAAATCTGGGACCTCTAAATTAATTTTTTCTTCTAGTTCGATTCAAATTAACTAAATAAAATAAAAAATCGATTATTAAAAGGAAAATAAGTAAGTTCGTATATTGGGTTTACAATATAGATCTTTTCCCTGACTATTTTAGATTATTCAGTTTGTAACAAGATGACGGCAGCCACAGTGAAATATCATGCTTCAGTCAATAATAAGAGTTAGTTATTATGAATGGTGATTCGTCGCTCTGGTGGACATGAGCCCATTAACGTCCCATCCGAAGGAGGGCGTGCTTTCCACCTCTATAAGCCTCGGCCAGGTTTTGAATCCACTATGTTAACCTCAAACCGGCGCCCTCCAGAGAATTAGATATGAGATGACGATAATCTCTTTTTTTAATAGGGTTTCTATAGAGACAGACACAGGAAGGAAATCATAAGAATTTCGGTCATTGACCTATGAACTCTTATAAAAAAAACATAAATCAAAGTGCTTAGGATCATTATGGAGGCAGATGATTAGCCCTGTCTCTACAGCCCTTCAGCCCTTGTCGTCTTCCCTCCATGGATAATACCTGATCAATAATTTCCAACTGGCAACAACATTTTCAATTTAATTACTGGCTATTACTTTCCCGGCTATATGAAGTATAGAGAAAATAATGTAATCGGTCAAAAATTTTATCAAGAATTTTGAACGGAATTTCATGTTTTCATGTTATGAAAAAAAAAGAAATGTGTGTGAACACAATAATTCCAAATAATATGAATATATCGACACAAAATTTTATATATGCAGTCAGAACCATCTAAGGACAACACCTATTGATTTTCAGCCAAATCGGTCAAAGAGAAGAGGGGGATTAGGGGGAGGTTTAACACAAAACTCTAATAACTGCCGTTGTAATGGTATAAGCACAGTGATAGCCGGTCAAACTTTCTTGTGTTACAAAATACCGTCAGATGTCAATCGATAATAACTATGAGACTAATAATGTGATAAAAACGGTTGAGGTCACAATGGATAGAGCATGTCTGTACGTGTTTGTTGTGCAGTGTTTGTTTTGCCTGTGACGTTATCGGGCTAGTTTGGGCGCCGGCGGATGATTGTTGCGAATTAGCGTTGTGTAAAATTAGAAATTAGTGTAGCGTGATAATGCGTTTAGATAGGACGTTGATTCGGGTGTCGTTGTAAAGAGCTTGAGGAGCACTACTAGTACTCAAAGTGAAACAATAAAAATATTCACCGAAATATATGTAAAAATCGGTATTAAATTGAAAATTGCAAAAAAAATTAATGATGTCTCATATGAATCGTAAATATGCACGGAATTATAGAAAACGCAAATCAGAGGAAAGCTCGCATCAAAAGGAATTTAAAAAGTCTAGTGCCGAGCAAATGCAAGAGCTACGGCAGCTTCGGAAAGAAAATGAAAAATGATTTTATCCCGACGTTTTCACGGAAAATCTACGGCGTGGACCTTGACTACGCCTTAATGTTTTTTTTTTTTTTTTTCATTTTTGGCGTTAAGAAGTCGGAAAACAGGTAATTTCGATGAAAACTCTACATCGAATTTCTGACCGATTACATAACTTTCCGTATACTTGTGTATAGGTGGGGAAACAAAAGAAAGTAAAATTAAATTGACACAAAAATTTCAAGAAAAAATATTGTATCTAAGATTTTTTTTTATCTCGGAAGTGAAAAAACCTTGAGCACACCGTCCTTCGGATGGGAAGTTAAGAGATGAACTTGAGCCTGTGCAACGGTACTTGTTAAAGACCCCTAGGTGAATAAAGGCAACATTTACGTAGCCACTTATAAATGTACGAGAGTTGTATGCGTGTTTGCTTAATGAGCACAAGATCGCCCGGCCCTGTGGGAGGTAAAATAACCTTAAGCACGCTGTCCTTCGGATAGAGCGTTAAGCGATGATCCCGAGCATGTACGATCTCAGGTATTTATTAAAAATCCCATCTTCAATTAACTAAACCTGGATAGATAAAATTTAGGATTCCAACAATAGACGAAAGAGCGTCCTGGTAATAAGCGATATATATACAGGGTGTTCATTTTATCTTGACCCAGGTATATAACTCGAAAAATAATGATTTTCTCAAAAAAAGCTTGAGACAAAAAATGTAGAGTAGAATTGACCGCATTATTTGCTGTCATCTAATTTTTAAACAAATGAAAATGTTTAACGTTTTTTATGAATTAAAAAAAAAAATTTTTTTGACCGTCAACATATTTTTTTTTTGCATATTTAGATTCCTGGGAAAAAATTAAAGAGAGGTTAAATAAGACATTTTTTTGTTAGACCAATACTGAAAAACCTTTAGCAGTTTTCCGGAACAACTTCAATAAAATTTATTGAAGTTGCAGGACATCTGTTAATACATTCACTACAATAAAATTCATTCATTAGGTTTAATATTGGTCTAACAAAAAAGTGTCTCATTTAACTTCTCCATAATTTTTCCCGAGAAATCTAAATATGCCAAAAAAAAATAGGTTGACAGTCAAAAAATTGTTTTTTTTTCAATTCATCAAAAACGTTAAAATTTTCATTTGTTTAAAAATTCGATTACAGCAAATAATGCAGTCAATTCTACTCTACATTTTTTGTCTCAAGCTTTTTTTGAGAAAATCATTATGTTTTGAGTTATTTACCTGGGTCAAGATAAAATGAACACCCTGTATACTTTTTTCATATTTTTTTATGTTGATGCGCGACCTGCATTTGAAGATGCAAAAAAAAAAATCAGCACCATTGTTATAGAGGAGAAAATGTGTACAAATGTATATATAATCATTTATAACTGGATGCCTTAATATTCCCTAGACTGGGGAGAGAGCGAGTATTATAAAATATAATTATTCAAGGCAAACTTCCTGAATTAGTTCAACCTTAATTTTACTTTGCAATTCTGGGTCTAGCGTGTAATTTGCTGTTGACTTAGGAACCTTCGTGTAAATAAACCAGCTTTAAAGTCTTATGATCTTAACAATTCCTAAGATCGTTGTTCATAGTCTTTACCACAAGACATGGTACATCATGCTTCATCTTATGATAGAAATCATTTTAGAGGCCCCAGATTTTTTTCACACTATCTCACACCTATAATATTAAAGGATTTTAAAGATCTCCTATGTTCTGTAGGAAGACTTTATTATTGCGTAGGATTCATATGTATTTCGTGTTCAAAAGTAGTTTTTTTAAAATATTTATTTTAATGTTGTTATTCATCTTGAAGTTGTGGCTTTAAGAGGTTATTAATTCAGTTAAATTGTAACCAATAGCAATGGATGGAATTTCATAGGCTTTAGAAATCCTATATATACCGGAGAACGGATAGTTGCTTTCAGTGTTTATTTGATCCAGTTTTTTCAGTATTTGGTTGTGAATCGATTAGAAATTTTAAATTAACAGATGCTGTCGATACGGCGTTTTGACTTCAATTATAATATTTCATATCGATACATTCGTCACATCGGCCAAAATTAGGATTTTTGAATTCCTCTTCTCTCAACTCGTTCTTCCCATCGGACGATTTCTCTGGAAATGAATAGGTGCTAAACTCATGACGTTTTGAACTTAGATATTAAATTTCGTGGCATTACGGTTATTAAAACGGCATTGAGTAGAGTTTTTGTGTTGACCCCCCCCCCCCCCCCCCCCCCACACACACACACACAAAATGCGTTCCCTTTTGTGGGAATGAAACTTTGGCGGGGGGAGGGAACTAATACCGGAATATTCGCTGATATAATGAATTCATTGAAATTTTTATATGTTGATCCAGTAAAACTGGTCAGAAATGGTTAGGGCGGATTGGGGATGGTTCGCCAAACATGCCTAACCACGCCTACGCACCCCTAACCAATTCGGTAATGTAATTCCTTAACGCGAATTAATCTAACTATGTTTCCACGCTCACTCTAAAACCAATTTTTATCTATTATATAAAGTTATATATCACATACTCTATAATTCAATTGGCTTCTAAGAATACTACACATAAAATTTCATAACAATACGGCCATCCATTAATGAGGTAGAACAATTTTTATGATTATCCCCCAATCACAACCCCACTTTTATTCAACATTTTCAGACAACATATACCCTTTTTTTCAATCTGGCCCTAAAGAATGCTTCATGTGAAGTTTCAAGAAAATCCGTTCAGCCGTTTAGGCATGGTTCGAATAAATATACAAAAAATTAAACCCCGTTTCAGCTTTATTAATAAAGATTATGAGTTCAATTTTATTTCCTTGTATTTATTTTTATTTTTATTTTTAATATTCTATATATTATATATATTCTATATCTATTTTTATTATTGTTACCTTCTTTTTAATGTTAAAGAGTGTATTTACCCTCGACTAAAAATTTTATTTCTTAAGGGCTAATAGAGAAATTTAATTGAATTGAATATGTGTAAAGTGGGAACCCTTCGTTGGCCCTTAGGACATCATGGTAGCACCGCCACTGACACTGGGCGGATACAGGTATGTAACGCTGTAGATAGGTTTCCGATGGGACTGTACAGAGAGCTTTTGGCTTCCTGCCAGCCACGTTATTTCCGACTTGCTCCATCTTGATGTCATCCCTAGATCGATTCCTGGGAAGATAGTGGTCCCCCTGTTCTTCGTTTGTCTTTGACACCTAGCTCTAGTGCTACAAGACTTCCTCTCTCTTGGAAATAAAGAAGAACTTCTTCTTTCCTCTTTGTCGGTAAAGAACTAACACAACTGTTCTCAATCCATTTCCTGTAAATATTGTTTTCATTCGAGCGTCTGTCTGTTAGTTGGGAAAGTTGTGTATTGGAAGAAGAAGAAGAAGAAATTCGATTTTGAAATTTCACTGGAATGCAATTTTTCCATGGCTTCCAAAATCGATGTCCCGAAAGAATGATTTCCGGAGTGAGAACGGAATTTTGTATCCAGAATCAGTCATATAGTTTAAATATTTATTTTCTTTTTTAATTTCTTATTATTATATTTTCTTGATTATATTATATTTTGAATTAATATTATCACAATACTTCATAACGATCTCATGATCCACACAGTACCCGAAACAATTCAAACTACTTACATACGGTTTTTTAGCAAACTTTACACAAATAATTTTTTTTTTTTTTTTTTTTTGAAACAGATATTTACACCTGTATAAAAATAAATGCAACAAGCAAATATGCTAATAGAGAGATAATGGCAATGTCAAAATGTCAAGAGGGGAGAAATCACCCAGTGGTGACACACCCTAGTCACTGATTTCCTCTCATTTGTAACTAGGTTAGGTTTTATGACTCATGCCCGGGCTTTAACTACGAGGTCAAAACGCCTACTACCAGAGCGCTCTTTCGTCACTCTGGTGGACATGAGCCCGACTCTACTGTGGGAGTCCTAAATGTAGCCTATCCTAAGTTTTTATTCACCTTGGGCAGGGATCTTAAACGAGTATCTTACATCGTACAGGCTCGGGACCATCGCTTAACGTCCCATCGGATGGATGGCATGCTTACGTTTATTTTACCTCCCAGATAAAATAAACTAAGGGCCTCGGTTGGGTTTCGAACCCACGATCTTGAGATCAGAAGACAAGCACGCATACGACTGAGCTACCGGCGACCTCCGTTTGTAACTAATCACTGTCACTGCTGCTGCTAAGGAGGTCTCTAGGCCATTGACGCTTAAGCCGTCGTTGGAGAAGTATGGCAGAATGGAGGGCACGGACTAGAGTATAGTTTTGTTGGAGTCGTAATAAGGAGCATTGGCCATTGTACGAAGGATTTTGTATTGAAAGGATTGGATGGGCTAGAGATTGGAAGCCTTGGCAGAACCACAGAGTTCAAGTCCGTTAGTCCACATAGGTACATACTCTCCTCTGTTTTTAATCTCCACAACACCTCCCACGAAGGTTAATGGGAAGATGGAACCGCGACGTATTGCCACCTTGAATCATATTCGTTATTAATATTTTTCAACATTATTTTCCTTTACTTTTATTATATCTCTTACTATCCACCCTTAAAATTTTTTTTTTTTTTTTTGTTTTTTTTTTTGTTTTTAATAATAATTAAGGTAAATTTTCGTCCCGAGGACCTACCACTGGGTGGCCTTCCTCTCACATGCCATTCACGCCACCATATCCATACCTACCATCTTAGATGCTGGTTGTTGCACCCTAGCAACAGTTGTATTTTTATAACTAAAAAACAAAAAAAAAAATATGATAAAATAAAAATTCTATGCGTTTGTATATCTGTGTATCCAGAACCCTCATGACGATACCTATAGTTTTTGAGCAAAGTCGGCCATATTAACAAAAACTTCAATAACTGCCGTTGTAATGAAAGTATAGACACGAAATTTAATATGTTTATCTAGAACTCCATATGGACGACATCTATTGATTTTCAGCCAAATCGGACAAATAAAAGGGTAACATTTTACATTGAAATTCAAATTTGCATACTACGGAGAAACAACTGCTGGGGAAGTACATAATCGGTGATTCATCGGCAACTTTTTTGTTATTTTTGTATTCATTTTGAACACTTTCATTAGGTTTAAAAAACGGGGCTAATGAACACGCAAAGCTTCATATGCAAATATTCATATATTTGAAAATAATGATTCAAGAAACCAGACCGCTCTGATTGTGGTTCATTTTGTGTGGTTACTACCAAAGAATAATTACTGTGGGTAAGTAAAGAGAGCCTCATTGTAATTTCCGTTTGGTCGTTGGGAAAGCTATAAAATATATGTGTGTGCCATTCTATAGAGTAATGATTTTCTTAAGTATCCAGTTTGGAGACCAGGAAAAACAGGCGAAAATTCTTTTCGTTTCTCAACCATTATGCCATGATATGATAATCTACCGCGAAAGATCAGTTAATGTGCCAACTTGACAAGAGGTACACAAATCGCTTGCGTATATCAATGTTCGATCAGATTTCTAATTCCTTTATTATTGATCCTTATTTTTAGGGTTCGTGCTGTCCTCGTCCAGTTGCTTATATATTTTTAATTATTATTTTTATTTATTTATTTATTTTATTTTTTTTATTATTTATTTATTATTTTTTTATTTATATTTTTTTTGTTTTATCTCTTTCATTTCATGCTTTCTGTTTATTCATTTACCATTGATTTATTACGTATTCTGTCTTTTATTTTTGTATATATTTCTATTTTGTATTATTCATTTCTTTTTTTTTCCTTTTTTTTTTTTTTTTTTTTTTCTTTTGGCTTTATGTACGGTGCATATTAGCCATGTCAATGTGTTATATATAATTATTTAAGACATCCATGGCCCCGGGAGGGAGTTCTATCTACGAAATAAAACTCACTCCCGGACGGGATTCGAACCCGCAAACCATGGTGAGACCATGCGACCAAAGCCCTACGCTCTAGTCCGCACGGCCACCATGGCCCCCTGATTCTAAATTTTGTGATCAGACATTCATTACATCGGCAGTTATTTAAGTTGAGCCCTTCTTCCCTTCGACATAATTCGCGGAAAATTATTAGTTGCCATCCTTATGGGGTTTTGAATTTAAATATAAAATTTCATCTCGATACATTCATTACTGCGGTAGTTATGAGGATCTTATTATGTATTAAATAAATTGTATTACTTATTATTTTATCATGTCATCTTAGTCATCACTTGAGGGCGCCGGTAGCTCAGTGGTATGCGTGCTTGCCTTCTGAGCTCAAGGTCGTGGGTTCGTAGCCCGACCGAGGCCCTTAGTTTATTTTATCTGGGAAGTAAAATAAACTTCAGCACGCCGTCCTTCGGATGGGACGTTAAGCGATAGTCCCGAGCCTGTACGATGTCAGGTACTCGTTAAAGACCCCTACCCGGGGGTAGAGTCGGGCTCATGTCCACCAGAGTGACGAAAGAGAGCGCTCTGGTAGTAGACGATATGACCTCGTAGTTAAAGCCCGGGCATGAGTCATAAAACCTAACCTTACCTAACCTAGTCATCACTTCTGCTTATTGTTATTGTTTATAAATATTGTAGTATAAATAATAGTAAAAAAAAAAAAATTCAGGGTGCATCTTGCGTTTGTGCAACATCACCCGTCTATGTTTGTAGAGGGAGCTCGGGATCTGGTTAGCTCAAGTGAGGTGATGGTGGGCCGGAAGCGACCACCGGAAGACAACCGATCGCCACAGCGAGTCACAACGCTTTTTTCTGCTCCCCTCAGGAGCCGACAAACCGGCTGAACACTAGGTAGCCTGTCTCCGTCACCAGCTGCCGTGGATTCAGTCCCAGGTATGATCCGGTCCTGCTAATCAACTCCACCCTGGCCTGGTCGTACAGCGGGCAATCGAGGACTACGTGTTCTGCCGTCTCGATGCCCTCACATGAACAGTTTGGGTCGATTTCTAATTCCGAAATCTAATCAGCACAATTAGTTAGCATATGTTTTTGACTTTTATGATATGACTTTTTCATTTAAAATTTCAAGTTCATAGCTACAATTGTTACTGCATTAGAGTGCAGTTATTTTATTTTATTTTTTATTTTTATTATTTACAATCGGTATAAACCATAAGTAAATTTGATGAATGATAGTTAAAAAAAAAATGAAATAAAAAGAAAAAAAAGAAAAGAATATAAATAAAATAAAAAATATATATGTACATATGAGGAGTTTGGAGCCTGGTTGAAACTGAACTGGAAGAAAAAGGCAATTGAAAATTGAGTACATTTTGTTTATCTCCATAAATGGGCCCCAAATATTTATTTATGTTTGAAATTTTAGAATAGTATTGGATGAGTGGTCCCTTTTTGTGTTCTATAAAGTTTTTGAAGGCCGTATGATCCATTGTGACTTTGAAAATATATGCACAAAATATTTGTGGACTAAACTTAAAGTGCTGCTATCTATCAATGAAGTGAAGAAACTAACTGATCTACACTGGTTATGAAAAAAGGGAACCTATGCCAACATCAAGATGGTAATAACTCATTTTCCGAAAAATTGTGGGTTGGTCCGCTCTGGCTCCAAACTCCTCATATATGATAATAATAAAACAAAAAAAAAGTTTAAAAAAAAATTAAAAAATATATACATCGAAAGGATATGGTTATGTACAAAATGATAGATGAAAAAAAAAAAAAAAATCTATATAATAAAATAATAATGGTCTATATGCAAATAATATAATATTATACAAAATATATATATATATATATATATATATATATATATATATATATATATATATATATGTATATAATATATACAAAACCAAGAGAAAATATTAAATTTAAATAATAATAAAAATAAACATAAAACAATAATAATAAAGATAAAATAAAATCAACATGAAAGCCCTTCAACTCGAGACCCCTCGAAACACCCCCGGTTCTCTGTCATCCCAGGGGCAGGGGAGGCCGCGGGGGCTCGAGTGATCCCCCCAGCCTTCTCGCCCCGCCAGGCACTGTCCAGCAGTGGAGGCAGACCAAGAAGGAAAGGAGAGTTGAAGGTAAGAGGATTACATGAGGGCTTCTAGAATCTTCAAACTAACCACATAACCACTGTGTCTCCGCACATTAATGTGCCGCCAAAGTTTAACCAAATTGAGAAAATGTCAAAAATTGCAATATTTGTCCCATTTGGCCAAAATTGACTGTTGATTTTCAGCACTAACAGTTAGGGTTCAATCGATACAACAAAATATCGATACTTCTACTCATGAGTATTATCAAATAAAACTTTCGATACTACTCAAGTATCGAATGAAAAGTATCGATACCTACTCGTATCGATTGAATCGATACTTCGTTATAATTAATTTTAAACCATGTATAATATATACACTTATATAATATCATTAGTCCGTGGACCGTAATTTGAGTTCAGTATTTTATTGCAACAACAAATAAAAGAAAATTGTAAGAAATTAAACGGTGAACGATTTTAATGAATTTGAAACGAGTACTTTGAATCGATACAAGTAATATCCATTCGATAACTACTCTAAGTATCGATATTTTACTTGTATTTACTTGTATCGATAGATCGCTACTAACAGTACTGTTGAGCTAGCAATATAAAAGAATCGATATAAAATGTTATATTCAAATTCCCATACCTTGGAGAAAAAACTGCGCAAATCAACCATAAGGAAGAAGGGACTTGAGGGAGGCTTAACAAAAAAACTCAACTGCCATTGTAATGTATTGAAATTCAAATTTTTATATTTTGAATCAAAATCACATAAGGGCAACTTTTTAAGTTTCATTTCATACCCTCGAATGGAAGGGAGAATCAGAGGGGGGCCCAATTAAAAAACCCAGTAACCACCAAAGTAATGAATGTATCGACACTGTAGTATGAGTTGGGATCTATCGATACAATTAAACACAAGCAAAGTATCGATACTTTTATCCGATCCAAGTACTTATGGTATCGATTTTTTCTTTCGATACCAAGTAGGTATCGAATATATATTACTTGTTTCGATTCAAAGTACTCGTTTCAAATTTCAACAATTAAAAAAAATTATATACATTTTGTCAATTCGTCAAAATCGTTCACCGTTTAATTTCTTACAATTTTCTTTTATTTGTTGTTGCAGTAAAATACTGAACTCAAATTCCGGTCCACGGACAAATGATACTCGTATATATCGATGGTGATAACCTCATGAGTGATGTGATCACGCAGTCTGCATGATGCGTCCTTATTTCTTACCTTATTTACATTAAATGGTTTATCGTTTATGAAGGTATACGTTTGTTTAATTTTGAAGAGAACCGTGAACATGATTACGATTTCATTATTTTATTTTATTTTTACATTCCATTTTGTCAATTACAAATTATAATGCCTCGTCCTACGGCAAAAGTGTGGATTTATTACACTAAGAACGTTTCGATCTCAGCGACTTGCAAAAAGTGTTTTAAAATAGTGAAATATTGTCGAAATACGAATAGTCTCCAGTAGTTTTATATCCTTAGTAAAAATAAATTGTATGTTTATTTTATATATCGCATCGATACGAGTAGGTATCGATACTTTTTATTCGATACTTGATTAGTATCGGAAGATTTATTCGATACTACTCATGAGTAAAAGTATCGATACTTTGTGGTATCGATAGAACCCTAAGTATGAGGATTCAAAAGTCACTATGTAAATCAAATATAGATTTTTAAGCAAAAGGAGCAAAAACTTAATTGAATAATTCGATAAACCCCATGAGGACAACACCTATTAGTTTTCAACCATATGATTGATTTTGAATAAAATCGGTAATTTAGTTTCAGAGGGAGAGAGATAACTAATTAAATCGTAATAGGGAAGTACATCGCTGGTGATTGATAAACGTCTTAGCCCCTCTCTGTTACCCCTTCCTAGATCCAGCTTTACTACACTGCAACAGACCGCAGAGAACCAGAGCCAGCCCTCCTGAGAGCAGCCATTTCAAGTGTCCTTAACTCTGAGGCACACAGAGCCCTCTCCCACACCTTCTTCCATCACATTTACATCCAGATTGAAATGCGTATTTGTTTAAAAGGTTGTTCTCTGGGCGAAATGCATATTCAACATGGGGTGGAAGAATAAAGCCACTGAATCCCACTTTCGCAGTGCATATTTTATTTAAACTATATTCAGTTCCCCACTAAAAATTATGCAGGTTTAAATAACAATGAAAGTTTTGTTTTTGATATCCTTACTTTCTATATCTATGGTCACAGGAAATAAGTTTTTAAGTCGTTAAATGGCCGAAATGAGTATTAATTTTATTTTAAAATTAAATAATTTTTGCGTTTCCTTCCCTGAGTTTTCCCTATTTTCTTTACCAAAACGTTTTGATTTGTGTCACACTTCAGTAAAAACTTTTTACTTAAGTGTGACACAAATCAAAACATTTTGGTAAAGAAAATAGGGAAAACTCAGGGAGGGAAACACAAAAATATTCGTTCACGATTAAAACAAAATATATAAACAAAATGTATTATAAAAAAAATATATAAGTAATTACTAACAATTATTTTAATCAATAATTTATACAATTAGAAAATTAGTCTAGAGTTTATTGACATTCTTGATAGTTCAAGTGAATCACAGTGGTGTTTTCTTTTAAATCGTCGTCTTTTTCGAGTCGGTTTGTACAGATCACTTTAGAAATCATATCATACTGGCGTTACTCGATATCAGAAAGTCACTCTCAGAATTACGCTGTGCAATGAAACACAGAAAATTTCTGACGCTAACTCATTACTTTCATATACCCAGTAATGTCAGTACGAAATGATTTAGAGAGAGGACTGTCCATTTTTCATTCCAATTACGATTTCGAACTTGTCTTTTCATAAATTATTTATTTATTTTTTTTTCCATCATCTCTATCCGTGTTCTACTGCTAAAATATTCAAAGAATTTTTTAGAATGCTCTACTGTGAATATGTTCCTAATATGTAGTTTGGATACTACAGGCACTTTGACCCTCTGTCTCTTTAAAGATTCATGTCGTAGGAAGAACATAGCGGCTAATGTATTCCAGATCGTCAACAGGTAGAAGAGAGAGGATGCCCAGAGATCATAATTCATACATGGCAAAATCAATAGAGTATTGATTGCAAGGAACATACTTATAGCAACAGGAAAAAAATAGTGTGTGCTTGGAACAGACGCCAGAAGTGATACTTCTTTCGCGATTTTTAAATTTTTTTTGTTTTTTAATCCATAAATATTAAAGTAGCTCCTTGGCCCGTCAAAAATGAATGTAGGAAATTACACACTGACTTAATTAACTCTTCATAAAGAAACTAGAATGCGCTGGGTAGCGTGCTTGCATACTGAGCTCAATACCGCCAGTTTTATATCTGGAATATGAAAAAAATATAGTGTGCTTGGAACACACGCTTTCATCGCCGCGATGGAATTCTTCGTCTGTGTTCTGTTCAATTTTTTTTTTTTTTTTTGAGTTGTATCCCCTTAAATTTTTTTTTTTTTTCTACTTACAAATAGATATTTACAACTGTATACACATAAATACAACAAGCAAATGTGCTAATAAAGATGTAATGGCAATGTCAAAATGTCATGAGGGGAGAAATCACCCAGTGGTGACACTCCCTAGTCACTGGTTTTCTCTAATCACTGTCACTGTTTCTGATCAGGAGGTCTCTAGGCCAGGACGCTTAAGCCGTCATTGGGGAAGTATGGCAGAATGGAGGGCACGGACTAGAGGATTATTGTGGGAACTAAGAAGGGAAAATAATTTTTTATATTCGGATTTTGCGACTTCAGTGATGAAAGGTACGTTAAGGTCAGTGTGAAGAGTTTTGTTGGAGATGTAATAAGGAGCATTGGCTATTGGAAGAAATTATTTGAAATAAGTAAGTCGGAAAATAAGAAAAAAACTCCTTATCGAATGAACTTGAATGAAATACATCTACAAGACAAAAGTAGCAATCATTTAGGTGATTTTTGGCTCCCTCCATACCATAGGAACCCCAAATCTGTAAGCAGTACTTTTTTTAACTGACCTCTTCGTAAGTCTTCCACGCAAACAGCAAACCTAGTGAGGTGCCCACTTCTTATCTTCATCTCCTAGTTTCACTGCAAAGTAAGAATAGTACACTTTTCTAATAAAACTAGTAATATTTCTTTGATGTTTCTTAATCATAAATTCTCCACAAATATAACAAAAACTGTTTGGAGAGTTTACACATCTACGGTTCACCATGACTTCAACACAAAACGCAGTAGGTTCTTCTCCTTTTGTTGATAACATGGATAACACAGAGAAACAGCTGATAACGATGGGAAAAAAGGTACTGCCTTCTGAATAGTGATAATAGCACTTCTTAGTTACAATAATTGCCACACCAAGCGCTAGTTACGTTTAATTATTTCAACTGTAATTTAATTATTTTTATTTTCAAGAACAGCAAATTATCGGATAATGGATACTAATACAAACAATATCAGAATTGCATTTAGTGAGAAAACTGTATGTGATACAGCAGTTTCGGTGTCATTTTCGAATTCAGCAGGCCAAAATACATAGGAGGAAAGGTAACATAATCAAAAAAGTTTTTTCATCGCTGGCCTGTGTAATTAAATATGTTATTTAAAGGAATCTCAAACTTTTTTGAAATATAATGAAGTGAAATGTAAAGAGGAAATCAGAGATACTTAGTAATTTTAATTGGTTCAAAGACAAACAGGATCTTTGGCATTGTTTCAAAGCGCCTTCATTCTCTGCTCAATTTGTAATTTTGTGTATTCTGGAATGTACAGGCTCTCCTCATTACTTCACCAGCTATTCAAAATATGGGCCAGAAAGTCGATGTTGATTTTTTACCGGAATTTCATGTCTTCTCCCTATGGTTACAAAAAAAATCAATCGCTCTGTGGGGACAGAGATTTCTCATAGAAATAAAACACCTTGTCTTTCCACTGTTTTATTTTTGACCAGAACCGGTTTTCAATGTAACAGCGTCATCATCCAGGGCATATTTATGATTGAAAAAAGTTAACTTAAAAATTTAAAAAAAAAAAAAGAAAAGAGAAAATAAACCTTTAAAACGGAAAAAATACACTGATGATAAGGAAAAGGACTGCCAATGCACGGCCTGGCCCAGCTTAAAATTTTGGGGCGGAACGATAACGACACACCTCCTGCAAAAATCTTGATTTAATTTATTTAAATAATAATAATAAAAAAATACCGGTCTTTGGTGTTTTATTTTTAATTTTATTTTGAATAAAAGTCAATTTAAAAATTTTTTTTTATCCATTTATTTTTTTTTACTGACACCATGGTTGGGAGGGCTTTTTTCGGGGAAGGAGGGCTCAGGGGGAGGCTTGGCCTTATAAACATTTGAGTTCTAACTCCAAGTCTCTAGCTGTAATAGAGGCCGAGATCCCTACACAGTGAAACCTAAAGATCTTGAAAACGGCGTACCCGAAGAACCATCTCGCAAATACCAGCTTTTAAAACAAAAAAAACCCGCTTTGGAATCGGTTCAGCCCTCTTAGAGCTACGACGCTACATACTGACACACATACACACACAGACAAAGGCTTCAAACTTATATTTAAAGGATTCTTAAACTTCTTTGAAATATAATGAAGTGAAATGTAAAGAGGAAATCAGAGATACTTAGTAATTTTAATTGAAAAACAATTATTAAACTGGTTATTTAAAGGAATGTTTAGAAAGAAGTTTAATTCTTTGAAATATAATGAAATGAAATGTAAAGAGAAAATCAGAGGTACTTAGTTATTTTAATTGGTTCAAAGACAAACAGGTTCTTTGGCATTGTTTCAAAGCGCCTTCATTCTCGGCTAAATTTGTAATTATGTGTATCCAGAACTCATAAGGAAGAATGGGATCATAGGAGACAACAAAATTATGTCCTAATGCAGATGTAATGAATGTATCGACACAAAATTTAGTAGGAGGATTCAGTAGCCATTATATAAGTCAACATCGATTTTTAGTCGAAATGGACGATTGGTTTTGTTGAAGAGAAAATTTGATTAATGACATCCACTTTCAAAAAGCATCTTGTTTGAGGTGGAAAATGAATACCACTTTATAACGTCTATTAGTTTCTATGGGAAATAGAGCAGAGTTTAGTCAGCCGAGGTGGATCGGACAAGAGAGGGAGGACATCCCTCAGGGCTATTTGTATAATGAAAACTAAACAAAGATTGTCTTTGTGCTGTGCAATTGTGAGCTTGTTGAGGAGGCAAGGAGAAGGTGTGTGTGTGTGTGTGTGTGTGGACTTTGGGCAAGACGGGAGACGACACGTCAATAGACATGTAGGACCTGCAACACATGACCGGAGTCAACACAACACACTTCCATTATGAAGATGAGACCTTCAGAAGAAATATTAGAAAAATTGTTGAATCATCACCAGTGGTACTTCCCCAGCACGAATTAATTACCCAAGTCGCTCTCGACCGGACTCACAGAAGGCGGTCTGTCGCGGCGGGAAGCGATCCAGTGGTCGTCGCGGCGGTCTGCGATACTGTGACACAAAACACGATATCTTGTGTGCGGTCGGTCCAGTCGGTCGTGATCCTTCGGTGTATTATGAGCTTCTTACAAGACGAAGAACTCTTGCTATCATTATTAGCTTTGCGAAAGACAGCAAACAAAAAGAAAATACGATGTTGGGTACATCAGATCAATAAGAAGAGAAAATAATTGGGAGAATACCACCGCTTCAGCCTACTTTAACACATTTTTATAATGATCGTGTGAACTATCATACAGATACGTGTATTTACTCACAGTTTCAATAAATATTTCCGTTTGGTCAGTCATTTCAGTCGCACACGTGTAGACAGAGAGGGCGGTCACGCGGGAAATCTGTGATTTTGTGCAAGAGGATCGCTCGTCGTCGTTTTTTTTATTTTATATTTATTATTATCTTGTAAATATCTTTTTATTATAATGTGTAGAGTAACAAAATAAAGGGATTCCCCGTCACTAGGTACCTAAAAACCTCCCTCCATAACTGTACCTTCTACCCTGTCGACCATTTCTGTCAGTTTATAAATAATATAAGTGACTCTTGATAATGCCTTAACACGACGAATCTAGTTGTGTATTTGAGAATATATAGTGACGTTTGACAAAGAAATTGTGTATTTTAATTATCTATTCCTAGAATGGAGCTTTACAAAGTAAGTATGGAAACCATAAATTATTTGAACAAAATATTATTTATTTTATTCCCAGGCTTTAACTACGAGGTCATATCGCCTACTAACAGAGCGCTCTTTTGTCACTCTAGTCGACCCTCGACTCTACTATTGGAGTCCTAAATGTTGCCTACCCTCAATTTTAATTCACCTAGGAGGGGTCTTTAACGAGTATAGCTATCGTACAAGCTCGGGGTAATTACATCGCTTAACGTCCCATTCGAAGGACTATGCCAGTAGTCCTTTAGCATCTATGCTGTACGGGTGGGGTAAACAAGTTTTTTATTTTGTCACTCTGTACCCTGATGCTTTCAGATTTGCTAGTTACTTTTCATTATTTATATTTTATATTTATTGCGACGCAAAAGGAGGGGTGTTATAAGTTTGAAGCTTTCTTCTGTGTGTGTGTCTGTCTATGGCATCGTAGCTCCAAGACGGCTGAAGCGTTTTCAAAGTGTTTTTTTTGTTTCAAAAGCTGCTATTTTAAGCTTAATTTTAAGCTGGTCCCGGCCTTGCATTGGCAGTCCTTTACTTATCGTCAGGGTATTTGTTCCGTTTTAAAGATTTTCTGTCAGTTTTTTTTTTTTTTTTTTTTTATTTAACTTTTTTCAAACATAGATGTGCCACGGATGATGACGCCGTTACATAGAAAACCGGTTCTGGTCAAAAATAAAACAGTGGAAAGACAACGTATTTTATTTTTATGAGAAATCTCGTCACCACAACATCTTACCATCCACATATGGAGATTTGAAGAGATCGGTTTTTACAGGGAGAGCGAAAGTTTGATTTTTTTTGAAACCATAGCGAGAAGACATGAAATTCCGGTAAAAACTCAACGTCGAATTTCTGGCCCAACTTTCCGTATACTTTGAATAGCTGGTGAAGTAATGAGGAGAGCCTGTACATTCCAGAATACACAAATATAATTACAAATTGAGCAGAGAATGAAGGCGCTTTGAAACAATGCCAAAGATCCTGTTTGTCTTTGAACCAATTAAAATTACTAAGTATCTCTGATTTCCTCTTTACATTTCACTTCATTATATTTCAAAGAAGTTTAAGATTCCTTTAAATAACCTGTTTAATAATTGTTTTTCAATTAGTATTTTCATTAAATGGGTTTCATCAATATCTGAACTGAATGTTCATTTAAAAAAATTTCGTCAGTGAATCATCGGCTATGTACAACCCCAGCACGAATTGTTCAATTATGTTTTCGCTCTAAACCAATCTAACACTTTGGCTACAAAAACAATAAAAAATATATCTATGGTCACAGAGAGGTCGTTAAATTGCCAAAATGAGTTAAGTGTACTGTGATGATCTCCCAAGCCATCTGCGCACTGTGAAGAAGTTGGGAGCTCAGAACTCTAATACTTTCGGAATTATAAAGATGTGGGTTTCTTGGTACCTCGTTAAATTGTGTATGTTCTCGGTTAAATCATCTTAATCTACTTCTTTGAGGAATGATTCACGAGATAACTGCATTTAACCATTTATTCACTACGGCAGACTGTTCCAAGTGAAGAGGGCGTTTTCGGTTAAATCAACTTTAGAGAAGCATCATTCACCTGTATTTCAAAAAGTATGGTTAATAATTAGGTAAGTGTGGTCAATAATAAAAAATAAGGTAAGTGATGGGGAATGATTAGGTAACTAAGGGAAAATCCAAGAAAGGATTAACAATATTCATTTTCATTCCCTCCTATAGATTTAGAAGGTATATGATTGATAATGATGACGCACATCCAGGGAAGGTAGCCCTGGATAGTGTGGGACTCGAGACGATTCACTATCACCATACCCACTAAAACCCCCTCCTTGCCGATCCTGATTCCCTTCCGCGGAACTGACGGTCTGTCATTACTTCGCGGAAGGGAGGAAGGGTGGCTGGTAACGCCCCTTCTTCTGTTTTATTACCGCTACTGTTCCTTGTCAGCCCTCTCCTGAAGGGCCAACCCGCCCATGATGAGCGCTGCAAAATCGCAGCCTTCATCCCACGACTCCTGGGAGCGCAGCATAGCGTCCACGTAACTGGTAGCAGTCAGCGGGGCGCCCATGCTGCACTCCAGATTTTTCCTTCCCTCCTCAAATCTGGGGCATTTGAGGAGGACATGCTCCGCCGACTCCGCCTCACCAAGGCACGCGGGGCAGTCTGGTGTTGTTGCTGCCCCGATTTTGTGGAGGTACCCCCGGAACCCACCGTGTCCCGTGAGTACCTGGGTGAGGTGGTAATTCACCTCCCCATGCTTTCTGGTGAGCCAAGGCTCGACTCGAGGGATGAGCCGATGGGTCCACCGTCCCTTTGTGGACTTGTCCCATTCTTCCTGCCACTCCCCTCTCTGGCTCTGCTGGACCAGGGCTGGCCCCCGCGTCCTGATAGAAGACCCGGTTTCCCCTGTGGTCGAAGCGCTGCACCACCTCTTCCACCTGAACCGGGTCTTGTTTCCTTTTGAAGTGTCGCGTACGTTCCCGTGCCAAGAGGTCAATGGGGGGCAGCCCAGCAATTACATAGGCAGAGTCGCCAGAAACTGTTCGGTAGGCGCATGCGACTCTCAGTGCGCTTCGCCTGTGAGCGGGAGCGATCAGCCTCAGGTATGAGGGAATCCTCGTTGCATCTGCCCATGTCGGGGCCCCGTGTAGAAGGATGGATGTGCTGACTCCTGCCAGCAGTCTTCTCCTGCTCTGCCTAGGGCCACCGACGTTGGGCAGAATTCTCGAAATCGCCGCCGATGTCCTGGCGGCCTTCGCTCCCACGTATTTGAGGTGCTCCCTAAAAGTGAGCCTCTGATCCAGCATTACTCCCAGGTACCTGATTGCCGGTTGGGTCTCGATAGTATAACCCTGGAAGGTCAGTGACTTGAGTCTAACATTATACGTATGACTAGTAGTAATAACAAAACTATTAAAAAAAGTAAAATGGAATTAATAAAAACTGAATAAATAAATACTTAAAAATATATGAGTATAAAAAAAAATTATTACAAAGATGCATTTATAATAAGTAGACACATTTTATAATTTAACAAAAATTAAGTTAGCTATTTTTCAATAAACTCTTCGAAAGTGTCTTTTTCCCAACGATGTTTCGGGACGTTCTTATGTCCCTTCATCAGGTTCCAATGTCTGAGATATAGAAAAGAAAAATAAAACAATGTAACTATAACAATATATATAAAAAAATAATAATAATAATATAAATATATTTACACATATATATATATATATATTAATCAATTATAAAATATATTAATCAATTATATATAAAGAGGGCGCCGGTAGCTCAGTGGTAAGCGTGCTTGTCTTCTGAGCTCAAGATACGTGGGTTCGAAACCCGACCGAGGCCCATAGTTTATTTTATGTCAGATACTCGTTAAAGACCCCTACCCGGGGGTAGAGTCGGGCTCATGTCCACCAGAGTGGCGAAAGAGCGCCCTGGTAGTTGACGATATGACCTCGTAGTTAAAGCCCGGGCATGAGTCATAAAACCTAACCTAATATATTGTAGCGGTCTATGTAACCCTACATGGATGTATGAGAGTAGAGGGGAGTATTACTGCCGACTAGACCACGCCTACTAGAGAAGCATAGGGGTTATCCGTATTGCATTTTTTTCTGTCATTAAAATTAAATAATGTTGATGATTGGCCTGCATAAAAATAATGATGTAAACCTGTGATGTCATGAAGTTGTATAAAAAAAAAATATGTTAATGGTTTTAAAAGAAAAAAAAATTGAAAAGGGACTGTAACATGTGACCAATGAAATGTGGACATGATATAAGGAGGCCATGTTTTCTAGGCATGGTAAAAAAAAGAGGGTTGTTCGTTGTGAGAGTGTCAGTGGGGAGGTGCTTAGAGGAGTGACATACTAATAAAAATGTGTTTAGTGAACGAGTGATATGCCTGAGGACCCGGAAGCACCGCTAAAGAGTATCACGTTATGATCGATGGTCATGTGATGACGAGACATTGAACGAGAATACGAAAGTCGAGAGAACAAAACATGATATAATTCAAGGGATAAACCCCAGGAGTCAGAAGGCAACGCGATGGACATACCTGCAACCTATTTTCGCAAATGAAACAACAACTGGATCATCTTGCCATCAGTTGGAATATTTCAAGCCTGTATGTGTGGTAAACCATGTAACTAACTCCAAATTTTTTTATAAAAAAAATATATTGTGATAAAAACTTGTTTGCTACCACATTTCCTGTAGAAATTTGATCTGTTTTCTTTATTTAAATTTTGATTTCTACAGTAGTTTTTCGAAAATTGCCCTAAAAAAAATATTATCAATAATTTAAGACGTGCAATTTTTAAGAAAGTACACGTATACAACAAAAAATTCGATTAAACAAACTTTACACTTGGATTCACAAAGAGATACCAATTTTTAAATAATATTAATTTCTAATCCAAAGGTTTTTCAAATGATACTACTACTGGGCCAACAGGGAAGATGAATAGAATAGAATTTGAAGAGGACAAATATTAGGGTTATTTGCTTTATTTACACATTTTGATTATAAAACTAAACATTGAACAAAACAAGAAATTTAAAAAGGAACAAAATCATTAAATTAATTACTTAAAAACTATTTCTTTTTTTGTCTTTGGTTCGGGCATATAAAAAAAAGTATTTGATTAAATGTACCTTTTTGAAGTTTCTGAACACAATTTAGAGTTCGATATTTCAACTTTCTGGTAATTGTTCAACCTCACTTAAAACAAACATCTTTACTTTACGTGCACTCTTCCAGAGCTAGCTCTCGACTCCATTTCACACTATTTCACAGCTGTTTTATAGGTTAGGTTAGGTTAGGTTTTATGACTCATGCCCGGGCTTTAACTACGAGGTCATATCGCCTACTACCAGAGCGCTCTTTCGTCACTCTGGTGGACATGAGCCCGACTCTACTGTGGGAGTCCTAAATTTTGCCTACCCTAAATTTTTATTCATCTAGGGTAGGGGGGTCTTTAACGAGTACCTGACATCGTACAGGCTCGGGACCATCGCTTAACGTCCCATCCGAAGGACGGCGTGCTTAAGTTTATTTTACCTCCCAGATAAAATAAACTAAGGGCCTCGGTCGGGCTACGAACCCACAACCTTGAGCTCAGAAGTCAAGCACGCATACCACTGAGCTACCGGCGCCCTCTCAGCTGTTTTATA
Organism: Aradus depressus; assembly: GCA_963662175.1. NCBI lineage: Eukaryota > Metazoa > Arthropoda > Insecta > Hemiptera > Aradidae > Aradus > Aradus depressus. The sequence continues at coordinate 27,308,405 of OY759224.1, forward strand.
TGTTTTATTGTTTTGTTTTTTAAACACATTAATATAATATATATATAATATATATTATATTATAATAAAAAAAATTACCTCTTTTCTATGTTCATTAAAAAGAATGTTCTGTAGTTTTTTACATCAAAATATAGATAAAAAAGGAAATTTTAAGATATGAAATAAACTAATTTTAAATGTCTGATCACAAAATTTAGAATCAGGGGGCCATGGTGGCCGTGCGGGCTAGAGCGTAGGGCTTTGGTCGCATGGTATCACCATGGTTTGCGGGTTCGAATCCCGTCCGGGAGTGAGTTTTATTTCGTAGATAGAACTCCCTCCCGGGGCCATGGATGTCTTAAATAATTATATATAACACATTGACATGGCTAATATGCACCGTACATAAAGCAAAAAAAAAAAAAAAAAAAAAAAAAAAAAAAAAAAAAAAAAAAAAATTTAAAAAATTTAATTTATTGTTCATTGTTTCTTTTTTATTATGAATTTATGAATGTAACTTCGTTTTATAGTATCTTTTTCTTTTCGCGATTGATAAAATCAAAAGGTAAAAACGACCGTTACAATATATTAATCAATTATAATCATTGGATGCTTAAATGCAATTAACCCACTCAGTAGGTATATATATGAATTCTACAGGAAGAATCCGATTACTATTACAAAGGATACGAGGGATATTTTGACGAGGGAAATGGCGTAGCGCGAGGGATTGGCAGGGGATGAAATGAAAGGTTTTGGACATGCCCAACGTCTGGAATGCATTAGCATCTGTCACAATCCATCTTAGCAGGATACCCACTACCAATTACCCGTGAGGAGGACACCGACCTTACATTAACCCTGGTTAATCACAGTGGCCTGATTGACTGATCGACCTGTCCCATGAGACAGTTCCAACCCTGGCTGGCATTGACTCATCCCACCTCCACAGTCCTCTTTTCTCAGTTCTATCTTTATAATAATAATAAAAGTCTTTATTTCTTTTTCTTTTTACAGATATACAATAATAATTATAATAATGTATATTGACAGACAATACTCATGATCAAACTGACCGTCTCAAATACATATACAAAAAAAAATAAACATCCTCTTGTTATTATTAATAATTAAATTCTGAAACTAGTTTAACTTTATTATTCGAAGGGGCTTTACAATAGATAATTAAACTATAATTAAAATTAGGTTGAAAATTAATATATGTCGTCTTTAGAGTTTTGAATTTACATATGAAATTCAATGTCAATAAATTCCCTACAATGGCAGTTATTACAGTTTTAACAAGTGTAATTATAAAATACTGTGTAATATATAATTACACTTCTGAGCTCAAGGTCGTGGGTTCGTAACCCGACCGAGGCCCTTACTTTATTTTATCTGGGAGGTAAAATAAACTTAAGCACGCCGTCCTTCGGATGGGACGTTAAGCGATGGTCCCGAGCCTGTACGATGTCAGGTACTCGTTAAAGACCCCTATTCTGGGTGAATAAAAAATATAGGGTAGGCACAATTTAGGACTCCCACAGTAGAGTCGGGCTCATGTCCACCAGAGTGGCGAAAGAGAGCTCTGGTAGTAGGCGATTTGACCTCGTAGTTAAAGCTCGGGCGGGCATGACTCATAAAACCTAACCTAACCTATAATACGCCCGTTCATCAGCTTCAAGGATGGGGGGAAGTAAAATGTATGAATATAAAAATTTTAAGAAATATACTAGGAGATTCTTAATTTCAACTTATGAAAAATTAATTTGTCTTAGAAAATTTCTCTCTTTTAATTATTATAAAAAATATGGCAGGTTTTTATTTATTTTTTCCACATTTTGCCCTTTTTATTGCACGTTTTTTAATTTTTTTATTGCACAAAATCTCTTTTGATTTTTAATTTCGTGGGCGGAATGCTTAAGCATTGTGAAGACATAGTTTTAGGTTGATCTATCTTTGATTGGACTATAGACCAGCATAGAACAGTTGTAAGGATTATTCCATGATGTTCTCAACGCCTTCAATATAATTTTGTGAATTAATTACAGGGTAGTCCATTGTTAGCTGGGGGTGGAGGGGATAGGTGGCCGGGTCTTCATCTCTGTAGGAACAGAAAGGTGGAAGGAGTCTGAACTGGTTCCTTTGTCGAGAAGTCTGCCATCTAAAATGTCTGTCTCTGGAGACAAAAGGAAAGGCGATTGCTCAGAATCGGGTCGACTGCCGAAATGTCAAATGTGAAGAACTCGGACAGAAAGCGAAAATCTATTAGATGAATCTATTGTCTATAACTAGACTTCATTATACCAACCATGTTTTTACAGATCCCCCACCCCTTCCCCCTCTCACAAATTCATTTCAAACTGGGATTAGTGGATATAAGAAAGTATGAATGACGCTGTACAATGAAAGAGAGGAAATGATTATTACAACACAATAACTTCTTTCTTATGCCCAGTAATGCCATTTTGAAATTAATTTGAGAAAGTGGAGGGATGATGGGAGAGAAAGATCTGCTAAAACGTGGTTGGTATAATAAAGTATGATGAATGTATGAATAACAGTATATAATGAAACAAAGAAAGCTGATGATGCCAACACAATAATTTCCAATACACAGTAATGCCATTTTGAAATGATTTTGAGAAGGTCGAGGGATGATGAGAGAGAGATCTGTATATCTGTAAAAACGTGTTTGGTATAAAAAAGTATGTCGAATGTATGAATGACGCTGTGTAATGAAACAAAGAATGATGCCAACATAATAATTTCTTATACCCAGAAATGCCATTTTGAAATGAATTTGAGAAGGTGAAGAGATGATGGGAGAGAGATCTGTATATCTGTAAAAATGTAGTTGGTATAAGAACGTATGACGAAAGTCTGAGTGACTGTATAATGAAGCAAAGAAAACTGATGAAGTTATCACAATAATTTCTTATACCCAGTAATACCATATTGAAATTAATTTGAGAGGGTGAAAGAATAGTAAGAGGGAGCGAGAGATCTGTAAAAACGTGGTTGGTATAAGCAAGCATGAATGACGCTGTATAATGAAACAAAGAGAAAGATATAATAATATGAGATATTATTAATGATAATAATATATAATAAATTATATAATAATAGATACTATAATTTCTCATACCCAGTCATGACAACTTGAAATAAATTTGAGATGAGGGAAAGAGGGATCTGAATAAACAGTACCAAAATGTTGAACCTAGGAGAAGTCTGAAGTTCCGGACCCATAATTAAAAAATATAAATAAAATAAAATAAACAAATCAAATAGAAAATAAATATAAAATCGGTACGTAAGAAACATAAATAAATTGTCTCCAGTTTGGATAGAATTGTTCATAGAAAATACATAGCTCACTCTGCCTACGCAAAAATGTATTATATATTATTTGATTTTGTCTATTTTTATTTTTCTTCTTTCTCTTCACACTTTTTCTACCTAGCCTAAATTACTTTCTAAAATTAATTTTATTTCAAACCTTGTCTGGGCATTTTTTCTTCTCTTTTATAATCAATCATCATAGTATTATGCTCTGTCGATTTTTATTATTCTATTTTATTTTATTCATATTTATAGGTTAGGTTAGGTTAGATTTTATGACTCATGCCCGGGCTTTAACTACGAGGTCAAGTCACCTACTACCAGAGCGTTCTTTCGTCACTCTGGTGGACATGAGCCCGACTCTACTGTGGGAGTCCTAAATTTTGCCTACCCTAAATTTTTATTCACTTAGGGCAGGGGTCTTTAACGAGTACCTGACATCGTACAGGCTCGGGACCATCGCTTAACGTCCCATCCGAAGGACGGCTTGCTTAAGTTTATTTTACCTCCCAGATAAAATAAACTAAGAGCCTCGGTCGGGTTTCGAACCCACGTTCTTGAGCTCAGAAGGCAAGCACGCATACCACTGAGCTACCAGTGCCCCTGTTCATATTTATATAGATTTTTATTTATGTATTCTCTTTTATTTATATAGATAATTAATTTTTTTTTCTTCATAATTAAGCTGTTAATTTTATGTTTTTTCATGTTAATCTTTTATTTATCTATTTATTTGTACGTCATACTGGAACTTTATTTCATTGTTTCTTGTTTTTTACTCTATATGTATTTATTCTTAGGGGACCTCGGTTCCAGAATAATAAAATTTCTTTTCATTTCATTTCAAGTCTACAATTACTGGCCAAACCAGAGAAGACAACGGTGGGAGGCCCCGTGTGATACAGTTTCATCCGATTTCAGCTGCTGTGGTTCGCATAAGAAAGTCCTGTTATAGCCACAAGGGAGCCTGGTTTAGAATGGAAAATCTTGGGACTGTTTCACACTTCTTATGATATTAATAATGTTTTGTGGCCATATATCGACTATGGAAGTGCAGTACCTGTCGTTCTGTGATATTGATAAGTGATAGTAATTAATACCACGTTAACGTGCAGTTAATTTCCAGGGAGCGCACCGTTGCATAATTCGACTATAGTTAACCCATTCATTAAATTCTCCCCATTATGATTTAGTAGTACACAAATAACTGGGTGGGAGGGGGCTTGTGATAAATGTGGTCAAATATGAACACCCATGAAATTAATGGCCTGTGAACCGTCATATGTGGATAATACCGGGAAATAAGCTTTCAAAATGGTTTTGAACAAAATTTTCATTTCAAACCACACGAAGTATGGTGTTGACATGTCAAAATGTCACTTGACCCAAAGAGGAAACAGACAGTTTAGGCCGCTCATACACAGAACAGTAAAACTTCGTTATAACGCTCTTCTCGGGACCGAACAAAAAGAGCGTTATAGCCGGAAAAGGGCTATTACCGGAAAAAAATATAACTGCTAAAAATGGAAAATATTTATTTTTAAATGTAGTATGTAGTACGTAAATAGATAGACAAATAAAGTATTTTAAAAAAAATATATATAAATAAGACAGAGGGCGCCGGTAGCTCAGTGGTATGCGTGCTTGCTTTCTGAGCTCGAGATCGTGGGTTCGAAGCCCGACCGAGGCCCTTAGTTTATTTTATCTGGGAGGTAAAATGAACTTAAGCATGCCGTCCTTCGGATGGGACGTTAAGCCTGTACGATGTCAGGTACTCATTAAAGACCCCTGCCCTAGGTGAATAAAAAAATTTAGGGTAGGCAAAATTTATGACTCCCATAGTAGTGTCGGGCTCATCTCCACCAGAGTGAGGAAAGAGTGCTCTGGTAATAGGCGATATGACGTCGTAGTTAAAGTCCGGGCATGAGTCATAATAACTAACTAATATCTTATTTATTATGATACCTGATGAAATAAGTACATATGTAGGTTCTATTTGAACGAAAATCGACTTTTCACGGGAATCTCGGATTAACCGACCAAACGGATAACCAGCCATGGTCAGACTTTTTGTTATCAATTTGGGAGACTCGAACCTCTAGAAACTCCTCCTGAGGTAACCACTGACTGTAATACTTAAGTTGACTTTAAATGAGCAGCAAAAATGCAAAGCGCAGCAGCAGCAAATGCACGCTGTGGTTTCTGTGCTTTTTGAATTAAATGACTCACATCCAATAGCGTGCATTTGCTGGTGCTTTGCTGTGCATTTTTAGTGCGCATGTAAGATCAGCTTTAAGAGTATAAAGTATAACATAAATGACGATTTTGAGCGAGGAAATGAAATGATCAAATTAATTTAAATAAATGTAATATGACTTGTTTTGTACGTGTACATTTATGTAACAGCTGATTGATATTTTGCAAGCAATCCATTTTCAATAAAAACTATTTTTTTAGAATATTTCATTTTTATATTGGTTTTTTGCTCTAGCCAGGGGGAACGAGCGTACGAGCCCCCACTGGCTACGCCCCTGGTAACTTCCCCTTTACTTCGTAGTAACTAGAGAAGTAAAATAATTTTAGTTCAAAAGACACGACTAAAAAGTTAATTGACAACCAAACACTGAAAAAACTGAATCAAAGAAACTATTTACATATTAACTTACTAAATGGGATTGTACACTATCGCAATCCATTACAGCTGACTGACTCTATCCGTTCTCCGGTATATATAGGATTTCTGAAGCCTACGAAATTCCATTACTATTGGTTACTATTTAACTGAACTAAAACTTTTTAAAGTGACAACTTCAAGATGAATAACAACATTGAAATAAATATTTAAAAAAACTACTTTTGAACACGAATACGTAAGTCAAATATTGAGTTTTAGCCCAAACGGACTTTGGAAGAAGAGCGAAAAGATAATAGATTATTTCGTTCTGGGGATGTACACACCCAGTGATTCACTATCGACTTGTGAGATATGTACATGACCTCAATAAAGTTTATCTTACTTATTAACTTCGGAGATGAGTATTTTTGTTGTAGAATGTTATTTAATCCTGCTTTTAGTGATGTATATATACCTATTTAAAATATAGTGCTTTTAAATTCTGATGTAAACCTATACGAAATGAGGGCTTCATTAACATGAACAGAAAGTTTACGTAATAGGTTATAGAGCTTCCCGTTCAATTAGGGATAAAAGCAAACATCGGAGAGAAGTCTCTATAAAGTACGTTGAACAGGCAACGTATAGAAAAATATTATAATACTAGGGATGGCAATAGTTCCAAATGTATCGATACATCGAACAACTGATATATCGATACAAATAAATCGCTGACGATATATCGGTAGTTGACTTCGATGGTCTTGTTGGATCTGACGTTATTTTATTTATTTTTGCCTTTCCGGGAGACGAACCGACCAAAAGCCAGGTAGCCAGCCTCTGTCATCAGTCCCGGCAGGTCCAGTCCCAGGTACGATCCTGTCCGGCAAATCAGCGCCGCCCTGGTCCCCTCGTATAGTGGTCATTCGAGGACTACGTGTTCCGCAGTCTCGACGTCGCCACACGAGCAGGCAGGGCTGTTCTTCCTCTTAAAGAAGAAGAGCTTGGCGCTGAAGCCCCCATGACATGATAGCACCTGCGACATCCAGTGATCTAGTTGTATCCATGGAGAGTCAAGGCGCGTCCGGACGCTTGGGAAATAGGCGAAGGTCGTTCGGCCATCTGACCACATGTGCTATCTGATTAGATTTTGACAGAAATCGGTCGAAAATGGACTTTTTTATACCAACCACGCTTACATATTACTCCCTCCCCCCTCCCCTTCACAAAATGATTTCTCACTGACATTACTTGGTATAAGAAAATCACTCTTAGAATTATGTTGTACGATGAAAAAAAAAACTCATTACAGTAGAACCCCTCTTAACCGGCCTCCGATTAACCGGCCTATCCCATGGAACAGAGTTTTTTTTCTCTCTCTTTCATATTGTTGATTGTTTGACGGACCTTTCCTGGGAAGTTCCTGGAAATGGAAAATAAAATCCTTTAGGAGGGTAACTTGGCTTTCAAAAAATCTTTGAAAGGTAAAAAACAGCGAAAAATAACTGATTTTATCAAACAATGATATGTACATATGTACATTATGTTTTCAAAGTTTATGTAAGTTCGTAATGTTTAATTTTTATGTGTTCGTTTATGTCTGATGTAGATTTTATCTGGGAGGTAAAATAAACTTAAGCACACCGTCCTTCGGATGGGACGTTAAGCGATGGTCTCGAGTCTATACGATGTCAGGTACTCGTGAAAGACCCCTGCCCTAGGTGAGTAAAAAATGTAGGGTAGGCAAAATTTAGGACTCCAACAGTAGAGTCGGGCTCATGTCCACCAGAGTGACGAAAGAGCGCTATGGTAGTAGGCGATATGACCTCTTAGTTAACGCCTGGGCATGAGTCATAATAACTAACTAATATCTTATTTATTATGATACCTGATGAAATAAGTACATATGTAGGTACTATTTGAATCAAAATCGATTTTTTATGGGAATCTCGGATTAACCGGCCATGGTCTCGGTTCCGACCTGACCGGTTATGAGGGGTTCTATTGTACTTTCATATACCCAATGCCAGTATGATATGAGGGAGGAGAGGAGAGAGATCAGTAAGAGCGTGGTTGGTATACAAAAGTCCTGTAATGGCCACATTACTTATTTTTAAATTAATTTTTGGAATCTATGAATCGGGAAAACTTAACATGGAATTTCTGGCCGATTACGTAACTTGCTCTATCCTCGGTGTAGCTTGGGAAAATAAGGAGTGATTGTTAGAAGACTGGGTCTACCGTTGGGCACTTGACTGACCAGGGTGTTAGTTACTCCTGAAGTAGTCATTCAATGGAGTTGAAGAAAGACAAAGATACAGGACTCAGAGGTACACAAAAGACGTTGGTGAGAAAGTGACTAGTATATAAACAATGGAGGGGGGGGGGCATCCAACGGATCCCTGGGAACAACAGGAACACACATCCGGGAACAGACATCACCGGAACTTCAATTCAACCTGGCTACAACAGGTGCTTCTAGTCTTCTCAAGTCTGCTAACTGAAGAGCATTCAAGGAGACGCCACTAGACCGACCAATTAGGCGTGTGTCACCATTTCTTTGGAAGTATTTAAGGCAACAGGGGCTTAGAGACTTGAAAGTCCCGTATTCGAAGTATAAGGAGAGATCAAAAATTCGAAGTTACCTATGTATTCATCGTAATTTCATGTATTCCGACACCCTAAATTCAAAAGTTAAAAAAAAAAAAAAAATCATTCAACTTCACGATCTATAGACCGTCTAGAGACACCGTTCTTTGTCTCGACTAGAGACCACCATGGAGGACATTGTTTTGTGTGGAATGAGTTCCTGCTTAGTGCTAATTACAAGTGAAAGAACGCGAAAACGTAAACATTGGTGGACACGTGAAGTGCTCGTAGAAGGACCTAGTTTCGGTAATGCATTATTAAATAAATTAAGACTGGAAGACGCCATGAGTTTTCGAAATTTCACCCGGCTGTCGCCTACTGATTTTGAAGATTTGCTTCTGATGGTTGGAGGGATAATGATGAAGCAAGATACAAAAGATGTTTTTAAATTATGGATTTTCTTTTCTATCTCCGCCACTGTGTCATTGTGCTTTGCAGCCAGAGATTCCAGGGCCACTTTTTTTTTTACCCAGTTTTTGTAGTCGGGACTCGTAACATCCCACAAACAATAAGACGCATCGTAATCTTCAATTAGTTTTAAACTTTGGAAAATAACTGTAAAGAGCCGAACCACACCACTCGGAAGCTGGAGACAGACTGGGACGTGTCTCGCCTCTAGACGCCGAGTGACGTCCACACTGTCAAATTGTTGCGTAATATGTCTAACGTTGCATGCGGTCTCCCATTCACGATCGGGAGACTTTAGACCTGCGATTTTTGGTCTCGCAACAGGCCCGAAGATGGGGATTGGTCTATAGACATGTCTACGTAGACAACCTGAGTCACGTCTCAGAGATCAAAATCGCGCAACATGTCTACTAGTGTGGACTAGGCTTTACAGCACCCAGCGGTCATCCCCGAAACCACGTTAGACTGCCTTCTTTACCCTCCACCAGGAGGCAACGAATCGACTGAACTCTGGGTAATCAGCCTCACTCATCAACTTCCGAGGGTTCAGTACCAGATTTCGATCTTGTCCAGCGTATCAACTCTACCCTAGGCCCGTCGTACAGCGGGCATTCGAGAAGTACGTGTTATGCTGTTTCGACGCCGCCTCACGAGCAGTTCGGGCTGTCTTTCTTCTTGAAAAAAAAAAAATAAATAGGAGTTGAAATCCCCGTGACCCGATCGTATCTGGGACATCCAATAGTCCGGATTTATCCAAACAGACTCTTGCCCGGACGTCGGGGCAAGTAAGTATGACTCCTCGCAACGTACCCTTCTGAAAATTTCGCGTGATATTAATAAGTGTAGTAGTAATGGAGTTTAGAGTTCAAATTTCAGACACATACACACAAACGCACAGACAACGCAGGTCGGAAAACATGAAATTCCGTTGAAAACTCTTCATCGAATTTTCGACCGATTACATAACTTCCCCTATACTTCGTATAGGTGAAGTAATAAGAAGAGAAACAAAATGTGGAGCAATGTCCGGAAAACTGAACATTACTCCTCTCTTTTCGAAAAAAGAAGAAACTGGAGAAATTATTTTTGGTGAGTAAGAAAAGCAAGAAAATCCGAGTATGAGGTTGCAAATTACTGAAAGTTTAGGCCAAAAGTTTAGACGTATATAGATTGTAATAAATGGCAACCTCCAGTGTCTACAAATGGATAAATTCAGTTTTTAAACATTATTTATCTCGGGACCATCATTACCTCCATACGGTAAATTAAAATTTTTTAACGAGTACCTGTCATCGCACAGACTCAGGACCATCTCTTAACTGAACTATAGGCTATACTATAAGCCTTGGTCGAGTTTTGAACTCACGATCTTGAGCTCAATAGGCAAGCACTCTACCCTCTTAGCAAATTACTAAAAAAGAAATTTATGTCAAAAAAAAAATGCATTGATAATTTTTTAGTCCTGTCTGCTCTGTAATATGACCCAAATAACATTATGGAGACATAAAATTTCTTATTGCTGGTTAATAGTAATTAAAACAATCTAAATCTGTTTTAATAGTTAGTTATTATGACTCATGCCCAGGCTTTAACTACGAGGTCATATCACCTACTACTAGAGCGCTCTTTCGTCACTCTGGTGGACATGAGCCCGACTCTACTGTGGGAGTCCTAAATTTTGCCTACCCTGAATTTTTATTCACCTAGGGCAGGGGTCTTTAACGAATACCTGACATCGTACAGGCTCGGGACCATCCCTTAACGTCTCAATGGAAGGACGGGCATGCTCAAGGTTTTTTTTTCTCAAGGACTTGGTTTCGAACCCGCAATCTTGAGCTCACTAAGCAAGCACCATACCAGCGGCCATGTTTGGTAATGTACTTTACAAGATGGGCGTGTGGGAGGCCCTGAGGCCATGGGAAACCTACCCTTAATGTCAAGTCCTATAATGAGAAGCCAAATCAAGTTAGGCGAGACCGCATCCTGTAATTTTGTTAGTGGGCGTGGATGCTCTAGTCATGTATTTTCCTTAGGGCATTTAATGAATTTAGGTTAACCTGAATAAATTGAAAATTTGAATGAATACATTTTTATAGAATACTTTAGGAGAAATAAAATCCCAACATATGCTGAGACGGTGTTAGCCACCTACGTCGACGACATAACGATTTTAGTTACTAATAAGTCAGCTGGGGACGCATCGAAATGCAGAACTTATAACGTCTAAAGGATTGTGTCTGTGGAAGGTAAAAATAAATGGAATCAAATCGCTTCTTGTTACATTCGCCTTGAGGCGTGGTGACTACCCGGCTCCATGTCCAAACATCAAATCCAAAATATCTAATCAAAAATATCAAACAACAAAATTCCTAACTACAAAATAAACAAACGTCGAATACTTTTAATAACTGGCAAATATATAATGAATAAATAAAATAAGAAATAAATACATTATTATAATTTAATATTAGCACAATCCTAAGGTACAATTGCATAGTAAAATGCAACACTGTAAATAAATTTCTACCCAATAACTAAAAATGTTTTGCCTTGTAAGTTAACACGGTTAATAAGGCGCAGTAGGAAATTTCAGTGTCGGAAACCGGCTACCCACTGTTCAGCCGATTGGTCGCCTCCTGGCGCAAGGAAGAAGGCACTATGACCCTACGCATGGGACGACTGCAGGCACACCGGCGCCTCCACGACTACAACCAGCGAACGCCCCACCTTCATCCTGAGCTCTCTCGGGGCGCCAAGGAAACTAAGGTGGGCTGGGAGTGACCAGACCGCTTATCGTCGCAGAAGGTCGGCAGCGGTCGCTCCTAGCCTACCACAGCAACAGAAAATAATTATGTTTTTATTTTATTTTTGAATAACCAATAAAATTGATACGGCGATGGGTGTCGTGGCCTCCACCGGAGATCGGCCACCCCCCAAAAAAAAAAGAAAAAAAAAAGATGATGGGTATCGGGTACTCCTTAAAGATAAAGGACTCTAATTGTATAGTCGGGCTCATGTCCACCAGTGACGAAAGAACGCCCGGGTAGTAGGCGATTTGACCTCATAGTTAAAGCTTGGGCGTGCGTTACAAAAACAAACAATAATAAATTAGTGGTTGTTGACCAACACGCACATGCATGATTAACACAATAACACCATCTTAGGCAGATCGAAACCTGGTTAAGAGATGGATAATGAACCTGAACACGGACAAATAGTAACAAGTTACATTCACTTTTCGACGGAAAACATGCAGTTTACTACATCTATAAGAAATATAGAGAAAGTTATGTAATTGGTCAGAAATTAAAAAATAAATGTATGTATGTGTTGTGAACACGATAACTCTTGGTAAAAAGAATGTATCGACACGAAATTTTATATGAGTATCCATCACCAACTAAGTACGAAACCAACTGATTTTCAGAGAAATCAGCAGAGTACCTGACATCGTACAGGCTCGGGACCATCGCTTAACGTCCCATTCAAAGGACGGCGTGCTTATGTTTATTTTACGTCTCAGATAAAATAAACTAAGGACCTCGGTCGGGGTTCGAACCCACGATCTTGAGCTCATAAGACAAGCACGCATACCACTGAGCTACCGGCGCCCTCCTTATCTTTTATATACCTATATATATTTTAAATTTTATTTATCATTCTTTTATTCTTTTTTATTTTTATTTCATTTTTTAAAAATGTATCATTCATCTAATTTACTTACAGTTTATATAAAAAATAATTAAAAAAATAATAATAATAATAATAAAATTACTGCCAATGTAATGAATGTATCGACACAATATTTAGTGTGAGGATTCAGGAGCCACTATATGTAAGTCAAGTAGGTTAGTCCAAACGGTGGATTGACTTGGCTGAGAGCTATGACTTAATTGAATAATTCGTCCTGGGGAAGTACGTAGCCGGTGATTCAACGACGACTTCATTTTTTTGTGCTCAGTCTGCCCTATATAAATATGCAAGCACTTCATTCATATTCTGAACTGACAATTTTCCCTTTTTTTCTTTTTTTGTGTTGGACTAATTGAATTTTTTGTGGACTTAGAAAGTTAGTTTATGACCATAAAAGAAAATGAAATAAAAGAAATAAGGATAGATTTCTATCGATAGTTGTTAGAGTTTTTATGTTAAGTCTCCCCTCTAATCCCCTTTTCCTATTCCTTTCCCCTTGGTAGATTTGGCTGAAAATGAAAAGGGTGCCGTTTGTAGAGGGCTCTGGATTCAAATATAAAATTCCAAGTTGACATATTCATTTTTTTTTTTCCCCCGCAGGTCGATGGGAATACTTTCAACGAAGGGAAGCACGTGCTTCCCAACAGTGTGGTGTACCTCGTCAAGGGCAGTTCCACTAAAACCACCCCCCTGAGCTCTTGGGTGCTTTCGTTCCTGGTGTGGGACCATAACACCATAGTTGTAGCTTTCTGGAGTGCGCTGACACTCGGAAAGTTCATGCCGGGTTAGGCCCGCCAGTCGGTGGGGTCCTGTTCCGGAGGGGGCGGGTCGGCTGTCCGGGACAGGCTCCCCGCAATCTCCCTCGCCACCTGGACCTTTGCCTCAGCCATCTTCTGGGCCGCTGATAACAGTACCAGGAGGCGGGTGAGCCCCCTGTTCGCTCGCTCTCGATCCGCTATATCGGCCCTGCTCCGGTTTAGGATGGCCGCAATCTCTACTTGGATCGTGTGGGCTTCATCGAGGGGGCTGCTATTCTTCTCCGATGGTTCCGGCGTAACCTTGCGCGCCCTTTTGTTTGTTCTTACCTCCTGAGGGGAGGTAAAGAACAGGTCTCTTGCCGGATGTGTGGTTTCTTTGGGACGAGGGCATGGGGGGGAGAGTGCATAGGGGAGGAGGGGAGGGGGGTGTGGTGCGAGCTGGGGGGGTTGAAGGGGGGAGGGGTCCTCCGCTGAGGTTATTTTTGGGCTTGGGAGGGGCAAGGAGTGGGAGCGATCCCTGGGGGGGCCTCTGCTCACCTCTTTGGGTGGGGGCTGAGCTCCTTTGGTTCCCTGGGATGGGGGGGACCTACCGAGGGAATATCTTGGCTTAAAAATGACCAAAGTGTCCAGATTTGCTGGATTTACCGGGGGGTCCGCCGTGAGGTCTGGGTTGGGAAACGCCCCGCTCTTGGGGCTTCTTGTCACTAATGGCTCCGCGGAGGCCAGGTTGCCTACCTCCGTGGTCCTGACACATTCATTCTATAGGGAGTTATCTTTTTCACAGACACATCAAACCTACATCTTCCAAATGCTCCAATTTAAATATCATATTCACTAGATCCCGTCCCTCTCATCTTTACCTCCCTTTCCACAGGACAACAACCTACCACAACTCCTTCCTTATCGAGGCTAACTCCCTCTGGAACTCTCTCCCTCTCCAGATTCGCCATGCACCTGCTCTTCTTTCATATAAGTCCCTACTTTTCCATTATCTCCTAACTTAACAAACTTGTGATTCCTAAGGCTGTCTCCTATGAGATAGTTCTCGTCTTCCTATAAGTCTCTCTCTTCACTGGACCGATTGTTACTCTTCTGTTTCATCCAGTTTTTTACAATTCATTCATATACAAGTCTCTATTGTTACCATGTTGCACATTATTATTCTTACTTGTCTTTCTAATTTTTATTTTTTATTTCTCTTTATCATTTTTCACTAGTTTATTATATTGTTTTATTCATTGCCTGCTTTTAACATTTAATATTTATTCCATACTTGTATACTCTTGTTTATTCTTTATGTTATTACTCTTAGGGGACGTATGTCCCAGAATAAAGATTATTATTCATTTCATTTCATCCACGCAGACAGACTTTTTTTTTCATATTTGGAATCTGGAGGTCGTAAAACATGAAATTCCGTCAAAAATTCCGCATCGAATTTTTGACCGATTGCATAACTTCCCCTATACTTCGCATTGCTGTGTAAGTAAAATTCTGTCTGTCTGTGAACAGGTTAACTTACAATAAAAATTAATGTTTCGACACAAAATTTAGTATGTGGATTTAGGGGCCCTTATGGACGTCAACTATTGAAGTTTTGGAGGGGGGGCGAAAAGTTAATTGATGACCTCATTTTCGGGAAGTACATTATCAATTTTGATTTTTTGAATCAAGAGGTCGGAAAATATGAAATTCCGTTGAAAACTCTGCATCGAATTTCTCAACCGATAACATAACTTTATCCAGTCTGGATTGGTTATAATAAAAATATATATTGGGCTGGTGTTTTACTCCTAGGGACCTACGCATCCAATGCTTTTATTCCTTCTTTGGAAGCGCTGGGCGATATATCGATAGCTCAAGTGACTATCGATATTAATTACCCTTCATCGTTATTCTCTGATGTAATAAGAAGAATGTATCAAAATAGTATAATAAAAAAATATAGTAAAAATAAATAGAAATTAAAATATTGGCAAAGTTAATAAAAAAAGTTTTTATTACATATAAATTTAAAATAGAAAGGAAGAAAAGAACCGCCTACTACCAGAAAAGAGTTAATTAAGTCGGTAAATTTGTAAGCTTTGGTATAAGAAAAGAATAAAGTTGATATTTTAAGTAGCTTAATAACGTTTCATTGGCGCCCAACGTGGGGCATGAGTAAAATAAGTAAAATCCATAATCCTACAATCCTCCATAATCCTGATTTTTATATATATATTTTTCTTTTTAATTTATTACTGTATTTATAACTGTATTTACTGTATTTGTAACTGTTACACTTACTTACTTATACCATTATGGACATAGGGATCACAGTTATACAGGTTCAGCAAAAACAACCAACATCAAACGAATTCAAGCGTTTCAGTCAAAAACCCTCAGACTGATAACACAGTGCCCCCCATATATATACAACAGAACACTTCATAACGATCTTATGATACACACAGTACCCGACAATACAAACTACTTACATAGGTTTTTTAGAAAACTTTACACACATACAAACCCAGAAATACGTACTTTATCTTCACAACACACCACAAAACCCACCACGAAGGTTGAAGAGAAGATGGAACCGCGACTTACTGCCACCTTAAATCCTATTTTTTTTTTACATTATTTTCCTTTACTTTTATCATCTCTCTTACCCATCCACATCAAAATTGTTTTCAATTCCTTTTTATTTATTAATTTTTTTTTTATTTCTTTAATTATTTTTTTGTTCTCGTCCTAAAAATTAAGATAAATTTTCTTCCCGAGGACCTACCACTGGGTGGCCTTCTTCTCACATGCCATTCACTCCAACATTTCAATACCTACCATCATAGATGCTGGTTGTTGCATTCTAGCAACAGTTGCATCTTTATAAATAAGAGACAAAAAAAAAAAAAAAATTATTTTATCTTCTATAGGTTAGGTTAGGTTAGGTTTTATGACTCATGCCCGGGCTTTAACAACGAGGTCATATCGCCTACTACCAGAGCGCTCTTTCGTCACTCTGGTGGACATGAGCCCGACTCTACTGGGAGTCCTAAATTTTGCCTACCCTAAATTTTTATTCATCTAGGGTAGGGGTCTTTAACGAGTACCTGACATCGTACAGGCTCGGGACCATCGCTTAACGTCCCATCCGAAGGACGGTGTGCTTAAGTTTATTTTACCTCCCAGATAAAATAAACTAAGGGCCTCGGTCGGGTTACGAACCCACGTTCTTGAGCTCAGAAGTCAAGCACGCATACCACTGAGCTACCGGCGCCCTCTTATCTTCTATATATTTATTTTTATTTAAATACATTTATTTTCATATGATTTCTTCGTAATGAAGCTATTTAATTACTTTTTTATTATTATTTTATTTTTTTACTTATTTCATCATTTTCTATTTTATTTTTATTTTATTGTATTTTCTTATTTAGTTATATTCATTTTGTTCTTGTTTCTATCCACTGTAACTTTGACTATACTTCGTATAGCAGCCAAAGTAAAAAACAAAAAAAAAACTATGGAAATTCTGATTTGATGTTAGCTATGTATATTCAGGGGGTAAGGAAACGGAAAAACCGCATCAGAGGTGATAGGGTGGTAAAGCCCTCGGGCCGGTAGGCCCAGAGAAAAAAAAAAGTTTCTACCCCTTCTCAATTTTTCCACCCCCCTGCTTGGGGTTTACGCTCTGGGTTACCCAAGAATATTCACCTAGAGCATTATGCCTCCTATGCACCATTAAGCATAAATCTCATGCTCGGATTTTCTTATTTTCCATATTTATTACTTATTTCGGCTTAAAAAATATATACGTTAAATTCTAAATACTTCTAACATATGCCTGTCCAGTCCAGTGGCGTAGCTAGAGAATTTGGGCCCCAATGCAAGCGCTGGTAGAGGGCCCCCTCCCCTGAATTTAATTTTTTACATTTAAAACATGCAAATTTACTACACATTACAGATTACAGGTGGAAAAAAGAAAAACTAGAAAAGTTTGAAATTAAATTTTTTTCTTTTTCGATTTTGCTGAAGCAAATACATCTATCAGTTTGGAAACATCCATATGTTCCGCCCTTCTGGCTTCAATACTTAAAAGAGCTGTCAGACAGTCATTTTTGACTCATGGAATTTCGAAGATAATTTTTAATAATTTTCAACTTCGAAAAACTTCTCTCTGCTGTTGCCACCGTCACCGGGATCGTCAAAAACAAAACCAATAGCGAACAAACCTCGGGATAGTTACTTGTCATATCGTAGAACTTGACTATTGCCAGTTCAGCCAATTCTCTGATGGGGCTGATGTTCAAAATTTCGGGCCTTAAAGTATTGACGAAAAGCAGTAACTCGTGAAATAAGGATTCGGATAAATCCTTAGAATACTGAATTGGAAAGGGCCCCCCAAAGGCAAGGGCCCCAATACGACCGCATTGTTTGCATTGGCATCGCTACGTCACTGGTCCAGTCTGGATCGGTTATAATAAAAATATATATTGGGCAGGTGTTTTACACCTAGGGACCTACGCATCCAATTCTCTTATTCCTTCCGTGGAAGCGCTGGGCGATATATCGATATGTCGAGCGACCTTCCCCTTATTATTTTTCTTCTTTCCAGTTTCCTTTCTATTTAACTCTATTTCTCAGTTCGAGTTAGTGTGTTGGGCTTGGAACTTGGAAATGTGAAACATAGCGTGTTCATTTCAGTATGGCGCCAAAATCAGATGTATGGAAGTTTTTTTAACTAACAGGACGTTGGTAAAAGTGTTAAATGTTCTTTGTGCAAAGTTTTATTCAAAACTAGTTGCAACACATCCAATTTAAAGGATCACCTCTTGAGACGCCACCAAGAAACTTATAAACCGGCACCCAAGACCATACAACCCACTGCAGAAGCTGGATCACTGCCTACTGTTCCATAAAGTTTTACAAAAGTATTTTTCGTCAATTGGTAATTAATTTTTTGATATTGTTTTATAAAAGTTGTTGATTGAAATAAAAATTGTTGAATCTAATGCCACTTTTTTTATTATCTACAATAAGTCCTATCCGAAGCACGGCGTGCTTAGGTTTATTTTACCTCCCAGATAAAATAAACTGAGGGTCTCGGGCTGGTTTTGAACCCGCGATCGCCTCTCTGTGGGATGGAATTTGCCATAGAAACAAAAGATGTTGCCTTCCACTATTTTATTTGGTTTTTTAACGCAACAGCGTCATCATCAGTGGCATATCCCATCCTAAAGGACTATTAGTCTTTACACTGTTCAAATGAAATCGGTCGAAGGGAATGTGGACCGAAGAAAGAGGAACTCGAATCAAATACCCTACTGCAGATATAATGAATGTATCGACACAAAACTATATGGATTTAGAAGCGATTATGTAAGTCACATTTCAAGTTTTAGCCCAAGCGTTCAATTGCTCTGGAAAAAGAACAAAAATTTAATTGATTAATACTTAAAATACGTATACTTAAAATCGACCAATACATAAAGCAGGTATTGACCTTCAGGTCGTATGACAAACGAGAACGTTTCGGAGTTCATCCTTCTTCGTCTAGCCCATTATGGAGTAAGACCGACACTATTGTGTAGTATATATGTGTTAGTTTGTATTGTTAGGGACTTTGAAACTTTCATGTAAATAAATTTTCCAATATTTTATTCAACGTTTAATTACAAATATTCGACACATAAGTAGATACCGTTAAGGAGAGCATACTGTATTTTAAACTTTTTAAATAGAATTTTCTCGAAAACCGTTAGTCTTACAAAAAAAAGTAATATAATATTTTTTGTAGGTAATTTCTTCAGCTACAAATTTGATTGCTACTATTCTTTCGATAAAAGTCACCATTAACGAGATTTTCGCGAAAAAACGTTTTTTTGTAACCTTTGACCCCGCGTAACATTTTTAGCTGCACATGTATCGGTGGGGACTCAAACCACAAAAATAAGGTTCATACGAAAATCCAGCTTTTCGGGAATTTTTCCGAAGTTTGACCTATTTTTGTCTTTATTCCCTGAACTATTTCTTGTCCTGGGGGAATACCATAGCCAGTGGATTCATCGACTTCATTTTTTTATGCTCAGTCTGTCCTATATACATACACAAGCACTTCATTCTTCTTAAGCATATTCCGAACTGATAATTTTTCATTTTTTGTGGAACTAAATGAATTTTTTTGTGTACTTTCAAAGTTACTTTGTGACCATAAATGAAAATGAAAGAAAAAGTCTAGATATAAGTAGATTTTTGAGAAAACCTCATTTGTTAAGAGAGCCCTGAGTGTCATTGGGACCCTCGCTTTCTTTTCCCTGATTAAATTTTCATTCTTATGTTTCTTTTATTCTGATTATTTTTTTCAAGATATGGCAACATTGCTCAGTGAACATTCTTACGAATATTGTGCCCTGAGAAATAGCTCGTTGTAAAAAGTAAAATGTTTCATGAAATTGTAAAATCTTTTATAGCCATTTTGTTGGAAGTTCGGCTATACTTATGTACCACAATGTACCACTGTTAAGTTTAAATTCACAGAAATTTCCGTACTTACCTAAATTTATGATTTCGAGAGAGTTTCGTTTGAGGTAGATTAATTACTATAACATTTCGTTCATATTTTCTTTATTTTCATTCAATCCTTATGAAATAGTTCCATTATTATTAAGATTTCCTTTTTTTTTTTTTTAATATATAAATAACATTACGTAGGTGAAGTCCCCTCTTATCTTCCGCCCTTTTCTTTGGCCGATTCGGCTGAAAAATAATAGGGGATTCTCCTTATGTGGCTTTAGATAATTGTATAAAATTTCGTGTCGATACATTCATTATATCGATACTTATTTTTTAGTTATGTTCCTCTCTTAATCGACTCTTTCCTTTTCCCCGATTTAGCTGAAATTGAATAGGTGTCAGTAGTGTAAGTAAGCCGGTTCTAGCGCAAGTAGATGGAGGGAGAGGATGGAAGTGACGCTGAGGAGGGAATTGGAGGGGTGAGGGATGTGAAGGGGTCAAAGGTCATCACATATCCACTATGAGGCGACCTCTCATCATAACGACCTTTGACCCCTACCTACCCTTACTTCCTCACACTCCACCTCCATCTTCCTCCACCTCCACTTCACCTCCAACCGGCTTAACTCAAAAACTTTAATAACTGCCATTGTAATGAATGTATCGACAGAAAATTTCAAATGTGAATTCAAAACCTCATAAGGACGACACTTATTAATTTTCAGCGGAATCTGCAGACGGGAAGAAGGGGAATCAGAAGGGTGCCCAACTCATAAATCCTAATGAACGGCTGAACGTATCTATATGAAATTTTATATTTAAAGAGAATGAGGACATAACCTGTCAAATAGCAGCGATATCAGCTGAAAGGAAGAGTTTCAGGGGGGGGGGGGGGGGGGGGGGAATGATTTCAAAAACAATTTTTTTTTTTTCATGGGTGCTCCGGGAAATCACCTGGCCCGCTTATCGTCGGGGAAGGAGGAAGTACATATATAATATTGTGTTTTATTTATTTTTACAGCCTTTGGTACCTTACGGGACACAGGCGCTCCTAGACACCCTTGCATTCGGCTGCCTGGTGGCTGAGAGAGCTCGAGATCAGTGGGGTGGGGCTGCTTCTACATCGCGGTCGCCGGGGGTAGAACTCGGGCCTCGCCCGTCAATCACCCACGGCGCCAGGTCAAAAGGCCTTTTTCTGTTCCCGCCAGGAGGTGACAAACCGGCCGAACGCCGGGTAGTTCGACTCCGTCATCAACTCCGGCAGGGTCAATCCCAGATACGATTCTGTCGCGCAGATCAACTCTGACCTGTCCTAAAGCGGACAATGAAGGACCACATGTTCTGCAGTCTCGATGCCGCCACACGAACAGTTCGGGCTATCCAATATGTTCGGGCAAAAACAATAACCAATAACTTCGGATGTTATGAATTCATTGACACAAAATTTAGAATGAGAATTTAGGAGCCCCTGTTTCAGTAAATTGTTGAATATTAGCGCGAACGGTCCCCGGAGGGGGAACTGAAAAGTAATGCCGGAAGTTCACCAACGACTTTTTTTTAAATATTTTTTTCTAAGTCCTCCTAAGTTGATACTTCAGAACTCGTGTTTGACGAGTTTTTAAGCGGTATCTGACGAAGGATACCCAATCATTCGGACAAGTTAATCAGGACATTGCTTCTCTGTTTGCTAGCTCAGTCTGAAGCTCAAGCAGCCTGGTTTCATTTATATGCACCCCGAGGTCCACAAATGAAGCCTCCAGATACGTGTGTTTGACACTGCAAGGGTCGTTAAGCATCGTTAGTCCTGATGTCCTTAGAAAATGACCCAAAACCTCTCAACCATAATTAGATGTAATTTACCAACACATATGTTTTTTTAGAAGATGGGCAATGAAGGGAGACAACGACATTACAATTTGTTGGTAAGTAAAGAGAAGTACCTCTCAAATTTTTTAAGTGGGGTATCTATACAGCCCCAAATTTGGTCATATATACTTTTATCACTTAGAGTAAGGGCCTTTGATGAGTACCTGACATCGCACAGGCTCAAGACTATCGCTTAAGTACCCATACGGAGGACGTGCTCAAAGTTGTTTCACCTCTCAGATTAAAAATCTAAGGGCCTCGGCTTGAGCCCAATAAGCAAGCACGCATACCACTGAGCTACCGGTGCTCTATAATTACTATAATCGTTTCGGAGTTCGAGACTAAAGGTAAATATAAGTTATTGTGATTCATGTTCTGGCTCTAACTACGAGGTCATATCGCCTACTAGCTGACCATTCTGGTAGATATGAGCTCGACTCTACTATGGGAGTTCTAAGTTTTGCCTACCTGGGTTTATTCAGCTAGCATAGGGCTCTATATCGAACCGACTCCGGACCAACTCAGAGCCACCGGCGCCCTCACTAAAGGTATAATTAAAAGTATAATATAATTGAGGGCGCCGGTAGCTCAGTGGTGTGCGTGCTTGCTTACTGAGCCTGATTAGGCAACATTTAGGACTCTCATAGAAGAGTCGTGCTCATGTCCACGAGGGCGACGAATGAGCGCTCTGGTAGTAGGCGATATGACCTCTTAGTTAAAGGCCGGGTCATAATAACTAACTTACTAAAAAGGTTTAAGTAAGTAAGAATAGAGAAAAGATCTTGTCTAGGTTGGGTTGGAGGAGTGATATTGTCACAGAGAGCTGAGAGACCCAAAGTTTGGTCGAAAGAGCAAATATCTGCCTGTTTGAGGAACAAATCATTGTTGTCTCTCTCTCATCTTCTCAGTCTTCTCCGAGGAACTGGCAACTTTGTCACCACAACTCAAACTTTGGCAGATTAGTTGAGACCCGTCCCTCCAGAGTGTCTCTTGTCGGAATCTCCAGGCCCTTCACACAAATGAAACATACCTTCTTTCATCAAATTCGTTGACAAAGTAACAAGAAGATAGAGAAATATGATTCTACAATTTGCATCTAAAACTGTTTCGCGAACTTGCCATAAAAACCTAGACAATGAGAGAAATATGTTGGCATCTGCGGTTCTCATAGTTTCAAGATGAAAATTTACACCCAGTAATGACAGATTGAAATGAATTTGACAGAATTGAGCAAGAGTGATCTATACCAAAGTGGAAGGGATATAAAAAAATCCTGTAAAGGTCTTATAACTAAAGGTATAACACTCGTCTTATAACATATTTAGTTATATTTTGAGGACGTCGGTAGCTCAGAAGTAGCATGCTAGCTTACTGAGCTCAAGATCGTGAGTTCGAAACCTGGACGAGGCCTTTCGGCTTTTTATAGGGAAGTTAAATATACTTAGGCATATCGTGTTTCCGTTGGGAGTAAAGAGACGGTCCCAAGCCCCATATGTAAGTTCAAAACCTGATGAGGACGGTATACATTGTGACGTGAAGAAATGGGGCCGGGGGGTCTGAGTTAATTATAAAAGTTGTTATTCTCTGATGTAACTTACTACATTCTTGTTAAAGAATGTATCAAAATAGTTTAATAAAAAAATATAGTAAAAATAAATAGAAATAAAAATATTGGCAAATACATAAATTTAAAATAGAAAAGCGTTGACAAAAGAAAATGAAGAGACTCTGTTACTGTGGGAACGGAAAGTACTTAGAAAGATTTATGGACCTGTTTCCGAGAACGGCAAATGGCGTATCCGGAAGAACAGAGAATTGAGAGACCTCTACGGGGATTCCGACCTGGTGTCTGTGATCAAGCAGGCGAGATTACGTTGTTTGGGCCACGTAGAGAGAATGGAAGGAGGAAGACTCCCTAAACAAGCCCTCTACGGTAGGCCAGGCGGTGCCAGGAGAAGTGGAAGGCCGAGACTCCGTTTGCTGGACGACGTCGAGGCTGATCTCCTGGATCGAGACGAATGGAGGAGGATTGTGGCGGAGGCCCGGGTTCTTTCAGGACCGTAGCGCCGCAGGAAGAAGAAGAAAATAGAAAGAAAGAAAAGAACCGCCTACTACCAAAAAAGAGTGAA
Source organism: Aradus depressus (assembly GCA_963662175.1). Lineage (NCBI taxonomy): Eukaryota > Metazoa > Arthropoda > Insecta > Hemiptera > Aradidae > Aradus > Aradus depressus. The sequence continues at coordinate 27,332,344 of OY759224.1, forward strand.
TTAAGTCATAAATTAGTAGGCTTTAGTATAAGAAAAGAATAAAGGTTGATATTTCAAGTAACTTAATAATGTTTCTTTGGCGTCCAACGTGGGGTTGTCTATTTAATAAACATTTCAATATATGTATATCAATTTTCTGCGGAATCGGCCGCAGAGAAGGGAGTAGACTCAACACAAAACTGCCTTTTAACTGCCTATGTATCGAAACAAAAGTCAGTATAAAGGTACAAAATCCATATGTGTCAACTATCGATTTTTATTCCAAACGATTGATTGGTTTTGGAGGGCTAAATTTTGCCTAAATAGGTTTATTCGATACCATCCTGGACTATAGGATATTCAATTACAGAATCGATTTTAGGAAAAGGGAATTATCGAAGTAGAGTATTGAAGTGTGTATGTGTGGAAAAGAAAGAAAACATGTGTCAGACAGTATGAAACGAAGTGACGACAGATGAAAAAAAACACACAAGAGGAGTGGGTGAAAACAATGAGAACCAATGTGGAGAGAATTTAAAACAGTCAGCTATTGTCTGGTTAGCCAGCCCAGAGGAGACAAATGGTTGAAAATATTTACATTTGAATGTTGTAGGAGAAGGGTTTAGGAATGTGATATGCAGATGAGGTAAGGGCTGGGAAGTGAGTAGCAATTAGGTGGCTACCGGATATTAGCCTGGATGCTAGAAGACGAGACTATACTAGTTCTTCGCAAGCATCTCCATCAATCAACCTTCTACCTCTATAGTTCTATTTATGAGACTAAAATAAAATCTCGTGTGTCCACTACGATAATATATGCTTTGCACCTGGGGACCTAAGCATACAATGCTTTTAACCCTTCCGTGGAAGCGCTGAGCCTTGTGTCGACACGAAATAAGGGGGTTCGGGGAAATATGCCATGTTGCCGCACTTGGAACCAGGAATCGAGGAAAGGGGGCGTGGTCGGCCCCGAAAGCAACATATATGACAACGCTGTGAGAGCCACGTTGCCTACCCCATTCCTACCTATGTGAAGTTAGCGAATTGACAACGCCGCATTTCCACCCACCCGCCTTATTTCGAGTAGCCGAGTATAGTTGTTTATATGCACTACTAAAAGCAAGCCCTTCATGAAGGACCTAGTCTCCCAGTCCCCTTAAAGAATCTTCTAAAATCCTCCTCTATGATCACATCTTTACCAAAAATGTGGAATCTCATCCGAGCATATGGCCAGGAAGTGAGCTGCCGTCTAACCTTCATCTACATATCTGTCAGTGCCGTGTCCTATTGAGAATTGTTAGTTGCCGAAACTCGCTATTTTGAAGTTCAAGATCCCCACCCTTCAACACCTTGGACTCCGCACGGTGGGGTGGTTATACGTAAACCCGAGAGGTGGGGGTTCCCGGGCAATCAGATGTTCGTGGGTGGTCAACTGTTAAATATTAGCGCAAACTGGCTTTGGAGGGGATGCAAAATGTCAATTGCTGGACATGCACCAATGACGTTTTTCTAATGCAATTCTACCATCCCCAATCACCTGTATTCAGTAGACGTTAACATTGCAAATTCAGTTTCGTTAGTCCACTCTTCTATGAGTTCGTTCACTTTCAGTTTATTGACATTCTGATGGTCAGTTTTGGGCCCGAGGCAAATATTGAACTGTTGGCTGTCAATAATATTGTTTGGGTATTCTATCAACAAAGCTTACTCTGTAGCATCATTCATGAAACTATGCTGACCATAGCCTGTTAACGACAGTAACAAATGGAGTTGTACATAACATATACACATTGTGGCAACATTAATTAATCTGGTTCTGTCAAAATGATACATACGGTGAATCATCGACTATGTACTTCCTCAACTTGATATTAATTATAATAAAGTAAGTTTTCTCTCTCCCTCAAATTATTGTTTTACTTTTCCAGCTCTATGAAGTATAGGGGAAGTTATGTTATCGGTCAAAAATGTGGAGTTTTCTACGAAAAGGTTTTCGGACCTCTAGATTCCAAATATGAAAAAATAAATGTCTCTCTGTGTCCCGATAATTAATAGCTCCCGATAGAATGAATGTATTAACAGAAAATATTACATGTGCATCTAGAACCCTCCAAGGACGACATATCGCAGCCCCGCTTCAGAAGTGACATAACTCAAAATATTACATGTGCATCTAGAACCCTCCAAAGACGACATATCGCAGCCCCGCTTCAGAAGTGACACAACTGAAAATATTACATGTGCATCTAGAGCCCTCCAAAAACGACATATCGCAGCCCCGCTTCAGAAGTGACACAACTGAAAATATTACATGTGCATCAAGAGCCCTCCAAAAACGACATATCGCAGCCCCGCTTCAGAAGTGACATAACTCAAAATATTACATGTGCATCCAGAACCCTCCAAAGACGACATATCGCAGCCCCGCTTCAGAAGTGACTTAACTCAAAATATTACATGTGCATCCAGAACCCTCCAAAGACGACATATCGCAGCCCCGCTTCAGAAGTGACACGCCTGTACTCGTTTAAAAGCCCTGTCCTAGATGAATAAAAATTTAGGGTAGGCAAAATTTAGGACTCCCACAGTAGAGTCAGGCTCATGTCCACCAGAGTGATGAAAGAGCTCTCTGGTAGTACGCGATATGACCTCGTATTTAAAGCCCGGGCATGAGTCATAAAACCTAACCAAACCTATTATTATGTGTGTTTTATCTAATTATCTATTGTTTATTACCTATATATGAAGTATTAAACCGTGACTATCTGTTGCAGAGGGGTTTTACAGTATGTTCATCTTTAACGCGAGGCTCGAGACCATCGCTTAACGTCCCATCCGAAGGACGGCATGCTTAAGTTTTTTTTTTTTTTTTACTTCCTAGATGAAAGAAACTAAAGACTCCGGACGGGTTTCGAATCCGCCATCTTGATCTCATTAAGCAAACATGCATACCACTGAGCAACCGGCACACTCAAGAATGAATATATCGACATGAAATTGGTTGGCTGAAAATTAATAGATATCGTCCTCATCGGGATTTGAATTTATATATGAAATTTCATGTCGATACATCCAGCAGTTATTAGGGGTTTTGAGTCCCCTCTCCCCTCCCCCCTTCCGCTCCCCTCCCACTTCATTCCACTCAAAGGGGATGTGAAATCCATTCCATACTGATGAATTTATTCCAACTGCAGCAAATTAAATTCTACGGTTAAATGAAGTAATTTGAATATTAATAATAATAATAATGAAAATTATTATTACAGTGAATAATTTAACTACCTACTTAAACAACTAAGGAATCGTGCTCGTTAAAACGACTCCCATGTTATTGGATTCTGGGAAACCATTATTAAATACGAGTCGAATTACAGTAAATGTACTTCCCCAGCACGAATTAATCAAATACGTTTTCGCTCTCCCTCCAAAGTCAATCGACAGTTCCGCGCAAAAATTCAATATTTGAATCTTCATTCATTTATTACATCGGAAATTATTGAGATTTTTGAGTTGAGACACTCTCTGTTCCCCCCTCCCCTCTGTTTGATTGAGCTGAAAATTAATAGGTGTCGTCTTTATAGGGCTTTGAATGCACATGTGTTTCACGTCAATATTTACATTACAACAGCAGTTATTGGAGTTTTTATGTTAAACCTCCCCCTAATCCCCCTCTTTGTTTTGGTCGATTTGGCTGAAAATCAGGAAGTGTTGTCCTAAGATGGTTCCAAATACACATACAAAAATTTTTTTTAACAAATATTCTTTATATTTTGAGTATTTACAATCAGTCTAAACTATAAGTAAATTAGATGAATGACATTAAACATTAAATACATAAAAAAAAAAAAAAATTAAGAATATATACAACGGAAGCGTATGATTATGTACAAAATTATAGGCAAAAAAAAAAAATATATATACATACATAATAAAATAATAATGTTCTACAAAATCAACATGAAAGTCCTTCAACTCGAGACCCCTCGAAACGCCCCCAGTTCTCTGCCATCCCCATCCCTCCAACTTAATGGGGGCAGGGGAGGCCGCAGGGGATCGAGTGATCCCCCCTGCCTTCTCGCCCCGCCAATCACTGTCCAGCAGTGCAGGCAGGCTAAGAAGGAAAGGAGAGATGTTCATAGACATACAAAGAGACAGATATGTTGTTTTTCATTTTTGAAATTAGGAGGTCGAAAAACATGAAATTCTATTGAAAACTCTGTATCGATTTTTGAACAGATTACGTAACTTCCCCTATACTTCGTATAGCTGATGGAGTAAACAAATACTTTTGACCCAAGAGAAAAATCTACATTTTATGGCCAGGTTTTCAAATACATGTTTAGGTATTTTTCTCCAATTTATTGGCTAAATTGTGCAACTTGAACCGCCTAATTAAAATGACCTTAGGGAAATCAAAATTTCATTCCTTCGGATATGGAAAAAAACAATAACATGAAGTATCCGAAAGAATACAATTTTGACCTGTGATGTAAAAAAAATTACACACATTAAAATTATTAAAATATTTCAAAAATGAATTATTATTATTTCTATAAAAACAGCTGTTAGGAGTGTCTATTTATACAGGAAGCTAACAAATACAGGAAATTTATTGTTCTTTGTTTTTCTTATTACAGTACCCAGGGGCGTAGCCAGGAGGGGGGGGGGGCGTGCCCTCCCCCTGGCCAGGGCAAAAACCACAGATAAAAATTAAATAAACTAAAAAAATAGTTTTTATTAAAAATGGATTGCTAGCAAGTTACCATAGGATCTTCAAATTTCACGTGCATCTGATTCCTAAATCCGCAATCAGCTGTTACATGTTCAAAACAAGTCATATTACATTTATTTAAATATATATGAATTCCATCATTTCATTTCCTCGCTCAAAATCTTCATTTATGTTATACTTTATAATTTTAAAGCTGATTTTACATGCGCAGTAAAAATGCAAAAGCGCAGCAGCATTGGATGTGAGTAATTTAATTCTAATAGCACAGAAACCACAGCGTTTTTTGCTGCTGCTGTGTTTTGAATTTTTGCTGCTCATGTAAAGTCAACTCAAGTATTACAGTCAGTGGTTACCTCAGTGGGAGCTTCTAGAGGTCCGAGTCTCCCAAATTAATAACAAAAAGTCTGTAACGCTAACCACGGAAACTGCGGGCTGTGCCTCCTCGGGAGTCTACCCTCGTTGCCTAACTTCGCCCCCCCCCCTTCCCCCCCTCCCGCTCAAAATCCTGGCTACGCCCCTGACAGTACCTACAGTTTATTGTTCCATTTTATTACAATTGTTATTAATATTTCTATTTTCTGCTTATCTTTCTTATTATCATTATTTTTCTTTATTTCATTTTTATAATTCTTATTGGTACAATTGTACAGCAATTTTCTTTATTTAGTATCAACTTTCATTACTTATTTTCGCTTCCTATGACCCTATGATGATGTTCAACAAAATCGGTAGATTGGTTTCAGCGGGAGAGCGAACACTTAATTATTTAGCAGATTGCCAGTGATTCACCGACGAGGACGGGGTGGTGGAGTCTGTATAGATGAAGTAAAGTATTCTGGTAGGGAAAGGGTTGAGGTCGTTTCCAGCTGGTCATTAGAAAGGGAAATTAGAGCCGGGGCTGGTGGAAGGGTTGAAGAACATTAGGGAAGAAGTTAGGGAAGAGACCGGCAGGAGAATAGTAATGGGTCACATGTTGTCGACAGGACTATGTCAGCAGTCACAAGGTAACTATGGGGGAAACAGGTATCCGGACCAGTTAACAAGCTCTCTTCATAGACTATCATAACTCTTCGATCGGCCTATATCTAGCTACATACCTGCCACAATACCTGATAATGTGTCTAATTCTTCTCCAACTATATCCACTAGCTCCCTTCATAAGCTATCATAACTCTTCGATCGGCCTCAATCTAGTAGTCCTCCGGAGCTACAGACCTGCCACAATACCTCATAATGTGTCTCATTCTTCTCCAACTATATCCACAAGCACCCTTGATAGACTGCATAACTCTTCGATCGGCCACAATCTAGTAGTCCTCCGGAGCTACAAACCTGCCACAAAACCTCATAATGTGTCTCATTCTTCTCCAACTATATCCACAAGCACCCTTGATAGACTGCATAACTCCTCGATCGGCCTCAATTTTGGAGTCCTCCGGAGCTATAAACCTCTCACAAAACCTCATAATGTGTCTCATTCTTCTCCAACTATATCCACAAGCTCCCTTGATAGACTATCCATAACTCTTCGATCGGCCTCAATTTTGGAGTCCTCCGGAGCTATAAACCTCTCACAAAACCTCATAATGTGTCTCATTCTTCTCCAACTATATCCACAAGCTCCCTTGATAGTCGACATACCTCCTCGATGGGGTCTCCGGAGCTACAAACCTGCCACAAAAACTCATAATATGTTTCATTCTTTTCCAACTATATCCACTAGCTCCCTTCATAAACTATCATAACTCTTCGATCGGCCTCAATCTAGGAGTCCTCCGGAGCTACAGACCTGCCACAATACCTCATAATGTGTCTCATTCTTCTCCAACTATATCCACAAGCTCCCTTGATAGACTATCATAACTCCTCGATCAGCCTCAATCTAGGAGTCCTCCGGAGCTATAAACCTCTCACAAAACCTCATAATGTGTCTCATTCTTCTCCAACTATCCACAAGCTCCCTTGATAGACTATCATAACTCCTCGATCAGCCTCAATCTAGGAGTCCTCCGGAGCTACAGACCTGCCACAATACCTCATAATGTGTCTCATTCTTCTCCAACTATATCCACAAGCTCCCTTGATAGACTATCATAACTCCTCGATCAGCCTCAATCTAGGAATCCTCCGGAGCTATAAACCTCTCACAAAACCTCATAATGTGTCTCATTCTTCTACAACTATCCACAAGCTCCCTTGATAGACTATCATAACTCCTCGATCAGCCTCAATCTAGGAGTCCTCCGGAGCTATAAAGCTGCCACAAAACTATCAAGAAGCCATACTCTGTGCAGTTTGTCTGCTTTATGGATGTTGTTCTTGTTTTTCATTTTTCTGAGTGCCCCCCTCACCTGTCTGGAAGATTGGTGACTACGACCTCTTTTATGTCTCCCCTAACATCTTCTCTTATTAGCCTCAGATATTTGCCGAACGTGCTTCAAAGCCGTCCTATGAACTTTATAGAATTCCAGGACAAGATATATATCTATAATACATAATACTTTGTTATATTTCTTCATCGTTTCCCTCTTACTTCTCTAAGTCTTCTATTATCCTTTTATTAGAAGATGAATGAAACATTGAAGTCTGCACCGCCATTTTCTTCCCCAGATATGTCGAAGTTATGTAATCGATCAGAAATGTATGTGACCACGATAACACACGATAATACCCGAAGGGAAAGGAGGATCAGAGCGTGGCTCGACTCAAAAACTCAATAACTGCCGATGTAATGAATGTATCTACATGAAATTTCTTATATAAAGTTAAATCCCAATGTGGAGATAACCTGTCAAATTTCAGCGATATAGCCTACGATATGGGCTAAATTCAAATATTCTAATAATTGCCGATGAAATGAATTTATTGACACAAAATTTAGTATGAGGACTTAGGAGCACCAATGTAAGTCAAATGTTGAAGAAGAAAAAGAAGAGTTTATTATAACAGTCGCATTTACAGAGGTACAATTATACAATAAGTTCCCTTAACATTACCCTTATCCCTGGAATACTAACATAAACTTTGATATATTTGTTACTAACTATACGTCTCTCAGACGTACATGGCATTAAAAATCCATTTTTGCTATCAGAAATGATTTGTATTGAAGTTATGCGTATTATTGTGTTCAATTATTATGCTAAAAGGTATTTTAAACGACCAACACATTCATTAAAAATATTTTTAATAACTCCTTGACAACTTTTAAAACTCTTTCCTTATTTTTAAGCAAAAAAACACAATTGATAGGTATATTCTGTTCAGAACCTATAAAAAAAAAAACTTAAACTAAAAAATAGGAGTCGAATTCGAATAAATCAGAGTAAGTAGAACAAATAGTAGGTGTGACCAACACATTCTTCAAACATTTATTTTTACCAACTTTTTTGCGACTTTTATATCTTTAGTTAAAGCTAAAAAATATGGTTGCGTTCTGAAACAAAGCCGTTCATAAAATAATTAATATAAAATACAAATATATCCTAAAACCGTGTATCAGAGTTATGGATGAAAGCACCTATCATTACTAATACTACGTCACAGAGACGTATAAATAAGCACCTTTATTCATAACAATACGTCTGAGAGACGTAGAAAAATACACCAATAATTCATAACAGCACGTCCAAAAGACGTAGAATAATTTACGTTGAATACTAACTCTACGTCTCTGAGACGCACTATGTTATGAAAAAAATTCAGTACTTAGCTGAAATATGAAGACAGGCGGCTAGAACCCAACTAAATCAACCCAATGCTACTCAAACGAAGCATAGCTGGAAGGACGGGGAAACATTTCAAGGTCAAGCCGACGTTTTAAATCTTGAATACGTCGCCGAGACGTGTAGTTAGTATTCTAGGGTTATACACTAAATACAAATCAAAAATAATCTGTTAAATTAAAAACAATGCTACTGCTTAAGAGTAAATTTTAAAAAACTCTTAAAGAAAAAACAAAAAAAAAATACAAATTAACTGAAAGGAATAGAAAATAAACGTTCAAAAACAGAGATTATAATTTAAAATCATGAACGGATATTTTTGTGTTTCCCTCCCTGAGTTTTCCCATTTGCTTTACCAAAACGTTTTGATTTGTGTCACACTTAAGTAAAATAATAAACTTAAGCACGCCGTCCGGACGTTAAGCGATGGTCTCGAGCCTGTACGATGTCAGGTACTCGTTAAAGACCCCTGCCCTAGGTGAATAAAAATTTAGGACTCCCAAAATTCCCCCTTTTTTTATTATATTACGCTAGCAGATTATCCGGTCCTGTTACTCGATAATGTCTACAAATATATTAAATAATAAATTTCATTTCGATACGTTCATTACATCGGCAGTTATTATTTTTTCGATTTGTCCCACTCTGATCCCCCACTTCTTCTCGGCCGACTAGGTAAAAATTAACAGATGAAGTGCTTATCGGGTTTTAAATTTTAGTTTAAATATACATTTTTTTTTTTCTTTCCCCTATTGCTGCTAAAATGAACAGTGAAAGAAAGGTTGAGTATACAAATATCAAATTATTTTTATACAATTTAAAAATATTTGATTATTGTATATTTTGTAAACAAGATGGCTTCAGTTTTTCTTTGAATAATTTCAAGTTTCCATTTATGGAAATACCGTTTGATTTGTCTATAAGCGTCCATTAGTCTATGATTTATTGTGTCTTTTATTCAACTATTGAATATTAGCGCAAACGGTCTACTAGTAGTAAAGGGGGTGCAAACAGTTAGTTGATTAATTCATTTTGACGACTTTTTTAGTTTTTAAAAAGAAAAAAATATGGCACCAGGGCCTTTCGCCTTAATCAAGTGCGTGGGAAACATGAAAGGAAACAGAAGAAATATCTCCACCTCCCCTCCCCTCCCTCCCTCCACTTTTTCTCTCTCATTGTCCTTAAAAAAGAGAAGGATACAGAAGACAGAATAAGCATTTTTTTTCTTGGAGTGACATCTTGTGTCATATGTGAGATATGATGTCAGCAACAGCTTGCAACGCGGCAATATTGTATATTACACGGAAAGATTCATACATGGATGCTGTATGGTTCATACGAGGTATAGAAGAAGTTATATAAACGCTCAAAAATTCGTATATAAAAAAGTCATCAGTGATTCACCGGCAATGTACTTCCCCAGTACGAATTAATCAATTAAGTTTTCGCTCCCCCTCCAATAACAGTCGCCGTTTGCGCTAATATTCAATAGTTGATTTACATCGGGGCTCATTAATGCTCATAAAAAATTCTCGGTTCTGTCATTCATGATCATTGAGTTTTGCCTTCAAATATGAAAACATTCATACTATCAGATAAAATAAAATGATGTCGACAGTATCTTTTCAATGTTGATGGAAATCGAGGATCTGCCGTGTAAAAGAAAATGGAAAAGGCCAACGTTTCGAAAACTATTTATTTTCTTCTTCAGGGCCTACAGGATATAAGCAAACAAATTAGACATTATAGACAATGATTTAAACAGAGACTTTATAATAATTATATTTATAATAATTTGAAAAAGAGATGGAAACCATTTTACATATATGAAAGAGAGAAAAATAATAATCATATAAATAAAGCTGAAAATGTCTGTGCGTTGTACCGCTATAACTCACGAACGGCTTGATGGATTTGATTAATTTTTTTTAAAATTTGTTCGTCATCGTCTGTGGAAGGTTATAGGCGTATTAGTACCTCAATATCTGGTCCATCCCAGCATCCACCCACGCAATCTTTGTAACTCAAAAACCACTGCAATGATTAATGAGGAATCTTTTTGAATAGATAAGTTTTATCTACTGGAAGGTTAAGGTCTATTTTTTAGTCAACCCCTGGTACATCCCAGCATCCACTCACGCAATCTTTGTAACTCGAAAACCATTGCAACGATTAATGAGAAATCTTTTTGAATAAATTAGTTTTAGCTCCAAAGCTAGCGTTACTACAGTTGAAGGACTATAAGCCTTATTCCGTATGAATAATTGAAAATTATCATGAATGTACTGTCGAGGAACTGAATAGCCTTATAGGAGATATTGGGAGAAAAGTCAAAGTTCCCCGGGCAACGCCGGGTATTACTGCTAGTAACAAATAAATAACAAAAAATAAATACAACTTTTGAAAGTAGTATTAAACTATATAAAACAATATATATATCTCTAAATAACTAAAAAGTAAATTACCTTATAATGACTCGAGTGGATGTGTGTGGTGACGGTGTTGTGAGTTTGTGTCCAGTGTAGTGAGTGCTATGATGTAAGGGTCGAGGGCTACCTGAGTTTACCTAACTGACCCTCGGTGGAGAGGGTGTTGCGTGGATTGTAATATACTTAAATGTGTACTGGTTTTGGCTTATGCCATCGTCAGCACAAGGTTCAACAATAATTGAGAGATTTGCCAGGCATACATATTTATATTAACCTGTTGTTGTTGAACCTTGTGCTGACGATGGCATAAGCCGGAACCAGTACACATTTAAGTACAGTAAACTCCCGATTATCCGCGGGATTGACTGGCGTGGATACCGCGGATAAGCCGCAAAATTGCCGATAATGGTTAAACAAAGGCCGAAGGCACTAAAAAAACAACACACAAGTAGTGCTTTAAATAAGTTTATTATACAATAAAAGGACGTACCTGATAACAAAACTCAATCAATGTCATGTAGCTTATTAAAAAGTCATGTTTACTGTTTAACAAAAAAGTCAGTCATTTGCTTTTGCTTTTTCGTAGTGCAACACTTTATCTTTATTTGTGATTTGAGTTTTCTCAACACCATCTTGTCACAAAGTGATGCGTCGTCTTGCTCTTCAAGGTATTGAATAATGCTGTCAATGTGTCCTAATGCTGCATCACGTGCAGATGATACTGGTCAGGCGATTCACTCGCACGCTAAGTAAGCAAACATCTGCAGTGCCGCTAGTCGCGTCCAAAACTGCTCAAGCACACACTACGTATATACCGATATATGTACTGCACAGTAATACTGAACTACATAAACATTTTGTACTGTACATACATTATTAAGTGTACTGTACTGTATGTATATTTGTGATTTACGATTTTTATTACGTTTAAGTATGTATTTAGTAACTATTTCAATTTTTGTGAAATAATTTTCGGTTTCAAAACCTTCCTTTTTTATAAAAAAAGCCTCCTATAGGCACCGCGGATAATCGAGAGTTTACTGTATATGTTTGTAGAATTAGACAATATAAGTGTTCAAAAAAAGTATTTTATCTATAATTTTATTTTATTTATAAGTATTCCCACTATATCAACACAGAACGCAAAAAATGTATTCGGACATTCATACTATCGGCAGTTATTAGAGTTTTTGTGTTAATCCTCCCCCCTAATCCTTCTCTTCCCTTGATTTGACAGAAAATCAATAGGTGTCGTCATTGGTGGGTTCTGGATTTACATATAAAATTTCGTGTCGATACATTCATTATATCGGGAGTTATTTTGTTCAGATTTTTTTTCATATTTGGAAAACATGAAATTCCGCATCGAAATTTTGATCGATTGCATAACTTCTCCTATACTTCTTAAGTAAAATGTCTATCTATCTGATATATCCTGATAGAATTAATGTATCAGCACGAAATTTTATATCTGTATCCAGATCCCTCCAAGGACGAAACCTATTGATCCTCAGCCAAATCGGTCAAAGGAAAGAGGGGGTTTAGGGGGGAGGCTTACCACAAAAACGCTAATAACTGCCGATGTAATGAATGTATTGACATTAAATTTTATATGTGTATCCAGAACCCTCCAAGGACGAAACCTATTGATCCTCAGCCAAATCGGTCAAAGGAAAGAGGGGGTTTAGGGGGGAGGCTTACCACAAAAACGCTAATAACTGCCGATGTAATGAATGTATTGACATTAAATTTTATATGTGAATCCAAAACCCTCCAAGGACTAAACCTATTGATCCTCAGCCAAATCGGTCAAAGAGCAGAGGGCATTTAGGGGGGAGGCTCAACACAAAAATGGTAATAACTGCCGATGTAATGAATGTATTGACATTAAATTTCATATTTGAAGTCAAAACCCAATGAGATAGATACAATTTTTTGCACAAAAGATTACAACCTCTATGGCAATGAGTGGGTTTTTTTTTTTTTTTTTTACAAAATAAATATTCTTATAGTTAAGTATGTAAAAAAAAATAAAAGGAAAAATGTCTATACAAAGAATTGTAAATAATAAGCAGTAAACAACTAAATAAAAAGATACCAATAATAATGAAATAGTAAAAATGGACTTGCTCTTTAATATAAATAGTGCAAGGAACCAGGATAAAGAAACAGTTCAAAAGTTATATAAAACAAGATATGACATGAACATGACTAAATAAAAAAAAAATTAATAATAATAAAAAAAATATATATCCATCTTACATGCAACAAATTAAATTATGTTATTCTTTATGTCAAGGCAACAGTAAAAAACTTCTAAATTATTTAAAATTTGCACAGATGTTTCTGAATAATATTCTGCTTTATTGAAGAGTAGAAATGCTTGCCTGGGTATACAAAAAGAGGGACAATGGAACGAAAAGTGTATGAAAACAAAAACCCAATGAGGCACATAATGTGTCAAATTAAAACGATATTGGCCGGGAGAAAGGAACACACCTATCTAAGTCAACTATTGAATTTAGCGCAAAAGGTCGACTGGTTTTTGGAGGGGTAGCGAAACGTTAATTGATTATTTCGTTTTTGGCAACTACATTGCCAATGAGTCACTGACGACTTTCTTTTTGACGTGAAAACGTCTATTCGCCCGTTAAGCACAGTGATAGCCTGTCAAACTTTCTTGTGTTACAAAATACCGTCAGATTTCAATCGATAATAACTACGAGACTAATAATGCGATAACAACGGTTGAGGTCACAATGGATAGAGCATGTCTGTACGTGTTTGTTTTGCTTGTAACGTTATCGGGCTAGTGTGGGCGCCGGCGGGGCATTGTTGCGAATTAGCGTTGTGTAAAATTAGAAATTAGTGTAGCGTTATAACGCGTTTAGATAGGACGTTGATTCGGATGTCATTGTAATAAGAGCTTGAGGAGCACTACTAGGACACAAAGTGAAACAATTAAATATTCGAAATATATGTAAAAATCGGTATTAAATTGAAAATTGCAAAAAAATTAAAGATGTCGTCTCATATGAATCGTAAATATGCGCGGAATTATAGAAAAAAGCAAATCAGAGGAAAGCTCGCATCAAAAGAAATTTAAAAAACCTAAAAAGTCTAGTGCCGAGCAAATGCAAGAGCTACGGCAGCATCGAAAAGAAAATGAAAAATGATTTTATCCCTAATTTTTCACGGAAAATCTACGGCGTGGACCTTGACTACGCCTTAATATGTTTTTTTGGTTCCCTGTGGAAATATCATATATATAAAGCTGAAAATGTCTGTGCGTTGTACCGCTATAACTCACGAACGGCTTGATGGATTTGATTAATTTTTTTTTTAATTTGTTCGTCATCGTCTGTGGAAGGTTATAGGCGTATTAGTACCTCAATATCTGGTCCATCCTAGCATCCACCCACGCAATCTTTGTAACTCAAAAATCACTGCAATGATTAATGAGGAATCTTTTTGAATAGATAAGTTTTATCTACCGGAAGGTTAAGGTCTATTTTTTAATCAACCCCTGGTCCATCCCAGCATCCACTCACGCAATCTTTGTAACTCGAAAACCATTGCAACAATTAATGAGAAATATTTTTGAATAAATTAGTTTTAGCTCCAAAGCTAGCGTTACTACAGTTGAAGGACTATAAGCCTTATTCCGTATGAATAATTGAAAATTATAACATCATGAATGTACTGTCGAGGAACTGAATAGCCTTATAGGAGATATTGGGAGAAAAGTCAAAGTTCCCCGGGCAACGCCGGGTATTACTGCTAGTTATTAATAAAGAGAGTTGAAAATTTCTTAGAGCCAACGTAAGGAATCAACAATTAAAACATTTATTTCAAAAACCTAATTACAAGAGTAGAACAGGAAACAATTAAGTTATAACTTCGCAGAAAGAGGTCTCTCCCAGCTTCAGCCACCTTCCCATAATTTAATTCATTTGCTTAATTTAATTTCGCTTTTACGATCTTTCCCTTCATAATTACTTTATATATTTTAATATTTTATTATTCCTGTTTTCTCATACTTTCGCATCAATTCCAATATATACAACACGGTTGATATCAACTCTCGTTCTATGAAATTTCCGCTCGAACAAGAACATGAATACCTGGAGCATGCGTTCCTTATCTTGTACGATGACATGTACTGGAAGTGCACTCTGGTTGTATGACCTCTTAGTTAAAGCCCGTGCATGAGTTACAATAATTATTACGAATCACATTTTTACAGATCACTCGCCCTCTCCCCTCCCCAACTTCTCAATTCATTTCCGGCATTAACCCTCCGTCGGGCGCAACTGAGCTGCGACATTTTAGTTTGCTACGACGTCCATAGATGGCTTAGCGGGTCGGGCTTCTCAGTAGCTGTCCGTTTTTCACAGATCTTCTAACGTGTACCACTCAGAGTTGAACCTTCGTAATTAGTTGGCAAAAGTTGGCCTAAGAAGCTCATTTCGCCCGATTTCGTCACAATTCTTAAGGTACGTACTTTGCAGTTCCGATTATTATAATGGATTATTCTGTCTATCTAACATATAATTATAGTGTAATACAACTTCTGTGATTAAGTACCTACATGTTTTAACACCAAAATCATCCAAAAAAAATGAAAGGTTGAAGGTTATAACACCTGTTTGGACCTTTGTTTGGATTTGTCATTGTGGCCAACTTATTTTACAAGTTTTACTTTAAAAAACCATTCATATAATGTACTGTGACCGTTTTGAAAAATAAAAGATAGTTTCCTCCCCAAAAACTTAGATTGCGCCCGAACTCGTAACCCCAAAAATGGGGAGGGTTAACCACTGATGCTATATATTACCTCCTTATACCCAGAATTTGAAATGTATATGAGAGGGGGAGGGGAGAGGATAAGAAAGTATCTGTAAAAAAGTAATTGGTATAAGAAAGTTATGGCCACAATAGATATATAGAAGTCAGTAGAGTCGGGGTCAAGTTCACCAGCGTGACGAAGAGCTGGTTGTAAATTTTTTTTTAATTAATTTATTTTCATTATAATTCCGATTTATTTTTATTATAATTCCGATGAAAACTTAACTTCGAATTTCCGATCGATTACATTACTTTCCCTATACTTTGTATACCTGAATAAGTATGTATAAGTAATACTTAAAACAAGTTTGAAGACCGACCCTAGCATTTTATCAAACCTGTGTGTCTTTGAATAGGCTAACTCCCGATAGAACAATCGTATGAACACGAAATTTTATATGTGTATCTAGAGCACCATAAGGACGACACCTATAGAGTTTCAGCGAAATCGGCTAAAGGGTTGGTGGGAATTAGGGGGGAGGTTTCACATAAAAACTCAAATGACTCAGAGGCGGGCGCAACTCAAAACCAGAAGCATCTATGAAGTCAACTAATGATTATGACTTCCACAGATATACGGTGATTCACCGACATTTTAAAAAAAATTTCTTGCCGATTACTTAACTTCTCTCTTAGTTCATATCTCGCAAAGTCGGAGGCTTAAAGGTGGGTTGATTGCGTTGATGAGCCTACGGGGAGCCCTTACACTAGGTGGAGGTGTTGATGTTTCTTCTATTTTCTCCCTCCATTGTGGTGGGTGCTGAAAGGTTTGACTCATGGGTAGGTCGTGCGATGTCACAAATGAGGGTCATCTGTGGATTAGGGTTGCTGGAGTGAGGTATGGATAGAACGTGGTCTGAGCTACAGAGAGGACACTCCCTTGGACCATCTTCAGATATCGCTCCACTCACACCTAGCCAAATAATCCATTCTAGATATGGGATTTCTTCTATTTCCAGGTATATGTATGTATATATATCAAGCTGAGCCTATACTCCATATAACCATCCAGGGGCGTAGCCAGGATTTTGAGCAGGGGGGCACAGTCCGCAGTCACCGTGGTTAGCGTTGCAGACTTTTTGTTATTAATTTGGGAGACTCGGACCTCTAGAAGCTCCCCCTGAGGTAACCACTGACTGTAATACTTAAGTTGACTTTATGGTTTCTGTGCTTTTAGAATTAAATGACTCACAGTCAATAGCGGGCATTTGCTGCTGCTGCGATTTGCAAC
Source organism: Aradus depressus (assembly GCA_963662175.1). Taxonomy (NCBI): domain Eukaryota; kingdom Metazoa; phylum Arthropoda; class Insecta; order Hemiptera; family Aradidae; genus Aradus; species Aradus depressus. The sequence continues at coordinate 27,349,288 of OY759224.1, forward strand.
TTTACTGCGCATGTAAAATCAGCTTTAAGAGTATAAAGTATAACATGAATGACGATTTTGAGCGAGGAAATGAAATGATCGAATTCATATATATTTAAATAAATGTAATATGACTTGTTTTGACAGGACATGAATCATAATAAATAATTAATTGTATATTGTATTTCGTAACCTAACATTGAGGGGGCCATAATGACCGTGCTTGCTAGAGCGTAGGGCTTTGGACGCATGGTCTCACCATGGTTTGCGGGTTTGAATCCCGTCCGGGAGTGAGTTTTATTTCGCAGATAGAACTCCCTCCCGAGGCCATCGATGTCGTAAATAACTAAATAACACCATAATAGAGATATGGTTAATATGCATCCTACATAAGGCAAAAAAACAACCTAACAATGATAATGTGTTTGTATTTTGTATTCAGTATATCAAGCAATAAATTTTCTTATAAAGTAGTTCTGTTATTCTGAGCCTTCGCCGGGGGCCCGTTGTGGGATGGGGGCTCCGCCGGGCTCTCCGGACTGAAGCAGTCCCGGGCTTGGAGGGTTTGGTCGGCTGCAGGAACGAGCACACCCTTCCTATCAGGCCTCGCTGTTCTCCCTTCAAACTGCCTGCTACATGCTATTCACTGCAGAGAGAGACCTGGTCCGTGCCTCCCTTTGTCCCCTGGTCTGGCCTCGCCGCTCCCTGGGGCCCCTTGTTTCTGTCTGGCTTCTCCGTCTCGCACCTCTTGGTTCCTTGGTGAAGAGTCTGACCATGACATAAAGATCGCTGTACCGGGCACTCATGACGCTTCGCGGTTGCAATGCCCTCCAAAAAAAAGAAGAAAAAAAAAGATAATGTAAATTGAACCATATGATTCATATCTATAACATACAACAGAAAAGGTGTAGGATGTCCTTCCTTACTGAGGTCAAGATCGCGGGTTCGAAAGTCCTTAGATTTTTTATCTGGAACATGAAATTTCATGATCATTTGGATTGGAACCGAAGGTGAATAAAAATTTAGGGTAGGCAAAATTTAGAATTCCCTTAGTAGAATCGTGCTCATATCCACCAGAGCGCTCTGTTAGTAGGCAATATGACATTGAAAACTGACATTATTGCAGAGATATTGTGAAATAATTCAAATGGACTTGAAAAATAAAATAAAACTGGTTTATTTAATATATTGTCTAATTTCACTAACTATATATACATGGGAGTACTTTCGGTATTTCTACCATCCTCAGCCAAAAGCCTTATCTCTTATGCTTTTGGCTGAGGATGGTAGAAATACCGAAAGTACTCCCATGTATATATAGTTAGTGAAATTAGACAATATATTAAATAAACCAGTTTTATTTTATTTTTCAAGTCCAATATGACATTGTAGTTAAAGCCCGGGCATGATACATAACGTGAAGGTTTGTTTGATTTTGGGATCCCAGTAATTACAAGATATTTACATTGAATGTATTATTATATTAACTAAGGATACACATACATATCAGATATAGAGTACAAGAGAAACTAATTTTCTTGTGTATTATCATTAGGGACAAAGACATTGGTGTAACTTGAATTTTAATGGATGGACCACATGATGAATGATGCATTAGACCTGCGGAAGGATGTTAGGTAGATACCAATGAATACTAACGTTGTGTATTTAATTTGTGAGACCTCGGCCTCTGTTCTACACGGTACTGCTCACCTTTCCATTCATTCTTCTAGTACCCTCTTCCGAATGAAGAACCGGTCCACCAGATGGGGACTCCATCGACTATACATCTTTATGTTGTTTTCAATTCTCAATCTAGTAACCAGTTTTCATTGGATCTTCATGTTTCTGAACTATTGGTTCCAAAATTGAAAAAAAAGTTGTCGGTTTATCATAGGTCTACCATAATTCCGGTTTTCGCCAGGAGAGTCCGGGATTTGAGTCTGAATCTCACCCTTAATACCCACATTCCTTTAGTAGATGTGGCTGAAAATTAATTGATGTCTTGGCTAGAGGATTCTGGATTCACATACAGAAATTTGTGTCGATACATTCACTCTTTCGGGAGTTATCGTGTTCTCAGACACACAGATAGACAAACAATTTTTTTTTGTTATATTGGGAATCTGAAGGTTCGAAATAGGGATGGGTATAGAAAAACCGATTATTCGAAATAATCGATGTTTTGGTAAAACAATCTGTGATTTTTTAATCGATGTCATCTGGGTTTGATTAATCGGATAATCGATGATTATTTAACGATTATTAAATTTTTAATTAAAATTACAACTCATCCGAAAATAAAGAAAAATGAATTAATTATAATTCATCCGGAGTGCAACTCGCCTAAAAAAGTGGGAGGAGACTATCGTATTGACTATCGATACAACACAGTGCCTCTGTGGTGAACTGGTGATAAGTAAAAAATAACCTTCTAATAGTTCTACCTCTAATTCTAATTTCTAATCATTTGTGTTTTGTCATTTATGAGTTGTGATTGACTGATTGTATTAACTTTTGTTTGTGCGTTCGCCTTGTGCCACTCGGTGTTCTTTTTTTTTTTATGAGTTAACTTCATTAAATGAATAAAACAAACTTATTTTTGAAATATTGTCTATTCCACTAAAGATATATACAACTACCGGTTTCGGCTTTATACCATCGTCAGGTCTAGTTGTGAACTAAGTCAGGTAAAGAGTGGAAAAAGAAGATTTCAATATCGGGTTTAAAACTATCAATCCCATAAGCCAGTGCCTAGAGAGAGGTAGGGACAGAACAGATATTGAGAATAAAAGCGGTGTTTATAGTCTAGAGTGTGCGACGTGCAATCAATTATACATTGGACAGACAGGACGTCGTTTTAGGGAAAGAATTAAAGAACACACGGCCGAAATAAAGAACCGAGGAAACCGTTCTACATTCGCGACCCACATAATTGACAATATCCACACTTTCGACCCATCTACAGGCATCAAATATCTCCATTATTGCCCAAAAAGCAGGCTACTTAATAGCTTAGAACAATTAGAAATAAATAAAGCTAACAAAAGGAACATTTGTATGAATGACCAAATTTATTTCAACTATTCCCCTTTGTTAACACCCTGATCCAGTTCTGTTTCCACATATATGTTTGTATTATCTGTTATTAATATTTGGTTCCACATATATGTTTCAAGTTATCTAAATCTTAATATTATTATTAATTTTATTTCTATTTTTATTATTTATTTGTATTTGTACTTATTTATTTGTTGTTTTGCCACGATTAGTCTAGTAATATTGTTTTATGTAATTTTAGAACTAGGTTTTGTTAAGAAATATTTCATGAGATAGCTAACGGTACAGCCGGGGGACTCCCAAGTTTTAATAGCACCCTTTGACCTGAGATGTATTTGAAGGGTCGCTCTCTGCAAACTGACTTAGTTCACAACTAGACCTGACGATGGTATAAAGCCGAAACCGGTAGTTGTATATATCTTTAGTGGAATAGACAATATTTCAAAAATAAGTTTGTTTTATTCATTTATTACAAGTTTCCACAATATGTCCGCGTTCCTCAACTTAGAAGTTGTTAACTTCATTAGTTAAAACAAGATGCCTCCAAAAAGTGTGTTTGGCAGCATTTTGAGAAGGAGAATAACCATGCTAAGTGTCGGCATTGTGGAGTTAGAATAAAAACATGTGGGAACATGACCAACTTAAAAAACCACCTGAAGCACAAACATCCCAAAATTGGCCTGAAGAGGTCTGCACAACTGAAAGAGACGGAGGCTCCTGCCAGTAAAAAAGATAAATTATCTGCCAGTTATTCATTAATCGATTATTTAACCAACAATTAATAAGTGTATCGATTAATTAGTAAACAATAATAATCTATGGCATTAATCGATGTTTCGTTGGTCGATACCCATCCCTAGTTCGAAAAAATGAAATTTCGCATAGAATTTTTGCTTGATTTCATAACTTCCTATACACATCGTATAGCTGGGGAAGTGCAATGTGTGCCTGAGAACACGATAACTAATGATAGAGTGAATGTATCGACACCCTCTAAGGAGAACACCTATTAATTTTCAGCCAAATCGGCCAAAGGAAAAGGGAGACAACACAAAAACTCTAATAACTGACATTCTAGTGAATGTATTCACACGAAATTGCATTTGTAATTTCAAAGCCCTGTAAGGACGACATCTATATACTTTCAGCGGAATCAGCCGAAGAGAAGAGAAGGGGGCTCAAATATCCTAATAACTGCCGATACAATGAATGTATCGATATCATGTAAGTCAAATATTGAGTTTTAGCGTAAACGATCGATAGAGTCAAAACGTGTTTGATCAATTCGTACTGGGGAAGTAAATAGCCGTTGATTCACCGACGACTTTTCTTTATCGTATTTCTATAAGAAATCAGAGGGCGCTGGTAGCTCAATGGTATGCGTGCTTGCTTACTGAGCTCAAGATCGCGGATGAGAAACCCGGCCGAGGCCCTTACTTTATTATATCTGGGAGGTAGAATAAACGCCGTATTTCGGATGGGACGTTAAGCGATGGTTCCGAGCCTGTATGATGTCAGGTACTCAGTAAAGACCCCTAGGTGAATAAAAATTTAGGATAGACAAAATTTAGGATTCCCACCGTAGAGATGTCCACCGGAGTGACAAAAGAGCGCTCTGGTAGTAGGCGATATACCCTTATTGTTAAAGCCCGGGCATCAGTAAGAAAACCTAACCTAGGTCACTTTCTCTCCTCTTAAATTCATTTCAAACCGTCATTACTGGGTTTAAGTAATGTGCCTTTATTTCTGTTACAGCTGTAAGTGTTAGTATGAGAAAGTCCTGTTATGGTCAGTAAAATATTAGATATATTTTCTTTATTTTTTTTTTTATAATTTTTAGCTAATAATATAGGTACCAATAATAAAAATATATTTTTATATTCGTTGCTATAGGCACATTACAATTTAAATATTAATAGAGAAATGGAGACGCCTATAGATCAGAGGAGCTCATGATCGCGGGTTCGAAACCCGGCCGAGGCCCTTCAGTTTATTCTAACTGGGAGGCAAAAAAAAAAACTTGAGCATGCCGTCCTTTGGATGGGACGTTAAGCGATGGTCCCGAGCAGGTACTCGTGAAAGGTAACTAAACCTTGGTAGTGTGATAATGTGAATTTATGTAAAATAAAAAATAAATAATAATTAAAATAATAAAACTAATAATAATTAAAAAAAAAGAAAAAATGATAAAATTAAATTAACAATAAATTACCACATTTCCTATAGACATTTTATAACTAGTCCACCATTTAATTTTGATTTATACAGTAATTTCATTAAGAAAGAGACTCATAATAACTAACTATAAGAAATCAGCTTAATTCAATTTACGGTTGCTTTATAAACTGATCTCAGTACCGAAATGACTGTTGAATGCTTTGTGAATCATTGCTTCATTTTCTATTCCTCTATTCTTATTCATTTTTCCCAGATTTGATTATTTTTTTTCCTCAATTTCTTGGAGTGGAATACTTAGTCGAATGAAGTAATGATTGGTCGAACGTGATTCTCACGATGGAAGTCGATCGATCAAATATTCAAAGTAATCAACTTTCCTCATTTTTTTAAGCGGTCATGTCCGAGAGCGCACAATCACTTCTTTTTTTTTTTTGAAAAGGGGGAAAAATTAATAAAGGAAAGAATGTTTCCCTCCTCGCGCTTATATAAACCTATGTGTCTTGGTTATTGACCGGGGGGGGGGGGGGGGGGGGGGGATCGGGAAAATTACGTTAGAGGTTGAACCATGTTTTTTTCTCTGTTTTTGCCTGTCATTGTTGCATTTCATGAAAATCAATTTTCAGGATTTCGTAGAATGAAAAAGGAATTCTGGAGCTTTCAATTGCTTATTTCAGAAGTTCCAAAGTAAAAAATTATACTTCCCCAGAAGAAATTCCATTACCTTTTCCCCCTCCAAAACCAGTTGACTCTTTGAGCTAATAATCAATAGTTGACTGGCGTAGAAAATTACTAGGTGTTGTCATTATACGGTTCTGAATACACATATAAAATTTCGTGTCGATACATTCACATCAGCAATTATCGTGTTCCTTCTCTCCTTCTCAGGGATTAATAAAATTAGTATTTATACATTGGACAGACGTGACGTCGTTTTAAAGACAGGATCAAGGAACACACAGCCGAAATAAAGAACCGAGGCAACCGTTCTACATTCGCGACTCACATTATTGAAAATAGCCACACTTTTGACCCATCTACAGGCATAAAATATCTCCATTGTTGCTCAAAAAGCAGGCTACTTAATAGCTTAGAACAATGCGAAATAAATAAAGCTACAAAAAGGAACATTTGTATAATGACCAAATTTATTTTAACTATTCCCATTTGCTAAAACCCTGAACCGGTTCTATTTCCACATATACCTATGTTTGTTATTACATATTTGTTCTTATTATAGGTTTCCACATATATGTTATTATCTGTTATGTTTTTTAGTTTTATTCTGTACTTATTAGTCAAAGGATGTTATTTTATGTAAATTAAGAAAAATTAGTGTTTTGTCAAATATTTCATGATGTAGCTAGCGGTTAAGCCGGGGGATTCCCTAATTGAAGTGGCACCTTTCACCAGAGAGGTATTGGACGGGTCGCACTCTGCAAACTAACTTAGTTCATAACTAGACCTGACGATGTAAGGCCGAAACCGGTAGTTTTATTTTTATAAATATCTTAGTGGAATAGAAAATATTTCAAAAAAAAAGTTTGTTTTATTTAAATTAGTATTTGACAGTGTTTTTCTTTACTCTGAGATTATCAACTCGAAATTTAGAATGAGGATTTAGGAACGCCTATGTAAGTCAACTATTGAATATTAGCTCAAACGGTCGACTGGTTTTGGAGGGAGAGCGAAACGTGAATTAAGTCGTTCTGGGGAGGTACATTGTCGATGATTCACTTATTGTTAGACGTACACTATTTTTATACGTTCGGTCAATGATAACCATAGCATCACAGGTTGTGAAATAAGATATAGTCTGACCTCTCATAGATTTTTATTTGTTTCAGCTAGCCGGCTTTCGAGGTTGCCCTCATCATCCGGTAGTCTGATAAAATATATATATATATTTTTTTAATTAACCCAATTAAAATTTTTTTTTTTTTTTTTTTTTTGCATTGGAGGGGGAAATGCTGTGACGCACATCCAGGGAAGGTAGCCCTGGATAGTGTGGGACTCGAGACGTTTCACCATCACCATACCCACTAAAACCCCCTCCTTGCCGATCCTGATTCCCTTCCGCGGAACTGACGGTCTGTCATTACTTCGCGGAAGGGAGGAAGGGTGGCTGGTAACGCCCCTTCTTCTGTTTTATTACCGCTACTGTTCCTTGTCAGCCCTCTCCTGAAGGGCCAACCCGCCCATGATGAGCGCTGCAAAATCGCAGCCTTCATCCCACGACTCCTGGGAGCGCAGCATAGCGTCCACGTAACTGGTAGCAGTCAGCGGGGCGCCCATGCTGCACTCCAGATTTTTCCTTCCCTCCTCAAATCTGGGGCATTTGAGGAGGACATGCTCCGCCGACTCCGTCTCACCAAGGCACGCGGGGCAGTCTGGTGTTGTTGCTGCCCCGATTTTGTGGAGGTACCTCCGGAACCCACCGTGTCCCATGAGTACCTGGGTGAGGTGGTAATTCACCTCCCCATGCTTTCTGGTGAGCCAAGGCTCGACTCGAGGGATGAGCCGATGGGTCCACCGTCCCTTTGTGGACTTGTCCCATTCTTCCTGCCACTCCCTAATTGTCCTGGCCCTCTCTGGCTCTGCTGGACCAGGGCTGGCCCCCGCGTCCTGATAGAAGACCCGGTTTCCCCTGTGGTCGAAGCGCTGCACCACCTCTTCCACCTGAACCGGGTCTTGTTTCCTTTTGAAGTGTCGCGTACGTTCCCTTGCCAAGAGGTCAATGGGGGGCAGCCCAGCAATTACATAGGCAGCGTCGCCAGAAACTGAATTAAAATATTTTAGTAAATCTCAAAGTATCAAAGTCTCACGTATTCCATTCTCCCAGTTGTGACTCAAATGGGGAACAGGAATAACTTATCTGTCCCCATCCATGAAATATTAAATTGTTAAAGTTTTAATTTTATTTATTTATAGTTTATTTTTTTTATACTAGATCAATGATGCGCTCTACGCGCGCTGATTATTTCAAAATCAATTGTTTTATGCAAAACTCGATAAGTCGATCAAGTAGACGACTATTCATTCACAATCGATAAATGAAGTTTAATTTTATATGTTTTACCAAAATTGTTTTAATGTTTAAATTGTAAATTAAAATTTTATAAATAATAGTCAAATATTTAAAATTAATTATTTATTCATTTTATTAATAAATTATAATAAATTTACATACGAAGTACAAAATAAATGTTTTTGTTTTTTGCATTAAAAAAAAGTAATTAATATTAAATTTTATTTTCTAAAATATTTCAATTAGGTTAATTTAAAAAAAAAATTATTTAAGACTATATCTTATTTGACAACAATGACAGCCATCTTCATATTAAAAACGTTGCTGTTTTTCACCATAAAACCATAACGACATGAGTCCGCTATGCTAGCGCAGCAACTGGCCACATTTGTCAATAGGGACAAGTTCGTCACGTTGAACCAAAGTGCCGCCATGGAACCATGTTTTTTTTTCTTCTACGATTCTTGGTTATTTCTCACAACCAATGGACTACCGTGAGAAAATGACTCATTTCTATCTGTTTTGATTCCTTCTTTTTTTTTCTGTATCCTTAAACCAGAGATCATGAATAAGATACATTGAGTAATTTTATGTGAGGTCATTGTTATGTAATATCCTGAGAGAGGAAGACACCATAAGTGAAGTAGGCAAAAAAAATGTCGGTGAATCATCTCTTTCTCTCGGCTGAATCCGCTGAGAATTAGTACGTATCTCCTTAAGGGGTTTCGAAAATACATAAGTAATCTCGTTTTTCATTACAACGAAAGTTATTAGAGTTTTTCTAATAGAAATAAAAGAGACTAACTGGCCAATTATCTCCCAACCGCTGTGCTGTGTGAGTGGGATGAACCACTGATGATGACGCTGTTGCGTTGAAAACCGGTTCTGGTGTAAATAAAACAGTGGGAAGACAACGTCTCTTTTATTTCTATTAGAAATCTAGTCCCACAAAATCTTACTATCTATCACATATGGATAGAGTTTTTCTGTTAACCCCTCCCTAATCACCCCTTTCCTTTGAATGCCATGTAATAAATGTATCGATACAAAATTCAGTATGATTCAGAAGTTTCTATGTAAGTATCGATTTTTAGCCGAAACGGAATACTGGTTTTGGAGATAAGTAATTAAGTTACTTCGTAAATCTGGGGATGTAAGAAAATTTCTTTTCATAAAACCCATTAAATCTTTAATCCTTCTCAGAAATTAAAAAATTGAGTATTTGACAGTTTTTTTTTCTCTGAGATTTTTAAAACTCCTTCCTTGATTTAGAATTGAGCTTCATTCAGATTAATAATTACGTGTTCATCAGCATTTGTTCGATTATAACCGATGGGAAAGATTCCAATTATTAAGAAATCATTGGCTCGTCTTTACCTTTCAAAGAAATATATTTTTCAATTATTATCAATCTGTAACGCCATTTAAATAATAGATTATTTAATTCGAAAAATTTGCCTTGCACTGAATTCTTTTCTTATAATGATTATTAATTCTTTTGTTTATATCCCTGAAATTTTACGGGTATAAAGGTATATGGGAAGTTATATATTTTTTCAATATGTTTCTTTAAGGTATATTTATTTTAAAACAATAATTCTTTATTTCATAAGACGTTTCGAAATATTGTCATTCTCAATTCTAAATTCATCATGCTCAGTGGTATGCGTGCTTGCCTTCTGAGCTCAAGATCGTGGGTTGGAAACCCGATCGAGGTCCTTAGTTTATTTTTCTGGGAGGTAAAATAAATCTAAGCTCGCCGTCCTTCGGATGGGACGTTAAGCGATGGTCCCGAGCCTGTATGATGTCAGGTACCCGTTAAATACCCCTGCCCTAAGTGAAAAAAAAATTTAGGGTAGGCAAAATTTAAGACTGTAGACTCAGGCTCATGTCTACCAGAGTGACGAAAGACCGCTCTGGTAGTAGGCGATATGACATCGTATTTAAAGTCAAGGCATGAGTCATAACATCTAACCAACACTTGTTATGTGAAAAGGGATATATAAGGTCTTGGGGATATTAACGAAAAATGTATGAAGAAATTAATAAATAAAATTTATCAAATGGCCTTTAACTGTGAAACATATTCACCCTTCTTTAATTATTTTCCAATTTTATGTATCTACGTAATCATTTGTCGTAAATTAAGTAAGCCCTTGTGTGCTGAATGCAACCTACATAATTCATGTCCTTCAAGACGGTACATCTAAATACAGTTACACCAAGTTAAGTATATGCAGCGGACACTGCAGTATAAGTGCATTATCTGATAAGTCTAGGAGTGCACTTCATATAACGGACCTCGTTGTATCTACTTCTATATTAATAGAAGGAAAGTTTATCACAATCATTCATTCGCATATTTCAAACAGTTTATTTAGGAATACGTATGTTGAGATAGGTATTCTATTCATAATCTATATCTATGTGTATATATGTAAATACAATTTAAAAAATATATATAGGTTTAGGTTTAGGTTTTATGACTCATGCCCGGGCTTTAACTACGAGGTCATATCGCCTACTACCAGAGCGCTCTTTCGTCACTCTGGTGGACATGAGCCCGACTCTACTGTGGGAGTCCTAAATTTTGCCTACCCTAAATTTTTATTCATCTAGGGTAGGGGTCTTTAACGAGTACCTGACATCGTACAGGCTCGGGACCATCGCTTAACGTCCCATCCGAAGGACGGCGTGCTTAAGATTATTTTACCTCCCAGATAAAATAAACTAAGGGCCTCGGTCGGGCCCTTGAGCTCAGAAGTCAAGCACGCATACCACTGAGCTACCGGCGCCCTCAAAAATATATATATAAAATAATTAAAAAAAAAAATATATATATATATACATCGGTTAACATATGTTTATGTACAAAGTAATAGGTAAACAAAAATGTATATATAATAATATACTAATGGACTATATGCAAATAATATAATATATACAAAACAAAGATAACGTATTAAATTTAAATAATAATAAATATAAAGATAGGCCAATAAAGGCAGGCCAAGAAGGAAAGGAAAGATGAAGGTAAGAGGATCACATGAGGAGAGAAGCTGGCCATCACCGGCACTCTAAATACGTTTGCTACATTAGCAGGTCTCTCGGCCAGCGCCGCACAGTGTGAAATTAATGAGTTATTTTGATTTTCAAAATTCGAGCCCTCGCTAAATGTTTGACCAATTAAGATGAAATTAGGTGCAAAATATTTGTGGAAGCTGGCTTTTTATCAGATAACTGCGGGTTTCACAATCAAGGTATGCCAATGGCAAAAATAAGCCAATATATTGAATTTGGACCACTTTAGGCCAAAATGACAACATTAGGACCACTTTTGGCTAAAATAAATATTGAATTCGTAATCAGCGACCCAAAAAACATTCATTTAAGTTTTAAAAAATCCGTTAAAAAAACTTGGACAAAAAAATTAAAATTTTCATGGGGTTTTGGCAGCTGTCAATTGGCATATAATACCTTGATTGTGGAACCCGCAGTTACCTGATAATTAGCCATTTTTCACAAATATTTTGAATCTAGTTTCATCCAAATTGATCAAAAATTGCGCGGAGGCTCGAATTTTGAAAATTAACAATTAAATTTCACACTGTGCGCCGCCTCAGTCTTCGGGGGAGATTATCTGGATGGGAATTAAAGTTAGTTTGTGTATTTGAGAAATATAATATAAAAAGTCGTCTGTGAATCACCGGTAATGTACTTCCCCAAACCAAATTAATCAATTAACTTTTAGCTCTCCCTCCTGTTTGCACTAATATTCAATAGTTGTCTTACATTAGTTATTAATATAAACAAATATTACATGTATCTGCTCACTAAAATATCTGTTGTTTTTGAATTTGTATTTACACAATACTGTGTTAATATATTTTCTGATGCACTTACATTTATATAGAAATAACATAAACATAAAAATAATAATAATAACAGGATGACATATCAACATTTTCATTTCAAAAGTAACATGGAAAAAGTGAATATGTTATAAAATTAATTTAATTTATGTTAAAAGCATATTTCAAAGGGAATTTAAAATGCATTTAAAAATTGAAATTGAGTGCCAACCTGTTCCTGTGTAATTTATAATTTTCTTTCAGTGATGTGACATGTGTTTTAATGTTAATTGATTTATCTCTGCAGTAGAAATGTATTCAAGAGATCAATTGGAATTCATACTTATAACTAAGTTAGAAATAATGGATTTTGGATCAATAGGGAAATGTATGAGTGGAATTATATTTAAAATATGAACCAATATCAAAATATATGTGAGGGCGCCGGTAGCTCAGTGGTTTGCGTGCGTGATTTCTGAGCTCAAGTTCGTGGGTTCGTAGCCCGACCGAGGCCCTTAGTTTATTTTATCTGGGAGGTAAAATAAACTTAAGCACGCCGTCCTTCGGATGGGACGTTAAGCGATGGTCCCGAGCCTGTACGATGTTCGTTAAAGACCCCTATCCTAGATGAATAAAAATTTAGGGTAGGCAAAATTTAGGACTCCCACAGTAGAGTCGGGCTCATGTCCACCAGAGTGACGAAAGAGCGCTCTGGTAGTAGGCGATATGACCTCGTAGTTAAAGCCCGGGCATGAGTCATAAAACCTAACCAAACCTAACCTCAAAATATATGTGATGTGGCATTAACAAGACTTGTTTGTTCCAACCTCGTTTGTACAGATCTCCCACTCTTCTCTCCTCACAAATTCATTTCTTATGGGAGTACTGTATTTATGAAAGTAATGTGATAATAGAAAGGGCTTAAGTGGTTATCTTAAATAAATGATAAAAAATTAAAAATATAAACAATAATTAATAATATTAATAATGAAATAAACAATAAGAATTAGAACAAAAAGAAACAATAAATTACCACATTTCCTGTAGTTTTATCTCTTTTCTTTTACTAAATTTTGATTTCTACAGTAGTTTTTCGAAAAGGGGCCCTAAAAAAGTACCAACAGTTCAAGACGTGCAATTTTTAAGAAAGTGCACGTATTAAAAAAAATGCCATTTACAAACTTTTCACTTGGATTTCTAAAGAGTTGCCATTTTTAATAATTTTAAATAATATTAAATCTAATCCAAAGGTTTTCAAATAATTTTACTGGGCCAACAGGGAAAATGAATAGAATAGAATTTTCGAGGACAAATATTAGGTTTATTTTATTAAATCTACATTATTAAAATTGAAAACTAAACATTGAAATAAACAAAAACCGAAAGAAAAAAAAAATCTTAAAAACTAAATTCTTAACACTAATTCAATATTTTTGTTTTATATTTTGGGCCATTCTCTAAAATTAAGTTATACATTCCTGGGCATATATCCTGTACATATAAACAAATAAAAGTACCTTCTTTTTGGATCAGTTTCACCGTCAATATACTCCTATTTAGTTCATCACACTTTAAGCCTAAACACCACTTTCCATGTTGTCTCAGACCGTCTCCATTGAACCTCAGGCCTCGACACTCGTCTCTCCATACACTAATAAAACAGCTGATAATAAAACAAAATGTCCTCCTCCACACACTAATAAAACAGCTGATGGCCGTGTTTTGTTTTTTACTGGCATTTGTTTTAAATAGAAATTTGCTTTCTATATAAAAATAAATATAATTAATTTTTTTATTGTTAATTTAAAACATTATTTTGAAATATTTCCTTAGCAAATTTATTTTATATATTTGGGGCCCTATAACTTCGTTCGTATTAACCCTCAAACGGTAAGGTCGGGGTCTAAAGTACCCCAAGCGCGGTATTTTCTAGGTTGCTCCTCACTATTCTGACTTAGGGCTTCAGGTAACCTATCACTCAGTCTTCCTCTAGTGGACGTCGAGTTCACATGACAGAGGTGAGTGAACCTTTTTTATAGCGATTGTTATAAGTCAACTTTTATTTGGGGTCCCTTGGGACCCCACCTTACCTTTTAAGTTAAATATTTTTAGAATGTTTTTGGTGATTTTTACGAATGTAATGCTGAATTAATAAATCTAAGCGACCCCAATTTACCGTCAGCGTTTCATAATTAATTTGCATAAAATATTTTCAGATATTTTATCATGGCGTCTGAGGATTTATTTTGGACGGTTGAAGAAATTCTGAAAGAATTATTGCATCAGCAGGCAGAATCCGATGAAGAGCTGGATGATCACTTTGATGAAGTTGCTTCCGAGAATGAGGATGAAATTTTGCCAGATGAGAAGATTGATGATATTTTCGACGTAGAGCCCACCTAACACTGATCGTGCCGACGTCGAATGAACTTTCGTAGTAGGCAAAGATGAAGAAACAATTAGGGGCGCCGGTAGCTCAGTGGTATGCGTGCTTGACTTCTGAGCTCAAGGTTGTGGGTTCGTAGCCCGACCGAGGCCCTTAGTTTATTTTATCTGGGAGGTAAAATAAACTTAAGCACGCCGTCCTTCGGATGGGACGTTAAGCGATGGTCCCGAGCCTGTACGATGTCAGGTACTCGTTAAAGACCCCTAACCTAGGTGAATAAAAAATTTAGGGTAGGCAAAATTTAGGACTCCCACAGTAGAGTCGGGCTCATGTCCACCAGAGTGACGATAGAGCGCTCTGGTAGTAGGCGATATGACCTCGTAGTTAAAGCCCGGGCATGAGTCATAAAACCTAACCTGAAGAAACAATTTGCCAGGTCTTAAGGGTGATGCCCATGAACTCACCGATGAAGAGAAACTTGTTCGGCTATTTATAAATGATGAATTAGTGGAGAAAATAGTTCAACATAGAAATGAGGAAATTGAAAGATCTCTACAAACGACACCACAACAGTGGTTTATATCCTACATCCGACCTCTAATAGGTTTACTTACATTTATTTTTTTATACTAAGACTAGTAGTTTTTATACTAAGAATAATTACTACCTATTGTTTAATAAATAATTTTTGAGTTATTTTTATTTTTTAACCTTAAAATATTTAAAATGATTTAATTTAAGCTGAGAATGAGCGAAAATTCCGATTGGGGTCCAATAGACCCCACCTTACCGTTTGTTCTCGCCTACATCACCTTACCATTAGAGGGTTAATCCTCTCTCAAATTTAAGAGCATTTTTTCATTGAAAATTTTATAAAGAACATTTTTGGTTGGAACAAATTTTTCGATGAAACTAACCATTTTCGAGTAAATGGAGCTAACGTCTAAAAAATGGGTTTCAAAACTATATAAAGAAAGTTAAAAATGGGTTTCAAAACTGTATAAAGAAAGTTTTCAGCTGATATTTCACAAACCTGGATACCTGCAAAAAAACCTGTTGCACATAAAAAGTGCATTTTAGTTTTCTCTACAACTTTTATTGGGAAATATATTCGATTAGGTCATTAATATAAGGGATATATTATAAAGTCGATATTTCCTTTCCGATATGTACGTACTTCTAGCCTGAATACATGAAATTACGCCGAAAACTCAATATCCAATTTATGTATAATTACATACCTTCGCCCATTCAACGCGGAACTGGATAATCAAGGCGATGTCTGCCTGATTATCCTTTGATCAAGATCAGTATACTTGTTGCGCTGGATTTGAATCAATACTTTTTGCGTCGAGGCTTCCAAGAAGAAAAAATATATATATATATATATTCATAGTTATGAATATGGTTGAAGGGTATTATCCTAATTTATTCGGAATATCGTTAAAAAAGGCTTTAAGGTTTAGTGACTATCTATCGAGGAGCATCTCAAAGTATTGTAGGAAGGTCTTGAAGAGTTTTCACGAGAGACGGAAAAATACTTCAATTGACCTGCGTTGAATAGTTTTTGAGTTAGTTATTATGACTCATGCCCGGGCATTAACTACAAGGTCATATCGCCTACTACCAGAGCGCTCTTTTGTCACTCTGGTGAACATGAGCCCGACTCTACTATGGGGAGTCAAAAATATTTTCTACCCAGGTTTAGTTACATTGGGTACGGGCTCGGGACCATCCAAAGTACGGCGAAGTTTTTTTAAACTCCCAGATAAAATAAACTAAACATTTCGGCCGGGTTTCGAATCCACAATCTTGAGCTTAGTAAGCAATGATTTAAGATTATCAGAGTTTCATGAATCATTATCCTTTACATTAAAATCACTATAATCAGGGTTTTGAACTTTATCATATGTGCTGGCTTAGATCTGATTAGATTTTGGCCGAAATCAGTCGAAAATTGAGACCACTTTACTGTTACTCTACTGTTTCGTGTGTGCTTATGTTTATGACCTAATCAAAAATCAATAAATACGATTTTTCGTCGTCCGTTTTTTGAGATACATGTCGAAAACCGTCTTAAAATGTAGGGTTGATACACATATTTTTTGACGTTTCCTTGATTTACCCGAAAACGGTTAGTGCTATTGAAAAAAATGGTTCTTCCCAAAAATGTTCCTTATAAAATTTCCAATCACTAATTCTGTGGTCACAGGGAATAAATTGGTAAGTCTAAATTCGTAACTTTTCAGGGCAGCACTTTTTTACTTTTGCATTAATCGTGTAAATCCAGTTTTTGGAATAAATAAATTATGTTTGCATCATTATTAATCATATACCTTCTAAATCTATAGGAGTGAATGAAAATGAATATTGTTAATCCTTTTTTGAATTTGCCCTTAGTTACCTAATCATTCCCCATCACTTACCTAATTATTGACCACACTTTTTGAAATACTCGTGAATGATGTCTCTCTATAGTTGATTTAACCGAAAACACCCTCTTCACTTGGAGTAGTTGAATAAATGGTTAAGTGCAGTTATCTCGTGAATGATTTCTCAAAAAAGTAGATTGAGTTGATTTAACCGAAAACATACACAATTTTGCGAGATACCAAGAAACCCACATCTTTATAATTCCGAAAGTATTAGAGTTCTGAGCTCCCGACTTCTTCCCATTGCGCAGATGGCTTGGGAGATGATCACAATACACTTAACTCATTTTGGCCATTTTACGACTTAACAACTTATTCCCCGTGACCATAGAATAAGTCCTTAGATTTGAGATAGGATCAATACGACTAATGTCAGAGCCCCCATTATGAAAAATGATAAAAATTGAAGAAAAAATAATATATAAGTGTCGCCATTAACGGACATTCTTATACCAACCACACTTACAGGTCCCTCTTCTTTACTTACTTACTTTACTTTCCCTGGCGCTACGGTCCTTGTAGAACCTGGGCCTCCGCAACAATCTTCCGCCATTCTACTCTGTCCTCGGCCTCCCGTCTCCATCTTCTCACACCCATCGTTCTGAGGTCGTCCTCCACGTCCTCCAGCCAACGTAAGCGGGGTCTACCTCTTCTTCTTTGTCCTCCCGGGTGTCCCTCCAGTATCCTCCTCGGCAATCTATCTGGTTGCATCCTCTGTAAATGCCCCAGCCATCGCAGCCGTCCCTGCTTCACTAAGGCCACCAGGTCCGGGCTCTTGTACAGGTCCCTCAGCTCCCCATTGGTCCGTATCCTCCATCTATCCCCCTCTGGAGTAGGGCCGTATATCTTTCTCAATACCTTCCTCTCCCACGTATTGAGTAAGACTTCGTCCCTCCTAGTCAGGACCCAGGTTTCACTCGCATATGTGACGACCGGTCTCAGGACTGTTTTATAAATTGTTATTTTGGCGTCTCGGGACACAGTCCTCGATCCGAGCACCTTCTGCAGTGACCGGTAGCATCTATTCCCGGCCGTTATCCTCGCTTTGATGTCTTCTTTAACGTCGTTCCTTTCCGTGACAACGGCCCCCAGGTACTTGAAGCTATCCACCCGGTCAAACCTGCAACCTCCAAGTACGAGTTCCTTCTCTTTGACTTCTTTCCTCGTGGTTCTCATGTACTTGGTTTCGCCTTCGTTGACAAGAAGACCAAGCTTCCTGGACTCCTCATCACATTCCTGGAACGCCCCCGCCAATGCAGGTCCCTCTTCCCCTTCTCAAAATTATTTCATACTGGCATTACTGGGTATAAGAATGTCTACTCTCAAATTACGCTGTACAAAGAGAGGGGAGGGGGAGAGAGAGTGATCTGAAAGTTTGGTTGGTATAAGAAATTCCCAATACATGGAAACTCTCATAACTTCCCCTACACTTCGTTGAGTCAATATTCTCTGGCCCAAGATGCTTTGTTTTTCTTTTCATTTTCTACCTTCTTCTGTCGTCAAAGAATAAATTGCAGAGAAAGTATAAAAAAAATTGTTAAGAATCTGAGCCAAGTCCAAGAACAGAAACTTTGGGCTAAGTGATGTGTAGTCCTGCAGTAGCCTACCCAATACCCAAATGGGAAAGTTTAGACCAACTTGAGAAACACATCGCCCCACTTTCTCAGCTTATTTGGCCAAAGTTAAAGCTCATCCCCATCCAGTTTCAGAAGCTTTTAATGTGAGGCTATTTTTCAAAGAGGCCCCCCCCTGGAAAATGTTTTGAATAATAATTACAGGGGGGGGGGGGCAGGGAAATACAAGTTATCGCTTTCCCTCTGTTATTAGTTTACCGATTTTGATAGTTATTACTCTTTCGTCGCTCTGGTGGGCATGAGCCCAACTCTACTGTGGAAGTTCTAAATTTAGCCTACTGTGATGTATAAAAAAAAAAATACACACATTAAATCAATAATATAAAAAAAAATATTAATTTTTTTTTTTATGTAGGTATTTCAATAATTATTATCTTATAGCCCTTTTTGGTCTCATTTATTCTTCTTCTTTATTTTTTATTCTTCATTTCCATACAACAACAATATTTCGTCCTACCAGGACATTTTCAAGTACATCAATTTTTATTTTTTTTCATTACATATAATATATGTAAGAGCTGAAATATATAACGGGCCAAGTGACAAAAATATACAATTTCCGTTTTTTCATTCAAAATGATCTATGAAACAACGCCAATTGCAATGTATAATGAGCTATGTAACTTTCGCTCTTTGTGTAGTTTCATTGATTTCGTTCCCACAGATAGGGGTTACTGCCAAGCTACATGAATGTAGCCTATAATAAAACTCATTTTTCTCGAAAACTATTTTTTGTCACATGGCCCATTATATATTTCAGCTCTTCATATGTTAAGACTCCTTTTTTTTTCCTTATAATATATTCTAATATATCGTGTCATTTTTCATATTGTGTATCTATTTTTATGTACTCGTTTTGGTGGTAATTTGTTGCATTTTGCATTGTTTTCTTCTTTAGTTTTATTTTTGATAAATCAATAATCAGTTATCATATACCGATATATTAGAATAAATTATAAGGAAAAAAAAGAAGTTTTAACATATATGTAATGAAAAAAAAAAAAAAAAAAAATTGATGTACCTATTGAAAATGTCCTGGTAGGACGAAATATTATTGTTGTATGGAAATGAAGAAGAAAAAATAAATAAAAAGAATAAATGAGACCAAAAAGGGCTATAAGATAATAATTATTGAAATACCTACATAAAAATAAAAACTTAATAGGTCTCAAACAATCGTATATATGATACGAAATTGAAGATTAATTTTTCTATAAAAAACAATTTTCTTTTAAAACAAATGAGTAAAAAAACAAAACACGGCCATCAGCTGTTTTTTTTTTGTGTGTGTAGAGAGAGTCGAGGTCTGAGTCAATGGAGACGGTCTGAGTGAAGATGGTGAGTGGTGTGTAGGCTTAAGATGTGATGAACTAAATAGGAGTGAATTGACGGTGAAATTGATCCACAAAGAAGGTACCTACTGTTGTTTGTTTATATGTACAGGATATATGCCCAGAAATATATAACTTAAATTTAAAGAATGGCCAAAAATATAAAACAGAAAAAAAAAAATTGAAATAGTTTTAAGAATTAGTTTTTAAGATTTTTCTTATGATTTTGTTTGTTTCAATCTTAGTTTTTAATTTTATAATGTAGATATAAAAAAAAATAAACCCAAACTATTTGTTGTCGTAAATTCTATTCTATTCATTTTCCCTATTGGCCCAGTAAGATAATTTGAAAACCTTTGGATTAGATTTAAATAATTTTGCAAAATTTAGAATACAATATGGCATCCTTTAGAAATCCAAATGAAAAGTTCGTTAATTGAAATTTTCTCAAATATACGTGCAATTTCTTCAAAATTGAACTTTTGATATCTTTTTAGGGCCCTTTTCGGAAATAACTGTAGAAATCAAAATTAAATAGAAGACTAGTTATAAAATGTCTATAGATAATGTGGTAATTTATTGTTAATTTAATTTTATCATTTTTTCTTTTTGTTTTAATTATTATTAGTTTTATTATTTCAATTATTATTTATTTTTTATTTTATATAAATTCACATTATAACACTACCAAGGTTTAGTTACCTTTCACGAGTACCTGACATCTCACAAGCTCGGGACCATCTCTTAACGTCCCATCCAAAGGACGGCATGCTCAAGTTTTTTTTTTTGCCTCCCAGTTAGAATAAACTGAAGGGCCTCGGTCGGGTTTCGGACCCGCGATCATGTGCTCCTCTCATCTACTGACGTCTCCATTTCTTTATTAATATTTAAATTGTAATGTGCCTATAGCAACGACACTGCGTGACACTGTGTTCTGTGTTCAGCTAGTCCCTGATACTCGTATGTATCCCTTGACCTCTTCTCTAACAAGATTCCACCTGAAGATGTCAGTTTACTGACGAAACTAGTCGTGGTTTAATAAATGTTGGACTCATACATCTTATTATTTATTTAACAAATTAGACCACTACATCTGCCTACCACCAAGAAAAAAAAAAAAGGAAATATATATAATATGGTCATAACAGGACTTTCTTATACAAACACTTAGGTACAGCTGTAACAGAAATAAAGACACATTACTTAAACCCAGTAATGACGGTTTTAAATGAATTTAAGAGGAGAGAAAGTGACTTAGGTTAGGTTTTATGACTCATGCCCGGGCTTTAACAATAAGGGTATATCGCCTACTACCAGAGCGCTCTTTCGTAACTTTGGTGAACATGAGTCCGACTCTACTGTGGGAGTCCTAAATTTTGCCTATCCTAAATTTTTATTCATCTAGGGCAGGGGTCTTAAAACGAGTACCTGACATCGTACAGGCTCGGGACCATCGCTCAACGTTCCATCCGAAGGACGACGTGCTTAAGTTTATTTTACCTCCCAGATAAAATAAACTAAGGGCCTTGGTCAACCACGCTACCGGCGCCCGGGCGCGCCCTCAGAAAGTGACCTATAAAAATGTGCTTATTATGATAACATTACATAAATTTTATTAAATTAATTACAATACATTTTTGTACTACAAAGTATTGTCCTTGTATGAATGCCTTTAATATCTAAGAAAATACATTGTTTACGTAAATATAGTCGCTGAGGTGTTTGCGAAAAACCACCATTATATGCCCACTCAAACTTCCTGTTTTTGGGTCAATCTTTTGTTCTGAACACAAAGCCTTGTTTTTCCAAATAGTAACCGAGATTGTTGACAAAACTGTCAGTTTATTTCTTGTCGAAGAACATAGACATTGACGTCAAATATTTTGATTTGAAGCATATAATGAAATAAATTTTAAATTACTTTATTTTACTGGAGTTAAGTTATTGTGGTTCATGACCTTTAGGTCTGTCTCCAAGTTGGGGAATCGAGCCCCAGATCAGAGACCTTCCATTAGAAAATCAACCGATCTGGGTTAAAGCTTCACTACGACAAGCAAACTATCAAAGAGTTGTCAACTGTATGCTTATGGAAAGAATAAATTGGATTCATGAATGGAAAGCAGTTTCTGAGTAAGCTATCTGTTGTTATAAATAAATTATGCAATATAAGTAAATAAAAAATATAAAAATAGAATTAAAATAATTAAATTAATAATAATTAAAATAAAAACAATAAATAATAAAAGTTAATAATAAAAAACATTACCACATTTCCTGTAGAAATTATATCTCTTCTTTTTTACTAAATTTTGATTTCTACAGTAGTTTCCGAAAAGGGCCCTAAAAAAATATCAAAAGTTCAAGACGTGCAATTTTTAAGAAAGTGCACGTATTAAAAAAAAAATCAATTAACCAACTTTTCATTTGGATTTCTAAAGAGATGCTATATTGTTTTATAAATTTTGCGAAAATATTAAATCTAATCCTAAGGTTTTTAAATTAACTTACTGGGCCAACAGGGAAAATGAATAGCATAGAATTACGAGAACAAATAATTTGGTTTATTTACTTAAACTATATAATAAAATTAATAACTAAGAGATAAAAAAAATCAAATTATCTACAAAAAGAAATTTTACAACCTAATTTTTACATTTATGTTTTAGTCTCTTTTCTCTCTAATTACTGACCATTCTTCAAATTTAAGTTATTTTAGGGCATATAAAACATATATATAAATTAATGTACCTCCTTTGTGCATTTATTTCAATTAAAACTCCAATTAATCACAATCACTTCACTACAACTTAGTTCTCCACACCTTAAGCCTAAACTCTCACTCCATCTCCACTCAGACCTTCCAACCTTCGACTCCTCTACTCCCGATGCCATGGATGTCGTTTATAACTAGATAACACCGTTATAAAGTCATGGCTAATACGCATCGTACATATAGCCGCAAAAAAAAAATAAAAAAATAAAAAAAAATATATACATAATATGTATATACAGTTTTTTATTTTTTATTTATAAAATATTATATTTTGATAATATATTATTATTATTTTTATAATATATTATATTATAATGCGATATGAGATTTTATTGATCATTAGTAGATCACCTAGCTCCTATCAGCGTAAAATCTATTCTTCCGAACTAGAATATAAATAAATTAGTGCTTCACCTTACAATCGTTTAATGAACCCTGACGGGCCACCCACCAGAAATACAGTTAATGATGTTTATTGACCAGAGTAGATCAAGTTGTGGAGCCCCCGGTCGGTAACGGAAACCTCCGAATATCCTCAATAATTTGGCCCTTCATCATGGACCGAGTATCAAATGAAGACTCAATTGATGAAATTGTTTAATGAACAGTGCAAATTGTAGTTTGATTAAATTGATTAATATCAGGACGACAGAGGCCTATGTACAAAATGGAAGAAAACAGAATGTAATGAAAGAAGGTTCAATGTTCGTTTTCACTTCAATAATTATTATCAATTTACATAATTGATGTACTTCAAAAGCTGATCTTCAAAAGGATATTTTAAAATAAAAAATAATTTTTATTTCATGAAAAACTGTAGGAACTGTTTCTTACAATATATCGTGCAGAAGGATATTTGTGCAGGATAAAAAAATACTTGTGCAGTACGTTGGCGTAACTAGGGGGGCACGGGTGGGGCACAACCCCCAAAAAAGTGCGATCTAATGTACCTAATTAAAACAAAATTATAATATATAAAGACATCTCCACCACAGACAAACATTACAGTCAAAAACATTAGAAGGAAATAGAAAGCTTCAGTTCCCAGTCAAACGTTATTCGGATTGAAATTACTCTTTCTTATAGTACTCGAAAAGAATTCATAAATAATTATAAAAACGTCTTCAAAATTGATGTTTCAGTTGTCATGCGGAAGCGATGTTAATGAAAAACATGTTTTAATCCAAAAACAATTATATAAAGGCGGAAAATTTAAAAAAACTTTTCAAAAAGAATTATTGGCCTAACTTGTACAAGTTTGTACAAGTTACAATAGCGCTTCCAGTAAGTTCACGTTGTGGAAGAAGTTTCGGATAAAAACGTGGCTTAGAAGCACAATGCTTCAGGAACGATTCTCTCATGTTTCACATAGAGAAGAATTATCCACTAAAAAATAAAATTTAAACTGAAAAAGTGTTGGATCGATTTGCTGAGACAAAGAAGAAAATTAAAGCTTATTATTTACTTACTACTACTTATTGTGTAAGACTGGATGACTAATGAAAACTTTAATTGTTGATTTAAATTTGTGCTGATTATTTTGTTATAACATACTAATATTTTGTGTCTGGTACCTGATAGTTAATTATTAAGTTTAATTAAACTTTTTTTTTTTTTTTGGTGTTTTATTAAACTTAATAATTAACTATCAGGTACCAGACACAAAATATTAGTATGTTATAACAAAATAATCGGATCGATTTGCTAAGACAAAGAAGAAAATGAAGACATTCAATTGAGGATACTTACTTACTACTACTTATTGTGTAAGACTGGATGACTAATGAAAACTTTAATTGTTGATTTAAATTTGTGCTGATTATTTTGTTATAACATACTAATATTTTGTGTCTGGTACCTGATAGTTAATTATTAAGTTTAATTAAACTTTTTTTTTTTTGGTGTTTTATTAAACTTAATAATTAACTATGAGGTACCAGACACAAAATATTAGTATGTTATAACAAAATAATCGGATCGATTTGCTAAGACAAAGAAGAAAATGAAGACATTCAATTGAGGATACTTACTTACTACTACTTATTGTGTAAGACTGGATGACTAATGAAAACTTTAATTGTTGATTTAAATTTGTGTTGATTATTTTGTTATAACATACTAATATTTTGTGTCTGGTACCTGATAGTTAATTATTAAGTTTAATTACTCTTTTTTTTTTTTTGGTGTTTTATTAAACTTAATAATTAACTATGAGGTACCAGACACAAAATATTAGTATGTTATAACAAAATAATCGGATCGATTTGCTAAGACAAAGAAGAAAATTAAAGCTTATTTAATTGAGGATACTTACTTACTACTACTTATTGTATAAGACTGGATGACTAGTGAAAACTTTAATTGTTGATTTAAATTTGTGTTGATTATTTTGTTATAACATACTAATATTTTGTGTCTGGTACCTGATAGTTAATTATTAAGTTTAATTACTCTTTTTTTTTTTTTGGTGTTTTATTAAACTTAATAATTAACTATGAGGTACCAGACACAAAATATTAGTATGTTATAACAAAATAATCGGATCGATTTGCTAAGACAAAGAAGAAAATGAAGACATTCAATTGAGGATACTTACTTACTACTACTTATTGTGTAAGACTGGATGACTAATGAAAACTTTAATTGTTGATTTAAATTTGTGCTGATTATTTTGTTATAACATACTAATATTTTGTGTCTGGTACCTGATAGTTAATTATTAAGTTTAATTAAACTTTTTTTTTTTTGGTGTTTTATTAAACTTAATAATTAACTATGAGGTACCAGACACAAAATATTAGTATGTTATAACAAAATAATCGGATCGATTTGCTAAGACAAAGAAGAAAATTAAAGCTTATTTAATTGAGGATACTTACTTACTACTACTTATTGTATAAGACTGGATGACTAGTGAAAACTTTAATTGTTGATTTAAATTTGTGTTGATTATTTTGTTATAACATACTAATATTTTGTGTCTGGTACCTGATAGTTAATTATTAAGTTTAATTAAACTTTTTTTTTTTTTGGTGTTTTATTAAACTTAATAATTAACTATCAGGTACCAGACACAAAATATTAGTATGTTATAACAAAATAATCGGATCGATTTGCTAAGACAAAGAAGAAAATTAAAGCTTATTTAATTGAGGATACTTACTTACTACTACTTATTGTATAAGACTGGATGACTAGTGAAAACTTTAATTGTTGATTTAAATTTGTGTTGATTATTTTGTTATAACATACTAATATTTTGTGTCTGGTACCTGATAGTTAATTATTAAGTTTAATTACTCTTTTTTTTTTTTTGGTGTTTTATTAAACTTAATAATTAACTATGAGGTACCAGACACAAAATATTAGTATGTTATAACAAAATAATCGGATCGATTTGCTAAGACAAAGAAGAAAATGAAGACATTCAATTGAGGATACTTACTTACTACTACTTATTGTGTAAGACTGGATGACTAATGAAAACTTTAATTGTTGATTTAAATTTGTGCTGATTATTTTGTTATAACATACTAATATTTTGTGTCTGGTACCTGATAGTTAATTATTAAGTTTAATTAAACTTTTTTTTTTTTGGTGTTTTATTAAACTTAATAATTAACTATGAGGTACCAGACACAAAATATTAGTATGTTATAACAAAATAATCGGATCGATTTGCTAAGACAAAGAAGAAAATGAAGACATTCAATTGAGGATACTTACTTACTACTACTTATTGTGTAAGACTGGATGACTAATGAAAACTTTAATTGTTGATTTAAATTTGTGTTGATTATTTTGTTATAACATACTAATATTTTGTGTCTGGTACCTGATAGTTAATTATTAAGTTTAATTACTCTTTTTTTTTTTTTGGTGTTTTATTAAACTTAATAATTAACTATGAGGTACCAGACACAAAATATTAGTATGTTATAACAAAATAATCGGATCGATTTGCTAAGACAAAGAAGAAAATTAAAGCTTATTTAATTGAGGATACTTACTTACTACTACTTATTGTATAAGACTGGATGACTAGTGAAAACTTTAATTGTTGATTTAAATTTGTGTTGATTATTTTGTTATAACATACTAATATTTTGTGTCTGGTACCTGATAGTTAATTATTAAGTTTAATTACTCTTTTTTTTTTTTTGGTGTTTTATTAAACTTAATAATTAACTATGAGGTACCAGACACAAAATATTAGTATGTTATAACAAAATAATCGGATCGATTTGCTAAGACAAAGAAGAAAATGAAGACATTCAATTGAGGATACTTACTTACTACTACTTATTGTGTAAGACTGGATGACTAATGAAAACTTTAATTGTTGATTTAAATTTGTGCTGATTATTTTGTTATAACATACTAATATTTTGTGTCTGGTACCTGATAGTTAATTATTAAGTTTAATTAAACTTTTTTTTTTTTGGTGTTTTATTAAACTTAATAATTAACTATGAGGTACCAGACACAAAATATTAGTATGTTATAACAAAATAATCGGATCGATTTGCTAAGACAAAGAAGAAAATTAAAGCTTATTTAATTGAGGATACTTACTTACTACTACTTATTGTATAAGACTGGATGACTAGTGAAAACTTTAATTGTTGATTTAAATTTGTGTTGATTATTTTGTTATAACATACTAATATTTTGTGTCTGGTACCTGATAGTTAATTATTAAGTTTAATTAAACTTTTTTTTTTTTTGGTGTTTTATTAAACTTAATAATTAACTATCAGGTACCAGACACAAAATATTAGTATGTTATAACAAAATAATCGGATCGATTTGCTAAGACAAAGAAGAAAATTAAAGCTTATTTAATTGAGGATACTTACTTACTACTACTTATTGTATAAGACTGGATGACTAGTGAAAACTTTAATTGTTGATTTAAATTTGTGTTGATTATTTTGTTATAACATACTAATATTTTGTGTCTGGTACCTGATAGTTAATTATTAAGTTTAATTACTCTTTTTTTTTTTTTGGTGTTTTATTAAACTTAATAATTAACTATGAGGTACCAGACACAAAATATTAGTATGTTATAACAAAATAATCGGATCGATTTGCTAAGACAAAGAAGAAAATGAAGACATTCAATTGAGGATACTTACTTACTACTACTTATTGTGTAAGACTGGATGACTAATGAAAACTTTAATTGTTGATTTAAATTTGTGCTGATTATTTTGTTATAACATACTAATATTTTGTGTCTGGTACCTGATAGTTAATTATTAAGTTTAATTAAACTTTTTTTTTTTTGGTGTTTTATTAAACTTAATAATTAACTATGAGGTACCAGACACAAAATATTAGTATGTTATAACAAAATAATCGGATCGATTTGCTAAGACAAAGAAGAAAATTAAAGCTTATTTAATTGAGGATACTTACTTACTACTACTTATTGTATAAGACTGGATGACTAGTGAAAACTTTAATTGTTGATTTAAATTTGTGTTGATTATTTTGTTATAACATACTAATATTTTGTGTCTGGTACCTGATAGTTAATTATTAAGTTTAATTAAACTTTTTTTTTTTTTGGTGTTTTATTAAACTTAATAATTAACTATGAGGTACCAGACACAAAATATTAGTATGTTATAACAAAATAATCGGATCGATTTGCTAAGACAAAGAAGAAAATTAAAGCTTATTTAATTGAGGATACTTACTTACTACTACTTATTGTATAAGACTGGATGACTAGTGAAAACTTTAATTGTTGATTTAAATTTGTGTTGATTATTTTGTTATAACATACTAATATTTTGTGTCTGGTACCTGATAGTTAATTATTAAGTTTAATTAAACTTTTTTTTTTTTTGGTGTTTTATTAAACTTAATAATTAACTATGAGGTACCAGACACAAAATATTAGTATGTTATAACAAAATAATCGGATCGATTTGCTAAGACAAAGAAGAAAATGAAGACATTCAATTGAGGATACTTACTTACTACTACTTATTGTGTAAGACTGGATGACTAATGAAAACTTTAATTGTTGATTTAAATTTGTGTTGATTATTTTGTTATAACATACTAATATTTTGTGTCTGGTACCTGATAGTTAATTATTAAGTTTAATTACTCTTTTTTTTTTTTTGGTGTTTTATTAAACTTAATAATTAACTATGAGGTACCAGACACAAAATATTAGTATGTTATAACAAAATAATCGGATCGATTTGCTAAGACAAAGAAGAAAATGAAGACATTCAATTGAGGATACTTACTTACTACTACTTATTGTGTAAGACTGGATGACTAATGAAAACTTTAATTGTTGATTTAAATTTGTGTTGATTATTTTGTTATAACATACTAATATTTTGTGTCTGGTACCTGATAGTTAATTATTAAGTTTAATTAAACTTTTTTTTTTTTTGGTGTTTTATTAAACTTAATAATTAACTATCAGGTACCAGACACAAAATATTAGTATGTTATAACAAAATAATCGGATCGATTTGCTAAGACAAAGAAGAAAATGAAGACATTCAATTGAGGATACTTACTTACTACTACTTATTGTGTAAGACTGGATGACTAATGAAAACTTTAATTGTTGATTTAAATTTGTGCTGATTATTTTGTTATAACATACTAATATTTTGTGTCTGGTACCTGATAGTTAATTATTAAGTTTAATTAAACTTTTTTTTTTTTTGGTGTTTTATTAAACTTAATAATTAACTATGAGGTACCAGACACAAAATATTAGTATGTTATAACAAAATAATCGGATCGATTTGCTAAGACAAAGAAGAAAATGAAGACATTCAATTGAGGATACTTACTTACTACTACTTATTAAGTAAGACTGGATGACTAATGAAAACTTTAATTGTTGATTTAAATTTGTGCTGATTATTTTGTTATAACATACTAATATTTTGTGTCTGGTACCTGATAGTTAATTATTAAGTTTAATTAAACTTTTTTTTTTTTTGGTGTTTTATTAAACTTAATAATTAACTATGAGGTACCAGACACAAAATATTAGTATGTTATAACAAAATAATCGGATCGATTTGCTAAGACAAAGAAGAAAATTAAAGCTTATTTAATTGAGGATACTTACTACTACTTATTGTGTAAGACTGGATGACTAATGAAAACTTTAATTGTTGATTTAAATTTGTGCTGATTATTTTGTTATAACATACTAATATTTTGTGTCTGGTACCTGATAGTTAATTATTAAGTTTAATTAAACTTTTTTTTTTTTGGTGTTTTATTAAACTTAATAATTAACTATGAGGTACCAGACACAAAATATTAGTATGTTATAACAAAATAATCGGATCGATTTGCTAAGACAAAGAAGAAAATGAAGACATTCAATTGAGGATACTTACTTACTACTACTTATTGTGTAAGACTGGATGACTAATGAAAACTTTAATTGTTGATTTAAATTTGTGTTGATTATTTTGTTATAACATACTAATATTTTGTGTCTGGTACCTGATAGTTAATTATTAAGTTTAATTACTCTTTTTTTTTTTTTGGTGTTTTATTAAACTTAATAATTAACTATGAGGTACCAGACACAAAATATTAGTATGTTATAACAAAATAATCGGATCGATTTGCTAAGACAAAGAAGAAAATTAAAGCTTATTTAATTGAGGATACTTACTTACTACTACTTATTGTATAAGACTGGATGACTAGTGAAAACTTTAATTGTTGATTTAAATTTGTGTTGATTATTTTGTTATAACATACTAATATTTTGTGTCTGGTACCTGATAGTTAATTATTAAGTTTAATTACTCTTTTTTTTTTTTTGGTGTTTTATTAAACTTAATAATTAACTATGAGGTACCAGACACAAAATATTAGTATGTTATAACAAAATAATCGGATCGATTTGCTAAGACAAAGAAGAAAATGAAGACATTCAATTGAGGATACTTACTTACTACTACTTATTGTGTAAGACTGGATGACTAATGAAAACTTTAATTGTTGATTTAAATTTGTGCTGATTATTTTGTTATAACATACTAATATTTTGTGTCTGGTACCTGATAGTTAATTATTAAGTTTAATTAAACTTTTTTTTTTTTGGTGTTTTATTAAACTTAATAATTAACTATGAGGTACCAGACACAAAATATTAGTATGTTATAACAAAATAATCGGATCGATTTGCTAAGACAAAGAAGAAAATTAAAGCTTATTTAATTGAGGATACTTACTTACTACTACTTATTGTATAAGACTGGATGACTAGTGAAAACTTTAATTGTTGATTTAAATTTGTGTTGATTATTTTGTTATAACATACTAATATTTTGTGTCTGGTACCTGATAGTTAATTATTAAGTTTAATTAAACTTTTTTTTTTTTTGGTGTTTTATTAAACTTAATAATTAACTATCAGGTACCAGACACAAAATATTAGTATGTTATAACAAAATAATCGGATCGATTTGCTAAGACAAAGAAGAAAATTAAAGCTTATTTAATTGAGGATACTTACTTACTACTACTTATTGTATAAGACTGGATGACTAGTGAAAACTTTAATTGTTGATTTAAATTTGTGTTGATTATTTTGTTATAACATACTAATATTTTGTGTCTGGTACCTGATAGTTAATTATTAAGTTTAATTACTCTTTTTTTTTTTTTGGTGTTTTATTAAACTTAATAATTAACTATGAGGTACCAGACACAAAATATTAGTATGTTATAACAAAATAATCGGATCGATTTGCTAAGACAAAGAAGAAAATGAAGACATTCAATTGAGGATACTTACTTACTACTACTTATTGTGTAAGACTGGATGACTAATGAAAACTTTAATTGTTGATTTAAATTTGTGCTGATTATTTTGTTATAACATACTAATATTTTGTGTCTGGTACCTGATAGTTAATTATTAAGTTTAATTAAACTTTTTTTTTTTTGGTGTTTTATTAAACTTAATAATTAACTATGAGGTACCAGACACAAAATATTAGTATGTTATAACAAAATAATCGGATCGATTTGCTAAGACAAAGAAGAAAATTAAAGCTTATTTAATTGAGGATACTTACTTACTACTACTTATTGTATAAGACTGGATGACTAATGAAAACTTTAATTGTTGATTTAAATTTGTGTTGATTATTTTGTTATAACATACTAATATTTTGTGTCTGGTACCTGATAGTTAATTATTAAGTTTAATTAAACTTTTTTTTTTTTTGGTGTTTTATTAAACTTAATAATTAACTATGAGGTACCAGACACAAAATATTAGTATGTTATAACAAAATAATCGGATCGATTTGCTAAGACAAAGAAGAAAATGAAGACATTCAATTGAGGATACTTACTTACTACTACTTATTGTATAAGACTGGATGACTAGTGAAAACTTTAATTGTTGATTTAAATTTGTGTTGATTATTTTGTTATAACATACTAATATTTTGTGTCTGGTACCTGATAGTTAATTATTAAGTTTAATTAAACTTTTTTTTTTTTTGGTGTTTTATTAAACTTAATAATTAACTATGAGGTACCAGACACAAAATATTAGTATGTTATAACAAAATAATCGGATCGATTTGCTAAGACAAAGAAGAAAATGAAGACATTCAATTGAGGATACTTACTTACTACTACTTATTGTGTAAGACTGGATGACTAATGAAAACTTTAATTGTTGATTTAAATTTGTGTTGATTATTTTGTTATAACATACTAATATTTTGTGTCTGGTACCTGATAGTTAATTATTAAGTTTAATTACTCTTTTTTTATTTTTGGTGTTTTATTAAACTTAATAATTAACTATGAGGTACCAGACACAAAATATTAGTATGTTATAACAAAATAATCGGATCGATTTGCTAAGACAAAGAAGAAAATGAAGACATTCAATTGAGGATACTTACTTACTACTACTTATTGTGTAAGACTGGATGACTAATGAAAACTTTAATTGTTGATTTAAATTTGTGTTGATTATTTTGTTATAACATACTAATATTTTGTGTCTGGTACCTGATAGTTAATTATTAAGTTTAATTAAACTTTTTTTTTTTTTGGTGTTTTATTAAACTTAATAATTAACTATCAGGTACCAGACACAAAATATTAGTATGTTATAACAAAATAATCGGATCGATTTGCTAAGACAAAGAAGAAAATGAAGACATTCAATTGAGGATACTTACTTACTACTACTTATTGTGTAAGACTGGATGACTAATGAAAACTTTAATTGTTGATTTAAATTTGTGCTGATTATTTTGTTATAACATACTAATATTTTGTGTCTGGTACCTGATAGTTAATTATTAAGTTTAATTAAACTTTTTTTTTTTTTGGTGTTTTATTAAACTTAATAATTAACTATGAGGTACCAGACACAAAATATTAGTATGTTATAACAAAATAATCGGATCGATTTGCTAAGACAAAGAAGAAAATGAAGACATTCAATTGAGGATACTTACTTACTACTACTTATTGTGTAAGACTGGATGACTAATGAAAACTTTAATTGTTGATTTAAATTTGTGCTGATTATTTTGTTATAACATACTAATATTTTGTGTCTGGTACCTGATAGTTAATTATTAAGTTTAATTAAACTTTTTTTTTTTTTGGTGTTTTATTAAACTTAATAATTAACTATGAGGTACCAGACACAAAATATTAGTATGTTATAACAAAATAATCGGATCGATTTGCTAAGACAAAGAAGAAAATTAAAGCTTATTTAATTGAGGATACTTACTACTACTTATTGTGTAAGACTGGATGACTAATGAAAACTTTAATTGTTGATTTAAATTTGTGCTGATTATTTTGTTATAACATACTAATATTTTGTGTCTGGTACCTGATAGTTAATTATTAAGTTTAATTAAACTTTTTTTTTTTTTGGTGTTTTATTAAACTTAATAATTAACTATGAGGTACCAGACACAAAATATTAGTATGTTATAACAAAATAATCGGATCGATTTGCTAAGACAAAGAAGAAAATGAAGACATTCAATTGAGGATACTTACTTACTACTACTTATTGTATAAGACTGGATGACTAATGAAAACTTTAATTGTTGATTTAAATTTGTGTTGATTATTTTGTTATAACATACTAATATTTTGTGTCTGGTACCTGATAGTTAATTATTAAGTTTAATTAAACTTTTTTTTTTTTTGGTGTTTTATTAAACTTAATAATTAACTATGAGGTACCAGACACAAAATATTAGTATGTTATAACAAAATAATCGGATCGATTTGCTAAGACAAAGAAGAAAATGAAGACATTCAATTGAGGATACTTACTTACTACTACTTATTGTGTAAGACTGGATGACTAATGAAAACTTTAATTGTTGATTTAAATTTGTGCTGATTATTTTGTTATAACATACTAATATTTTGTGTCTGGTACCTGATAGTTAATTATTAAGTTTAATTAAACTTTTTTTTTTTTTGGTGTTTTATTAAACTTAATAATTAACTATGAGGTACCAGACACAAAATATTAGTATGTTATAACAAAATAATCGGATCGATTTGCTAAGACAAAGAAGAAAATGAAGACATTCAATTGAGGATACTTACTTACTACTACTTATTGTGTAAGACTGGATGACTAATGAAAACTTTAATTGTTGATTTAAATTTGTGCTGATTATTTTGTTATAACATACTAATATTTTGTGTCTGGTACCTGATAGTTAATTATTAAGTTTAATTAAACTTTTTTTTTTTTTGGTGTTTTATTAAACTTAATAATTAACTATGAGGTACCAGACACAAAATATTAGTATGTTATAACAAAATAATCGGATCGATTTGCTAAGACAAAGAAGAAAATGAAGACATTCAATTGAGGATACTTACTTACTACTACTTATTGTATAAGACTGGATGACTAATGAAAACTTTAATTGTTGATTTAAATTTGTGTTGATTATTTTGTTATAACATACTAATATTTTGTGTCTGGTACCTGATAGTTAATTATTAAGTTTAATTAAACTTTTTTTTTTTTTGGTGTTTTATTAAACTTAATAATTAACTATGAGGTACCAGACACAAAATATTAGTATGTTATAACAAAATAATCGGATCGATTTGCTAAGACAAAGAAGAAAATTAAAGCTTATTTAATTGAGGATACTTACTACTACTTATTGTATAAGACTGGATGACTAATGAAAACTTTAATTGTTGATTTAAATTTGTGTTGATTATTTTGTTATAACATACTAATATTTTGTGTCTGGTACCTGATAGTTAATTATTAAGTTTAATTAAACTTTTTTTATTTTTGGTGTTTTATTAAACTTAATAATTAACTATGAGGTACCAGACACAAAATATTAGTATGTTATAACAAAATAATCGGATCGATTTGCTAAGACAAAGAAGAAAATGAAGACATTCAATTGAGGATACTTACTTACTACTACTTATTGTGTAAGACTGGATGACTAATGAAAACTTTAATTGTTGATTTAAATTTGTGTTGATTATTTTGTTATAACATACTAATATTTTGTGTCTGGTACCTGATAGTTAATTATTAAGTTTAATTAAACTTTTTTTTTTTTTGGTGTTTTATTAAACTTAATAATTAACTATGAGGTACCAGACACAAAATATTAGTATGTTATAACAAAATAATCGGATCGATTTGCTAAGACAAAGAAGAAAATGAAGACATTCAATTGAGTATACTTACTTACTACTACTTATTGTGTAAGACTGGATGACTAATGAAAACTTTAATTGTTGATTTAAATTTGTGTTGATTATTTTGTTATAACATACTAATATTTTGTGTCTGGTACCTGATAGTTAATTATTAAGTTTAATTAAACTTTTTTTTTTTTTGGTGTTTTATTAAACTTAATAATTAACTATGAGGTACCAGACACAAAATATTAGTATGTTATAACAAAATAATCGGATCGATTTGCTAAGACAAAGAAGAAAATGAAGACATTCAATTGAGGATACTTACTTACTACTACTTATTGTGTAAGACTGGATGACTAATGAAAACTTTAATTGTTGATTTAAATTTGTGTTGATTATTTTGTTATAACATACTAATATTTTGTGTCTGGTACCTGATAGTTAATTATTAAGTTTAATTAAACTTTTTTTTTTTTTGGTGTTTTATTAAACTTAATAATTAACTATGAGGTACCAGACACAAAATATTAGTATGTTATAACAAAATAATCGGATCGATTTGCTAAGACAAAGAAGAAAATTAAAGCTTATTTAATTGAGGATACTTACTTACTACTACTTATTGTGTAAGACTGGATGACTAATGAAAACTTTAATTGTTGATTTAAATTTGTGCTGATTATTTTGTTATAACATACTAATATTTTGTGTCTGGTACCTGATAGTTAATTATTAAGTTTAATTAAACTTTTTTTTTTTTTGGTGTTTTATTAAACTTAATAATTAACTATGAGGTACCAGACACAAAATATTAGTATGTTATAACAAAATAATCGGATCGATTTGCTAAGACAAAGAAGAAAATTAAAGCTTATTTAATTGAGGATACTTACTACTACTTATTGTATAAGACTGGATGACTAATGAAAACTTTAATTGTTGATTTAAATTTGTGTTGATTATTTTGTTATAACATACTAATATTTTGTGTCTGGTACCTGATAGTTAATTATTAAGTTTAATTAAACTTTTTTTATTTTTGGTGTTTTATTAAACTTAATAATTAACTATGAGGTACCAGACACAAAATATTAGTATGTTATAACAAAATAATCGGATCGATTTGCTAAGACAAAGAAGAAAATGAAGACATTCAATTGAGGATACTTACTTACTACTACTTATTGTGTAAGACTGGATGACTAATGAAAACTTTAATTGTTGATTTAAATTTGTGTTGATTATTTTGTTATAACATACTAATATTTTGTGTCTGGTACCTGATAGTTAATTATTAAGTTTAATTAAACTTTTTTTTTTTTTGGTGTTTTATTAAACTTAATAATTAACTATGAGGTACCAGACACAAAATATTAGTATGTTATAACAAAATAATCGGATCGATTTGCTAAGACAAAGAAGAAAATGAAGACATTCAATTGAGGATACTTACTTACTACTACTTATTGTGTAAGACTGGATGACTAATGAAAACTTTAATTGTTGATTTAAATTTGTGTTGATTATTTTGTTATAACATACTAATATTTTGTGTCTGGTACCTGATAGTTAATTATTAAGTTTAATTAAACTTTTTTTTTTTTTGGTGTTTTATTAAACTTAATAATTAACTATGAGGTACCAGACACAAAATATTAGTATGTTATAACAAAATAATCGGATCGATTTGCTAAGACAAAGAAGAAAATTAAAGCTTATTTAATTGAGGATACTTACTTACTACTACTTATTGTGTAAGACTGGATGACTAATGAAAACTTTAATTGTTGATTTAAATTTGTGTTGATTATTTTGTTATAACATACTAATATTTTGTGTCTGGTACCTGATAGTTAATTATTAAGTTTAATTAAACTTTTTTTTTTTTTGGTGTTTTATTAAACTTAATAATTAACTATGAGGTACCAGACACAAAATATTAGTATGTTATAACAAAATAATCGGATCGATTTGCTAAGACAAAGAAGAAAATGAAGACATTCAATTGAGGATACTTACTTACTACTACTTATTGTGTAAGACTGGATGACTAATGAAAACTTTAATTGTTGATTTAAATTTGTGCTGATTATTTTGTTATAACATACTAATATTTTGTGTCTGGTACCTGATAGTTAATTATTAAGTTTAATTAAACTTTTTTTTTTTTTGGTGTTTTATTAAACTTAATAATTAACTATCAGGTACCAGACACAAAATATTAGTATGTTATAACAAAATAATCGGATCGATTTGCTAAGACAAAGAAGAAAATGAAGACATTCAATTGAGGATACTTACTTACTACTACTTATTGTGTAAGACTGGATGACTAATGAAAACTTTAATTGTTGATTTAAATTTGTGTTGATTATTTTGTTATAACATACTAATATTTTGTGTCTGGTACCTGATAGTTAATTATTAAGTTTAATTAAACTTTTTTTTTTTTTGGTGTTTTATTAAACTTAATAATTAACTATGAGGTACCAGACACAAAATATTAGTATGTTATAACAAAATAATCGGATCGATTTGCTAAGACAAAGAAGAAAATGAAGACATTCAATTGAGGATACTTACTTACTACTACTTATTGTGTAAGACTGGATGACTAATGAAAACTTTAATTGTTGATTTAAATTTGTGTTGATTATTTTGTTATAACATACTAATATTTTGTGTCTGGTACCTGATAGTTAATTATTAAGTTTAATTAAACTTTTTTTTTTTTTGGTGTTTTATTAAACTTAATAATTAACTATGAGGTACCAGACACAAAATATTAGTATGTTATAACAAAATAATCGGATCGATTTGCTAAGACAAAGAAGAAAATGAAGACATTCAATTGAGGATACTTACTTACTACTACTTATTGTGTAAGACTGGATGACTAATGAAAACTTTAATTGTTGATTTAAATTTGTGTTGATTATTTTGTTATAACATACTAATATTTTGTGTCTGGTACCTGATAGTTAATTATTAAGTTTAATTAAACTTTTTTTTTTTTTGGTGTTTTATTAAACTTAATAATTAACTATCAGGTACCAGACACAAAATATTAGTATGTTATAACAAAATAATCGGATCGATTTGCTAAGACAAAGAAGAAAATGAAGACATTCAATTGAGGATACTTACTTACTACTACTTATTGTGTAAGACTGGATGACTAATGAAAACTTTAATTGTTGATTTAAATTTGTGTTGATTATTTTGTTATAACATACTAATATTTTGTGTCTGGTACCTGATAGTTAATTATTAAGTTTAATTAAACTTTTTTTTTTTTTGGTGTTTTATTAAACTTAATAATTAACTATGAGGTACCAGACACAAAATATTAGTATGTTATAACAAAATAATCGGATCGATTTGCTAAGACAAAGAAGAAAATTAAAGCTTATTTAATTGAGGATACTTACTACTACTTATTGTGTAAGACTGGATGACTAATGAAAACTTTAATTGTTGATTTAAATTTGTGCTGATTATTTTGTTATAACATACTAATATTTTGTGTCTGGTACCTGATAGTTAATTATTAAGTTTAATTAAACTTTTTTTTTTTTTGGTGTTTTATTAAACTTAATAATTAACTATGAGGTACCAGACACAAAATATTAGTATGTTATAACAAAATAATCGGATCGATTTGCTAAGACAAAGAAGAAAATTAAAGCTTATTTAATTGAGGATACTTACTACTACTTATTGTGTAAGACTGGATGACTAATGAAAACTTTAATTGTTGATTTAAATTTGTGCTGATTATTTTGTTATAACATACTAATATTTTGTGTCTGGTACCTGATAGTTAATTATTAAGTTTAATTAAACTTTTTTTTTTTTTGGTGTTTTATTAAACTTAATAATTAACTATGAGGTACCAGACACAAAATATTAGTATGTTATAACAAAATAATCGGATCGATTTGCTGAGACAAAGAAGAAAATGAAGACATTCAATTGAGGATACTTACTTACTACTACTTATTGTGTAAGACTGGATGACTAATGAAAACTTTAATTGTTGATTTAAATTTGTGTTGATTATTTTGTTATAACATACTAATATTTTGTGTCTGGTACCTGATAGTTAATTATTAAGTTTAATTAAACTTTTTTTTTTTTTGGTGTTTTATTAAACTTAATAATTAACTATGAGGTACCAGACACAAAATATTAGTATGTTATAACAAAATAATCGGATCGATTTGCTAAGACAAAGAAGAAAATTAAAGCTTATTTAATTGAGGATACTTACTACTACTTATTGTGTAAGACTGGATGACTAATGAAAACTTTAATTGTTGATTTAAATTTGTGTTGATTATTTTGTTATAACATACTAATATTTTGTGTCTGGTACCTGATAGTTAATTATTAAGTTTAATTAAACTTTTTTTTTTTTTGGTGTTTTATTAAACTTAATAATTAACTATCAGGTACCAGACACAAAATATTAGTATGTTATAACAAAATAATCGGATCGATTTGCTGAGACAAAGAAGAAAATTAAAGCTTATTTAATTGAGGATACTTACTACTACTTATTGTGTAAGACTGGATGACTAATGAAAACTTTAATTGTTGATTTAAATTTGTGCTGATTATTTTGTTATAACATACTAATATTTTGTGTCTGGTACCTGATAGTTAATTATTAAGTTTAATTAAACTTTTTTTTTTTTTGGTGTTTTATTAAACTTAATAATTAACTATGAGGTACCAGACACAAAATATTAGTATGTTATAACAAAATAATCGGATCGATTTGCTAAGACAAAGAAGAAAATTAAAGCTTATTTAATTGAGGATACTTACTACTACTTATTGTGTAAGACTGGATGACTAATGAAAACTTTAATTGTTGATTTAAATTTGTGCTGATTATTTTGTTATAACATACTAATATTTTGTGTCTGGTACCTGATAGTTAATTATTAAGTTTAATTAAACTTTTTTTTTTTTTGGTGTTTTATTAAACTTAATAATTAACTATGAGG
This sequence comes from Aradus depressus, assembly GCA_963662175.1. Lineage (NCBI taxonomy): Eukaryota > Metazoa > Arthropoda > Insecta > Hemiptera > Aradidae > Aradus > Aradus depressus. Next base: position 27,389,666 of record OY759224.1, read on the forward strand.
TACCAGACACAAAATATTAGTATGTTATAACAAAATAATCGGATCGATTTGCTGAGACAAAGAAGAAAATGAAGACATTCAATTGAGGATACTTACTTACTACTACTTATTGTGTAAGACTGGATGACTAATGAAAACTTTAATTGTTGATTTAAATTTGTGTTGATTATTTTGTTATAACATACTAATATTTTGTGTCTGGTACCTGATAGTTAATTATTAAGTTTAATTAAACTTTTTTTTTTTTTGGTGTTTTATTAAACTTAATAATTAACTATGAGGTACCAGACACAAAATATTAGTATGTTATAACAAAATAATCGGATCGATTTGCTAAGACAAAGAAGAAAATTAAAGCTTATTTAATTGAGGATACTTACTACTACTTATTGTGTAAGACTGGATGACTAATGAAAACTTTAATTGTTGATTTAAATTTGTGTTGATTATTTTGTTATAACATACTAATATTTTGTGTCTGGTACCTGATAGTTAATTATTAAGTTTAATTAAACTTTTTTTTTTTTTGGTGTTTTATTAAACTTAATAATTAACTATCAGGTACCAGACACAAAATATTAGTATGTTATAACAAAATAATCGGATCGATTTGCTGAGACAAAGAAGAAAATTAAAGCTTATTTAATTGAGGATACTTACTTACTACTACTTATTGTGTAAGACTGGATGACTAATGAAAACTTTAATTGTTGATTTAAATTTGTGTTGATTATTTTGTTATAACATACTAATATTTTGTGTCTGGTACCTGATAGTTAATTATTAAGTTTAATTAAACTTTTTTTTTTTTGGTGTTTTATTTATAAAGATACAACTGTTGTAGGGAATGTGAGAGGAAGGTCACCCAGTGGTCCTCGGAATGAAAATTTATCTTAATTATTAGGATAAGAACAGAAAAAAATACATAAATAAATAAATAAGTAAATAAAGAAAAAAATAAAATAAACAGAAAGGAATTGAAAGACTATTTTGATGGATGGGTAAGAGAGATGATAAAAGTAAAGGGAAATAATGTTGAAAAATATTAATAACGAATATGATTCATGGTGGCAATAAGTCGCTGTTCCATCTTCCCTTCGTGGCGGGTTTTGTGGTAAGTGTTGTGAAGATAAAGTACGTATTTCTGGGTTTGTATGTGTGTAAAGTTTTCTAAAAAACTGTATGTAAGTAGTTTGAATTGTGTCTGGTACTGTGTGTATCATAAGATCGGTATGAAGTGTTCTGTTGTTTATATATGGGGGGCACTGTGTTATCAGTCTGAGGGTTTTTGACTGAAACGCCTGAATTCGTTTGATGTTGGATGTTTTTGCTGAACCGTATATCTGTGATCTGTATGTCCATAATGGTCTCAGTAAGTTTAACAGTTCCGTTTTTGTGTCATGTCTAATTTTGATTGTCTACTTAGAAGTTCGTAGAGTATTTTGAGTCGACGTCGTGTTAACCGCCATTCATTCCTAAAGTATACACTTGACAACTGTTTGATATCCTGCTGGTCACATTGGACCTCTAACCTCTAAATTTCCCTCTCTGGACCAGTTCCTTTTCCCATCGAGGTCTCTGAATGGTCTGTGGCTCGATTCCCCAACTTGGCGACAGAGATAAAGCTGCTTTCTCACATTTCTCCCAGTTCTATGGTTAAACTCGACACCCTCCGTACCTTTTCACCAGTTTATTCTGTGTTTATTCTGAAACCAATAAGTTTCTTTCTTCCTTTGCTGTTTGAACACTCCTCTCTTCTCAATTTCTGTTCTTTACACAACTAATTGTTTCTCTTTCTTAATTAAAAATAACTTTCTGACAGCACAACTTTTATAATTTATTGTTTGCTTGCTGTAAAAAAAAAATAAAAAAAGTCGTTGGTGAATCACCTGGCAATGTACTTCCCCCGAACAAATTATTCAATTAACTTTTCGCTCCCTCTCCCTCCTTTTGCGCTCATATTCATCTTTTGAAACAAAAAAAACACTTTGAATAGGTTCAACCGTCTTTGTGCTACGATGCCCGAGACAGACACACACAGACAAAGGCTTCAAACGTATAACACCCCTCTTTTTGCATCGGGGGTTAAAAATAAAAATTACGAACTATAAAATGGTCTTTCGGTAAAAAACATTTAGGTTAAAATGCTTCGATAGCTTAAAGTTGTCACAATAAATAAAATTTGTAGTAAAAAAAAAATATAGCAGTGAATTCCAAAAAAAATCATAATTATTTTAGCTATCACAAACTTATAATTTCATGTAGGTATAAAAGAAATTGAAGAACAATAAATTTGAAAGTTTGATTCCTCATATTACTTTTTTTTTTTCTCCTCTTGGCCTGATGACAATATCGAATAACTGCTGAAAATATCGATCAATAAATAATATATTTGTTGTCATATTGTCACAACAAATAATATAATGTTTTTACCCATGTCAGGAGATACCGAACAGCTTATTTCATTTTTAAATGACGAACTTTATCTACAAATGAATACGAATCGAAGCATTTCAACAACAAATTACCATCGACGCTGTACTCTCGCGGTATTTAGAGAGACTACAATCAAAGTTCTATATATCTTATTTTAGCTATCACAAAACTATAACTTTATGTATAAAATAAATTGAAAGAGAATAAATTTTAAAGTTTAATTCCTCATACTACTTTTTAATCAAAATCAGTGCACGACAACAAATTTTTGAAACTAAAGCAGATGTTTACACATCAATTCTCACTCACACGTTTTTTTTTTTTTTATTAATTTTATTTTATTTTTTTACTAGTATTGATATTTATTATTGAATTTATAGCTGTTTATTTAATTTAATTTATATGCTATTTTAATGACACATTTTTATGATGTATCCTAACACCATGTTATGGTTTAAAGTAAATATTATTATTATTTAAAGTAAATAAATATTATTATTATACAGTAGTAAATATTCAACAGGAAAAGGTGGGGGCCCCTTGGGGGAAGGGGTTGGGGCAAATTACCCCATTTGCCCACCCTTCTGGTGTCAATATATATCCTTTCAATTACCCATATTCATATAGGCTATAATCTCCTGGGACTGACTGGTACTAACTGGTTGGACTGGGCAGGATGTGGCCAGGAAACTGAACAGAGTGACTGCGAGGTCCTAGATGTCGCCGACATGTCATTTGGACTATTTCAGCCTCATCTTAACTATAACAAGCACAATAGAAAAAAAAATGATAAAAAAAGTCGTCCAAAACTTAATTGACTCACTTAGGGGTTTTCAACGAAATTTTATGTTTTCCGACCTTCAAATTTCCACTCTTAGCCCCTACATAAGCCGACTATTGAATATTGGAGGGGGAGCGAAAATTTGTTAATTCGTTCTGGGGAAGTACAGTGCCGGTGATTCACGGACGAACTTTTTTTAAATAATGTTGCTTTGGCACTATATGGCATGACGGCTTAATTTACAAACTCCAAAGAACAGGAGTTCCTCGGTACATCTGCAAAATCGTAGCAATTTTTCTGAAAAATTAAAAAAAAAACATAAAAAAAATAAACCTTCAAAAATGGGGGGCTTGAAGGGCTTAGGGCGGAGGTGCTTGGCCTTATAAACATTTGAGCTGAAACTCCAAGTCTGTGCTTCTATTTGTGAGATAGTTCTTGGCCATGTTTGGTGGAAATCGGGTATGGCGTTTCCAACATATTCAGGTTTCATCTCGCAAATAGCGGCAGAGACGTGAAGTTTCAGCTCAAATGTTTATAAGGCCAAGCCCCCCCCCCTCCCCCCCAAAAAAAAATCCTCCCCAACAAGGTTTCATAAAAAGAAATTGTTTCCGTTTTTATTTTTTATTTTTAATTAAATTTTTTTTTTTTTTTGAACAAATAAAATGTATGTATTTGAATATATCAATAAATATTTAGAATTTTTGATTTATTATTCATAATCTGTGTTCTTTTGGTATATCACATAATATATTATTGAATTATGTGGCTGAGGAATAATCTTTGATAATATAGGACAGTTTATGCTGATTGGTACCTTGCATAAGTGTGAATGAAGGCGAGAAGAGCCACGGTTTGAGGGCAAACCGGAGGGATGAGTTACCTTCTAAGTGACTTAGTACTTCTAAGCCCTTTAAAATAAAAGGGTTCGGATTAAATGGAGAGAAGGCCGTCCGGGAAGAGGAACAAAGTTGAGGATTGATTGATTGTAAGCTCTCAGGGAAGTTGGACTAGCCCGGGCATCCACCGGGGCCTCCTTACACGGAAGCCTCTCCTAATGGAAACAAGATTTAGAAAGAGGTTCTCTCTGAACTTTCCCAGCCACACCCAGGTGCTCTATAGACTAGCCCGGGCATCAACCCGGGCCTCCTTACACGGGAGCCCTCCCTCTCCTAATGGAAACAAGATTTAGAAAGAGGTTCTCTCTGAACTTTCCCAGCCACACCCAGGTGCTCTATAGACTAGCCCGGGCATCCACCCGGGCCTCCTTACACGGGAGCCCTATCTCTCCTAATGGAAACAAGATTTAGAAAGAGGTTCTCTCTGAACTTTCCCAGCCACACCCAGGTGCTCTATAGACTAGCCCGGGCATCCACCCGGGCTTCCTTACACGGGAGCCCTCTCTCTCCTAATGGAAACAAGATTTAGAAAGAGGTTCTCTCTGAACTTTCCCAGCCACACCCAGGTGCTCTATAGACTAGCCCGGGCATCCACCCGGGCCTCCTTACATGGGAGTCCTCTCTCTCCTAATGGAAACAAGATTTAGAAAGAGGTTCTCTCTGAACTTCCCCAGCCACACCCGAAAGCCGGCTAGCAAAAATTAATAAAAAAATGTGTGAAATCAGACTATAGGTATCTTATTTTGCAACCTGTGAAATAATCAATACTCACTACATCAGCCATCTTCATATGATCCTATTACCATGTTATGGTTTAACTGAAATATTATTATTATTATTAACAACTGAAATAAACTGTGTTTAATGAAGTAACGTAATTTAGTGACAGCCTCTGCAATAATCCCAGGAATGTTTCCAGTGACATTCACACACACAGTTGACCCCTCATGAAGAATGTCTACTGTCCACATTTTAATTAATGAAATATTTTCACAATCATTGTTTGTCTTCTCATTTTAAACTGAACCTTTCCAATTTTCACATCATTTGACATTTCAACACATATTATTGAATGATAGAAAAACATTGTTCAAATAGAAGATGGTTTTTATTTGACATTATTATACTTTATTATTATGATATATGATACATAAGCAAGGGTAGTTATATACAAAATTTAATAATTAACAAATAAGTTTAAGAATTGAGACGTTTCAGTCAAAACCCTCAGACTGATAATACAGTGCCCACCATACATAAACAACAGAACACTTCAAAACGATCTCATGATACACACAGTACCCGAAACAATACTTACGTATGTTTTTTTAGCAAACTTTACACAAATACAAACCCCGAAATACGTACATTATCGTCACAACATAACACCACATGAGGGTTCAAGATCGGTGAAACCGCGACTTATTGCCACCAGGAATCATATTCGTTATTAATATTTTCAACATTATTTTCCTTTACTTTTATCATCTCTCTTACTACCCATCCATCTTTCAATTCCTTTTTATTTATTTATTTTATTTTATTTTATTATTTTTTTTTTTCCTAATAATTAAGGTAAATGTTCGTACCGAGTTCCTGCCACTGGGTGGCCTTCCTCTCACATGCCATTAATGCCACCATATCTATACGTATATCATAGATGCTGGTTGTTGCACCCTAGCAACAGTTGTATCTTTATAAATAAAAGACAAAATATATATATATATATATATATATATATATATATATTTACTATTATATATATATATATATATATATATATATATATATATATATATATTTACTATTTTTTTACCGATTTGTACCGACTTTGTTTACCCCAACCCCACTTTTCAATGGTCCGAAAGACATGATTCACCGATGTGACTGTTATTGCCTACTGATAAATTGTTTTGTATTTTGTTTTTTCAATTTTTCTTCTGCTATTGAGAGTGAAAGTTGAACTGGGTAGGGGTGGTATTATCGTCAAGACAAACATAAATCAAAGTTTCTTTTTAAAATCATCGTACCGAGAGGTAATTTATCTGACCTTTTGACATCAAAGCAATCCGACCACAGCAGAGAGTTAACTGAATCATCCCTTAGCCCTTTTCCACGCTTTTCTGATTTTTTCCCCCTCTCTTCTTTATTTTTTTTCCCCCCCTTCTTAGTCAGATTTCCCTCTTCGTTGAGGAGATGAGGATTTAAAAGGAGTTTGAAAAAGTTCTGTTTATGACTTCCAGTCCCCTCAATCGATGCGGAAACAAAAATTGAAAAAGTTTATAAGTCATCTCCTTTTTTTTTTTTTTTTTTGGAGTTGTTGAGAGGGCGGTTAATACCGAAGAACCCTCTCGTTCATCCCCTTGAGACTGAAACAAGACAGGATTTCCACATGAGTGTCACGCCAAATGGAGGAACAACGCGTTCTATAACTGAATGGGAGGTTAACTATCCCATTAAACATGACTCCCCATTCAAAAGTTTCATTATTTTCGCTCAATTTATTCTATTGTTGAATCGTTTTATACAATGTCTGTTTATTTATTAGTTGTATTTTCTGCATCTATACAATTAAAAAGCACTTCATATAATACCTCCTTCTCCAGGCTAACTCCCTCTGGAACTCTCTCCCTCTCCAGATTCGCAGTGCTCCCTACCATTATTTCATTTAAATCTCTACGTTTCCAGTATCTCTTAACTCTGATTCGCGAGGCTAGCAAATCGTCTTTCTATAAGTGACTCATTCCATGATTGGACATATTAGTTGTTATGACTCATGCCCGGGCATTAACTACTATGCCATATCCACTACCAGAGCGCTCTTTCGTCGCTATAGTGGTCATGAGCCCTACTCTACTACTGGGGGAGTCATAAATTTAGTCTACCTTACATTTTTATTCATCTAGGGTAGGGAATGCTCGTATATATATGTTCACCGTTAAAATTGTATAATACATATTATATTATTCTTAGTATAATACACAATTCTGAAACTCGGAATCCGTATAAAGACAATTTTATAAAATTCATATTTTTTCAGAACATTTAAGAAATTTAAGAATACAAAAGACACTCTTATTTTATCATAAAAAATGAAAATTTATTTTTAAAGAATTGTGAGCCTCTAAAAAAAGTATTTTATTTTCAAAAGGCATGATATTTTTAACTCAAATAAAAATTTATTCTGTATATAATTCTCCGACGATACATTTAAAATTAATAAATAAAATTTTCACTTTATCCTTTTTTTTGCAAAACGACACTAAAAACTAAGTAAAAAGAGAGAAAGAAGTAAATTTTGAGTGAAAGTGGAGTTAGCCCTGGAGACCAATAAAGTGTGGACTAAACCTTGGAGGCCCCTAGAATCGAGCTCTCAGGAGCGTTATAAACTTGGAGGCCCCTTCCACAATTCAATTTTACCCTTTTTGCCCTCTCAGGTTTCATTCTGTACTCACTCGCAATACTCTTCATCAAAAAGTATGATCCTTTTAAAAATGAAAATGAATTTTTTATTTTGATTTTTTTTCTTCCCCTATTTATGTGGAGCATAAGGGAAATTATATTTTGGAGCCCTGAAAACAAGATGTCACTGATTCACCGGCAATGCACTTTGTCAGCACGAATTACTTATTTGCTCTCCCTCCAAACCCTATCAACCGTTTGGGCTAAAATTCAATAGTTATAAACGGACTTCTGAACCCTCATGCAAAATTTTGTGTTGATAGATCCTTTATTTAATAAAAGACACAGAGTTGTTGTCCACTCACAAGTTTTATTAGCATAGCCAGCTTTCGGTCCTATAAGACCATCTTCAGTGCTAACTACAATAGACAGGTAATAAAATATAAATTATATTTTATATATAAAATATAAAAAGACTATATTTATTCGAAATTTTGTATGTATACCCAAAACCTCATAAGAATGACATTTATTGAGTTTCAGTCAAGTCGACCAAAGAGAAAGGGGGGGGGGGCAGAGGAGGTCAGAGCCTTAATAATAAATACCGATGTAAAGGATCTATAAGAGGAATTTTTTGGAGGTTGTTGAGCGTTGCTGTATTTAATTTAATACAAGACACAGAGTTGTTGTCCACTCACAAGTTTTATTAGCATAGACTCCCGGTTTTTTCAACACATTGTGTCGGAACACCATGCGCAGCATATAGAGCACAAGGTCCAAATTCTCCACAGGGCTGGAAAAAGCCAAAAGCTGAATTCTCTTGAATCTATAGAAATCAAGAAAAATTGTTATCAAACTTTTCAAAATCTTAATACCAGATTCGAGATTCCATTCTCTCCCCTCCATCTCTCTCTGATACCCCTGGACCAGTTCAAGATGTGCAGTGGCAATCAGAGACTGGTGGAGACCACTACCTTTGTAAAGTGGTAAGTTTTGTTGTGTAATTATATCTAAGAAATTTCATTGTTTTTGTTATATTTGTTGATTTATGTTTGAATTATTAACTTGATATTTTAATGACTATTATATGACCTAAACTGTGACATCAAATCTTTGATTTGTTAATTTATATATATATTTTATTTATATTGTTTTTGTATGCACATATTTTTATTTTAACTTTTACCTGTCTATTGTAGTTAGCATTGAAGAGGGTCTTATAGGACCGAAAGCTGGCTATGCTAATAAAACTTGTGAGTGGACAACAACTCTGTGTCTTTAATTAAATACAGCAACGCTCACAACAACCTTCAAAAAATTCCTCTTATAGATCCTTTACATCGGTATTTATTATTAAGGCTCTGTCCTCCTCTGCCCCCCCCCCCCCCCCCCCTTTCTCTTTGGTCGACTTGACTGAAACTCAATAAATGTCATTCTTATGAGGTTACACATATAACATTTCGGGTCAATATAGTCTTTTTATCGGGAGTTGCCATGTTTCAGGTATACACAGGCAAATTTATTTTTTACCTAATACATAACTGTCCCTATACTTCGTTATATTTGGGATCTGGGGGTTGATTTCTGGCCGATTACATAACATCCCTTATACTTCGTTATTTTTGGGATCTGGGGGTTGATTTCTGGCCGATTACATAACATCCCTTATACTTCGTTATTTTTGGGATCTGGGGGTTGATTTCTAGCCGATTACATAACATCCCTTATACTTCGTTATTTTTGGGATCTGGGGGTTGATTTCTGGCCGATTACATAACATCCCTTATACTTCGGACAACTGGGGAAGTAGAAAAGTCTGATTACGTGTGTACAGTTTTTTTCATTTTGAGATCTGGGGGCTGATTTTTGGGCGATTACATAACATCCCTTACACATCAGTATAGCTCTGGAAGTAAACATTATAAACACTGTCAGAGCTAAGAGAATATTTTGTGCTAAGTTCAATCTTGAGCTCATCATGAGGCAGTGTTATTTTCCAAGGAAATATGTTAAGAATTCAGTCAACATGAAGACGTTGAGAAGGGATATACAAGATAAAATCCAATGTATCTCCAAGAACCTAAATTTGATTTTGACACCTCAGTAATCCTGAAGAATTTTCCAAAGGTTTAAGGAAATTTTCTTAAAATAACGAAGTCAAATTGTGTTAATAGAGACCCCAAGCTGAGTGACAATATGGACTCTCCGTGGAGAAGATTGGGAACTTACTTTTTATTATTCAAAACGGCTATAGCCAGAAAATCTTAGTCTTTTTACGTCTCCGTTGTCATGGTCACAGACAGACAGAGAAACAGAAGGTGCCGGTAGCTCAGTGGTATACATGCTTGCTTATTGAGATAAAAAACGCAGATTTTTTTAACCATTATGTTTTTTTTATTTTGGAGATGAAAAAACCTTGAGCTGTTATACTTTATACTCTTAAAGCTGATTTTACATGAGAAGTAAAAATGAAAAGCGCAGCAGCAGCAAATGTTAGCTATTGTATGTGAGTCATTTATTTCTAAAAGCACAGAAACCACAGCGTGCTTTTGCTGCTGCTGCGCTTTGCATTTTTGCTGCTCATGTAAAGTCAACTGAAGTATTACAGTCAGTGGTTACCTCAGGGGGAGCTTCTAGACGTCCGAGTCTCCCAAATTAATAACAAAAAGTCTGCAAGGCTGTGCCCCCGCGAGTCTATACCCCCACCCTCGTAGCCTAACATTGCCCCCCCCCCCCCCCCCCTGCACAAAATCCTGTCTGGCTTAAATTTCGAGGTCATATTGCCTACCACCAGAGCGCTTTTTTCGTCGTTCTGATGGAAACGAGCCCGACTTGGCCTACGTCTCATACGAAGGACGGTGTGCTCAAGGTTTTTTCATCTCCAAGATAAAAAAAAACTTAATGGCGAAAAATGGCGTTTTTGAGCTCAATAAGCAAGCATGCATACCACTGACTGATCGGCGCCTTCTGTTTCTCTGTCTGTCTGTATGTCTGTGACCACGATAACTTCCGATAGAATGAATGTATTTACAAGAAATTTTATAAATATATCCAGGACCCTCTAAGCCCAAAATCTCCAAATCGCCTTAAGAAGTAGCGGATGAGGAGAAAGGGCTTAAACAAAAAGGCTAATAACAGCAGTTTTTAAATTTATTAACACGAATTAATTTTCAGCAAAATCGGCCGAAAGGAAGTGGGCGTCAGAGGGGGCTCAACTAAGAAATTCTAATAACTGTCTATAATGAATTGATCGACACAAATTTTAATATGAGGATTTAGGAGCTCAAATGTGTCGTTTTGGTGGAAGAGCAAAAATGTAATTAAATCAGAGATGTTTTTGCCAGAGATCTTGTGAAAGTTCATTGAATAAAAACACTTAGAACGAGTCAAAAAATGCCACTATATTTATATAAAAAAGACAATATATTTCGCTGGTTAGAGCATTGTCAAATGTACAGTAATAGCACATAAGTCTGTATCCTGTACACTTGACAATGCTCTAACGAGCGAAATATATTGTTTCACAGGATGTCAAATATAAGATAGTCTGACCTCTCACAGATTTTTATTGGTAGTAATAGCTAGCCGGCTTTCGAGGTTTCCCTCATCATCAGGCAGTCTACAAAAGAACCATCCATAATGTAATATGTAATATAAATAGCAAAGATAAATAATTAAATTGAAAACACAATTTTTGATTAAACATACCTGATAAAAAATTAAAAATTTTGAATAGAACTAAATAATATAATAAAAATAAATAAATAAAAATCTAAAACATTAACAATTTAAAATATCAAGGATGAGGACAGACGAGTTATCCCCTCTTCAACTCTAGAGAGGGGATGGGAGGTTTGTCCAGTCTCACGTACACCGTTCTCCCAGTTGTGACTCAGATGGTGGACAGGGATAACTCGTCTGTCCCCATCCATGATATTTTAAATTGTTAATGTTTTAGATTGTTATTTATTTATTTTTATTATATTATTTAGTTCTATTCAAAATTTTTAATTTTTTATCAGGTATGTTTAATCAAAAATTGTGTTTTCAATTTAATTATTTATCTTTGCTATTTATATTACATATTATATTATGGATGGTTCTTTTGTAGACTGCCTGATGAAGAGGGAAACCTCGAAAGCCGGCTAGCTATTACTACCAATAAAAATCTGTGAGAGGTCAGACTATCTTATATTTGACATCCTGTGAAATAATCACTTCTCACTACATCAGCCATCTTCATATTATCGAAATATATTGTGTTTTTCATATAAATATAGTGGAATTTTTTGACTCGTTCTAAGTTTTTTATTCAGTAGTAATTAAATCGTTCTGGGGAAGTACATTGCCGTTGATTCAACATCGAAGTTTTTTGAAAATCTATTAGGCCGATATTGATAGATTTTCGATATAAGACAATCTTGATAGGGTTCTCTGCCTAACAGCCCTGATCTTGATTAAGGCTGAACTTAAGAGAGACGAGAGGTCGTGAGCTCTTCACCTTGAGGCCAATCCCGCCGTCAGCCGTGACACGAGGCTAAACCCTTTTATTTTTTAAACTTTATTTTTTTTTTTCTTCATTGAACGTTCCTTTTGTTGAAGAGGGTGACTCGCCAGTGTAAGCCTCTCACAAGCCTCATTAATAATTTAATCTCCAATATAACTTCAAGAGGCAAAATATGATTAACAATAACGATTGTTAATAACGACAGAAGAAAAGTTATTATTTCCGCAGTAATATGATGTATAAGGGTAGTTTTGTAGTTTCATAATTAACAAATAAGTTTTGCTCTCCCTGTAAGTTGACTTACATAGAAGCTTCTGAATCCTCATCGGCAGTTATTGCGATTTTTGAGTTGAGCTCCCCCTCTCTCTTTTTAAGCACCATCATTATCATCGGCGCAACAACTCATCTCTAAATCAAGGCCTCCTGGATCAGCCTTCGCCAGTCGTCTTGGTCCTGTGCAGCTGCCCTCCAGTTCCTGACTCCAAGTAGGATCCTCGCATCATCCTCAACACCGTCCCTCCAACGCAGCTTTGGCCTCCCAACACGTCTGGTCCCGTGGATTTCCTCCAGTAATCTTTGGCACGTCATGGTTCTTTTTCAGATTCTATAAAATAATTGTTTGATGTCATCCGTTATGGGGTTTTGAATCTACGTATGAAATTTAGTGCTGATATATTCGTTACATTTGGAGCTTTTGAGTTAAACCTCTCCCCTAATCCCCCGTTATCTTTGACCGATTTGATTAAAAATCGATACGTGTTGTTCCAATGAGGTTCTGGTCACACATAGACAATTTCGTGTCGATATATTCATACGACTTAAAAAATACTAGTAGTTTTATTAGTCGTGGCTGAAGATGGTAGCAATACCGAAAGTACTCCCATATTATATAATATTATTATTTGTGAAATAGACAATATTTTTTAAAAAACATACGTTTCCTTTATTCTTATCAAGTTTTTCACAATATCTCTGCAAAAATGTTAAATCTCATGAAAAACAATAGGTGTCATAAAGGACGCCGGTAGCTCAGTGGTATGCGTGCTTGTCTTCTGAGCTCAAGATCGTGGGTTCGTAACCCGACCGAGGCCCTTAGTTTATTTTATCTGGGAGGTAAAATAAAATTAAGCACGCCGTCCCTAGGATGGGACGTTAAGCGATGGTCCCCGATCCTGTACGATGTTAAAGACCCATACCCTAGGACCTAGGGTCCTAATATATATATTATATATATTGGTCCTAATATATATATATTAGGACCTAGGGTCCTAATAAAAAATTTTACGTTTTCCGACTTCTAGATTTCAAATATATAAAAAAAAAATAGATGTCTGTAAACATGATGACCCCCGGGGTATCAACATGAAATTTTATATGTACATCTAGAACCCTGTAACGATGACACCTATTAGGTTAGGTTTTATGACTCATGCCCGGGCTTTAACTACGAGATCATATCGCCTACTACCAGAGCGCTTTTTCGTCACTCTTGGGCCTAGGAGAATAAAAATTTAGGGTAGGCAAAATTTAGGACTCCCACAGTAGAATCGGGTTCATGTCCACCAGAGTGACGAAAGAGCGCTCTGGTAGTAGGCGATATGATCTCATAGTTAAAGCCCGGGCATGAGTCATAAAACCTAACCTAATAGGTGTCATCGTTACAGGGTTCTAGATGTAGGTACATATAAAATTTCATGTTGCCCCCGATGTATTATCATGTTTACAGACATCTATTTTTTTTTATATGTATTTGAAATCTAGAAGTCGGAAAAAGTAAATTTTTTAAAGATTTCATAACTTCCCGTATACTTCGTATAACTGGGAAACAATTTATCAAACAAGAAACTGTTGAAACAAAAAGAAACCATTTAAATTTATAAAGTTAGAATAAAAGTCATCTCCTAAGCTAAATTGAATTTAAGTAAATTGTTAAGAATGTCTTGTACAAACCTGGTTTAGATTGAACTTAGCTGCCCTTGAATCAGACTGCCAGTTACGATCTTTAATCCTTATTTCTTATGACTTCATCGTCGCCTTACGGACTGCGGACATTTTCTTTGGTAAAAAATAAAATAAAATAAATATTAAATAAAAATAATTATTACTCCACTCACTCTACTAATAAACATTAAAAAGAAGCCATTCTGTGATGATGATGATAATGAATATTGTGAAATGTGTGGTCTGCAATTAATGGACAGTACAGTAGAACCTCTATAAGTCGAACATCAAGGGAGAAGCCAAAAAATTCGAGTTATAGAGTTTTCGACTTATGGAGGATTTCGACAGGCGGATTTTGATTCGACTTGTAGAGGTTAAGATTCATTCTAACTAATTTTGAGTTAGAGAGGTGAAATTTTTTTTTTTTTTTTTGTATTTATTTATTTAAAGCCACAACTATGTAAAAAAATGCACAACCAGCGGCTGGGCTGACATGAGGTACTATACAAAAATAATAAAAATAAAATAAAATAATAAAAATAAATATGACATGAAAGGCTTGAGAGAGGAAAAACACCCAGCGGTGAACCCTCATGACATCACTTCATACCAGGAGATCTCTATGCCAAACTCTCTTTAATCTTCTTGGGGGATTGTGGGGTAAAGTACTTAGGATTTTGCGAACTTCCGGATTGGTGTGTAAGTAAATTTTGGTGTAGAAACGTTGGTATAAATGTTTAATGCTAGTGTCTAAGGCTAGGTCTACATACCACCCTTTAACTTGGTGTTATATAAATAACTTCAATAGATTCCAAGATACGGTAATATTTATGTATTATACGGCGGCTTTACGTGAAATGTAATGTTCCCGACATATGTATTCCATGGCAAGTGGAGTGGTCTTCTCTCCTCAGGGGGGGCTCCACCCCCTTCCCTTACTTCCTAAATCTGGCAAATTAGAATATTAAAAAGTAAACCTCGCCCTTTTTTAATTATATTATTTTCCTTTTTTTTTTTTTTTTTTTTCATTACTAAAATTTTATATTATTTACATAAATACAGTAGTCTAGTCGATATTTTAAAGTGGCCGAAAAATACGTAGTATATGTAGGTATTAAAAAAAAGTTAGTAATTTTTTTTTGCTTTAGATAATTGGTAATCCTATTTATTGTATACTCCTAAATTGTTTTCTAAGAGACAATGGTGTACATTGTCGGCAATTTCTTAAAGTCGGTAACTTATTTTTCTTCGAGCTATGGAAGTAATAAGTTTATATAATCGAGTTGTAAAGGTGGTAAAATAAAACATTGCTATGTTCGAGATACAGAGGTCCAATTTATTTTTTCGAGTTATAGAGGGAAAATATGTACCTAAATGGCTTGTAGGGACTCACTGATTATTTCGACTAATAGAGGGTTGAGATTTTGAGTAATGGAGGTTTTGGAGCTTGAAGGGAAAGGAACAAAACTTTTTTCGAGTTTTGGAGGTTTTCGACTTATCGAGGTTCGACTTAAAGAGGTTCTACTGTACATACCATTTTCTCGCTATTTGCACAAGACTCAGTGATATTAGGTTGAAATGGTTTGCAAGAGAACAACTAACCGGGGATGAAATTATGAGGTACTTGAATGGAAAATGTTGGACCTCTCTTGCTAATTATTGTAGACGTGCCAAAAATATCATAGTTTAATCAGAATACAAGGGGGCCATGATGGCCGTGCGGGCTAGAGCGTAGGGCTTTGGTCGCATGGTCTCACCATGGTTTGCGAGTTCGAATCCCGTCTCGGAGTGAGTTTTATTTCGTAGATAGAACTCCCTCCCTGGGCCATGGATGTCGTAAATAACTAGATATAACACATTGACATGGCTAATATGCACCGTACATAAAGCCAAAAAACAAAAAAGCAACAAAAAAAAACAGAATACAATTTAAATCATTATTGTGATCGAATGCTATTCTATTTTTCCTAATATTATATATAATATTACTTATTACTATTTACTTTTATTATTATTTACCATTTATTAAACTTTTTAAGGCATATCAATTTTTATTATCATTTTATAACATTTATTATAACTAGGCTCAAATCTTATGATTCACAATTAATATCTGAAATTAATATTATTAAACTGAACCAGAATATTATGATTTTTTTTATTTAAATTTTAAAGGTCAAATATATATATTTATATTGATAAGATCCTTTCATGTTCGTAAATAAAATTTATTATGTACTTAGGCGAAGGTATAATTTGATTTTTAAACAAGTTGTAATTGTATTTTGTTGTTCTATACTTGAACTCCAAGTGATAGATGTACTTAATTTCTTCATTATTTGTAAATTATGACGACTACACTCAGACGGTTATCTGACCAAGAGGACATCTTTGGTATAAGATTTTTGATTTTCGAATTACTTGTATATACAAGTATATGTATTTTATTTATAAATAAATATACACTTAATAATAAAAAATAATTATTACTCATTCGAAGTATTGGGGGAGTTTTTTTTATGTCACTTTAAAGATGAAACATACACAAAAACTCAAATAACTGCCGTGTAATGAATGTATTGGCATTAAATTTCATATGTAAATTCAAAGTCATCTAAAGACGACACCTATCAATTTTCAGTACAAGCAAGCACGTTACCTCTGAGCTAACGGCGCCCGATGATGGTCAACTTTGATAAGGTTCACCATGAGCTCAAGATCGCGGATTCAAAACCGGCGGAGGGACTTAGGTTTTTTTATATGGGAGGTGAAATAACCTTGAGCACGCCGTCCTTCAGATGGGACGTAAAGCGATGGTCCCGAGCCTGTGCATGTCCGATACTCGTTAAAGACCCGAGATGAATAAAAGTTTAGGGTAAGCAAAATTTAGGGTACCCATAGTAGAGTCGGGCTCATGCGCTACCTGAAGTCATAATAACTAACTAACTTTCTGTCATCTTTAAACCATGAGTCAAATTCCTTCATCAATCCTACATCAGATTTTAATTGAAACTTGGACCGAAGGGCCACTCCCTAGTTCTCTGTACTAAGAACAAACAGAGAACCCTTATATCAATATCAATATCCTACCCATTCACTCAACAACAAAACAAATAGGACCTCTTTTGTTCCATCAAGCTATATAGCTTTCCTTATTTGCTTGCTATTCGTCCGATAATGTCAATATTCACTTTTTCCACCATTAAAATTCAGTTGCTTTTCTTAAAAATTTATCAAATCCTCAAAAAAATAAATATATAAAATAAAATGAGTCGTTGGTGAATAACTTTATTGCTTATAGAGATATAAATCTCATAGCAAGGGTTGACCTTACTAGTTCACTCATAAATGAATACATTATATATATATAAGCCGAGGCCCTTAGTTTATTTTATCTGGGAGGTAAAAGGTCCTTCGGATGGGACGTCAAGCGATGGTCCCG
Organism: Aradus depressus; assembly: GCA_963662175.1. Classification (NCBI taxonomy): domain Eukaryota; kingdom Metazoa; phylum Arthropoda; class Insecta; order Hemiptera; family Aradidae; genus Aradus; species Aradus depressus. The sequence continues at coordinate 27,407,071 of OY759224.1, forward strand.
AGCCTGTACGATGTCAGGTACTTGTTAAAGATCCCTGTGCCCTATGTGAATAAAAATTTAAGATAGGCAAAATTTAGAAGAACAGAAGAGTCGGGCTCATGTCCACGAGAGTGTCGAAAGACCGCTCTGGTAGTAGGCGATATGAGCTCGTAGTTAAAGCCCTGGCATGAGTCATAAAACCAAACCTATAAAAGTGTATATATCAATACAAATTTATAAATAAAAATAGAAAATATAACAAACTTAATTAAACAAAAAAATTAATTTTGGAAGATACATTATGAATATGGGCCGAAGTAACGAAAAGAAAAAAATACCAACTGTTGTGAAATGTTTTTTTTTTTTTTTTTTTGCTTTATGTACGGTGCATATTAGCCATGTCAATGTGTTATATATAATTATTTAAGACATCCATGGCCCCGGGAGGGAGTTCTATCTACGAAATAAAACTCACTCCCGGACGGGATTCGAACCCGCAAACCATGGTGAGACCATGCGACCAAAGCCCTACGCTCTAGCCCGCACGGCCACCATGGCCCCCGTGAAATGTGTTATATATTGAAATGTATAAGGTAAAGGGGAGGGCAAATCATAATAATACTGTTTTTATAAATTTTAAACTATTAGTTAAGAAAATAAATATATTATTGATTTTTTCATCGTCATCAATAATTAACAAATTAATTATTTCATCGTAGATTGCATTATAGTGTGAAATATATTTATTGATAAATTTGTTTCTGTATTGGTTTAAAATTGGACAAGTTATGTGAAGGGACTTCCCTAAAATACCAATCGCCCTTTTAAAAAAACAATATTATACTTCCTACAATATTATAATCCTACACGAAGAGACATTAATTCTGCCGGGAGTTAACGTGTACACAGACACACACATATTCGTTAGAGACTTTCAATAATCACTTTTTCACGCATTAATATTTAGTTAATTTTCTACAAAAACCAACAAATAGAATAAGTTGTCGGTGAATCACCGGCCATGAACATCCCCAGCCCAAATTAATTATGTTTTCGCTCTCTCTCCAAAACCAATCAGGTCTTTGCGGCCTTTGAACTACTAGTTACTGATCAGTTAGACTCCACACTGATGCTTTCAAAATTTTGCTAGTTATGTAGAGTAATATACCAAATTTGAAATTCCACTTTTGTTTTTCAGTATATTAGATGTAGTATGTTATGGACAAACGAATATATACAGATATACAATTCAGCAACATTCAACATAAAACGAATATATACAGATATACAATTCAGCAACATTCAACATAAAACGAATATATACAGATATACAATTCAGCAACATTCAACATAAAACGAATATATACAGATATACAATTCAGCAACATTCAACATAAAACGAATATATACAGATATACAATTCAGCAACATTCAACATAAAACGAATACAGGTGTTCCAATCAAAAACCCTCAGACTGACACAATGCAACAGAACACACGATTTCATGATATACACAGTACCCGAAACAATACAAACTTACATTTTTAGCAAACTTTACACAAATACAAACCCAGAAATACGTACATTATTTTCACAACATAACGCCACGAAGGTTGAAGAGAAGGTGGAACCGCGACGTACTGCCACCTTGAATCATATTCGTTATTAATATTTTTCAACATTATTTTCCTTTACTTTTATTACCTCTACTAGCAGTAATACCCGGCGTTGCCCGGGGAACTTTGATTTTTCTCCTAATATCTCTCGTTCGAATCCTATTCAATTTTTATACTGTAAATTCATGATGTTATAATTTTGAATTATTCATACGGAATAAGGCTTATAGTCCTTCAACGGCAGACATACCAGCTAGTAAGTTTTTAGGACCCCTGGGCACCATAGCTAGTAAGCGCCATTCAACGGCGGAAACCACAGCTAGTGAATACTAAGCGTCACTGGACGTTCTAGCCAGTGCGTACTTAAGAACGCTTGTGACCACAAATGTGCGGACCCCACAGCTAGTACGTAGTTAGAAACGCTGGGCATCACAGCTAGTATGTACCTTGCAACGGCGGGCTCCACAGCTAGTATGTAGTTAGGAACGCTGGACACCACAGCTAGTATGTACCTTGCAACGGCGGACCCCACAACTAGAACGTAGTTAGGAACGCTGGACACCACAGCTAGTACGTAACTACTACTACTTGTGAAATTTCATGAGCATCCGATTACCTTTAATGAGTCAGTATTATTTTTATGCTTAGCGCCCCCCCCCCCCCCCCCCCCTCCATCCCGTTCAATTTTTTTTAGATGTCACATAGCGTATTTTTCTATTTCGCCTTTAAAAATACTGCATGTGAAATTAGAAATACGTACATTATTTTCACAACATAACGCCACGAAGGTTGAATAGAAGATGGAACCCCGACTTATTGCCACCTTGAATCTTATTCGTTATTAATATTTTTCAATATTATTTTCCTTTACTTTTATTACCTCTATTACTACCCATCCATCTTTCAATTCTTTTTTATTTGTTTTATTATTATTATTTTTTTTGTTCTAATTATTAAGATCCTCTCACATGTCATTCAAGCCATCATATCTAAATATCATAGATTCTGGTTGTTGCACCCAGCAACAGTTGTACCTATATAAATAAGACAAAAAAAAAGTTACTTTTGTATCTGTTATTCACATTTATATTGTATATGTACCACTGATGATGACACAGTTGCATTGAAAACAGCATCCTTTCCAAGTTTCAATTAGACTCTGATGTAGAGTTGAGCTGATAAAGGAAAAGAAGAGATGTGCTAATGATGACTCAAGTGACACGGAGATGACAGGTACAATAACGCAAATTCAAAGTTGGCTTTATTATCGCGGGGGAGGGGGGGGGGGAGGAGTGGGGGGTTAGTCGTGCTACTTGCCACAACTTCTAATTAACACAACTTGGGATTAACTAACCTCAACTTTGGTGTCTTGGACTCTCCCAGTTTCAGAATCATCTCACAATTTATCAGGCCTCCATTATCAAATAGGGTAACGTTGAAACCATATCGGTCAATCACTGGCTATTACTTCTCCCAACAAAAATTATTGGATTGTTGGTAGTGGGCATGAAAGTTGGGTAAACCCACCAGATTCTTCCTCCTTTCAAAATGTCTACTGGACCACAATCGAGTCCCACATGTGAAAACGGTAAGTCCTATCGAAACATCTACTCTTAACGAAAATGTTCCTCATTAAATTTCCATCTGTCATTACACCCTCTATGAGAAAAGACCAATACGAACGACGTTATAGAGCTCCAAAGAATGTTCAATAAATGTCCTCAGAAAATAGTTTAAAGTAATGTTTAAATTGTAACGCATAGCAATAAAATTATAGTTTGTTATTGTGACTGAGGGCGTAGCCAGGGGCACGTGCCCCCCCTCCCCCTGGCCAGAGCAAAAGACCAAAATAAAAATTAAATAAACTAAAAAAATAGTTCTATCCGGAGGTATCGTGTCCGCACACCAATGTTACACAAATTTTTTTTTGTTTTCTTTTTTGGACTCAGGAGGTCAGAAATCAAAACATTCCGGTGAAATGGTTATTATTACACGAATTGGCGTAAAATGTTCAGTATTGGATTCTATGGAGCTCTGAAAATGTTTGAGACTTCTTCCTACCCTACCCTTACCAGCACATGGACGTTGCAACGCATGGCGGGTTTAGCTAGTAATATATTAAATTTAAATTAACTAAAATAATAGGTAAATAAGTAATTAGATTTATCAGTCCAACATTTTTTTTTAAATTTAAACCACAACTAGTTTCGGCAATTTGCCATCTTCAGGTGGTGAATCTTTTTTAGAGAAGAGGTCAAGGGACACGTTCCAGCATCAGGGACCAGCTGGATACTGATACAAATGCTTGATACAAATTGCCGAAACTAGTTGTGGTTTAAATAAAAAAAAAATATGTTGGACTGATAAATCTAATTACTTATTTAAGCTAGTCCACTACATCTGCCTACCACCAAGAAATATAATAATAGGTTTTTGCTTTAAAATTATTATTGAATATTTACTTATAATTTTCAATCTGACAAAATTACACTGGCGGTGATTCACCCAAGACTTCTTTATTATTTAAAAAGAAAAATCACCCCCTGTCTATTCTATTAAGAAATATATAGGAGGCTTGGGAGGGGCGGATGAAGCTCCCTTAGTGTTGAGCCATGAGGGGTGGGGGGCGTGGTGGGGGTTGAATGAGGGGAACACTCCCCTGAGATAAGATATATAACCCGGTTGGAGGTCCGAACCGCTGTTTTCTCGGCTCATGTCTTATCTGTGGTCACTTAATTGGAAGATATGAGTCAGCTCTTTTAGGGCAAGTTTCTTCCTTCTAGAAACGACCTTCATCCTTCTATAGATTTCTTTCTCTCTTCTCCAAAATTACCACTGAGGAGGATACAACCAATAAAAACGACAGTTCAGTCAGTTACATATATACATATTGAATGGTTATTATGGACTAAAAAAAAAAGTCGTACTGTACTTCCCCAGCAAGAATTAATCCCAAGAATTAAACCCATCCAATCCAAAATCTTCCGTAAAATAGCCAATGCTCCTTATTACGTCTCCAACAAAACTCTTCACACTGACCTTAATGTACCTCATGTCATCGTAGTCGCTAAATCCAAGTATAAAAAATTATTTTCCCTTCTTAGTTCCCACAATAATCCTCTAGTCCATGCCCTCCCATTCAGCCATACTTCTCCAAAGACGGCTTAAGCGTCAATGGTCTCGAGACTTTCTTAGCAGCAGCAGTGACAGTAACAATGATTAGTTACAAATGAGAGTAAATCAGTGACTAGGAAGTTTCACCACTGGGTGATTTCTCCCCTCTTGACATTTTGACATTGTCATTATCTCTCACCACATTCGCTTGTTGTATTTATTTTTATACAATTGCAAATATCTATTTGTAGAGAAAAAAATGATTATAACATTTTTTAAAATAAGTCAGAGGTTGGTGTAAAACCGAAAACACTCACTCTAAATATATATTTTTTGTGAGAAAAAGAATTATTTTTTTTTTTCCTGAGATAATTTTTTTGTATGAGAAGGAACTATATTTTTTTTCCTGATATATATTTTTTATGTGAGAAAGAACTATATATTTTTTCTTGATACATTGCCATTATCTCTCACCACATTCGTTTGTTTTATGTATTTTTATACAATTGTAAATATCTATTTACAGAAAAAAAAGAAATTATTATAACATTTTTAAAAATAAGTCTGAGGTTGGTGTAAAACTGAAAACACTCTATATATATTTTTTTTTGTGTGAGAAAGAACTACCTATATTTTTTCCTGATATATATTTTTTGTGTGAGAAAGAACTTTATTTTTTTCCTGATATATATTTTTTATGTGAGAAAGAACTATATATTTTTTCTTGATACATTGCCATTATCTCTCACCACATTCGTTTGTTTTATGTATTTTTATACAATTGTAAATATCTATTTATAGAAAAAAAAAAAATTATTATAACATTTTTAAAAATAAGTCTGAGGTTGGTGTAAAACTGAAAACACTCTATATATATTTTTTTTTGTGTGAGAAAGAACTACCTATATTTTTTCCTGATATATATTTTTTGTGTGAGAAAGAACTTTATTTTTTTCCTGATATATATTTTTTATGTGAGAAAGAACTATATATTTTTTCTTGATACATTGCCATTATCTCTCACCACATTCGTTTGTTTTATGTATTTTTATACAATTGTAAATATCTATTTATAGAAAAAAAAAAAATTATTATAACATTTTTAAAAATAAGTCTGAGGTTGGTGTAAAACTGAAAACACTCTATATATATTTTTTTTTGTGTGAGAAAGAACTACCTATATTTTTTCCTGATATATATTTTTGGTGTGAGAAAGAACTATATTTTTTCTGATATACCTACATCTCTTGTGTGAGAAAGAACTATTTTTTTTTTCTGATATATTTTTTTTGTGTGAGAAAAAACTATATTTTTTCCTGATATATATTTTTTGTGTGAGAAAGAACTATTTTTTCCACATATTTATATTTTTTGTGTGAGAAAGAACTATATTTTTTTTCCTGATATATATTATTTTGTGTGAGAAAGACCTATATTTTTTTTCTTGATATATATTTAACGTTTGTTTGTTCACACTTCGGTGAGAAAGCTGAGAAAGGATGAAAAGGGGACAAATTCCTGTGAAGAGTGGAGCAGAGCGACAAGTGACAAGCGAACATTGTCACTAACAGGCTCTTATTGGACGGCCACAGAGGCGGCTCTCTCCCATCCCAATCACCCTACATATTGCCTTCCGTCCAAATACTAACATCAACTTGTCTATGGCTCTTACCCAAGCGTAGTTATTTATTGATAACTAGCTGCTTTACCCGGCGTTGCCCGGGAGTAGCATAGCGTTATTATTAAGCGGTGATACATGAAGAGCAAGGTGATCTCAAAAGCCTACTTTACTTGGAAATGACGTCTTTTATGGACGAGACGTTTGTGTTTGAAAATGTGGTTTCAGTAGAGGTTTAGGTTTAGGTTTTATGACTCATGCCCGGGCTTTAACTACGAGGTCATATCGCCTACTAAGTACATAGCCAGTGATTCACTGATTTAAATATTTATTTTATAATGACGTTATGTCTTGAGTTTAATGTTGATTTATGTAAATTTATTTATTGAGTTTTGTATGTTAGTTAGTTATTGTGAATTATGCCCGGGCTTTAGCTATGACGTCATATCACCTACCAGAGCGCTCTTTCTAATGGACATCAGCGCTACTCAATTGTGGGTGTAAGAGTCCTAAATGTTAGTGGGTAATTGTGAATTATGCCCGGGCTTTAGCTATGACGTCATTTCACCTACTACCAGAGCGCTCTTTCTGATGGACATTTCTGGGTGTGGGAGCCTTAAAACGAGTATCTGACATTATACATGCTCTGGGCATTAGCTTAACATCTCATCCGAAGGACGGCGTGCTCAAGTGTTTTTCACTTCCCAGATAAGAAACCAATGGCCAAGGCTGATGTAAAAAATGCGAAAAAAAAAAAAAATAGTGAATTGAAACATATTTTTAACAAGAAGACAATCACTTTTATTCAGCTTAAAATTGTTTTTATTTGAGTTATATATTTTTTACATTGTTGTAAGCATTGTTCATTGTTTGTTGATGGACTCAACATCAACTAACAATATTTTAACTTGATGAACTTTTTCTAGAAGGATCATATTTCATGATATAAAATAAAAAAAATAAAAAAAATAAAAATAAACTTTTAGAAATAAAAGTAAATTTTTAGTGTGAAGAGAACATCATTTTTCATTTTTATAATTGAGTTTCAAAATGTTTATAAGCATCGAATTCTTCCTCCGTTGTAAATTAATTATTTTTAGTAAGTTGTGACCTTTGTATTTTTCTTGGAAAAAGGAAAAGAAAAATTGTATTTTTCCGATTCCAGGAAAAAAAAGATCATCGGTGAATCATCGGCAATGTACTTACCCAGAATAAAATAAAATATTAAGTTTACGCTCTCCCTCCAAAACGAGACTAATGCCGCGTTTACACTAAGTAGCAAAACAGCTATATAGCCGAGCTATGTAGCTGTGCTACAAGTTTTTCAAAACGCCACCCGAAAACTGCTATATAGTCCGGCTATATAGTTCAATTCAAGAGCTATATAGCTGGAAATAAGTTTCCCGTCGGTTGTCGGTAAGATCAAAGGGGACTATATAGCTGAGCTATATAGCCGGGCTAGAAGCACGTTTTTTGTTGTAGCATAGCTATATAGCTGTCGCCCGAAGACGCTCATCAGTTGTGTGCTCGCCATCTCGAAGTAAACTGGTTGATTTCATCAAGTACAGCCTCATACAGCTGCTGCAGGTTCACAACGAAATGTTTTTAGTCACAGCAATTTAGCTCAGCTGTATAGTGTAAACGCAGCATAACAAATGATACCTACATAGGGGCTTTTAAATCCTCATACTGAAATTTGTGTCGTTACATATTAACAGTTTTTAAGATGTGAGATGGTTATGTTACTTACAATAGATTGGACTTTATTTTATCTGGGAGATAAAATAAAATTAAGCACGCCGTCCTTCGGATTGGTCATTAAGCGATGGTTATGAGCCTGTACGTCAGTTACTAGTTGAAGACCTCCCTATCCTATGTGAATAAAAATTAAGGGTAGGTAAAATTTAGGACTCCCGTAGTTGAGTCGGGCTCAGAGTGACGAAAGAGCGCTCTGTTAGTAGGCGATATGACCTTGTAGTTAAAGTCCGGGCATGGGTCATAATAACTAACTATAAGTGGGGCCTTTTCCAAGATTTACAATGACAAAAATTAGCAGATAGAGGACAAATAAATAATGAAAATATATGTTTTTTAAAAATATTTATTTTCTTATAAAAAATAATATTAACATAATAATAAGGATCCAAATAAAAATATAATATAAAGTGTTTTGGCCAATTATATAACTAAATCTTTGATCTATTTTTTTTTGTGGACCCTTACTCCATGTTTTTTTTTTTTCGTGGTCCTTCGATCAATGAATTTGAGACTACGTCCCGAGTCACATGTAGGTTTTCCACTCTGTAAATCTTCGATCTCTCAATTTGGGAGAATAATAAAGCTGTGGAAAATATATATCATTATAAATTCAGTATCCCCCTCACCCAATGCAAAAGTGAATTAATTTTTTCCATGTTTGACATTGATTTCTTTAGAATTCTACTAATATATAAAACAAATGGAAGAAATTTTCATATGAAAAGAGAGACATTAGAGAAGGTAAGAAGACAATAGACTGGAAATGACTGAGAGATCTCGGGCTCTTCAGCTTCGGCAGACACCTCCATTGTACAAGAATTCACAGAAAATCATGTTAAATCAGTTTTCAGGGACTCCAACTCCAGAGACGGTCATGAAGACAACAATACCTCATTTCTCTATATTCAATATTTGTTGTACACACAAAATTATCTTGTCTTCATACAAAATGTTGAAGAAAAACGTCGTCGGTGAATCACCAGCAATAATCAATTAAATGTTTGCTCCCTCTAAAACCATTCGACCGTTTGCTGTAATATTTAACAGTTGACTTATATAGGGACTCCTAAATCCTCATACTAAGTTTGTTGATAAATTATTATTATTATGGTTTTTGAGTTTACCCCTTCACTGAACCCCTTTCCCTTCAGTCAATAGTGCAGAAATTTGACATGGTACGTTCTCATTGTTTTTTTACTTTATATATATAAAATTTCATGTCGGTACATTCATTATATCGGCAGTTATTGGTGTTTTTAAGTTGAGCCCCATCAGATACTCTCTCCCCTTCTGCCGAATCCACTGAAAATCGATGTGTATTTATTTCAGACATGAAATCATGTGTTAATGCATTAATTACAATTGCAGGTAATATTTTTTCAGTAAATGTGAAGAATTCGTGCCACAAGGAACACCTAAATTCTATCTCGCAGGATGTCAAATATAAGGTAGTCTGACCTCTCACAGATTTTTATTTAAGTAATAGTTAGCCGGCTTTCGAAGTTTTCCTCATCATCAGGCAGTCTGATAAAAAATTTTGAATAAAACTAAATAATAAAAATAAATAAATAACAATCTACAACAACAGACATTAACAATTTAAAATATCATGGATGGGGACAGACGAGTTATTCCTGTCCACCATCTGAGTCACAACTGGTAGAACGGTGTACGTGAGATGATGAGGGAAACCTCGAAAGCCGGCTAGCTATTACTTAAATAAAAATCTGTGAGAGGTCAGACTACCTTATATTTGACATCCTGCGAAATAATCACTTCTCACTACATCAACCATCTTCATATTAACCTAAATTCTATATTTCCTCTTTTTTGGTTAGAACCAACCAGAATATATTTTTCATCTTTACATATTGTTAACAAACTCGTATCTGGTTGAAGCCTATTACCGACATTGCTGAATTAATGTTTTTTCAGAAAATATGAAGTATCCTCGTCGCAGGACTACCTATTTCCTATATTCCCTTCTCGGCTATTTTTGTTAGAACCATATTAAATTTTCATCTTTTCTTATGGATGGCTATCACTGAAACCTCTTTACTTACGCTGCTGCAATTATTTTTTTATCTAGGCAAAAGAGGCTACACCAAAACTTAAACGTAAGTTTCTGCTCTACTACTATACTTTTTAAAACTATATTTGCTACACCCTTTATCTTCAGTTTTTTTTAGGGGCGCCGGTAGCTCAGTGGTATGCGTGATTGTCTTCTGAGCTCAAGATCGTGGGTTCGAAAACCGACCGAGGCTCTTAGTTTATTTTATCTGGGAGGTAAAATAAACTTAAGCATGCCGTCCTTCGAATGGGACGTTAAGCGATGGTCCCTCGAGCCTGTACGATGTCAGGTACTCATTAAAGACCCCTACCCTGGGTGAATAAAAATTTAGGGTAGGCAAAATTTAGGACTCCCGCTGTAGAGTCGGGCTCATGTTCACTGGTAGTAGGCGATATGACCTCGTAGTTAAAGCCCGGGCATGAGTCATAAAACCTAACCTAACCTCTTCAGTTTTTCATTTTTCCATGCCATTTGAGGCTAATTTAAGGAAGTAAGTTTCTGCTCTCGATCTAAGCTTTCAGTCTTTTTATTTTGAGGTTTCTTAACTTATGTTTTCTCCCTTTTGACCGTTTGTAATAATTAATAGTTGACTTTTCATAAGTGTTTCTATGTTCTCGTACTAAATTTTGAGTCGATAAATTCACTACATAAGGGTTTTTGAGATGAGCAGAGGTGAGTTCCTTGGGAAAGTTTGTGTTTCCGAAGGAAAGGGGGACTCAAGGAGGAGGGGGCGGGGCATAAAAAAACCTAAAAACTGCACTTTAGTATAGACATGAAATTTTATGATTAATTCATGGCTCCATGGTGTTCTACGTCATCCTTCTTCATCAGATCAGTTCATCTCAGCCGTGGTCTTCATCGTGATCTGGCTCCTTGGTCCTGAGACTCTATAATGCGTGCTATGGCGCGGATTGTAAAATCCTGACCTCAAGTCTGCTTCTACTGTCCGATATTCCCAAAAGATGTCCCTCAACTCACTGTTTCTTCTGATAACTTCTGGGTTTCTCTATCCTTGACGAGACCTTTCTCAGCACTTTATTTCAAATAATAGAAAACCATTAATTTCCCTAAATATGGAAAATTCATTAATTGAGCAAATTATTAAAAACATGAATACAGAAAAAAAAAAAAATATTGGTAATTTTGTAGTCGTGTCTGCTCTGTTTTATGACACAATTAAAAGAATCGTGACATAAAATTTCTTATAGCTGGTTAAAAGTAATTAAAACATTTTATCACCTCATAAATTTAAATTTTATTATGAGTTTTAATAAATTCATTATTTACTTTTGATTAAATTATATCAACACAAACATTAGTCTATATATGATAAAGTTAGGTATTGTGACATATGCCCGGGCTTCAATGAGGTCACATCGCTTTATAACAGAGCGCTCCATGGTCAGCCTGGTCTGCCCTATACGTTACCCAGTTAAAATTACTTCTTCTTTCCTTTTTTCTCTTATTGAAGTGTTCCAAACTCGAGTGGAGCTTTTGATGGTCCTCAGCTTATTATCGGTCATACCGAGCCACCGAATCTGCCATTTGATCCAAACTCTTTCCATGATGTAGGCAACGATTACAGGGACTTCGGATATGGATAGTCCTTCTAGTATGGCGCGCCTGGCATTCTTATCTGCTGACTCATTACCTGTAAATTTTTTGTACTCATATGTTTTTATGTATTTACCAGCAGTAATACCCGGCGTTGCCCGGGGAACTTTGACTTTTCTCCCAATATCTCCTCCTCGACAGTACATTCATGATGTTATAATTTTCAATTATTCATACGGAATAAGGCTTATAGTCCTTCAACTGTAGTAACGCTAGCTTTGGAGCTAAAACTAATTTATTCAAAAAGATTTCTCATTAATCGTTGCAATGGTTTTCTAGTTACAAAGATTGCGTGAGTGGATGCTGGGATGGACCAGGGGTTGATTAAAAAATAGACCTTAACCTTCCGGTAGATAAAACTTATCTATTCAAAAAGATTCCTCATTAATCATTGCAGTGGTTTTTGAGTTACAAAGATTGCGTGAGTGGATGCTGGGTTGGACCAGATATTGAGGTACTAATACGCCTATAACCTTCCACAGACGATGAGGAACAAAATAAAAAAAAATTAATCAAATCCATCAAGCCGTTCGTGAGTTATAGCGATACAACGCACAGACATTTTCAGCTTTATATAAATGATTCATTCAATATATTTCATTTTTCTTTTTCTAATAGTTTCATTGTTACTAATCATATGTGTGTCACTATATATATATATAGTTAATATCTGTTTATGTATCTAATATGTAAGCTATCTTTTGACGTATCCTATTACCATGTATTGGTTTAACGGAAATAAAATTATTATTATTATAACTCATTTTTTTTGTTCGGTTTGATCCTAGGTCGTATTTACTCCAAAAAATGGGGTAATGGGAATTGGAAGAAAGGCTTAATACATCTTTTGGGGTGGTTAAGCTCTATTTCTCAGATACACCCAACCCTTGATATCCATGGCTGTTGGACATCTTCCAAGAATATGATGAAATCGTTCAGAGGAGATATTACTCTCCAGGCAATAGCTTGGCGAATTGGAGAATACACCCTCTGTCAGCTGTTGAATCTCTCCCCCCAATTTATTTAACGCACCGCACGGCTGTTTAAAAGAACTGAGGTTGTTCATCTTAAAGCCGAACTATACGCTAAAGATATGTTCGTTAAGAGGGGGGTTCTGTCGTGTACGGAAGACAAATTGACTATTTTGCGCTAATATTCAATAGATATCTTACGTAGGGGGCTCCTAAATGCTCACAATAAATTTTCTGTCAATAAATTGATTAAATCATCCCCCTCTCCTCTTCATTCTATTTCGTTTTTTGACAAAGTTAGGTGTTTGTTTTTATTATACCTTACTTTTATATTTATTTTTTATTTTTATTATTTTTTTTTTTGTCCGCTTTTTTGGCTTTACTCAGCCATCACTACACTGTCATTATGTATGATTGGGCTTCATTATTTGGAATTACATAATTATATGATCAAGCAGAGGGCCCCCAGGCCCCGCCAAACCGGGGGACAGAGGACCGCTCATCCGGGCTACTCCCTGAGTACTGGGCACACTGGTGCTGCTTTATAATCTTTCAATATGGTAATTTGAGGCAATTGAGATATATATATATTTAAAAAAAATATTTTTTTATTTCATATAGACGTTTCGACTTCTTGTCATTACCAATTCTAAATAAATAATGATATATTGCGAAAAAAACGGAAAAATCGATCAATTTCAATGATTTTTTTTCAATTTAAAGGGGCGAATCTCCCCCCTCCCCCTCAAATCAACCTCCTAAACGGGGGTCATATTCGGATTCAGGCGGTCATATTACAAAAGAATCAGCAGGAATGGTGTCAGGGCTCGAAAAAAATTTTTTTTGCAGACCAGTGTTATTAGCGTAAACAGTCTACTGGTTTTGGTGTGGGGAGCTAAAAAATTAATAAATTCGTTGTGGGGAAGTACATTGCCGGTGATTTCATAACATCCCCCTTTAATTGGAATAGCTGTGTATCTATGGACACGATAACTCCCGGTTCCACTCAGGGTATAGAGCAAAAAGTGGCGTTTATCGGTCGACAGATAGATTGACTTGTTTTGTTCGCCTGAACAGGAACAGAGCAGATTATAGAGAGAAGGCTCCACTGATGGGCGTTCAGTCCACCGAAGCTGAAAGGTAACAAGCCCCATCCCTTGTATTGTCACTGACATGAGATGCCCAAAGCACACCCTTGGATGTCATATCTACACAAGATCAAAGTACACAACATGATCCAATTAATCTGGCTAAACTACGCAACCTAAAATATCAAAGTTGACGCCAATAGCCCCATGTAGGGATGGGCGATAATCGATACTATATATATGTTCATAACTATCGATAGACCCATCGATAGTATAAACAACTATCGATATGAATATTCCTTCATTAAAGGGAATACGATCCAATTTAAGGGATCACCTCTTGAGACGCCACCAAGAAACTTATAAACCGGCACCCAAGACCAAACAACCCACTGCAGAAGCTGCATCACTGCCTACTGTTCCATAAAGATTTACAAAAGTATTTTCCGTCAATTGGTAATTAATTTTTTGATATTGTGTTATAAAAGTTGTTGATTTAAATAAAAATTGTTGAATTGTTAAACTAAGGTCCTAGGGCTGGTTTTGAACCCGCGATCGCCCCTCTGTGTTAGTGTGATGGGGGATGAGATTTGTCATAGAAACAAAAGACGTTGCCTTACCACTATTTTATTTGGTTTTCAACGCAACAGCGTCATCATCAGTGGCATACCCTATAGGACTATTAGCTTCTACACTGTTCAAACCACGAAATACATTTACACATTGGTAGGTAATTTTTTGATATTGTTTCATAAAAGTTGTTGATTTAAATAAAAATTGTTGAATCTAATGTCTACTTCATTGGTTTTGATTATCTACAATAAGTGTTTTTCAACTTTAATTAAAGTTTTTAACATTCTTGCCAAGTGTTATACTTAATGCAATTATTTTCGATAAAGAATGTTATTTCCATAAAATAAAAGTTCGATTTGAAAGAACAATTACTTATTCGATTGAAATTTGAAAATCGCCTTTCATCTTAAAGTAGGTCGATGTACATGAAAAAATAAGAATAAAATAATCATATTATAATATAATATTGTAATTGGAAAGTATTTTTCATGAAAAGCGGCAACTTACTAAATTATCGATAGTATCTATAATTTTCCACAGATAGTAACATACTATCGATAGTGGCCAACTATCGACTATCGGCTATCCCTAGCTTCATGGTAGTTTCGGGTCGGTCTTCAAACTTGTTTTAAGTTACTTTAACTTGTATAAGTACTTATAGATACTTCCTCAGATGTACAAAGTATAGAGGAAGGTATGTAGTCGTAAATCCCGATACAAGAAAAAAAAAAAAAAAAAATGCTGTCTGTATGTCTGTGCGCTTGTATGCCTATGAACACGATAACTGCCGATAGAAAGAATGCATCGACAAGAAATTTTATATGTGTATCCAGAAGCCTATAAAGACGACACCTTTTGATTTTCAGTCAAATCGGCTAGAGAGAAATTGATCAGAGGGGAGGTTCACCCCAAAAACTCTAAATCTGCCGTTGTAAAGAATGGTACTGTCACGAAATTTTATATGTAAGTTCGACGTTCTATAAAGACGACAACTAATAATTTTCAGCAACAATAATTCAGCAGAAAGGGAGGGGGGATCAGAGGAGGCTCGATAATAACTTATAATTAATATTACCATAATAACTCCCGATGTAATGAATGTATCGATACAATATTTAGTATTGTTTATTTCACGCTGGGGAAGTACATAGCCTGTGATTCAACGACTTTTTTAAAAAAATTTTTGATACTTAGCATCGAATTTTCGACTGATTACATAACTTCCCCTATAGTTCCCGTAGCGGCGAAGTAAAACGTGTTGAAACTTACCACCCCAGCAGGTCAGAGGGGAGGGGATACCGACTCATTATAGGGGTAGTTTGATACTAGCTAGGAGTTGTTATATAGTAGCATTATGTTATGAAATATTATCAAAAGACATCATAAATTTGAAGTCTTGACTCCAGAAAATGAGACATAATTTATACTACATACAACACATCAAAGCACTGACTCAACTCCGTCTATCTGGCAAGTACTATCTTAAAATCAGTTACAAAAATAATGTATACACCCTTAATCCCCAGGAACTTTGTACAATCTGCAATAAAAACGAATTGAAAGACGTATACCACCTGTTAATATCCTGTCCGATATACTCCCCCATTAGAAGCCACTTCCTGACACAGTGTCAGTATAGACCGATCCAACTTTCATACATTACTCCTGACCCGTAATAAGAATATCTCAAAAGTTTTCTATTATTTAATCAGCGCTATGAAACTTAGAGCATTCATTGTTAACGAATAATGTATTTCAACTTACATATTATATTGATATTCAATACATACCTCTCCACTCCATATTTACTGTCTTTGTTATATTATTATTATTAATTTGTAATTACTTATTTTATTTTTATATATTTTATTAAATTTATTTATGTTATTTATTTAGTTTGTTAAAGGTTCCTTTATATGTCATTACTGTTTTATATGTGTATTCTTTTATACGTGTCATTATTACGTTAATACTGTAAATGTAATGGTTACTGACTCCGTTGTATAGGGGTGATCCCTTTAAACAATAAAAATTATTATTATTATTTTTATATAGTGCCTTCAGGCTTCGAATAACATGGGTATAAAACCCACCCCTGTAATCAATCAATGTTATATTATCAATCAATTGGTTAATGAGAATACTTCCTTATACTAAAGATATAAGAAAGTAAAAAAATCTATATTGCCCGCGAAGGACACAAACCTTCGTGTGAAATCCAATGTTACGTATAATTCTAAGGAATAAAGGGTGCTTGGAATTTCTTTGAGAAATTCTGAGAATATCTTGGAACCGTCCTTTAGACCCGGTATTTCTTTATTCTTGATCTTATCCCGTTACTTAGGGGCAAAGGGAATCCACTGACTGAATATTTTATTTTACATTTTACCTGCAGACAACATTTGAGATCGCTAAATACTTTGACCAAAGTCTCAATCAGCAATATGCTTTGAAGTTAAAAAAAAAATGTGTAATTAGCTAGCTGGTAAATGATGAAATGGTAAATACGAGAAGCTGTTAGTTTCTGTAAGAGGCCCGAGAGAATGGAGGGGAAGAAGGTTCATACAGCCTGGTCTCAGCAATTTAACTTTTCCCATTGTTCAATCGTCTGCAAACGCTGCCGACGTTATTTAGCCATCTGATCTCAAACAAAAAAATGTTCACATTAATTTTAATAATTTTCCACACACCCGAAATTCATTGCATTTTTCAGAATTAAAAGTCATTGATGAATCACCGGCAGTGTACTTCCCCAGAACGAATTATTCAATGAGCATCTTTCAATGAGCTAACTCCTCATACTACATTTTGTATTAGTATTTTGTACAGTGAAGTTATACAGTTATCACGGAAAGGAACGACGTTAAAGAAGACATCAAAGCGAGGATAACGGCCGGGAATAGATGCGGTCACTGCAGAAGGTGCTCGGATCGAGGAGTGTGAGCCGAGACGCCAAAATAGCAATTTATAAAAGAGTCCAGAGAACTGTCATCACATAACCTGGGTCCTGACTAGGAGGAACGAAGTCTTACTCAATACGTGGGAGAGGAAGGTATTGAGGAAGATATACGGCCCTACTCCAGAGGGGGATAGATGGAGGATACGAACAAATAGGGAGCTGAGGGACCTGTACAAGTGCCTGGACAGATTGCTGAGGAAGATAATGGAGGGACACCCGGGAGGACAAAGAAGAAGAGGTAGACCCCGCTTACATTGGATGGAGGACGACCTCAGAACGATGGGTGTGAGAAGATGGAGACAGGAGGCCGAGGATAGATAAGAATGGCGGAAGATAGTTGAGGAGGTACCAGGTTTTACAAGGACCGTAGCGCCAGAGAAAATAAACACATTAGCATTTATTAGGGTTTTTGAGTTGAGCCCACTCCCCTGTACCCTCCTTTCCCTTCAGCCGATATCGCTGAAAAATAATAAGTGTCGTCCTTATGGGGTTTTGAATTCACATATGAACTTTTGTATCGATACATTCATTACAACGATAGTTATTAAAGTGTTGTGCAACGAATTTTTGAAAAAAACCGAGATTGAATTTCATCGCTTGCAATGGTCCCTTGAATACGTTTTGACCATTGCGCCACCTCTGATCCTTCCCCTCTCGGCTGATTCTGTTAAAAGGTATAGGTGTCGTCTTTATGGGATTTTAGAATTCGCATATAAAATTTTGTGTCGTTATATTCTATGGGCAATAAGAGGCTTTTTGTCTAATCCCCCTTCCTTTTGGTCGATTTGGCTGAACATCAATAAGTCCTTAGAGAATTCTGTATAAACATATAGAATTTCTTGTTCATACATTCATTCTATTGGGAGTTATCGTCGGAAAACATGAAACTCTGACGGAATCATCCCTTATATTTGGGAAAGTAAAAAATTAAATGTCTCAGCCGAGGTTCCAAGCCAATCTTGAGCTCAGTTGGCAAACAGGCTACCCCTGAGCTACCGGCGCTTTTCAGAAAAAAATCCAAATATTAATTTAATTAAAGAGATTTATAGGTGATTCCAGCCAATAATCATCCATGGACATCCAATAAAGGAGAGGTAATTACTGGAGGGAGGGTGGATAGCTGTCCACTGGTTGACTTTATTGGATACTAATCTGTCTTTTCAGAAGACTGTCACTAGGATCGAATTAGTTGGCCTAATACCAGATCGTAGATTTATAGGGACCACGAAATTCTATATGAGACTTGTGCTGCCGAAGGACAAGGAGCAAGTATAGGGAAATTTTGTAAACGGTGAAAAAAAAAGTCTGTGTGTCTGTTTGCTGCATTGTGATCCCTCTAATTGAACGTCATTGTTCCCTTTATGCAAACCTCACTGCACATGCACTTCAATATGCAATTTATTGTTCATCATGGTCCACAGCGGATCTCTTGTCCATAAAAAGCTAAACTGGACTCGCAATCAGTTTTACTTCCCCAGCTGTATAGGGGAAGTTATGTAATTGGTCAAAAACCGAGGGAGAGAGGGTGTGAGGGAGGGAGGGAGGGAGAGAGGGCAGGAGGGAGGGAGAGAGGGAGGGAAGGAGAGAGGGCGGGAAGCGAGAGAGGGAGGGAGGGAGAGAGAGAGATCTTTAATAGCGTCCTTTAATGGTCACATCATATATTTCTACTTCCCCAGCTGTACAGTATAGTATAGGGGAAGTTATGTAATTGGTCAAAAATCTCCTGATCTCAAAAACCAAGAATTAATGATCGTCTGTCTGTGTGTGTCTGTGAACACGGTAACTCCGGATATATCAAAACGTAATTTTATATGAGTATCCAAAACCCTCTAAGGACGACATTTATTGATTTTCATCCAAATTGGAGAAATGAAAAGATGGATTAGAGGGGAGGATTTACAAAAAACTCTAATAACAGACGTTGTAAAGAGTAAATATCACGAAATGTCATGTAATTTCAAAGCCAGAGATCAGAGAAAAGTTCAACTTTTCCCAATACCTGCCGAACCCCAATAACTGCCAATGTAATTAATGTATCGACAATATTTTCATAAATTTTATATTAAAATTGCCCCATAAGTATGTATGGCACCAATTAGGAAAGGACGTAAAGAAAGGGGGGTCAGAGAATTTCAGGCTTTGGAGCGAGAGCCAAAACGTTATTGATGAATTTTTGTTGGGGAAGTAAAAGCCGGTGAATCACCGACGACTTTTTTCATAATTTTTGGAATCACGTTGGTTGTAAAACATGAAATTCTATTGAAAACTCCTTCTTATAGTCAAATAGGCAAAGTAAAAACTATATCTAAGACCAAACTAATTGCTTTTTTTTTTTTTTTTTTTTGTCTTTATAATGTTGATCGCAACTGTTACCATGACGCAACAACCAGCTACCAAGAGGACTTCATTGAATGTGGATGACTTGATTGGCGTGAGAGAGGAAGGCCACCCAGCGGTAGCTCCTCAGGGCGAAATTTAAAACAATGAATATTATGGTTATTATCAATGAATGGGGATTTTATGATTTTGTTTCAAGAAGTGGGGGGTTGTAATTTGGGATTATATTAAGTCACGGTTCCACCTCCTCTTCAATCTCCTGGGAGGATTGTGTGGCAAGGGTGGTGAAGAAAGTGAGTGGATGTATGGATTTGGGTGTGAATGCAATTTGTTGTGGAAACGTCTGTAAAGGTCCTGAATTGTGTCGTGTACTGTGTTTATCATGAGGTCATTGTGAAGTGTTCTGTTACTTACGTATGGTGGGCATTGTGTAATGAGTCTGAGTGTCTTTGACTGGAAAACCTGGATACGTTTCAGGTTAGATATTTTAGCCGAACCGTAGATTTGTGAGCCGTACATCCAGAGTGGCTTCAGTAGAAACGTGTAGCAGTTACGCTTTTGTGTTAAGGGTAATTTTGAATGTCTGTGCAGAAGAGAATAAAGCATTTTAAATCGTTTGTTAAGTGTATTACGTAAGAGGCGTGTATGTGGGTTCCATGTCAGTATCTGTCCAGAGTAAGTCCCAAATATCTTACTGTGTTAGTCTAAGGGAGGGGCTTGTTGAACAAACTTGAACAAACTCATTGCTGACCATGTTTTTTACATTAGATTAATAGACAGAACCCGACACAATACAAACTTGCATACGGTGTTTTAGAAAACTTTACACACACACAAATCCAGATATACGTACTTTATCTTCACACTTACCACAAAACCCCCCCCACGAAGGTTGAAGAGAAGATGGAACCGCGACTTATTGCCACCTTGAATCATATTCGTTCTTAAATTTTTTTTTATTTTTTACATCATTTTCCTTTACTTTTATCATCTCTCTTACCCATCCAACAAAATTGTCTTTCAATTCCTTTTTATTTATTTATTTTCTGTTCTTGTCCTAATAATTAAGATAAATTTTCGTGGCCTTCCTCTCACATGCCCTTCACGCCAACATATCAATACCATCATAAATGCTGATTGTTGCACCCTAGCAACAGTTGTATCTTTATAAATGAAAGGAAAAAAAAAAAAAAATTGGAATCACGTTGGTTGTAAAACATGAAATTCCTTTGAAAACTCCTTTTTATAGTCAAATAGGCAGAGTCAAGAATATATCTATCACCAAACTCACTGATGACCATGTTTATTTACATTAGATTAATAGATATCGGAATTTATTTATTTCGTATCAATTTCCCAAATAAATTAACAAATTAACATAGTAATTAAGGTAAATTAATGTTTTTCAATTGGTTTTACTAATTTTCTATAGAATTTGGTTAAAAACACCGCCTAAAAGTAATTAAATTGTTCAACAGGCGTGCTGGTCCTATTCGAAACATCGGACTCAATTGAGACCTCACCACAGACCACAATCATTATCACTACAATGCACAATATTGCACTTTAGCCTAAATGCACGTTAGCAACTCCATTATACATTAATGAAAGAGGATTTTATTTATATTGTTACAGACATCCTTACTTCTAAGTTTAATTTTTTAATAATCCACATTGCAGTAAGTAATTTTTTATTATTTTCCAAATTTACACTATCAATTACCCTGGTAGTTCAAACGAGAACTTGTAGAAGCCCATCGCGAGAAAACAAAAACCTACAATTGACAAGATTAGAATCAAAATGGTCCAAGTGACATTTTTGAAAATTTTTCGTTAAGTGCATAATAATAATGGCCTTTTTATTTGCTTCCTTAAGGTTCACAATAATAATAGTAATAAATATACATCTATACAAATTGGAAACTAGGCCCATCTTTGGCCATACACCCCTGTGCCAGAGACTCCCTGCTAACCTGTCCAGATCGTCCCGCCACCTCACCAGTTGTCTTCCTCTTCTTCTCTTCAGGTATATCGGGTACCACTCTGTCGTCCTCTTGGCCCATCTTCCTTCTTCCATCCTCGCCACATGTCCTGCCCATTTCCACTTTTGTTGCAGCACCACATCCTTCACGTCCCGTACTCCTGTCTTTCATCTTATTTCGGAGTTTCGTACTCTATCCTTCTTCTTAATTCCCAGCATGCTTCTCTCCATTGCTTTTTGAGTAACCTCTAAGCTCCTCAGCACATCTTGGGAGAGAGCCCAGGTTTGGGAGCCGTACGTTAAACAGGGAGTGATGCAGCAGTTAAGTGCATAATCGGGTACAAAAATGATAGTTCTGTTCAGGAAAAAAGTTGTACAAGTAGAATCCTAGCCAGTGCTGAGATCTAGTGGTAAATCACTTATACCATTTCGGTGACACGAAGTAACTTAAAAATATAAATAGTGACCTTGAAATTAAGATTTTTATTCAATTTTATGCTTTGCTAATAGCAACTTTCACCATAAAAGCAGAAAACAAAATATTTCCGGTTTCGATTTATTTTATTCATTTTTATGTTCTCGAGTGTTGGTCCGAGGACCGAGCCCTGGGGACACCCTCTGGTGATGTTCACTGTAATACTGGTGAATTGCTGTCTCACCGTCGCAGAGCGCTCGCTAAGGAAGCTGGAGATGAGCCCGAATAGGTTCCTAGGTACTTCCACAGACCGTAGTCGCAGTCGAAGGCCGCGGCTACATCGAAGAAGATGCAGAGAGAGTATTTCCCTCTAACCTCCTCGACATCCGCCCTTAGCAATCTCAACGCATCCTCAGTGGATCTGCCCCTCATGCATCCGAATTGTCTGTGCGAAACAAAGGCCTGTACCCGGGCCCGAATTCCCGACAGGATCAGAGTCTCCAACACCTTGCCGGAGACTGGGAGTAGGCTGATCGGTCTGTATCTGGAGTGTACTCATCCAAACATGGTGTTCGAAGTCATCTCTTTCTCGTGGAACTCCAAAAAAAGTACATCTGAATCCATGCGGTCTTTATCCAGTCATACTCAATTCATCCATCCTCCAAGTCATTATTCCTCGGTTGCCTCCATACAACGGGATATTGTTGTATCAACTGGTTTCTGTCAATAATACTGCACTACTGTAACATTATGAGACAAACATGAATTTGCTATATAACAATAAACAGGTGAGCCACCTGGAGTCGCGAATTCGCCACACTATGTGCTCGAAATCCAGAAAAAGACTGCCTTACATCTTCTTTTGATCAGCTGATGTCCCCTATCTCTCCTCTTATCACTGCCACTTCATTCTTATTTATTTTTTTTATGCCTGTATTTTTTTTTTTTCATTTGTTATGATTTATTTATTATTTTAATAATTATAATTATATTATTATTACTATTTTTCAATCATATTATAAATTTACAATTGACAATGTATTTTCACTTTACCGTCAGTCGATATGAAACTGAATAGAAATATATCAATTTTTTCTATCATTTTATGTGTTTTTTTTCACAACCCCCTTTTATACAAATTATACATGGGACGGTTACTAGAACTGTCACAGTATAGTCACAAAATTTTATATGTGTACTCAGAATCTACTAAGGACGACAACTATTGATTTTCAGCCAAATCGGCCAAAGGAATGTATTGACAAGGAATTTTATATATAAAATACAAGTTTTTTCACCGCCACCGTTTTTCAGACTAAAAAGTAACTCTATGCTTCACGATTGCTTCTCAGTGAGTGAGTAAATTAAACACAAATGAAAATGATTCTAAAATGTATTGAAGCATGATACTGAAGAGTAATAAACCATACAAATAAATTTATGATACATTTTCGAAAATACACAGAGAAAATACGATAAGCCCCCTAGTGAAATTATGGCCACGGATCCGTGTTAAAAGGATTAATCGAGTAGAAAATGTATCAATGCTATTAGTGTCTTCGGGACTAACACAATCCGTTATTTATCGTCTGACCTCCTTTTGCTATTTAATGAACCAAACCAGTGATTATTTTCCAACGGTTTATATATTTAATTATTTATTTTTAAATTATTAATTAAATTATTTTCATGAGTCTAGGAAATAAAAAAATAAAAATAAATGTTTAATTATTTGAACTATAATCGTGGGTCAAGGATATTTATATTGTCTTAAGTTTCCTTACTTCTGACTAATTGTGACTTAATAATCAATAAAATAATAATATAGTGACTAACTCTTTATTCACTATTTTCAAATTATTTATTCTTAGGCTAAATGGGACGCCAAGGTGCAAAATATCGTCCTGAAAGAAGATTTATCTTAGGTTTTTTTATCTGAGAGGTGAAAAGTGAGCACGCTGACCTTTGAGTGGTCCCTAGCCTGTACGATGTCAGGTATTCGTTAAAGATTCCTTACCCTAGGTGAATAAACCTGAGAAGGCAACATTTCGCACCCCCAGAGTCAGTCTTATGTAGTCATAATAACTATCAGGAGAGAACATTGTCCCCACTCTCAAAACTACAAAAATGATCCTATATTGGTCTTAAAATTCTTTTGATTGATGTGATGATTGATGTTCTCTTGTTCAATTTTTTTTCTTAGAAGACCAGACCAGGATTGTACATGTTAATTATTTCTTTGAAATCGTTGATTTTTGTTTTGGTTTGATCTACTGAACCAATTTCTTTTTTTTCTTTTTTTATTTTTTATTTACAAATAGCTATTTACAACTGTACACACATAAATACAACAAGCAAATGTGCTAATAAAGATAAAATGGCAATGTCAAAATGTCATGAGGGGAGAAATCACCCAGTGGTGACACTCCCTAGTCACTGTTTTTCTCTCCTTTTTAGCTAATCACTGTCACTGCTTCTGATCAGGAGATCTCTAGGCCATTGACGCTTAAGCCGTCGTTGGGGAAGTATGGCAGAATGGAGGGCACGGACTAGAGGATTATTGTGGGAACTAAGAAGGAAAAATAATTTTTTATATTTGGATTTAGCGACTTCAGTAATGAAAGGTACGTTAAGGTCAGTGTGAAGGGTTTTGTTGGAGACTTAGTAAGGAGCATTGGCTATTGTACGAAGGATTTTGGATTGAAGGGATTGGATGCGCTGAAGATTGGAAGCCTTGGCAACCAATTTCTAATCTGAAAATTGTTCTTAGGGCTAATTGGGGCGCCCTGGTGTTCGAGAGGGACCGAAGATAGAGAAATGTATCCCCCCCCCCCCCCCCCCCCCCCCCCCCCCCTTCGGGGATATACTATAACTCCTGACAGAATGAATCTATCGACACATAATTTTATGTGTATATCCCAGAACCCTATAAGAACGACACCTATTGCTTTTCAGCCCTAGCGGTTAATGGGAAGTGGGGATTAACATAAAAACTTCCCTACTGCCGATTCAGCTAAAAGTCAATCGTCTTCTATTTAATGAGTTGTCGGGGTTCAGAGACACACAGACAGACAGGAATTTTTTTTTCATTTTTCGAATTATGAGTTCGGAATACAAAACATTTCGGTTAAAACTCAACATAAAATTTTTGACGAATTATATAACTTCCCCAATACATCATATAGATGAAGAATTAAAAAAAATAAAGTGATATATATATTATTTTGTTATTATTGGCTGATATAAATAGGTGTCATTCTATCGGTTAACGTGTTCATAGACCCACAGACCAATGCCACCCTTCAACGCTCTGAGCTGCTTAGCCAGGGCTACCTGGGCCCTCGGCTACCCTGCGTCTAGAACAATCTACTTCGAGGTGCATGTTACACGGCTGCTGGGTGGTGGCAACGCCCCACTAAGCAGCAGCGCGCGATTCTCCTGCAAGCCCAGTGATCCGCACTGCTCCGGGTGAAAAAGGCCTATCGCACCGGAGCCATCGCCGCGTACTATTGCAGACGCAATCTGACTCAGGGACAGGATGTGGATGGGCCCTTGGGTGCGGCATTGTCGGGGATATTGTCCAGGAGTGGTCAATGACCAGATGGCAACGGCGCTGGACGGATTCTTCAGATGGCCGTACGACTTGCGCCTTTTTCCCGGATGTGCGGACACGAATAGCCTCGACATGGGTCCAGCCAGACCATTGGACTATGTAGATTATATATAGATTCCTTAGAGGGCGTCGGTAGCTCATTGGTATGCGTGCTTGTCTTCTGAGCTCAAGAACGTTGGTACGAACCCGACCAAGGCCCTTAGTTTATTTTATCTGGGAGGTAAAATAAATTGAAACGCGCCGTCCTTCGGGACGTTAAAAGATGGTCCCGAGTCTGTATGAAGTCAGGTATTCATTAAAGACCCTTGCCCTAAGTGAATAAAAATTTAGGGTAGGCAAAATTTAGGACTCTCACAGTAGAGTCGGCTCATGTCTACCAGAATGACGAAAGAGGGCTCTGGTAGTAGGCGATATGACCTCGTAGTTAAAGCCCGGGCATGAGTCATAAAACCTAACCTATAGATTCCGTCAAAAACTCCGCTTCATATTTTTACGCGATTACATAACTTCCCCTATATTTCGTATACCTAAGTAAAAAGGTGATGAAACGTAAAATAAATATAGTGGAAAGCTGATAAAGCAGGCATTGGTTAAGGGGATAAAGACTGGACATGACAAAGGTGGTAGACTTCCTGAAGCGTGTCAGAGCTTTGACATTTTAGCAATCGTTGAAGCTTTTGTAGGGGAGAGAGGACTGGGATAAAGTACGAAGAAAGCTTTGAGTCCATTGATAGTCATCAAGCACTGGTCCAAGCACAAGCAGAGTCAGTAACTGCTACCCACTTTCTGTTAATTGCATCCTCTCTCAGTTCTGTAAAACATTACGGCCCCCCCCCCTGACTCTCCCTCTCAACCCTAACCCGGAATTTCACTTCTCAGCTCAAAGGAAGAACCACTTCTCTTTTTGTTTTTCAACCTGTATAAAGCTTTATTAGCCTTCTTTCGCAGCATTATGTTCAAGTACTTTATTTCCCCAGCTATACGAAGTATGTACGAAATTATGCAATCGATCAAAATTCCGGAATTTTTAATAGAATTTCATAATTTTCCGACTGATTCCAAAAATAAAAAAAATTCTGTCTGTCTCGATAGATTGAATGTATCAAAACGAAATTTTATATGTGTATCCAGAACCTTCTCTGGTCGACACTTACTAATTTTTAGCTAAATCGGCCAAAGGGAATCAGGGGATTAGGGGGAGGCTTAACTTGAAAACTCTAATAACTGCCGTTGTAATGAATGTATTGACATGAAATTTCTTATGGGAATTTGAATTATTTTAAGGAGGACATTTAGAGAGCCACGGTGGCCGTGCGGGCTAGAGCATAGGGCTTTGGTCGCATGGTCTCACTATGGTTTACGGGTTCGAATCCCGTCTGGGAGTGAGTTTTATTTCATAGATAGAACTCCCTCCCGGGGCCATGGATGTTGTAAATAACTAGATAACAACACATTGATGGCTAGTGTGGTGTTTGCCAAAGGCAAAAAAAAAAAAAAAAAAAAAAAAAAAAGGACATCTATTGATTTTCAGCGGGATAGGTCAAAAGAGAGGGGGGGGATTAGAGGGGGCTCAACTCAAATACTCTATCTAATAACACTACATAACAAAATTTGACCAAGTTGTTGTTTATCTTAGTTTTTTAGTGTTTATTGCTTAATTTGATGATGCTGATTATGAATATACAAGTAGTTTTTCTTAAGTGTCAATATTTTGGATGTGATAATATTTTTTTCAATTTTTTTAAAAGCTACTAATATTACATGTTTATTTAATATAACTAGAGTCCTATAGAAGAAATCTAACATACAGTACCTCAAGAATTGCTAGGAATAAGAGCGAAAATATTGAATAACATTGAATGTTCATACAACAATAGTGTCCCCTTAGTTTATTATATCTGGGAGGTAAAATAAACTTTAGCACGCCGTCCTTCGGATGGGACGTTAAGCAATGATCCCGAGCTTGTACGATGTCTGGCACTCGTTAAAGACCCCTACCCTAGGTGAATAAAAATTTAGGGTAGGCAAAATTTAGGACTCCCACAGTAGAGTCAGGCTCATGTCCACCGGAGTGACGAAAAAAGCGCTCTGGTAGTAGGCGATATGACCTCGTAGTTAAAGCCCGGGCATGAATCATAAAACCTAACCTAACAATAGTGTCTTTTAAAAATGTACATGAGAACGGCCTTTCTCATGTTTTTCTGACCCCACTGCACGCACTATGAAAATTATTGAAATTATTTTAAAAAAACGTTACAATATCGAAAAGAATCTAAAAAATAAAATGGCATATTTGCTTTCAGCACATTACTTTCATACGCTAAACACAAAGAAATAAACATAAATAATTGTTTGTTACTTTGTGTAATTGGTGAAGTAATGAATGCATCGACAAACAATTTAGCCGGACATTCAATACCAGAAACGATTGGCCTCATGGGAAGTGACGGCTTATGTATTTTCGGTAAACAATAAAGTTGAGGTGCTTTGGCATTCATTTCTACCATATGATGTTTTTCCTCTTCCTTAATACATAGCTACTTAGTTTCTTAATAGCTTACATAATCTCTCTTTGGTAGCCCTCAGTTGGGTCCCATTTTAACCTAATACATCCATTAGAGTTAATAAATTCGTAAGTCTTTTCCAAATACACAACTTTATCTAAAATTACACTTACTGTCTCTTATCAATCTTTAAACATATTTAATTTTCTTTTATTATTTTGGATCTTATGCTACTAATTGTTTTATTTTCATTTTTGAATTTACATATTAACAATAAACTTATTCAATTTTACTGAACATTCTTGTTTTATTAAATCATTATCGATACAACTGTCTATGGAAGCCATTAATAAGAAATTCGACTCTTTATGTACACAAAAAACAAATGTTTATGTTTGCCCGGAATGCTTTCCTAGAACAATTAATTTAAGAAATACGGAATTCAAACAAAATGAATTATATCTCTTCAATAAAGGTTTAAAGTACTACCCCATACAATCCTAGCAAACATGATTGTGAATTTAACCCTGGAAACACAACGTGGGGTCACCCCTGACCCTGGAGTTCTGAAAATATTGTTTACTTGCATTACACTGCTGCAGTTAGACATGTCCGATCTTGTACCTTCCTGTCCTGACAAGATGATCACAACAGAGTGTCAGTCTGCTTTTAAGGGATGTTAGAATGCAATTGGCATAAATTCCTACGTCATTTTTCGGCACAATGGGATGAAATTATCGAGAGCAAACTTTTTGAAAAAACTGGGAGAAGGTTTGGTTGAAGCCCACATGAAAAGAAGATTAGACAATGCACATCTTCCAAAGGATCTAAGAAGACTAATAAGGGAGGTTCTAGGGAGCCGGCCACCTCAACCAATCCCAACTCCAACGGATAAGATACAGTCATTGTCATCGAAGCGTTTTAAGAGTTTATGTGCTGAACACAGACAAAGTATGTGTGTAAATTGTTCAAATGAATACATTTTTTTTTCAGTTCACTTATCTATCTATCCACGTTTTCAATATGCTATATTTTTTTTAATTCATTTTTTCATATCAATTACTTTATGTTTTTTTGATTGTAGCATTATTAGGAAAATATAATGAATGAGAAAACTTTTTATATACCTAATGTTGCTATTCAAGTTTATAGTATTATGATGATTTATTCCTTAATCCCCCATCTTACATTTAATTTTTTATTTTTCATTATACATAGATTATGACTGTTAGTCATCAAAAATGGCGGATTAAATAGATAATTAAAAAAATATGACTAAATATTGTATGGGGTCATATATGACCCCACGTTGTTAAATTGCCAATAACTATGTCACGTTGTGGTTCCAGGGTTAAGCTTGTTTTGTTTACATTCAAACAAGCTTTCTAACCTACTTCTTATACTGTAATCAACACAATCCCACTCGGCTGGATGTAAACATGCAGTAATCCTATTTCGTATCTGATACAAATAATGACTAAGCACGTCTCTCTTGTAATACACATTTTTTATTTCATATTTTAAAATCATAGTTTTGACGTTGAACAATATTTTGGTACACATTACTTCCATACGCTAAACCCAAAGAAATAAACATAAATAATTGTTTGTTACTTTGTGTAATTGGCGAAGTAATGAATGCATCGACAAACAATTTGGTCTGAGGATTCAGAAGCCACTCTGTAAGGCAAATATTGAGTTTTAGCCTAAGTGGTCGATTAGCTTTGGAGGAAGAGCGAAAAAGTAGTTGATTAATTTGTGCTGAGAAATTATTTAGCCGCCATTTTTTTTTTGAAGTTTTTTGAGTAATCGGTCTGAAATTTGATGTTCTATGTGAAATTTCATGTTTTCCGACCCCCTGATTCTAAAAAGGTCCTGCCTCTGTATGTTTCTGTGAACACAATAACTTCAGATAGAATTAATTTTTTACTTCCCCAACGTATAGGGGAAGTTATGTCACTGTTGCGTTTTTCTATGTTTGTGTATAACTGCCGATGTAATGAATCTATTGACAAAATAATTTTGTATCGTAAAAGGCGAAGTGGAACATATATTTCTTATTATTAGTTTTTTTTATTAAATAGGATAAAAATAAAGAAAAAAATAAAATATATATGATGTGGCAGTAACAGGACTTTCTTATACCAACCACGCTTACAGATCACTCTCTCTCTCTCCTCCCTATTCTCAAAATCATTTCATACTGGCATTACGAAAGTATACTCTCAGAATTACGCTGTACAATGAAAGGAAGGATTTTCATATATCCAGTAATGCCAGTATAAAATGATTTCGAGAGGGGGGAGAGAGAGGGGGATGGAGAGAGAGAGAGGGTGTGAGGAATGGGGGGGGGGGGGAGAGGGGTGAGAGAGAGAGGGAATGATAGGGGGATGGAGGGAGAGAGAGGGTGTGAGGAATGGGGAGAGAGAGAGAGAGAAAGAAAGTATAGGGGAAGTTATGTAATCGGTTAAAATTTCGGGGGTGAGGGAGAGAGGGAGGGAGGGAGAGAGAGATAGATAGATAGAGAGAGAGAAAGAAAGAAAGAAAGAAAGAAAGAAAGAAAGTATAGGGGAAAATTTCGATGCGGAGTTGCGACATGAGAATTTCATATTTTCCGACCTATAGATTCCTAATACGAAAAAAAATTGTCTGTGTTTGTAATCACAATAACTTCCGATATAATTAATTTTTTACTTCCCCAACGTATAGGCGAAGTTATGTCGCTGTTGCGTTTTTCTATGTTTGTGTATAACTGCCGATATAAAGAATCTATTGACTCAAAATTTAGTATGTAGATTCAGAAGCTACTACGTTTTAACCCAAACGGTGCTCTGGTGAAATACATTTCTGGTGATTCATCAACAAAATGTATTATATTTAAATACATTTAGGATATATAGTAGTTGAATGGAGTGGGTTGACGAGGGAAATATCAAACATCACGTACCCAGTGTAGTGATATCATGGTATGTGTTATTCTCCCCCGAGGCTGTATTTACACTAGACTCTGTGAATACATTATGACGAATTATACTGTACCAACAGCGGAGATAGCCAGCAGGTTAGCGGAGTGTGCTATATACATATCTATCGAGGTTTACAGATCCTAACCTCAACTACCCGTGTTGTTCAGGCAACCTGTAGGTTGCTTTATATACACATAGGATAATAAAGACTTTTATAAACATAACATAATATAAATATAATTATCCATAACATAATATAAATATAATTATCCTCGTAGTTAAAGCTCGGGCATGAGTCATAATACCTAACCTAACCATTTTATTTGCTCTGAGGAAATTTCTCGATTTTCATGAGATATCAACACTAGTTCGTAATTGTCTTCCAATCATGCAGTAAAAAGCTGAGAAAGATTGCTAGACCTCGTTTTTCTCCTTCCTGAGTCCTTGATTATCCCAACTTCTTTTGACAAGATGAAAGTTTATCTTGTTGACTTCCCCCATCAGAGAAACTACGCCAAGTATCTATTTCGACTTCAGTTTTTATTACAGGAGCCCACTTAGACGCCTACAGCAGTAGTAGCTAGCCGACTGGGCTAATGGCCTGGGAATGAGCCTGCTCAGGCCCCAAGTTGTACCCTAATGAGATCGACGAGCTCTGCGGTCGGCTATGCCTCATTACCCGAACGGTAATGTGTCCCAGGTAAACACCCCTCCTTCGACCAGAGTTCGACCGCTGAAGAAACCACTGTTTTTGCCCCTGGCACGGGCTTCGACCAACCAAACCGAAATTGCTACCTTGGCTCCATCTCATCCCAGCCTTCACTCTTAAGTCCATTCCTTGTTCTCTCCACCTTGGAAATATAAGAGCTTCTACAATTTTGTTCTTCAGAAACTCTGTAGTATTTAAGAAGATGGGATCAGTTCTTCAAGATTAATGAATCGTCAGGATGCATCAACTTCGTCGTTGATAGCTACTATTTATTTACAGGTCATCCTGCATGGATAACAATAGAAATATAGTCAGGTGAATAGCATAAACGTAGCGCGTGCAATGTTGTGCATGTAGTATTGTCAATACTACAGCGTAACAACCTGTTGACCATGAAATCTGTAAACTCATACTTGTACATTGCTTAAAAAAAAAAAAGCAAAATTTTCAAAATATTTTTGTTAGTCATTATAAACCAAGCATTGTAATATAAACAAGCCCGTTGCCAAGGCAACGGATTTATAAGCAACGATACATTTATATTAAACCAATTTAGAAAAGGACAAAGAAAATAAAGAAGAAAGAAACCTAAGGATGAAGAACAACTTTAAAAGAAAATCAACAGGAAGAAGGTAAGAATAACTTTAAAAGGAAGAAAAGGTGGCTGTAGGCCTAACCTTACAGTTATCAACCAACATTTTCTACATCAATTACCAGATCCACCGACTTTAAAATGAAACCAAATTTTCAGAAGGGACTATTTTAACACCCAGGAACAAAATGAAACAGCTAAAAGAAGAAGGAATGAAGAAAATTTCAGGAAATTATAAGCAAAATTAAGAAAAGGTCAATAATTAAAAAACGAGTCGGTAGAAGGTTGTGAAAATTTTTAGGAAAAGACAGTTAATTATTAAGAAGAATTTGAAAAAGGAAAAGAAGAGAAAAACTACCCACATCAGATTGAAAAGCCAGCTCAAAATTTCAAAAATGAAGCAAGTTCCAAAAATGATCCAATTATAGAGGACGGATCCAATCCAAAGCAGTATAAATGATCTGAAGGTGTATATCACAAAATTTAAATGCTATTTTCGAGAAATGAAGGAGTCAAAATTAAAAAGAAAAGTTACAGAAAATTAAGATGACAATTTAGAAGAAAGAAGAAACTGAAGAAAGGAGAGAAAACACCAAAAAATATTAATATTTAGAAGTAAAACAAGAGACAACAGGAAAAAGAAACTCGAATTTGCTACCCATAATTCCGTGCGGAGGCAGTTTAGTCAGTCTATGCTGGGTTCTGGTAGAGGTGGAACCGGTGAGAGACTGGTCTCTGTTTTTTTGTTGAAATGTGTGAAAAGTAGTGAGTAAACAATTGAAAGTGAGTAAAAGTGACCGGTAAAAGATTGAAGGGATGTGGAGAGAGTGTGGAGTCCAATTTTTATGTTAAAAAGTAAAATTTATTGTATATATGTTTCAAGTGTGACGTCACAAGGTAGTATCCATTTTTGTATATAAATTTTTCAATATGGCCATTTCAATTTTTCAAATTTATAAAATTTATTTTAGTAAAGCCAATTTATTTATAACCATGTTTTAATTTCTTTTAATTTCCCCAAAATCTCTCTCAATGAAATTCAAATTTCAAAACCCATAGGCCTTGCGAACCCCAATAATACCTTTGGAGGTAAGTACCAATTATTCAGGATACAATAGTTATAAATAATAAGCTATTTAGAATCATACCGGGAAATAATTTTGTTTTTTTTTATTGGTACCGGTAACGTAAATTCCAAGAATGAAAAGAGTTATTTATGACATAGTTTTTTCCTTAGGAGCCTCACTCCAAATCAATATATAATTTTTTTTTTATCTATTCAATTTAATATAACTATAGTCACATCAACATCAAGCATAAAATAATCTAGCAGCATATTTAAAGGAGTTAAAGGCCAAATAATTTAAAATTTAAGGATCTCTGTGAATAAAGGCAGTCGATTGGTACAAAAAGCCGTAGAAAATAATTGATAATTTGGAAGCTGTTGAAGTTTACCTACATTATCCATGTAAACATCATTTCATATACGAGTATATTCATACATAGTCTACTGAATAGTATTCACTGTATCACAGAGATCATATCGCTTGCAGCTCGTAGACAATCCGCGTGGACAACCTCCATAGTCTACTGAACATCTCTGGTGAATACTATTAACATCATCAGAGAGATGATATCGCTTGCAGCTTGTGGACAATCCGCGTGGACAATCTCCAAAGTCTACGACACAACATATCCTGAAAACCTTCACTGGCCCTTAGCGTAATGCACCAACTGTTGTTCTATTCTCGAAATGCTCATGTAGGAATGTAGCTATACGAATATTTAAAAAAAATCATCCATAATAATGCACCATCAGTTGTACTAACGAAAACATTTACATTACTATACTTTGCTGCCATGATTGATGAGACTTGTGTGAAAAGGCATTTGAAAAAGATTAACTACATCAAGTTGGCTGGATAGTGCTGAGTTGTGACAGACAGCCTTTGCCACTGACTGTAGTAACTGGGATCGTGCTTGACTGTACACGAGCACGTGTTGACAAGAATCACGACCTCGACCAAGAGCAGAAGAGGTGGCTCTGGAAAAAAAAAAAGCTAAGACCAAAGTTGAATATCACGGTTTTTAACAGCGCGGCCCTCCTTCTGTTCGCTGTTTACTTTCCTACTTTGGACTAATGAAAGAAGATTCTCCGCCTCTCCTCCTTTCAGATCCCTGCTTTATCTAGGATATCCCCTCGATATGAATCCTAGCCAGCGGCTCTTCACTCAAAAAGACTTCTTTATTAAAAATGTATATGTAGAGAAAAGAGAGAGAAAAGCAGAAAAAAGTCATCAGGGAATCGCCCGCAATGTACTTCCCCAGCACGAATCAATTACGTGTTTGCTCTCCCTCTAAACTCAATAGACACTTGGGACTGGATTCTCATACCAAGTTTTGTGTCGATACGTTACATCGGCAGTTATTAGTTGAGTCGAGTGCTCCTTCCCTGATCCCCCACTTCCCTTTGACCGATTTTGCGAAAAGTTAGCAGGTCCGGTAAGTTTTGAACTTAAATATAAAATTTTATGTCAATTTATAGGTAGTTTTGGAATCAACTTCCCCTTTACTTCGTAGACCTAAAAGTCAGAAGTACCCAGAGTTTTTCCATTTTTTGGTTTTAGAACGTTTCTTAGATCTGATTGGATTTTGGTCGAAATCGGACGATAATTGAGATTGCGCTTATGTTCATGGCTGATTTGATTAATCAAATACAAAAAATAAAAGGACACATTTTATATGAAATACTATTTTTTTTAAGTCGTTCGGGTTGCGAGATACACCCCAAAAACCCGATACATTCCCGAAATGTCACCCTTACTTTTCGACGTTTCCTTGGTATACCCGAAAGTGGTTACTACTATCGAAAAATTGATCCGTATCAAAAAGTGTTCTTATTAAATTATGTTTAAAATAATATGTTTAGATTTGAGACAGAATCATAACGAGAAAATTTATAGCGCCTCAAAGAATAAAAAATAAATTTCTGTAGGAAATATTACAAAATAATTGTGTATCGTAAAAGTGGAACATATATTTCTATTATTATTAGTTTTTTAGAGAGGGAGGGAGAGAGGAAAGGAGGGAGGGAGAGAGGGCAGGAGGGATAGAGGGAAGGAGGGAGAGAGGGAGGGAAGGAGAGAGGGAGGGAGGGAGGATGTGAGGGAGGGAGGGAGAGAGAGAGTGGGTGGGAGGGAGGGAGAGAGATCTGTAATAGCGTCCTTTAATGGTCACATAAT
Source organism: Aradus depressus (assembly GCA_963662175.1). Taxonomy (NCBI): domain Eukaryota; kingdom Metazoa; phylum Arthropoda; class Insecta; order Hemiptera; family Aradidae; genus Aradus; species Aradus depressus. The sequence continues at coordinate 27,442,792 of OY759224.1, forward strand.
ATATTTCTACTTTCCCAGCTGTACGAAGTATAGGGGAAGTTATGTAATCGGTCAAAATTTCGATGCGGAGTTGCGACATGAGAATTTCATATTTTCCGACCTCTACATTCCAAATACAAAAAAAAAAAAATTGTCTGTGTTTGTGAACCCGATAACTCCCGATAGAATGAATATATCGACGCGAAATTTTATATGTGAATTCAGAACCCTTCAACGACAACATGTATAGTTTTTCAGGCAAATCGACCAAAGGGAGAGGATTAGGGGGGAGGCTTAACATAAATAACTGCTGATAGAATGAATGTATCACACGACATTTTATATGTGACCAAAACCACATAAGGACTTCACATATTGATTTTTGGCGAAATCGGGGATAGGGGAGGAGGATTAGGGGAGAGGCTGAACTCAAAAACTCTAATTGTTAGAGGGGAGGGGGGATGATAAGTGCTCAACTCAAAAACCCCAATAACTGCCGAGGTAATGAATGTTTCAACATAAAATTTCATGTTTAAAGTTAAAACCTGTGAAATTTCAGCGATATCGGCTAAAAGTAGGGGGGGGGAAGGGGGGGTTTCAATTCAAATATCCACAAAATTTAGTATGAATATTTCAGAGCCTTTGTGTAAGTCAACTGTTTAATATAAGAGCAAACGGTCGACTGGTTTTGGAGGGCGAGTGAAAAGGAAATCGATCAATTCGTTCTCGGGAAGTACATTACTGGTGATTCATCGGCGATTTTTTTGTTTTAAATGTTGTTAAAAGTAACTCAAAATGTCTAACGTCACTTTAGCTACATGTAACTGAACCAAATGGCTAATGTCACTTTAGCTACAAGTAACTCAAAATGTCTAACGTCACTTTAACTACATGTAACTCACCAAATGGCTCATGTCACTTTAGTTCGAATGTCGCTCGAGCTGGGGCACGTGCACATAGATTATTTTTTGAAATAGTCGAGTGAAGAAGAGCTTTCAGTCTAATTAATTAACCGTTATTAATTACAATGAAAGAGAGTGGTTTCTCGTGAAGTGGATTTCTCTGTATTGAACCATTCGCAATACAGAAAATGTCACGGGTTTCGCTCCGTAGAACAACGTGAAACATGTCAGATATACCCGGAGTCAATATGTGCCACTCACTCTCATTTCATGTGAGTCAGCAAATGCATTGTGATCCCTCTAATTGAACGTCATTGTTCCCTTTATGCAAACCTCACTGCACATGCACTTCAATATGAAATTTATTGTTCATCATGGTCTACAACGGATCTCACAAATTATAACCTGATGAGTGAAGAATTATCTTTAATCTTGTCCATAAAAAGCTAAACTGGACTCGCAATCAGTTTTATTTCCTCAGCTGTATGATGTATGGGGGAAGTTATGTAATTGGTCAAAAACCGAGGGAGGGAGGGAGAGCAGGAGGGAGGGAGAGGGGGAAGAAGGGAGGGAGGGAAGGAGGGAGGGAGGGAAGGAGAGAGGGAAGGAGGGAGGGAGGGAGGGGGAAGAGAGGGAAGGAGAGAGAGGGAGAGAGAGGGAGGGAGAGAGGGAGGGGGAAGAGAGGGAAGGAGAGAGAGAGGGAGGGAGAGAGGGAGGGAGGGAAGGAGAGAGGGAGAAAGAGAGGGAGTGAGAGAGGGAGGGAGTGAGAGAGGGAAGGAGGGAGGGAGGGAGGGGGAAGAGAGGGAAGGAGAGAGAGAGGCAGGGAGAGAGGGAGGGAGGGAGAGAGGGAGGTAGGGAAGGAGAGAGGGAGAAAGAGAGGGAGGGAGAGAGGGAGGGAGGGAAGAAGAGAGGGAGAAAGAGAGGGAGTGAGAGAGGGAGGGAGTGAGAGAGGGAAGGAGGGTGGGCGGGACGGAGAGAGGGAGGGAGGGGAGGAGAGAGGGAAGAAGAGAGGGTGGGGGGAGGGGAGGAGAGAGGGAAGGAGAGAGAGAGGGAGGGAGTGAGAGAGGGAGAGGGAGGGAAGGTGAGAGGGAGAAATAGAGGGAGTGAGAGAGGGAGGGAGTGAGAGAGGGAAGGAGGGAGGGAGAGAGGGAGGGAGGGGAGGAGAGAGGGAAGGAGAGAGGGAGGGAGAGGAGGAGAGAGGGAAGGAGAGGGGAGGGAGGGAGGGAGGGAAGGAGAGAGGGAGGGAGGGAGGGAGGAAGAGAGAGGGGGGGAGAGAGGGAAGGAGAGAGGGAGGGAGAGAGAGGGAGAAAGAGAGGGAGAGAGGGAGGGAGAAAGAGAGGGAGTGAGAGAGGGAGGGAAGGAGGGAGGGAGGGAGAGAGAATGTATTAATACTAAACTTCTTACGTAAATTCTAGGCCTTATAAGGGGGAGTGCATCTAATAATTTTCTGTGAAATTAGACGAAGTTGAGGGGAAATCAGAGATGGCTAAACTCAAAAATCCCAATAACTGCAGATGTAATGAGTGCATCGATTTGAAATTTTATATTTAAATTCAAAACATCATATGGATAGATAATAATGTCTCATGAGGGGAGGGGGAGACTAGAAAAGAGGAGCTCGACTTAAATACCGTAATAACGGCCGATGTAATGAATGTATTAATAATAATAATAAATTTATTTCAGTTAAACCAATACATGGTAATAGGATTTTTCAAAAGAATTTATACATTAAGATAGCTTATAAATTAGATATATAACTACTTGAGTCTAACAAATCTATGATAAGTAGTAATAACAAAACTATTAAAAAAAAGTAAAAAGAAGAAAAACATTTTATTTGGACCAGTACTAAGTATGTACTTTACACAAAATGAGCAAATAAACATGAAAATTATAATTAAAACAAAAAGTCTTGGTACAGTCTTGGTTGCAGCCTGCGAGCTACAGGCTGGCCGAGACTGTAGTGAACCGCACCAGAGCAGGTTGGCAGACCTTCATGGAAGCTTCGGGTGAGTTTCTCAATGTGGGCTGCAAAAGGAGCAACTCCCAGTTCCCGATGGATTTGGGTGTTCCTGATAAACCAAGGTGCTTTCACCGCTATCCGGAGGACTTTGTTTTGGAATGTTTGTAATCGTGTTATGTTAGTGTGGCTAGTGCAGAACCATACGGGGCAAGCGTAGGTTAAGAGTGGAAGTATTAGTGTTTTGTAAAGTAAGGATGTGCATGTGTGTCTGAGTGGTGTATTCCTGTTTATGAGTGGGTAGATGAGCCTGAGTCGTGTGTGTGCTTGTTGGAGTTTTATGTTGATATGTAGGCGCCATGTTAGTCTTGTGTCAAGGTGCACTCCAAGATAGCGCACACCCTGGTCTTTAGGATTCCATGGAATTGGGAGTTGGTCGATTTGCAGCCTTCTGAGGTGTTCTATCGAGAAGCGGCGTAAAGCGAACACCTTCGCCTCCGTCTTCCCTCCGTTCAACTTAAGCTTCCATTTTCCAAACCACTGGCCGATCTCATCCACCTGGATTTGTAGGGAGTCGATGGCCGCTTCCAGATCTATGTTTTGGCTGAGGATCAACGTGTCGTCAGCGTAAGTCGCCAGGGTTGCAGAGACTGGTTCTGGCATGTCGTGACAGAACAGATCAAACAAGAGTGGACTGAGGATCGCACCTTGTGGGACTCCCGCTGATATCTTCTTTCTGGAGCTCAGTGTGTTGTTCACCCTTATTTGGAATGTTCTGTCACGAAGAAAAGAGCTAATGATGTTCTGGATGTATTGCGGAGGCCAGGTCTGTTTTAATTTTAATAGCAAGCCCTCGTGCCAGACGGTGTCGAAGGCAGCTGCGACGTCCAAGAAGGCTGCTACTGTGTACTGCTTCCGCTCAAAGCCCCCCACAATGGTCTCAGCAACTCTCTGTAGCTGATGGACGGCTGAGTGGTTTGATTTAAACCCAAACTGGTGGGCAGGGATGGTCCCTGCAGTCTCCAGATGACGGAGGAGCCTCTTGTGAATTATTTTCTCAAGAAGTTTTGAGAGGCTATTTAAAAGGCTTATTGGTCTATAGCTGCCTGGATCGTTTTTTGCCTTACCTGGCTTGTGAAATGTTAGAACAACGGCGTTTTTCCAGTCTGCAGGAAAGTAGCCGTGGCGAAGACAGGCGTTGAACACACTTGCCAGGTAGGCTATGCTCTTCGGAGGAAGCTTCTTCAGCACCAGGTTGGGGATGATGTCTTCACCGGGGGCCTTCTTGATGTGTAGTCGTGTAATGTGGGCGTGTATTTCTGATGGTGTGGTATGCTGAATGGGTGCTTCGACTGTGTGAAGTGTATTTGAGAGGTATGATTCAACTGTGATGAGTGTTTCATGATCGTCAGCGTCTGACATTGTGAATTTATTTTCCAAATGGGTCGCCAGTAATTCGGTTTTCTCTTTGTCAGTTGTGGCAGTCATTTGTCCGTCAGTTAAGATGGGTAGGGGTGTCCTTTGGTTTAGAAGTCGTCGTGTCTCTTTCCATAAGTTGTTGTCGCCCGGAGTCATATCAGTCAAGTATTTTCTATAGTTCGCGATTCTGTCTTTGTCAAGTTCCCATCGTATGCGTCGGGTCAGGCGATTCAGTTCTCTTTTCTCAAGGGGATCTCTTGTTCTTTGCCAGTGTTGTCGTAGTGTGTTCTTTGTACGGATCATATCCATTATGTGTGTTGGTGTCTTGTTGTGGAATAGGTGTCGTTTGTCAGTGAAATGTCGGTATGTTGCTTCATGTACTGAGGTATGTATGGTTTGTGTGAACGTCCTAACTGCATTGTCAATGTCGTCCGTCGTGCTATAATGATGGGGGACCCCGAGACAGTTCATTCCGTCTTCAAACGTGGCCCAGTCGATCTTCCCCGTGATCAACCTTGGAAGATATTCCTCCTTCTGTGGCCGTGCTAGGAAGGTGCAGATAACTGGGAGATGGTCTGAGTCTAAGTCGGTCAGTGTCTCGTGAAACAGGGGCAAGTTAAAGTTGTGTATCAGTCCTATGTCCAGTATGTCGGGTTGGTATGTTCGTTGAGTTGGGTAGAATGTCGGTTCGTCAGGTGTCGATATTTGTATCCCCAGGTTTTCTGAGATGGATTGTAGTCTAGTCCCGTTGTTATTCTGTCTTCTGCATCCCCATAGCGTGTGTTTGCTGTTGAGGTCCCCGATCATTATAGTCGGTAGTCCTGTGAAAATATGTTCGGAGTCAGTCTGTACCAGTCTTGTGTTCGGTCGATGGTATGCTGATATGATGTTGAGTGTGCCGGAGAGTGTGGTGAGGGTGACTCCAACTGCCTCCAAGTTCTGGAGAGGGGGAATGTTAATCTGTGAATGTTTCAGGTGTCGTTTGATGAAAATGCCAACACCACCGAAACGTGTCGGTCGGTCCAGTCTATATGAACAGTAGCCAGAGAGTTTGAGTTTGTCTGTCGGTTTGAGGTGGGTCTCAGTTATGCATGCAATGTCGACATTATATCGTGATAAAAAGTTGGTTAATGACGGTTGCCTTATCTTTAAGCCGTCCGCATTCCAGTTTAATATAGTTAAATTTTGAAAAGTTCCCAGATTAGGGTTTGCCATGATTCATCGAAAAAAGGTTAGTGAATAAATTGGATAAGAAAGCTTGGATGTGGGGGATGAATGGTTTGATGAGGTTCATGATGAGTCCAGTCAGGTCAGTCGTTGCCTCAGAGCTAATTCCATTGTTTGCAGTATTAGGTTGCGGTGGTGTTGGCCTACTTCGATTTTTGTCAAACCAAAAGTTCGTAGGTGGTTTGGGCTCCGGGGAGGTAGGTGCGTATGGTGGTGTATTGGGTGTGTTGGCTGAATGTGCGTGTGTGTGTTGCGGAGGTTGATTAGTATTAGTGTGAAATGTTTGGCTTGCGGTGGTGCCTGCGGAAGCTGACTGTAGTTGCCGTTTCGGTGGTCGTTTCAGACAGCCTCAAAAGTTGGCGGTATGGTCGCCCCCACAGTTGGCGCACTTTGGTTTGTCAGTTTTTTGGAAAGGACAAACTTTATAATGGTGATTCCCTGCACACTTAACGCAGGTCGACTCAAGGCGGCAGTAGTTCTTGGTGTGCCCGAATTTTTGACAGTTCATGCATTGAGGAACGTGCAGGGACCGGCGTCTTTCCTCCACGTGGATCCGACTGTAATATAGTTTTGTAAGTGAAAATATGGCTTTTCCCTGATCGTTATTAGTTAGTTCGACTGCGCACAATGGCGTGGGCATTTTGTCTCTATTGTGCAACCTGGTGACCGAAATAACTGGGTAGTGAGGGAGCAATTCATTTTTGACGTCTTCTTCACTGAACGCGTATGGCACACCTCGGAGAATCACCGATACATTTTTAGTTTCTGGATTAACATAAGTATAATAGTTAATTTTATGCGTATCGTAGAATTTTGTCAGGGCCCTAAAATCGTCTGACGAGGTCGCTTGAATTTTAATTTTTTCTTTTAGGCATTGTTTGGTTTCAAACGGTGATGTAGCCACCTTTAATATGTCAGCTGTTATTTCTTTTAGGTTATTGTAACCTACAATAAAAATTGGAGGTATTTTAATTTTTTTACTATTTTCGGAATTTGAATCGGCCGGTTGGGGCTTGGAAGTGTCTAAATTGGTTAGAGCGGAATACCTGTTAGAAACTATGACTGGTGAGTTGTAAGATTTATACCTCTTGGTGACGGCGAGGTGTGAGGCGGGTGTCTCCTGGTCAGGCTGGTCTAGGGTCCTCTTCTTGCCGCTAAGGCCTGGATGGTCAACGGCCATCGATGCTGTGGCCAGGGGCTGGTGTGGTACCTGTTTGATGTTACTTGGCTGGCTGTGGCTGGCCGTGGGTACTGGTGCACTCTCTTCAACCCAGGAAGAGCGCGCCCCGCTGCAACTCATTCCGTTTGGTGAAAAGGTCCTCTCCCTGATACTTTTCACTGTTTCACGTTTTTACAAACACAGTAAAAACCGCACTATTAATTATTTTTTTTGAAGAGCAATTTTATAACACTATTTTTGTTTAACGTGAACTAAAAAAAAAAAAAAAAAAAGTAAAAAGAAATAAAAAAAAACTGTATAAATAAATACTTAAAAATATATAAGTATATAAAAAAATATTAATATATAGATACATTTATAATAAGTAGATACATTTTTCAATTTAATAAAAATTAAGATACCTAACTATTTTTCAAAAACTCTTGTGAAGTGTTATCCCAACGATGTTTCGGGATGTTCTTACGTCCCTTCATCAGGTCCCAATGTGTGAGATATAGAAAAAAAACAAAAAAACAATGTAACTATAACAATATATATATATATATATATATAAATAAATTATAAATGAATAAACAGAATATTATATGGCCCTGCAGTCGATGCGACGTTAAATAAAAAAAAATAAATAAATAAAATAAAATAATATTATAAATGAATAAAGGAAATAATAAAAACACATTAAATAATACACCAAGAAAAATAAAATAAATTAGTACACAAATAGTGAAAAATAGTGATTAAACTTGATAATAGTGATTAAAATTCGACTGACTTTTATGTTTTTTTTTGGCTTTATGTACGGTGCATATTAGCCATGTCAATGTGTTATATATAATTATTTAAGACATCCATGGCCCCGGGAGGGAGTTCTATCTACGAAATAAAACTCACTCCCGGACGGGATTCGAACCCGCAAACCATGGTGAGACCATGCGACCAAAGCCCTACGCTCTAGCCCGTACGGCCACCATGGCCCCCGACTTTTAAGTTGTGGAGGAACTCTGCCTAAAAAATAAAAATGAAAGCTTTGTTTCAAATAATGTTTTTGGATATGAAACAAGATTCTTTATTGTGGTTATTTTATTCTTTTTGAACAGTGAGAATAAAATTCCGTTTCTGTGTTAAGGGTGGCCTCTAACATAAAAATTTTTAGTATATATATATATATATATATACTAAAAATTTATCCGGATCCAATTTCTCACCGATTACGTAACTTCCTCTCCGATATTTACTGTGAGAACTTTGCACTTGATGGGCTTTGGATGGACTTGAGCGGTTTCATGATTTTGGCTATTTCCTTATGAACTACGATAGAGGTGTTGGTTTGTGGTAATAATTCACTGTCGAAAATGTCTAGGAATTATTAACGGTTACGCTCAGTGAAGCATAAGTGATGATTCGAGCGATAATCGTTATCATAAGTGATGATTTGAGCGATAATCGTTATTCGCATTCCCTGCCCGAACAAGAACTAATGGAATATACTGTATATTTTGTTTATAAATATAAATTGTTTATAATTTATGTAAAATTTGCATTAATTCATTCCTATGCAGAGAATTGATACAAACATTTATCAAACTCCTTCATTAGACTCAATATCGAAATGCAATCAGAGCAATTGAAATAAATAAAGTGAATTGTACCTATCCGTCTGCAGCGGTGATTGAATTCTTGTTTATTGCAGTCCAATGAATTTTTAATAGACCCAGATTTGAAAATGTTACGGTGGAGTGAATAATTTGTAGTCTTGCAATTATTCCACAATAAAAAAATATTGTAAAAGAAATTGCTTCTCTCGCTGATTCCCTAAACTGTGCGTCAGATTTGTGATTAGGATCTTCAGAATTCTTGTGATGAATGATCATTACCTGATTGATAATGATATATAGCAACAAATTTAGAGAAATTCATTAAAAATATTTAAACAAAGCTGAACAACACTTTAAAACTTATTTATAAACATAAATTAACCTTTGTACAGTTCTCACTTTTAAGAACTAGATTACTTTTCCAAAAAAATGAATATGGAACATTTTTGCTATGAAACAATTTTTCAACAGGACTAACCGTTCTCCCGTAAATCAAGGAAACGCCTGAAAACATGTGTTTCAAAACATTTCGGGACTGTTTTCGGCATGTATCTCACAAACCGGACAACCTGCGAAATTTTTTTTTTTTTTTTTTTTTAATAAAAATTTGAACGTTTATTTGGTTTATTTACAATCAGTTAAAATAAAAAATAAAACTATAAGTAAATTTGATGACAGTGACTATATAAAAAAAACAATAATAATAATAATAGTAATAATAATGTAGAAAATAGTAAAATATAAACAAAAATAAATATAAAATAAATAAATATATGAAATACGTACAAAATAAATAAATATATAAAATATGTACAAAATAAATAAATATATAAAATGTGTACAAAATAAATAAATATATAAAATATGTACAAAATAAATAAATATATAAAATATGTACAAAATAAATAAATATATAAAATATGTACAAAATAAATGTAAAAATTAAATAGCTTTCAGCTCGAGACCCCTCGAAACACCCCCGATTATCTGCCATCCCAATTCCTCCAACTTAATGGAGGCAGGGGAGGCCACAGGGGGCTGAGTGATCCCCCCGCCATCTTCTTCTACGCTGGAGGTAGATCAAGAAGGAAAGAAGAGCTGAAAGTACGAGTTCATGAGGGGAGAAGCTGGTCACTACCTGTTATATATGCTATCTTAAGCTAACAGGTCTCTCGGCCAGCACCGCCTCAGCCTTCTGGGAGGATTATCTGGGTGGGAGCGGGAGGACAAGTGTCGAACGACGGGATTGACATGGAAGGAGAGGTTAGAGTGGAATTTGGAGAAGCGGGACTTGATGAGGTCAATAACAAAAGGAATTTTAAGGTCATTATGGAGAAGTAAGGTTGGACACATAGAAGGGTGCATCGACAATTGTTAGGACTTTGGATTGGAAGGACTGGATACGCTTGATGTTAGATGGCTTAGCACAACCCCATAGTTCCAGTCCATATGTCCAAATAGGTCTTATTATAGTCTTGTAAATGGTCAGTTTGTTTTCAATAGAAAGTCTGGATTGTCTGCTGAGCAGCCGGTAGAGCAGGCCAAACCGTCTGTTTGAATAATTATATTTAATTTAATTTAATTATATTTAACATAAAATATGCAATTTAGGTTTCTTTACAACTTTTACTTGTAAAAATGTTTGGTTACGACATAAATCTGTGATCACAGGGAATAAATTGGTAAGTCTATATTCGTAACTTTTTTACTTGTGCATTAATCGTGTAAATCCAGTTTTTTGAATAAATAAATTATGTTTGCATCAATATTAATCATATACCTTCTAAAGTAGGAGTCTTCTAGGAGTGAATAAAAATGAATATTGTTAATCCTTTCTTGGATTTTCCCTTAGTTACCTAATCATTCCCCATCACTTACCTAATTATTTACCATACTTTTTGAAATACTTGGGAGTGATGCCTCTCTAAAGTTGAGTAAATTGATTTTACCGAAAACACCCTCTTCACTTGGAATAGGTGAATAGATGGTTAAATGCAGTTATCTCGTAAATGATTCCTCAAAGAAGTAGATTAAATTGATTTAACCTAGTACATACACAATTTTACGAGATACCAAGAAACCAACATCTTTATAATTCCGAAAGTATTAGAGTCCTGAGCTCCCAACTTCTTCACAGTGCGCAGATGGCTTGGGTGATGATCACAGTATACTTAATTCATTTTGGCCATTGTACGACGACAACATATTCCCTGTGAGAAGTAAATCTAATCAGACCTATGTTGGCACGTAATTTTTTACATTCCAGATTTCAAGTTTAAAGCTACAATCGTTTCGGCGTTAGAGCGCTCACAATCACATACACACTCACAGACAGATATGAAAATGACCAAAACTTATTTTAGGGACCATTAAACGTGAAAATTGGTCGAAATCTCGATCTCGGATTTTCTTTTGATTAGAATATTCTCATTAACACCATTTTGCTGTTGGCTGCAGCTGGTGTTGAAGGTGGCGGAGGCTGCAACACTTGGCGTTGATGGGCATCCGTGTGAAGTCGAAATGCTGGTTGGAGACGGACCCTTACTTATTGTTCCGTTTTAGGTCGATTGGAGAGTGTTCCGCTTGGAGAGACGTCGTCAGCCCTCACAAACACTAGCGAAGTAGCTTCTACATCAAGACTTCATGGTCTCCGTGCTGTATCGTCAGGACAGGTTGAAACTTACACAGTACATGAGCTTGTCAACACAATCGCTAGACTCCATTGCCCCCTTGGCAAAACAAGAAATTAAGATGGTAGCACAATAACAGTCCCATAGACGAACGCGGCGGATGTTGCTACAAAATCTCTGCTGGCAGTAACGAAGGGACATCGATTTCGACCTCGTACAAAGCCGTCTGCCTCATGCAATCAGCCATCTCAAACACAAATGTGGCTGCGGGCAGTGAATGATGTTTGCACAGTTCTCGAGCCATATCATAACAGTTCATAGCTAAGACATCGTATTCTTGAGGTAAAAAAATCGCTGGGCCCATATGTTGGACTTCTTGCGAAGCAGCAACGCAGTCCCGTAGACGAACTTTCCAGAGCAGGCTGCCCTGCAGACTTGGATAGTATTGCTCAATACTGCAGAGTGTCTAACTGTATAATTATTACAGAAATAATGTAATAAATCATATCTGTGAAGAATCGCTTTGACAGAATTCCGAGGCCCTCAGGTTTCTCTATCTGGAAGGAAAAAATCTAGAGTCAATTTCAGGTTTCCCTTTAAGACCCCCACCGTAGCTAATTAAACCTAGTCGATAACATTTAGGACTCCCACAGTATAGGGCTTATTATCACCAGAGCGAAGAAAGAGCTCTCTGGTAGTAGGCGATATGACCTAGTTAAAACCCGGGCATGAGTCTGAACAAATTAGTAACATTTATTTTCTGTGCATTTCGTATTCTTGTATTACCTGTATTTCTGTTTATTTGATATAGCTTTTCCTTTTTTTTTTTGTCTTCTTTTCCCTGATATGACCAAGATTTCCCAGTCGGCGAGAAAAATCCCAAGTTTTCCCCAAAGTGTGAGGTGGGTTGGGGTTTTTTCTCTGGAGAGCAGATAAATATCATTCCAGATGACTGGGTTGTTTCAAGCATTCAAGCTCCTCTCTGCTCCTCTTGATAAACGACATAGTCTGTATGGCCGGGTGTAAATCAGACCCAGTCTAGAACTGTAGAGAAGGTCACACCAGAGCATACATCCCTACCCTCTCTATAGATGCCACTAACCCGGCATCCAAACTCGATCTCATTAAATAAACATCACTTATCCGGAAAATAAAGAAAACGTCGACTCTTCTCTAGGAAAGGGAGAAAAGAACTCTTCACTCATCTGGACATATATAACTTTTCTTGACCTTATACGCATAGACATAAAACTGGAGAGATAGAAAGAAGAGTAACACCTCCTCAACTCTAGAGAGGGGGTATGTTTGTCTGCCCTCACGCAATCTGTGCTGTTATGATTCATGGTGAATAGAAATAACATACATCTCCACATTCGTGAAATTAAAAATGTTTGTGTCATTATTTGTTTTATTCAACAGGTTGCAGAATAAAGATATAGTCTGATCTCTAACAGAATTCACTCTGGAGTAGGAACAGGAAAAACTCCGTGGGGGCTGAAGGAAGGTTACCGTTTGGATTGTAAACTGGTTGAACTTACGTTAAGTCGTGGCTGAAGATGGTTGCAATATCGAAAGTACTCCCATATATTTTATATATCTTGTTAAATTCACGAAACACGCTGAACAGTCGACTCAAAATACTCTACGGACTTCTAAATGGATCAAAATTAGACATGAAACAAAAACGAAACTGTTACACTTACTGAGAACATTATGTACATACGGATCACAGATATACGGTTCAGCAAAAACATCAAACGAATTCAGGCGTTTCAGTCAAAAATCTCAGACTGACAACACAGTGCCTACTGTACATAAACAACAGAACACTTCATAACGATCTTATGATACACACAGTACCAGACACAATTCAAACTACTTACATACGTTTTTTTAGAAAACTTTACACATATACAAACCGAGAAATACGTACTTTATCTTCACAACACTTACCACAAAACCCTCCACGAAGGTTGAAGAGAAGATGGAACCGCGACTTGCTGCCTCCTTAAATCCTATTCGTTCTTAATATTTTTTATTTTTTACATTATTTTCCTTTACTTTTATCATCTCTCTTACCCATACATCAAAATTGTCTTTCAATTCCTTTTTATTTATTTTTTTTTTTTTCCTTGTCCTAATAATTAATATAAATTTTCGTCCCGAGGACCTACCACTGGGTGGCCTTCCTCTCACATGCCATTCACGCCAACATACCCATACCTACCAACATAGATACTGGTTGTTGCACCCTAGCAGCAGTTGCATCTTTCTAAATAAAAGACAAAAAAATAACATTATTTTTTTTTTTATATTTTCAATTGTTCTGATGAATGGATACTCTTGATGATTATAACAATATGAACGGGATTCGAACCCTTGACCCCCCAGTAAAGTTACCCTCTCCAACAAGAAATCTCTCCCTTATTCTATGCCTTTTCCTCCAGTATTCAGAATGGATGTTTGATTTAAAAGGGTAGAAGGCGCCTGTTTAATCAGGTTCTCTGTCTCGCTAATTAAGTCATGAATAGAGAATGGAAAGTCGACATCATTATACATTCTGTTCGGGTCGGTTCTCCAGTTCTTCTCTCCAGTTCGCACAAGACACCAGTCTTACCACCTTACCCTCATTGTTAATTTTAAGTTAGGCCAATATGTACCTTCAACTTCTTCAAATACAAAGATAATAAATAAATGTAAATTTAAGGTAAACTACGAAATTTACTACAGTTTGAAATAAATTCCAATTTCCTTTATTTATCAGGGTTTACAACCGATCTCACAAGTAATATCCTGATAAAGAGCTGTGTTTAATTTTGTTTAATACTGGCACAAAAAAAAACAAATTGAATATTGTGTGTCACAACGTTTTAAAGTTCTTGACAATATAAATTTTTGTGGTACGCTAATCTATCAAACTCTTATTCTTCCTAATTTACCAAGAATAAATAGACATTACAATTCAGGGTTACCATTTCAATAATAGATACAATAAAAAATAAGTCATTGAATCATTGGCTTTGTACTTCTCAGCACAGATTAATCAATTAAGTTTCCGCTCTCTCTTCAAAGTTAATTGACCAATTATTTCTGTTAATTTCTGTGTGTATGTGAACACAATAACTTCCGATAGAATGAATGTATCGACACGAAATTTTATATGTGTGTATGCAGAGACCTCTAAGGATGACATCTATTGATTTTCAGCTAAATCGGCCTAAGAAAAAGGGAGATTAGGGGTGAGTTTATCACAAAAACTGTAATAACTGCCATTGTAATGAATGTAATGACACACAATTTAGTATGACGTTTCAAAAGTCATATAATTCCGGTTTAGGCCGCTCGATTAATTTTGGAGGGGGAGCGATAACGTAATTAATTCTCCATATGTGATAGTGTAGCGGAAAAGGACAACTAGCGCTTTAACCGCTGTGCTGTATGGGTGGGATGAACCACTGATGATGACGCTGTTGCGTTGAAAACCGGTTCTGGTCTATAATAAAACAGTGGGAAGATAACGTCTTTTATTTCTATGATAAATCTCGTCCCACAACATCTTACTATCACATATGAATAGTTGCTAGATCGTTTCGTTAGAGGGTTGTGCATACACGAGTGACGAAAGAGCGCTCTGGTAGTAGGCGATATGACCTCGTAGTTAAAGTCCGGGCATGAGTCATAAAACCTAACCTAACCTAATATTATATAATATATATTATAATATAATATATTATAGGTCAGTCAGCAGTGTTGTACTTCCCCGTACAAAGTTTAGAGGAAATTATGTAATCGGTGAGAAATTTAATGTAGACTTTTCACCGGAACTTCATGTGTTCCGACCAATTTTCTTTTTTTTTTTTTTTTATAATTATTGTAAACTTTATTATTCTATACATGAATATTATAGTTGGGCTGTCTATAACAATAATACCTAGGCCAATGGCCTAATTAACATGAGATATGAACTAGGGTACCATTCATTAATTGCCCTGAACAAGTAACTTTAAACTTTATAAATTAAACATAATATAGGGAGGAGAAAAAAAAAAAATTTAAACTAAAAACTATGTCCTCTATATGTGGCGTCTCTTTTCAAAACCGGCCATCTCCAAAAAACAAAATTTTTCAGAAAATGAAAAAAACCTGTATTTTCATAACCGTTGTCATTATTCTCTTGAAATTTTTTTTTATGATATCAGTTAAGCCAGAAATTAACGGTAAGCACTTGCAGGAATTAAAAAAATAATTAGGTAGACAGTTATTAATTAATTAATTTTTGAGTTGGCCGGTTTTGAAACGAATTGTGTGGATATGCCCGGTTTTGAACCAAACATTTTGGAAAATTGGTAGTTTTTTAGTCATAAAATTGGTTTTTTTGGTCACTCACACAAAGGAGCCATGGTGGCCATGCGGGCTAGAGCGTAGGTTTTTAGTCGCATGGTCTCACCTTGGTTTGCGGGTTCGAATCCCGTCCAGTAGTGAGTTTTATTTCGTCGATAAAACTCCCTTGGGGCCATGGATGTCGTACATAATTATGTAAAACACCATTATAAGAGTCATGGCTAATATGCATCGTACATGAGGCCAAAAAATTTGAAAAAATCACACTAGGAAAGTAATAAAAACTTTTTCGAACAAAATAAACGAAATTTATTATTTTTGGTAACTATAGTTACATTGACTTTTTTTTTTTGGCAACATTTATTACAACCACATGTGGTAACTTAGTTTCAATGACGAGAAGTCCACTAAATAAAAAAAATTAGAGGATGTTGCCAACTTCTTGGTATAGATCGATACCAACTATAGATCCAGAACATTGAATATTCATTTCAGACTCATCCTCAGCTGCAGCATTTAAATTTTTGTAGAAATGAAGCTGTTCATTTTGGCCCCATTGATCGCCATAATGTTTGTTTGAAAGATAGAATAGATAGAATGTAACAGAGCTGTTATCAGTCAGAGCGCCCTAGCGGTCGCTGATGACAACTGGAGTTGGCCGGTTTAGTTCACAACCTTAAACTTCAACACATCATTTTATACGCCAAATGACCGTTTTTGAACAAAAAAATTTACCATTCGATGCAGGGCATGATGAAGAATAAGTTAAAAAAAAAAAAAACTGTTTTCTCATTTTTATGGAGATGGCCGGTTTTGAAAAAAGACGACTCATATGTGTGTGCCTCTGAGAACACTAACTGTGATAACTCTCGATATAATGAATGTGGATGATACCTACTGATTTTTAGCCAAATCGACCAGAGGGAAGATGTCTAAAACCAAAAAAGGTTTGGAGGCACAGCGAACAATTTTGACATTATTTTCTAATGCAATGATGTCAATTTGAAATCGATTTAAGATATGGGAAGGAGGGAGGTTGATCTGTAAAAACGGGGTTGGTATAAGTAACTCTTGTTATGGTCACATGACATATTTTTCTTATTATATACAGAATGACTTTAATATAAATTTTAATAAACTGAAACCCCAAGTCTGTGTGATAGAGAACATTTTTCTTACTTTTAACGTTATGAAAGGCCGGAGCAGACTGTCGTTGGTACCTCATGGTTATTATATTTTCCTAAATGTCATAATAAACCTTTCAAAGTCTTGGCAAGTCTAATATCTTCATAAGTCAACAAAATTTTTATAGAATTACCTCTCAGGGTACTTTTATCTTTTCTCATTATTCTTCATAATATGTTGGTTGGCAATGTTGTCACCTATTAGGCAAAGGACGGTCTATCGTGCCTATGGTTCTTAGTCAATTGGCAACACTGCCATTGATGGCCACTAGCATCTCTTCTGTAGGTTCAACAGACTGACAAAGGAGAAGACTATAGTGCCCTTAAGTCATGGTTTTGTCTATAAGAGGCGTCAGGAACTTAAGCGGATGAACTCCGCAATGTTGTCACCTAGTAGGCAAGGGATGACCTATCCTGCCTGTAGGCCTTAGTCAATTGGCAACACTGCCATTGATGGCTACTAGCATCTCTTCTGTGGGTTCAGTAGACTGACAGAGTAGAGAAGACCTATTTCGTGGCACCTCTTACATACGCTATAGTCAAATATTACAACATGAAAGATCTTTCTTATACCAACCACTGTATTACAGATTCATTTCAAACTGACATTACTTCATATAAGAATGTCACTTTCAGAATTACTTTCAAATACCCAGTAATGTCAGTTTGAAATGAATTTGAGAGGTGGGAGGCAGAGAAATCGTTTTCAGATAAAAAATAATATATTTCAGAATTCGTTGCTGTGCATTTCAATTTAAAGATTACTTAGAAATATTTTCCATATTTTTTAGTTGGAAATTTATTAAGGAACATTTTTTGTCAGAAACAATCTAACATCTAAAAAAAATAGGATTCAAATAAACATTTTTGGATAATTTTTGGCGTATATCTTTTTATTTATTTTTATTAAAATATTTAATTTTTTTATTATCACAAGTCCTAGAAGAAAGCTGTTAGGATGCAACTTCGGAGTGGAAAACTGATTTGTTTTATTGTGAAGAGTCTAGTAACTTCTAGTAACTTCAAGGAGAATAAAAATTCTACAAATGTTCAATTATTGAGAGTTTTAATTAAAAAGTTTTTTACGAACATTCCCACAAACATCATGAATTACGGTTTACTGTTTTTAATTATTTATTTCTCAGTGGGGGAAGTTGAACAAAATAGTGGTTGAGAGAATACTGGAGAGTAGGATAGAGGAGCCTTGAATGCAGTTAGTGCAGTTTTCAGGACAAACAAGAGAATGCACCAACTTGCCCTTATCCCTTCTTATTGGATCCCAGGTCATTGTGGCATTAAGGGTAACGAATCAGCTGATATGTATGCCAGGCTGCTAAAAAGAACTGCTCACATCTTCTTGTACTTGATTGCATTTCTTCTATTAAGGAAAAAGGCTGGATCAAATGGCAGGTTCGGTGGCTCGGAATGACCGATAATAAGCTGAGGCTCATCAAAAGCTCCGTTAGAGGCTGGAATACTTCAATGAGAGATCTTTTCCAGTACCTCCTAACTAGGGATGGCAACGATATATCGATATATATTCGAGTACAGATTTATTTATTTACATGGACGGTGGACCAGCCGACCAGGCGGAGTGTTGCTTATTTATATCGATAGTCCGAAATCCCAGCCATATTCCAAAAAATATTTACTTTATTTAAATAATGATTATTTAAATTTTATGATTAATGATTTGATATACACAATAATATCAAACTGGGTGAAACTGCTCTATGTACAGCAGGCGGATAAAAAGGTTCATTAACGGCTCTTGCAGTGGCTTCCTCTTGACGACCTCTTTCTCGCTTCAATCTCCCTCTCAGCATTGCTACCTTCTCCCACCGTGCATCCTATGATACTCAACTCTCTTGAAGTAGGCTAGTTGTTCTGATGCTAGATTCGAACGCCCCACTCGGCACAGTCCTGGTACTCAATGGCTCTTGCACTGACTCTGGCTTCCTCTTGACGACCTCTTTCTCGCTTCAATCTCCCTCTCAGCATTGCTACCTTCTCCCACCGTGCATCCTGTGATATTCAACTCTCTTGAAGTAGGCTAGATGTTCTGATGCTAGATTCGAACTCCCAACTCGACACAGTCCTGGTTCTCAATGGCTCTTGCACTGACTGGCTTCCTCTTGACGACCTCCTTCTCGCTTCGTTCTCCTTCTCAGCTACCTTCTCCCAAGGTGTATTCCCTTCGTTGGCTGCTCACTCATATGTGACTAACAGGCCTCCTTTATTCTTTTTATAAAGAGCAAAGATCGACCCTGGACTTTTTTCGTCTCCCACCTTACCCATCCTATTAAACACTGAAGCGAGCTTCCGTTATGGAATGATGTGAAAGCCGAAGGATGTCAGAAGAAAAAATAACAGGTTAAAATCGAAGAAAAAATGTTTTAATGTTATTCGTGTGGTGTGGACATAAGGCAAGACATTTCTGTTTCTGTCTTCAACTCTGCCAATTGCTTTTTCACTCAATTTTAATCAGAAGGCTAAAATTTGGTACATATGCTTCATTTCAGTGCCAATACAATTTACAAAAATTTCTACAAACTGAATGATTTGAGGGATTTCAGTTGAGATGGGGACCTTGCCCAGAGAGCACGTCAAAACACTCTCTTGTTTTTTATATTTTTTGTTCAGAATTCAGTGACCTACTGAAGTGAAGTTCCATAGAGGTTTAATAAGAAGTGTAAATAGATGTGAGTGGAGACATTGGAAAGAATTCTGGATTTGATACCAATCGGTGACGGTCACTGGTACTTAGATATTAGATTTAAAGATGTCCTCTAATTTTTTTTTTCTTTTTTTAAAGTCTATCATATCTTTTTTTTCAGACGTTTGCTGATATATGTGAGAACGGTTGTTTCAGTGAAAAAATCGTTTATTACAAAAAGTGTGCTTCCTTGCCCCCAGCCTGTACTATTCAGGCACTCGTTAAAGACCCCTTTACCCTACGTGAATAAAAATTTAGGCAAAATTTAGGACTCCCTAAAAACGAAAGAGCGCTGCTAACAACATCTTTTGTTTACACAAAATTGGTCTCATTTTTCCGGTTGTTCTTTCTTAAGTATATAAAAAATAATTACCATGAGTGGGTATAATGCCTTTACTGAAAAACCTTTCTCGAGGTGGAAAAATACCTCAACATGCTGTTACAATGAGAGATTTTCCGTCCTAAGCATAAATACCCCAAAGGGCCAAGGGCTGTTTCCTCCAGGAAAAGTGGTCAGAGGGGGGGAAGGAAAACTCCAAAGCTGAGATCTGTTTTCCTGTAGACCCTCATGGAATTTTAAAACCAGGTCCACCCACTCTCCCATTTTATTTGTACACTTTAGTAATTCTGTGGCATCCTCTTTTTTACTTTTCTACATCTATAGTATAAGGAAGTATTGTAACAGAGCAAAAATCTGGGATCCTTCTGATTCAACACTAGGTGAATAAAAAATTAGGTTATGTATAGGTTAATATAGGCTGGGGTTACATTGTCGGTGATTCACCGGTGACTTAAAATAAAATAGCTTTATTGACATTATTTTAGTATAAAAGCCTCTCTTTTTGGAGGTTTTGAGTCCACTGCTCTTTCAACAGAAGAGTTCAAAAAAGAATCCGAAGGGAAATCAGAAAATAAATGTCAAAATGATTATAAGATTATTTTATATTTTATTATTCAAACTCCATGTTTTTAATTTCAACAAATGACACGAGTGGCTTATGGTAACTAAAGTATGAAATAAATGTTTCCTTAATAAGTTCTTAAAATTCTAAAAAAAATTCACAATTCCAAACTTTTTGGAGGGAGAGGAGGAGGCGATGGAATTTTTCATGATTATCTTTTTTGTGTCGCAAGACTAGAGAAGAAGCATTATCGGCAACTTTTTTTCTCTTCACTTTCAGTTACAAGAAGTCCTTATGTTAGTAATTCAAACAGATGACTAAATAAATCAACTGATATATATATATATAATATATATATCAGTTGTTTTATTTAGTATATATGAGGAGTTTGGAGCCAGAGCGGACCAACCCACAATTTTTCGGAAAATGAGTTATTACCATCCTGATGTTGGCATAGGTTCCCTTTTTCAAAACCAGTGTGGATCACTTAGTTTCTTCACTTCAGTGATAGATAGCAGCACTTTAAGTTTAGTCCACAAGTATTTTGTGCATATATTTTCAAAGTCACAATGGATCAAACGGCCTTCAAAAACTTTATAGAACACAAAAAGGGATCACTCATCCAAAACCATTCTAAAATTTCAAATATAAATAAATATTTGGGGCCCATTTATGGAGATAAACAAAATGTACTCAATGTTCAATTGCCATTTTCTACCTGTTCAGTTTCAACCAGTTGGTCCGCTCTGACTCCAAACTCCTCATATATTATAGTATTATATTATATATGGATAAGGCAATAGTGTCGCTTTTTCGTTTCATCGAGTTTCAAATCACAACGGTGCTAAAGAAGTTTTTACTTCAAAAATGAAAAAAAAAAAAAAAAAAAAAAAAAAAAGGAAAATGACAACTAGTTGATATTGAATTTTAACTAGTGGCCGACCGAAACAGGATTTTCAGCCGAAACCGAATCTTCGGCTTCGGTCTCAGTTTCGGCCGAAACCGAAACTTATTTAGACATGTTAAAATTTCCATTTACTGGTTTACTTCCTGACGAACTTATAATATATATACATATATAATATATATGTATATTATATATATATATATATATATATATATACATATATATATATTAAGTAAATTGGGAGTTCATTGAGAATTGGTATTGGAATAACGAAATTGTTTTCATGTATTAGAAGATCTTTCCATCGAAAGCCGACAAACAAAACTATTCTATAAATGTATATTTAGCTAACATTTTTGCCTAAAATACAATGTATATGGTTACAGGGAATAAGTTATAAAGTCGAAAAATGCCCAAAATGAGTTAAGTCTACTGTGATCATCATCTCCCAAGGCATCTTGCGCACTGTGAAGAAGTTGGGAGCTCAGGACTCTAATACTTTCGGAATTATAAAGATGTGGGTTTCTTGGTATTTCGTAAAATTGTGTATGTTCTTGGTTAAATCAACTTAATCTACTTCTTTGAGGAATCATTCACGAGATAACTGCAATTAACCATTTATTCACTACGGCAGACTATTCCAAGTGAAGAGGGTGTTTTCGGTTAAATCAACTTTAGAGAGGCATCATTCACCTGTATTTCAAAAAGTATATTTAATAATTAGGTAAGTGATGGGGAATGATTAGGTAAGTGATGGGCAATGATTAGGTAACTAAGGGAAAATCCAATAAAGGATTAACAATATTCATTTTCATTCACTCCTATAGATTTAGAAGGTATATGATTAATAATGATGCAAACATAATTTATTTATTCCAAAAACTGGATTTACACGATTAATGCAAAAATAAAAAAGTGCTGCCCTGAAAAGTTACGAATTTAGACTTAACAATTTATTCCCTGTGACAACAATATTCTAGCGCATTCTTCCTCTTAAATTTGAGAATATAGCGCCAAATGGCTGACAACGAGCCTCAAAGACGAAATGTATTAGACTCGTATTAAAGGTAAAATGGTGTTTCTCTTCCCCTAAATGGACATTTGATGATGAAGTTTTGATACAGCTCAGCAGGGGAAGAGTTGAAATTAAGATAAGGCCCTTCAAGAATTCAAATGGCTTATAAACAACTTTATAATGTAAGCTGAGACAACTTTTGAATTCGGCTTATCTTAAGATTTTCTTTGAAGAAACTCCCTCACCTCTCATGAACAGGATATCAAGAATATATTTATCATAAAAATAAAGAGAGAATGTTTTTCTCTTGAGTGGCCGCAGTCTATAAGGCGGTGTTCCTTCGTCTGGAATACATTCTACAAACGTTCATGATATTATATTACAACCATAATAGAAGTTTCTCACTGGTTCTCAAAATGGAAACTCAAAATAAATGTAGGGAAGACTGAAGCTGAAATCTTCGCCAACCTCCTAATTCTCTGGAACCCTAAGGACCAGTGTGTGCGATATCATGGAGTACTTTTGGATACACTTATCACAAGCTAAAAGCTTCGTTGTCCGCAAATTCGCCATAGAAGAAGAGTCAGCACCTTTATGGCTTCGCAGTTATCTGGAACCCTAAGGACCAGTGTGTGCGACATCATGAAGTATTTTTGGATACACGACTCACAAGCTAAAAGCTTCGTTGTCCGCAGATTCGCCATAGAAGAACCGAGTCAGCTGCAAATTGATGACTTCTCAATTCTCTGGAACCCTAAGAACCAGGGTAAACGGTATTTTGGAGTTCCCCTTTTTGCAGCTATCATCAAGAAGATAGTTACCCTTTTAGTTTGCTACCCCGTTTAGTTTGCTAGCTCAGAATTAGCATAGCTTACTAGGCTGAAGACTGCGAGTTCGACACCCGGCCAAGACCAAAATAAAACATAATTTAAAAAATGAAGGCGCTAGCATATCTGATAAACTTTGTTAATATTTACAGACAGACACACAAACAAAAACATTGGGGTTTTTAATTTGAGCATTGATATATGAAATATAACCCGGACGAAATTCGAACCCGAAACCGCGATTGGTCCAATCAAATTACGCTCTACTGGTTAATATATTAGGAGGTAAGTGTGTATATAAATTAGATAAATGTGTTGTAAAATGATTAGGTAACTAAGGGAAAATCCAAGAAAGGATTAACAATATTCATTTTCATTCACTCGTATAGATTTAGAAGGTGTATGACTAATAATTATGAAAACATAATGTATTTATTCCAAAAACTGGATTTACATTAATGCAAAATTAAAAAAGTGCTGCCCTGAAAATTTACGAATTTAGACTTACCAATTTATTCCCTATGACCATAGATTTATGCTAGCTCATTCGTCCACTTAAAATTCCTCTTAAAAACTCCTGATCTCATATTTGAGTTTGATGCAAACATAATTGCGTGACGCACTGCACTTTCTTGTTCAGTCTAGATTAATTGAGTAAACTTTCAAATTAAGTGAAAATCGTGATGGGCTCTCTTTTTTTTTTTTTTTTTTTTTGTTTGTTATTAATTACATGTTTTACAAAGTGTTAGGGAAAGTGTTAGCAAACACGAAACACTATCATGCAATATCGTCTCGAGTTAAATATTAAAATATTATTCGAATATAATATTAAAACAAATAAAAATCTCTCTCTCAGTTATATTTTATTCATGATTCGACCATTAACTTTTTTAACATTTTATATATATATATCTTTTATCTATTTTATCTGGGAGGTAAAATAAACTTAAGCACGCCGTCCTTCGGATGGGACGTTAAGCGATGGTCCCGAGCCTGTACGATGTCAGGTACTCGTTAAAGACCCCTACCCTAGATGAATAAAAATTTAGGGTAGGCAAAATTTAGGACTCCCACAGTTGAGTCGGTCTCATGTCCACCAGAGTGACGGAAGAGCGTTCTGGTAGTAGGCGATATGACCTCGTAGTTAAAGCCCGGGCATGAGTCATAAAACCTAATTTTTTTGTGTTTTGTACTATATATTGGTTTTCATGAGAAGGTATTTTTATTTATTTTTTAAACTTTTGTATACATTGCACTGATTTCTGGAGCCCAATGCAATAACTAAATCATTTTATGGTAATAAGCATAGAAGTTAGTTATTCTGGCCCGGGCTTTAAATACATAGGTCATATCGCTTACTACCAGAGCGCTCTTTCGTCACTCTGTCTTTATCGAGTAGCATCATACAGGCTCTGGACCATAACTTAATTAGGTCGGGTTTCGAACCTGCTATCTTGAGTCCAGTAGGCAACTGTGCTAGCGGCATATGTTTGAGATATATACCAAAAACTGTCCTGAAATGTAGTTTTGAAACATATATTTTGAGACATTTCCTTGATTTACCGAAAGACGGAGTACTCAAGGTTTTTTTTACCTTCCAGTTAGAAAACTTAAGTGAATATGTAAGAATTGTTAGTTTTTATCAAACATGCTCGGGCTTTAACGACGAGGTCATATCGCCTACTACCAGAGCGCTCTTTTTTCACTCTGGTGAACATGAGCCCGACTCTACTGTAGGAGTCCTAAATTTTGCCTACCCTAAATTTTAATTCTCCTAGGGCAGGGGTTTTTAACGAGTACCTGATATCGTACAGGCTCGGGACCATCGCTAAAGTCCCATCCGAAGGACGGCGTGCTTAAGTTTATTTTACCTCCCAGATAAAATAAACTAGGGGCCTCGGCCGGGTTTCGAACCCACGACCTTGAGCTCAGAAGGCAAGCACGCATACCACTGAGCTACCGGGGCCCTCGAATTGTATGTATTAATTTTCCGCGAAATCGCTCGAAGAGAAGTGGAGCTCGACTCAAATACTATAATAATCAGTGGCGTAGCCAGGATTTTGAGCAGGGGCGTCACAATAACTAACTAACATGGTAAGCGGTCACTGAAATCTCAAAAAAATTTAAAGAAAGACACCTCTTGAAAAAAAATGCCGGGATAAATCATATAACCAATCTAGAGAAGTTTAAGAAACACAGTTCTAAAGTTAGCAAACCTAAATTTCTATATACCTAGGGTACAACGAGTACCTGACATCGTACAGGCTCGGGACCATCGCTCAAGGGTTTTTCACGTCCGAGATAAAAAAACCTAAGGGCCTCGGCTGGGTTTCAAATCAGTATTCTTGAGCTCAGCAGCTACCTCTGAGCAAGCGGCGCCCTCAGAAGATTATAGTGATTAACTTGAAATTTGAGATGAATATGTCACATGCAGTAACTTAGATCTAACGAGGCTTTGACCCTGGGAAGCAGATAATTAAAATGGGGAGAGAGGTGCATCCCACAGGCCAGCTGAAAGAGAGTGAATTTGCTGAGGCGGAAATGAGGTACCACTGTTATCTAGAAGGCTGTGGGTAACCAGAGGGAAGGTTACGATGGATCGATATTTTTATCAATAGTTTTATATAAACAAAGTGTGTTGTTAGCACTCTTTCATCACTACTAAATTTTGCCTACCCTAAATTTTTATTTACGTAGGATAGGGATTTTTAACGTGTACCTGACATCGTACAGGCTCGGGACCATAGCTTAAGTTTTTTTTTCCTCCCAAATAAACAATATACAAAA
Organism: Aradus depressus; assembly: GCA_963662175.1. NCBI lineage: Eukaryota > Metazoa > Arthropoda > Insecta > Hemiptera > Aradidae > Aradus > Aradus depressus. The sequence goes on from OY759224.1 coordinate 27,468,366, forward strand.
TTTTATAAATCTAAATCCAAAAACTAATAAGGACGACACTTCAATTTTCGGCCAAATCGTCCGAAGAGAAGAGCCTTTATGCAGGAATAGCAATAACTGCAGTTCTAATAAATATATCGACATGAAATTTAGTGTGAGGATTCACAAGTCCCTGAATGAAAAATCTTATTAATTTTGAGAGCGAAAATTTGGTTAATAATCCTTGTTGGGGAAGTACTTTGGCGGTGACTCAACGAATTTCTACCAAAAGAACCTTGAGCACGTCGTCCTTCTGACGGGACGTTAAGCTATGGTCCTGAGCCAGTATGATGTCAAGTACTCGATGTCATGCCCAGGCATGAGTCACAATAACTAATTAAATGGGACGCCAAGTGTGCAAGAGAGACAAAAGATGCTCGACTCAAATACGCTAATAACTGCCGATGTAATGTAACCGATGTAAGTTATTGTCACATGCCCGGGCTTAACTACGAGGTCATATCACCTACTACCAGAGGCTCTTTCGTCGCTCTATGAGCCCAACTCAATTGTGGGAATCCTACATTTGATTCCATCTTATAAGTCTATTTATAATAATTATTTATCTTATATCGCATAACGGGTCTGTTACGAGTATATGAATTCACACGATTGTAGTCTGGCTCAGTCCAATCGCAGTCTGGTCTCAGTCCAATCGCAGTCTGGTCTCAGTCCAATCGGAGTCTGGTCCCAGTCCAATCGCAGTCTGGTCCCAGTTCAGTCGCACATCCGTTACATCATTTAACAGTGAAATAATCTTTGAATTGTCTCGATTCTGTTCGAAATGTATGCAGATGTATCAGAAATTCTAAGATGAATAATAGAAAAGTGCAACATATATGTTAAATAAACTAAATTGAGTACCACTCTGAAATCTGCTATCTTCCTCAAAAAATTTACAATTTTTTCAAGAGAAATTTTTTTTTTTTATATTGATTGGAATTAGCAAAATTGACAGCAGCTAGACCTGAATGGACTTCATTAACCACCCATTCATAAAACTCTTTTTTTCTGATTGATTTATCATTTATCATTATTTTAATGTGCTATTATAATTTGCATATCCATCATTAGTCAGGGGTCCTCATCTAATAATCGTAACGTCCTTTTATACTCTGTAAATTTGGGAGAATAAAAGTATGTAAATTACATTAGAATACTGGCGCAAAAAAAACAAATTGAATATTGTGTGGCACATCGTTTTAAAGTTCATGAAAATATATATTTTTGTGGTACGCTAATCTACCATATTTTTATTATTTATAATTCACCAGGAATAAATAAACTTTACAATTCAGGGTACCATTCCTAACCATCCCTAAGGAAAGGGGAGATTAGGGGTGAGTTTAACACAAAAACTGTCATAACTGCCGCTTGATTGGTTTTGGAGGGAGAGCGATAACGTAATTAATTCTTCATATGTGATAGGATGCAGTGGGACAAGACCAACAGCGTCATCATCAGTGGTTCATCCCAACCACACAGCACAGCGGATAAAGGGCAACTGGCAGAGTTAGGCCAATTGTCCTTTAACCTCTACGCTGTGAGAGTGAGATGAACCACTGATGATGACGCTGTTGCGTTGAAAACCGGTTCTTGTCTAAAATAAAACAGTGCGAAGACAACGTCTTTTATTTCTATAATTAATTGAATGGGTATCTGGAAAAAAGGGCCTATGTCGTGATTTTTTGAAAAAACGTTTTTTCATGAAAGAAGGACCTATGTGATGTGGAGCAAGCACCTGCATAGTTTTAGGTTCAATACTCAGTCACTAGATGTCATGAACCTTGATTAATGAAGGCGCGAACGGAGAAGGTCACGCGGAAGAAGGGCCTATGTTATCTTTAATTGTTTGATAAAGAAAATTATGTAAAATAATAATAAAATAAATAAAATAAATAATTAATAAATAATTTAATTAATAATAATGATAACAAAAAGAATAAATAATAAATTAATAATTCAATAAAATTACCACATTTCCTGTAGAAATTATAGCTCTTTAGAAATTATAGAAAAAAGTCTTTCTGTTTTCAGTCTTTTTCCTATGGAAAAAGGGCCTATGTCATTTCTGATTTTTATTATATTGCAATTGTTTCAGTTCAAAATTGCGCTCCTGTAAAATTTGAAAAACCTGACATAGGACCTTCTTCCAGACACCCATTCAATTCTTGATGGATACGTACATAGCGGGTGATTCAACGACGTACTTTTATGACATATCTTGTTGTCACATTAATGAAAGTAAATATGATAATTATTAGTTATTTATTGTGACTCATGCCCGGGCTTTAACTACGTAGGGGATTTCGGCTACTATCAAAGCTCTCGTGGTGGACACTGTGGTAGTCCTACTTTGCCTACTTAAGTTATACATATTTCCTAAATTATTCGATCATAATCAATAATATTCTTTTTTTATTCATTTTACACATTTATATATTTTTATCATGAATTTTTTTATTTTTTATTTTATCTTATTTTATTTTGTCTATTTTAATTTTTCTTCTTTCTGCTCACACTTCTCCATCCAGCCCCTACTCTCTAAAATTAATTTTATTTCAAACCTTGTCTTGGCATCCTTCCTTCTCTTTTATAATCAACCATCATAGTATTATGCTCGACTTTTATCATCAATTTTATTTTTTTTCTTACTTATATAGATTTTCTTTTTACTTATTCTCTTTTATTTATATAGATACTTTTATTTATTTTTTTTCATTATAATGAAGTTATTAATTTTATGTTTTTTCCTTTTGTTTATCTATTTTTTGTATACTTTTTGTATACTTTGTATACTTTCTTGTATACTTTTTCTCCAATGTAGCACTAATTTTTATTTACCTATCTTTTTATTTCTTTGTACTGATACTATATTTTATTGTTTCCTGTTCTTTACTCTGGATGTATTTATTCTTGGGGGACCTCGGTCCCAGAATAATGAAATTTCTTTTCATTAAGTTCATTCCTAGGGTAAGGGTCATGAGTAACTGACATAGGACAGGCTCGGGACCATCGTTTAACGTCCCCTCCGAAGGACGGCCTCCCCTCCCATATAACAAATATAAGGGCCGTGAATCGAGCCCGCAATCTTGAGCTCAATCCGCTACCTCTGAGCTATCTGTGCTGTCTTTCTTTTATTATTATTATTATTATTATTATAAGATGTAAGATTTGATTTGAGGAGTTACGATTGCCTGATACACAGTGATCCATGACTGTTCTACCAAGTATCTGACACTGTGATATGAGAACACTGGTTTCAGGTCTGTCAGATTTCCTATCATTGACTGATTATACCAGCCCAAACCCAACTCAACATGAAAAATGTTTGTTTTCCTATCCGATCCCTGCAGAAGGTTTTTTATTTTTTCGAATTAACACCATCAATCAAATCAAGATCAACTTTTAAGAGTGGGTCATTTGATAAAATCTAAATTGAACAACAAATCTGTTTTCTAAAAAAAAAAAAATCATCAATGAATCACCTGTATTGTACTTCCCCAACAAAAATTAATTATTTACGTATTCGCTCTCCCTCCAAAAACAATCGACAATTCGCGCTAAAACTCAATATGTCGATACATCGGCAGTTATTGGGGTATTTGAGTCTGTCATCATTTCTCTGGTCGCCCCTTCCGTTTCACCGATTTCCCGGAATACTATAAGGTGCCATCCTATTGAGGTTTTGAATTTAAATACAGTAGACTCTCCCTTATCTGGAGTTCTGTTAACCGGCGCGCTCCCTTATCCGGTTCTCGCAAAATAATATCAAATTTGTTAAACTAAAATTAACATTCAATTATTAGTATATCAATTATATTAGCCACGTGTATTTACGAGCACATAATAATTCCGTAACTCACGAATCTTTCATGTGTTTTGGATAAATATATGTACATATAATAAATAAATGTTCAGAATGTACATATTTGTCAATTTAATGAATGTTATGAACAAATCTGAGTTGAAAAACGCTGATATATTGTGGAAACTTGTAATAAATAAATAAAACAAACTTATTTTTAAAATATTGTCTATTCCACTAAAGATATAAATATATATAACTACCGGTTTCGGCCTTACACCCGAAGGGTCGCTCTCTGCAAACTAACTTAGTTCATAACTAGACCTGACGATGGTGTAAAGCCGAAACCGGTAGTTATATATATTTATATCTTTAGTGGAATAGACAATATTTTAAAAATAAGTTTGTTTTATTTATTTATCAACAAAATACCTACTACGTGTTTTATTCCTTAGCTCACCTAAAAACACTTTTTTTATGCTTTAATTGATATATTTTTTCTCATTAATTGATGATTTCCGTTATCCGGCGTTTTCTGTTATCCGGCGTCACTTGGTCCCGGCAACGTCGGATAAGGGAGAGTCTACTGTATAAAAATTCATTTCGATACATTCATTTCATTGGCAGTTATTGGGATATTTAAATTGAGTTCCACTCTGATCCCCCTCTCCTTTGACTGATTCTGCTGAAAATTAATGTGTCGTTGTTATAAGGCTTTGAATTTATATATGAAATTTCGTGTCAATACATTCATTCTCCTTTCAACAATTGACTATTCGGGCTAAAATCTATAGTTGACTCACATGAAATTTGAGGGCGCCGGTAGCTCAGAGGTAGCATGCATGCTTTTTATCTGAAAGGTGAAAAAACCTTGAGCATGCCGTCCTTCGGATATGAAGTTAAGCTATGATTCCGATCCTGTACGATGTCTGTTACTCGTTAAAGACCATACTCAAGGTGAATAAGATATTGTGGACTTCCAGTCTCTAAAGTCGGGCTCATGTCCACCAGAGGGACGAAAGAGAAAAATAGCGTAAAAAATATATATAACAACCGATTTTTAATCTTAGAATACAAATATAATAGTATGAGAGGGCGCCGGTAGCTCAATGGTATGCGTGCTTGCTTACTGAGCTAAAGATAGCGGGTTCGTAATCCGACGAATTTTCTAATGATCTTTAATATTTTTATTTCTGTATTATCCAATAGTTAAATCCATCCCTAGTTTTACACATATATTTGACAGAAGAAGTAGACATCACCCAACAGGTGATATCTACAGCACACAATAGAACTGTTGTGACTGAGATTGGTGTGGTTCGTGGCAGGTGCTTGAGAATGACCCAGGGTACAGATGGACTGGGAGAGAGACCCTGCCACGCTTCCCACCTGCCGTCCATCTGCTTCTAGCCAAAGAGATTATGGAGAAATTAACGAGCTCTCACACACCCAGAAACTCAACCTGATCAGCCTATCCTATCACTCCTAAAATCTATTCTTATATTTATTAGATGGATATATTTTTTATTTACAACGGGATATTCACAACTGTAAAAAGAATATATATATACAACAAGCAAATAAGCTAAGGGAGAAAAAAATGGTCGCATTCTTTTATGGCTAAACATTAACACTGCCTCCCTCATCTGAGAAGGTCTCTAGGCCATTGGCGCACTAGGAGCATTGGCTATTGTACGAAGGATTTTGAATTGCAAGGATTGACCCCATAGTTCAAGTTCATATATCCACATAGGCTTGAGTATTGCGTTATATATTAGTCGTTTCGTTCTCAGACTTAATTTTTATATTTTGTGTAGTAGTCTTAGTAAAATATTGTAGCGTCTGTTCATTTCTTGTCTTTTCAGTCTGGTGTGAGGATTCCACGACATTCATTTGTCAAGGATGAGGCCTAGGACACACTACATCTTCCAAATGCTCCAATTTAAATCCTATATCCACCAGAAAGTCTCTAGATCCCGTCCCTCTGATCTTTGCCTCCCTTCCCATAGGACAACAACCTACCACAACTCCTTCCTTATCCAGGCTAACTCCCTCTGGAACTCTCTCCCTCTCCAGATTCGCCATGCTCCTACTCTTCTTTAATGGAAAAGTCCCTACTTTTCCATTATCTCCTAACTCAACAAACCTCTGATTCCTAATAAGTCCGTCTTCCTATAAGTCTCTCACTCCAACTGGACAGATTGTCACTCTTCTGTTTCATTAGTCCAGTATTTTTTACAATTCATTCATATACAAGTCATTATTGTTATCATGTTGCACATTATCATTCATACTTGTTTTTATAATTTTTCTCTTTTGACGGAAAAACGTCTATTCGCTCGTTAAGCACACTGATAGCCCGTCAAACTTTCTTGTGTTACAAAATACCGTCAGATTTCAATCGATAATAACTACGAGACTAATCATGTGATACCAACGGTTGAGGTCACAATGGATAGAGCATGTCTGAATGTGTTTGTTGTGCAGTGTTTGTTTTGCCTGTGACGTTATCGGGCTAGTGTGGGCGCCGGCGGATGTTTGTTGCGAATTAGCGTTGTGTAAAATTAGAAATTAATTTAGATAGGACGTTGATTCAGGTGTCATTGTAAAGAGCTTGAGGAGCACTACTAGGACTCAAAGTGAAACAATAAAAATATTGTAGAAATCGGTATTAAATTGAAAATGTCAAAAAAATTTAAGATGTCTCATATGAATCGTAAATATGCGCGGAATTATAGAAAACGAAAATCAGAGGAAAACTCGCATCAAAAGGAATTTAAAAAACCTAAAAAGTCTAGTTCCGAGCAAATGCAAGAGCTACGGCAGCATCGAAAAGAAAATGAAAAAATGATTTTATCCCGACATTTTCACGGAAAATCTACGGCGTGGACCTTGACTACGCCTTAATGTTTTTTTTAACTTTTTTATTTCTCTTTATTATTTTTCACCAGTTTATTATATTGTTTTACTCATTGCCTGTTTTTAACATTTAATATTTATTCCTAGAGACCTCTTTTATTTTACTTTATATTTATTCTTCTCAACTGGCTGATACTTGTATACTCTTGTTTATTTTTTATGTTATTATTCTTAGGGGACGTATGTCCCAGAATAAAGATTATATTTCATTTAATTTCAGTAGGCAGCGTACTTCGTTTTTTGAAGGAATAGGATTGCTGTTAAGAAAGACGGGACGACAAGTATATTTTTGTCGAAGATTGAATATTATGTGAAAAGAAAACTCACTTATATACATCGCATTTATTTTTGTTAAATAAATATTTTATATATTGAGTTCTGAATACAATGAGCTGAACTTCATCAGTGATCCTGACTATACGGTGGGCTGAAATCGCCCGAGATATTGGTTAATTAACTTAGTTTATGCTAGTCAGTTATTAGCCTGTTATTAACAGCTGTTGTTCTTGAATTAATTGGAAATTGCCTCTCTACAACTCTATCAATGGGGGCCATGGTGGCCGTGCGGGCTAGAGCGTACGGCTTTGGTCGCATGGTCTCACCATGGTTTGCGGGTTCGAATCCCGTCCGGGAGTTCTAAATAACTAGATAACACAGATTTTTTTTTTTTTTTTAAGTTTAAATTATCTATATTTTGAATATTTACAATCAGTATTAACTATAAGTAAATTTGATGAATGACATTAAACATTAAATACATTTTAAAAAAAATTAGGTTAGGTTAGGTTTTATGACTTCTATGCTTATTACCATAAAATGATTTAGTTATTGCATTGGGCTCCAGAAATCAGTGCAATGTATACAAAAGTTTAAAAAATAAATAAAAATACCTTCTCATGAAAACCAATATATAGTACAAAACACAAAAAAATTAGGTTTTATGACTCATGCCCGGGCTTTAACTACGAGGTCATATCGCCTACTACCAGAGCGCTCTTTCGTCACTCTGGTGGACATGAGCCCGACTCTACTGTGGGAGTCCTGAATTTTGCCTACCCTAAATTTTTATTCATCTAGGGTAGGGGTCTTTAACGAGTACCTGACATCGTACAGGCTCGGGACCATCGCTTAACGTCCCATCCGAAGGACGGCGTGCTTAAGTTTATTTTACCTCCCAGATAAAATAAACTAAGGGCCTCGGTCGGGCTAAGAACCCACGACCTTGAGCTCAGAAGTCAAGCACGCTTACCACTGAGCTACCGGCGCCCTCTTTAAAAAAAATTAGAAATATAAACAAGGAAAGCATATGATTATGTACAAAATAATAGGTAAGAAAAAAAAAAAATAATAATATATATATAGGTTAGTTTAGGTTTTTGACTCATGTCCGGGCTTTAACTACGAGGTCATATCGCCTACTACCAGAGTACTATTTCGTCACTCTGGTGGACATGAGCCCGAATCTACTGTGGGAGTCCTAAATTTTGCCTACCCTAAATTTTTATTCACCTAGGGTAGGGGTCGTTAAAGAGTACCTGACATCGTACAGGCTCGGGACCATCGCTTAACGTCCCATCCGAAGGACGGCGTGCTTAAGTTTATTTTACCTCCCAAATAAAATAAACTAAAAGGCCTCGGTCGGGTTTCCAATCCACGATCTTGAGCTCAGAAGGTAAGCACGCATACCACTGAGCTACCGGCGCCATCTATATATATATATATATATATATATATATACATAATGAAATAATAATGGTCTCTGCAATTTAAATTATAATTAACATAAACATAAAACGATAATAGAGAACCCTCGAAACGCCCCTGGTTCTCCGTCATCCCCATCCCTCCAACTTAATGGAGACAGGGGAGACCGCGAGGGCTCGAGTGATCCCCCCTGCCTTCTCGCCCCGGCAATCGCTGTCCAGCAGTGGAGGCAGGCCAAGAAGGAAAGGAGAGTTGAAGGTAAGAGGATTACATGAGGGGAGAAACTGGTCATCACCGGCACTCCCTAAATATTGTTGCTAAACTACAGTAGCAGGTCTCTCGGCCAGCGCCGCCTCAGTTTTCGGGGGGGGGGGGGGGGGGGGGGATTATCTGGATGGGAATGGGATGACTAGAGTCGAGCAAACTGGATAGAGGACTTCTTAGGACTTTGGATTGGAAGGACTGGATACGCTTGATGTTAGATGGCTTACTACCTGAACCAAAGGGATTGCCAGAAAATAAAGAAAAACCCTTTGAACTTTATAAAAAAAAAATATAAATATATACAGGGTGGCCCAGATAAGCGGGCCAAAAGTGAAATAACTCCTAAACGGTTAAAGATATCAAAATTGTGCATAGGACTAAAGTTGTAGCACTCGAAAAGACAAAAATGACCCTTTTATTGGGTCAAACAGCCCTTCGAAGGGCGGGGTTCCTTTTGACCCTTAAGTTTCATTACATTTTATTAAAGTACTAAAGAAACAAGGAAGAACTGTGCAAACAGATTTTTGATATGTCAAGTAGTTCTTGGAAAAAAAACGTTTAAAGTTGCACGTTTATCTTATTCTGAAGTTAGTTGGAATTTAATAACTTCAGAATAAGATAAACGTGCAACTTTAAACGTTTTTTTTTTCCGAGAACTACTTGACGTACCAAAACTCTGTTTGCACAGTTCTTCCTTGTTTCTTTAGTACTTTAATAAAATGTAATGAAACTTAAGGGTCAAAAGGAACCCCGCCCTTCGAAGGGCTGTTTGAGCCATTAAAAGGATCATTTTTGTCTTTTTGAGGACTCCATAATATAGCTCTTGACGAGTGCTACAACTTTAGTCTTATGCACAATTTTGATATCTCTAATCGTTTAGGAGTTATTTCACTTGTGGCTCGCTTATCTGGGCCACCCTGTATATAAATATGGCCATTACAGAACTTTCTACTAACCACCAATGGCCACATATATATATATTTTCTTATTTTTAATAATATTTCATAAAAACTACTAATAGTTAGTTACAATAGTATTGTGACTCATGCCCGGGGTTAACTACAAGGTCATATCACCTACTACCAGAGCGCTCTTTCGTCACTAGTGGACATGAGCCCAATTCTACAATAGAATCCCTTTAACGAGTACCTGACGTCAAGCAGATTCGGGATCATCGCTTAACGTCCCTTCTCGAAGGCTACTGCTAAAAAAATATTTTATAATTCGTTGCTACGCCATACAAATTAAACATTATTTAAAAATATATTCTACTGAAATTTATTTCTGATTCTTTTAGACGCTATAACTTTAATCGTATTAATTCAATCTCAAATTTAAGAATTATTAGCGATTGGAAATTTAATAAGAAACATTTTTGGTAGGAACCAATTTTTCGATAGTACTAACCGTTTTCGGACAAATGTAGGAAACGTCTAAAAATATGTGTTTCAAAACTACATTTCAAGATGGTTTTCGGCATATAGGCCTATCTCGAAAACCGGACAACCTGTAAAAATTCATATTTCATATAAATTATATAGTTCAGTATTCTCTACAACTATTACTCGAAAATATTTTTGATTAAGTCATAAACGTATCTTGTAAAATGTTGTTATGTCCCGGGGGAAAGTGATCTGAATTTTACTTCGTTTTCGGTCAAAATCTAATCCGAAATAAGTTACAACATGTGATCCCTTCATTTCAATTTTTATGTTCCTCGTTACAATCGCGAGCTCACACAGGGGACCATAATATAGATGAATGTACAATCAATTGTAGAAGGAAAAATGAAATTAAATCTATCAATCAATGGTAGAAGGAAAAATGAAATTAAATCTATCAATCATCCATCAATTACAGGGGACCTTAAAACGTGAAAAAACCTCGAAATCGGATTTTCGCACGAATATCCTATAAGAATACTTTCTTATAGGTACTTTAGGTATAAGAAAATAATAATATAATAAAATATATATATTTTGCTGCTCCCGTTACTTCCGTTTCATGACTTTAATATCCAAGGTGAGAAAAATGGGATGACTTTTTTTTTTATATTCTTTATAAAATGGGATCACGTCAGAAAAAGACTGAATAGAGAGAAGGATTTGTGAAATAGAAAAGTCTAGCGGAGGGTGTGAAGGGGCAAGGATGTGGTGTAGAACATTGGAAACGTGCTGTCCGCCTGACCGACCAACTCAGCAAGGAGAAGCGTGACCTGGTCCATCGAAGAAACTATCCCATGGACCATGTATTGGGCAAAGTCTCCCAACTCACTTTAAAGGGACAGCCTCAATCAGGAAGGGACTCTGGAGGAAGACTGGACCCACTAACCTTCTACTCTGGAAGTAGGATCATCCCGGATAGATGTACGAGTATGTATTCGATTTCAGTTATAGAAAATATAAATATATATCCGTGTAAAAATAATACACACATTAAAATGATTAAATTATAAGGATTAAAAAATTAATTATATTTGTGTGTAAATTCTTTATTTCACCAGATCAACAAATTCATGTTATACATGGTGTTTTTAATATGAAGCTTAATCACTATAATACATGGGTAATTTTACCCTTACTTAATACATGTTGAGTCAGAGCGTTTGTAAAATAATATAGATGAATGTACAATCAATTGTAGAAGGAAAAATGAAATTAAATCTATCAATCAATGGTAGAAGGAAAAATGAAATTAAATCTATCAATCAATGGTAATGCCCTAGTAAATCCATAATAACTAAGTAAAATATCAATTTATAAGGTATCTTCTTGGAAGAGGTCCTGAAGAAGTCTGGGCTTATGTCGTGGGTGCTCGGTAGGTCTTCCCAGGTTGAAAGCAACTGCTCCTTTCGTGTCTGCTGGGCGGGCTTTATAGTTTAGAAATTTGGATTTTATAAATTCAGCAATGGTGGGAAACTTGAGGTCATGGTGGAGCTTCGAATTTCTAACAAACCATGGAGCGTTCGTTGCAATCCTCAATACTTTATTCTGAAACGCTTGGATCCGCTTCCCATTCGTCTTTGAGAGTCCACCCCAGACTTCGCTGCCGTATGTTAGTAATGGTCTTAGAATAGCCGTATAAAGAAGGAGGGAACATTTTTGATGTAGATGAGATTTCCTGTTGAGGATAGGATACAGCATAGCCAATCTGGCATGTGCTTCCGTCAGCTTTGTCTTCACAGGGAAGTTCCAAGACAGCCTCCTGTCCAGGTGGACCCCTAAGTATTTGACCGCTTCTTCTTTGGGACTCCATTCTACCGGTAATTATATTTAAATTTAGTAAATTTTGTTTAAATATATTAAGTAAATTCATTTAGATTCATTTTTTTTTTAATTAACTTTTATTTTATTGCTGCTACGGCCGGCTGTAGAACCCGCCAATATATTGGCGGGTTCTACAGCTCTCTTCTAAATGTCTACTGAATGTCTGTTCTTCTCAATGTCTACAACTAGTCTACTTCCAATACAAATTGTTCCCATCTTTCTAGTGAGAGTTTCATCATTTGAATTTTTTCTTGCTAAGTTTGAGAATTGCCCCACTGTGCGCTGGAATCCAAAAAGGATTTATACTCCTCGTCGTAAGATAGGTTAGTCATCTGGTATTGAAGTTGTTCCTTTCAGTTCTGAGCTAGCCCAACGCAGAAGTTTGGAGGATCACAAATCATCGGGAAGACGAAGGGGGGGGGGGGGGGGGTCTGTCACTCTTCGACAAAAGGATTGGGTTTGAAAGGTTTAGAAAAGGAGATCCGAGAGAGAAAAATGAATACGGTTAAAGGAATGGATGAGATCCGAAGAGGGAGCAGAGTTGGACCAACTAACTCAAGGACTGACAGGGCAGAACTCTGTAAGACCGACCTCACACATCACTCCAACCAAATCCAGACAGGCTTTTCTTATGTGTGGGCATATAGGTTCTATTTAACCATCATTCAATTTATAAAAATAGTCGATCATCTGGTGTTAAAAAGCTAGTTCAATCGATATATATATATATATATATATCGATATATTTTTAAATATCTATACTTTTTTAATTAAATGAAAACTCGTTTTAAACATTTTTTTTTTGTTTGCTCAAATAACGCAAAAACTGTTCATATGTGATAGTAAGATGTTGTGGGACGAGATTTCTAATAGAAATAAAAGACGTTGTCTTCCCACTGTTTTATTTTATACCAGAACCGGTTTTCGACGCAACAGCGTCATCATCAGTGGTTCATCCACCCACACAGCACAACCGCTGTGCTGTGTGGGTGGATGAACCACTGATGATGACGCTGTTGCGTCGAAAACCGGTTCTGGTATAAAATAAAACAGTGGGAAGACAACGTCTTTTATTTCTATCAAAAACGGTTAGTCCTATCGAAAAATTGATTCTGACAAAAAATGTACTTTATTAAATTTCCAAACTGTAATGTGCCCTTACTTTTGAGATAAGACCAACACGATCAAAGTTATAAAGCCCCAAAGAATGTACAATCATTTTCTGTGGTAAATAAATTAAAAAGGATAAAAAAATAAAGAGAAAATATATACGTTGTGATGTAAACAATATGCACATTGAAATATTAAAATACTCCAAAATTAATTATTTTTTTTTTTTTAAATAAGCGAATCACAGAAGTTTTGAATTTTTTTTTGATAACGGTTGAAATATATATTTTTTAAATGTAAATGTTTTTTTTTTTTTTTTTTTTTTTTGTTTGTTATTAATTACATGTTTTACAAAGTGTTAGGGAAAGTGTTAGCAAACACGAAACACTATCATGCAATATCGTCTCGAGTTAAATATTAAAATATTATTCGAATATAATATTAAAACAAATAAAAATCTCTCTCTCAGTTAAATTTTATTCATGATTCGACCATTAACTTTTTTAACATTTTATATATATATATATCTTTTATCTATTTTATCTGGGAGGTAAAATAAACTTAAGCACGCCGTCCTTCGGATGGGACGTTAAGCGATGGTTCCGAGCCTGTACGATGTCAGGTACTCGTTAAAGACCCCTACCCTAGATGAATAAAAATTTAGGGTAGGCAAAATTTAGGACTCCCACAGTAGAGTCGGGCTCATGTCCACCAGAGTGACGAAAGAGCGCTCTGGTAGTAGGCGATATGACCTCGTAGTTAAAGCCCGGGCATGAGTCATAAAACCTAACCTAACCTAAATGTAAATTAATTAGTCAATATGAAAATTGACAAAGACTGGACCAGTCGTATTTTGTTTAAAAACGAATGATGAACTACCAATGAATGGAGAACAATTGCCGACGATCAGCTGTTGAGGGAGACAGTCTAAGGAGAGATGTGATAGGGTTAAGTTTAAGGGTTAAATTTATAATTTAGGTTAAGGTTAAATAAACCCAATATTTGTTTATTCAACCTTTGGGTTAGATTGAACAATTTTTGCAAATTTAGGAAAATTTGATGGTATCTCATTATTATCTTTAGAAGAAATCCAAATTAAATAATTTTTAATTGAAATTTGTTTTAAACTTATTGAGTAGGTATATATAATTGTAATATTTTTATTAGGGGTAGAAAGCAACATTTAGTAGAAGACAAGCAACAATTTCTACAGGAAATGTGATATTATTTATTATTTGTTTATTAATTATTTTAATTTTATTTCTTTTAATTATTATTATTATTTTATTTAACATTTTTTTAATTATCACAGCGTATGTTAGTATCTTTGACTCATGCCTGTGCTTTAACTGTGAAGTATTGTTTACAACCAGAGCGCATTTTCATCAGTCTGGTGGACATGAGCACGACTCTACTGTGGGGGAGTTCTAAATTTTGCAACCAATTAACGCCACACAGGCACGTGACAATTGCTTAACGTCCCATCCAAAGGACGGCGTGCTCAAGGTTTTTTTACCTCCCAGATAAAAAACCTAAGAGCCTCGGCCGGGGTGTTTGGTTAATAAGATCAAAAAAATTTACATTGCCGGTGATTCATCAATTATATACTATGTGCCCATTTTACATATATATTAGGGTGGTCCTTAAACATACTTTTTTTTTTGTAGGGCTGAATTTCGGTTTTTTGAGATAAAAAAAAAACAAGAAAAACATGTTTTTCAAATTTTTTTGAAGTCATTTATTGTGCCTCTAGATAAATGAATTTTCAAAAAAACGATATTTTTCATATAGGCACAACTTTTAATTGAAACTATTTCTGTATGGTAGTGAAGTTTCAAAATTGCCAAAAACTCGATCATCTCTATTCAATGTTTGTAGACTTAATCATTATAGAAATTAACTAACAACATTGATTTTTCATTTTATTTCGAGCCTTTAATTTTAAATATACCTATACCTACATCACTGCACAACACAACCTTCTCCCAGACCATCAATTTGGCTTTCGACAAAGACATTCGACAATACACCACTGCCATTACATCGCCACCAGCTTTGAAAGAAAAGAGTTTTGCACAGGCGTATTTCTGGACATTGAAAAAGCGTTTGATCGTGTCTGGCACCCAGGCTTGCTATACACACTTAAAACTCACCTTCCTCACACATATTATTTAATACTTAAGTCATTCTTAGAGAACAGAAACTTTAGGGTGTCTGAGGGATCTTCTTCATCGCATTTTTTGGAGGTCAAAGCTGGAGTCCCCCAAGGAAGTTCCCTCAGTCCCCTACTCTTCTCTCTCTACACATCACACATTCCACAACACGAAAACACACTACTCGCTACGTACGCAGACGACACAGCCATTCTCTCAACACACTCAGACCCAACACAAGCAAGCTCACACTTACAGGAACATTTACACCAGCTAACAGATTGGGCCAACAAATGGAGAATAAAAATTAATGGAGACAAATCTCTGCAAACCACATTTACCCTCAGACACAACACTTGTCCATCAATTTACATTAACAACCAGCCCATTCCTGCATCCGACACTGTACGATATCTAGGACTTCATTTAGACAGACGTTTAACTTGGACAACTCATATCAGACTGAAACGCACAGACCTCAAAAGACGATTTGGACGACTGAAATCCATCATCGGACGACGATCGACATTATCGCTTGAAAACAAACTTCACATTTACAACACTATACTAGAACCCAACTGGACTTACGGCATCGAGATATGGGGATCAGCCAAAAAATCAAACATACAACGCCTTCAGTCAATACAATCCATCATACTACGCCACATTGCCAATGCACCATTTTACGTTTCCAACCTCACATTACATAATGACCTCAATATCCCATTTGTACCTTCTGTTATCAAGACACGATATCAAAATTTTCACGACAAACTCCATCATCACGCCAATCCACTTATACAAGAATTATCTACAAACACTCTCCCCACAAATCCACCACGACGCCTCAAGCGGATATGGCAGAGGGACCTGCTCCAGGACTAGCCTGGACTCCTCTTCGGTCACGTACCTCAGCAGTACAGCCACGCACCTGACACTGCTCTATTTATCACAATTGCTAATGGCAAATGTTATTATGCCGTTGTAAATATATAAATAAATAAAAAAATAAAATTAAAAAAAAAATAATAAATAAAAAAAAATATACCTATAATTTTAAAAAAAGTTTAAAACGATGATACTGTGGAAAAATTATGATTGTTCAATTTTTCAAGTCAAAAGTTTGTAAAGTACGCATTAAAATTATTTTTGTTCGAATTAAAAGTTGTATATGGAAAATATCGTTTTTTTGAAAAAACAAAAAGTCTTGGTACAGTCTTGGTTGCAGCCTGCGAGCTACAGGCTGGCCGAGACTGTAGTGAACCGCACCAGAGCAGGTTGGCAGACCTTCATGGAAGCTTCGGGTGAGTTTCTCAATGTGGGCTGCAAAAGGAGCAACTCCCAGTTCCCGATGGATTTGGGTGTTCCTGATAAACCAGGGTGCGTTCATCGCTATCCGGAGGACTTTGTTTTGGAATGTTTGTAATCGTGTTATGTTAGTGTGGCTAGTGCAGAACCATACGGGGCAAGCGTAGGTTAAGAGTGGAAGTATTAGTGTTTTGTAAAGTAAGGATGTGCATGTGTGTCTGAGTGGTGTATTCCTGTTTATGAGTGGGTAGATGAGCCTGAGTCGTGTGTGTGCTTGTTGGAGTTTTATGTTGATATGTAGGCGCCATGTTAGTCTTGTGTCAAGGTGCACTCCAAGATAGCGCACACCCTGGTCTTTAGGATTCCATGGAATTGGGAGTTGGTCGATTTGCAGCCTTCTGAGGTGTTCTATCGAGAAGCGGCGTAAAGCGAACACCTTCGCCTCCGTCTTCCCACCGTTCAACTTAAGCTTCCATTTTCCAAACCACTGGCCGATCTCATCCACCTGGATTTGTAGGGAGTCGATGGCCGCTTCCAGATCTATGTTTTGGCTGAGGATCAACGTGTCGTCAGCGTAAGTCGCCAGGGTTGCAGAGACTGGTTCTGGCATGTCGTGACAGAACAGATCAAACAAGAGTGGACTGAGGATCGCACCTTGTGGGACTCCCGCTGATATCTTCTTTCTGGAGCTCAGTGTGTTGTTCACCCTTATTTGGAATGTTCTGTCACGAAGAAAAGAGCTAATGATGTTCTGGATGTATTGCGGAGGCCAGGTCTGTTTTAATTTGAAGAGCAAGCCCTCGTGCCAGACGGTGTCGAAGGCAGCTGCGACGTCCAAGAAGGCTGCTACTGTGTACTGCTTCTGCTCAAAGCCCCCCACAATGGTCTCAGCAACTCTCTGTAGCTGATGGACGGCTGAGTGGTTTGATTTAAACCCAAACTGGTGGGCAGGGATGGTCCCTGCAGTCTCCAGATGACGGAGGAGCCTCTTGTGAATTATTTTCTCAAGAAGTTTTGAGAGGCTATTTAAAAGGCTTATTGGTCTATAGCTGCCTGGATCGTTTTTTGCCTTACCTGGCTTGTGAAATGTTAGAACAACGGCGTTTTTCCAGTCTGCAGGAAAGTAGCCGTGGCGAAGACAGGCGTTGAACACACTTGCCAGGTAGGCTATGCTCTTCGGAGGAAGCTTCTTCAGCACCAGGTTGGGGATGATGTCTTCACCGGGGGCCTTCTTGATGTGTAGTCGTGTAATGTGGGCGTGTATTTCTGATGGTGTGGTATGCTGAATGGGTGCTTCGACTGTGTGAAGTGTATTTGAGAGGTATGATTCAACTGTGATGAGTGTTTCATGATCGTCAGCGTCTGTCGTTGTGAATTTATTTTCCAAATGGGTCGCCAGTAATTCGGTTTTCTCTTTGTCAGTTGTGGCAGTCATTTGTCCGTCAGTTAAGATGGGTAGGGGTGTCCTTTGGTTTAGAAGTCGTCGTGTCTCTTTCCATAAGTTGTTGTCGCCCGGAGTCATATCAGTCAAGTATTTTCGATAGTTCGCGATTCTGTCTTTGTCAAGTTCCCATCGTATGCGTCGGGTCAGGCGATTCAGTTCTCTTTTCTCAAGGGGATCTCTTGTTCTTTGCCAATGTTGTCGTAGTGTGTTCTTTGTACGGATCATATCCATTATGTGTGTTGGTGTCTTGTTGTGGAATAGGTGTCGTTTGTCAGTGAAATGTCGGTATGTTGCTTCATGTACTGAGGTATGTATGGTTTGTGTGAACGTCCTAACTGCATTGTCAATGTCGTCCGTCGTGCTATAATGATGGGGGACCCCGAGACAGTTCATTCCGTCTTCAAACGTGGCCCAGTCGATCTTCCCCGTGATCAACCTTGGAAGATATTCCTCCTTCTGTGGCCGTGCTAGGAAGGTGCAGATAACTGGGAGATGGTCTGAGTCTAAGTCGGTCAGTGTCTCGTGAAACAGGGGCAAGTTAAAGTTGTGTATCAGTCCTATGTCCAGTATGTCGGGTTGGTATGTTCGTTGAGTTGGGTAGAATGTCGGTTCGTCAGGTGTCGATATTTGTATCCCCAGGTTTTCTGAGATGGATTGTAGTCTAGTCCCGTTGTTATTCTGTCTTCTGCATCCCCATAGCGTGTGTTTGCTGTTGAGGTCCCCGATCATTATAGTCGGTAGTCCTGTGAAAATATGTTCGAAGTCAGTCTGTACCAGTCTTGTGTTCGGTCGATGGTATGCTGATATGATGTTGAGTGTGCCGGAGAGTGTGGTGAGGGTGACTCCAACTGCCTCCAAGTTCTGGAGAGGGGGAATGTTAATCTGTGAATGTTTCAGGTGTCGTTTGATGAAAATGCCAACACCACCGAAACGTGTCGGTCGGTCCAGTCTATATGAACAGTAGCCAGAGAGTTTGAGTTTGTCTGTCGGTTTGAGGTGGGTCTCAGTTATGCATGCAATGTCGACATTATATCGTGATAAAAAGTTGGTTAATGACGGTTGCCTTATCTTTAAGCCGTCCGCATTCCAGTTTAATATAGTTAAATTTTGAAAAGTTCCCAGATTAGGGTTTGCCATGATTCATCGAAAAAAGGTTAGTGAAAAAATTGGATAAGAAAGCTTGGATGAGGGGGATGAATGGTTTGATGAGGTTCATGATGAGTCCAGTCAGGTCAGTCGTTGCCTCAGAGCTAATTCCATTGTTTGCAGTATTAGGTTGGGGTGGTGTTAGCCTACTTCGATTTTTGTCAAACCAAAAGTTCGTAGGTGGTTTGGGCTCCGGGGAGGTAGGTGCGTATGGTGGTGTATTGGGTGTGTTGGCTGAATGTGCGTGTGTGTGTTGCGGAGGTTGATTAGTATTAGTGTGAAATGTTTGGCTTGCGGTGGTGCCTGCGGAAGCTGACTGTAGTTGCCGTTTCGGTGGTCGTTTCAGACAGCCTCCAAAGTTGGCGGTATGGTCGCCCCCACAGTTGGCGCACTTCGGTTTGTCAGTTTTTTGGAAAGGACAAACTTTATAATGGTGATTCCCTGCACACTTAACGCAGGTCGACTCAAGGCGGCAGTAGTTCTTGGTGTGCCCGAATTTTTGACAGTTCATGCATTGAGGAACGTGCAGGGACCGGCGTCTTTCCTCCACGTGGATCCGACTGTAATATAGTTTTGTAAGTGAAAATATGGCTTTTCCCTGATCGTTATTAGTCAGTTCGACTGCGCACAATGGCGTGGGCATTTTGTCTCTATTGTGCAACCTGGTGACCGAAATAACTGGGTAGTGAGGGACCAATTCATTTTTGACGTCTTCTTCACTGAACGCGTACGGCACACCTCGGAGAATCACCGATACATTTTTAGTTTCTGGATTAACATAAGTATAATAGTTAATTTTATGCGTATCGTAGAATTTTGTCAGGGCCCTAAAATCGTCTGACGAGGTCGCTTGAATTTTAATTTTTTCTTTTAGGCATTGTTTGGTTTCAAACGGTGATGTAGCCACCTTTAATATGTCAGCTGTTATTTCTTTTAGGTTATTGTAACCTACAATAAAAATTGGAGGTATTTTAATTTTTTTACTATTTTCGGAATTTGAATCGGCCGGTTGGGGCTTGGAAGTGTCTAAATTGGTTAGAGCGGAATACCTGTTAGAAACTATGACTGGTGAGTTGTAAGATTTATACCTCTTGGTGACGGCGAGGTGTGAGGCGGGTGTCTCCTGGTCAGGCTGGTCTAGGGTCCTCTTCTTGCCGCTAAGGCCTGGATGGTCAACGGCCATCGATGCTGTGGCCAGGGGCTGGTGTGGTACCTGTTTGATGTTACTTGGCTGGCTGTGGCTGGCCGTGGGCACTGGTGCACTCTCTTCAACCCAGGAAGAGCGCGCCCCGCTGCAACTCATTCCGTTTGGTGAAAAGGTCCTCTCCCTGATACTTTTCACTGTTTCACGTTTTTACAAACACAGTAAAAACCGCACTATTAATTATTTTTTTGAAGAGCAATTTTATAACACTATTTTTGTTTAACGTGAACAGCTGATCCCGTTTTTTTGAAAATTCATTTATCTAGAGGCACAATAAATGACTTCAAAAAAATTTGAAAAACATGTTTTTCTTGTTTTTTTATCTCAAAAAACCGAAATACAGCCTTACAAAAAAAAATGTATGTTTAAGGACCACCCTAATATATATATATATATATATATATATTAGCTGTCCCGGCCACGCGTTGCTGTGACTCTTTTAACTTTGAATTACAGCTAAAACAGTTAACTTCAAACTTTTTAATACTGTCAAATTAAAATTAACTAATAATGATAAAAACGTCTTAGCCGATCTTAAAACCTATGAGAATGAGAATGGAACGTTACACCAAAATTTAAAAGTGATTGGTAAAGAGTTTCGGAGAATTAAAATTAAGCACAAACCAACATAGAATTGTTAGATTTACATTTTATTAAATATTAAATACTGAATTAATACAATATAATAATCTATTTAAGTGCCAGTTGGTGTACAATATTTTTAGTTAGCCCGTCTTTTGCTAACACAAATAGATTTGATGGTTTCCCCACACATGAAATTTAAGTATGTGTTAGAGGCGTCCGTGGCATCCGGATTGGATAACATGTCGTCAAAATAATTGCGTCTTTGTAGTAAATACAACCGTTGTCGGCTTTGATGACGATTTGACAGTTGTCATTTCTTAATTGTGGTAACTCTTTTAAACAATTGAATAAGTTGATTATGATTTTCCAAAAAATCTTCCAACAATAACACAATTGCTCTCTCTTCTGCTTGTTCGATCAAATTATACTGGCACCGAGTTGTCACGCGTTCTTCACAACTACCCATAAAATAGATTTGGAGAAACTTCGGATCATTATCAGCCCGTCATCCAGTGGCATGTCTAGCCCGGTCAACCGTAGCCGTGTCTCTAACGGACCGCAATTATTAACATTAGAATTATTAAAAATAATAATACACAGCACAATTATAAAACGGATATACGAAGGATTAAAAACACAATGGTTATGTCGTAAACATAAACACATATGATGTGGAATAGATTGTAGCGTCAAGAAATCTAAACACGGTGCCATCTACTGGTTGTTTACACAACCTAGATAGCAAAAGATGTTGGTGTTGTCGTTAAATTAAATTACCCCGCCATCTGTTAGAAGCCGAGAAATCGAGATGAAAACTATCCTATCTTTTAAGTTGGACCAAATTACACACAGTAAGCCAAATTTCATTAAAATTGGTTAAATAGTTCCGGAGTTTATCCCGGACACAAACAACGTGACACGTAATTTATATATATATTAAGATATATATATATATTCTTATTATTTTTTTATAAATCTTTAAGGACCCATACTTTTAAATGTCAAAATATAATATCCAAAGATTAGGGATTTTAAGAACGCAAGAGTCTACTGTTCGAGCTTTGTCTTCTATTTGAAGTGATTAAAAGTCCCTCTCTAATGTATAAATTAAGTTAAGTAAATGAAGCACTTTGAGAAGAAAGGTTAATCATTTAAAAAAAAAAAAAAAAAATGGAGTTCGAATTTGGAGATAAGAGAGGAATGGTCTGCAAGGTAAAGTGGGTTAAAGTGGAAGAAGCCTCAACCATGAAGAAACTGGAAGTATCTGCCCTGAATCTGTAATTCTCACTATAGCCATTTCGAGTCCAGTCAGAACCATCCTAGTTCATTATATACAAGGTGTACCCAAAAGTTTGTGCAAATATGTACCCTGAAAACGTTTTGACCATTTTCGCAATGTCTGTCTGTGCGAAATCGAGAAATCGAACGAATATTGAGACCACTTTTCCCCTGACCTAACTACATATTACAAGATACTTATGTTTATGACCTAATCAAAAACCTTATCGAGTAATAGTTGTAGAGAATACTGAAATACATAATTTATATGGAATATGATTTTTTACAGGTCGTCAGATCTCCGAGGTACATACTGGAAACCATCTAAATGTAGTTTTGAAACACATATTTTTCAACGTTTCCTTGATTTACTCGAAAACGGTTAGTCCTATTGAAAAATTGATTCCTACCGAAATTGTTCCATATGACATTTCCAATCCTAATTAGTCCTTAAATGTGAGATAGGATTATTATAACAAAAGTTATTGCGCCCAGAAGAACGTAAACTAAACGTCTATAAGGAATATATCTTTGGTGGGAGGCAATAACAGTACGTCAAAAAATTTATTTTTTTTATTATTTTTTTTAAACTGTTTTGACCGAACGCGATTAGCCACATTTCGTTTTTATACTGTTATATTCTTTAGAGAAGAGAGACATTACCGACTTGACCTCTTCTCAACACTTCTAGAGATTGACTTCACATTGTGAAATATGTAATAATACTGTTTTGTCCAAAAATGGACTTGTACTCTTTTTCCCGCCCATCAAAGATATCTAACAATAAGTAATTTTTTTTTAGAGGACGCCGGTAGTTCAGTGGTATGCGTGCTTACCTTCTGAGCTCAATATCGCGGCCGAGGCCCTTAGTTTATTTTATCTGGGAGGTAAAATAAACTTAAGCACGCCGTCCTTCAGATGGGACGTTAAGCGATGGTCCTGAGCTTGTACGGTCAGGTATTCGTTGAAAACCCCTGCCCTAGTTGAATAAAAATTTAGGGCAGGCAAAATTTAGGACGAAAGAGCTCTCTGGCAGCAGACGATATGACGTAATAGTTAAATCGTAACTCATAGCAACGAACTTTAAAATACGATTTTTGTATTGGTAATTGTTTTGAAAAATTAAGAAGAATATTTGAGGAGTTTGGAGCCAGAGCGGACCAACCCACAATTTTTCGGAAAATGAGTTATTACCATCCTGATGTTGGCATAGGTTCCCTTTTTCAAAACCAGTGTGGATCACTTAGTTTCTTCACTTCAGTGATAGATAGCAGCACTTTAAGTTTAGTCCACAAGTATTTTGTGCATATATTTTCAAAGTCACAATGGATCAAACGGCCTTCAAAAACTTTATAGAACACAAAAAGGGATCACTCATCCAAAACCATTCTAAAATTTCAAATATAAATAAATATTTGGGGCCCATTTATGGAGATAAATCAAAATGTACTCAATTTTCAATTGCCATTTTCTACCTGTTCAGTTTCAACCAGTTGGTCCGCTCTGGCTCCAAACTCCTCATATGTGGTGTGGCCATTACAGGGAATTCTTATACTAACAACGCTTACAGATAACTCTCTCTCTCCCCCTCTCCTTCTCAAAATCATTTCATTTTTTCTTTTTGTAGAGCGTTATTTGAGAATAGACATTCTTAACCCAGTAGCCAGTATGAAATAATTTTGAGGAGGGTTGGTATAATGGGCACATCACAATTTTTTTTTTCATATTTGGAATCTAGAGATCGGAAAACATGAAATTCCGTTGAAATCTACTCATTGAGTTTTGACAGATTACATAACTTCCCCTATACGTCGTTGGTGAAGTAAAAGTGAAGTGTTATCTTTTCCGATTGTGTACATTTATGAAAGTGGAGAGGTAGCTTGAAGTGTTTATGTAAAAAACAGGATGGAGACTGAAGACAAAACTGAACAGTGAAGAATGAAGACGGAAGGTGTTTTGTTAGGACTGAGAGAGGCCTGCCATGTCAACAGAAGTTGGGTCTTCGTGTCTCTTAGGTCAGGTCCAGGATGGAGGATGCAAGAATAGCAACAGTCAATATTCATCTTCCATAATAACTAGAGACCGGATTTTTATGCAATTGCATATTTTTGTTTACCACCACATACGACCCAGATCAATTATCTTCCCGAATCATGCATTAGGATACTTTATACTAAAGTTTATATTGCATATTTTTGTTTACCACCACATACGACCCAGGAGATCAATTATCTTCCCGAATCATGCATTTAGGATACTTTAGACTAAATTTTATACTGCATATATTGCATATTTTTGTTTACCACCACATACGACCCAGAAGATCAATTATCTTCCCGAATCATGCATTTAGGATACTTTAGACTAAATTTTATACTGCATATATTGCATATTTTTGTTTACCACCACATACGACCCAGAAGATCAATTATCTTCCCGAATCATGCATTAGGATACTTTAGACTAAATTTTATATTGCATATATTGCATATTTTTGTTTACCACCACATACGACCCAGAAGATCAATTATCTTCCCGAATCATGCATTAGGATACTTTAGACTAAATTTTATATTGCATATATTGCATATTTTTGTTTACCACCACATACGACCCAGAAGATCAATTATCTTCCCGAATCATGCATTAGGATACTTTAGACTAAATTTTATATTGCATATATTGCATATTTTTGTTTACCACCACATACGACCCAGAAGATCAATTATCTTCCCGAATAATGCATTAGGATACTTTAGACTAAATTTTATATTGCATATATTGCATATTTTTGTTTACCACCACATACGACCCAGAAGATCAATTATCTTCCCGAATCATGCATTAGGATACTTTAGACTAAATTTTATATTGCATATATTGCATATTTTTGTTTACCACCACATACGACCCAGAAGATCAATTATCTTCCCGAATCATGCATTAGGATACTTTAGACTAAATTTTATATTGCATATATTGCATATTTTTGTTTACCACCACATACGACCCAGAAGATCAATTATCTTCCCGAATCATGCATTAGGATACTTTAGACTAAATTTTATATTGCATATATTGCATATTTTTGTTTACCACCACATACGACCCAGATCAATTATCTTCCCGAATCATGCATTAGGATACTTTATACTAAAGTTTATATTGCATATTTTTGTTTACCACCACATACGACCCAGAAGATCAATTATCTTCCCGAATCATGCATTTAGGATACTTTAGACTAAATTTTATACTGCATATATTGCATATTTTTGTTTACCACCACATACGACACAGGAGATCAATTATCTTCCCGAATCATGCATTTAGGATACTTTAGACTAAATTTTATACTGCATATATTGCATATTTTTGTTTACCACCACATACGACCCAGGAGATCAATTATCTTCCCGAATCATGCATTTAGGATACTTTAGACTAAATTTTATACTGCATATATTGCATATTTTTGTTTACCACCACATACGACCCAGAAGATCAATTATCTTCCCGAATCATGCATTTAGGATACTTTAGACTAAATTTTATACTGCATATATTGCATATTTTTGTTTACCACCACATACGACCCAGAAGATCAATTATCTTCCCGAATCATGCATTTAGGATACTTTAGACTAAATTTTATACTGCATATATTGCATATTTTTGTTTACCACCACATACGACCCAGAAGATCAATTATCTTCCCGAATCATGCATTTAGGATACTTTAGACTAAATTTTATACTGCATATATTGCATATTTTTGTTTACCACCACATACGACCCAGAAGATCAATTATCTTCCCGAATCATGCATTTAGAATACTTTAGACTAAATTTTATACTGCATATATTGCATATTTTTGTTTATCACCACATACGACCCAGGAGATCAATTATCTTCCCGAATCATGCATTAGGATACTTTAGACTAAATTTTATATTGCATATTTTTGTTTACCACCACAAACGACCCAGGAGATCAATTATTTACACAGATGTGAATACCTATTTGAAAATAAAAAACATTATATTTTGTGTTTGATAGTAGACGATATGACATCATAATTGAAGCCCGGGTGTGAGTCACAATAGCTAAATATAAATCTTAATTATAACATTTAATTCATAATCTGCGTCTAAATGGTCTTCCAGTGTTATTTTTTATAATATTATCGCACAGATAGGAATTATAAATGTTTTTCACAAAACAGAAAAATCTATTGGTATATGGGATCTAATAAATTAGGACCCAAACAAAAAAAAAAAAAAAAAAAAAAAAATCTATTCATCAGCTATGCACACAAACGATAAACTGTTAATCTCAGGTCACTGATAATGATAGGAAACCTTTAGTTATTCGTCCTCCGGTTAATCATGAAGACGCTACTTCTAGTAATGTTAACTACATTCGTAAGTATTAACAAATATGTATTCTGACAATTACATTCCCATCTGTACGATGCTGTTCTCAATAAAAATTCATTTTTTTCCGACCCAACCATTCCAAAATTTAAAAAAAATTACAAGAAGTGGCAGATTTTTTTGATATCCTAGTTTTCTGTTTTGAACGAAACTATTCTTCCTATTTCTTAAGTAGAAAATATGTGATGTGGCCATTACAGGACTTTCTTATACCAACCAAGCTTGCAGACAATTTTCTTTCTGCCTCCCCTTCTCAAAATTATTTCATTTTATTTCTTTGTACAGAGTAATCCTAAGATTAGACATTCTTTTACCTAGTAATGCCAGTATGAAATCATTTTTGGAAAAGAGAATGGGGAGAGAGACTGATCGGTATGTGTGGTTGGTATAAGAATGTCCGTTTACGAAGCTCTTTCTTAGGCGATTCATGTATTTCGTTGTACTCGTACTCCTCCTAAACCCCTTTACCGAACCACATTGAAATTTGCCACGATGGTAGTGGACACGGTGACGAATGGTTTACTACTAAAAAAATCTGAAATCGAACATACCACGGAGGAATAATCACCGAAAAACGAAATCCCCATTGAAATCAATTGAGAGACAAAATTCTCGCGCAAAATAGAATTTTTCGATTTCAAATGTAAAAATCCGGGCGAAGCACTTTTCGGTTTACCATCGGAGCCGTTTTTTTCAGTGTTCGAATACATTTTTTTTGCGTTCTGTGTTGATATAGTGGAAATACTAATAAATAAAATAAAATGATAGATAAAACACTTGTTTTTTGAACACTTATATTGTCTAATTTCACAAAATAGAAGAAGGTCTAATTCCACAGAATAGAAAAAATTCTATTTTAATTTTAATTTCTTGGTTTCCAAACAAGTGCACAGTTAGATATTACAGTTAGAATATAGACTTCCACCTCCTGGTTTTACCAGAGGAAGGGGACCCTTTCACCTCAGGTACTCTTAGGTTAATATAAATATGTATGTCTGGCAAATATCTCAATTATTGTTGAACATTGGGCTGACGATGGCGTAAGCCGAAACCGGTACACATTTAAGTATATGTTCGTGGAATTAGACAATGTAAGTGTTCAAAAAACAAATGTTTTATCTATCATTTTATTTTATTTTTTAGTTTTTTTCAGTGTTCTAATGTACAAACTTTGACTTTTTTTCGATAAAAATATTCACAGCTGTTGTCTACAAAAAGGCTAGAAAAAATCCATTGAATTCAATTGAAATATATTTAAAGTATTAAGAGGGCGCCGGTAGCTCAGTGGTATGCGTGCTTGACTTCTGAGCTCAAGGTCGTGGGTTCGTAGCCCGACCGAGGCCCTTAGTTTATTTTATCTGGGAGGTAAAATAAACTTAAGCACGCCGTCCTTCGGATGGGACGTTAAGCGATGGTCCCGAGCCTGTACGATGTCAGGTACTCGTTAAAGACCCCTACCCTAGATGAATAAAAATTTAGGGTAGGCAAAATTTAGGACTCCCACAGTAGAGTCGGGCTCATGTCCACCAGAGTGACGAAAGAGCGCTCTGGTAGTAGGCGATATGACCTCGTAGTTAAAGGCCGGGCATGAGTCATAAAACCTAACCTAACCTAACCTTTAAAGTATTAATATATTCATAAAGAACATATAAGGTGAGAAGTTACTGATAATTATTAAAACATTAACTGAGTTTTTTATACAGATATGCCTGACTCAACTCAGTTTTTGCAAACAGCAGAATGTATTGCACTCCTAATATATTAGAGGGCGCCGGTAGCTCAGTGGTATGCGTGCTTGACTTCTGAGCTCAAGGTCGTGGGTTCGTAGCCCGACCGAGGTCCTTAGTTTATTTTATCTGGGAGGTAAAATAAACTTAAGCACGCCGTCCTTCGGATGGGACGTTAAGCGATGGTCCCGAGCCTGTACGATGTCAGATACTCGTTAAAGACCCCTACCCTAGATGAATAAAAAATTTAGGGTAGGCAAAATTTAGGACTCCCACAGTAGAGTCGGGCTCATGTCCACCAGAGTGACGAAAGAGCGCTCTGGTAGTAGGCGATATGACCTCGTAGTTAAAGCCCGGGCATGAGTCATAAAACCAAACCAAACCTAATATATTAGGTTAGGTTAGGTACCTAATATATTAGGTTAGGTTAGGTACCTAATATATTAGGTTAGGTTAGGTACCTAATATATTAGGTTAGGTTAGGTACCTAATATATTAGGTTAGGTTAGGTACCTCCTAATATATTGTATTTTTCTTCACTGCTAAAAATCGTATTTAATATAAAATATGCACTTTAGTTTTTTCTACAATTATTACTTAAAATATTTTTCATTAGGTCATAAACATAAGCGTTATCTTGTAGGATGCCGTCCTTCGGTTGGGAAGTTAAACGTGTTGAGTCTAGGTCATGTCCACCAGAGCGACGGAAGAGCGCTCTGGTAGTAGGCGAAGTTACATCATAGTTAAAAGTCCGGGCATGAATCACAACTAATTATACGAAAGGCGTAGTGGGAAATGCTTCAGAATTTCGCTAACTCTTAGCTGCGCTACGTGCATCAACTTTTCCGCATTGCGAAGAACGAGAGTGAAGAGTTGGGAAAATCTCTGGAGAAATGTGTTCTTATTTTCATTCAAGCATATTATTCTAATTAATTCCTATTTTTGTTCCAGATGAGTTGTATTTCTGGAACTGACAGTGATCAAATTAACCTGTTCAAGTCAAAATTGTCAACATTCAAAGAGAGGACTGAGACTTACCTAGTTTCTGTTGAAGAATTGTTAAGCCAAAAATTTCTAAAATCAATTGACTTTGTTAAGAATCTTGAAAACTCTCCAGTAATAGCTGAAATAAAAAAAATGAATAATAATGACTCTTGTAAGGACCATTTTACGATCTTAGATAATTTTGAAAATTCTCATCGACATGGTATGTTGTTTATTGAAATTCCTTTGAGACTCAGAATAGCTGAAATAAGAGATCGTTTTGTTGAATTAGATGAAAATGTTACAGTTGCAGAAAATATTGTGAATTCGAAGATGTGGGATTGTGAATTTCGTGGCATGAATTGTACAAATGAAACAGAGATATGGCTCAGGAATAGATTGACCAACTTGACATGTGGAATATTGAAAGATTGTAAAAGTCATTTTCGAACTAAAAGACGTTCTTTACAATGTGGTACTTCAGAGTGGTACTGTCCTTCTCAAGGGTACTGTTTGAATGAAGATAGCGTTTGTGACGGAAGCTGCTCATGTTCGAACTGTGAAGATGATACTGAAGAGTGTTTCAGTCACTGTTTCAACGGGTTTCATTGCAGAAATCTGAAATGTGTTGACAAACTTCTTGTTTGTAATGGGGATGATGACTGTGGAGATAATTCCGATGAAAGTGAATGTGTTTATATATTTGCCAACAGAACTATATCTAGATTATCTAGAGTCCCAGTTTATGGTTGTTCGAAACATGAATTTAAATGCAAAAATGGTCAATGTATTAATAAACGTAATGTTTGCAATGGGCAGAACACTTGTGCAGACGGAAGTGACGAAACCAACGTATGCGCTAAACATTGCTTTGAAGGTTTCCATTGCGCAAACTTGAATTGTATTAATGCATTAATGATTT
The DNA here is from genome assembly GCA_963662175.1 of Aradus depressus. Lineage (NCBI taxonomy): Eukaryota > Metazoa > Arthropoda > Insecta > Hemiptera > Aradidae > Aradus > Aradus depressus. The sequence continues at coordinate 27,498,643 of OY759224.1, forward strand.
GTAATGATGTTGATGACTGCGGGGATGGATCTGATGAGAGCTTATGCCCTCCAAAGCATTCGATTGAAGTAACGTGTAACACCCGAAAAGGAAGCTTCCTATGCTCGAACCAGCAATGCATTCGCCTTGACCAAACCTGCAATGGCCATGATGACTGCGGAGATGGTTCAGATGAGGGACGCAACTGTAAGACACCAGACTGCAGTCCGGACTGCTACAGTGCCGGAGGGATGTGCTTACCACAGCCAGGAGAATCCCTCTGCTTGAACAAATGTCCAATGGGAAGGATTGAGGTAAACAGGACTTGTACTGCAGTGCAGTTCTCTCCTTCAGCTCCCATCTCAGAACTATTGGCTCATCTGTCTGACCTTCTACACCAGTATCAAGCTGACTACAGACAGTTCAAAATCAAAATTCGACAAGCGGTTATCCAGGCGGAGAGCGAATTTATCAAATGTAAGGGCGGAAAATTTTCATTATTCGTGGCGAATCCTTTTGTCTTACCACTTCCAGTATCGAACAGCCGGACCATTTCTGCTCCTACTCCTGCGTCTTAGGAAAAAGTCCTGGCATACATCCACTCCATGAACCCTACAGAAATTTGAACTAGAATATCTATTTGTTGTTTGTAAATTTGTTCACTTTTACATAATAGTTACATAATAATTACATAACAACAAAAATTATCCATTATAAAAAATTAGTAAATAGTTAATTATAATTGTATTCTGTCTGATAAATTTTGTCAAATAATACTTTATGACATTAATTTTAGACCATTGATTTTTTTTTAAAATTTTCCTAAACTTTTAGCATAAAGATTAACTAATAATATTTCCATAAGTAAGATGTAACATTACATATTGATAGCTATAAGAACTATGTAATAATACTTTTTTCTATTTTAATTATTAGTACTCTTTACTTTATACCTTTGTTATTGATTACTACATAATATTTATAAATTATAAGTAAACTTAACTAATATTCCATAAAGGATTATATTGAAATGTTAATCTATATTAATAAAGCTGAAACGGGGTTTGTTTGTTTGTTTGTAAGTATGTATGTTTGTTCCAGCATCACGCCCAAACCGCTGGACGGATTTTTATGAAACTGCCCATGTAGCATTCTTTTGAGCCCGATTGAATAATAGGCTATGTGGCGTCCCAAAATTTTGATCGGGAGGGGGGGTTGTAAGGGGGGCCTAAGTATATAAATAGTGCTAACACATTAACTAATGGTCGAATTGTCATGAAATTTCACACGTAGTCTTTTTAAAAGCCAAACAGAAAATAAAGGTGTGTGGCGTCCCAAAGTTTTGAACGGGAGGGGGGGTTGTGGTGGGGCCTAATTATAAATATAGAGCTAACTCATTAACTAATGGGCGAATCGTCATGAAATTTCACATGTAGTATTTTTAAAAGCCAAATAGGAAAAAAAGGTGTGTGGCGTCCCAAAGTTTTGATCGGGAGGGGGGGTTGTAAGGGGGGCCTAAGTATATAAATAGTGCTAACACATTAACTAATGGTCGAATTGTCATGAAATTTCACACGTAGTCTTTTTAAAAGCCAAACAGGAAAAAAAGGTGTGTGGCGTCTCAAAGTTTTGAACGGAAGGGGGGGTTGTGGGGGCGCCTAAGTATAAATACAGAGCTAACTCTTTAACGGTTGGTCGGATTGTCACGAAGTTTCACATGTAGTATTCCTGAAGGCCAAATAGAAAAATAAGGTGTGTGGCGTTCCAAAGTTTTGAACGGGAGGGGGGGTTGTGGGGGGGCCTAAGTATAAATATAGAGCTAGCTCATTAACGGTTGGTCGAATTGTCACAAAGTTTCACATGTAGTATTCCTGAAGAACAAATAAAAGAATAGGCGGTGTAACGGCTCAAAATTTTGTACGGGAGGAGGAGTAGTGGCGGGGGGCCTAAGTATAAATATGGTCTAGCTCAATAACGGTTGGTCGTATTGTCATGGAATTTCACATGTAGTATTCTTAAAAGCCAAAAAGAAATATAGGGTGTATATGTCACAAAATTTTGAACGGGAGGGTGGGTTGATGGGGGCCTAAGTATAAGTATAGTGATAAGTCATTAACGGATGATCGGATTGTCACGAAATTTAACATGTAGTATTCCTGGAGGCCAAATAGAAAAATAGGCGGTGTGACGACTCAAAATTTTTTACGGGAGGGGGGGTTGTGGCGGGGGGGCCTAAGTATAAATATAGTGCTAGCTCATTAACGGTTGGTCGTATTGTCATGGAATTTCACATGTAGTATTCTTAAAAGCCAAATAGAAATATAGAGTGTATATGTCACAAAATGTTGAACGGGAGGGTGGGTTGATGGGAGCCTAAGTATAAGTATAGTGATAAGTCATTAACGGATGATCGGATTGTCACGAAATTTCACATGAAGTATTCGTAAAGGCCAAATAGAAAAATAGGGAGTGTGACGTCAAAAAATTGTGAACGGGAGGGGGGTTGTGGGGGTAGGCCTAAATTTGAAGATAGTGATAGGTCATTAACGGATGATCGGATTGTCATGGAAGTTTACATGTAGTATTCTTGATGGTCAAATGAAAAAATACACTATGTGACATTCTAAAAATTTGGGAGGGGGGCTAAGCATAAAAATAATGCTGAATCATTGAAGGGTAATCGGATTGTCATGAATTTCACATGTAGTAGTAATAACTATGTATTCGCTGTGGGGTTCACTGTTGCAAGACATTTACTAGCTGTGATGCCCAGCGTTCCTAATATCGTACTAGCTGTGGGGTCCGCTGCTGCAAGGCACTTACTAGCTGTAGTGCTCAGCCCCAGCGTTCCTAACTATGTACTGGCTGTGGGGTTCGCTGTTGCAAGGCACCTACAAGACATTTACTAGCTGTGATGCCCAGCGTTCCTAATTACGTACTAGCTGTGGGGTCTGCTGTTGCAAGGCGCTAGCAGTGTGGCCCAGCGTATTTAACTACGTAGGTACTAGCTGTGGGGTCCGCCGTTGCAAAACTCATACTAGCTATGATGCCCTGTGGTTCTAACTACATACTATCTGTGGGGTCCGCAGTTGCAAGGCACCTACTATCTGTAGGGCCCAGCGTTCCTAAAAACGTACTAGCTGTGGGGTCCGTCGTTGGAAAAGCATACTAGCTGTGATGCCCAGCGTTTCTAAGTAGGTACTAGATGTGGGGTCCGCCGTTGCAGAACACATACGAGCTGTGATGCTCAGCGTTTCTAACTACGTACTAACTGTGGGGTCCGCCGTTGCAAAACACATACTAGCTGTGATGCCCTGTAGTTCTAACTACGTACTAGCTGTGGGGTCCGCTGTTGCAAGGCACTTACTAGCTGTGATGCCCAGCGTTCCTAACTTCGTACTAGCTGTGGGGTCCGCTCTTGCGAGGCACATACTAGCTGTGGTGCCCAGGGGTCCTAAAAACTTACTAGCGTTGCTATAGTTGAAGGACTATAAGCCTTATTCCGTATGAATAATTGAAAATTATAACATCATGAATGTACTGTTAAAGGGTAAGCGGATTGGCATGAATTTCACATGTAGTAGTAGTAACTATGTATTCGCTGTGGGGTCCGCTGTTGCAAGGCATTTACTAGCTGCGGTCAATAGCGTTCTTAAGTACGCACTGGCTAGGATGTCCAGCGATGCTAAGTATTCACTATCTGTGGTTTCCGCCGTTGAAAGACGCATACTAGCTGTGATGCCCAAGGGTCCTAAAAACTTACTAGCTGGGGTGTTTGACGTTGAAGGACTATAAGCCTTATTCCGTATGAATAATTGAAAATTATAACATCATGAATGTACTGTTGAAGAATTTAAAAGACTTATAGGAGATATTAGTAGAAAAGTCAAAGTTCCCCGGGCAACGCCGGGTATTACTGCTAGTTAATAATAAACAGAAAAAATTTATAACTAGAACGAATTTATCGGAAAAATGAAAATAATAAATAAATAATTGTATTGAAAGAATTACAGAAATTTATATAAACAAAATGACAATGAATTATAATTATTATCTAATATAAAAAAATTATAATATAAGTCGGGAAAAGTGGGGATTTTTTTAATCTATATTAATAAAGCTGAAACGGGGTTTGTTTGTTTGTATGTTTGTTCCAGCATCACGCCCAAACGGCTGGACAGATTTTCGTGAAACTTCACATGTAGCATTCTTTTGAGCCCGATCGAATAATAGGCTATGTCGCGCCCCAATATTTTGAACAGGAGGGGGGGTTGTAAGGGGGGCCTAAGTATAAATATAGAGCTAGCTCATTAACTAATGGTCGAATTGTCTTGAAATTTCATACGTAGTATTCCTAAAGGTCAATTAGAAATATAAGGTGTGTGGCGTCCCATAATTTTGAACGGGAAGGGGGGTTGTGGGGGGGCCTAAGTATAAATATAGAGCTAACTCATTAACTAATGGTCGAATTGTCATGAAATTTCATACGTAGTATTCCTAAAGGTCAATTAGAAATATAAGGTGTGTGGCGTCCCAAAGTTTTGAACGGGAGGGGGGGTTGTGGGGGGGCCTAAGTATAAATATAGAGCTAACTCATTAACGGTTGATCGTATTGTCATGAATTTCACATGTAGTAGTAGTAACTATGTATTCGCTGTGGGGTTCACTGTTGCAAGACATTTACTAGCTGTGATGTCCAGCGTTCCTAATATCGTACTAGCTGTGGGGTCCGCTGCTGCAAGGTACCTATAAGACATTTACTAGCTGTAATGCCCAGCGTTTCTAATTACGTACTAGCTGTGGGGTCTGCTGTTGCAAGGCGCTAGCAGTGTGGCCCAGCGTATTTCACTCGTAGGTACTAGCTGTGGGGTCCGCCGTTGCAAAACTCATACTAGCTGTGATGCCCTGTGGTTCTAACTACATACTATCTGTGGGGTTCGCAGTTGCAAGGCACCTACTACCTGTAGGGCCCAGCGTTCCTAAAAACGTACTAGCTGTGGGGTCCGTCGTTGCAAAAGCATACTAGCTGTGATACCCAGGGTTCCTAATATCGTACTAGCTGTGGGGTCCGTTGTTGCAAGGCATTTACTAGCTGTAGTGCCCAGCGTTCCTAACTTCGTACTAGCTGTGGGGTCCGTTGTTGCAAGGCATTTACTAGCTGTAGTGCCCAGCGTTCCTAACTATGTACTAGCTGTGAAGTTCGCTGTTGCAAAGCACTTACTAACTGTAATGCCCAGCGTATTTAACTACATACTAGCTGTGGGGTCCGCTGTTGCAAGGCACTTAATAGCTGTGATGCCCAGCGTTCCTAACTTCGTACTAGCTGTGGGGTCCGCTGTTGCGAGACACATACTAGCTGTGGTGACCAGCGTTCCTAACTACGTACTAGCTGTTGGGTCCGCCGTCGCAAGGCACATACTAGCTATGATGCCCAGCAATCCCAACTACGTACTATCTGTGGTGCTCAGCGTTGCAAGCCACATACTAGCTGTGGTCACAAACGTTCTTAACTACGCACTGACTAGGACGTCCAGCGATGCTAAGTATTCACTAGGTATGGCTTCCGCCGTTGAAAGGCGCATACTAGCTGTGGTGCCCAGGGGTCCTAAAAACTTACTAGCGTTACAACAGCTGAAGGACTATAAGCCTTATTCCGTATGAATAATTGAAAATTATAACATCATGAATGTACTTTCGAGGAACTGAATAGCGTTATAGAAGATATTGGGAGAAAAATCAAAGTTCCCCGGGCAACGCCGGGTATAACTGCTATAGATTTAATATTTGTTAAAACTGATAGAGAACGACCGGATTATCTGAATCCTACACAAAAATCAAAATAAAAATGTTTTTCAAAAAATTCACGCTATTTAACGGTTTATAGGCTTAATAATTGTTAAAACTGATACGACAGAATCAGATATATCCGAAAAGTCCCATCCGACGGACGACGTGCTCAAGGCTATTTTCAACCTAAGTGAAATTTCACCTAACCAGGTTTATTTACATAACATACGTCTCATTATCGAGTACCTCACATTCGAAAAAGCCCTGGATCATCGCTTAAAGTCCCATCCGAAGGACGACGTGCTCAAAGTGTGTTTTAACTTCCCGATTGAAACATCTGACCTAAGTGCCTCAGCTAGATTTCTAAGTGGCGATCCTGAGCTCGGTAGACTCCATTCTTCAAATTTCTCGCTTTTTAACGGTTTATAGATTTAATATTTGTTAAAACTGATAGAGAACGACCGGATTATCTGAATCCTACACAAAAATCAAAATAAAAATGTTTTTCAAAAAATTTGCGCTATTTAACGGTTTATAGGCTTAATAATTGTTAAAACTGATACGAGAGATTCAGATTTATCCGGAAAGTCCCATCCGAAGGACGACGAGCTCAAGGCTATTTTCAACCTAAGTGAAATTTCACCTACCCAGGTTTATTTACATAACATACGTCTCATTATCGAGTACCTCACATTCGAAAAAGTCCTGGAACATCGCTTAAAGTCCCATCCGAAGGACGACGTGCTCATAGTTGTTTTCACTTCCCGATTAAAACATCTGACCTAAGTGCCTCAGCTAGATTTCTAAGTGGCGATCCTGAGCTCGGTAGACTCCATTCTTCAAATTTCTCGCTTTTTAACGGTTTATAGATTTAATATTTGTTAACTGACAGAGCCATAGAGAGTTCTGGTTTCGGATTATGCCAACGTCAGCACAACGTTCAGACTGACTTTAAATATGGTGACACCGATCCACTATGGAAGAAAAATGCCAAAAAAAAAAAGATGTATGTATAGATATGAACACAAATTAAAACTTGTGTACATTGTGATATAATCTATATAAATAAAGCTGAAACGGGGTTTGTGTGTGTGTTTGTTTGTATGTTTGTTCCAGCATCACGCCCAAACGGCTGGACGGATCTTCATGAAACTTCACATGTAGCATTCTTTTGAGCCCGATTGAATAATAGGCTATGTGGCGTCCCAGAATTTTGAACGGTAGGGAGGGTTGTAAGGGGGGCCTAAGTATATAAATAGTCCTACCTCATTACGGTTGGTCGGATTGTCACGAAATTACACATGTAGTATTCTTAAAGACCAAATAGAAATATGAGGTGTGTGGCGTACCAAAATTCTGAACGGGAGGGGGGGTTGTGGGGCGGCCTAAATATAAATATAGAGCAAACTCTTTAACGGTTGGTCGGATTGTCACGAAATTTCACATGTAGTATTTTTAAAAGCCAAATAGGAAAAAAAGGTGTGTGGCGTCCCAAAGTTTTGAACGGGAGGGGGGGTTGTGGGGGGGCCTAAGTATAAATATAGAGCTAACTCATCAACGGTTGGTCGGATTGTCACGAAATTTCACATGTAGTATTCTTAAAGGCCAAATAGATAAATAAGGTGTGTGGCGTCCCAAAGTTTTGAACGGGAGGGGGTTGTGGGGGGCCTAAGTATAAATATAGAGCTAGCTCATTAACTAATGGTCGGATTGTCACGAAATTTCACATGTAGTATTTTTAAAAGCCAAATAGGAAAAAAAGGTTAGTGGCGTCCCAAAGTTTTGAACGGGAGGGGGGTTGTGGGGGGGCCTAAGTATAAATATAGAGCTAGCTCATTAACGGTTGGTCGCATTGTCACGAAGTTTCACATGTAGTATTCCTGAAGACCAAATAAAAAAAAAGGTGTGTGGCGTCCCAAAAATTTGAATGGGGGGAGGGGGGGGGTAGGCCTAAGTATAAATATAGTGCTAACTCTTCAAAGATTGGTCGGATTGTCACAAAATTTCAGATGTAGTATTTTTAAAATCCAAATAGAAATATAAGATGTGTGGCAACCCAAAGTTTTGAACGGGAGGGGAGGTTGTGGGGATAGGCCTAAGTATAAATATAGTGCTGGCTCATTAACGGTTGGTCAGATTGTCACGAAATTTCACATGTAGTATTTCTGAAAGTCAAATAGAAAAATAGGCGGTGTGACGGCTCAAAATTTTGTACGGGAGGGGGGGTAGTGGCGAGGGGGCCTAAGTATAAATATAGTGCTAGCTCAATATCGGTTGGTCGTATTGTCATGGAATTTCACATGTAGTATTCTTAAAAGCCAAATAGAAATATAGGGTGTATATGTCACAAAATTTTGAACGGGAGGGTGGGTTGATGGGGGCCTAAGTATAAGTATAGTGATGTCATTAACGGATGATCCGATTGTCACGAAATTTCACATGTAGTATTCATAAAGGCCAAAAAGAAAAATAGGGTGTGACGTCAAAAAATTGTGAACGGGAGGGGGGGTATGAGGGTAGGCCAAATTTGAAGATAGTGATAGGTCATTAACGGATGATCGGATTGTCATGGAATTTCACATGTACTATTATTGATGGCCAAATAGAAAAATACACTAGCTGTGATGCCCAGTGGTTCTAACTACGTACTAGCTGTGGGGTCCGCCGTTACAAAAACATACTAGCTGTGATGCCCAGCGTTTCTAACTAGGTACTAGCGGTGGGGTCCGCCGTTGCAGAACACATACTAGCTGTGATGCTGAGCGTTTCTAACTACGTACTAGCTGTGGGGTCCGCTGTTGCAAAGCACTTAATAGCTGTAGGGCCCAGCGTTCCTAAAAACATACTATCTGTGGGGTCCGCTGTTGCAAGGCACTTACTTGCTGTGATGCCCAGCGTTCCTAATTACGTACTAGCTGTGGGGTCCGCTGTTGCGAGGCACATACTAGCTGTGATGCCCTGTGGTTCTAACTACATACTATCTGTGGGCTCCGCAGTTGCAAGGCACCTACTAGCTGTAGGGCCCAACGTACTAGCTGTGGGGTCTGCCGTTGAAAAACATACTAGCGGTGATGCCCAGCGTTTCTAATTAGGTACTAGCGGTGGGGTCCGCCATTGCAGAACACATACTAGCTGTGATGCTGAGCGTTTCTAACTACGTACTAGCTGTGGGGTCCGCCGTTGCAAAAACATACTAGCGGTAATGCCCAGCGTTTCTAATTAGGTACTAGCGGTGGGGTCCGCCATTGCAGAACACATACTAGCTGTGATGCTGAGCGTTTCTAACTACGTACTAGCTGTGGGGTCCGCCGTTGCAAAAACATACTAGCGGTGATGCCCAGCGTTTCTAATTAGGTACTAGCCGTGGGGTCCGCCGTTGCAGAACACATACTAGCTGTGATGCTGAGCGTTTGTAACTACGTACTAGCTGTGGGGTCCGCCGTTGCAAAAACTATTTAACGGTGTATAGGCTTAATAATTGTTAAAGCTGATACGACAGAATCAGATATATCCGAAAAGTCCCATCCGACGGACGACGTGCTCAAGGCTATTTTCAACCTAAGTGAAATTTCACCTAACCAGGTTTATTTACATAACATACGTCTCATTATCGAGTACCTCACATTCGAAAAAGCCCTGGATCATCGCTTAAAGTCCCATCCGAAGGACGACGTGCTCAAAGTGCTTTTTAACTTCCCGATTGAAACATCTGACCTAAGTGCCCCAGCTAGATTTCTAAGTGGCGATCCTGAGCTCGGTAGACTCCATTCTTCAAATTTCTTGCTTTTTAACGGTTTATAGATTTAATTAATATTTGTTAAAACTGATAGAGAACGACCGGATTATCTGAATCCTACACAAAAATCAAAATAAAAATGTTTTTCAAAAAATTTGCGCTATTTAACGGTTTATAGGCTTAATAATTGTTAAAACTGATACGAGAGATTCAGATTTATTCAGAAAGTCCCATCCGAAGGACGACGTGCTCAAGGCTATTTTCAACCTAAGTGATATTTCACCTACCCAGGTTTATTTACATAACATACGTCTCATTATCGAGTACCTCACATTCGAAAAAGCCCTGGATCATCGCTTAAAGTCCCATCCGAAGGACGACGTGCTCAAAGTGTTTTTTAACTTCCCGATTGAAACATCTGACCTAAGTGCCTCAACTAGATTTCTAAGTGGCGATCCTGAGCTCGGTAGACTCCATTCTTGAAATGTCTCGCTTTTTAGCGGTTTATAGATTTAATATTTGTTAGAACTGATAGAGAACGACCGGATTATCTGAATCCTACACAAAAATCAAAATAAAAATGTTTTTCAAAAAATTTGCGCAATTAACGGTTTATAGGCTTAATAATTGTTAAAACTGATACGAGAGATTCAGATTTATGCGGAAAGTCCCATCCGAAGGACGACGTGCTCAAGGCTATTTTCAACCTAAGTGAAATTTCACCTACCCAGGTTTATTTACATAACATACGTCTCATTATCGAGTACCTCACATTCGAAAAAGTCCTGGAACATCGCTTAAAGTCCCATCCGAAGGACGACGTGCTCATAGTTATTTTTCACTTCCCGATTAAAACATCTGACCTAAGTGCCTCAGCTAGATTTGTAAGTGGCGATCCTGAGCTCGGTGGACTCCATTCTTCAAATTTCCCGCTTTTTAACGGTTTATAGATTAAATATTTGTTAAAACTGATAGAGAACGACCGGATTATCTGAACCCCACACAAAAATCAAAATGAAAACGTTTTTCAAAAAATTCGCGCTATTTAACGGTTTATAGGCTTAATAATTGTTAAAACTGATACTACAGATTCAGATTTATCCGGAAAGTCCCATCCGAAGGACGACGAGCTCAAGGCTATTTTCAACCTAAGTGAAATTTCACCTACCCAGGTTTATTTACATAACATACGTCTCATTATCGAGTACCTCACATTCGAAAAAGTCCTGGAACATCGCTTAAAGTCCCATCCGAAGGACGACGTGCTCATAGTTGTTTTCACTTCCCGATTAAAACATCTGACCTAAGTGCCTCAGCTAGATTTCTAAGTGGCGATCCTGAGCTCGGTAGACTCCATTCTTCAAATTTCTCGCTTTTTAACGGTTTATAGATTTAATATTTGTTAACTGACAGAGCCATAGAGAGTTCTGGTTTCGGATTATGCCAACGTCAGCACAACGTTCAGACTGACTTTAAATATGGTGACACCGATCCACTATGGAAGAAAAATGCCAAAAAAAAAAAGATGTATGTATAGATATGAACACAAATTAAAACTTGTGTACATTGTGATATAATCTATATAAATAAAGCTGAAACGGGGTTTGTGTGTGTGTTTGTTTGTATGTTTGTTCCAGCATCACGCCCAAACGGCTGGACGGATCTTCATGAAACTTCACATGTAGCATTCTTTTGAGCCCGATTGAATAATAGGCTATGTGGCGTCCCAGAATTTTGAACGGTAGGGAGGGTTGTAAGGGGGGCCTAAGTATATAAATAGTCCTACCTCATTACGGTTGGTCGGATTGTCACGAAATTACACATGTAGTATTCTTAAAGACCAAATAGAAATATGAGGTGTGTGGCGTACCAAAATTCTGAACGGGAGGGGGGGTTGTGGGGCGGCCTAAATATAAATATAGAGCAAACTCTTTAACGGTTGGTCGGATTGTCACGAAATTTCACATGTAGTATTTTTAAAAGCCAAATAGGAAAAAAAGGTGTGTGGCGTCCCAAAGTTTTGAACGGGAGGGGGGGTTGTGGGGGGGCCTAAGTATAAATATAGAGCTAACTCATCAACGGTTGGTCGGATTGTCACGAAATTTCACATGTAGTATTCTTAAAGGCCAAATAGATAAATAAGGTGTGTGGCGTCCCAAAGTTTTGAACGGGAGGGGGTTGTGGGGGGCCTAAGTATAAATATAGAGCTAGCTCATTAACTAATGGTCGGATTGTCACGAAATTTCACATGTAGTATTTTTAAAAGCCAAATAGGAAAAAAAGGTTAGTGGCGTCCCAAAGTTTTGAACGGGAGGGGGGTTGTGGGGGGGCCTAAGTATAAATATAGAGCTAGCTCATTAACGGTTGGTCGCATTGTCACGAAGTTTCACATGTAGTATTCCTGAAGACCAAATAAAAAAAAAGGTGTGTGGCGTCCCAAAAATTTGAATGGGGGGAGGGGGGGGGTAGGCCTAAGTATAAATATAGTGCTAACTCTTCAAAGATTGGTCGGATTGTCACAAAATTTCAGATGTAGTATTTTTAAAATCCAAATAGAAATATAAGATGTGTGGCAACCCAAAGTTTTGAACGGGAGGGGAGGTTGTGGGGATAGGCCTAAGTATAAATATAGTGCTGGCTCATTAACGGTTGGTCAGATTGTCACGAAATTTCACATGTAGTATTTCTGAAAGTCAAATAGAAAAATAGGCGGTGTGACGGCTCAAAATTTTGTACGGGAGGGGGGGTAGTGGCGAGGGGGCCTAAGTATAAATATAGTGCTAGCTCAATATCGGTTGGTCGTATTGTCATGGAATTTCACATGTAGTATTCTTAAAAGCCAAATAGAAATATAGGGTGTATATGTCACAAAATTTTGAACGGGAGGGTGGGTTGATGGGGGCCTAAGTATAAGTATAGTGATGTCATTAACGGATGATCCGATTGTCACGAAATTTCACATGTAGTATTCATAAAGGCCAAAAAGAAAAATAGGGTGTGACGTCAAAAAATTGTGAACGGGAGGGGGGGTATGAGGGTAGGCCAAATTTGAAGATAGTGATAGGTCATTAACGGATGATCGGATTGTCATGGAATTTCACATGTACTATTATTGATGGCCAAATAGAAAAATACACTAGCTGTGATGCCCAGTGGTTCTAACTACGTACTAGCTGTGGGGTCCGCCGTTACAAAAACATACTAGCTGTGATGCCCAGCGTTTCTAACTAGGTACTAGCGGTGGGGTCCGCCGTTGCAGAACACATACTAGCTGTGATGCTGAGCGTTTCTAACTACGTACTAGCTGTGGGGTCCGCTGTTGCAAAGCACTTAATAGCTGTAGGGCCCAGCGTTCCTAAAAACATACTATCTGTGGGGTCCGCTGTTGCAAGGCACTTACTTGCTGTGATGCCCAGCGTTCCTAATTACGTACTAGCTGTGGGGTCCGCTGTTGCGAGGCACATACTAGCTGTGATGCCCTGTGGTTCTAACTACATACTATCTGTGGGCTCCGCAGTTGCAAGGCACCTACTAGCTGTAGGGCCCAACGTACTAGCTGTGGGGTCTGCCGTTGAAAAACATACTAGCGGTGATGCCCAGCGTTTCTAATTAGGTACTAGCGGTGGGGTCCGCCATTGCAGAACACATACTAGCTGTGATGCTGAGCGTTTCTAACTACGTACTAGCTGTGGGGTCCGCCGTTGCAAAAACTATTTAACGGTGTATAGGCTTAATAATTGTTAAAGCTGATACGACAGAATCAGATATATCCGAAAAGTCCCATCCGACGGACGACGTGCTCAAGGCTATTTTCAACCTAAGTGAAATTTCACCTAACCAGGTTTATTTACATAACATACGTCTCATTATCGAGTACCTCACATTCGAAAAAGCCCTGGATCATCGCTTAAAGTCCCATCCGAAGGACGACGTGCTCAAAGTGCTTTTTAACTTCCCGATTGAAACATCTGACCTAAGTGCCCCAGCTAGATTTCTAAGTGGCGATCCTGAGCTCGGTAGACTCCATTCTTCAAATTTCTTGCTTTTTAACGGTTTATAGATTTAATTAATATTTGTTAAAACTGATAGAGAACGACCGGATTATCTGAATCCTACACAAAAATCAAAATAAAAATGTTTTTCAAAAAATTTGCGCTATTTAACGGTTTATAGGCTTAATAATTGTTAAAACTGATACGAGAGATTCAGATTTATTCAGAAAGTCCCATCCGAAGGACGACGTGCTCAAGGCTATTTTCAACCTAAGTGATATTTCACCTACCCAGGTTTATTTACATAACATACGTCTCATTATCGAGTACCTCACATTCGAAAAAGCCCTGGATCATCGCTTAAAGTCCCATCCGAAGGACGACGTGCTCAAAGTGTTTTTTAACTTCCCGATTGAAACATCTGACCTAAGTGCCTCAACTAGATTTCTAAGTGGCGATCCTGAGCTCGGTAGACTCCATTCTTGAAATGTCTCGCTTTTTAGCGGTTTATAGATTTAATATTTGTTAGAACTGATAGAGAACGACCGGATTATCTGAATCCTACACAAAAATCAAAATAAAAATGTTTTTCAAAAAATTTGCGCAATTAACGGTTTATAGGCTTAATAATTGTTAAAACTGATACGAGAGATTCAGATTTATGCGGAAAGTCCCATCCGAAGGACGACGTGCTCAAGGCTATTTTCAACCTAAGTGAAATTTCACCTACCCAGGTTTATTTACATAACATACGTCTCATTATCGAGTACCTCACATTCGAAAAAGTCCTGGAACATCGCTTAAAGTCCCATCCGAAGGACGACGTGCTCATAGTTATTTTTCACTTCCCGATTAAAACATCTGACCTAAGTGCCTCAGCTAGATTTGTAAGTGGCGATCCTGAGCTCGGTGGACTCCATTCTTCAAATTTCCCGCTTTTTAACGGTTTATAGATTAAATATTTGTTAAAACTGATAGAGAACGACCGGATTATCTGAACCCCACACAAAAATCAAAATGAAAACGTTTTTCAAAAAATTCGCGCTATTTAACGGTTTATAGGCTTAATAATTGTTAAAACTGATACTACAGATTCAGATATATCCGGAAAGTCCCATCCGAAGGACGACGTGCTCAAGGTTTTCAACCTAAGTGGAAATTGACCTACCCAGGTTTATTTACATAACATACGTCTCATTATCGAGTACCTCACATTCGAAAAAGCCCTGGATCATCGCTTAATGTCCCATCCGAAGGACGAAGTGCTCAAAGTTATTTTTAACTTCCCGATTAAAACATCTGACCTAAGTGCCTCAGCTAGATTTCTAAGTGGCGATTCTGAGCTCGGTAGACTCCATTCTTCAAATTTCTTGCTTTTTAACGGTTTATAGATTTAATATTTGTTAACTGACAGAGCCATAGAGTGTGCTGATTTCGGATTATGCCAACGTCAGCACAACGTTCAGACTGACTTTAAATATGGTGACACCGATCCACTATGGAAGAAAAATGCCAAAAAAAAAAGATGTATGTATAGATATGAACACAAATTAAAACTTGTGTACATTGTGATATCTATATTAATAAAGCTGAAACGGGGTTTGTTTGTTTGTATGTATGTATGTTTGTTCCAGCATCACGCCCAAACCGCTGGACGGATTTTTATGAAACTTCCCATGTAGCATTCTTTTGAGCCCGATTGAATAATAGGCTATGTGGCGTTGCAAGGCACCTACTGCCTGTAGGGCCCAGCGTTCCTAAAAACGTACTAGCTGTGGGGTCCGTTGTTGCAAAGCATTTACTAGCTGTAGTGCCCAGAGTATTTAACTACATACTAGCTGTGGGGTCCGCTGTTGCAAGCCACATACTAGCTGTGGTCACAAACGTTCCTAACTTCGTACTAGCTGTGGGGTCCGCTGTTGCGAGGCACATACTAGCTGTGGTGACCAGCGTTCCTAACTACGTACTAGCTGTTGGGTCCGCCGTCGCAAGGCACATACTAGCTATGATGCCCAGCATTCCCAACTACGTACTAGCTGTGGTGTTCAGCGTTGCAAGCCACATACTAGCTGTGGTCACAAACGTTCTTAAGTACGCACTGACTAGGACGTCCAGCGATGCTAAGTATTCACTAGGTGTGGCTTCCGCCGTTGAAAGGCGCATACTAGCTGTGGTGCCCAGGGGTCCTAAAAACTTACTAGCGTTACAACAGCTGAAGGACTATAAGCCTTATTCCGTATGAATAATTGAAAATTATAACATCATGAATGTACTGTCGAGGAACTGAATAGCGTTATAGAAGATATTGGGAGAAAAATCAAAGTTCCCCGGGCAACGCCGGGTATTACTGCTAGTCTATATTAATAAAGCTGAAACGGGGTTTGTTTGTTTGTTTGTTTGTATGTATGTATGTTTGTTCCAGCATCACGCCCAAACCGCTGGACGGATTTTTATGAAACTTCCCATGTAGCATTCTTTTGAGCCCGATTGAATAATAGGCTATGTGGCGTCCCAAAATTTTGATCGGGAGGGGGGGTTGTGGGGGGGCCTAATTATAAATATAGAGCTATCTCATTAACTAATGGGCGAATCGTCATGAAATTTCACATGTAGTATTTTTAAAAGCCAAGTAGAAATATTAGGGGTGTGGCGTCCCAAAGTTTTGAACGGGAGGGGGGGTTGTGGGGGGGCCTAAGTATAAATATAGAGCTAGCTCATTAACGATTGGTCGCATTGTCACGAAGTTTCACATGTAGTATTCCTGAAGACCAAATAAAAAAATAGGTGGTGTGACGGCTCAAAATGTTTCACGGGAGGGGGGGGGGGGGGGTAGTGGGGGGGCCTAAGTATAAATATAGAGCTAACTCATTAACTAATGGGCGAATCGTCATGAAATTTCACGTAGTATTTTTAAAAGCCAAATAGAAAAATAAGGTGTAGGCGTCCCAAAGTTTTGAACGGGAGGGGGGGTTGTGGGGGGGCCTAAGTATAAATATAGAGCTAATTCTTTAACGGTTGGTCGGATTGTCACGTAATTTCACATGGAGTATTCCTGAAGGCCAAATAGAAAAATAAGGTGTGTGGCGTCCCAAAGTTTTGAACGGGAGGGGGGGTTGTGGGGGGGTCTAAGTATAAATATAGAGCTAACTCATAACTAATGGCGAATCGTCATGAAATTTCACATGTAATATTCCTAAAGGTCAAATAGAAATATTAGGTGTGTGACGGCCCAAAATTTTGAACAGGAAGGAGGGTTGTGGGGGGGGCTAAATATACATATAGAGTTAGCTCATTAACGGTTGGTCGTATTGTCACGAAATTTCGCATATATTATTCCTGAAGGCCAAATAGAAAAATAAGGTGTGTGGCGTCCCGAAGTTTTGAACGGGTGGCGGGGTTGAGGGGGGGGGGGACTAAGTATAAATATAGAGCTAGCTCATTAACGGTTGATCGTATTGTCAGGAATTGGATTGTCATGAATTTCACATGTAGTAGTAGTAGTAACTATGCATTCGCTGTGGGGTTCACTATTGCAAGACATTTACTAGCTGTGATGTCCAGCGTTCCTAATATCGTACTAGCTGTGGGGTCCGCTGTTGCAAGGCACCTACAAGACATTTACTAGCTGTGATGCCCAGCCTTCCTAATTACGTACTAGCTGTGATGCCCAGCCTTCCTAATAACGTACTAGCTGTGGGGTCTGCTGTTGCAAGGCGCAAGCAGTGTGGCCCAGCGTATTTAACTACGTAGGTACTAGCTGTGGGGTCCACCGTTGCAAAACTCATACTAGCTGTGATGCCCTGTGGTTCTAACTACATACTATCTGTGGGGTCCGCAGTTGCAAGGCACCTACTACCTGTAGGGCCCAGCGTTCCTAAAAACGTACTAGCTGTGGGGTCCGTCGTTGCAAAAGCATACTAGCTGTGATGCCCAGCGTTTCTAACTAGGTACTAGCGGTGGGGTCCGCCGCTGCAAAAACATACTAGCTGGGATGCCCAGCGTTTCTAACTACGTACTAGCGGTGGGGTCTGCCGTTGCAAAACACATACTAGCTGTGATGCCCAGTGGTTCTAACTACGTACCAGCTGTGGGGTCCGCTGTTGCAAGGCACTTACTAGCTGTGGTGACCAGCATTCCAAACTTCGTACTAGCGGTGGGGTCCGCCGTTGCAGAACACATACTAGCTGTGATGCTCAGCGTTTCCAACTACGTACTAGCTGTGGGGTCCGCCGTTGCAAAACACATACTAGATGTGATGCCCAGTGGTTCTAACTACGTACCAGCTGTGGGGTCCGCTGTTGCAAGGCACTTACTAGCTGTGGTGACCAGCGTTCCAAACTACGTACTAGCTGTGGGGTCCGCCGTTGCAAGGCATATACTACCTGTGGTGCCCAGCGTTCCTAACTACGTACTAGCTGTGGCGGCCCAGCGTTGCAAGGCACATACTAGCTGTGGTCACAAACGTTCTTAAGTACGCACTGGCTAGGACGTCCAGCGATGCTAAGCATTCACTAGCTGTGGTTTCCGCCTTTGAAAGGCGCATACTAGTGTGGTGCCCAGGGGTCCTAAAAACTTACTACCATTACTACAGTTGAAGGACTATAAGCCTTATTCCGTACTAGCAGTAATACCCGGCGTTGCCCGGGGAACTTTAACTTTTCTACTAATATCTCCTATAAGGCTATTCAGTTCCTCGATAGTACTTTCATGATGTTATAATTTTCAATTATTCATACGGAATAAGGCTTATAGTCCTTCAACTGTAGTAACGCTAGTAAGTTTTTAGGACCCCTGGGCACCACAGCTAGTAAACAATAAGCAGGAATTAATTTTAGATAACAAATATTTATTAAATTTATATTTCTTTCCGAAAATTTAAATAAAATTAATCAAAATCGGTCAATACTAACTGTTATAAGAGGAGTTGTTGTGACTACATTTAAATAGTTAAAGGTACCTCTAAGAACCTTATTTATTTTACTATTGTCCATAGTGAAGCCAACTATTCTTAAGTATTCCAACAAACTATTTATTTTTTTTCATTTTACAGTAAATTTTACTAAAATAATAGTTGTTGCAACTATTTCAGTTTTTACTAACTAAAATAGTTGTAGTTATCACTTTTTTTCTCTGTCTTGAAATTTAAAATGAATATGTCACTTGTAGTACCTTAGATCTGATTAGATTTTTGCTTAAATTTAAGGAAAATTTAGACGACTTTACTTCAAGACCTAAGTACATTTTATAAAATACTGATTATATTTATGACCTAATCAAAAATCTTTACTTACTTTCCTGGGTTTATGAAAGTCCCTCTAAGAATTACGCTGAATAAAGGAAACTTCTGACGTAATCAGAGTTTGACAGGGAGAGGGGGGGTTGTTTTCGTTTAATAAAGTTTTTGCGCCCTCAGCTATACGAAGTATAGGGGAAGTTATGTAATCGGTCAAAAAATTCGATTGGGATTTTCAACGGAATTTCATGTTTTCTGACCTCTAGATTCCAAATATGAAAAAAAAAGTCTGTCTCTCTGAGTGTTTGTGAACACGATAACTCCCGATAGAATTAATGTAATCGACACTAAATTGTATATGTGAATCCAGAACCTTTTAACGACAACATGTAACGTTTTTTAGCCAAATCGGCCAAAGGGGAGGGGGGAGGCTTGATCAAAAATTGTAATAACTGCCGTTGTAATGAATGTATCGACACAAAATTTTATATGTAAATTCAAAATCTCATAGGGAGGACAAGTAGTAGGCCAGTAGGCCAGAGTAGGCCTGTGTGTGTTGGTCCCTACAGCAGCCCTGTATCTTTGATAAAGTCCAGGATTCTTCTGCAGTTTCCTTCCATTACCTGCTTTGGTTCTGTTATGGCAGACCCGAAGCAGTGGAAACGTCTGCTTTCTAGTGCCCCGCACCGGCTTAGAATATGAACCGGAGTCTCATTTGTCTCGCTACATTTCCTGCACAGAGGGCTTCTAGCGATGCCCATATTGTATAGGTGTACAGTGTCCTGTAATCAGCCCTGTCATAGCTCTTAGATCCATTCTGCTCATATTCAGAATTTCTCGGCTCCTTTTCTCTGAGGGTTCCGCTATAAAGAGTTTTGAATGTCTTTGCTTTGGGACCCCTCTCCAGAACTGGATGTGATTCCTGGTCAGCCAACCATTTATTGCCGCTCTTGCGCTGCTCTTAGAGATCCCGCAGAAGGGTTCTGGTCCTATAGGTTCTCTGTCAGCTCCTGACCGGGCCAGTTGGTCAGCCCTTTTGTTGCCCTCAAACCCCCGGTGGCCTGGCACCCATCTCAATTCCTCTCTATTCTGGTCCGTGAGGGACTCCAGTGCTTGTAGGCATTCTAGGACGATTTTGGAATCTATCGACACAAAATTTCATATGTAAATTCAAAATTTCATAGGGAGGACAAGTATGAATTTTCAACGAAATCGAAAGAAGGATCAGAGGGGGCTCAAATCATTAATCCCATAACTGGCGATGTATTGATTGTATCGACATTAGGGTGGTCCAAAAATGACAATTAATAAAAAAAAAAAAAAACGTGCACCCCTAGTTTGGAAGAACTCGATGAAAGAAAAATGTTGACGCCAAAAAAAACGAAAAATATTTAAAATAACCCGTGCCACACGGCATTTGAATTTTAAATGGAATTTAACATGGGTTCTCATATGTATTAAAGTTGAAACAATATGGCGCTTCCACGTTTCATCAAAATGGGCTAAAAATTTCCCACATTATGGTTTATGGGATCGGAGAACACGAATTTGACGTCAAAAAGTTATTTTGACATATGACAGCTGTCAAAAACGCTATCAACAAAATGACAATAACATTTTTTCTCATTTAACAATCGGTAAATTCATTTTATTAAGTGTTTTGGAGATCGCTGATTACGAATTTGACGTAATAATAATAATCTTGACTTAATAACAAATAATTTTGACTCTTGACATCTGTCACAAATGCTGTCAACAAATCCGTGTAATCGAGAGGAAAATTGGAGTTAATACCAATGTCCGAAACACAATTAAATAATTTTTTCATTTGGTTTCTGGACATAATCAGAAGAGATAAATTCTTCCAGTCATTTTCAGTTTTGATATCTTTTATTTACAAATTACAGCGACCTCAAAGACACTTAATAAAATGAATTTACCGATTGTTAAATGAGAAAAAATGATATTGTCATTTTGTGGACAGCGTTTTTGACAGCTGTCATGTGTCAAAATAACTTTTTGACGTCAAATTCGTGTTCTCCGATCCCATAAAATTTTAGCCCATTTTGATGAAACGTGGAAGCGCCATATTGTTTCAACTTTAATACATATGAAAACCCATGTTAAATATCCATTTAAAATTCAAATGCCATGGCACGGGTTATTTAAAATATTTTTCGTTTTTTTTTTTTGCACCAAAATTTTTCTTTCGTCGAGTTTTTCCAAACTAGGGGGTGCACGTTTTTTTTTTTTTTTTTAATTGTCATTTTCGGACCACCTCAATCGACATAGACTGTGAAATTTCAATATTGGCAGAAGGGAAGAGGGGATTCAGGGGGCGGGGCTTTAGTAACTGCCGATGTAATGATTACCGCAAACGGTTGACTGGTTTTGGAGGTGAAGCAAAAAGATCTGGGGAAGTACATTGCCGGTGATTGACCAATGACTTTATTTTTCTATTATTATTATTATTAACTATAATTTTATTTTTCTAATAATATTATTAACTATAAACCTTATTTTCATGGAAAGTAATAATGATTTGTAACATCTGTTTAGATCTAATGAACCCCTTCAGTGACTATAAGTACGATAAATCGTCTACTGAGGGCGGGGATTGTGTTAGTATGCAGACTGTACGGTGGGACTATTGAAAGAGAAGGGCTGACCGATATTAGGCCAAGATGACGGTAGGCCCATGGGGCAACTCTAATGGAAGTTGTGGACACAGTCCAGCGAGGAGTCAGCTGGAGTCTCCAAGTCAGGGGCCAAAAAGGGGGACTCTAATAAGTTAACTGCTACTTAAGTGGTCAGCCCTTAACCGCAAGGGGGGCCATTTGGTGTTAAGGGGGCCTTCTTAATAGCCTCGTTAGTAGCAGCCCTTAAACACTTACTTTAAGTTCCTTCTTACTGACTTTTAAGTTGACAAACGCGGACATATTGTGGAAACGTTTTGAAATGTTGTCTATTAGGTTATTTTTTTTTTTACTTTCTTATAAACTATATTATAATGAAATCGTGTGAAAATCCGAATTCGAGGTTTTAACGGATTTTTACTTTTTAAGATCCCCTTTTTCCGGGATAGACCGGTAGTGGAATCCAAATAGGTCTTTCCAATTAACCGGGCTACGATTCCTCTGGCGGTTCAATGGAGGACCACCTCAAAATATTGGAGAACAGATTAGGGTAAAAATAATAAGATTGATGAAGTTTGAAAAATATAAAAGAATAAAATCAACAATAGATAACCTTATGAGATGCAGTTGGCCAACTGAAAATAATAAACAGAATATAACAAAAAATAAACTGAATAAAAATAAATATTAACTTAATATTATGGGTAAAATAATTATCGGATATGATGGGATGACGGCTATATGTTGAAATGATGGTTGCTCAGTGATAGGATGCACCGACTGGTGATAGGAAGATGTTGGGGGTGATGTCTAGGTGATAGGATGCACCGACTGGTGATAAGACGGTGTGGCGATGGTGGCTATGTGCTAGGATGCTCCGACTGGTGATATGACGATCTTGGGGGTGATGGCTAGGTGATAAGATGCACCGTCTAGTGATAAGACGGTGTGGTGATGATGGCTATGTGCTAGGATGCTCCGACTGGTGATATGACGATCTTGGGGGTGATGGCTAGGTGATAAGATGCACCGTCTGGATGATACGGCGGTGTGGTGATGGTGGCTATGTGCTAGGATGCTCCGACTGGTGATGTGACGATCTTGGGGGGGGGGGGGGAATGGCTAGGTGATAAGATGCACCGACTAGTGATAAGACGGTGTGGTGATGATGGCTATGTGCTAGGATGCTCCGACTGGTGATATGACGATCTTGGGGGTGATGTCTAGGTGATAGGATGCACCGACTGGTGATAAGACGGTGTGGCGATGGTGGCTATGTGCTAGGATGCTCTGACTGGTGATAGGACGATCTTGGGGGGGGGGGGGGGGGGGGGAATGGCTAGGTGATAAGATGCACCGACTAGTGATAAGACGGTGTGGTGATGATGGCTATGTGCTCGGATGCTCCGACTGGTGATATGACGATCTTGGGGGTGATGGCTAGGTGATAAGATGCACCGTCTGGGTGATACGGCGGTGTGGTGATGGTGGCTAGGTGATAAGATGCACCGACTAGTGATAAGACGGTGTGGTGATGATGGCGATTTAACGAGTACCAGACATCGTACAGGCTTGGGACCATTGCTTAACGTCCCATCCGAAGGACGGCGTGCTCAAGTTTATTTTACCTCCCAGATAAAATAAACTAAGGGCCTCGATCGGGGTTCGAATCCACGATCTTGAGCTCAGAAGACAAGCACGCATAATATATATTCAATACTCTGTTGGAAAAAAGAGAGAAATTCGAGACTACAACATGATCGCCGCTTGGCGGTGAACTCATGAACTTTTAGTGGACCATACACAAAATTTCTGAGAAAACATATGGCCGCCAATTTGGAAATGATTGATTGTTTAGAGGGGTAAGTATTGTACCCGTTATCATTATTATTATTTTTTTTTTTTCATATTATGCTATTCGATATTTACAGATATAAGAAGAATAAATGGTTACACCAGTCGTTTCACATTGAATTTAACAATTTTGTGTTGATATATTCATTACAACGGCAGTTATTAGAAGTTTTGAATCAAATCTCCCCCTTTCTTTTGGTCGATTTGGCTGAAAAACAATAGATGTCGTCGTAAAAGGTTCTAGCAGTCAGCTAGGACAGTGTCACTATTTCATGAAAATCCTAGGCTCCTTTTCACGAAATTACATATTTCAATAAATATTTATTTATTTATTACTACATTGAAGCCTATTAAGGCTTATTGTACAGAGTTGGGGTACAATTTGAATATACATTTTATTATTATATAATAATAAAGTAAGAATTTCACAACTTATTAAATTTCTAAATATCTAAATATTAAAATAAATGCGCACATTTACTTATATATGCAAAACAGAAAAATCTATACTTTTATATACATACATACACATATACATATGATAATAACTTTAAATAAAAAACCAAAGTAATAAACATTAACTCAAACCACTTTGTACTTAAACTGTAAATAACAAATATTTAACAAAAACTTAATATGAGAATCTCAACTTTAATTCATTTCCCATTATTATTTTTTTTTTTAAATTTTAGTTATTTATTTTTTTATTGTAAGTTAGATTTATTTTTTATTTTTTTATAATGTTTGCTTTTTTAAATTAATAGCATTTAGAATATAGTAATAGACATCATTAATTTGCTGCATAGAAACAATCTCTAATATTCTAATAATATTACTTTCTTCTTCATCAGAGTTTTTAATATATTTAGATAAATATCTTTCTCTAATATTATTATACAAAGGACAGTTTAATAAAAAATAAACAATATCTTCTTCAAAGAACTCAAGTTCTCTAGAACAACATCTACATTGATCCTTTTCAAAAATAATTTTTTCTTTATTTATATATAAACTGATTGATATGACAATTAAATAACATATGGCAACTCACAGAACCAAAAGAGCACATATTTCTATAATATAAGTTATATTTGGAGTTGAGGATTTTTCAACATCTTTACTGATGAGATTATTTTGGAATGAAGTGATTTAATTATTAAATTCATTTTCTACAATTTTGGCATTTTGAGATTTCCAGACGTCATAAGCTCCTATAGAAGACAGGCTATTTCTTAGTTCAAGGGTCCAATTAAAAGGCATATTAGAAGAATCTGAAAGCTCTATTTGTCTATTGTAGCACATTTTAGGGATTGTTTCATCACTTAGATTAAGTAGACTGGTCCACCATTTGATCATTTTTTTGAAGATTTTACTGCTCGTGTGAAGCCTACCGGTCTCCATTCGGACATACGCATCAGCATCAGGGGTAGTTATTGGTAGACATAAGAGCTTTTTTAAGAAACTATTTCAATAAATATCTAAGACTTATAAATGTTGAACTTCCATTTAGTATTTGTCAAGTCGTGCCTGAAAATGGTAGCAATATCAAAAGTACTCCCATATATTTTATATATTTTGTGAAATAGACAATATATATATTTTTTTTTAAAGAATACCTAGTTAACTAAATCTTTCTGGTGAAGTATACCGGTCATTTTTTTTCAAAAAAGTAGGTTTTTGATTCTTTTTACTTGTAAAAAATTCTTGTGTAGTATGTGACGATAGTAGAAGGTAGGTAGGTACTCCTTTATCTTATGGATGGTACAATCAGAGGGTGAGACAGCTGAGGTGAAACCAGCTGAATATTTCAATGGGGTGGTGGGGGGTTTATGGCTACCTTACCAAACGTCATTCAAAATCAAAATTCCTTTCCAGTTGCTTACAAGGCTCTATTATTGATTCCATAATGCGTTTTTTCGTCATTTATGTTTTAGTGGATGACTTCTGTCAGAGAACACTTATCACCGTAGACCCCATTACATAATTTATTATAAGGTAACTGGGGCAATGGCGGAGCGGGCCTAGAGACTTTTCTTTACACAAATTTATTGAGGAAAAAAATTTGAATGAAGTTCGGTGCTGTGGGAATGAAGAAATAGATATATATTAATTCCCATTCATCGTTGTCTTCATTCAGCTGACGAGCTTCATTCTTCGAGTTCCATCATCCTTTGAAGATCAACCTTTTTGTTTGTATTTTAATTTGACTATTTTCACCACACTGCGGTTGCCATCAAATAGATTTATCATTTTATTTTAGAGGGCGCCGGTAGCTCAGTGGTATGCGTGCTTGACTTCTGAGCTCAAGGTCGTGGGTTCGTAGCCCGACCGAGGCCCTTAGTTTATTTTATCTGGGAGGTAAAATAAACTTAAGCACGCCGTCCTTCGGATGGGACGTTAAGCGATGGTCCCGAGCCTGTACGATGTCAGGTACTCGTTAAAGATCCCTACCCTAGATGAATAAAAATTTAGGGTAGGCAAAATTTAGGACTCCCATAGTAGAGTCGGGCTCATGTCCACCAGAGTGACGAAAGAGCGCTCTGGTAGTAGGCGATATGACCTCGTAGTTAAAGCCCGGGCATGAGTCATAAAACCTAACCTAAACTCATTTTATTTTTATTTTCTTCGTGAGCTCACGTTAATATTTTTCAGTTTTAATTACATATTGGGTATTTAAACATTGTTTATTGCGGAATTATTTTCATTGTAAGTAGACCATAGTCGATTATATTTTTTAACAATATATATTTATATATATACTTTTTTTGTTTTATGAATTGATATTCTGTTTGTTTTTATTATAGATCCGTTAGTTCTTAGTAAACAAATATTGACTGTCTGCCCCGTCAAACTGAATTCATCGAAAAACTGATATCCCTTATACAGCTAACATAGCTCTTTCTAAGAATTAATTAGACTTCCCTCATGGAAGTACATGGAAAAACTAATTTGATGTTTTTTTCCATGAAGCCAGTTCGAATAATTGAACATTCGGATAATCGACGCTCTACTGTACTACAATCCTGTGAAGTTCTCAAACCATACTAAAAGAGCCTCACGGTTCTCGAGCAGTGCTGAAAGATGGCTCAGTCTATACATCCCAGCTGCTGCAATTCTTGCGAAACACCGAACTGTATTACCAACAAATTATATGGTGCCATTCGCTCAGGAGGCTCCCCACTCTGCCAGTTGGAGTCACCCTGAGAGATAGCCTTAGCCACATTATGTCACACTATCTACTAAAATAATAGTTGTGCTGGCGCTAATAGCCTCTGCAGTCGATGCACCTAAAAAAAAATATATATAAAAAAAAAATATGAGTAAAAATTTAAAAAAAAAATATATTTGCTTCATGGGCTATATTTTACAGTACTATTTACAGGTCGGCAACTTATAAATTAAAGTAACAATAAAAATATGTTATAAAGCCTTTTAGTGTTATTGTGGCGACTAGAAAATTTATCACAACATAAAATTTGTAAATACAGTAAGGATCGTAAACTAAAAGTTGTCCTCGTTACGTGATCCGAAGTTCATATCGTGTTCCAAGTTCTGAGGATCATAAAAGAATTAACATCGTGCTTTTATGGATCCGTTCCACGTTATTGTAACATAACATAGACTTGAATTTAACTTGACGCACAACTACTCTCTCAGATGGAAAGTTAGGTTGCTGGAGATGGATAACAGTAGGTACACCAAAATTTGTTACATAAAACTAAGGGAATTAAGCGCATAGAAGTCAAATGCGACGAGATTCAATTGGGTGTCCCAAGTAAGAAGCATTTTAAATTAAATTGTGGAGGGAAAATTAATAAATATATTGGATCGGGTAATGCTAAAAAACTCTCTACCCAGGGTTTCGGACACATTTGTGAATCATCTGAAGAATAAAGATAAATATTACCTTTTAGAATGCCGATACAACACCTTTTATCCCAATATTTACAACCCAGATCAACTCCAACCTAAACCTGAATGCTCCTTTCTCACACATCAAAGCACTGGCTCAACTCCGTCTATCTGGCAAGTACTATCATAAAATCAGTTACAAAAATAATGTTCACACCCTTAATCGCCAGAAACGTTGTACAATCTGTAATTAAAATGAATTGGAAGACGTATACCACCTGTTAATATCCTGTCCGATATACTCCCCCATTAGAAGCCACTTCCGGCCTTAGAGTATCAGTATAGACCGATCCAACTTTCATACATTACTCCTGGTCCATAATAAGAACGATATCTCAAACATTTTCTATTATTTAATCACCGCTCTGAAACTTGGATCATTCATTGTTAGTGAATAAGTGAAGTTTTATCTACGAAATAAAACTCACTCCCGGACGGGATTCGAACCCACAAACCAAGGTGAGACCATGCGCGACCAAAGTCGGCTCTAGCCCGCACGGCCACCATGGCCCCGAATATATATAATTTTGGAAATGTTAATGTTAATATTGTAAAAGTAATGGTCACTGACTCAATTGTATAGGGGTCATCCCTTTAAACAATAACAATTATTATTAGGTTTGGTTTTTGACTCATGCCCGGGCTTTAACTACGAGGTCATATCGCCTACTACCAGAGCACTCTTTCATTACTCTGGTGGACATGAGCCCGACTCTATAATGGGAGTCCTAAATTCTGCCTACCCTAAATTTTTATTCACCTAGGGTAGCGGTCTTTAACGAGTACCTGACATTGTACAGGCTCGGGACCATCGCTTAACGTCCCATCCGTAGGACGGCGTGCTTAAGTTTATTTTACCTCCCAGATAAAATAAACTAAGGGCCTCAGTCGGATTACGAACCCACGTTCTTGAGCTCAGAAGTCAAGCACGCTATACCACTGAGCTACCGGCGCCCTCAAATTATTATTATTATTTATTATATTATAATGTTTCTTCCCTTATAATGTTATGTTAAAACATTCTTCTTGGTTATTTGATCATTTATTCTTTGTTAGTTGTCCTAAGATCCAAATTTTAGTAATAAATTCTCCCAACTGCTTCAATATTTATATATTTGATTATATATATTGAAATATTTTTATATTTATATATTGAAAAATTTTATATTTCTTGCAAAATAATTTAATGAAGTTGTCGGTGAATCACCGGCTATGTTCTTCACGAATATGTTGTTACTTTGCTTTCCCGCCAAAGCTAAGTTTAGGTTAAAACTTAATATTTGACTTAAATAGTGAATTCTGAATCCTCATACTAAATTGTATGACAATACATTCAGTGTAGGGGCTAAAGGAATACTGGCACAGCTCAAAAGAATGGGGATAGCAAGATTCACACAGTATCTACATATGTACTACATTCATTCGAAAACTAGCTATGCCAGTATTTCTTTAACCTCTACACTGTACGGGTGGGGTATGCAAGTTTTTTTATTATATTATTTCAGTTGTGTTACTCTGTATCCTGATGCTTTAAGATTTTGCTAGTTACCTTTCATTATTTATATTTCATATATATATTCATTCACAGATCTGCAACTGATGATGACGCTGTTTCTTTAAAAACCTGTTCTGGGCGCAAATGAAACAGTTTATTTCTGTAATACACAACATCTTAGAAACACATATGAACATAGTCTTCAAAATTCACTTCAATGATTATTATATAAATAAAAGACATTTGTGAGAAGGCGGTGAATGTGACTTGGGGGAAAACTCGAAAGAGTTAAGAAAAGCCTCTTTGTTAAGCCGTTATTGAGATTGGCTCGGCCAAGGAACTCGCGATTTGGACATCGAGAGTGTTGACCTGTAAACAGGATATTGGACATTGTCAATGATAAACACTTCCGCACCTCAAAGGTTAAAAGGAGATGCATTGTCGTCAGATTCTGGAACCTGGGTCGGACGCTTGGACCTCACTCTCTCTCTCTCTGCTGCTGGACGTAAGTCGAACTCTTATTGTATATGTTTCCATGTGTTAAACCGTTCTTGTCATATTTTATTATCTGTTGAGTTCTGACATTTAAATACATTCTCAAAGTAGTTATCAACAGCCTAATTTGTGTTATCATTGAAGCCCCCAAGAATTAACAAGTACCATAAAGTTAAGATCCCGGTTTGGTGAATGAAGCACCATACCAAAATTAAAGTAGAATGCTCTAACGAGTGAAATATATTGTGTTCATATAAATAAAGTGGGATTTTTTGACTTGTTTTTAAGTTTTTTATTCATTAGTATTCGAAATTAAAGTAAATACATCATTCCACAAATACCTCTTCATCCTACTTCTTCACAAGTGCCTAGAGGTTAAGTCATTTCTATTCTTCACACATTCCCTGTTTTATTTTTGACCTGAGCCTATTTTCATCATCAGTGGTATATCCCACCCGTACAGTGCAGTGGCTCTAGAAATACTGGCTCGAAATATTACGAATTATTTGTTGGAAGACATAATTCATTGACACAAAAATACCTAGTTTTACAGTCTGCAGATCCAAGACATTGTTCGCCATGTTATGCATAAGATTCGAATATTGCATACATTTGCCAGAATTTATTAGTAACCCAAAATGATCTAATTCCTTGCCTTGAAGAAAAGTTCGTCAGGATGAATTAAGAAGCGTGCTCTATTGAACAAAAACATCTTGAGACAAGGCCCTTCAAGTTGTTGTCCCCAACGTCCATCACGTGCCCTTCTTTGACTAAACAAACAGACTTTCTTCTAGGGTCTCCACCGAGGAGGACAAAGACAAAATTAAGTGGAGGGAGCCTATTTTCAGTCTTGTTGTTTTTTACGGGTGACTTCACGGCTTGTCTATCCGCCCAGAACTAACCAGCCCAGCGACCTTGTCCTCTTCCCTTCTTCACCATTGCCGTCAATACCAACAAGAGGTTTTTTTTTCCTGTCTCTTTTGTTCAGGGCTTGTACAGTTAGAAGCATCAATAAACAAATACATAATGTATCCCAAAAGAGCAAAGACAACTAAGAAAAAAAATAATTCGGCAGTGAGTCACTGGTATAGGGTAGTCATTTTCAGGGAATCGTGAAGCTTCTATGTTACTTCATGTCGATACATTCAACATGTCGGCAGTTATTAAGCTATAAAGAATAAAATAACCACAATAAAAATTTGTCAGTGAGTTGGTATTTTTCAGGGAATCGTGAAGCTTCTATTACATTTCATGTCGATACATTCAACATGTCGGCAATTATTAAGCTAAAAAGAATAAAATAATCACAATAAAAAATTGTGTTTCATATCCTGGACATCAGGGCATATCCTAGCCTGGACTCCTCTTCGGTCACGTACCTCAGCAGTACAGCGACACACTTGCCACAGCACATCATCACGATCACTAGTGACAAATGTTGTCGTTGTTAATATGTAAATAAATAAATAAAAATATCCAAAAACATTATTTGATACAAAGCTTTCATTTTCATTTTTTGGACAGAGTTCCTCCACAACTTAAAGGTCAGTCCAAAATTTTTTATTTATATATTTTTATTTATTTAGACTTTTTTTTTTTTTATACATTTATAATTGATTAATTTTTTTTTTTTTTAATTATATGGTTATAGTTACATTGTTTTCTTCTTTTTTTTCTATATCTCGCACATTGAGACCTGATGATGGTATGTAAGAACGTCCCGAAACATCGTTGGGATAAAGACCCTTCCGAAGAGTTTTTTGAAAAATAGTTATCTTAATTTTTATTAAATTGAAAAAAATCCCCTATAAATATATGGGATACAATCCTGGTGTGTCTGGATTCTACGTGGGTAGGCACTGCCTGACAACTGGATGTTCCAGTTACGGAGATTTCAACTCCAAGCTCTTCTTCTTTAAAAAGAAAAACAACCCGATCTGTCCGTGAGGTGGAGTCTAATGTCCTCTGTACAACGGACCTAGAGTGGAGTTGATACGCGGGATAATTTGCCGGGGGCTAGCGCATTGTAGCATGGCCAGCCAACATTCAATCTTAATCCCGAGCTCTCTGGACGCACCAGGGATCGTATCGCGTATCGTGTCACAAATATATCTCGTTCAGGCAAGTGAAAGACAGTGAAGTTGACCATAAGCAATGGGTCTGTCTCACTGAACCTTTTTTGGAGCTTCTCGCAATACTAGACCTTAACCTCCTAGCTTACCAGGGGTTCTGAAGAACTGTTTTTTTAAT
The DNA here is from genome assembly GCA_963662175.1 of Aradus depressus. Taxonomy (NCBI): domain Eukaryota; kingdom Metazoa; phylum Arthropoda; class Insecta; order Hemiptera; family Aradidae; genus Aradus; species Aradus depressus. Next base: position 27,530,012 of record OY759224.1, read on the forward strand.
TAAAACAATTTTTAGGGGAGGGTAGTAATTAAAATCATATTTGAGCCGAACTAGTAAAAAATGTCCGATGTTTTACAGGGATTTTTATTTTTTCTACAACTTTTGTTTCTAACTTTTCCCCTTTTTCTTAAGGGTTGAGGGGTGGCTCCTGCCTGTCTGCCATTGGCAAGTAATAAAGTCTTCCCAAGTTCCCCTGTAAATTGGGTCCCTTATAATCACTAGCACAAGCAAGGTTTGAGAGAGTGATTAACAGTTTGCCCAAGTTGTTGGCTAGCTTATACAGAGCTTCGTGTACAAAGAGGATGGCATTGCCTTTTATCAACGAATTATGAACATATAGTTAATTGAAACAGGCTTTAAGTCCAACGGAAAGGAACAGAAATAGGATTATACTTGGATATCTAGCAAGAGGGTACTCAAAACTTGCCCAGAGGATGGAGCTAAACTCCATTGATGACGTACATGACATCCACATCAATATATCTGGGAATTTGTAAGGAACAGAACTTAGATTCCTTGGACCCTAGGAAACTGGAAGAATGTTGGACTCTGCTGGGTTCCCGGACACTCGGGGATTCAGGGGAGGCAGACCGACTAGCCAAGGAAGGTTCAAGTAAGCCCTTCATAGGGCAGAGTCAGTACCAGGAATATCTCGGGAGGCATACCGAACCCGGATTAAAGAATGGACTAAGGATCTTTTGGAGCCTTACATGCAGTTGCAGATGTTCCTGGGAGGGGAGTCCAAGGTGTTGAAGGATGGGATCCTGAACCTCAAAAGGAATGAGCTTCGGCAACTAACTGGAGTTCTCTTCTTGAAGACGAGACGGCGGCACACTTCCTGGGCATTTGCTCGGGATACGCACGAACGAGATTCTACATCTTTTGTAAAGATGTAACCATAGAGGAGGATTTCAGAAGATTGGACCACGGGAGCATTCTCAGGTTCATTAAGAAAACTGGGAGACTGTGTACTTCATGAAGGGCTTGGTTTAGGTAGTATAAACATACGGACAATAAATAAGGGAGAAGCGCTGGGCTATACAGAACCATGGATACCATTCTCCGAATTCTGACTGAGACGCCAAGTACAAAAAGATACCGCATGACCTGGGCCGCATGGTGGAGGATGAGGCAGTGGCGATAGTGGGCGTGGCTACCCCACTCAGTTTAATCCACCGACCACGCCCAGGACATAATGGACCCTCTTCCTTGTGCTCGATCCCATTGTTAATCAATTACTAGTCAATCGCTTGTTAAAAATGAATAAGGGTAAGTTCGAATATTAAGGTTAACTACAAAATAGAACTTGTTCAATCCAAATCGATGAACACGTAACAACCCGCCGACATAAATAAATTATTCAGTTTGAAAAAATATCTTTTAGTTTGTAACTTTTTGTGACTCATGCCCGGGCTTTATCATATCGCCTAATACCACAGCTCTCTTTAGTGGACATGATCCCGAACTACTATGGGAGTCCTACATTTTGCCTCCCCTAAATTTATATTCACCTAAGATAGGGCTTTAAGAGTACCTGCCATCGTACAGGCTCGCGACCATTGCTGAACGCCCCAAGCGAAGGACTTCATGACCAATGTTTTTTCACCTCCAAGGTTTCGAACCCACGATTTTGAGCTCCATTAAGTTACCGGCGCCCTCAAATATCTCTTCTTATCAATTAAGTTGAATCTAAGTAGAGGCTTAATAGAGGAGCTAAGTACACCCAAAACCCAACTTACAAAAAGCCTAGCCGACACTATACTAAATGAAAAAAGGTCGTCGATGAACAAGCGCTGTACTTCCCCAGAACGAATTAGTCAATGAAGTTTTCGCTATCCCTATAACACCAATTGACCGTTCAAGCGTTCGGAAAACACGAAATTCCTGTGAAAACCTTACATAGAATTTCAGGCCGATTACATAATTTTCCTTATACTTCGTGTAGCTGCGAAAAGTTAAAATAAATGTTATACTCTGAGCAGGATTTTAAAATTAATTTTATAATTTCTAAACTAATATTATATTTAATTTAAACTTGCCTACAAAATACAACATAGGAAACACTTCATAATATTGTAGTACAAATTAGCCAGTTTAAAATGAATTTTATAGCAGGTAATATCCTGGAATTTCCATAGAAAATCCCAGAGAGACGAAACCATTTCTCATTTATGCAGTCCACTATGTAGCTGGATGTTTCATTAGGTTTTCTATTAGCCGCTGGTTATGTCCCACACTAAATGACAAATCTGTCTGTGTTCTGTCAAAACCATGATTCGAACATTTCCAACAATCATTAATATCATTCAAAAATGAAATAGTAGCTTGATTTTTTCACTCCAATTTTCTCCTTTAGAGAGACAATACCAACCACGATTTTACAGATCCACTGTTTCTCCATCTCGTTCTCAAAATCATTTCATACTGACAATACTGGGTATATGAAAGTAATGATTTGTTAAATTGTACCGCGTAATTCCCAGGGTAGTGCCAGTATGAAATGATTTTGAGAAGGGGGAAAGAAAGTGATCTGTAAAAGCGTAGTTGGTACAACAAAGTCCAATTATGACCTTATCACATATATTTTATGAGGGCGACAGTAGCTCAGAGGTAAAGTGCTCGCTTCCTGAGCTCAAGATCGCGGATTCGAAACTCGGCCGAGGCCCTTAGTTTTTTATTTAGGAGGTGAGAAAACTTTGAGCAGGCCATTCTTGGGATGGGACGTAAACGATGGTCCCGAGCTTGTACGTTGTCAGGTATTCGTTGAAAACCCCTACCCTAGGTGAATAAAAATTTAGGCAAAATTTAGGATTCCCAAAGTACCCCCTCCGATCTGCCGCCTCCATATCGGCCACAATTGGCTCACCCACGGACCTCACTAAACTCATGAAATTTCTCGAACAATCCCGAAGTCATTAACCGTCTGTAACCTGTCTTCAACTAAATCAATGTATTTAGCCAAGGAATAAAATTCCTTACAATGTAGTTTTGCGGGTGCGTGTGTTGGTCCGGCTATGAGGCTTGGGGCGGCGCCGCCGGGCTCTCTGGACTGAAACAATCCCAGGCTTGGAGGGTGTAGTAGGTTGCAGGCACGAGCACACCCTGTCAAGCCTCGCTGCTCTCCCTATAAACTGCCTGCTACATGACCTACTGTAGAGAGTGGCCTGGTCCTGGGTTCTCCTTCTCACACCTCTTGATCCCATTGGGGAGAGCCTCACCCTGACTCTATAGATCGTTGTACCGGGCACTCCATGACCCTTCGCGGTTGAAATGCTCTGAAAAAAATAATATATAATATAATTTAAGGTACATAATTGGAGTAGGTTGAGTGGGACATGAGCCCGACTCTATTATAGTAGTCCTAAATTTTGCCTACCCTAAATTTTTATTCATTTAGGGCAGGGGGTCTTTAACGAGTACCTGACATCGTACAGGCTCGGGACCATCGCTTAACGTCCCTTCCGAAGGACGGCTAGCTTAAGTTTATTTTACCTCCCAGATAAAATAAACTAAGGGCCTCGCCCGAGTTTGGAGCTCAGAAGGCAAGCACGCATACCACTGAGCTACCGGCGCCCTGGCCATATATATATATATATAATACTTTATTATTTTTAGTGCTTTCTTTTGAAAATATTAGCACCAGAGCTAGAAGATCTCCAATGTATTATACCGTAATTACTTATAAAATGGAAGTGTGCACAATATAATGTAATAATTTCATGATGCACAACGATTTAAAAAAAATAAAAATCTACTTCCCCGCTTTAAATAAAAAAATATGCTTGCTTCATATTTTTATGAGGAGTCGCCACAACCAAAAACGGATTAATTACCTAAAATTCACCATTGATTTAGTAAAGAGACCACCTCTGTAAACGTTTCATTTGAAATCAAAGTGGTATGGCACTGTTTCAAATTCCAAAATCCAATTAACTTCTTTTTTTCAGGCCTCAAAAAAAAAAAAGAAAAAAAAAAGGAAGGGAAAAATGAAGAAAAAAACTCGTTGTTATGAGTTTATCTCGGCACACATAAATGGAACTAAATGAATGAAACCCAGTTTTGCCCGTTTGGTCAATAACTCAGAAAAATATATCTCGTACGAATAAGATCTCGAAGGAAATTGTGAAAATTTGAATTTGACTTTCCCAGAAATTGTATATCTAACTCTTCAAACCAATAATTTCATCTATGTTATTAGAAGAACAGTAGAGTCTCGCTAATCCGGACTAGATGGGACCGGACCCCGTCCGGATCACCGAAAGTCCGGATTAAACGAAATTTGCAGTAAAATGCACATGATAAATATTTTAGCGACTTTTTTTTTCTAATGAATACACTTTTTTCTTCAACTTAATTCTGAACAGGACGATAAAATAAAACAATGTACAGAACTCACTGAAAAATGTCCGTAATGTTTTTTTGCTTTAAAGAAGACCGACGTCGTTTTGTGGTACGATCTTGTAGGCGCCTCAAGGTCAGTAGTCAAACCCTCTCTTTGAATCATTTTCGTACTTACCGCTCGCTAAATTAAATTTTTAGTTTACTAAATCTTAATTAGTTTTTTTTTTTTAATCTCGTCCGGATTAACCGGATGTCCGGTTTAGCGAGACTCTACTGTATTATAATCGTGCTAAAATTCAAGATCGTGTTTGCAACGGATTATCACATTTCAGGGTCCCCTCAATACATATTGTTCATTTTCGCGATTTCCCCTCAGAAACGATTGTAGCTATGTATTTAAAATTTTAAATGAAGATGTCAATTCTACTAATTTAGATCAGATTAGATTAGATTTTGTCCAAAATTGGACGAAAAATAAGATTTAACTTCGATGACTTGAGATAGCGCTTGAAAGTATCGATACACAATTTAGTACGATTATTCAAAAATCCCAAAATGTCGATTAATTTTGAAAGATTATAAAAACATAAATAGGTAATTAATTCGTGCTGAGAAAGAACATTACCACAAGTGCATTATCAATATTACTTCCTTAACAGGTAGGCGGAGAATATACAAGAGTTGCCATAACAATTAAGGCAATGTAAATTTTGTTGCAAAATTGTATTTGGTTCACTTTGTTACCATAATTAGAGTATTCAGTAAATTGGTCTTAGGGACATCATTTCTTTATTATTAATAAATCTCGGTTAGTTTAATTAACAAAATATATTCATTCATACATAATATGTATATACATTCATTACATCGGCAGTTATTGGGGTTTTTGAGTTGAGCTTTTCCTCTGATTACAATCTTCCCTTCGGGTCGATTTGGTTGAAATAGACGACACCAATTTCAGCCAAATAGAACGAAGGGAAGATTTTAATGAATGTATCAACACGAAATTATATATACAGAAGAGCGTTGGAAATCCGGACGTCCGAAATCCGGATCGGCTCGGCGGTGAGAGCAGGTGGGATGTGGGAGGGAGTGGGAGGTATTGTCATCAGGTGATTGAGGACAATGATGATGGAAGCAATGTAAGAGAGAGTGACGACGATGAAGAAATGGATGCCGAAGAAGCTGCCGGCCCTTCACACACAGACGCCTATGAAGCATTCCAGACAGCTATGAACTGGTTAGAGAGGCAACCTGAGGGGACGGCGACACAACTCGTACTTCTTAAAAGACTGACAGACATGGCTGCAAAGAAACGTACGTCAACTCTTGTACAAAAAACAATTAAGGACTTTTTACCCAGTAAGTTTCCATTAATTACTGTAGATTCTTGTTTTTTTTTTTCTGAAAAATATTGTAGAGTTACTAATCTAAATTACATAATGTTCATGTTCTTATTCAATATACTTTATTGAAATATTTTGTGTACTGTATTTTTCGAACCCTTCAGCCTCTATTTTGCAATACAGTAGATTCCCGAGAGTCATGTATCCTCTAGTCGAATACATATACGTATGTATACAATTATTGAAAGCACATTTGAAAATCCGGACAATTCAGTAATCCGGATGGGTCCCGGTCCCGATCGATCAGGATTAACGACGCTCCACTGTATATATATATATATACATACATTATATATTATATATTATATATGAGGAGTTTGGAGCCAGAGCGGACCAACTGGTTGAAACTGAACAGGTAGAAAATGGCAATTGAAAATTGAGTACATTTTGTTTATCTCCATAAATGGGCCCCAAATATTTATTTATATTTGAAATTTTAGAATAGTATTGGATGAGTGATCCCTTTTTGTGTTCTATAAAGTTTTTGAAGGCCGTATGATCCATTGTGACTTTGAAAATATATGCACAAAATACTTGTGGACTAAACTTAAAGTGCTGCTATCTATCACTGAAGTGAAGAAACTAAGTGATCCACACTGGTTTTGAAAAAGGGAACCTATGCCAACATCAGGATTCTTTGCAGCCATGTCTCTCAGTCTTTTAAGAAGTACGAGTTGTGTCGCCGTCCCCTCAGGTTGCCTCTCTAACCAGTTCATAGCTGTCTGGAATGCTTCATAGGCGTCTGTGTGTGAAGGACCGGCAGCTTCTTCGGCATCCATTACATATAGAGCCTTATTAGGACGAAACCAATTCATTTTCAGCCAAAGCGACCGAAGAGAAGCGTGTGATCAGAGGGAGACAACTCAAAAACCTCAATAACTAAATGTGTCGATTCAAATTTAGTTTGAATATTCAGAAGTTCCTATTTTAATCAACAATTGTTTTTTTAGCCATACTGACGATTGATTGTGAGACCAGAAGCTCAACTAATTAATTTGTGCTGGGGAAATGATTCACCCACATTTTTTTTTTTCAAAGTCGTCTCGATAAGTTACAGATCCGTGCCTGGAAAGAGGTTATATTGCTATATTTTTCATTTTTCAGTTTGCCCCAAGAAAGTATGTTAATATAAACTTCCCAGTTTAAATATATAACCAAATTAATTATCAATATTACTTACTTAAGCAGGTAGGCGGAGAATATACAAGAGTTGCCATAACAATTGAGGCAATGTAAATTTAGTTAAGTTGCTAAATTGTGTTTCGTTCACTTTGTTACCATAATTAGAGTATTCAGTAAATTGGTCTTGAGAACAACACCGTTTCTTTATTATTAATACATCTCGTTTAGTTTAATTAACATTTACCTTCACTTTTGTTTATTCAAGTTTGTTTAATTTGAGACCGTTGACCTTTTGTGGCCTTTTCTTCAATGAATTATGCACACGTTTTTAATTAATTTTTTTTTTGTTAAAGAGAGTTTACGTCTTTGCCCGTTGTATACAAGACTTAGAGTCAGAATGCCAGAATGAAATAAATTTGAGAGGAAGGAAGAGAATGGAGAGTGATTTGTAGAAAAGTGGTTGGTATAAATTACCATCGGCCAGGGTGGAGTTGAGCGGGACTGTTTGTGACGGAGACCGGCTACCGATTTGTCTCAGTTTGGCTGGCACAATTGTGAAGTGAGCAACCCTGAAAATAGTAGTTTGCTATGTACAAAATGGAAAATTTTAACGAAGAACTTATTCTTGCAACGGCTGCGGTTTGCATTATAAACAAAAAAAAGATCAAATTGAAGGCGAATAAAAGGAAATGGTCTAAACCATGGTTGCTGAAAAGGATTTGTTTTCTCATAACAATTTAATAGCTGAATTACGCAGTGAGCCTGACGATTTTCGCAACTATTTTGCGTATGGACGAAGCCACATACCAGCATTTGCTAAATTACGTGCAATTACCCTCCATGAACGGCTATCAGCTACGCTGAGATTTTTGCAACAGTGAGAAGTTATGAAGATTTAAAATTTTCCACATGTATCAGCTTTAAGTGCTATAATTCCAGAAACATGCGACACAATTTACACGGCATTAAAAGACACATTTCTAAAGATAAGTTTATTAAATGTTAATAAAAAGTATAAATAAAATGCGGTGAGCCTACCCAAGGATGGAGCTGAGGCCTTAGATTTTACTCAAGCCAAACTTTTTGGCGATTTGTGCAAATGGTTTGAGCGTGTAAACGGGCCTTAGGAGGGAGCAAAAAAAGTGGTAAGACGGGCTAGGGCGATCACCGATCGCGACATAATCGACCGGTGGTCGCTCCCGGCCCGCCATAACCTTACTGAAGCACTAACCATATCCCGAGCTCCCTCTACAATCATAGACTGGGTGCACCCGAAAAATAAAGATAAATAATAAAGTGGTATAAACTACCAATAATAAAGATACTTTAAAATCCGTTACAATTTAAACATAACTTACTTAGATATAACTATATAATATAAAATATTTACTACATTTTATCTGAAATATTCTGAGCTTTATAACTTTGTTCGTATTAATCTCATCTGAAATCTAAAGACTAACTACGATTCGAAATTTAATATAGAACACTTTTAGCAATAATAATTTTTTTGGTAGGATTAACCGTTTTTGTTTAAATCAAGCAAACGTCTAAAAAATTAGATTTCAGAACGGTTTTTGGCATTTATCTCACAAACCAGGCATTTCAAAAGGAGGAGTTGTAAAAAATATATAATATATTGTAGCCATTACAGGGTTTTCTTAACCACGCTTACAGATCACTCTCTCTCTCTCCACCTTCTCAAAATCATTTCTTACTTGGAGTTACAGGGCTTCAGATACAAACCCTGCACACTACTGTACTCAGCTTTGTTACGACCACTGAGGAACAAGGTCCTTCGTTTGGCAGTGGGCGCACCTTGGTTCGTCCGGAATCAGCAGATCCGAAGGGAAGTGGACATGCCGGACATCGAGGCTTTCATCGCCAAACTGACCCAAGATTATGAAGAAAACCTCGTCCTGGTGCTTGGAGCCCAGTTCTACAAGTTGGAAGAACCAACACCAGATAGGAGGCTCGAATCTTGTCTCTATCAACATTGTTACCTTTCCATTCTGAAATTATAATATTTTAAATTTCATGTGTAGCACCAACTCTCCCAGTATTCTCTAAATTGTCAACCTCATTATTCTAAACATTTGAATTATTTATTTATTCCACCCCCCCCCCCCCCCCCTCTCTATTTACTTATTCCATCCCCCCACCCCCTCTCTATTTACTTATTCCATCCCCCCCCCCCCCCTCTCTATTTTTATTGTATATATATTTTATATTTAAATATTTCATGAAACATTTATTTTTATTTTATCTTATTTTATTATCTATTTTTATTTTTCTTCTCTCTCCTCACACTTCTCTATCTAGCCCCTACTGTCTAAAATTAATTTTATTCCAAACCTTGTCTGGGCATCCTTCCCTCTCTTTTATAATCAACCATCACAGTATTATGCTCTGTCGATTTTATTAATCTATTTATTTTTTTCTTATTTATATACTCTTTTTTTATTTTTTTACATATTCTCTTTTATTTATATAGTAGATACTTTTATTTATTTTTTTCTTCATAATGTTTTAAATTTTATGTTTTTTCATGTTATTCTTTTGTATATTTATATATTATTAATTTCTAGTTTTCTCCAATGTAGCACTAATTTATTTATTTCATTCTACGATGTACTGATACTAAATTTCATCTTTACTTTGTATGTATTTATTCTTAGGGGGACCTCGGTCCCAGAATAATAAAATGTCTTTTCATTTCATTTCAACTTGTGCTGAACAAATGAAAAGATTTTTTTTTTTTTTTTGGAATTACTGGATATAAGAAAGTATTATAATGTACACATGACATATTTTAATATGTTATGTTTTAAAAAAAAATGTTTTATTGTACCGCCTGATGATGAGAGCGGTGAACTAAGAAATTAATTCTTGCTACCTGTTGCTATTTTTACCTCATATTTGTCTTCTTTTTTTAATATAGAAATATGGAGAAAATCAATTAATCATTAAGAAAGAGAGCAAAGAATTAATCAGTGAAGAAAAATCCTTCTTTAGGCTAGACTCTGTCAGAATTAGTTTGCCGAAGCTTGCCATTGTTCTTGCGGCCCAATGAATCCTTGGCCTCTCCCCGAGAGTTCTTTAACTTGAACCCAGTATTTTCAAACAACTTTTCCTCTTAAAATCCTTCAACTTTCCACCCCAGCTTCTGTCCCAATCTACCTCCCAATCCTTGATATCCTCTAAAAACTTTTGCTTATCCTTAATCTCGTAAGACTTCTTAAAAAAAGAAATTGTTATGGTTGTCTGCTTCGAAGCTCACTGAATTGTATAGGTCTTTTCAACAAGTTGAGGTGAACTCAAAGAACCCAAGGAAAAATTGTAAAAAAATTCAAAAATATGTATTTTATGTTAAAAAAAAAAAGGAATTCGCCGGCAATGTTATATTTGACACATACTGGCTTCTGAAGAATTATACTAAATTTTGTGTACATTCATTCTATCGGGAGTTATCGTGTTCACGCACACACACTCACATGACACACACAGACAGACATGTTTTTTTTAGAAGAAGGAATAGTTTTTAATGATAATTGAAGTGACATATTTATAATTGTCAACATCCCAACTTTTCGGAACGAAACATTGTTTCTAAGAGTACGTTAAACAATGAATTCACATCAGCGCCAACTTTCAAAATACGAATATTTGTCAAAATAAGTTGCATCTTCGAGTTACTAAATGTATAAGTTGATATTGGGGCGGAAGGTCTAGTTACATGCACTGACATTTTAATCGATGCAGTCCCGACCTAAAATAGCCCAGTTTGAGCTCTTAGCTCATCCTGGACTCCGGATTTAAAGTGCAGATAAGTATCCGAAGACAGGAATTACAAGAATATAGGGCATGAATAGAAAATTAAAATACACAATTTCTTTGTCAAACTTCACTATATATTCTCAAATACTCAGCTAGTTTGGCCGTGATAAGGCATTATCAAGAGTCACTTATAAACTGATAGAATTGGTAGACAGGATAGAAGATACCACCTAGGGCAGGGGTCTTTAACGAGTAACTGACATCGTACAGGCTCGGGACCATCACTTAACGTCCCATCCGAAGGACGGCGTGCTTATGTTTATTTTATTTCCCAGATAAAATAAACTAAGGGCCTCGGTCGGGTTTCGAACACACGATCTTGAGCTCAGAAGACAAGCACTCATACCACTGAGCTACCGGCGTCCTCTATTGGTCGTTACGTTCTCAGAGTTAATTTTGATCTTTTGTCCAGTGGTGATACTAACAGTTTGTATCGTCTGTTCGTTTCCTGTCTTTCAGTCGTGTGTGAGGGATTCCACACCATTCGTTTGTGAATTATGAGGCTCAGGTAGTGAAGTTCGTTTTTTGAAGGAATGGGATTGATGTTAAGGAAGACGGAGGGCAAGTGTGAATACTACGGACTTCTTGTCGTTCAAAATTGAAGGGATGTCAGATGTTCTTGAAGATTGTGAGATGAAAGAACTGGATTAGGATGTTGGGAGAGAATAGCAGTATCATCTGCAAATGGATAAGCCAAAACAGTATTGGTTTTATAGGTAAAACGTAGTTGATTAATTTGTACCGGGGCAGTGACAATTTTTTTATTTTAACGCCAAAAAACCCCGAATATCTAGATAGACTACATTGGCTTTTTGCAGGGTTTGATTTTATCTGAAACCGTTGGGAGTGTTTTTAATTGGAAACCCAGACTAGGAAGTTTAATTTTTTAAATTCCATTTTCCCCAAGGGCCAGGGGAAATGGGAAGTGGATCCTTTTGAAAAGGTGACCGTTGACTGAAAGATTCAACATTGGGTTTTGAAAATTTGAAAAGGGACGAGAGTGTGTTAGTAAAGGCGGAGGGGGCCATCAATGATATAGTGGATATGGAGCAAGTCCTTTCGCCTCGTTGATGAATAACACATGCCCACATCTCAGTCATGTCCACTCTCATTAACACTATATAACCAGAACTTGCCCTTGATTCACCGACAGTGGTGGATTTAGCAGGTCAGCCATTAAGCATTGACTGACTGGGCCCCTCTCCCCAAATAATACTTCAAACGTTTTAAACTATTTAAACTCAATCCCTGGTATTTTTTAGTCTGTTTTCAAAAAACTTTTGGTATTCGAATTCTTCCAAACACAAAAACATTTATAAATAATTGTTTAATTCATTTTTTTTTCGTTATGTAATCGGTTAAAATTCGATGCGGTGTTTTCAATCGAATTTCATATTTTTCCGAACTCCATCCAAATATGAAAAAAAATTGCTTCTGTATGTGTGTGTGAACACAATAACTGCCGATGTAATGAACATATCGAGACAAAATTTCATATGTGACTTCAAAACTCCATACGGACGTCACTTTTCAATATTAAGCGATATCGGCCGAAGTAAAGGGGGTGCAGTCGAGGGAGCTCTATTCAAAAAACGATATAACTTCCGATGTAATGAATTTTTCGACACAACAATTAATATGAGGATTTAGGAACCTCTGTGTAAGTCAATTATTGACTATTAGCGCAATTTTTGTTGTTTTGGAGGGGGAGCAGAAAGTTAATTGATTAAGTCGCTCTGGGTGCCAGTATGTCACCAACGACTTTTTATCTGGGAGGTGAAAATACCTTGAGCACGTTGTCCTTCGGATTGGATGAAACACTCACAATGATTCAATCACATACAAACAGAAAGACATCATCGTGAAAATTCCTAAGGCTAGCTTCTATGAGATCGTTCTCGTCTTCCTATAAGTCTCTCACTCCACTGATTGTTACTCTTCTGATTCATCAGTCCAGTTTTCTACAATTCATTCATTGTTACCATGTTTCACTTGTTTTTCTAATTTTAATTTTTAATTTATCTTTATTATTTTTCACTAGTTTATTATATTGTTTTACTCATTGCCTGCTTTTAACATTTAATATTTATTCCTAGAGACCTCTTTTCTTTTATTTTTATTTTTCTCAATATGTTGGTACTTGTATACTCTTGTTTTCTTCATGTTATTATTCTTAGGGGACGTAAGTCCCGGAATAACGATTATTTTTCATTTCATTTCAAAATGGTCAATACATGTTCAGTGGACCTTGAAACGTGTATTCAGTTGATAACTCGATCTCGGATTTTCACACGATTACAATACATCCTTATATTAAAGGTATAAGAATTTAAAATAATAATAATAATAATAAATTATTGTGATTATGACATTTAGAATGCAGATTTTCAATGTTCTGATAGATGAGTCTACTGTAATTAGTCGTAGATAGGTGTATTGTATACGATTGTATTCGTATGTATTAAAATAATAGAGGTCAGGAGGTTTGTATGTACGACCATTAATCATTGCCATGTCTGTTGTTATCATCCAGCGGATATTGAAGTAGTCCGTCCTAGGATTAAGAGAAAAAAAATATATGAAAGCCCTTTTCCACTATTATACACAACAATAGTTCTCTTAAAGAAAGGCTTTCCCAGGGAACATTTTTCCACCCTTGTTAGGTGCCTTCAATGGAAAATAGAAGATGATATTAGCCACGATATATCTGTCTTCGTGTGTACGTTTACCTGTTCGATTCCCACTTACCTAAATTGAAAATATTGGGTGTGCTCAACATATGATTTACTTAAACACAACTCCGTTCGTTATTTTATTAACCCCCGATGCAAAAGGAGGGTTGTTATAAATTTGAAGCCTTTGTCTGTGTGTGTGTGTCTGTGAACCGATTTCAAAGCGGTTTTTTTTGTTTCAAAAGCTGTTATTTGCGAGATGTTTTTTAGCCATGTTTGGTGGAAATCGGGTATGCAGTTTCCAAGATCTTCAGGTTTCATCAGAGCCTATTATTAATATTTTGTATGAAATATTATTGGATTGTACTGATTTAGATTATTATACTTTAGTCATTATTATTGTTTTTACTTATATTAATTTTCAAGTATGTTATTTATTTTCCTTTTTCTTTTATTAGTCCCAAGTTAGTCATTTATATTGTATGCTACCCTCAACCACAGGGCGTATTAACGTATGGCCCCCCATTTCCAGTTCTATTATTTATACTCATGAAAGATCTTCATTTTCTTCTCCTGAATCTACTTTTTATGTTCTTAATTATTTACTTTGATTTATTTATTTTTCATTATGTCTATAAGGTCACTATTGTATATAAGATTCCAATCTCTTGCAATCAGATCCATGAGATCCTAGAAAATAATAATAATTATTATTATTATTAATAGTTTATATGGTTTAAAAATATTGAATTAAAATTTTTAAAAACCTGACACAAAAATAAACCTTTAAAAAAAGGGAGGGGACGCTTGGTCTTATAAACATTTGAGCTCAAACTGCAAGTCTCTAGCTGTAATAGAGGCCGAGATCCCTACACAGGCTCTGATGAAACCTGAACATCTTGGAAACGGCATACCCGATTTCCAACAAACATGGCTGAGAACCATCTCGCAAATACTAGCTTTTTAAACAAAAAAAAAAACGCTTTTTGAAATCCGTCTTGGAGCTACGATGCCACAGACAGACACACACAGAGAAAAGCTTCAAACTTATAACTCCTTTTGCGTCGGGAGTTAAAAAAATGAGATAATTTTATAACTACGGTTTAATACATTGGTGATCTTCTAGCTCTAGTGCTAATAATATCGACTACATAAGAAAGCATTAGCAATAATAAACAATATTAATCAAATATTATTAAAAAAACTGTTAATATTATATAAAAATTATAACCAATAAAGAAATCAACTTCTTTAATGCCCTTCCTCACGATCACCGGCAATGTACTTCCCCAGAACGAATCAATTAATTAAATTTTCGCTATTATTCAACAGTTAATTCACATAAGGAATCCTAAATCCTCATACTAAATTTTGTGTCGATAAATGCATTACATCATTACAAATGCAGTTATCGTGTTAACAAACACACGCACTGTGATAATTAGTAAAAGAAATGTAAAATTAAATAAATATATAAATAATAATGAGGGCGCCGGTAGCTCAGTGGTATGCGTGCTTGTCTTCTGAGCTCAAGATCGTGGGTTCGAAACCCGACCGAGGCCCTTAGTTTATTTTATCTGGGAGGTAAAATAAACTTAAGCACGCTGTCCTTCGGATGGGACGTTAAGCGATGGTCCCGAGCTTGTACGATGTCAGGTACTCGTTAAAGACCCCTACCTTAAATTTAGGACAGACAAAACTTAGGACTCCCACAGTAGAGTCGGGCTCATGTCCACCAGAATGACGAAAGAGCGCTCTGGTAGTAGGTGATATGACCTCGTAGTTAAAAGCCCGGGCATGGGGCATAAAACCTTACCTAACCTATAAATAATAATTGAATTAATGAAATTAATTATAAATAAACAAAAAATAAACAAATAATAAATATTACCACACTTCCTAACTATTAAAATAACATATTATTCTTGGCTACGCTACAATAAAATAGAGAATGTACCTTATACAGTAGAACCTCTTTAAGTCGAACCTCGATAAGTCGAAAACCTCCAAAACTCGAAAAAAAGTTTTATTCCTTTCCCTTCAAGCCCCAAAACCTCCATTACTCGAAATCTCAACCCTCTATTAGTCGAAATGATCAGTGAGTCCCTACAAGCCATTTTGGTACATTTTTTCCCTCTATAACTCGAAAAAATAAATTGGACCTCTGTATCTCGAACATAGCAATCTTTTATTTTACAACCTTTACAACTCGATTATTTGAAACTTATTACCTCTATAGCTCGAAGAAAAATAAGTTACCGACTTTAAGAATTTGCCAACCATGTACA
The DNA here is from genome assembly GCA_963662175.1 of Aradus depressus. NCBI lineage: Eukaryota > Metazoa > Arthropoda > Insecta > Hemiptera > Aradidae > Aradus > Aradus depressus. Next base: position 27,545,678 of record OY759224.1, read on the forward strand.
CCATTGTTTCTTAGAAAACAATTTAGGAGTTTACAATAAATAGGATTACCAATTATCTAAAGCAAAAAAAAATTACTGACTTTTTTTAATACCTACATATATGTACTACGTATTTTTTATTTTAAGGATGTTTTGAAATAATGTTGATTCATAATAAATATAAATATGTTTGTTACCTCTGTAACTTGAATTTTTATTTATTTCACCTCTCTAACTCAAAATTAGTTAGAATGAATCTTAACCTCTACAAGTCGAATCAAAATCCGCCTAAGTCGAAATCCTCCATAAGTCGAAAACTCTATAACTCGTATTTTTTGGCGTCTCCCTTGATGTTCGACTTATAGAGGTTCTACTGTATATTAATAATCTTAATGTGTGTAAATTTTTTACCGATTAAATAACTTTCTCTATACTTGGGATACCTGGGGAAGGAAAGAGGTGAAAAGAAGCCGTGAAAATCTGTGTGAAAAGCAATAATGACATGTTTACTCATGTCCGTGGAAAAGTAGGCAACTCGTGTGGATCTTGTTACACGGGAAAGGGTCCATTGTACGAAGATGTTGACGGAGCGAGCAATGTTCACGTCAAGTGATTTGATAGATAAAGTGACTAAATCTACACGTTGTCATTGTTCAAGAGAGGGACGTGCAAGTCAAACAGAGCGTGGGAGTCAAGTTGGAAACGCACGTAGAGATTGAAAAAAAAAATGAAGCTAGCTCCCCTTTGTGTGAGGTGGGAGACATTGTTGGATGGACCGAGCCCCGGAACCTCATTAGACTGTCGTCTGCAGTCAGGAAGTCACACAGTTCCATGGATCAACAGTTCGGAGATCAAGCAAATCTTTAGTGTACATCGTATCGTTAGTCTAAGCACTATCACATCGAAATATGTGATGTGACTAGGGTTCTATCGATACGACAAAGTATCTATACTTTCACTCATGAGTAGTATCAAAGGAAACTTTCGATATTACTCAAGTATCGAATAAAAAGTATCGATACCTACTCGTATCGATTGAATCGAGTAGTTCATTATAATTATTTTAAAAAAATCTACAAATCTATATAAATTACGCTGACAAAGAGACAAAAAAAATAATTTTCAGGAGGGGAGGGGGGAGTGATCTGTTATCGTCGTTTGTGTAAGAAAGTCCTGTCATATATTTTTTTAATGAATTTTAATTATGCAATTCGCCATATTTATATAGTGAGTTCCAATTTTCAAAATAATTTTGATCATCCTGAAGGAGACTCATCGTATCATTATTAGATCTACATTTAGTGATGGTCTGTACAGAAGTGTGAGTCGGCCTGAGGGTGGGCTTCCTCTCATGAAAACTGGCTTTGAACTAACTCACTCCTCTGCCCCTTCGACAATAGGCAGTCATCAGCCCTCGATTGAATCCACTCCTAACGAACTTCACATCTTTAGTTCAGAGCTTTATTAAAAACAGACCGAATCGTTATCTAAATCCCATCTCTGCTCTACCAGGCTTTGTCATTTAATCATCGATCCTATTATGAAGGACTTATTTATTTTAGTATTTATTTTAATTTTTGAAAATATTTTTTTTTTAAATCTGTCTGTGTGTCTGTGAACATTTGATAGAATGGAGGTATCGACACAAAATTTTATATTTTATTTATTATTACATTGAAGCCTATTAAGGCTTATTGTAGAGAGTTGGGTTACAATTTGAATATACATTTTAAAAAGTAAGAATTTTCTCACTTAATAAATTTTCTAAATATCTAAATATTAAAAAATAAATGCGCACATTTACTTATATATGCGAAACAGAAAAATATACACTTTTATATACATACATACACATATACATATGATAATAACTTTAAATAAAAAAAAAATAATAAAAAAACCCAAACTAATAAACATTAAGTCAAACCACTTTGTACTTAAACTGTAAATAATAAATATTTAACAAAAACTTAATATGAGAATCTCAACTTTAAAATTCATTTCCCATTATCTTTTTTTTTTTAATTTTTTTTAAGTTAGATTTTTTTTTATTTTTTTTATAATGTTTGCTTTTTTAAATTAAAAAAAAAAAAAAAATTTATATGTGAATCCAGAACCCTCTAACGACAACATCTATTGAATTTCAGCCAGATTGACCAAAGAGAAGAGGGGATTAGAAGAGAGGCTTAACTCAAAAACTCTAATAACTACCTTTGTAATGAATTTATCGATACAAAATTTCATATTTTAATTGAAAACCCCATAAGAATGACGATTTGGCTGATATGATTGATATGATTTTATTTTTAAGGGCAAAAAACTGCTCGGTTATCATCGCCCTTCAAATGTAGTTATAAAGATCGGACAAAGAAAAGGCCAAAAACGAGACCGAGGGCACCAAACAGGCGCGACCCAAACCTGGCCAGGGGGCAAGGAGCAGCACCCCAAGGTCACTCTCTGCAAAGAGTGCTAACGCAGTGAGACAGCAAGGGTTGCTATGGAGGATGTGCATGTACTGCCTGCCGTCCACACCGGGACATAATTAGACCGGAGGCTTCGGCGGCGCAACCCCAGGCCCCCGACCAGGCCAGCACGCGCTAACCCGGAACCCCACAGCCCCGCATCAGGACCCCAGGAGCGATCTAACTTGTCATGGAGCAAACGATTTGGCTGAAAATGAATAAATGTCATTCTTATTATATATTCTTATGGGGTTTTAGTAACGCCTATACAATATCATGTTGATATATTAATATTGTCGGTAGTACACACAAAGATATACATTTTATTTTCTTAATTTTTGAAATCATAGTTCCGAACAAGTAAAAAGCCCTATCTGTCTGTATGACTGAATATATCGGAATGAATATATCGACTGAATATATCGGAATGAATATATCGACACATAATTATATATGTGTATCCAAAGCGACGTCTATTCAGCCGAAGGGGTAGGGTTATCAAAGGAGGGACTCAACAAAAAAAATATCATTGACTGCCTATATGAAGGTAATAGAAGCAAAACCGGTAATCTCCACTTTTTTTGACAAAATTACCTAAAATATTGATTTTATCAATTGATATGAGGATAATACAAAAATATTTTTAATTTGTTGCAAAACTGGTAAAATCCTCATCAAATTAATAGTGAAAAATGGTGTATAGTAGCAAAAGTGCACTAATCTGTGAGTTGCAACGACGGCTATCTCCACTAATCTGTGAGTTGCATAGACGGCTATCTCCACTAATCTGTGAGTTGCAACAACGGATATCTCCACTAACCTGTGAGTTGCAATGACGGTTATCTCCACTAACCTGTGAGTTGCAACGACGGCTATCTCCACTAACCTGTGAGTTGCAACGACGGCTATCTCCACTAACCTGTGAGTTGCAACGACGACTATCTCCACTAACCTGTGAGTTGCAACGACGGCTATCTCCACTAACCTGTGAGTTGCAATAGTGGTTATCTCCACTAACCTGTGAATTGCAACGACGGTTATCTCCACTAAACTGTGAGTTGCAACGACGGCTATCTCCAAATCGACCAATCACTTGAGAGTCTTAGATCACGTGGCTTATTATCTGCCTCCTTATCTTGATTCAATTGGACATCATATTTTTCTATTCATCATCATCGGCGCTATAACTCATCTCTGAGTCAAGGCCTCCTGGATCAGCCTTTGCCAGCAGTCTCGGTCCTGTGCAGCTGCATTCCAGTTCCTGACTCCAAGTAGGATCCTCGCATCATGCGCAACACCGTCCTATGTTGATAGCTTCGGCCTCACACCACTTCTGGTCCCGCGGATTTCCTCCAGTAATGTCATCTTTTGCACATCATGGTCCCCCATTCTTGCCAAGTGTCCTGCCCATCTTAGTCTGTAAAGTCTTACAAACCTTACTACGTCCGGTTCTTGCGACAAAGCGTATAGCTCCTGATTTGTTCTTTTCCTCCAGTCCTGTCCGTCGTAGACACCTCTATAGATGCAACGTAGGAACTTGTTCGTATGTATTGTACATGTTTCAGAACCGTAAGCTAACATTGGACGAATCAAGGTTTTGTAGAGTTCCAGCTTTGTTGCCCTAGAAAGTTACTTCTGAGGCGACACCGGAGTCCAAATAAACAGCGGTTGGACTTGGTAGTCCTGCTTCTTATTTCATTTGAGAGGTGTCCACATTAACCTGACATCCTAGGTAAGTGAACTCATTCACTTTTCCCAAGAAGTCCAATATGAACTTCCTCATTAGGACTTACCTCTTGACCGGTGACCATATACTTTGTTTTTGAATAATTTACCAATAGTCCCAACCGTTTTTCTGCTTCATCGAGCGCTTGGACCGCCTCCTCCATTGCTCTGAAAGACCTCCCTACGATGTCTTGGTCGTTAGCATAACCTAAAACCTGCACAGTTCTATTGAAGATGGTGACCAGAGTTTGGATTCTTGAGTTTCGTATCGCTTTTTCAAGGACGAGGTTAAACAAGATACAGACTCTATTAGATGATAAATATATTTTCCAAATTTACTGATATTTTCTAAATATTCCTTTCAAATAGATTCCTAGATAATAAATAAAAACCGTGGCATATAATTTTAAAATATTGCTATAATATAATTGATATAATAATGACTGAAATAGACAGGGGCCCTGCCTGGCGGCTCTTCTTGAATTTACTGCCTTTGTCCACGAGCTCTGAAATATAAAGAGGATAATATATGGTGTAATATATTTTATTTATTTTTTTACTTTCCCAGCTATCCAAAGTAAATGGGGAGTTATGTAATCGGACAGAAATTCGAAGTTGGGTTTTCACCGAAATTTCATGGTTTCATGCCCCTTGCTCGGGACCACCGCTAACGTCCCTTCCGAAGGACGACGTGCTCAAGGTTTTTTCACCTCCCAGTGTTGAACCCACTATCTTGAGATAGGCACCACCTCTGAGCACCCGGAGCCAAACACAAAGCATTTTATGTTTGGAATGAAAACTCAAGTGTAAAACAACTACCAATTTTCAGCCAAATGTAGTGAAAAGGAAAAGAGCTCAGAGAGAGAGAGAGAGTGGAAACTTAGTTTATTATTATTATTATTACTGCTTATTATTATTACCTTTTATTACTTAATTAATCCGAGCTGGGGAAGTACATTGCCATAACCGATGAACACAGTATGAGGGAAGTTATGTAATCGGCTAATGATTCGATGCGGAAATTTAATTTTCTTCTCCAACCTTAAGATTCCAAATATAAAAAAAAGTCTATGTCTGAACACGATCTCTCGATAGAGTCAATTACTCAGTTTTCATGGACTATTGAAAATATTTTCAAAATTATAATTTTTTTCAAAATGGTGCGTTTTCATGACTGTTTTGAAAAACATTTTCAACATATTTTCAAAATGATAGCTGTCACCAAAAAAAAACCTTCCTCGAGGTTTACAAATAAATGCCATGTCGATATATCGATATAATCGAGTTATTTTATTTTTGTCGATACTAAAAACTATTTAAATTGGAAAGGTTGCAAATACAAAAGGTTACAAATACAAAAGGTTGTTTTCCATTATTCCTACATTGCTGTAAATTCAAGTTTATGTTGTGTTTGTTTTATTTGCATCAGATTTTAAAAAAAATTAAACTGAATTATAATTGAAGTAATAAGTGTATAATAAATTTGGAGCAAAAAATTATATAAACTATAAAGCATAACAAAAAACAAAAAACAAATTTAACCTCTTGTACAACTTCACCACGCTTTCAACTCAAAACCAAAACATAACCTTCAAAAAACTGTAAAAACATTTCTATGAATTTGGTATTCGGTACATATCGATGTTTTATAAGTAATCGATATTTAACACAACTTTTTACTCCGGTGGTGAGTTTTAGAACTGCACTTATCAGTACATTTTGAATATTGAATTTCTTAGCGTTTTCATGAACATTCGAAATCTCAAAATTGGATCATACCTCAGAAAAAGCCTTATCGACCTTGAACTCAAAATGTTTTGAAACAAGTGTTTTCATGACTTTTCAAAACATTTTTGATTTTCAAAACATTTTCAACAACCCATGAAAACGAAGCAAATGTATCATCACGACATTTTATATATGACTCCAGAACACAAACACCACATTGAATTTCAGTCAAATCGACCAAAGGAAAAGAGGGGGATTCGGTCAAAATAAAGGGAGGGGTAAGAAGAGAGCAAAACTTTATATGGACGACACTTATTAATTTTCAGCCGAATCGGCCCAAGGGAAGGAAAAGAAACAAAATTTAGTATGACGATATAGGAATCCCTATGTGTCAAATATTGAATATTAACGCAAACGGTCGACGACTGGTTTTGGAGGGTAAGCGAAAATATAATTGATTAATTCTTTCTGGGGAAGTTCATTGCATGTGATTCACCGATGTATTTTTATAAAATGATTACATATTTATCACTTTGATTATGTCAGTAAAACACCTGTGTCTCCTCCACTTTAACTTTCTCTAATTCAAGAAACGTCTTTGGAAAAATGTCTTTGTAGAAACGTCTCCAAAATAACAATGCTCGAACAGAGTGACTAATGATATAGCAGATGTACGTATAAGAAGGGCTTCGGACCCTCAGTAATTTTCTTAACCTCCGTGAGAATTCTTCATGGTAAAACAACTGGTGAGACTTATAATAGGTACTTGTGTTCTTCGAACATGTCACAACAATAATTGTTGCTTATGGTCTTGCACGAAGGATGATAATTATCTAAAGTACAATTATTGTGCGTGTTTGATGTATTCTTTTAAGCCAGTACAATATAATCACGTTTCTTATGATGAATAGATAGTAGTTCTTGTTATAGAATGAATGAAAAGTCGTCGGTGAATCCCTGGCTATGTACTTCCCCATCACGAATTTATTAGCTATATTTTCCCCTTGTCATCCCATTCCCATCCAGATAATCCCCACCGAAGACTTAGGCGGCGCCAACACACACAGGGCACACAATGGGCCTACTCCGGCAACGGTGACACAAATCAGCCCTCGGAAAAAAAAAAAGTATTTAGATAACAAATTTACAATAGATATGGCTAATATGCATCGTACATAAGGCCAAAAAAAAAAAAAATTCTATTTTATATGTGAATTCAAGACCCCATAAGAACGACACTTATTGAGCTGAATTTACGAAGCTCTTTCTTAGGCAACTCATGTATTTCGTTGTACTCGTACTCCTCCTAAACCCCTTTACCGATCACATTGAAAATTGTCACGATGGTAGTGGACACGGTGACGATGGTTTACCACTAAAAAAATCTGAAATCGAACATACCACGGAGGAATAATCACCGAAAAACGAAATCCCCATTGAAATCAATTGAGAGACAAAATTCTCAAGCAAAATATAATTTTTCGATTTCAAATGTAAAAATACGGGCGAAGCCCTTTTCGGTTTACCATCGAACACCACTTTTTTTGAGCCGTTTTTTTCAGTGTTCTAACGTACAAACTTCGACTTTTTTTTCGATAAAAATATTCACAGCTGTTGTTGTCTACAAAAAGTCTAGAAAAACATTAACTGATTTTTTTATAGAGATATGTCTGACTCAGCTCAGTTTTTGCAAACAGCAGAATGTATTGCACACCTAGTCAATTTTCAGCGGAATCGGCCGATGGCAAGAAGGGTATGAGAGGAAGGACACAAATACTCCAATACTGATGTAATGAATTTATCGAGCGAAAAATTAATTGATTAATTCGTGCAGGGGAAGTGCATACCCAGTGATTCACCGACGACTTTCTAATAAATTAATAGAAGTAAAGTTAAATTAACTCCTCATTCTCACTCAACAAGAAGCAAAATACAGAAATTTTATAATGCTTAAAAATTTGAGAGGGATCGCCCAAGAAAAGAGCCAAGAAGGCCTCTAATTTATTCAATGGAATCTTTCTGAATTATTAATTATAATCAGACTTGTTTTACCCTAATCGAAAACTCATCGTCTGGGCTAGCTCTGAATCTTAGGATATTTCATGAATTAATGTCTTTTAAAGTGCTTTCGTATTCATGTATTTTAAAATAAGTAGTATTGTATCATTAAAAATTTATTAATTTTGAAAAGGTATGATTGGCAAACGTGGAAGGCCCTGCAGAATGTATAGGGGTAGTTATGTAATCGGTTGGAATATCATATTTTTGGATCATCTTAAAAATAAAAATATAAAAAAACATTATGTTTCGTGTGTACGTCTGCGTGTACACATGATACGATACCTCGTGTTTTTCAGCCAAATCGAAGAAGGGAGCTTAACCCAAAAAACAGTAATTACAATCGATGCAATGAATGTATCGACACGACATTCAGTACTTACCGATCATAATGAGCCCAAGTGAAGGGGGAAGGAACCTCAACTCAAATCTGCCGATGTAATAAATGTATCGAAATAAGATGTAGTCTGACCTCTCAAAGATTTTATATTTGTATTAGCTCGCCGGCTTTCGAGGTTGCCCTCATCAGGCAGTCTGATAAAATACATTTTTTATAATAAAATAAATAAAACCATCTGAAAACATTAACAATTTAAAATTTCACAACTCATGAAATTTTAAATTGTTAAAGTTTTTAGATGGTTTTATTTATTTATTTTAATTATAAAAAAATTGAAATTTTATTTATTAAAATATTTTAATTTTCATTCAAATTCAAAAAATTTTAGTTTATCAGAGTGCCTGATGAGCAACCTCGAAAGCCGGCTAGCTAATACAAATAAAAAATCGTTGAGTGGTCCGACGACATCTTATTTGACAACCTGTAAAATAAAATGACTGTGCTTCGTAGTTGGGCTTCATTAAGCCTCATGGTACATCCGCCACTGTCATAAGTACTAAGTGGTCTGAAAATACCACTTTGTAAGTTTTAAGTAACGTACAAAGCTATCAAGAACTTATATTCAATTTCAGCTATTCTAGCATATTTAATCTACTTACCATCTCCTGGTAAATTTCATGTGAAAATCACTTTCTCGTTTAATTGTATTCTCAATCTGCGTATGTGAATTGTTGAAATTTAAATTCCAAATTCACCTTGACAAGTAGGTTTAGGATCTTTTGAATTGTACCACTTAGAGACCTTCAGAGAACAAAAGGCCCTATATAATTATTCAGAGAGGAAAATGAATTTAAACTCGACAATACTACTTGTCCTCAATTAGACACATCTATATTTGAGGTGGAGAAGATCAAAGACAAGTATTTAGACTGGATGAAGAGAACGGCTGTGCAAATTGTGTTATAGACTTCATCTATTTAGTAGTGTCAACAAAGACAACATTCATGCAAAATTGTTTCTCTGAAAACAAACTTAGGATTTCCGTGTTAGCCATAACCTAATTGGAAAACAATTATTTGTCAGGACAAATGAACAGAATAGTGGGAAACATATTTCATGATAAATCATCAACAGAGGACTGCCTTCGACATTTTCATTATGAAATACATGATATTATGCACATTAAGTGGGGTTTCACACCAAAGCCGGGCCGCGCCGGGCCGGGCCGAGCGGTTTTGAGCAGTACTACCTCCCGCCAATTCGAGCGTTTTCTGCCAAGCCGTTTTTTTCCGTCATTCAGTCTAGTTCGGTGTTTCAGCCCAGTGAGTTACATCATATTGCGCAATATATTGTTTCAAGTGGTTTTTGTTTTTTAAATGTTTTAATATTATAATGAGTGTTGACATAGAAATATTAATTAGTTCGATTCAAGAAAGAATCGCCTTCTTTCTGCCACACATTCATCATCAAGTGATGAACTATCCAATAACATCATCTTCATCAAAGTTGATGACATCATTTTGCACCACGTTTCCTATTCGAGACTGAATAGGAAAGAAGCACCTCTCACTACAAGGCTAGAAAACCTACTGAGAGCAAATCGGCTTCGGTGCGAACGCAGGCAGATTCCGCTCGGCTCGGCTTCGCATCGCATCGCCCGGCCCGGCACGGCTCGGCTTTGGTGTGTAAGGGCCCTAACAGTATAACCATCTATACACAAAACGCTTGCAAAATAAAAATATAGCCTAACCTCGAGGTTTCAACGGATATAATCTGTATAAAAGTGGTTGACATAAGAAAGTCCTGTTATATAACAGAATATAATATATTATATATATATATATATATATATATATATTGTGAATTATGTTAAATAAAATGAAAATAATAAACATAAAATTAATAATAATTAAAACAAAAAGAATAAATAATTAAATAAAATTACCACATTTCCTGTAGAAATATTTATAGTTTGTCTTTTACTAAATTTTGATTTACACACTAATTTCCGAAAAGGGCCCTAAAAAATATCAAAAGTTCAAGACGTGCAATTTCGAAGAAAGTGCACGTATTTTAAAACATTTCAATTAACAAACTTTTTATTTGGATTTCTTCTAAATTCACTAAAGAGATGCCATATTGGTAAAGATGCAAAAATGGTAAATTTAATCCAAAGGCATAATTTATCTTACTGAACCAGCAGAGAAAATGAATAGCATAATATAAGAAAAGAAATATTTGGGTTTATTTATTTCAAACTACATAATATAATTAAAAACTATCAATATTAAATTAAATAAAATTACTTATAATTGAAAGAAAATCTTACAAACTAATTTATTGGAAACTATTTCAAATGTTATTTTGGGCATATATATCTCATCTCCACCAACAACTTCCACAACATAGACTCCGACTCGTCCACTCTAATTAAAACAGCTGATGGTCTTTTTTTTTTTTTTTTTTTTCATTGGCTCGTTCTAAAACAAATGCGACTTCATATAATTATTCACCAATTTAGTTGCTTCTTTGTTTTTATACAAATAATTCAATTAATTTTTATAATATAATAATACAATAATAGTAAAACACACCATACATACAGTGAGAGTATAGTACACCATACATACAGTGAGTTTAAAGCACAGCATACATACAATGAAAGTAAAGCAAATCTTACATATAATGTATTGACATCTGAGCTCAAGGTCGTGGGTTCGTAGCCCGACCGAGGCCCTTAGTTTATTTTATCAGGGAGGTAAAATAAACTTAAGCACGCCGTCCTTCGGATGGGACGTTAAGCGATGGTCCCGAGCCTGTACGATGTCAGGTACTCGTTAAAGACCCCTGCCCTAGATGAATAAAAATTTAGGGTAGGCAAAATTTAGGACTCCCACAGTAGAGTCGGGCTCATGTCCACCAGAGTGACGAAAGAGCGCTCTGGTAGTAGGCGATATGACCTCGTAGTTAAAGCCCGGGCATGAGTCATAAAACCTAACCTAACCTATATATAATGTATGTAAAGCACACACTACATGCGATAAGATTGAAGCACACCATACATACAATGAGATTAAAGCACAATACACATACGATGAAAGTAAAACAGACCGAATATACAATGAAAGTAAAGCACACCTTACATATAATGTATGTGAAGCACACCATACTTGCGATAAGATTAATGCACACCATACATACAACGAGATTAAAACACAATACACATACAATGAAAGTAAAACACACCGAATATACAATGAAAGTAAAGCACACTTTACATATAATGTATGTGAAGCACACCATACATGCGATAAGATTAAAGCACACCACACATACAATGAGATTAAAGCACAATACACATACAATGAAAGTAAAACACACCGAATATACAATGAAAGTAAAGCACACCTTACATATAATGTATGTGAAGCACACCATACATGCGATAAGATTAAAGCACACCATACATACAATGAGATTAAAGCACAATACACATACAATGAAAGTAAAACACACCGAATATACAATGAAAGTAAAGCACACCTTACATATAATGTATGTGAAGCACACCATACATGCGATAAGATTAAAGCACACCATACATACAATGAGATTAAAGCACAATACACATACAATGAAAGTAAAACACACCGAATATACAATGAAAGTAAAGCACACCTTACATATAATGTATGTGAAGCACACCATACATGCGATAAGATTAAAGCACACCATACATACAATGAGATTAAAGCACACCATACATGCAATGATACTAAAGCACAGCGTACATACAATAAAAGTAGTGAGGAATTCGAAAACAAAGTTTTCCTGTAACAAAAGACAAAATCAATTACTTAAAGATAGCCCCAGCTTTTATTACAACGTTAACCATTTATTTCTTGTTTACAAGGAGAAGGAGAGGATTTTGAGTACTCCCATAAACCAGACACGCGCTTTACCATTGGTTCTTGGGCTTTTTTTTATTTATCTTTACTATACGATATTGTGCTTCAAGTAATTAAAAAAAAACTCGGGAGGATATATAATTTTTAAAAGGAGAGTATTAAGGAGTCAATCCTGGTTTAGGATTTGATGGGACTGATATAAAACGGGTTTATCGGAGTTGGTCTATTGTGTAGATGGAGTCTGGGGTCTGAAGTGGCGTCTGGAGCTGAATCAGTCATTAACTAAATGGTCATTTACCAAGGTGTAATCTAATATACATATACATATAGAACCTCCATTATCCGGGGCAGCGAAAGGGGGGGGGGAGAGGTCGCACGGATAAATGAAAACCACGGTTAATCGAGGCATTTGTTATTTAACTAATTACATACGTATGTACAATGTCATGTTATAACGTTATCAGGGCTTGAAATATGAAGTAATCCTTCTTGGTTTTTTGCGGTTTGAAATGATTTTCCTTACTTCAAAAAGTCAAAATTTACCTGTTGGGAGAAGTTGAGCACATGAACTGCTTTCATTGCTTGACTTGTCTGAATATTTTCTTCTTTAGCGCCAAAAGTGTCATCATTGTCCCTCTACTCTGTCTCTAAGTTTCTAGGAATCTATACTTATTGCTGACACACCACGGTTAATCGCGAACACGGATATTCGAGACACGGTTAATCGAGGTTCTACTATATATATACATAAGATTACACCTTGGTTAATTGAAAATATATGTATTTATATAATATAACATTCAAAAGGACGCCAGTAGCTCTGAGATAGCTTGCGAGCCTCAGCTCAAGAAAGCGGATTCGAACCCGGCGCAGGCACTTCGAAGGCAAAACAATTTCGACTACCTTGCTTAGGGTAGGTGTCATTAAAGCGTAATCTGAAATTACACAGGCCTGTGACCATCGCTTAATGTCCCATTCGAAGGACGGCATGCTCAAGGTTATTTCACATCCCAGATACAAAACCTAAGGCCTCGACCGGATTCGAACCAGAGATCTTGAGTGCAGTCGGCTAGTTCGCTACCTTTGAACTACCGGCGCCCTATGTGACCTCTATGCCCATGAACACAATCATTGTCAACAGTATAAATAAATCGCCTGTGTCGACAAGAAACTTGTGTGTCGCGTATCCAGAATCCCATACGGAAACCTATTAATTTTCAGTCAAATTGGCCAAAGAGTAGGAGGGGATTATTTTACATGGGGGCTATTTTACGAAGGATTTTCGATTGAAAGGATTGAATGCGCTGGAGATTGGAAGCCTTGGCAGAACCCCAGAGTTCAAGTCCGTAAGTCCACATAGGTTTGACTACTGCGTTGTATATAATTCGTTTTGTTTTCAAAATTAATTTGTATCTTTTGTCTAGTAGTCTTAGTAAAAGTTAACGTCTGTTCATTTCTTGTCTTTTCAGTCTCATGTGAGGACTCCAAGTTAGCCGTTTGTCGAGTATGAGGCCTAGATAGCAAACTTCGTTTTTTAAAGGGACACACTTGGATTTAGCGACGGAAGGAGCATTGGCTATATTGATTTATGTAACACAAAAATTAGTGTGATATATCAGTTCATGAGTAATACCTCTATTGATTTTCAACCAAATCCATAAATTGGTTTCAGAGGGAGAGAGAAAACTTAGTTGATTAATTAAAGCTGGGGAAGTTCATTGGTGATTCATTGACTTTTTTTTTAAGTAATCCGCTAAAATTGAAAAAGTGTCACCAAGACAGGGACAAAAATTTATCAGAGTGCAGAAAGCTTAATAGAATTAAAGTGGTTTTGCAGAGGGGGTGGTTTTGTAGAGGGGGTGGTTTGGAGTTTATACCCAGTATGAAAGGGGTGGCAACTCAACGACACAACTGAAGTAAAGTGAAGGCAATGTGGGAGGACGGAGAGGGAAATGTGGTCTTTTTATCACCTTGGACGGTGGATAGTCTCCAGAGTAGAGCTCGTTCATGAGATCCAACCAAGTGCCACTTGTAACTACAGACCGACCACGAGGCTGCCAATAGTCCAACTCAAGTGAAGAGGAGTCTCTTTATAGCAATCCCATCCAATACTAAACCAGGATTTATTTACATCAAAACGTATACGAGAAGTTATGTAATCGGTCAAGATTCTAAATATGAACAAAAAAAAATGTCAGTCGGTCTGTGTTTCTGTTTGTGTGTCTGTAAACACAAAACTCTCAGTGTGAGAAGGCGGTGAAGGTGACTTGGCGGAAAACTCTTAGTTAAGAGTTAAGAAAAAGCAAATCTTTGTTAAGCCGTTTATTAAGATTGGCTCGGCCAAGGAACCGCGAATTATGACGTCGAGAGTGTTGACCTGTAAACAGGATATTTGACATTGACAATGATAAACTTCCGCACTTCAAAGGTTAAATACCAATGAAGAGATGCAGTGGTGTCAGATTCTGGAACCTGGGACGGACGCTTGGAACCTCACTCTCTCTCTCTACTGCTGGACGTAAGTCGAATTCTTATTGTATATCGTCGATACAAATGCTAAATATCGAATGTGAAAAACACCACTTCTCAGTCAAACATTTTTTACCTAAGCCATTATATGTGGTGTTATGCCTTATAGATGACTCTATAAGAATTTTATCGAATTATGTATCTTAATTAGTCAAAACGCACATTCGTTAGTTTGATTATCTATAATTGATGATTATTTTTCTATAATTTACAACGCAAACTATCGAATGTGGCATTTTCATTAGTTTGCATTGTATAATATTTAAATATTTACATTGCAAACTATTGAATATGTCACAATCGATAGTCTGCTTTAAAACAGCTCATTGTTTTTACAAAAAATTGCAGCAGCAAACACACGAACATGACATATTCAATACTTTGCCATGCAGGGAATTTGATTTTGTTCCTATTCAAACTATATCAAAAACCCGAATGTGGTACATTCGAGACTTTGAAACATCCCAGTTCAAAAAATTTGTTCACAACAACGAACTTTTTATTGGTCACTTTGATTTTGGACATCATTACATAGTTTGGATATTCGTCCCTTTGCCAGGGTTATTCCTCCCCTTTACAACGTGAATTCAGATTCGAGAGTTCGCTACAACATTCATTCGTCCTAAAGCTATCGCTTTAGACTGAAAACGAAAAATGCGTTTTTTCACGTTCGATACTTTTGTATCGACGATATGTTTCTATGTGTTAAACTATCTTTGTCACTTCTTGTTATCTGTCTTGAGTTCTGATATTTAAATACATTCTCAAAGTAGTTATATTAACAGCCTAATTTGTCTTATAATTGGAACCCCCAAGGATTAATAATTATAATACCTCTCGTTTTAGCCAAGCAAATTTAGTAACATAAAGATAAGATCCCGGTTGGTGAGTGAAGCACGAAACTTAAATTAAAGTGAAGCTTAAATCTTATTTCTCACTAGTCTTGGAGACCACAATTGTACTTCTTCATAAGTGGTAAAGACATCATTCTATTTCTTAACAAGTGCCTAAAGACATCATTCCCACTTCTTCACAAGTGCTGAAGTACCCTTACTTTCTGTATCTTCACGAGTGGTGGAGGCGCCGTTTTTTTAACTTTAACTATTAAATTCAGAATTCCTATTTTTCACCATTAAAATTTACTATTTTAATTTATTGCTATCTCACAATATCTCGTCAGGTATAGATGACACTGTGGTAAACGTTCCTTCAGAATACCTCTGAAGAGGGAAAAACACAATTTTATTCGAGTTTTGATTTATTCGTTACAAAAAAAAAAAAAAAAAAAGACAATATTATGTATCTCACAATAATTTTGTTATGTTTTGAATTTGAGTTTAAATGAAAGAATACAGGTATTTCAATCCAAGACTCTTCGACTTATCACGCAATGCCCACCATACGTTAGCAACAAGACTTTACACCGCGACTTGAACATAACACCCATAGACACAAGCATTAAACATTTATACCATCGTTTCTACACCAAAATTTACTTACACACCAATCCGGAAGTTCGCAAAATCCTAAGTATTTTACCCCACAATCCCCCAAGAAGATTAAAGAGAGTTTGGCATAGAGATCTCCTGGTATGAAGTGATGTCATGAGGGTTCACCGCTGGGTGTTTTTCCTCTCTCAAACCTTTCATGTCATATTTATTTTTATTATTTTATTTTATTTTTATTATTTTTGTATAGTACCTCATGTCAGCCCAGCCGCTGGTTGTGCATTTTTTTAAATAGTTGTGGCTTTAAATAAATAAATAGGTACAAAAAAAAAAAAAAAAAAAATGATTTTCTAAACGTTGAATTAAAAAAAAAAAAAGTCAATAATTTTCTTTGGATGGATTTTGTTCTTAATAGACACTGTTAGAGTTTTACTTAAGGTCAGCTTTGTATGATTTTGAATAAATCGACACGAAATTGTATATGTGTGACTTGAACCCAATGAGAACATAACGTGTCAAATTTCAGCGTTATCGGCCTGAAGGAAGGGGGCTCAACTCAAAAACCCTAATAACTGCCGATGTGATAGAATTTATCGACAAAACATTTGTGAGGATTTAGGAGCCCTTCTGTAGTTAACTTTTGAATATTAGCGCAAACGGTCGACTGCTTTTAGAGGGGCAGCGAAAACATAATTCATTAATTCGTTATGGGGAAGTACAAGGCCAATGATTTACCGAAGATATTTTTCTCGTTCTTGTTGTATTTTGTTCTTCTTATTTAATAAAAAGATATCGTTATACGAAATATTGGCTTTGTGTCTCATTTTGAATAGATAGGTAAGCATATAAACAAATTTTTTAGCACATAATAATCCTCTCAAATGAACCTAGAACTGTTGAACATATAGTTATCTTTTTTTTGAGACATATTCCAATCATATATAGTATTTTTTAGATTTCTTATAAGATAAACAGTCTTGTTTCTGTTCTTACTCCTTAAAATTGTTGATATGTTGACCCATTCAACCTGTATTACGGGTTTCCAAAATGATAATTGGAAGGCGAATTGTCTAAACCCAGCTAACCAGCTGTTAAATATAACTTATACATAGTTACTTATTGTGACTCATGCCCGGGCTTTAACTAAAAAGTCATATCGCCCACTACCAGAGCTCCTAAGCTAGGAGCAAAGTCCTAAATTTAGCTTTCTCTGTTTTTTTCAGATAGGTTAGGGGTCTTTAATCTGACATCATACAGTTTCGGGATCATTGCTTACAGTTTTAATTTTTATAATACGGATAGATAGATAAATGTTTTATTGCACTGAAGAAGTTCTATGACAATGAATGTTTTTTTAACAAAATACTTATTCTTATATTTATATAAAAGTAACAATTATAATAATAACAAAAAAGTAATATTGTAACTTAATAAAAAATATATAAATAATGTTAAAATAAATAAATATCAAAATACACTTCAATAGAAACAGAAAGAAATAGTGCAAGCAATTAGAGAACAAAAACTGAAAATAATAAAATATATATCTTGTCAGCTATAAATTAAATAAAAATTTTCTTTATTTCTAAACTTGTAGTGAAGAATAAAAATAAATTATTGATCTTTTAAACATCTACATTATCAAAAAACTCCACAATTGAGTCGCTGTTTTGTAAGATATTTGTGGAGAAATGTTTTTCTCGGGATTCTCAAAGAAGGACAATGGAACAAAAAGTGTACAAGGTCGTCCTTTTCGTCTAAGGAGCCTGCAGGTACTTTCAGGACAAAACTGATATCTGAACCCTCCAAGTATGTAATACAATTAAAAAAAAAAATAGTATGTGCTTTTAAAATACAAATATATATGCATATATGAAATAAATCAAAGATGACAATCATATATGTATATATGAAAAAAAATATCCTGTGAAATATTCACTTCTCACTAAACTCATTTAGTGGCTCACCACCTATACATTTAAAAAATCACTTTAAGAATTCACAACTTAAAAAGTTTCTATTGTTATTGTTGAGATGTATTTGTGCTAACAATTAGAGTTTTCCAATATAACAGTTTATTGAAAGGTACTTTTTTAGGGATCTATCGCCCTGACTATATTACCATAACAGGTCTTATACCAACCGTTTTTCTACAGACCACTCTCACTCTTTTTTTAAATTTTTTTTTTACATTATTAAACATTCAAACAAAAAATTGGCTCAAATCTGTTCATCTAATTAAGTAGCTAAGTGAAAAAGTTTTTCTGCTTAGGTGAACAAAAAGTTGGATAGGGAGGGATCTTGTCTTTGAGAAGGGTAGCCCCAAAGTTGATCCGGAAAAACAAACCACCCCAGTCTAACTTGAAGCCACCATTTCGTCTCTCCCCCTCGGAAATACATGACGAGGCAAACCTTTTGTTCAGAAGAGAGGAATCCTAAAGTGCAGACCCCCCCCCCGCCCCCAAAGAAATCATTCACCATAGAGGTTTTAGGGGTAATCAATAGACATAGACCAAGACAACTATTTCGAAAATGTTCTCTGATTCTTATATGATGTAAGTAAGGTCTGTAGTTAGGGGTAATCAAAAAAATAAAACAATTAATTACTAGGTGTGCAATACATTCTGCTGTTTGAAAAAACTGAGCTGAGTCAGGCATATTTCTATAAAACACTCAGTTAATGTTTTAATAATTATCAGTAACTTCTCACCTTGTATGTTCTTTATGAATATATTAATTTTTTAGATTTCAATGGATTTTTTCTAGCCTTTTTGTAGACAACAACAGCTGTGAATATTTTTATCGAAAAAATGTCGAAGTTTGTACGTTAGAACACTGAAAAAAAGGGCTCAAAAAAAGTGGTCCGATGGTAAACCGAAAAGGGCTTCGCCCAGATTTTCACATTTGAAATCGAAAAATTCTATTTTGCGCGAGAATTTTGTCTCAATTGATTTCAATGGGGATTTCGTTTTTCTGTGATTATTCCTCCGTGGTATGTTCGATTTCAGAGTTTTTTAGTAGTAAACCATCGTCACCGTGTCCACTACCATCGTGGCAAATATCAGATATGACATCTGATGTGACACGATATGATATGACATCTGATGTGAGATGTGAAGTGATACGATGCTATATAGACTTGGATCACTGAGAATAGAGACAACTGTGGATACAGCCGCCTCTCTATTTGCACACCAACTCCAGACGACATTATCTAACGAGATACAACGCTACATTATTGTGATTTCCCCAAGGACCATTATATTACATGCCTCTCCAATAAACCAACCAACTTGGTAATAATACTCAAACTAATATTTAGGTAATTTAATAATAATAATAATAATATAATATATGTTATATTTCACAAAAAGTCGTCGGTGAATAACTGACAATAATATATTTCCCCACCACGAATCAAAAATGTTTTCGCTCTCCCTCCAAATCCAATGGACTTCAGGAGTCCCCTCCAACACTCTTCTCATGATTTTGTCAGATTTTGCTGTTAATCCAAAGCTGTCATCCTTTAGGGGCACTGGGAATATATATCAAATTTCTTCTCTATACGTTCATTTCATCACGAGTTTACATGTTTACATTTTTGGAATTTCCCTTGAAAATGCGCTTTTTTAGTGGGCATAAGCCCGGTTCTACTGTATAAGTTCGAAATGTTCTGACCATACTCAAGGCATTTTTTAAATATTTCAAATAAAGAAACCTATAGGGCTCCGTCGGGTTTCGAACTCACGATCTTGAGCTCAGTAGGACGTTAAAAACACTTTATATACCCTTATTATATACTGCCAATATTTTCCAAATAATTCATTAATATAAACGCGGGGGGGAGGGGTTGTATATAACATGTTTTGTTTTAATTTGTTAATTTGTTTTGCTGTCAAACTCATCTCGTTTAGGACCAACCACCCTTATCGCTAATTATAATCCTGCATATTTATTTTTATTTATTCATCTCTGGCTGTTTATCCCTCGAGTGTGTTGTTTATGAAGTGAAAACCTGTTCAAAAACCGGCCACGTGATACCTTTAACATTTTGAATGTGAGAATGGATTGTGGGCCAGTTCAACACATAAAATGTGGGCTAGCTCATTAAATGTAGATTGAATCTACATGAAATGTCACATGTTGCATCCTTATAAGCCCTCTTTATACATAAACCATGTGGCTTCTGAATGTTAACAGGGGTTGTGGGCCAGTTCAACACATAAAATGTGGGCTAGCTCATTAAATGTAGATTGAATCTACATGAAATGTCACATGTTGCATCCTTATAAGCCCTCTTTATACATAAACCATGTGGCTTCTGAATGTTAACAGGGGTTGTGGGCCAGTTCAACACATAAAATGTGGGCTAGCTCATTAAAGGTTCATTAAATCTACATGAAATGTCACATGTTGCATCCTTATAAGCCCTCTTTATTCATAAACCATGTGGCTTCTGAATGTTAACAGGGGTTGTGGGCCAGTTCAACACATAAAATGTGGGCTAGCTCATTAAAGGTTCATTAAATCTACATGAAATGTCACATGTTGCATCCTTATAAGCCCTCTTTATACATAAACCATGTGGCTTCTGAATGTTAACAGGGGTTGTGGGCCAGTTCAACACATAAAATGTGGGCTAGCTCATTAAAGGTTCATTAAATCTACATGAAATGTCACATGTTGCATCCTTATAAGCCCTCTTTATACATAAACCATGTGGCTTCTGAATGTTAACAGGGGTTGTGGGCCAGTTCAACACATAAAATGTGGGCTAGCTCATTAAAGGTTCATTAAATCTACATGAAATGTCACATGTTGCATCCTTATAAGCCCTCTTTATACATAAACCATGTGGCTTCTGAATGTTAACAGGGGTTGTGGGCCAGTTCAACACATAAAATGTGGGCTAGCTCATTAAAGGTTCATTAAATCTACATGAAATGTCACATGTTGCATCCTTATAAGCCCTCTTTATACATAAACCATGTGGCTTCTGAATGTTAACAGGGGTTGTGGGCCAGTTCAACACATAAAATGTGGGCTAGCTCATTAAAGGTTCATTAAATCTACATGAAATGTCACATGTTGCATCCTTATAAGCCCTCTTTATACATAAACCATGTGGCTTCTGAATGTTAACAGGGGTTGTGGGCCAGTTCAACACATAAAATGTGGGCTAGCTCATTAAAGGTTCATTAAATCTACATGAAATGTCACATGTTGCATCCTTATAAGCCCTCTTTATACATAAACCATGTGGCTTCTGAATGTTAACAGGGGTTGTGGGCCAGTTCAACACATAAAATGTGGGCTAGCTCATTAAAGGTTCATTAAATCTACATGAAATGTCACATGTTGCATCCTTATAAGCCCTCTTTATACATAAACCATGTGGCTTCTGAATGTTAACAGGGGTTGTGGGCCAGTTCAACACATAAAATGTGGGCTAGCTCATTAAAGGTTCATTAAATCTACATGAAATGTCACATGTTGCATCCTTATAAGCCCTCTTTATACATAAACCATGTGGCTTCTGAATGTTAACAGGGATTGTGGGCCAGTTCAACACATAAAATGTGGGCTAGCTCATTAAATGTAGATTGAATCTACATGAAATTTCACATGTTGCATCCTCATAAGCCCTCTTTATACATAAACCATGTGGCTTCTGAATGTTAACAGGGGTTGTGGGCCAGTTCAACACAAAAAATGTGGGCTAGCTCATTAAATGTAGATTGAATCTACATGAAATGTCACATGTTGCATCCTTATAAGCCCTCTTTATACATAAACCATGTGGCTTCTGAATGTTAACAGGGGTTGTGGGCCAGTTCAACACATAAAATGTGGGCTAGCTCATTAAATGTAGATTGAATCTACATGAAATTTCACATGTTGCATCCTCATAAGCCCTCTTTATACATAAACCATGTGGCTTCTGAATGTTAACAGGGGTTGTGGGCCAGTTCAACACATAAAATGTGGGCTAGCTCATTAAATGTAGATTGAATCTACATGAAATGTCACATGTTGCATCCTTATAAGCCCTCTTTATACATAAACCATGTGGCTTTTGAATGTTAGAAGTGATTGTGGCCGAGGTCAACACATAAAATGTGGTCTAGCTCATTAACGGTTGATTATGTCTACATGAAATGTCATATAATGCATCCTTATAACCCCTCTTCATTCATAGCCTATGTGACACATATACATGCATTTTTGAAACAATGAGTTCAATACCGAATTGTACATAAGACACGTAACTTCTACGTTCAGCTGGTTTGAAGAAAACCACTTCTTCAATTTGATTTTAGAAGGAAATGGAGATATAAAAGAGAAAAATGATACTACAGGGCAGTTGAAGAAAGCCGACTTGTTAAAATTTCCTGAATAAAAGCTACCTTAGACTCACAAAAGGGTATTTATTATTAAATGAAGCACGTTTTAGTATTGACCTTAAGAAAACCTTTGTTTCTTCAGTCGTGATGCAGCCATTTATATCCATCCTACTTTCTTGTACCTTTAGCATGAAAAATATTGTAATTGGGTGTAATGTATACAATTACACACATTTTAATTATTAATAATATATTATAAAAAAAAAAATTACACTTATTTGTATAAAAACAGTGAAGTAACTAAATTAGTAAATAAATATATAATGTTTCAAAACGAACCAATGTGTGGAGACATAAGACGACCATCATCTGTTCGAATTGTGTGGAAGAGTCTAAGTTGGGTTATGGAGAAAATGAGATGAGAGGTGAACCAAAAAGGTGTGAAATAACATTGAAATAGATGCGCAAAGGAGGTACATTTATTTACTTATATGTACATAATATATATACCCAAATATCAAAGAATTATAAATAAGTTTGTAACATTTATTTAAAAAAAATAATTAAATTTTCTTATTTTTCAATATTTAGTTAACTAAATTTATAATCCGTTTAAGGGTCAAATGTTTGTTCTCTTATTCTGTGCTATTCATTTCCCTGTTAACCCACTAAGATAATTTATACCTTTGGATTGGATTTAACATTTTGCAAAATTTTAGAAAAACAATATGGCATCTCATTATTATATTTAAAAGAAATTTAAATGAAAAGTTTGTTAATTTAAATTTTTTCAAACATGTGCACTTTCTTCAAAATTGCACGTCTTGAAATTTCTATATTTTTTTAAGGCCCTTTTCGGAAATTACTGTAGAAATCAAAATTTAATAGAAGACCAGCTATAAAATTTCTAATGTGGTAATTTTATTATTTAATTATATTTAATATTATTGTCGGGAAGACGCTGAGCGACAGGATTGTGATGGGACTTAGAAAAAAATTTCTTGAAGCGAAATCTCCAGGACTTTTGACTGAAATGATTGTATTCTGCTAATGTTGAACCCCTGATGTGCCCCATAATTCTAGTCCGTATCCATATAGGTCATAAGATTGTATTGTAAATTCTCACTTTCTTCTCAACAGAGTGACGTTGATCCGAGTAGTCGTCTTAAAATATCATAAATATTAATTAGGTTTCGTAAACGCTCCTTTAAAATACCACTAAAAATTATGTACATATATATATATTTTTTTTTATATACATATATATTTTTGAGGGCGCCGGTAGCTCAGTGGTATGCGTGCTTGCCTTTGGAGCTCAGGAACGTGGGTTCGAAACGCGAACGAGGCCTTTAGTTTATTCTATCTGGGAGGTAAAATAAACTTAAGCACGCCGTCCTTCGGATGGGACGTTAAGCGATGGTCCGAGTCTGTACGATGTCAAGTACTCATTAAAGTGTGACGAAAGAGCACTCTGGTAGTAGGCGATATGTAGTTAAAGCCCTAGCATGCGTCATAAAACCTAAACCTATATATATTTTTAACACTATTGAGACGCTTTTTAATTAGTTTTTATTAATATATTTTTGTCATTTAATTCAATCTTCTTTTTATATCTTTTACAAACAAAGGAGGAAGTGAAATAATGAAATTTTCAAAATAATTACCGAGTTAATAAGGAAAATTAATAAAAGAGAGTAGGCGAGAGACGGGAGGATGGACCAGAAGTGGTGTCGTAGATTGCCTGGATAACTAATGGTTCATAACCGAGATCCAGGAGCACAAGGCAGCCAACCAGCAGACGAAAAAACAAGGGAAACCTCTAAAAAATTATTTTCATTTCTCCACATAAAAATTTTCTTTCTTCTTATTTACTTTAAATATTTTACATCCTCAGCTGTTCGAAGTATAGAGAGAGTTATGTAATCGGTCGGAAATTGGTGCGGAGTTTTCAATGGAATTTCGTGTCTTCCGACCTCCTGATTCAAAATATGTACAAAAAAATGTACCTCTGTGTCTGCACGATAACTCCCGATAGAATGAATATATCGGTACGAAATTTAAAATGTATATCTAGAACCTTGTCAGAAAGACACCTTGATTTTAAGTCAAATCGACCGAAGGAAGGAGGAAGTTTTAACGCAAAAACTCTAATAACTGACGTAATGAATTTATTGACACGAAATTCCATTTGTAACGACGATATCTATTAAATTGAATCAATGAATATAGAAGTGAAATTTTATATTTAAGTTCAACATTTCATAAGAACAACAGCGGTATCTGCCGGGATCAGAGGGGAGCATCGGAAGGGAGGAACAACTCAAAAACCGCAATAACTACCGATGTAGTAAATGTATCGACATGAAATTTTTGAAATTTAATTTTCAGCGGAATCGGCTCAAGAAAAAGAGGAGATCAGACACAATAACTGCCGATATAATAATAATAATAAAAAATTTATTTCCGTTAAACCAATACATGGTAATAGGATACGTCAAAAGAATTTATACATTAAGATAGCTTATAACTTAGATTTATAACTACTTGAGTCTAACAAAAAACTAAAATTAGTAATAAAACTATTCAAAAAAGTAAAATGAAATTAATAAAAACTGAATAAATAAATACTTAAAAATATATGAGTACATAAATAATAATATTAATACATTTATAATAAGTAGATACATTTTTCAATTTAATAAAAATTAAGATAACTATTTTTTAAAACTCTTCAGGAAGTGTCTTTATCACAACGATGTTTCGGGGTGTTTGTACGTCCCTTCATCAGGTCCCAATGTGCAAGATATAGAAAATAAATAGAAAACAATGTAACTTAATTATGAATGAATTAATAAAAAAATCTAAATATATAAATAAAAAAATATATATATGAATAAATAAAATAATTATAAATGAATGAATAAAATGTTTAATAATATATTTTTTTGTACATAATATTTAAAAAATTAAAAAAAAAAATATATAATAAAAATACATTGAATAATATACCAAGATAAATAAAATAAACTTAAAACAAGTGGTAAAAATAATGATTAAACATAACGTAGATTGGACTGAACTTTAAAGTGTGGAGAAACTCTGTCCAAAAAAAAAAAATTAAGCTTTGTATCAAATAATGTTTTTGTATATTAAACACGATTTTTTATTGATATTTTTGAACAATGACAATAAAATATTATTTTGGTGTAAAGGGTTTCCTCTAACATAAACATTTTTAGTTGTTATGAATGTATAGACAACATTATACATTGGAAATCAGCATGTCAGAGCCAGAGATGGAGGGAGAGCAGAAACTATAAGAATATGTATTTTTTAAGCCCACACCAATTAGTGTGGCAATCCATTCTTTAGTACTGTACCATTTCACGTATCTAGATTTTTTTTATTATATTTGATAAAATTCTGAAATATATTCTACCCATTTGGGAACAAGATCCTCCCTCTGTGGCGACTGAAACCTGAAGCTTGGCTTAAAGAAATCAAAGGACATCTCTTCAGCTTGTTAGAGCCACCTTAACATGAGTGGATTATCCAAGATTCAGCAGGGACCTAATCCTCTCTAGAAAAATGAAAAGAAGTTAAAAATATGCCTTTAATATGGTGGAAGACCATCTATGAAACTCAATTTAATGATGGTTTGACGTAAAGTATCCTCCTTGATATCTTGGAAACTTATAACTTAATTAGTGCGGAAAAAAATTCTGTTAATCACCGGCAATGTACTTTCCCAAAATTAATCAATTAAGTTTTCGCTCTCCCTCCAAAAACAATAGACCGTTTGGGCTAAATCTATAGTTGACTTATACAGAGGCTTACTACACTGATTGGGCTGAGAAGCATTGATATTCTGGATACACATATATTTCTTGTTGATATATTCATCCTAACGGGAGTTATCTAGTTAATTAGCAGCTACTCAGATAGATAAATAGGACTTTTATTTTTAGGAATTTTTGATTAATACTCTAAATTCTGATCACATGGGAAAATAAAAAAAATTATACCGTATCCAAGCATGGGAGAAATCGCATGAGGCTTGTGGGCTGCTCCAAAAATCACTGATGGCCGCACAAGTCTTGCGGGCCACACCAGAGCACACTGATGACCACATGTGGCTTGCGGAGCACAACAAAGCACACTGAGGACCAAACGTGGC
The DNA here is from genome assembly GCA_963662175.1 of Aradus depressus. Classification (NCBI taxonomy): domain Eukaryota; kingdom Metazoa; phylum Arthropoda; class Insecta; order Hemiptera; family Aradidae; genus Aradus; species Aradus depressus. Next base: position 27,572,376 of record OY759224.1, read on the forward strand.
TTGCGGGCCGCACCAAAGAACCCTGAGAGAAACATGTGGCTTGCGGACTACAAAAAAGCACACTGAGGGCCACATGTGGCTTGCGGACGACAACAAAGCACACTGTTGACCACATGTAGCTTGCGGGCCACAACAAAGCACACTGAGGGCCACATGTAGCTTGCGGGCCACAACTAAGTACACTGAGGGCCACATGTGGCTTAGGATCACAACAAACCACGCTGAGGACCACATGGGGCTTGCGGGCCGCACCAAAGAACATTGAGAGAAACATGTAGCATGCGGGCCGCTCCAAAAAGCACTGAGAGCTGCACAAGACTTGCGGGCCGCAACAAAAACACTGAGAGCCACGTGTGGCTTGCAGCCCGTACCATAGCACTCTGTTGACCACAGGTAGCTTGCGGGCCACAACAAAGCACACTGAGGGCCACAACAAAGCACACTGAGGGACACATCAAAGCACACTGAGGGCCACATGGGACTTGCGGATCACAACAAAGCACACTGGGACCACATGTAGCTTGCGGGCTGCACCAAAAACACTGAGGGCCACATGAGGCTCGCGGGCTATAACCAACACGTCGTTGGACTAAGTATTTATTCATGAAGCACGTTTTATCTCAGAGAATGAAAAAAAAAAAAAATAGGTCAGTATATCTTTTTGCCAGAACCAGGGATATTAATGAATATTTAATCTACTCTAATCTATGCAATGAATTAAATTTAAAGTAGATAAATTAAAATTGATGGTAGATTAGGTGGCTTAAAGAGGATGAATCGCTTTGATGGAACGTGACACACTTCACTTAGATCTTTTTAACATTTAACATTTAGTACGGGGGGGTTCATCTTTTAGTCAGGGCCCAAGTATTGGCTTTAGATATTCAGCTACCTTGATCCTGTTTTTACCAGATCTATAATTTAGGGGCCATCCGTAGATTATGCATCATGTCTAGGGGGGATGGGGATGGGGGAGTCTCGGAGAATATTACGTAAAAATCGAAAATTATAATTGAATATTATCAATTTTTATTCTTACTACAGAACACGAAAAGAGGGTATGTTATATTCTTTGTTCCCTTGGAGAGCCTAGACTGATGTCATTTGATTTTATATTATGACTAATGTCCGGACTTTAAGAAGTCATATCGCCTACTACAGAGCGCTCTTTCGTCACAATGGTGGACATCAGCCTGACTCTTCATTGGGAGTCCTAAATGTTGCCCATCTAGGTGTTTATTCACCTAGAATAGGGAATTTCAACGAGTACCTGACATCGTGCAGGCTCGGGACCATCGCTTAACTTCACATACTGTGGACGCCATACTGTCAAACTCTAAGCATAAGTCAACAAAACCCATCGAAAAGGGTACCAAATTAAAAGTCTTAGAAAGACAATTTCAAAAAAATATGTATTTTATAGGTTTGTTTTGTAAAATAATTATAATATAATAAATTAATTGGTAAGCACTTGTTTTATTATCCTTTATCATATTATTTTGTACATATATTGAGACAGCTAATTCTTCTATGATTTTATTTGTTCATTTTTTTAGCAAAGGCCCCACGTTGGGCGCCATTGAGACAGCTAGTTATTCATTGAATTTATTAGTTTCCCTCTTTAATTTATAAATTTAAAAACAGGGTGGCGTCCTTGTCCTTATTTAGAGTGCTTTGGTGAAAATAAAGGAAAATGATAACTTCATTTTTAAATCACAATGTTTTATAAGTTATATATTTTTATTTTCTTTTTTTGTAAATGATTTTAAAAAAAAAAGGTTAATGGGTTAGTGAACAAAATAATTTTTTTACAATAGATGAAATAAACCTCTTATAAGTTAATTTAGACAAAAAAATGTACTCTTGGCAAATGACAAACTATATGGTTATAAATATGGATTATAAAATTTCTGGCAACTCACGGCATCCTATATCCTCTTTTGTATCTTTCCTTCTTCGTCACTTTCTTCTCAGCCTTTTCTTCCTTCCATATATAAAATTTAACTTCTCGGGATTTTTCTTTCTTCTTCTTCCACGACACTCCTTCATATAAATGTGCTATCTTCCATCTTCCTCGCTCTTCTTAAACATACACCCTCCTTCTACGCTCTTCCAAAACACACGACACCTCCTCCAAGTTCCTCCAAAAGCAGACTACACCTCCTCCAAGATCCTCTAAATCACACCACACCTCCTCCAAGATCCTACAAAACCCTACTACCACGAGTCGGCTTCTTCTGCCCTTCTCGCCATCTTTTCCCCCACCAAATGTCATCAGGTTTGTCTTTTCTTTTACAGTTAAACAAATTTTTTTTACTTTTAATATCTTTTGCCAAGATGTACCTTCATTTTTATTTATTTGTACTTACTATTTTTTTTTACTATTTTTATAAAGAATAACAATTTCTTTTATTCTTTGTGACCCCCCCATTCTAAACGTCACTATATATATATATATATATTTTGTTTTTAGCGTAAGTTTTCATTATGCATTTTACTTGATCATTGTCCATTTATTTTATTTTATTTAGTTTTACCTTAATTTATTTTATACATATTTGTTATTTTGTACGTATGTTTTATTTATTTTTTATTTATTTATTTTTTTTTTGGCCTTATGTTTGATGGATATTAGCCATGTCACTGTGTTATCTAATTATTTACGACATCCATGGCCCCCGGAGGGAGTTTTATCTATGAAATAAAACTCACTCCCGGACGGGATTCGAACCCGCAAACTATGGTGAGACCATGTGACCAAAGCCCTACGCTCTAGCCCGCACGGCCACCATGGCTCCCTGTATAAGTTTTATTATTATTGTTCTTATTTTTACATCTTATTATTTTGTGAATAGTCTTTATATTGTGAGCGTTCCGGTAATTCAGAGGTATATACTGAGCTCAAGATTGCGGGTTCAAAACCCGGCCGAGGCCCTTAAGTTTTAAGCCGTCCTTCGGATGGAATGTTAAGCCTTTGGTTCCGTGCCTGTACAATGTCAAGTACCTACCTCTTTCACTCAATTACCTAGATGAGACTGCGACGGAAGAGCCCTTTGGAAATAGGCGATATGACCTAATAAAACCCCGGCATGAGTCACAATTACGTAGTCTGTCATCAAATTTACCTATGGTTATTTGTAGCCAATTGTAAATATGAAAATAAAATATAATTAAATAAAAAAATGCCTACCTTTAAATGCAAAATTTGTTGGAGGGGCTCCAAATAATTTATACGGGTTCCCTCTAAATGATTTGCCCTATTACATAACAGAATAAAATTAGGGACCCCAGGTATCCTCAACAGCTACACAAGGGCTGCTGTAGATGCAAATGGAGTTGGGATTTTTGGGGTGAGGGAGTAACATCTCTGCCAACTAAATCAACGTAATCCCAGGATTCTCCTGAAATTAATGTCTACAAATCCTATTCATAAATCTTTTCACTTGACGAAAGATTTTCTTTGTTTTAAATGATTGTAGAGGGCGCCTGTAGCTCAGTGGTATGCGTGCTTGCCTTCTGAGCTCAAGATCGTGGGTTTGAAACCCGATCGAGGCCCTTAGTTTACCTTATCTGGGAGGTAAAATAAACTTAAGCACGCCGTCCTTCGGATGGGACATTAAGCGATGGTCCCGAGCCTGTACGATGTCAGGTACTCGTTAATGATCCCTACCCTAGGTGAATAAACATTTAAGGTTGTCAAAATTTAGGACTCCCATAGTAGAGTCGGGCTTATGTCCACCAGAGTGACGAAAGAGTGCTCTAGTAGTAGGCGATATGACCTCGTAGTTAAAGCTCGGACATGAGTTATAAAACCTAACCTAACCTAAAACTGAATAAAAATCTAATTTCAAGGTCACTAATGATATGTTTAAGTTGCTTGTTCATATCACCAAAATGATATAAGGGATTTGCCACTAGATCTCAGCACTGGCTAGGATTTCACTTGTACAACTTTTTTCCTGAAGAGAACTATCATTTTTGCACCTGATTGTGCACTTAACGAAAAAATTTCAAAAATGTCACTTGAATTTGATGCTAAGCCCGTCCATTATGTTGTGCTCCCCTCCTCTGATCCGGTTCTATCCATTTCCATTTTTTTTTTTAGGGTTTCGTAAATAGGAATGTCATTCGTACAGGGAAATGTCATAAACGAAACCCTTACGAATGTGTATAGTGGAAATTACTGTTCTGAAGAGTTAGCATGACGAACGACACTGCTTCCATTCGTGAAACATACTTACATTAGTAAATTCAGAATTGATTAATTCTAAAAGAAAATTGGAAAATAAATTAAATAAAGCTTTGACAGTGAATTGATTTATTACGTGGCAAAGTGGTGGATGAATGTAGGTTCGGGTATTGTGAAAGTCTGGCAACCATGTCGTCACTTTGTTGATTGATTCCAAGAGTCCATATGTTAGGTTATGATGATTGAAAAGGCTGTTGCGAGCATTTGGGGATATTTTCTACCTGTTTTTACGAAAGGGGGGGTAGCTCGCTCAGACGTAGCGTACTTAGTCATTAAAGACCCCAAACCAAGGGATGAGTATAGCTAGGTTCACTCACTCTCTCAATATGCAAAAACCATTCATTCTAATATATACATTTACATAATAGTAACATAAAAATTTTTCCACCATTCAGTCAAGGAAATTATTGTTGTCATAAAATATAATAAATAAAATTAAAATAAATAAATACAATATTAAAAATATTATCACAGACTTCATATATACGCATGTAACAATAGGGGTGGGGGGGGGGGGGGGGGGAGGGGGGTTACCTTTTTTTTTTAGTTTATTAACCGCGTTTTGTAACTGAAGGATGAAATTTCACAGTGACTGCCGTCACCTTGTTAGGAACTGCGTCCGAGGTTGGGTTAGTGACAACCACCACAGACAAAGACACCGATTTTTTTCTCTCATTTTTGGAATCCGAAGGTCGAAAAACGTTGAAATTCCGTTGAAAACTCCGCATCGAATTGTTGACCGATTACAAAACTTCCCCTATACTTCGTAGTAGTAGAACTAATACTCCTGATAGAATGAATATATATATATCCAATCGAAAAACGGAAAGAAGGGATTATGGGGGGCTTAGTATAATATAAAATCACAATAACAGTTAGTTATGAGGTCATATCGCCTACTACCAGAGCGCTCTCTCATCGCTCAGGTGGACATGAACCCGCCGCGGGAGTCCTAAATTTTGCCTAATCAGGTTTACCTAAGTTAGGGGTCGAATACCTGACATCGAACAACCTCGGGACCATCGCTTAATGTTTCTTGGCGTTCTCCTCCTAGGTAAAAAACCTTTGATAAGGTTTCGAGCACCTTCTAGCCTGATACGTAGCTTATTAAATGAAAGACTGACTAAATTTCATTAACATAGATTAACAGAAAACTTTTTATCCCAAGTGAGGATGTTAATTGGTTAGAAAAGAGGCAAGATTTGCCTACGAATTAGGCTTTAGTCTTTGCCCAAAGTTGTGGATTAAAGGCTTGTAATAGGGAGTTGCGGTAATCCCCTCAAGTTACTAGTTAATATCCTACTTGTAGAAGTTCACAGCAGGACCGTTATACGCAGCACTATAGCGACGCGAAAGATTTTATATGGCCAATCGTGTATATGCCTATTGTACTCAAGATCGCGGGTTCAAAAACATCCCTTAAGTTGATAAGTCGCAGCGGTACCACCCTATTTGCATTTACCCACTATGCGTATACATTTTTTGGAGGGGAAATTACCTGAACTAAAAGGGTTCGACAACTTTTGTTAGCTGATTGCACCTAACTCCGATTCCATCTTGCGAAAAAAAAAAAAAAAACTTGCCATCATGCAGATATACATCATTTATGGAGATTAGGGTAGTACACATGAGGAGACCAACATTGTTCCAGTAGTATTTGCACTTTTGCCAATCAAGTTGATAGTAACTTACGAAAGGATGTTCCGCCTGATTAAAGCTCAGGTGCTTGATTGGAGGCCTGAAAAAGTGAATATTGACTTTGAACCGGCTGCAATATCGGCTCTGAAAAAAAACATCCCAACCCCTCAAGTGACAAAAAGAATGTACGCATAGAAAGATATATGTAACATAAAAATAATAGAGAAGTACCATTCAGAGGCCGGTTCAACCAAAAAAAACAAAAAAAAAAAAAACATTAAGGCGTAGTCAAGGTCCACGCCGTAGATTTTCCGTGAAAACGTCGGGATAAAATCATTTTTCATTTTCTTTTCGATGCTGCCGTAGCTCTTGCATTTGCTCGGCACTAGACTTTTTAGGTTTTTTAAATTCCTTTTGATGCGAGCTTTCCTCTGATTTGCGTTTTCTATAATTCCGCGCATATTTACGATTCATATGAGACATCTCAAATTTTTTTGAAATTTTCAATTTAATACCGATTTTTACAATATTTTTATTGTTTCACTTTGAGTCCTAGTAGTGCTCCTCAAGCTCTTTACAATGACACCCAAATCAACGTCCTATCTAAACGCTTTATCACGCTACACTAATTTCCAATTTTACACAACGCTAATTCGTAACAATCATCCTCCGGAACCCACACTAGCCCGATAACGTCACAGGCAAAATAAACACTTTACAACAAACACGTACAGACATGCTCTATCCATTGTGACCTCAACCGTTGTTATCGCATTATTAGTCTCGTTGTTATTATCGATTGAAATCTGACGGTATTTTGTAACACAAGAAGGTTTGACCGGCTATCACTGTGAATGAGCGAATAGACGTTTTCATGTCAAAAAAAAAAAAAAAAAAAAAAAATCTGACAGTTTACATAATATTGCCTATACCTCGAATCCCCCTATTCTACGTTTCTGGGGTAGTATATATCTGTGTGTGTGTCTGTGAAACACGATAACTCCCGATAGAAGGCATATATCGTCACTAAATTGAATATGTGTATCCAGAACCCTCTAAAGACAACACTTATTAATGTTCAGCCAAATCGGCCAAAGGAAAGTGGGGGATTTGGGGAGGGGCTTAACACAGAAACTCTAATAACTTTCAGCGGAATCAGCCTAAGTGGAGGGGGGATCAAAGGGGCTCAATTCAAAAATCATAATAACTGCCGATGTAATGAATTTATCGAGAAATTATTACTATGAGTTAAATATTGGTTATCAACTAGTTTTGAAGTAATAAACTTAAGCACTCCGTCCTTCGGATGGGACGTTAAGCGATGGTCCCGAGCCTGTACGATGTCAGGTACTCGTTAAAAACCCCTGCCCTAGGTAAATAAAAATTTAGGGTAGGCAACATTTAAGACTTCCCACAGTAGAGTCGGGCTCATGTCCACCAGAGTGAAGAAAGAGCGCTCTGGTAGTAGGCGATATGACCTGGTAGTTAAAGCCCGGGCATGAGTCATAAAACCTAACCTAATAACGTAATTCGTGCTGGGGAGGCCAGTGATTTACAAACAACTTTTTTTTAACACGATTTCTCACTGTGAGCAAATTGTTAGCCCAACAATACATTGACGATACAATCTTCTCAAATTGACATTATATAAGTTAGGTCAGTGTTGAACAGACTGCAACTTAACAATTTAGATGGAAGGTCTACCCTCAACCCTGTTCTTGGTACTTCATAAAGGACTTTGTAAGTCCCCCCTAATCCCTTCAAGTTGCTACTAATTAAGGTCCGATCTAATACTCGGTATAACACAGTTATCGTTTGACTTTCATCTTGGTCAAATTATAAAAAAAAAGTTCAACGAGAAAATTGTAAAAAAAAACCTTATTAAGACTTTAAAATTAAAGTTATTATTATCTCTAGGTTAAGTTTAAAGTAGATGTTTGCTAGCGACTGTAGAATTCAAAATTCTGGGGGTATTGAGGGTCAGTCAATGAAGAAAACAGTATTCAAATGCCAACGTTTCGATATATTTCATATCATCATCAGGGCCTAACAAACATGGGGGTATCAAGATTAGAAAAATATAAGGGGTGATCGATTAAAATTATATATAATGAATGTATATAGTGAATGTATTAGGATGTATATATGTATTTATGTGGAGTTGTATGAGTGAATGTATATTTATGTACCTATATATAATTTTAATCGATCACCCATTATATTTTTCTAATCTTGATACCCCCATGTTTGTTAGGCCCTGATGATGATATGAAATATATCGAAACGTTGGCATTTGAATAGTGTTTTCTTCATTGACTGACCCTCAATACCCCCAGAATTATGTTAAGTTTAAAGTTATATTTTAAGAGTGAAAAAAATATATTGTGATGTATAAAAAAAAAAAAAAATACACACATTTAAATTACTAATAAAAAAAAAATTAATTATATTTATTTTTCTATAAAAAGCAATTTTCTGTTAAAACAAATGCCAGTAGAAAACGAAACACGACCATCAGCTGTTTTTAGTGTGTGTAGAGACGTGTCGAGGCCTAGGTTCAATGGCGACGGTCTGAGTAAATGTAGAGTGGTGTGTTGGCTTAAAATGTAATGAACTAAATAGTAGTGAATTGACGGTGAAATTGATCCGCAAAGAAGGTACTGTTGTTTGTTTATATGTACAGGATATATGCTCAGAAATATATAACTTAAATTTAAAGAATGGCCAAAAATATAAAACAGAAAAAAAATTGAAATAGTTTTAAGAATTTAGTTTTTACTATTTTTCTTTTGATTTCTGTTTCAATGTTTATTTTTTAATTTTATGATGTCGATGTAAGAAAATAAACCCAATTATTTGTTCTCGTAAATTATATGCTATTCATTTTCCCTGTTAACCCAGTAAGATAATTTAAAACACTTCGGATTAGATTTAATATTTTTGCAAAATTTATTTTTAAAAATACGTTCACTTTCTTAAAAATTGCACGTCTTGAACTTTTGATATTTTTTTAGGGCCCTTTTCGGAAATTACTATAGAAATCAAAATTTAATAAAATACCAGTTATACAATTTCTACAGGAAATGTGGTAAATTATTGTTTATTTATTTATTTTTATATTTATTATTTGAATTATTATTTATACTTATTTTATTTAATATTAACAATAATTTCTTTACCACAGGATCTTGAAAGGTAAAAGTTCTTTGAAAACACGATCTCGAATTTCCGTACGATTACAATACTTTATACAAAAATGTATGAGAAAGTAAAAATAACAATACGAGAAATCGAGAATCCATTTGTTATGTTAAAATATAGCTGATATCTTTGGCCATTGCGGATGTCAGTCTGAAATCTAAACACCACATTTATCTTATTCAAGAATATATCAGATTGTTTCCTAACTTATATTCTGTATTCAATATATATTGTATTTATAGGAAAATATTCAGAGATACTTACTTTTATTAGAGGGCGCCGGTAGCTCAGTGGTATGCGTGCTTGCCTTCTCAGCTCAAGAACGTTGGGTTGGAAACCCGACCGAGGCCCTTAGTTTATTTTATCTGGAAGGTAAAATAAACTTAAGCACGCCGTCCTTCGGATGGGACGTTAAGCGATGGTCCCGAGCCTGTATGATGTCAGGTACTCGTTAAAGACCCCTGCCATGGTGAATAAAAATTTAGGGTAGGCAAAACTTAGGAATCCCACAGTTGAGTCAGGCTCATGTCTACCAGAGTTTCGAAAGAGCGCTCTGGTAGTAGGAGATATGACCTCGTAGTTAAAGCCCGGGTATGAGTCATAATACCTAACCTAACTTTTATTAGAAAATTTTACTGATATATCTGTAATCATAGGGAATAAATTGGTAAGTCTAAATTCGTTTTTCAGGGCAGAACTTTTTTACTTTTGCAATTATCGTGTAAATCCAGTTTTTGGAATAAATAAATTATGTTTGAATCGTTATTAATCATGTACCTTCTAAATCTATGCTGATACATTCATTTTAAATGCAGGTATAATGGTTTCACTGTGATGCACCCCTTCTACAAGTTGCAGCACAATACTGTCACTTCCTTTTTTAAGCAATGTACTGCAGGGGAGATAGACCAGTAAAAAATACATGATAGGAGTGTAAACCTTTCATAAGAAGAGCAATCTAACCGACACAGTAGACAGATTTGTTCATACCTCCTTAATGATTAGCAAAGACAGGAACTTCAGCCTGCCCAGGCTTCCCTCAAGGTCAAGCACGGGCCTATCCTCTCCTCTTCGAACCACTATACTGCAGTGGAGACAAACCAGAAGAGACATAATAGAAGCATAATCCTTTCATTACTAACAACGGATAATTAGAGTTGTTCTCATTAACTAATTAATGCTTAGCTGAGACTGGAACTTCAGTCAGGCCAAGCTTCCCTCAAGAATGAAGTACAGTAATCTCCTGTCGTCTTTGAAGTACTATACTGCAGTGGAGGTAGACCAGAAACAAATATATAATAGAAGTCTGACACAGTAGACAGATTTGTACATATAACCTTCTTGATGTTTACAAAGACTAGCACTTTAGCAAGGCCAAGATGAAGCACAGTATTCTCCCTGCCTCTTTGGAGCACTATACTGCTGTGGAGGTAGACCAGGATAAAATACATAATAGGAGCTTAGTCCTTTCATAAGAAAGCACAGTAGACAGATTTGTTCTTATAACCTTCTTGATGTTTACAAAGATTAGGACTTTAGCCAGACCAGGCTTCCTTCAAGATGAGACACAGGATTTTCCCTGCCTCTTTGGAGCACTATACTGCAGTGGAGATAGACCAGGTAGAAACCTAATCCTTTCACAAGATGACCAAACTAACTGACAGAGTGGACAATTAGAGTTAGACAGTTGTAGAAACATCCGTCCCAGGATGGTTAAATGAAGATACCACTTTATGATGTATACCAGAAACTGGGTCCTGGGAACTTTGTGTCTTCCCCAAGGTGATCTCCTGGTCTCCCTGTTGCATCCATAAACCTCCCCCCTTCTCTAACAACCACAGCCAATCCTGTCCCATCCCAATCCTAGTTAGGATGCATGACTCCTATCCCCCGCTCCCCACCTCCTATCAAATAACTAACTTATTATAATCTAGGTACATCTCATTCACAATCTCCTTCCTCTCTATTGAAGATACGATATTACAGATTTCCAGAAGAAACTGATTTGGAGTTTCTGATACGCTGACATCCTACCTCTAAGTAAGACTTAAGGGTTACATAATGACAATTTAGGATGGTTTTTGGCATGTATCTCAAAAACCGGGCGACCTTCGAAAAAACGTATTTGATCAAAAATGTGCTTTTTGGTATCCTCTACAACTTTTATTTGAAAATATTTTTTATTAGATCAAAAATATAAGCGGTATTTTGTAAAATGTAATTAGACCCCGGAGTAAAGTGGTCTTAATTCTCGTCTAATTTCGGCCAAAATCGAATCAGATCTATGATAGTTCATATGACATCTTCATTTAAAATTTAAAATTCATAGTTACAACTCTTCTTCTCTTCAACCTTCGTGGGGGGTTTTGTGGTAAGTGTTGTGAAGATGAAGTACGTATTTTTGGGTTTGTACGTGTGTAAAGTTTACTAAAAAACCGTATGTAAGTAGCTTGAATTGTGTCGGATACTGTGATAAGATCGTTATGAAGTGTTCGGTTGTTTATGTATGTGGGACACTGTGTTATTAGTCCGGAGGGTTTTTGACTGAAACACCTGATTTCCTTTAAAGTTGGATGTTTTTGCTGAACCGTACATCTGTGATCCTTATGTCCATAATGGTCTAAGTAAGTAATTGTAACAGTTTCGTTTTTGTGTCATGTCTAATTTTGATCGTCTATTTTGAAGTCCGTAGAGTATTTTGAGTCGACGGTTCAGCGTGTTTCGTGTGGACGTGTGTGAGGGTTCCATGTCAGTCTTCAATCTAATGTCAGTCCTAGGTATCATACAGTATTAGTTTGAGGGAGGGGCTTGTCGTGGTTTATTATAGATTCTCGTCGAAGTGTAAATGTGATGTGCTGTGATTTTTCTGTAAGTTTTATTTACCATTACTATTAAAAAATAAAATAAAATAAATGAATGAATACTTGAATATATACATATATGAACACTACATTTTATATATTAATTCGTGCTGGAGAAGTATATTGTCGGTGAATCACCGATGTTTTATTATTGTTTATTTTTTTTGCACCTTTTGAGTCGGAAAACTTGAAATTCTAGTGAAAATTGAAGATCGAATATCTGACCGTTTACATAACTTCCCCTATACCGTATATCTGTGGAAGTACAAGCCAAATGTAGAAGCAATGTCTCTGGTCTTGGTTGATGTGGCGACCGGTTTTAGTTGTCCCAGTCGAATTACCTCCAATTTCCAATAAAACCCAAGGCAGATGAGATTTACCCAAACACATTTTTCTTCATTTGACTTTCAACAGCTTCCATTCGTCCCATCAAAATGGAGTTTTTGTCCATTTCAATAAACTTTTATATATTTCCCACTTTTTTTTTGCCCAATTTTCAGATGTCAATTTATTCTAGAAAATATGGTCATAGGGTAATTTCAATATTATACTCAATTTATTTTATTATTCTTTGGTGAAAAAGGTAAAATATATGTATACCAGGCCATAATATATACCAACCACTTTTGTACACATCACTTTCCTTCTTTCTTCCCCATCTCAATTTTCATTTCATCCTGGTATTACTGTATATATGAAAGTAATGTCTCAAGTGAGTAATTTTTTTTATTTCTTTACAGCATAATAATAATAATAAATGTATTTTCGTTAAACCAATACATGGTAATATACACGTCAAAAGAATTTCTTCATTAAGATAGCTTATAAATTAGATTTATAACTACTTCCATCTAACACATCTATGATAAGTAGTAATAACAAAACTATTAAAAAAAGTAAAATTAAATTAATAAAAATTGAATAAATAAATACTAAAAAATATGAGTATATATGTATATAAAAAAAATTAATAATAAGTAGACACATTTTTCAATTTAATAAAAATTAAGATAACTATTTTTCAAAAAACTCTTCGTAAGTGTCTTTATCCCAACGATGATTCGGGACGTTCCTTCATCAGGTTCCAATGTGCGAGATATAGAAAAGAAAAAGAAAACAATATAACTGTAACAATATATGAAAAAATAATATAAAATAAAATAAACATATAATATATTAATCAATTAACACGCCGTCCTTCGGATGGGACGTTAAGCGATGGTCCCGAGCCTGTACGATGTCAGGTACTTGTTAAAGACCCCTACCCTAGTTGAAAAAAAATTTAGGATAGGCAAAATTTAGGACTCCCACAGTAACCAGAGTGACGAAAGAGCGCTCTGGTAGTAGGCGATATGACCTCGTAGTTAAAGCCCGGGCATGAGTCATAAAACCTAACCTAACCTATTAATCAATTATAAATGAATAAATAAAAAAAATAATGTCGACTGACCTTTAATGTGTGGAGGAACTCTGCCCAAAAAATAAAAATGAAAGCTATAATGTCAAGCAAATAACGTTTTTGAATATGTTGTGTTGTATGAATTTTTTTTAAATTACGTGCACTTTCTTCAAAATTGCACGTCTTGAACTTTTGATATTTTTTTAGGGCCCTTTTGGGAAATTACTGTAGAAATCAAAATTTAGTAAAAGACCAGAGATACAATTTCTACAGGAAATGTGGCAATTTATTGTTTATTTAATTATTATTATTTAATAATTATTAATTCAATTATATTATTTATAAATATATACATTAACAATTGTTTTTATCAGAATATGTATGCTACAGTAAAGCTGTTTCCTACTATCAGTAGAAAGGTGAGAGAGATGTTGAAAACCTCTTTATTAACGACATATAGTGAGTCAAAGTGGTGCTTATGTAAAACAGGATTGATGATTGGAGGAAATGGGCCTACATCCATAACGCTGATGGTCCATAACACTGATGGACCATAATACTGATGGACCATATGGTCCCATTATATGGTTGTCCATATGTGCTCTCTTATGGCATCCTTTCAAGAGGTGACTTTGGACAATTTGTTTAATGATCCCCGTTCTCTGAGGCCACATTCCAAACTAGATTTATCACTGGCAATAATGTCTTCATACGTCAGACAGACAAGAAGCAAATCTTTTCTGTCAGAGTTGCATATTAGATCTAGTGTCTATAAAAAAATCAACGTATCAACGCACGAGGAGCAAAAAAATTGAATGTATCGCCACGAAATTTTATAAATGGATTTAGAAATTCCTGAGTAAGATATTTATTGATTTTCTTCCAAATGATGAATCACTAGCAATGTACTTCCCCAGAACGAATTAATTAACTTTCCTGTCTCCTTGCAAAAAAAAATCGATCGTTCTGGCTATAAATCAAGTATACTTATTCTAAATTTGGGTCGATACATTCATTATATCGGCAGTTATTAAGGTTTTTTTGAGTTGAGGACCTATTCCTTTCGGCTGATTCCGAGGAAAATTAATATGTGTCATCCTTACAGAGTTTTGGACGTAAATATGAAATTATACATTCCAATGGCAGTTATTAGAGTTTTTGTGCTAAGTCCCTCCCTCTCTTTACTTTGACCGATTTGACTGAAAATCCATAGGTGTCGCCCTTTATATATATATATATATATAGTGAAAACGTCTATTCGCTCGTTAAGCACAGTGATAGCCGGTCAAACTTTCTTGTGTTACAAAATACCGTCAGATTCCAATCGATAATAACTACGAGACTAATAATGCGATAATAACGGTTAAGGTCACAATGGATAGAGCATGTCTGTATGTGTTTGTTGTAAAGTGTTTGTTTTGCCTGTGACGTTGTCGGGCTAGTGTGGGCGCCGGCGGATGATTGTTGCGAATTAGCGTTGTGTAAAATTAGAAATTAGTGTAGCGTGATAACGCATTTAGGATAGGACGTTGATTCGGGTGTCATTGTAAAGAGCTTGAGAAGCACTACTAGGACTCGAAGTGAAACAATAAAAATATTCCCCGAAATATATGTAAAAATCGGTATTAAATTGAAAATTGCAAAAAAATTAAAGATGTCTCATATGAATCGTAAATATGCGCGGAATTATAGAAAACGCAAAACAGAGGAAAACTCGCATCAAAAGGAATTTAAAAACCTAAATAGTCTAGTGCCGAGCATATGCAAGAGCTACGGCAGCATCGAAAAGAAAATGAAAAATGATTTTATCCCGAATTTTTCACAGAAAACCTGATGAAAACATGGAATTTTGGTAAAAATAACACCAAATTTCTGACCAATTACATAACTTCCCCTACACGGAGAGCTAAATTATGAAGGACTTTTTGAAATAACCAAAACATTTTTAGCTCTCAGAAACGATCACAAAGCTGTATCGTTTGCATATGCGAGGAAGGAATTAATTAATAAATTATACAGACAGTAAATTAATTATGAGATAGACTACGTTATTTATTTATTTATTTATTATATATATTTTTTTTTTTGCCGGGGGCTTTATAGGGTAATTTGTTTAGAGGTAGAATAAATCGGAGGAGGGAAGTCTGGCTGGAGCTGGAGGGGGGTTCCAGGGCAGCCTCCGATATCCATTAAGTCTAATTAATGTGGAAGCCGGAGGCCATGTTTTTCCAGGAGGCCAGTGCCTTCCGGCTAGACTCGCCCGGTATATCTCAATTAGGTGGAGTCCTGCCACCCACCACCGGCCATGAGCTACTTGGCCGATTGGAGGAGAATCTCTTCTTAGAGATAATGAAGGATTTAATCTTCCCCTATTGGAGATTGCTGTTGTCTCCGATCTCTTCCAAGGAATCTTACTGCATCATCTGTATTGTAAAAACTACACACTTTGTCATTATTAAAATATTCTATAATTTATTATTATTTTTTAAAGAAAAGAATCACAGACGTATTGATTTTTCTTATGAAAATATATATATATTTTTTTTTTGTCTAAATAATGTTGGTCGCAACTGTTGCCATGACGCAACAACCAGCTACCAAGAGGACTTGATTGATAGTGAATGTCCTGATTGCCGTAAGAGAGGAAGGCTACCCAGCGGTAGCTTCTCAGGGCGAAATTTAAAAATAACGAATATTATGATTATTATCAATGAATATTATGATTTTGTTTCAAGAAGTGGGCGGTTGCAATTTGGGATTTTAGTAAGTCACGGTTCCACCTCCTCTTCAATCTTCTGAGAGGATTGTGTGGCAAGTGGGGTGAAGAAAATGAGTGGACTCTTTTCAGCCAAAAACCTCAACAAAAAAAAAAAAACTAATAACTGCCGTTGTAATGAATGTATTAACACGAAAATTCTTATGGATAGGACGGCACCTATTAATTTTCAGCGAGGTAGAGAGGAACTAGGGGGCTAAATTCCAAAATACCAGTAATTGCCCATGTTATCAACGTATCGATATGAAATGTTATATTTCATTCAAAACTTCAAAAGGATGGTACCTTTAAGATGTAAGCAAATTTACACACATTAAAATTATTAATATATTATAAAATTAATTATATTTATTTGCATAAAAACAGCTGTTAAGAGTGAAGTAACTAAAATAGTGAATAAATATACAAAGATGGACTAGTCACATTTTGTTTTAAAACGAAATGTGAACAACCAATGAATGAAGAACAAATTACGAAGATCAGCTGTTTTAAATAGTGAGAGAAACAGTCTAAGTTGTAATTTGGAGGTGGAGAGTCTAGAGAGAGAAGTGTTTTCAAGGTGGTGAACCATGTAGGAATGAAAATAACAGTGAACTAGATGCGCAAAGATACTTTTATTTATTTATATGTTAATGTGCCCAAAATATCAAAGAATTATAAATAATGGCCATAATAAAACAAAAAAAAGACTGATATAGTTTTAAATAATTAGTTTGATTTAATTTTTATTATTTCCTTTCTTAGTAAGTCAATTAATAATATAGGTTTAGGTAAATAAACCCAATATTTGTTCTCTTATTCTATGCTATATTCTATGCTTTATTCTATGCTATATTCTTCTGCTTCTGCTTCTGCTTCTGCTTCTGCTTCTGCTTCTGCTTCTTCTGCTATATTCTTCTTCTTTATTCTATGCTATATTCTATGCTTATTCTATGCTATATTCTATGCTTTTTCACTGCAAACCCAGTAAGATAATTTATACCTTTGGATTAGCATTAACATTTTTGCAAAGAAATCGGACCTCTAAAAGCTCCCCCTGAGGTAACCACTGACTGTAATACTTAAATTGACTTTACATGAGCAGCAAAAATGCAAAGAGCAGCAGCAGCAAATGCACGCTGTGGTTTCTGTGCTTTTAGAATTAAATGACTCACATCCAATTGCGTGCATTTGCTGCTGCTGCGCTTTGCATTTTTAGTGCGCATGTAAAATCAGCTTTAGGAGTATAAAGTATAGCATAAATTACGATTTTGAGCGAGGAAATGAAATGATCGAATTCATATATATTTAAATTTATTTATGTAACAGCTGATTGCTGATTTAGGAATCAGACGCACGGGAAATTTGAACATCCTATTGGTAACTTGCAAGCAATCCATTTTTAATAAAAACTATTTTTTTAGTTTATTTAATTTTTATCTTGGTTTTTTGCTTTGGCCAGGGTGGGACACGCTCCCCCCTGGCTACGCCCCTGTGTGTTCAAAAAGTAACGGGAATTTTGTAATTTCGCGGGTTGTATTACTCCGATTCGCGAGATTTTTTTGTTGTGTTGGTAAACATATTTGAAAAGTATCTGTACACTGTTAGCCAAACCGGATGTTTAGACTGCTGTCAGCTGTCAAAGAGGTTACAATACAAGCGATTATTTATTGTTGTTTGTTTGAAGTCTTAAGTTCGACTTCTTGGTCATTACACGTATCCAACTTTCCTTGTCTAAACAGAATCGACGCATTATGCACTCCACATGATCTAATATGCAATGTTATTTGACTGTTTGCCTCCCTTTTTAAAATTCATTCCCGGACAATACAATGTCCCTCAATAAAGGATCACTTCAATTTTTGCCATTTTAATGGGTTTATGAGATCGGAAAAGGACATGAAGATATTATTATTTGTGGAATTGATGATGGAAATTAAAAACTTTTTGTATAAATACATATTTTAATATTTTTTGTTTAATGGTTTGACTTAGAATATTCGTTTGTATGTTTTTGTACATAGCATATATATATGCTATGTACAAAAACATACAAACGAATATCCTAAGTCAAACAATTAAACAAAAATATTAAAATATGTATTTATATATATAAGTTAAGTTCTTTTCTACACCGATATTGTTTTTAAAAACAATTTATTTTATCCAAACAACAGATAATATTCATTTATCATATATATAAAGCTGAAAATGTCTGTGCGTTGTACCGCTATAACTCACGAACGGCTTCATGGATTTGATTAATTTTTTTAAAATTTGTTCGTCATCGTCTGTGGAAGGTTATAGGCGTATTAGTACCTCAATATCTGGTCCAACCCAGCATCCACCCACGCAATCTTTGTAACTCAAAAACCACTGCAATGATTAATGAGGAATCTTTTTGAATAGATAAGTTTTATCTACCGGAAGGTTAAGGTCTATTTTTTAATCAACCCCTGGTACATCCCAGCATCCACTCACGCAATCTTTGTAACTCGAAAACCATTGCAACGATTAATGAGAAATCTTTTTGAATAAATTAGTTTTAGCTCCAAAGCTAGCGTTACTACAGTTGAAGGACTATAAGCCTTATTCCGTATGAATAATTGAAAATTATAACATCATGAATGTACTGTCGAGGAACTGAATAGCCTTATAGGAGATATTGGGAGAAAAGTCAAAGTTCCCCGGGCAACGCCGGGTATTACTGCTAGTCTAATATACAAGTCGGTTAGAAATGAATTGAATTAATAGACTCTACCATAGAACTACCAAAAGAACTCACTATGAAAATGAAAAGAAATTTTATTATTCTGGGACCGAGGTCCCCTAAGAATAAATACATATAGAGTAAAGAACAGGAACAATGAAATATAGTATCAGTACAAAGAAATAAAAATATAGGTAAATAAAATTAGTGCTACATTGGAGAAAAACTATTAAAAAATAGATAAACAAAAGATTAACAGGAAAAAACATAAAATTAACAACTTCATTATAATGAAAAAAAATGAATAAAAGTATCTACATAAATAAAAGAGAATAAGTAAAAAGAAAATCTATATAACTAAGAAAGTAAAATAAAATTGATAATATAAATCAAACGGGCATAATACTATGATGGTTTGAAATGAAATGAAAATAAATTTTATTTGAAATGAAAATAAATTTTCTTCTGGGACCGAGGTCCCCTAAGAATAAAAACATGACAGTCACTGGACAGAGTAGCAAATACAATAATAATAGTAGTAAACAATAAATAAAAGTAAACAATAAAGATGAGAAGAGTAATGAAAAAGAACTTATAGGAGATACCTAAGGAATAGATGGAAATACATTTGTAAAAGAGGGAAACTGAGGGAAACCACAAATTGGTGCAAGCAGAGAAATAATTGATAATAAGCAGAAGTGAAAAGACAAGTATAATAGAATGGGAAAAATTAAAGGAAAAGAGAAAAAACAGAACGAAATGACTAAATATAGACAGGTAACAAGGAGAATAATCAGAATGGGAGTAAGAGTAGAGATCCATTAAGTAGAATAAAAATAACAATATAGAAGAGAAAAAAAGAAAAGAACAGATCCCAGCAGAAAATAATAATATAATATAAATTATGATAGAGATAGGATAAAACAAAACAGAACATATAGAATAAACAGAAACATAATGAAGGGCGGAGGTCAGGAAAAATTGTACAGGATAGAGTGATATCATAGTGTGGGTGAATGGAGGCAGCTTTCTTAGAACCGTTTGAGAACATTAGTAAGTAAGGGAACAAAAAGGAGTGGAGGGGGGATGAAGGGAGGGGCGAGGTGGTGGGGGTCAGTTGTGGAGCAGCAGTGAGAGAGGTTAACATGAAAATAATAACCAAATAAAGTGATGCAAGTCGGGAGGCTTAGTGATCAAAACAACTGGGAGTCCTACATCCTTCCTCATGAGGACTTTGCCTCCATTCAACCAAACAAACTTCACCTTACCTTCCCTTTTAAGTTTCCTGGCCTCGGCGTACTTTTTTTTGTTATAAAGGGTCAGAGACTCATTAATAAAAATTGTATGGTTGGTGTTGTCCGTCCAGCCAAGATGCCGCGTACCAAAGTCCCGCTTGATTTTCTTCAAGCGTAGCACCTCGTCCCGGACGGACTGTCGCACGAACCACACTATGATGGCAGGAGGCTGGGGAGGGTCTTCCGTCGTTGGTCGGACCCGTTGTCTAAAAGAGTAGTCTACGTCTTCGGGCGCCAATTTGAGCCCGAGTCCGAGTCCAACGCTGACCACTAGGCTCACTGGTGACTCACCTGGCTTCCAGGATGTTCCTTCGGCTGTCTTGATCCACCTTGTTGAACCTGGTCTCGAGGTCGGTCACCCTTGAGCCCAGCGCCAGGTTGGTCCGCTCCAGCGCCTCATATTTTTCGTCCAGTGCGGCAAACTGACCCTCTATGGACCCGAGTTTCCTCTCAACCTCGGCGATGGCCTCCCCATTGGCGGTCACCGTCCTAATGAGGTCCCTTTGCTCATCCTGCATCTGGGTCACTCTGACAAGCAGCTCCTTGAGAAGGGAGTCCTCGGATCGTGCTTGCTGGGGGGTGGCAGGTCGATCGTCGGTTGGCACCGCTCTTTTGGACGCCAAACATTGGGGGCAGCTCCACGATTTCTTCTGGGATACTGCAAATCTGAGTCCTTTAGACCAGCACAGGACCCATGAAAAATTCTCGAGCACACATGGCATTCAATGCCAGAGGCGTCGCGGGGTACGGTCAAACTACACTTTGCACATTTGCCCATTTTGAGGGGGGGAAAAAAACAAGGGGACAAGAGAAAAAAGAGAGAGAGAGAAAAAAAAAATAAAAAATAAGAGATAAGAAATACGTAGGCGAGGGAGATAATGAAAATAAAAATAAAGGGATTTCACACAAGAAATTAAATCACCAGAAGTAAAAAAACTGAGCACTGGGAGAAATAATTAGATAAAAAATGGAAATAAATACTTGAGACGGAGCGCACCAAGTGGGATGTATGCGGAACGAGAGCTGGACTGATACTATCAGACTTCTCTACAAGAAAAATGACATAGAACTGATTCTATCTAATACACAAGTACATGTAAAGAGTGGGACAAAGTGTCATCGTTGCTAAATCTGATGTACACGTGTCACGATTTCAAATTGTATGATGCAAGTTCGAAGACAAAATATGAATTAGTATGACGTGGCAGGGCGGACCTACGGATGTAAACAAAGCCGCTGGAGAAAAGGGATTAGTGATACGTTCAAATCAAAACAAAAACCAAGAACCCACCATTCATTTAGTATTTTTCTGTTTCCGTTTCATCTATTCATCCCATTTTGAATCTGAAAAAATTGAAAATTGGAATTCATTGAAATAAAAGAAAAATACATAATTCGGAATTTACATTAAAAAAAAAAAAAAAAAAAAAAAAAACGGAGGGTCATATCAATTCTTCATTTATATTGAGTACAAATGAAAAAAAAAAACTTTTATAAAGTTGAGACGTTTAGCCAAAATACCTATAATATTTTCGCTGCTATAGTGGTGCTATCTGTTGAAATAAATTCATATTAAAATACGGGAGATTTAACGTTAAAGTGGTACGAGAGTATGTAGTTAAATACTAGCGAGGGGCTGTTAGATGGGTCTTCAGGCGTTAGATAACCTGGGTACAAAACCCACCTGTAATCAGTTAATCAATTTTCTACTCTTCATTTCATATATGTATATATTTTGAACTATTTTGTCCAGGTCAAATGAACTCGGTCTCTATTTGAAAGCACTGTGTTCTCTATAGCTAATCTCATAACGATTTTCTCTAGAGACGTGCTCTGTTTGACCCGAGCACAATGTCCCTGCTAGTTTTGCATTAACCCAGACACGCTCCAGGTAGGGCCTTAAGCCCTTAAAGCCTTTGTCTTCGTACACAAGCCCTTTATGATTAACATCATGGGCACCCTTCCCTTCTCCTGTCCCTTTAATAACGTCTTCCCTTTGCCTCAATTTTAACCCCCTTGGTCTCTTTTGTACTTATAACTATGATATCCTTTCAACAAATTGAACACATTATTTTCCAACATTCCAACAAATAGTGATCCCCTGTTGGATTGTCAATTATGTTTGTATAAAGGATGACGACGAACCTGTTCAACGTACATGAACGTACAATAGTAAGATGTTGTGGGAAGAGATTACTCAAAGGCCGGTAGCTCAGTGGTATGCGTGCTTGCCTTCGTTCGAAACACGGCCGAGGCCCTTAGTTTATTTTATCTGGGAGGTAAAATAAACTTAAGCTCGTCGCCCTTCGGATGGGACGTTAAGCGATGGTCCCGAGCCTGTATGATGTCAGGTACTCGTTAAAAACCCCTGCCCTAGGGGAATAAAAATTTAGGACTCACACAGTAGAGGCGGGCTCGAGTCAGTGACGAAAGAGCACTCTGGTAATAGGTGATTTGACCTCGTAAATAAAGCCCGGGCATGAGTCATAAAAACTAATTATAGAATGTAAATATGGAGAAGTCACTAGCAAAAGCAATCGATGGCTACGATTTTCTAGGACATAAGCGAACGTACAATATGTCATTCTCTTCAGGGCGAAACTATCTACAAAATGATTACCGGCTACTTTAGTAGCCATATTAATTCTCTAGTCTGTGCCCTCCCTTCTGCCACACTTCCCGAACGATGCCTTCAGCGCCAATGGCGTAGAGACCTTCTCAGATCAGTGTCACCACTGAGTGATTTCTGCTATGTTGAAATTTTGTCATTGCCTTTTTTTCTCCCTTACTACACATACTTGTTGTATATACATATTGTTTATACAACTGTAAATATCTCTTTGTAATTTAAAAAAAAAAACTCTAAAGCACTAAACCCCATCGCAATAGAACTTAATCACAGGTAACAATCTAAGAAAGTTAATGTCAACAAGAGTAGGATTATTTGTACGTAACCAATGACCATGTTATGGCATAACAGAAATTAATAGCATTAACTGCGTGGTCATATCGCCTACTACCAGAGCGCTCATTCGTCACTCTGATGGACATGACTATAGGAGTCCTAAATTATGTCTAAACTAAAATTTTATTCACCTAGGATAGGAGTCTTTAACGAGTACTTGACATCGCACAGGCTCGGGGCCATCGCATAACGTCCCATCCGAAGGACGGCGTGCTTAGGTTTATTTTACCTCCCAGATAAAATAAACTAAGGACCTCGGCCGACTTACCAGCATTTTCTCTACTATCAGCAAGGATGTCGCCTGCAAAAATCTAGGGCATAGGCTTTCACAATATCCTTGGCACTTGCCCTTTCAAACCTTTGCCTTCTTGAGCCCTTCTCTCCATTCATACGGGGAAGGCTTAAGCTGTCTCCCTCTTTCAGGACTTCATTCATTCAGAAAGGTTTCCGAGGAGAGTCCATTCATTCCCTTGATCATACTGTAAATTGACTTTACCACTTTTAGTGGGTAATATTTACGAGGAGCGAGCATTTGGAAGAAAAGAAAAATTGTAATTAAAAAGTCAAGGAATTTGTTTACTTACTTCGTTGGCGATGGACCCTGATGCAGAGATGGGCATAATCGTAATCCATGATTACATGATTACCAGAGAAAATAAAACTTAATCATCATTGCTATTTTATACTTGATACTATCGCACTGTGAATCTAGCTAAAATGAAACATGATTACATGATTGTAATCGTAATCAATGATTACATGATTACCAGAGAAAATAAAACTTAATCATCATTGCTATTTTATACTTGATACTATCGCACTGTGAATCTAGCTAAAATGAAACATGATTACATGATTGTAATCGTAATCAATGATTACATGATTACAGAGAAAATAAAACTTAATCATCATTGCTATTTTATACTTGATACTATCGCACTGTAAATCTAGCTAAAATGAAACATGATTACATGATTGTAATCGTAATCAATGATTACATGATTACAGAGAAAATAAAACTTAATCATCATTGCTATTTTATACTTGATACTATCGCACTGTAAATCTAGCTAAAATGAAACATGATTACATGATTGTAATCGTAATCAATGATTACATGATTACAGAGAAAATAAAACTTAATCATCATTGCTATTTTATACTTGATACTATCGCACTGTAAATCTAGCTAAAATGAAACATGATTACATGATTGTAATCGTAATCAATGATTACATGATTACAGAGAAAATAAAACTTAATCATCATTGCTATTTTATACTTGATACTATCGCACTGTAAATCTAGCTAAAATGAAACATGATTACATGATTGTAATCGTAATCAATGATTACATGATTACAGAGAAAATAAAACTTAATCATCATTGCTATTTTATACTTGATACTATCGCACTGTAAATCTAGCTAAAATGAAACATGATTACATGATTGTAATCGTAATCAATGATTACATGATTACAGAGAAAATAAAACTTAATCATCATTGCTATTTTATACTTGATACTATCGCACTGTAAATCTAGCTAAAATGAAACATGATTACATGATTGTAATCGTAATCAATGATTACATGATTACAGAGAAAATAAAACTTAATCATCATTGCTATTTTATACTTGATACTATCGCACTGTGAACCTAGCTAAAATGAAACATGATTACATGATTATAATAGTAATCGGAAATCGTGATTACGATTGCAATCATGTAATCATACAATTGTAATCGGGGGATTTTGTGGGTACTAAATTAAAAAAAAAAGGTAATAGCACTTTGGTTACGAAATAAACTTAAAAAAATTACTTATTAGTGTAAAAAATAAAACAATTTAAAATGAAAGGAAATCGAAGGCGATGATTAGAGCTGTAATTATGTGTACATTGTGATTATGATTTCATGTCAAAAACATAGACATCCCTTTGCATTACGACAATACTGAAGACATAGACGACTCATTGAAAGATTTCACTGAAGGTATTTACACCTCGGTACACAACTCAACACATAATCACAACAAGGATCAACGCATCATCCGACAAAATAAGACCCCTACAGGCATACTTGACATGATACACGACAAAAATACATTCCGTAAACACTGGCAACGAACACGCGATCCACAAGAGAAACGAGAGCTGAACCGACTGACGAGACTAATACGATGGGAACTGGACAATGACAGAATCAACAGATACCGACAATACACCAGCGATTTTACTCCTGGAGACAGCAACCTTTAGAAGGAAACACGACGCCTCCTCAGACAAGACCCCGGCCTGCCGCCCCTGACAGACGGACAGAATACTGTAACAACGGGCAAGGACAAGAGTGAGCTAGTGGCCCAGCACCTTGAACAGAAATTCAGAACTCATGACACACAAGATCACGAAACACACCACACAGTCCACGAATTTCTTTCCACCCCACTCCACACTGCAGAACCACACGTACAGTACACAAACCCGTCCGAAATCACACTATACATTCAGAGACTCCCCAACTAGAAGGCTCCTGGGGAAGACCTCATCCTTAACATCATCTTGAAGAACCTGCCTCCAAGAAGCATCGCTTATATTACAGGGCTGTTCAATGGCTGCTTAAGGAGAGGATACTTTCCTGGCGCTTGGAAGAATGCTATCGTGGTTGTCTTTCGTAAGCACGGCAAGCCGAAACAAGACCCCAACAGCTACAGGCCGATAAGCCTTCTAAATTCATTGTCTAAGATTTTTGAAAAAATTATATCTAAAAGGCTTACTGAATATCTAGAAGACACCATACCGTCCCACCAGTTTGGCTTCAAAGCAAAACACTCTGCAGTCCAGCAGCTACAACGGGTGACCGAAACGATTGTCCACGGCTTCGAGGCGAAGAATTACGTTGGTCTTATATCCTCTTTTCTCAATGGCAGGACGTTCCAGGTGAGAGTCAGTAACGCACTGAGCACCAAGAGAAGGATCACAGCTGGGGTCCCTCAAGGTGATATTCTGAGCCCCCTCCTTTTTAGTTTGTACACCCATGACATCCCCGAAATTCCCACGGCAGCATTAGCCACCTATGCCGATGACACAATGATCGCCTGTCAGCATAGTGTCCTCTCCGTCGCCATTGAACAGCTCCAGGAAGCCCTGACAGAAGTTTCTCTCTGGTTCTCAAAATGGAGGCTCAAACTGAACGTAGGGAAGACAGAAGCAAAAATCTTCACTCTCCGCAGATTCTCCATCGAAGAACAAAGTCAGCTGCAAATTGATGACCTCCCAATTCTCTGGAATCCTAAGGGTGTGCGCTATCTTGGAGTACTTTTAGATACACGACTCACATGGAAACTACACATTAACAGAAAACTACAGCTAGCATATTCACGACTTAACACCCTCTACCCTCTCATAAACAGAAACACGCCACTTAAACACACATGTACTAATTCTGCTATACAAGACACTCCTACTTCCACTTCAAACATACGCCTGTCCAGTCTGGATCGGTATCAGCAACACTCACATGAAACGACTACAAACATTTCAGAATAAGGTACTCCGAATAGCAACAAACGCACCCTGGTTTGTCAGGAATCACAAAATCCACGAAGAATTGGGTGTTCCTCTTTTTGCAGCTCACATCGAGAAACTAGTGAAGAACCACCACGAAGCCCTTGTGCTTTGTTCCGGGGCTGTACACTACAGTCTAGGAGCGCCTACTCCTGGAAGGCGACTCAAACAAAGACTGTACCAGGACTTTCTATTTTAAATCCTTTATTTTATATATTTGTGTATAGCACCTTTTTTTGCTGGTTCAAATAAATGTTATTATTATTTTTTTGATTTCATGTTTACGATTACATGCTATTAATTTAAAAAAGCAAACATTATTTTAAAAAAAAAAGTTATTTACAGTTTAAGTACAAAGTGGTTTGACTTAATGTTTATTACTTTGGTTTTTTATTTAAAGTTATTATCATATGTATATGTGCATGTATGTATGTATATAAAAGTATATATTTTTCTGTTTTACATACATAAGTAAATGTGCGCATTTATTTTAATATTTAGATATTTAGTAATTTATTAAGTGTGAAATTCTTACTTTATTATTACCTATATAAAATGTATATTCAAATTGTACCCCAACTCTCTACAATAAGCCTTAATAGGCTTCAATGTAGTAATAAATATATTTAGCTCATATCTGGATTACGATTACATGATTACTCGATTACAATCATAATCATGGCCGTGATTACGATTACAATCGTGTAATCAAGTAATCACACAATTTTTTTAAATTATAATCGCAGTCATAATCATAATCTTAATCATTGAATATGATTATGCCCATCTCTGCCTTGATGACACGTTGGCGATCTTTAAGCACCCCAACTGTGGGGAAATAAAATGCATTTATTTTCCGTTGAATTAGAATCTTCGTTTCAACTGCAATAGATAACATGACTGAGGACTGAGGGAGTTTCAGCTGCAGTTAACAAAAGGGAGAGGGGGGGGGGGGGGGGGGGGGTGCAGAAAAACATTGACAAAACAAGCAGACGATCTTATCAAAACATTAGAGCAGCCGCAGTCGGTAAATCAAAACAGTTCTATATAATCCAAATAAGAAAGAGATGGGGGCTGAGATCTGGTCACGTGGGGGGGGTCACGTGACATAGACCATGTGACCCGGCTTATATTAAAATACACCCCCATGTCTGTTGGATACATATTGGCTCAGCATTTCATTTGCATAACTCAAGTGGCCTGGACTCCTCTGTAGAGTGGCCAATCTGTTGATAATTACTGAATATTGCAAAGTCGAATCACCAGCGGATGTACTTCCCCAGTGCGAATTAATCAACTATGTTTTCGCTTTCTTTACAAACCTATTGATTGTTTTTTGGTACAGATAAATTTTTTAATACAATGATTGTTTTTGACTCCAGGTGTTGTCCTCTTGGCATATTTAAAATGTACATATAAATCTTATTAAAGTACGTTATTGTTTTATTTATTCATTTATAATTTTTTTCAAATTCATTTATATCTTTTTTATTTATTTATTTATAATAATTATCCTGAAAAACAAGAATCTGAGCAACAGTTTTTGGTATAAGAAAGCCCAGCTTTGGTCACACACATATATATATAATTGTTTCATTATTTTTTGGTTATTGTGACTACAAGGTCATATCGCCTACAACTGGAGCGCTCTTTCATCACTCTAAATTGGTCAAAAATGGACCTTGAAACGTGAAAATCCTTTAAAAAATCTGCAATACTTTCTCATACCTACAGTGGTGAATAATGAATAAATGTGTTATTCATTTTTAATTTTTTTCGGCATTTTTTCTAGAGGTGTTTTCATTTTTTCTCTTTTGATTTTTTTTTCGACAATATTTCGGGACACTTTCACATCATTATGAACGATTCATAGTGAAAAATCAACATTTCAACATCCCAGAGAAGTTTAAAAAACACGTGTTCATTATAATGGAAAGAAGGTATCAGGGACGTTGGGACTGTGCTATGATGGGAGACTATGTATGGGGGTATAGTGGCATGCAGTGGGCTCAGAAAAACATAAGAAGAAAGACCGTTCTCATGTACATTTTTAAAAGACACTATTGTTAGGTTAGGTTTTATGACTCATGCCCGGGCTTTAACTACTAGGTCATATCGCCTACTACCAAAGCGCTCTTTCGTCACTGGTGGACATAAGGATAGTTCTAAATTTTGCCTACTCTAAATTTTTATTCACCTAGGGTAGGGGTCTTTAACGAGTACCTGACATCGTACAGGCTCGGGTCCATCGCTTAACGTCCCATCCGAAGGACGGCGTGCTTAAGTTTATTTTACCTCTCAGATAAAATAAACTAAGGTCCTCGGTCGGGTTACGAACCTACGTTCTTGAGCTCAGACACTATTGTTCTATGAACATTCAATGTTATTTGGACTCTAGTTATAATAAATAAACATATAATATTAGTAGCTTTTAAGAAAATTGAAAAAAATATTATCACAGCCAAAATATTGACACTTAAGAAAAACTACTTGTACACCCATAATCAGCATCATGAAATTTAGCAATAAACACTAAAAAACTAAGATAAACAAAAACTTGGTCAAATCTTGTTTCGTAGTGTTATCAAAAATATATGAAATAACAGTTTTATTAACTATTGAGCAGCAACATACGAAAGCACCTACATAACACGTATTTCGCTCGAAATATATTATTCAAAATTTCATGTTGATTGGTCCTATTAAACTAAGTTTAAACACTATTATTACAGAGCGGGGAGAGTGTACCAACATTAAGTGAAGTTTCTCACTAGTTGACCAAACCAATTACCAGAAGGTTTAACTTAAACATCTGGGCGGGCAGGTCCAGAGCTGCCTCAGTCTGACTACTCGAACAAGGAACGAGTTCCAACTGACTGGTCAGTTTAGTTATGTAAATCAGACACTCTCCGTATGTATTTAACCAATTCAATATGAGAGAAAATCCTCATGGACTCATGAAAAACATGGGCACATTGATTGCAGGGGTGGGTTTTGTACTTATGTTATCTAAGGACAGAAGGCCCATCTAACAGCCACTCCCTAGTATTTTTTTTTCATTTTTATTTAATCAACAATCTGTTCGAAAATAATAGTAGGACCCCGGACATTGTCAGAAGGGTTGATATGAGAAAAACGACTAAATAATAAGTAATAAAAAATATAATAATAAAAATAATAGTAATTGTTATTGTTTAAAGGGATGACCCCTATACAATGGAGTCAGTGACCATTACTTTTACAATATTAACATTAACATTTCCAAAATTATATATTGATCAGCTGAACAATAATGACATATGAGGAGTTTGGAGCCAGAGCGGACCAACCCACAATTTTTCGGAAAATGAGTTATTACCATCCTGATGTTGGCATAGGTTCCCTTTTTTCAAAACCAGTGTGGATCACTTAGTTTCTTCACTTCAGTGATAGATAGCAGCACTTTAAGTTTAGTCCACAAATATTTTGTGCATATATTTTCAAAGTCACAATGGATCATATGGCCTCCAAAAACTTTATAGAACACAAAAAGGGATCACTCATCCAATACTATTCTAAAATTTGAAACATAAATAAATATTTGGGGCCCATTTATGGAGATAAACAAAATGTACTCAATTTTCAATTGCCATTTTCTTCCTGTTCAGTTTCAACCAGTTGGTCCGCTCTGGCTCCAAACTCCTCATATATAAAGGAACCTTTAACAAACTAAATAAATAACATAAATAAATAGTAGGTGTTGAATATATAATATAATATGTAAGTTGAAATACATTATTCATTAACAATGAATGATCTAAGTTTCAGAGCGCTGATTAAATAATAGAAAATGTTTGAGATATCGTTCTTATTATGGGCCAGGAGTAATGTATGAAAATTGGATCGGTCTATACTGATACTCTGAGGCAGGAAGTGGCTTCTAATGGGGGAGTATATCGGACAGGATATTAACAGGTGGTATACGTCTTCCAATTCATTTTTATTGCAGATTGTACAAAGTTTCTGGGGATTAAGGTTCTATACATTATTTTTGTAACTGATTTTTAGATAGTACTTGCCAGATAGACGGAGTTGAGTCAGTGCTTTGATGTGTGAGAAAGGAGCATTCAGGTTTAGGTATTGGAGTTGATCGACAGTACCAGTAGAACTCCGGGACATTGCCATCCACCACTCTCCAACTAGTGGAGAAGCCACAGGAGACCAACACTGTCGCTACCACCACTCTGCCCTACCTACCACTGTCCAGCAGTGGCGGAAGACCAGGAGGCGGGACCTCGAAAGGACTGAGAGGTATGAGGGGAGAATCTGGTCATCACCAATACTCCCTTGAAATATGGCGTGAAAAATGTATATAGGTTAGGTTAGGTTTAATGACTCATGCCCGGGCTTTAACTACGAGGTCATATCGCCTACTACCAGAGCGCTCTTTCGTCACTCCGGTGGACATGGGCCCGACTCTACTGTGGGAGTCCTAAATTTTGCCTACCCTAAATTTTTATTCACCTACGGCAGGGGTCTTAAATGAGTACCTGACATCGTACAGGCTCGGGACCATCGCTTAACGTCCCATCCGAAGGACGGCGTGCTTAAGTTTATTTTACCTCCCAGATAAAATAAACTAAGGGCCTCGGTCGGGTTTCGAACCCACGTTCTTGAGCTCAGAAGACAAGCACGCAAACCACTGAGCTACCGGCGCCCTCAAAAATGTATATATATATACATACATACACACATTTATATATACATTCACACACATAGATAGGGATCCGGAACAAGATGCTTTACTCAAGAAGTTTTCTTACCGAGTGTCCTATTGGTTGATTAGTTCGTTATTATGACTCATCTCCACGCTTTAGTTACAAGGTCATACCGCCTACTACCAGAGCGCTTTTTCGTCTCTCTGGTGGACATGAGCCCGACTCTACTATGTGTCCTAAATTTTTATTCACCTAGGATATGGGTCTTTCACGAGTACTTGACATCGTTCAGGCCCGGGACCTACTGGGGGTTTACTGAGTATATTATATTATATCAGTATGAAATAATTTTGAGAAGGGGGAAGGGATAGAGAGTGATGAGAGTATGGCAACGTCGTATATTATTTTTTCGTTTATGAAAGCAGAGGAAAACATGAAATTCCATCGAAAAGTCAACATCGAACTCCTGATCGGTGATTGCAAAGGTAATAATGAAAATGACCCCCCCCCCCCCCCCCCCCCCCCCTCGGGGGTAATGTGGTCATACATAAGGCTACCAGTCGTGTTGAATGGACAGTCCACCTGTGGGACGAATAGAACTGTGATCCCACTCAGCTGTACACAGGACCGTATATCCAACTGCGACCACCACTCATGTTCATGTTGGTACTCTATGTTCATGTTACTCCTCCATGTTCATGAACATGTTCAATGCAAATTTTATGCTAATTCCGTACTCGCCTGTGTCTCTCCTCTACTCTTCAGGGCTACTGTTTCATATGTTTCTAACTTTCTAACCACCAATATAAAGTCAGAGAGCGAGAGGTATCAAATGTGATATGATACATCAGGGGTGTATGATACCAGGGAAGGGATAAGAGCACTGGATGCTTAGGTCCCTAGGTGTAAAACACCAGCCCACCACATATATACAGGGTGGCCCAGATAAGCGGCCACAAGTGAAATAACTCCTAAACGGTTAGAGATATCAAAATTGTTTATAGGACTAAAGTTGTAGCACTCGCCAAGAGCTATAGTATGGAGTCCTCGAAAAGACAAAAATGACCCTTGTAATGGCTCATACAACCCTTCGAAGGGCGGGATTCCCTTTTGACCCTTAAGTTTCATTACATTTTATTAAAGTACTAAAAAAACAAGGAAGAACTGTGCAAACAGACTACGTCAAGTAGTTCTTGGAAAAAAAACGTTTAAAGTTGCACGTTTTTCTTATTCTGAAGTTATTATTTTCCGCGCACTCACCGATCACCAACACCATATCCACAATTTCGCTAGAGGAGTACATTGCAAATGCTGTAAATAAGTAATTCCTTATGACTGTAAGTCGTTCTCTCTTAATCCTTAAACTTCTCTAATACCTTTCTAATTCCTTTGCATCAAATTCATGAGCAATAAGCGGTGGTAGTTTGAGGACGCCATGCTATAGCTCTCGGCGAGTGCTACAACTTTAGTCCTATGAACAATTTTGATATCTCTAACCGTTTAGGAGTTATTCCACTTGTGGCCCGCTTATCTGGGCCACCCTGTATATTAACTGCCATTGTAATGAATGTATTGACACGAAATTTGTAATGTAAACTCAAATCCTTCTAAGGACGACAACTATTAATTTTTAGCGGAATCAGCCGAAGGAAAAAGGGGGATCAGGGTGAGGGGGGATTTGATCTAATGAATATATCGACATAAAATTTTATATTTCAATTTAAAACCTCGTAAGGATAGCATCTATTGCGTACTTTAAGTACATAAACGGTGATTCACCGACGATTTTTTTTTTCTTTTAATTTATTTTTTTAATTTCCCCAGCTTTACGAAGTATAGGGGAAGTTATGTAACTGTCGCTGATGAGAATTACCAAATCTCTAATCCTTTCCTATAATAAAAAAAGGATTACAGATAAATGATAAAAGCTGAGGCCCTCATTATACAGAACTCTTCACAAAGCTGTTTGCAGTGATTATCTTGGTTTGCCCTGGTTTTAAAAACTTAATGACAATTTTTTTTTTCTGAAATAATAAGAGACTTAAATCTACTCAGAGGGGATTAATAGCATTGAATGCTTAGGTCCCTGGACGTACACCAGTATAACTGAATCCATAGCACAGCTGACTAACTAATCCTCTCTCTAATTAGGTGATTGGTCATTTTAAAATGACCTCGAACAGTATGTTAATGCATATTTTGATAAACAATCCCCAACACGCCGTCCTTCGGATGGGACGTTAAGTAATGGTCTCGAGCCTGTACGATATCAGGTACTCGTTAAAGACCCCTACCCTAGGTGAATAAAAATTTAGGATAGGCAAAATTTAGGACTCCCACAGTAGAGTCGGGCTCATGTCGACCAGAGTGACGAAAGAGCGCTCTGGTAGTAGGCGATATGACCTCGTAGTTAAAAGCCCGGGCATGAGTCATAAAACCTAACCTAACCCAACACAAAGTATTAAGTTTCCACTCTCCCTTTGAAACTAGGTGTCGCCTTTATACAGCTGCAGTTACAAGAGTTTATTTGTTAATAACCCTTCCTCCCTAATCCCCCCTTCCCTCTGGCAGATTTGGCTGAAAATCATTGATAACGTTTTGGGTACGCACGTAAAACGCTGATTCTCAAAAAAACTTGAAATTTATGTCTTAGATGGTTCTTGTCAAACGGAATCGTAAGTTATCATTAAGTTCATTTTTTTCACGAAACTACATAACTAGGCGTACCAAATTATGAATCAAATTTATCTCTTTTATCATAAATAAAAAATATATGTTTAAGTAGATGCCTACCCTAAAGATCATTCCCTCATTGTGTCCCAACCGACAAATTCGAATAGATTCAAGCATCTAATTCGAAAAGTTTCTTAAAAATTATTTACGGCCAACGGAAAAATCACAATATATATTTTTAAATTTGTCCTTAAAAAATGAGTCATTCCCTTACAGTTGTGTAACAGGAGAATTGGAGCATAATTTTGAATTATATTGAACGCAGCCTTACTGTTTTCAGAAGTTGGCAATATTGATTTTTTTTTAAATATGGCAGACCGGAGTGTGAGTGATGAAATTTTTTGTTAAAGCTATTTTAAAGGAAAATGTTTTTCAAATTTACATTTTCGTCATTTCCTCACACCATGTAAAAAGGTAAGCGCTTATTTATATACTTTTTACGATATATTTGTTTGTGTTTCTAGGTGTAATAATGTATCGTAAAATCGCCTGAAAAAGTTTACTATTATGTTTTATACTTTTGCGCAATAATGTTTCATTTCGTCAATCCCTCAACTACAAATTGTATATTTTATTTGAGAATCAGCCAAAATCTCATGTTGATATATTTATTCAATCGAAAATTCATGGACAAACGGACACACTAAGTGAAAAAGTTTCCAGTTATGTCGTAACGTGTTTTAGTTTTATAGACACAAAATTTTATATGAGATTCCAGAACCAGATAATAAAAACACCTAATGATTTTTGGTCAAATCAGGTAAAGGAAAGAGGGAATTAGGGGGAATTCCTAAGGCAAAAATAATTAAAATCAGTAGTTAACTTTCTCAGGGCCCCTCTCAATCCCATTCCTTTCGGCCGCTTTGACTGAAAATATATAAATGTCGTCGTTATGAGGTTCTAAGTACATATATACAATTTTGTGTCAATACATCGAGTTATCATGTACACAGATAAACCTTTTTTTTTTTTAATTTTTGAAACCATGGGGACGGTAAACATGAAACTCAGATAAAAAGAGAATTTCTAACCGATCTCATAACTTCCTCTATACTTTTTTTTTTTTTGTATTCAAGGCTTTAGCTTGTTGCCATTAGTCATCGTTCTATAATAGTATTAGTCTTTATTCAATATTACTCAAACACTAATTCCAATACAGCTAATATAGGTTCCAACAGCTTCAAATGTGACCGAGGGATTTGTCAGGATATCTAAATAAGTGGGAGAGGGCTTCCCCAGAAGAGAGCTTATAGTTCTCATACAGTGACATCTTTCAGCTGCTTACTTCATACAGGACATGATGATGTGTTGTGGATCATCTCTCTGCTCACACAACTCACACACATCATCAAACCGTCTACCGATCTTATGTAGGTAAGCCCCTGACACCTCATGGTTCGTCCTCAGTCTGCACATAACTCGTATCCAATTTCTGGGGGCAGAAACGTTTCTATACCAGGGAACATGGCTAACTCCAGGATTGTGACATCTATAAAACAGGCCAACCTGACTATTTTCATAATTTTTCTGCCAATCAAATCGCAATTTTTGCTTAAAATGACAGTGTACATCGTTGTAAGGAACGAAACGACCCTGATCATAAGACCGTGTAGCACCCTTGGCAAGAAGGTCAACAATTTCGTTGTTTTTTATTCCAGAGTGACCTCTGATCCAGGCAAATTTAATGACTTTACCTATCGATCTAAGTCGAACCAGACTCTCCAAGATGAGATAACTATATTGTTCAAACGGGAACTGAGACTTACATTTCCAAGCATCTGAATGGCGCTCAAGCTATCAGTAAGAATCAAAACCCTAGAATAACTTACTGATTGTAAGTATTGAAGGGCATCCGCCAAGGCAGTTAGCTCAGCTGTGTAGACTGAAGCAGAATCTGCAAGCCTGATTGATATATCTACATTGGAGAAAGGATGAAAGACAGCCGCCCCAACTCCGCTGTCCATCTTTGATCCGTCTGTAAATATGGTAGAGAATAGAGGAAACGTGGTTCGCAGAAACTCATCAAAGTAGTGTAGCCGTTGATTGACCGACTACTTTTTCAATAATGTTCTCATTACACATCTTTCTCTCATATAGAAATATTTGTTAAATTATAAATCCAAATAAGAATTATTTAATAATAAAATAAACACGCAATACGTACGTAAGGACCAGTTAACCAAGTCTGTGTGTAGTGTGGAGACAGACTGACTGAAAGGATGACATCACTATAATACCTACTGGGATTAAAAACAGGGGCCAAATCATGTAAACTTATTATTTTATTTCGTTTTGTTTTATTTATAACGAACAATGTTCACCAATGAATCACCAGCAATGTAGTTCCAAAACCAAATAATGGATATATGACACACAGGGACTTCTGAAACCTCATTCTTTGATCCCCTATACTTCATATAGCTGTTGAAATAATAATAAAAATGACGACACTTATTAAGTTTCAGCGACATCGAAGGGATGGATTCAGAAGCTTCTATGAAAATAAACAAAATTATTGATTTTTAGCCAAAGGGTGTACGAAAACGTAATTGATTATTTCGTGGTGGGGAAGTACATTAACGGTGATTCACCAACTTTTGTTTTTCCTGAATAGGACCTAGTAGACAACAATAGATATCCAATGACTATGCCTCCATTTTAACTGCACTTTCCAACTTTTTTTTTTTTTCCCCCTTGAGTTAGAAAAATTTCCCCTAGAGGGCTCCACATTAGTTTGTTCTTTGTTTCATTTGTCCCAGGAGAGTAGACTGATGTGAGGTAGTTGGCCTCGGGAGGTGAACCACTGGATTTTTCAACACTAATGGAGCTATCGAGAGGACAATCCTGGTGACATTGGCGCGGCAACGTGTTGGTTAGTGGACACTAGCGCAGAAATATTATTCTTATTTTGAACAATTTAACTTTCTTATACTGTAGTTAGTTATTTATTGTGACGCATGCCCGGGCTTTAACTATGAGATTAAGCGCCTACTACCAGAGCGCTCTCTCGATACAAGTAAAGTATCGATACTTTTATCAGATATAATACTTTTGGTATCGATACTTTTTTTCGATACCAAGTAGGTATCGAATAGATATTACTTGTATCGATTCAAAGTACTCGTTTCAAATTTCAACAATTAAAAAAAATTATATAAATTTTTCAATTCGTCAAAATCGTTCACCGTTTAATTTCTTACAATTTTCTTTTATTTGTTGTTGCAGTAAAAAACTGAAACTCAAATTCCGGTCCACGGACAAATGATATTCGTATATATCGATGGTGATAACCTCATGTGTGATATGATCACGCAGTCAGCATGATGCGTTCTTACCTTATTTACATTAAATGGTTTATCGTTTATGAAGGTATACGTTTGTTTAATTTTGAACAGAACCGTGTACATGATTACATTATTTTGTTTTATTTTTACATTCCATTTTGTCAATTTCATATAATGCCTCGTCCTACGGCGAAAGTGGGGATTTATTACACTAAGAACGATTCATCTCAGCGACTTGCAAAAAGTGTTTTAAAAAAGCGAAATATTGTCGAAATAGGAATAGTCTCCAGTAGTTTTATATACTTAGTTAAAATAAATTGTATGTTTATTCTATAAGGCTTATTATTATTTTCAGTATGTTTTAACTTATATAATTTTATCTTATTCGATTTGATTTATTTGTTTCTTATGCCCACAACAATATCTCATTTACCTATATCTTTCAAATTGTATTGTGTTTTTATTATTGTTATATAGGTATATATATATATATATATATATATATATATACCATGTATTATATATATATATATATATATATATATATATATATATATATATATATATATATATATATATATATATATATATATATATATATATATATATATATATATATATATATATATATATATATATATATATATATATATATTATACATGGTTTAAAATTAATTATAACGAACTACTAGATTCAATCGATACGAGTAGGTATCGATACTTTTTATTCGACACTTGAGTAGTATCGAAAGTTTTATTCGATACTACTCACGGTTAAAATTATCGATACTTAGTGGTATAACCCTAACTGTGGGAGGTCTAAATGTTTCCTACTTTTATTATCTAGGGTAGGCGTCTTTAACGGGTACCGGACATCGTACAAACTCGGGACTATCGCTTAACGTCCCATCCGAAGGACGGCGGGCTTAAGTTTATTTTACCTCCCAGATAAAATAAACTAAGAGCCTCGGCCGATCTTCAGCTCAGAAGGCAAGCACGCATACCACTGAGCTACCGGCGCCCCCTACTTCTGTTATATATCACGGACTCCTATAACAATAACTGTATTCAGGAATTAGCTACAATAGTGAGAAAGGAGAAATGGGATGGGGAAGCGATTATTTTATTAATCCTAAAATATTAGGGCATATACAAATAACTTAAATACAGGATTAAGGATCCGAGCCTTTAAGGACTAAATGAAGTTAAGGACTATATTTTGTATAATTAGTTTTGTAGCACAGGTGGGGGTACCAATTAAGGATATGATTTGTGGACAATGGTCTCCGAGAAGGATAGAACATTTATATGAATCAAAAAATGTTATTTCATTCATTTTAAATGTATAAAAAAGGTCATTTCATTCATTTAAATTAATAAAAAATGTACCGGGTGTGGACATAGGTGATATGGCGCCCGGTACCAAACCAAAATTTTGTGTTTGGGAGGGCGTGGGTGGGGCTTAATTGAGTTGTTTGATTATCCGTCCATCAATTTACAAAATTGAATTTGAACGCCCTTTTATGTTATATATCTGTGGTCACAGAGAATAAATTGGTAAGTCTGAATTCGTAACTTTTCAGGGCAGCATTTTTTTACTTTTGCATTAATCGTGTAAATCCAGTTTTTTGAATAAATAAATTATGTTTGCATCATTATTAATCATATACCTTCTAAATCTATAGGAGTGAATGAAAATGAATATTGTTAATCCTTTCTTGGATTTTCCTTTAGTTACCTAATCATTCCCCATCACTTACCTAATTGTTGACCACTCTTACCTAATTATTACACACACCTTATACTCCCTCATCACTTGGAATAGTTGAATAAATGTTTAAATGCAGTTATCTCGTGAATGATTACTCAAAGAAGTAGATTTAGTTGATTTAACCGAGAACATACACAATTTTACGAGATACCAAGAAACCCACATCTATATAATTCCGAAAGTATTAGTCCTGAGCTCCCAACTTCTTCACAGTGCGCAGTTGGCTTGGGAGATGATCACAGTACACTTAACTCATTTTGGAAATTTTACGATTTAACAATTTATTCCTTATGACCATATATATAACACATTTTTTGAGGATGCCGGTAGCTCAGTGGTATGCGTGCTTACCTTCTGAGCTCAAGATTGTGGGTTCCGAGGCCCTTAGTTTATTTTATCTGGGAGGTAAGTGGTAAGGATGGGACGTTAAGGGATGGTCCCGAGCCTGTACGATGTCAGGTACTCGTTAAAGACTCCTGCCCTAGGTGAATAAAAATTTAGGGTAGGCAAAATTTAGGACTCCCATAGTAGAGTCGGACTTATGTCCACCAGAGTGACGAAAGAGCGCTCTGGTAGTAAGCGATATGACCTCGCAGTTAAAGCCCGGGCATGAGTCATAATAACTAAATTTGAAATTTTGCAATATAAACATGCAGAAAAATAATATATTACTTCCCCAACTATTCGAAATATAGGCAAATTTATGTCAAAAATCTCGAGTTTTCAACAGAATTTTATGTTTTCCGTCTTCTAGATTTCTTCCAAATATGTCTATGTGTCTGTGAACACGATAACTCCCGATAGAATGAATATATCAAGACAAAATCTTACATGTTAATCCAGAACCCACTACCGACGACATCTATTCTTTTTCAGTCAAATCGACTAAAAGGAATGTGGGATTAAGGGGAAGGCTTCAGATAAATAGTGTAATCACTGCCGATAGAATGAAAATATCTTCACTAAATTTGATATGTGACCAGAATCCCATAAGGACAAAATCTTTTGATTTTCTTTCACGATTACACAACCTCTTTGCATCGTATCGTAACTGACCGTCGTGTGAATCGACCTTTAAGCGAACCGCTACTTGAAGAGTTTTAGTGCATCTGCAATCAGAATAACTACTTTCTCCCGCCTTCACTCCTTAATGAATCCTTTAGATTTTCCGAAAAAGTTTTAACAGTTTAATCGATTTCAAAGTAATTAGCAGAAGTAATTAAGACGATAAAGCACCTATTTAAAAAAAAAAAGTCTTCGATTATCTAGGGATGAATTTTAAATGAAAAAAAGTTTCGAACTATAATTTCATTCCGTAAGCTGTCCATAACTTTGTCGTTAAAGCAGGTATAATAGATGGATCAAATGGTAATCCGTTCATTGAACTGATTAATTACCTGTAATCACTTTCAGTAATTATCTCCCCAATTTAGCCATCCTAAGTTGCAGTTCAATTTTCTCATTCCTTCAAGTTGCAACGTTTTGGGTGTCCACGAATTGTGCATTATGCCTGCAGTGGAGGATAACATAATGGATGTAGAAGGAATTCGAGGTTCTGTCGTGTAAATGAAAACACAATATTTGGCCAACGTTTCGGAAACTATTTATTTCCTTCTTCAGGGCCTACAGAATACAACAAACAAATTAGTCATTATGGACAATATAACCAGAAACTTAATAATAATGTTAAAAAGAGATGGACACAATTTTTATAAATAAATAAAAGAGAAGAAAAAAAAATAATAAAAAATGAATAAAGATTTTATTTTTTGAAAGTAGTTATAAAATAACCTATATATAACAATATATATATACTGTGATAAAATCTTTTTTTGCTACCACATTTCCTGTAGAAATTTGATCTCTTTCTTTATTTAAATTTTGATTTCTACAGTAGTTTTTCGAAAAAGGCCCTAAAAAAATATTATCAATAATTTAAGACGTGCAATTTTTAAGAAAGTACACCTATACAACAAACAAATTCCATTTAACAAACTTTACACTTGGATTTACAAAGAGATACCAATTTTTTAATAATTTTAAATAGTATTAATTCTAATCCAAAGGTTTTCAAATGAGATTACTGGGCCAACAGGGAAAATGAATAGAATAGAATTTTATTATGACAAATAATTGGGTTATTTTCTTTATTTACACATTATACTTAAAAAACTAAACATTGAACAAAACAAAAAATTTACAAAGGAACAAAATCATTAAACTAAATACCTAAAACTATTTCTTTTTTATTTGGGCATATTGAAAAATATAAATGATTAAAAGTACCTCCTTGACGCCTCTAACACACGATGCAGACCCCGACAACTCTTCACACTTCAATTCCACCCCAGTCAACTTTCATCTAATTGTTCTACTTCACTATATTAAAAACAACTCAATTTTACAGTGCCTTGTTTCAGAGCTAGCTCACGACTCTACTCTATTTGTTTCACAGCTGTTTTCTTTTTATTATGTCCCTTGTTTTTTTTAAGACCTCGATATATATATATATATTATAGAGGGCGCCGGTAGCTCAGTGGTAAGCGTGCTTGACTTCTGAGCTCTAGGTCGTGAATTCGTAACCCGACCGAGGCCCTTAGTTTATTTTATCTGGGAGGTAAAATAAACTTAAGCACGCCGTCCTTCGGATGGGACGTTAAGCGATGGTCCCTAGCCTGTACGATGTCAGGTACTCGTTAAAGACCCCTACCCTAGATGAATAAAAATTTAGGGTAGGCAAAATTTAGGACTCCCACAGTAGAGTCGGGCTCATGTCCTCGTAGTTAAAGCCCGGGCATGAGTCATAAAACCTAACCTAACCTACTGCACATTCATGTTATGTCATATTGATTTCATGTAATTTTTTATATTTTATAATATTTTGGTTTCTTTTTATTGTCTCGATTTCTAGTATATCCACAGTTGTTCAATACCGTTAGAATAGGGATTTCCACCCCCTAGGGAGGAGGGACCCCTCCTATCTCAGGTACTCTTAACCCTGGAATGCCCCGGTGGGGTCTGATGGACCCCAGCCGCACTTTGAAGTTAGTTTACATGTTGAATACTGCAGGCCGTGCGCCTCTTTCTCCGTCCTATATCACCCCCTACCACTGCTTCTGATGTTACAGTCGTTTCTCAGTTTATTACGTTCTCGGCTTTCGTGTAGTGAAGTAGTCTATGTAAGTTGGGGTCCGTCAGACCCCACCGGGGAGTTATCGACCAGTGTTTTTCTCCTTATTTGAGTTTCGTAAAGTGTCGTTTCTTGTCAGTTTTTTATTTGTTGCTTTTTTTTTTCTGCGCTCAAAATGTCTAAAAGACGTAAATTGAGTGAAGAAGATATTAGAGATCTTTTGGTTCAGATGGAGGAGGACAAGCTTCTGATACTGAAGATCATATTGAAGAACATGAAATGCCACGTCATGTTCTTCAATATGTGATGCATCTACCTCACAAGTAGTGACCTTTTTGGGAGAGAAAGTTCGATGTTGCTTCTGCGACCGAAAAGAAGACAAGAAAACTAAATATTTATGCTCAACCTGCCAGAGAGTCATGTGCTGTGAATGTTGACATTTTTATGAGCAATTTCATTTTACCATTACACATTAATTCATTCATGTTAAGTATTCACATGTAGTTTCATGTTATTTTATATGAAAAACATTCGAATTTTGTGAATTTTCTTGCAAACTGGAGCTTTGTTTAGGTACTCTGTCTTTCTACATGTTTTTCCCTTACAGTTTGTTTTTCATTACTATTATTCACCCATTCTTTGTATAAATAAAAAACTGATTAAAATTTTAGTTATTTGAATTTTTTATCATTGTTTCCTTCAATCCTTTCACTCAATTTAGTGAAATTCAATGTTGGGGTCTGACAGACCCCACACGGGAGTTATGTGATGTGTTTTAGACCGGGGCATTCTAGGGTTAAGTTAATATAAATATGTCTGCCTAGCTCATATCTCCATTATTGTTGAACCTTGTACTGACGATGGCGTAAGCCGAAACTTGTACATATTTATATATATGTATGTAGAATTGGACAATAAAAAAGAAAAAATGTATCATATTTTTAATTTTCATTATTAGTATTTCCATAGAGACAAAACGCAAAAAATGTATTCGGACAGTTATTATAGTTTATAAATTTGAGACCCCTTCCCTGAACACCTCCTTGCCTTCAGTCGATATAGCTGAAAGTTCACAGGTTATGTCCTCATTGAGTTTTGACTTTAAATATGAAATTGTCGACACATTCATTAAAACGCACAGTGGGGCAAAACTCATAATAATTATTAGCGCAAAAAAATTAAAAAGTACAGCTCTCATATTTTACAAGCATCTATATGATAGGAAAACATTATAATTAAAGAGATACGTGTCATTGGAGTAAAAAAAAAATGAAAAAAAGCACTTGATCGTACAATAGCAGTTTAATAATGGAAATATAATAGAATAATTTTAAAAATAATACGACGAATCCAGCGATGAGTTGGTTGGCAACAAGTTGGGTTCTCTGAGCAGCCATAACACATCCGTCGGAAAATATTTTTTGTAGAACGATACTTTCAACCATAGCGAAAACATGTAAGAGTTCTTCACTACATTAGAACTTCCTGTAAAAAGAAAAAAAAAATATATAAATACGGTGGCTTATCAAGGAGAGCTAAGGTTCTGCTTCTTTTACAACAATTACAATACTAAACTGAAAAATGTTAAATTTTTTGGGCTGCTTTCAAAATGTAAAATTTCCAACAAACAAATTTATGCATTGAATTTAATTAATTAGTGCACTATTTTGGCAAAATAAACAATATAGTTTATTAACTTATCTTCTCCTGAATCAGACATATTACCTAAGGTTTGAAAAATATATGAACTGCACTGTACCACTGTCTGTAACTCATGTGAAAAGATAATGACGTGTCCTTCCTGTGTTTACATGCCGACTTTGCCCACTTATTATAAACAACTGAGGCCCACCTCTTGGGTTCAATGTCCACAACTAATCTACTTCCAATACCAATTGTTCCCATCTTTTCAGTGAGAGTTTCAGAATTTGAATTTTTTCGTGCTAAGTTTGTGAATTGCCCCACTGTGCATCGGCAGTTATTGGGGT
Organism: Aradus depressus; assembly: GCA_963662175.1. Taxonomy (NCBI): domain Eukaryota; kingdom Metazoa; phylum Arthropoda; class Insecta; order Hemiptera; family Aradidae; genus Aradus; species Aradus depressus. The sequence continues at coordinate 27,616,620 of OY759224.1, forward strand.
TTTTGAGTTGAGCCTTCCTCTGACCCCCCCCCCCCCCCCCCCTTCCCATCTGACGATTCTGCTGAAAATTGATGTGTCGTCCTTATCGGGTTTCTGAATCACATATAGAATTTTGTATAGTTATGGAAGTAACAATACGCGGAGTCAGGTAACTTTAATATTATGGAATGGACTGAGGATGAGTTTAGTGTCAGTCATGTCGTTTGGATTACCCGATATTCAATCCAGCTCCAGACAAATTAGCAGACCCATCACTGTTAAACCTTCAAATAACAGCCAGACAGATAATCTCTAGCACAGGGTCACTAATGATCCCCTTATCCAGAAAAGGTAAACCTATGACAATTATCGGATTGAGAAATCATCTCTGGAATTATGTTGTTCAGTAATTATGTAGGTGAAATTGAAATAATTTCACAGGCTGCAATGTAATCGTGCAAAAATCTAAGATCGCATTTCTCGGTGGTTCGCAGGCTCGGGACCATCGCTTAACGCCCCATCCGAAGGATGGAGAGCTTAAGTTTATTTTACCTCCCAGATAAAATAAACTAAGGACCTATACTTCACAGTATGTGTGATTGTGATTGGAAGGTTTCTGAGTGCTCTACCGCAAAAACCATTTTAGATACTAACTTGAAATTTGATAAGATGAGATCACATGCTAACTTAGATTTGATTAGATTTTGGCCGAAATCAGACATAAATTGAGACCATATTACTCAACTGTTTTTGTACAATTTACAATATACCTCTTATTTTTATGACCTAATCAAAACACTTTTCAAGCAATCGATGTTGATAGACTCAAAATGCATATTTTTTATTATATACAATTTTTTGCAGGTTGTCCGGTGTTTGAGATACATGCAGAAAACCATCATGAAATGTAGTTTTGAAATTCATTATTTTAGTCGTTTCATTGGTTTACACAAAAACGATTAGTTCTATCGAAAAATTGTTCCATACTAAAAATGTTTCTTATTAAATTTCCAATCGGCAATTTAAGTTGCCACATTTGAGATAGGATCAATACAACCGAAGTTACAGAGTCTCAAAAAATGAAAAATAAGTTTCCGTAGGAAATATTTCAAAATTATGTTTAATTGTAACGCATAACAATGAATTATAAAATACGTTTTTATTGGTAATAGATCACAGATGTACTCACTGTCGAGCTGCCCTGACGCCAACTCATTACTTTCTTATACCCAGTAATGCCAGTATGAAATGATTTTATAAAGGGAGAAAGGGAGAGAAAGTGATCTGTAAGGGAGGTTGGTATAAGAATGTCCTGTAATTGCCACATCACATATTTTACGTAATGACCATTTTAATCATTATAACCAACATTACTTCCGGAGTAACGCCCGGTGATACTGCTAGTAATTTTTTTTTTCAAAAAAATATGAAGAATAAATATTAGAGTGTGTAGGGATGGTTTGGAAGTATGAAGTATCAACGAATGGGCTGGAGTGATACTAAATATTTATGTCGGTGTTTATTTCCCGAACCATCAGCACCCTCCTGTTCCAATAACCTCCGTCTATAACAACCTGAATTTTCTTTTTGGCGAAAATCAATGGCCACATTCCGGAGGAAGCCACTGAATATCCCAACTGGAAGGGTTTGGCAATTGTTTTCATAAGCAGCTTTCACAGAAAACGTAAGAGAAGTGACATTCTCAAGAGATTTTTTTGGATAGGACTATAAATTTCTGCTTAATGTAAACTAAAACAAAAAAAAAAAAAAATTGTGTACTTCCATAGGACGAATAAGGCATTAAACAATGTAGGAAGGAACGTTTCATAGTTTGTGGGCGCATCGTGTGTTCAAAACCCGACCGAGACCCTTAGTTTATTGTATCTGAAAGGTAAAATAATCTTAAGCACTCCGTCCTTCGGATGGTGCGTTAAGCGATGGTTCCGAGCCTGTACGATGTCAGATACTCGTTAAAGACCCCTGCCCTAGGTGAATAAAAATTTAGGGTAGAAAAAATTTAAGACTCCCACAGTTGAGTGGGGCTCATGTTCACCAGAGTGACGAAAGAGCGCTCTGGTAGTAGACGATATGACCTCCTAGTTAAAGCCCGGGCATGAGTCATAATAACTAATTTCTAAATTTTTTTGGCAGAGCTCGTCCACATATGAGTTCACCAGAATCAAAACTCACAATATCCAAAAATCTAAATTTTAGGAATTTGCCAAAAACCGCTCTCGACTACAATTTGCTTCGCCGGTTCTTTCAAATGTTTTTTTTATTACATCCTGTTAGCACTTTAAAATGAAATACAAACCAAAAAAAAAAATTTTTTATATAGCGTTATAAAAATAAAAGCAGTAAAATTTTGGATAATGTTAGTTTTGAAAGCAATGTTTGGATAATGTGAGTTTTGATTCCCACCACATAGGATAATGTTAGTTTTGATTCCCACCACATAGGATAATGTTAGTTTTGTTCCCAACTTTCTCAAACATGTATAAATAAATCAAAACCATTCAACATTATCAAATGTAATGTAAATTTATTGTTACAATTATTACAACTTAAAATAATTAAAAAAAAAAAGAAAAATGATTAAAACTGACACATAATTATAATTTTACATAAAGCATAGGTAATAATAAAATTGTATTTAAAATAAAAACTGCAAAAAAATATAGCACAAAATAAAAAAATAAACGATAACCTCTTTCAGCAGGTTATGCTTGCAAATACTGCTTTCTGATTGGTTAAAAGACGCTTAGTGTCAGAACTAACATTATCCACTAGGATAATGTTAGTTCTGACTCAAATCCTCAACTTCTAGGCCCATTAAACCTAGGATATGGTGACTTTTGACATATTTGAATTCAGCTCAAACAATTGCAAAAATAACCACTGCCATCTCAATTTTGTTAATTTTGGATATTGTGAGTTTTGATTCTGGAGGACTCATATATCCTCCTTAAGGTCTGCAGTAAAATCATAGATGAAACAATACTCCTTCAATAAATGATTAGACTACAAGTTGTTTGTGACAAGTTCTTAAGTTGGACTGGGACTTGATCAAGGTGAAGTGAAATTTGTGTAGAGTGCACTTTTCATATTAGGTGGTATGTACTTAGCAGAGGAACTTAGAGGCTCTGTCAGGTAGGTACTTGGAAGTACAACTTAGACAAAATGAGGAAGCATCAGCTGAGAGATAAGCAATATAAACTACTTAAAGTAGTCCCAGAAGCTTGGGATAACTTGCAGGGACAACTTTAATATATAGTTCTGATAAGGGACTTATCCTTTGAGTTAGTACCAATCAAAAGTCCATTGACACTGGCGTTAAAAGGCGTGCTAGATTGCGGATAAGGAAGGAACTAGGTCAATTAGTTGGCTGATCCCATTCCTTTAGTCAACTATAACGTTCACCAGTTAGAATCATACTCATGATCATTTGTCATTGATGTACTTCCCCAGAACGAATTAATCAACTAAGTATTCACTCTCCCATCAAAACCAATAAAATAGACCATTAGGGCTAAAAATCAATAGTAGACTTCCATTTTTCTCTCATTGTTCAAAAATAATAGAATAACCATAATAAAAAAATTGTGTTTCATATTCAAAAACATTATTTGAAACATAGCTTTCATTTTTATTTTTTTGGAAGAGATCTACGTTTTAATCACTATTTTTTATTATATATACAGTGAAACCTCTCTTGGCGGTCACCTCTGATAGCCGGACACCCCTGGTGGGCGGACAATTTTTACGGTCCCGGCAGAATATATAGGGATTCCAACACATTTGCCCCTCTCTTGGACGGACGCGGACAGTGAAATCGAGTACCGAGAAGAGCAGACTACCTCTGTTGGACGGACAGGCAGGCCTCTAATTCGGGTTGACGCTTAATATGTTCTTAGAATTCACTTTTAGAGGGAAGGTTGATGTTTATTCTGTGGACTTCTCGTTGTACATTGTACTACCAACCTACCAAATTTTCCACGTAGTGCACCTGTGTTTACGAAGGGACTCGTAATTCCAAGAAGTTTGTAATGTTCCATACTGTCAGTTACCAAAACCAACGCGAACTTAATCAATCGTTATTGCCTCCAAGCAAACGATGCTTCGTCATTAATTTTAATTTCTCAGGTAGAGGACAATATAGGAAACTCAATTGGGGGAAAAAAAAATTGAAACCAAAGAAAATGTCTGATTTTTTTATAACTTAGACGTTATACCATTGTTTATGTTCGGATTCTAGTACAAATTTCTGATTTTATTACAAATTTCTAATTTTTTAAAACTGTATTCAGTTGTTCAATAAACAACATTTTTTACATACGATACACGTGTTTAGAAAAGATACCTTTCATCCTTATCAATTTGCCTTCTATTGTCCTTTTCCCTCTGTTAGGAGGACACCTCTGCTGGGCGGACAGCTTCCATGGCCCCATTGGTGTCCGTCTAAGAGAGGTTTCACTGTATATACTAATTTATTTTTCTAGTTTATTTTTTTTATGTATTTTTATTACCATTTTATTTATTTATATTTATTTATATACATATATTGTGATGTATAAAAAATACACACATTTAAATTATTAATATTAAAAAATTAATTATATTTACTTTTCTATAAATTCCAAGAAGCAACTGAATTAGTAAATAAAAAATATGAATGCATTTTCTTTTAAAGCAAATGAGTAAAAAACAAAACACGGCCATCAGCTGTTTTTGAATTAGTGTAGAGGTCTGGTGTATGGTCTGGGTTGAGATGTGAAGGTGGACAGAGAGTTGTTGTTTAGGCTTAAGGTGTGATGAACTAAGTAGGTGTGAATTAACAGTAAAATTGATGCGCAAAGAAGGTACTGTTATTTATTTATAATTACAAAATATGTATGCCTAAAAATATATAACTTTGATTTGAAGAATGGCCAAAATATAATACAAAAAAAAAAAAGAAGGATTGAAATAGTTTGTTAATTGAAATTTTTAAATTTTACTTGCACTTTCTTAAAAATAGCACGTCTTGAACTTTTGATATTTTTTTAGGGCCCCTTTCGCAAACTACTATAGAAATCAAAATTTAGTAAAAAGACCAGTTATAAAATTTCTACAGGAAATGTGGTAATTTTTATTTGTTTATTTAATTATTATTATTTAACTTTTATTTAATTATTATTAATTTTATTATTTATACTTATACTTTTTTTATTTATTTTACAAAATTATCATTTGATCACAATATATATATTATAATTGTTATTATCTTGTTTTCTTCCTCTTTTCTATATTTCGCACATTGTGACCTGAGGAAGGGACGTAAGAACGTCCCGAAATATCGTCGTGAAAGATATAACCGGGAAAGTTATACTGGCCGGCGTGCCTCAGGGCTCAATATTAGCCCCCCTATTATACTCCATGTACACCTTCGACTTACCCACCGACCCTCTCACATTAACAGCCACATACGCAGATGACACCGCCATTTTAGCCTCTCACACAGATCCTCACACCACTTCACTCATACTACAGCAACACCTCAACAAAATTGAAGTTTGGAGTAAATCTTGGAAAATTAAATTTAACACCACAAAATGTCAACACATAACATTCGCTCTCCGCCGTGGTGACTGTCCCCCAGTATTCCTTGAAAACCAGCCATTACCCCATACCTCTTCCGTAAAATATTTAGGATTAACCCTCGATAGAAGGCTGACTTGGAACCCTCACACTCGGACGACACGACTCACACTAGACCGGCGACTTAGACTATTGTACAGTATTTTGAATAGGCGTTCTAAATTATCTACTCGACAAAAATTAAATTGCTATACTTATCTTCTCCGACCTCTCTGGACCTATGGCTTACAAATATATGGTACAGCCAAGACTTCAAACATCAAAAGAATACAGATATTTCAATCCAAGACTCTCCGACTGATTACGCAATGCCCACCATACGTTAGCAACAAGACTTTACACCGCGACTTGAACATCACACCCATAGACACTAGCATTAAACATTTATACCAACGTTTCTACACCAAAATTTACTTACATACCAATCCGGAAGTTCGCAAAATCCTAAGTACTTTACCCCACAATCCCCCAAGAAGATTAAAGAGAGTTTGGCATAGAGATCTCCTGGTATGAAGTGATGTCATGAGGGCTCACCGCTGGCTGTTTTTCCTCTCTCAAGCCTCTCATGTCATATTTATTTTTATTATTTTATTTTATTTTTATTATTTTTGTATAGTACCTACCTGTCAGCCCAGCCGCTGGTTGTGCATTTTTTTTTTGCATAGTTGTGGCTTTAAATAAATAAATACAAAAAAAAAAAAAAATTCATCCAATGTAACCGTACGATAATTATCGTACATATGCGATAATTTCATGCCTACGTACGATGTACGATATCACATTATTATCGTACGCAGATTGTACGATAATTTTCATTATGATGCATTGAAAATTTATTTTATTCCTGCCTTCATAGACAATGGCGCGAAGATTTTTTTTTATTCGCGAATATTTTTTCTTTCCTTTTGCTCACAGCGCTATCTATTGGTTCGTTCAGCGAACAAATGATATCGATATCGTCGTTCGATTTCGATTATGCTAAGACTTTACACACTTTGCGTATTTTGTGTTCGAATGTTGGCAGTTATTCTCTTTATTGTATTGAGCTAACGAACTAGCGTTCAAGATTTAAAATAGTGATTCGAAGAAAACAGTGACTGAACATAAAACGTGATTATGCTTTTATATTAAATTATTAACGAGTAAGTATGCCGATCAAACACTTTAATTCTGTAAAGTATATAACACGTAAGTAAGAATAGAAATGATCTGAAGTGAATACCAATGATAGGTTTAAGATTCTAAGACTTTATTTTATTACTTGAAGATTATATGTAAAATGTCATTAAGTAGTTCTCGAGAATACCTACAGAATATATTGACATAAAATGAAAAAATCTTTGATTATAAATTCGAAATATTAATCCGCTGGATCTTAAAAACAGTGCAGTTTTTCCAATCGAATTTAAAATGTTGACGCCATTATTGATCTTCAAGTTAAGGGGGGAGTAGTTCAGGCCTGTCCCATATGTAAAAAATATAGTTAAAAAAGCTTATTTTAATTTCAGAGCAATAGTTTACAAGTAATTAACTTGAAAGCATACGCAAAAATATTGATATTACGTTTAATAAGATTTATTTATTAATTATAGTCATTATTTTGAAAAGTACGATAATTTTGCTTCATGTACGATAATTCTACGCTACTGGTAGGATAGTTGCATCGCTTCAAGTTGTGAACACTGATTTCATCCGTTATTGTTTCATAGTTTTCTATTATAAGCCCTATTTGAATTTTGTTTTTTGTTATTCTTTTTTTTTTCCTACTTTACTTTACCTTCCTTTTGTACATCCCTTTGTGTCTTTTTTCCCTCCTGTTCCTTTTCCACAAGAGGAGATCTGAACATGTCCATTATATCTGCAATCAAATAAACAAATTATTAAGAATATATATATTTTTTCTGGTACAATTATTATGTTCTCAGTCTACTGGAAATCCAGTAGTATATTAGAGTTAATATCTGTTTATGTATCTAATTAATAAGCTATCTTAATGTATACATTTTTATGATGTATCATATGACCATGTTATGGTATAACGGAAATAAATATTATTATTATTATTATATACAGTTCAAAAAATATAATAAAAAAATATATATGAAGTTTGAATCCTCTATACTGAATTTTGTGTGGATATATTCATTACTTCGACAGTTATCGTATTCACAGATGAACACAGAGAAACAGTAAATTTTTCCTCCCCAACTATACGAAATTGATCAAAAATTCGATCCTGAGTTTTCAACAAAATTTCATGTTACCCAACCCCCTATTCCAAAGGTGAAAAAAAAAAAATTGTTGACTATGTGTCTGTGAACAAGATAACTCATAATAGAATGAATGTATCGACAGGAAATTTTATATGTGATCCAGAACGACATCTATTGATTTTCAGGCAAATCAACCAAGGGGAAAAACTCCAATCTAAATATTGACACGAAATATCAAATGTAAATTCAAAGCCATATAAGGACGACATCCATTAATTTTCAGCGTTTTCAGTAGAATGAGTGGGATTTCAATTTTAAAGAAGAGTACATAGCCGGTGATTCTCCAACAACTTTGTATCCAAAGCCATCTAAGGACGACACCTATTTATTTTCAGCCAAATCGGCCATAGAAACGGGAGGCTTAACATAAAAACTCTCATAAAAACTGCCTTTTTAATGAATATATCGACATAAAATTTTATATTTAAATTCGAAACTGTATAAGGGGGATACCTATTAATTTTTGAAGGGAGAGGATTGGAGGGGAAACAAAAACCAAAATAACTGTATTTGTAATGCAGTTACGAATCTGCTACCGTTTATTACGAAATTAATAAAAAAATAATATAAATGCGATTTCTGGCGTTTTTACATGTATAAGGTCGGACAGATCGTAATAAAAAATTAAAGAAAGTCAGACAAGTTACATAAATTTATATATATTTGCTACTTACAATTGACCACAGGGCAACAGCTCACACAGAGGAACAATAAAGAAACTGGATATAAATACAATGAACAGACTGTACTTTTACAAGAATTTACAATAACAAGGTAATAGTGAGTGAGACTGAATAACTATATCAACTATATCTGACTGACTATATATGGCTCTATCTCTGACTATATGTGACTGACTATATCCATGAGTGACTATATCGGAACTATATATAGCGCCATCGAATGTTCTGGACCCATGTTCCAAAAGGTCTATACATAACCTGACTTTTCTATATCTACAGGTATTTATCTTTACATATTATTTTTACCATATCTTACTATATATATTTATCATGATTACACCATACATAATTTCACAATTCTTATATAGAAAATATATTAAAGTATAAGTCATAGAAGCCATTGCTTCTAGAATGGTCCATTTAGTCTATTTGTTCTATAAGCTTCTTATTTGGGTCCATGAAGTTCTAAACAATTTTAACATTCTCTATCTACATTATATTATACAACATTATATTAATACATCGTTATTTATTATTTTCTACATAAAATATCCCCCTAACTATGGGTTTGTGAGTGTGTCGTGGAATTAGAGGCGGGATATAGGATTATGGTGACAATATCGACACAAAATTTAGTATGAGGATTCAGAAGGCATTATGTAACTCAAATATTGAGAACCCATATTATTTATAATTTTTTTTGTTATTTTCGATAAACACCCTGTATAGATTGCGGTCTTATTTCACAGGCCATCATCTCCAGAATATAAAAAAAAAATTGTTTCTCTATTTAATAATCACAAGTTTCCAAAATTATATACCCCATTCTCAACGGAGAAGTTGTATACATTATTTCATCTTCCCTGTCAGAAAATTGTTCCTATGATGAATCATAATTGTTTAATCTCAATGAAAATTTCATGTTAAACAGAGGGGTGAAATTCATCTGTCAAGAACAATAATTTAAGTTTATGCGTTTGAAGTCACCATTCAGAACATACGAATACAGGAACACGACCTAACTTTCATAACTAATGTGGAGACCTTTAGTAGATCATTATTGTTTGGTCTAAAACCAATTTAACGCTGGAATTAACGTAAACTTTAAGAAAACTTTAGTAAACATTATACTCGATTTAACTTCCCCAGTTATATGATGTATAGAAGAAGTTATGTAATCGGTCAGAAATTCGATGAGGATGAAAACTGACATTATTGCAGAGATATTGTGTAATAATTCAAAAGAACTTGAATGAAATAAAACTTGTTTATTTGTGATATTTAACATTTTTGCAGAGATATTGTGAAACACTTGATAAAAATAAAGAAAACGTATGTTTTTTAAGAGCTTTTCCTAATATCTAATATAACTTTTCTCATCCAAATGATCTCATTTTTATGTGTTTTTATTATTTCTTTAATTATGGCCAGGATGAGAAGGGAGCAGTGTACAATTAACACGATGAAGGCTGAGAACCGGGCTCTAATGAAGTGTCCCAGTCGTCAAACAACGATAAACCCTTCACATCTCCACTCTTCCACTTATCCTTCATGTAGGATTCCAACATCACTCTTATCCCTCATTTCGGGACGATTCTACAGTTCATTCCAAAACAGTTCTACAATTTGTCAGCCAACGGTCTTCTTCGTGATCTGGCTCCCCAACAAAACTAAGGTAAATTGAATGCTTAGGTCCCTAGGTGTACACACCATCCTTCCCAATATAACTAACGTATGGTGTAATTACATTTAGTTTATTTTTGCAGTTAATAGATCAACTCAAGCTCCTCCCTCAAACTAATACTGTACGAAACCTAGGACTAACATGGAACCCTCATACACGTCTCACACGAAACACGCTGAACCGTCGACTCAAAATACTCTACGGACTTCTAAATAGACGATCAAAATTAGACATGACACAAAAACGGAACTGTTATACTTAGAACATTATGGACATACGGATCACAGATATACGGTTTAGCAAAAACATCCAGCATCAAACGAATTCAGGCGTTCCAGTTAAAAACCCTCAGACTGATAACACAGTGCCCCCCATACATAAACAACAGAACACTTCATAACGATCTTATGATACACACAGTACCCGACACAATACAAACTACTTACATACATTTTTTTAGAAAACTTTACACAAATACACACCCAGAAATACGTACTTTATCTACACAACACTTACCACAAAACTCCCCACGAAGGTTGAAGGGAAGATGGAACCGCGACTTACTGCCACCTTAAATCCTGTTCGTTATTAATTTTTCTTATGTTTTACATTATTTTCCTTTACTTTTATCATCTCTCTTATCCATCCATCAAAATTGTCTTTCAATTCCTTTCTATTTCTTTATTTTTTTTTTCTGTTCTCGTCCTAAAAATTAAGATAAATTTTCGTCCCGAGGACCTACCACTGGGTGGCCTTCTTCTCACATGCCATTCATTCCAACATATCAATACCTACCATTATAGATGCTGGTTGTTGCACCCTAGCAACAGTTGCATATAAATAAAAGACAAAAAAAATAAAAATAAATAAATCAACTCAACAAAATGAAAATGAACACAGTAAGCGCTGACTGCATCTTTACGTTCTCCAACTTTCACATACTTTCCATTGAGATTGAACTTTAATTTACTTTCCTCTGTACATTAACGTGTGATGATGTTTGATCTGGGGAGTTTCCAGTTTACTGCGGTTAAGGTTTACGATTTATTTTACAGCTCACACACAACTATCAACTTCTTGTTATGGGCTAAGTTTCTTGGAAGTAGAAAATTACGACGCCATTAAACGCCTTGAGCTTCTGATTTAGGCTTCTAGACAATAATTTAGAAAATAATAATAAAACTAGTTGGCTACAATAAAAATAAAAAATGTCTCCGGTGAATCACCAGCTATGTACTCCCCCAGCACAAAATAATCAATGTGTTCACTCTCCCTCGATAGTTTGCTGGGACGTTAAGCGATGGTCCCGAGCCTGTACGATGTCAGGTACTAGTTAAAGACCCCTGCCCTAAGTGAGTAAAAATTTAGGTTAGGCAACATTTAGGACTCCCACAGTAGTCAGGCTCATGTCCACCAGTGACAGCTCTGGTAGTAGGCGATATGACCTCGTAGTTAAAAGCCCGGGCATGAGTCATAAAACCAAACCTAACCTCGATACATGCATTACATAAGCAGTTATTAGAGATATTGTGGTTAAGCCCCTCCTAATCCCCTAGTTATTGTATTCAGAGACACACTGACTGAATAATTATTAGTTGTGTAATCGGTTCCAAATTCGATGCATAGTTTTCAACGGAATTTCATGTTTTCCGACCTCTAGATTCCAAATATGGAAAAATAAATTTTCTTTCTGTCTGTGAACACGATAACTCCCGATAGAATGAATGTATCGACAAGAAATTTCAGATGTATGACCAAATAAGGACGACATTTATTAATAACGTCGTATTTTATCGATATCGGCGATACAGGGGGTTGAGGGAAAGGGGCTTTGTTCAAAAACCCTAATAACTGCCGATGTAAAGCATTCATCGACACAAAATTTAGTGTGAAGATTTAGGAGCTCCTATGTAAGTCAACTATTGAATATTATGTCAAACGGTCGACTGATTTCGGAGGGGGAGCGAAAACTTAATTGACTAATTCGTTCTGGGGAATCAGATTGCCGGTGATTCACGACTATTTCATTTTTGGAAGCGGAAAACATGTCGGAAAACATGAAATTCCATTGAATATTCCATCAAATATTCCATTATCAAATTTCTAGCCGATTACATAACTTCCCCTATACTTTGTAAAGCTGTGAAAGTGAAAATCATCTCAACATTTTACCTCGTTATTTTTTCTCCAGAGGACAATCGGCCAATTATTTTGTTCTGGACTTTTCAGAACAAGCAGCTAATTTTTTTCAGATGACTTCGTTCAGAAAAGTTGTTAACAAGTTTGTCCTCATCAGACAAAATGATTGAGGGCCATTTTTTATATATATATATTTTTTTTTGTACTCCCAGTTATATGAGAAACAAACTACAAACTTTGGGGCAATGAAAAAAAGAAACAATCTGGTGCGGTAAAAACAGGACTTTAACATATACATATACAATATCCCTTTTGAGCTCATGATCCCGGTTTTCAAAGCGATCTGGAAGATAAAAAAAATTTTGAGCACGCCGTCTTTCTGATGGGACGTTAAGCGATGGTTCCAAGCTTTTACAATGTAAGGGTATTCGTTCACTACCCTAGGTAATTAAACCTCATAGGGAAAATTTAGGTGACGAAAGAGATCTCTGGTAGTAGGCGATATGAACTCGTAGTTAAAGCCTGGGCATGAATTACAATAACTAATTGCCACTTATATCAACAGATTCAACAGATAATTGTAATGTTTTTTTTTTTATTTCTGTGGTCCTAAGGAATAAATAATTTATTCCCTATTATTGGTAAGTCCAAATTGGTAACTTTTCAAGGCAGCACATTTTTACTTTTGCATTAATTGTGTAAATCCAGTTTTTGGAATAAATAAATTATGTTTGCATCATTATTAATCATATACCTTCTAAAGCTATAGGAGTGAATGAAAATGAATATTGTTAATCCTTTCTTGGATTTTCCCTTAGTTACCTAATCATGCGAAAAAGGAAGCACACTTGCTGAAGTGGAGATGGGCCGGGCATGTGACAGGGATGGATCCTCGACGATGGGCTAAAGTCTGCACGGAGTGGATTCCTAGAGACAGAAGAAGAGGAAAAGGAAGACCAGGACTGCGGTGGAGGGACGAGATAGTGGAGAGAATAGGGGAGGGAGGGTGCACAGTGGCCAGCAACAGAGAAACATGCAACAAATGTGTAACAGTACTATTTAAGAAATAACCCTCATTTTTACTTTTTGCTTTTGTTTTGTTTTATTTTGTTTTATTTTTATTTTATTTTTAATCAAGAAGTAACAGTTATACTTAAGAAATAATTTAGTTTAATTTAAATTCTTTTCTGATTTATTCTGTTGAAATAGTAGTAGATTCAAAAACTCCAAAAGGAGAGGCTTTTGTTCTAAAACAATGTCAATAAAGCTATTTATTTTATTTTATTTACTTAATCATTCCGGATCACTTACTTAATTATTGACCACACTCAACTAATTTTTATACACATTTACCTCTAATTAATCCTTGAAAATTCAAAAAGCGATCATGTTTACTACTTGAAGAGGTAAATAATCAATTATTTTAAAATAGCAACAAAAGGTTTACCGGGTCATATTGATTTATTGTTGTTACTCTGATAGCAACATTTTTCTGGAAGCACTCACAGTAGCTAACACTAAGTCACATTCGAATCGAATTCATTCATACAGACACACAATCGAAAACATGTACTTACTTCCCCAGGTGTACCAAGTATAGATAAAATTATGTTATCTTCTTCTTCCTGCGGCGCTACGGTCCTGAAAGAACCCCGGCCTCCGTCACAATCCTCCTCCATTCGTCTCGATCCAAAACCTTCTCCCTCGATCCTCTAATTCCGAACACTCGGAGGTCTACCTCGACGTCGTCCAGCCAACGGAGTCTCGGTCTTCCTCTTCGCCTGGCACCGCCTGGCCTACCGTAGAGGGCCTGTTAAGGGAGTCTTCCTCCTTCCATTCTCTCTACGTGGCCCAACCAACGTAATCTCGCCTGCTTGATCACGGACACCAGGTCGGAATCCTCGTAGAGGTCTCTCAATTCTCTGATGAAATTAGGTAATAAGTCAAAATATCGATGTCAAAGTCGAACTTAAAGACTTGCACTTCTCGAAAATGGAAAACAACCTTCTTAGAAAATGTTGTTTAACTCTATCGCTTTCCATGAAATCTTTATTTCTCCTTAATGTTTGAGGGAAGATTTCGAGAAGAGAGGGGGTATAATATTTCAAGTAACGTAAATGTTAGATTAGGTTTTATGACTCATGCCCGGGCTTCAACTAAGAGGTCATATCGCCTACTACCAGAGCGCTCTTTCTTCACTCTGGTGGACATGAGCCCCGACTCTACAATGGGAGTCTTAAATTTTGCCTACTCTAAATTTTTATTCACCTAGGATAGGGGTCTTTAACGAGTACCTGACATCGTACAGGCTCGGGACCATCGCTTAACGTCCCATTCGAAGGACGGCTTGCTTAAGTTTATTTTACCTCCCAGATAAAATAAACTAAAGGCCTTGGTCTGGTTTCGAACCCACGTTCTTGAGAGAAGGCAAGCACGCATACCACTGAGCTACCGGCGCCCTCAATAACTGCCGATGTTATGAATGTAACGACATACAATTTAGTGGGAGGATTCAGGCCCCCCCCCCCCCCCCCCTGGATAAGCAAATATTGATTTTCACCCCAAACGGTCAATTGGAGTTGGAGGAAGAACAGGAGCAGGAGAGTTTCTTCATGAGGTATTAGAAGGGATAAGCCCCTATAAACCCCCTTTTTCTTTTGACTGACTTGGCTGAAAGTCAATAAGTGTCCTACCCCAAGTAATTTTCGTATCATTTCAAGCGATGAATATACATAGAAAGGGAAGTTTGAGTTCAAATTTCAAATTAAAAAAAATGGTTTTGTTTTTTCGTTCAATATGTCAGAATGGACGGGGTTGGGCCTGTCCCCTGTCAAATGATAAGAATTTACCAACCCCAATATACAATGATTAATGGGGAATATTCTTTTGTGGGCCACTCATCTCTTATCAATCCCAGTTTAGAGTTTAAGCTGTGTGGAGCTTAAGGTGGAGCTTTCGAAAAAAAAAAATAGAATAATCTTCGGCACATCACTGGCAATCTACTTTCCCATCTTGAAACTATACTTTGTTCCCGATTATCCGGGGAATGAATCAACCGATTTGCAGATTAATCGATTAATTTTTCGCTCTACCTTCAAAACCAGTCGACCATTTGCGCTAATATTCAACAGTTGACTTACATACAAATTTTGTGTCGATAAATTCATTATTAGGACTTCTGAGTTGAGTCTTCTGCCCTTCCGCCAATTCCGGCGAAAATTAAGGACGTTAGGTTTTATGACTCATGTCCGGGCTTTAACTATGAGGTCATAAGGCCTATTACGTCACTCTGGTGGACATGAGCCCGACTCTACAGTGGTAGTCCTAAATGTTGCCTAACCTAAATTTTTATTCAACTAGGGACGGGGTCTTAAACGAGTACCTGACATCGTACAGGCTCGGGACCACGGCTTAACGTCCCATCCGAAGGACGGCGTGCTTAAGTTTATTTTACCTCCCAAATAAAATAAACAATATAGGATCCACACACGACTGAAAGAAAAGACAAGACCACCGACCGAATGGCAGACGACAGCCATTTTCTCAACACGAGCAAGCTCACTCTTACAGAAACATGTACGCCTACTAATACATTGAGCCAAGTGAAGAACAAAAATATTAGAGACAAATCTCTGGAAACCACATTCATTCTCAAACAATAGCACTTGTCCACAATATCACACTATGACTGCATCCGATACTGCTCGATGTCTAGGACTTCATTTAGACAGACGTTCAACTTAGACAACCCGACATGCTATATCTGACATAGACCGAAACGCACTGACTTCAAAGCAATGATTTGGATGACAGCAATCTATCAGCAGACGACAATCGACAATATCACTTCACAAACTTCTGATATACAACACCATTCTAAATCTCATCTGGACTTACGGTATCCGTTTTTTATCTGTAAGGTGAAAAAACCTTGAGCACTCCGTCCTTCGCATGGGACGTTAAGCAATGGTCCTGAGACTGAACTTTGCCAGATACTCGTTAAAGACTCTTCGTCTAGGTCAATAAACCTGGGTAGGCATAATTTAGGACTCCTGGTCGGGCTCATGTCCACAAGAGTGACGAAAGAGCACTATAGAGTAGTTAAAGCCCGGGCATGAGTCATAATAACTAACTATAGAAATTTATTCTATCGTTAGAATTTAATTTAAACAATAATTCAAGGCTGGTTCTTCTTCCACGTTGCAACTCCGACTACTGCGCAACTCCGACCAGACAGGCAGCGACTCCCCTCGGAAAGTTTCTTCAACACCTCAATTCGCACCACTTTTAAATTATGAGTTTGTCGCCGCTAACACTATACTCGTATTCTTCAGAACGCTATAACCTTGGTCGTCTCGTTCTAACCTGAGGACACATTCTCCATTGGAAATTTGATAAGAACTCTGATAACAGCCAAATCATTAAAATGGTTTCAGAGGGAGAGAGAAAACTTAGTTTACGTTGGGGAAGTACATAACCTGCGATTAGGGTTGCCACCCATACTTTATTATAAAGTATTGTACATTATTTCGGGTGATTGTACTCTATACTTTATGAGAACATTAAAGTACGCGAAAATACTTTATTTCGCATGATTTGATTTCTCTGGAATTCATTTTACATATAACATATTTTATATTACTATTTTATTTAAAAAATTTTCAATCTATATTTCTAAAATATATCGGCAATATATCGATATATATGCTCTAATATATCGAGTATAAGTACATCGGTATTTTACCCTTTATCGGTAAATCGTTCTCATTCCTACTCGTTAAAGATTCCTACCCTAGGTGAATAAACCTAGGTATACAAAGTAGAGAGACTGGTAGTAGGCGATATGACCTCGTATAAAAGCTGGACATGAGTCATAATAATTAACTAACTTTTTATACACCGATGTTATTATCATAGCCTCATATCTGACCGGAGTTGGTTGGCACATACAAAAAAAGGTTGGTCGTAAGAATTTTTGCGTAAAACAGAACAACAGATTTAATGGGTCGGTGACGTTATCGATTGTTGCCAAATAGGATCGATAATTGACTAATTTACTCTGTGGCGTTCGTTTTTGAACGCATCCTAACCTCAAATGTCAACATTGTCAAAACTTCTTGTTCGTAATTTATGGTATCCAGATTTACTTTGTGAAGCTCCATTCTAGGAATAGATAATTAAAATACACAATTTCTTTGTCAAACTTCACTATATATTCTCAAATACTCAACTAGTTTCGCCGTGTTAAGGCATTATCAAGAGTCACTTACAAACTGACAGAATTGGTTGACAGGGTAGAAGGTACAGTTATGGAGGGGGTTTTTAGGTAATGTAATCATTTTTAGGTAATGTAATCATTTTTAGGTAATGTAATCATTTTTAGGTAATGTAATCATTACCTAAAAACCCTTTCCATAACTGTACCTTCTACCCTGTCAACCAATTCTGTCAGTTTGTAAGTGACTCTTGATAATGCCTTAACACGGCGAAACTAGTTGAGTATTTGAGAATATATAGTGAAGTTTGACAAAGAAATTGTGTATTTTAATTATCTATTCTTCTTGTTCGTTTTGTGTGAATGAATGGATGAATGAATGAATGAATGAATGAAAATAAATTTTATTCTGGGACCGGGCGTGTGAGGCGGATTGAGTGCAATAAAAATACGATTAATCGGTTTTATAGCTTTATGTTGTAGTAAATCTTGGACAGGGACAACCTTAGTAAACAAAGTAGGTACTCCATGCATACCTACAAAACGTAATTTTGATAGTGAAACGGATAATAGTTTTTCAAGTTTGTATACATTAATTTCATTTTTACTATCGATTCCCGCCACGTCAGCATTCACAGAGAGAGTTTTTTCTGTGATAAATAGCAAATGGCGAGACGAAAGAAACAAACCGTCTCTGAATCTGATGAAAAATGAATTGCTTGTTTACTTTAACTTAAATATAGACTGTAAAGATGCTGTGTAGCTGTTTAGCAGTGAGAATTATTTGTTAAAAGTTGCTAAAAGTAATGAAAAATATGTTTTTAACCAAAATAATAAAGTAAAATAAATCGAACTTTATTTTGACACAATGCACTTTTTTTTCTATCTTTAATAACCAATGTACTTTATTTGCACAAAAAAAAGGTGGCAACCCTGCCTGTAATTCACCGACAACATTGTTTTTTTCTGATTTTTATATTTCAGTTCAAATTGTATTCTATGGAATCCTTTCCTGGAATGAAAATTGAAAGACATTTTTTTTAAAAGTTAATTAAGTGCTTAAAAAAAAAATTAATTCCCAGCAATAAAATTAACTCTTTTATCATTCAATCAATTCTAAAATGTGATTAATTAGAGAGGAAAGGGCTTCTATATGAAATTTTATTTGGAAAAAACTGAAATAGGATTATGCTGAGAGCATTATTCCACAGAATAAATCGGGTACATAAACAATGGAATCAACAGACCGAAACATGGAATTATAGGGAAGGATATATAGTGCATAGTGGAAGTTAGTTATTATGACATGCCCGGGCTTTAACTACAAGGCCATATCGCCTACTACTGTTGGAGTCCTAAAGTATTCAACTAGGGTCTTTAGCGAGTACCTGACATCGTACAGACTCGGGAATCGCATAAATCCGAAGGACGGTGTGCTCAATTTTCTTTTTTAGCTCCATAAAATGATGATAAAATGACGACCGAGTTTCGAACCCGCGATCTTGAACTCAGTATGCAACTATTATGACTCATGCCCGAACTTTAACTACGAGTTCATAACGCTGAAGCTTTTAGGTTTTTTTTATCTGGAATGTAAAAAAAACACCTTGAGCAGTCATTCGGATAGGACTTTAAGCGATGGTCCCGAGCCTGTTTATGTCGCGTTAATAGGGATAGCAAAATTTCAAAATATATCGATATATCGAACATTTGATATATCGCTATAAATAAATCCCAGCGGCCGATATGTTCGTCAGAATACATCGATATATCGGTAGTTGACGAATATTATCTCTATAGGCTAATGGCTCTATGGTAAGCGGATAGAAAGAATGGACCTGAGTAGAAGGCGATTCTATTACCTTTTTCAGGTAATGCAACCTGCCTTTAAAGGTTGGCAAGTGTAGGGTGAGGGCCTTCCATCCTCCCACCCACATTAATTTTTCGCGCCCTACGAACCATGTTGCGAAAAGTAAAACAACCTTCTCAGATCCATTTTTATCCGCCTGCTGTACATAGATCACTTTTACCCAGTTTGATATTATTGTGTATATCAAATATTAATGTATATCAAAAATTAATTTTAATAACATTAGTCATAAAATTTAAATAATTATTCTTAAAATTGGAACTATTTTTTGGAATATGAGTGGGAGCCCGGAATCATCAATATAAATAAAGAACACTTCTGGTCGGCTAGTCCATCGTCCATGTAAATTTTTTTTTACATACAGATATTTACAACTGTATAAAAATAAATACAACAAGCAGATGTGGTAATAGAAAGATAATGGCAATGTCAAAATGTCAAGAGGGAAGAAATCACCCAGTGGTGACATTCCTTTGGCACTGATTTCCTCTCATCAACTACTCACTGTCACTGCTGCTGCTAAGAAGGTCTCTAAGCCATTGACGCTTGAGCGGTCGTTGTGGAAGTATGGCAAAATGGAGTGCTCAGACTAGAGGATTATTGTGGGAACAAAGAAGGGAAAATAATTTTTTATATTTGCATTTAGCGACTTCGGTGACAAAAGATACGTTAAGGTCAGTGTGAACAGTATTGTTGGAGACGTAATAAGGAGCATTGGCTATTTTACAAAGGATTTTGGATTGAAAGGATTGGATGCGTTGGAGATTGGAAGCCTTGGCAGAACCCCAGAGTTCAAGTCCGTAAGTCATGTAAATAAATAAATAAAATGTGGATTAGGTATTTTTCAGCCATGAATCGTAATTAATCTATATTTTTTTTGATATATCACTATTTTAATTTTAAAATTTTTTAACCGATATTTTAAAAATATTTAGGCAATATATCGATATGTATGCCATAGTATATCGTTACTATCCTCACTCGTTTAAGATCCCTACCCTAGGTGAACGAACCTTGGTAGACAAAATTTAGGACTCCCCGAGTAGAGAGACTGGTAGTAGGCGATATGATCTCGAATAAAACCTGGACATGAGTCATGTCACCGATGTTAATATCATAGCCTCATATCTGGCCGGAGTTGGTTGGCACATTTTTTAAAAGATTTAAAAGTGTCTCTGTGAACCTGGAAAAATTATTAGAGACTTCCTGTAGTGACTCTAGCAGATATTTTGTATCTATATTTTAAAAAAGTTTAAAAAAATCAAAATGACGAAAGTGTGCCAACCATCCCCGGTCTACTGTTTTAGAAATGTTAATAGAACATGCCTGGAGAATTCTCTCTTTTCAAGCCCGTCACTCAGTCTCCAACTTTACACATCTCGCCTTCCAATCACAGGTCCTATATGGACTTATATTTAGGGCTCAACCTCTATATTCATTCAGTATATTGACTTATTTCTTTTTGTTTGAATTATTTTTGTTTAATGACCAACTTATTAGGATAAAGATGAAACGGCAAATGATACATGGGGCAAAATGTTTAAGATGAATAGTATTTGAGTTAAGGATGGTTAAAGTTAATTGGTGAAAGCTAATTGGAGGGCCCGAGGGCCCCCCCCCCCTTCTCTAAAATAAGTTTATTATCAGTTTAAACCCCCACCCCCCACCCCCACCCCCCACCCCCACCCCCCACTCTCAGCCGTTATCACGATTATGCTCCATTAGACTTTCCTCTCTCCAATTTCTTTAGTTTGGTTCTCAGTCACTTCCGCCGACCATAGATCTCTTTGAGAAAATATTTTTCAAGAAACTTTGAAATTCTACATTTATACTTTATAAGTGTTTGATCCTATGGATGCAAACGAAAAGAATGATAAACAAACATCCAGTAAAAACGAAGAACAAAGGGTAAATCTCATAAACTGGCGATGGTCGGGCGTCTCTGATTGATATATATCTATAATATATATGTCCTTCGGATGGGGTGTTAAGCGACGGTCCCGAGCCTGTACGGTGTCAGGTACTCGTTAAAGACCCCTGCCCTAGATGAATAAATATTTAGGGTAGGCAAAATTTAGAACTCCAACTGTAGAGTCGGGCTCATGTCCACCAGAGTGATGAAAGAGCCCTCTGGCATTGGCGATATGACCTCGTAGTTGGCATGAGTCACAATAACTAAGATGGCCAACATGTAGCAGCAGTCGGCACTTTACAAAGCTATCACCATATATATGATGATCAATAAGAAATTTTCCATTTTTTCTTTCACCCTATTTGTGATGCCATTTATGCAAAACTTCTATATATATATACATATTGAAGAACAGAACTTCAGTATATATTATGTATATATATATACATAATATATACTGAAGTTCTATTCTAGATCAAAAATGAATACACAAAATGACCTACTGACAAACATTGTTAATTCAGTTTGTAACAATGCTTGAGGAAGAAGAGAACATAAAAAGAAATGATAGACCAGAACGATCCATCTTGTAACGTCAGTTCTGGATTCATTTGACATGGAGGACATTAATGAGCTGCGATGTAATTATATGATAGTCAGAGAGAGGAAGCCAACCCAGTGGCTGGTGGGAGGCAGGGTTATTAAATGTGGCCTCTTTGTTGTAAAAACGGTGTGAGGACGACGGGTCCAACCCCTGGGTTTAATCTGTTTCATACCTGGTGGCCTCCTCTGTCACCCCAACCGGGATCATTTAATAAAAGTCAACCAGGATCCTCCATCCTCCCTTCTTTGGGTAATATATATCACACATCAACCTGGCCCTACCAATATACACATTTAAAATATCACACATAGTCCATATCACATAGAATCCATATCACACATAGTCCTTATCACACATAGTCAATATCACATAGAGTCCATTCACAACATTATTTAATAGCTAGTTGTAATTTTACTTCGCCAGCTATACGAAGTATTTCGGTCAGGAATTCGATGCGGAATTATCAACGGAATTTCATATTTTCCGACCTCCTGATTCCAAAAATGAAAAAAAAAAAGTACTACTAGTAGTCCTTTAGCCTCTACGCTGTACAGGTGAGATGTACCACTGATAATAACATATGTTGCAAATAAAACAGTGGAAAGACAACGTACTGTTAATGACCCCTATCCTAAGCAAAATTTACTTCCCATAGTAGTCGGGCTTAAGTCCACTAGAAAAATGAAAGAGCGCTCTGGTAGTGGGCGATATGACATTGCAGTTAAAGCCCGGACATGAGTCATAAATAACGACTATTACTGTACAATGAATTCTTCCAATGTACTATTTGATGCTCGCACTTCAAGAAGATAGATTCTGTCCACAGAAAGTAGTGTGGGGGGGGGGGGGGGGGGGGACGACTTTTTTGAGAGAACCACCTTTGTATGACCCCTTGAGATAAGGGTGTGTTATGCCCCCACCTTGCCAAAGTGGGGCACTTCACATACAAAAACACTCATACCCTGTTTTTTCCTGCGGGCTTCACCCTTAGACTCCTAGCCAGCCCAGTAACATTAAGTGCTTATAAAAAGACTTCAAGATAAGAAAGATAAAAGAAAAAAGAAAAAAACCAAAAATGTAAAAGAGAAATAAGCTTTTTCAAAAAAGATTTCATTAATGTACGTATCTACTCGTTTTTCTCTCTCTCCTTTGAAGTCAAAGGAATGATACTTGGATTCTAGGGAGTATTCATCTTGAAGATAAGTGCCCTGTCTGTTTCCCTTAAACGCCAAGAGGGATTCATCGATTTTCAAGATATTTTCAGAATATTTTTTATAATATAATATTTTATATTAAAAAATATATAAAGAAAAATGTATGTTTTTTAAAGTGTTTATTTCACAAAATACATTTATGGGAGTACTTCGTATTGCTACCATCTTGAGCCACCACTTAACAAATGCTAAATGTAAGTTCAACCAATAATACAAACTGTGCCTTTATCGGTCCCCCTTCCAGTACAGTGAAATCTTAAAAAGATGGAAAACTTTTTTTTTTTTTTGTCTTTTATCTAGAAAGATGCAACAACCAGCATCCATGATGGTAGGTATTGATATGTTGGCGTGAATGGCATGTGAGAGAAAGGCCACCCAGTGGTAGGTCCTCGGGACGAAAATTTACACTAATTATTAGGACAAGGAAAAAAAATAAAATAAAGAAAAAAAATAATAATAATAATAAATGGGGCATGTTTCTCGTCGAAGTGTAAATATGATGTGATTTTTCTGTATTAAGTTTTATTAGAATAAAAAGGAAAATGTTAAAAATAAAATTTCGACTCAAATTGAAAACTTAATAATAAAAGAAAAAAATTTAAATAGTATGTGCTGATTAAAATACAAATATACTTATATTAATAAATCAAAGGTGACAATAATAAATATATGAATGAAAATAAAATACACAGTTTTTTGAAGAAGTAAGTACGTATACAGAGGCTGGAGGATTATATTATTGCCGATAAAAGGGGTGAATATTTGAAATTGGTCTCATCGTTCATACAATTTCCTTTTTGTAGTGCAATCTCTAAGAATGAATGACGATCCCTTCAATTTTGTATACGAAGTGGAGAATTAAGGTGAACGACAAGAAGTCCGTTCATATCGCCTCCTACCAGAGCGCTCTTTCGTCACTCTGGTGGACATGAGCCCGACTCTACTGTGGGAGTCCTAAATTTTGTCTACACCAAATTTCTATTCACCTAGAGTAAGGGTGTTCAATGAGTACCTGACATCGTACAGGCTGGGGACCGTCGCTTAACGTCCCATCTGAAGGACGGCGTTCTTAAGTTTATTTTACCTCCCAACTGTTATTAAGGCTACTGGACAAAAAATCAAAATTAACTCTGAGAACGTAACGACTAATATATAACGCAATACTCAAGCCTATGTGGACTTATGAACTTGAACTATGGGGTCAATCCTTGTAATCCAAAATCCTTCGTAAAATAGCCAATGCTCCTTATAGCCCCTCCTTATAACCCTTCACACTGATTTCAATATTCCCTTTGTCATTGAATTACCTAAATCCAGGTAAAAAAAATTATTTTCCTCCTTTTAGGTATCCACATTAATCTCTCTGATTTTCGAACGACGCCTTAAGCGCCAGTGGCCTAGAGACCTTCTCAGATCAGGCAATGACAGTGATTAGTCATAAATGAGTGTGACTCACTGCCTAGTGAATGTCACCACTGGGCAGTGCTGGATTACCCAATAGGCCGGACTAGGCCATGGCCTGGGGCCCCCGTCGATGAAGGGCCCCCGTAAAAATCGAAAATGGATTTTTTTTTGTTTAAAAAAAAACAAAGTTTATTCCGAAAAATTCAAAATTATAAATTTTTTCGCTCATGATAACAAATTGTTCTGCAGAGCGCTTTTTTTCAAAATTAAAACGAATCAAAAGCGAGCAAAGAAGCATTATGCATCAAGAATGATTAGACATGCTGAGTTTGATGTTCATTGAATCAGATGTTCTTCGTCAAATTGATTTTGAAGACATTATCAATGATTTTAGCGACCTCAACTGTAGAAAGAAAGATTTTTAAAGACAAATCTTTTATCAACGTTTATATTATAAATTGATATTGTTTATAACGTTTCTGTAATTTTAGTTCTGAAAAGAATATATACTTTAACAAAAAATAATATAAATCCATTGTTAAATGCATAAATAAACATTTTATTGCAGTTTGTAAAAAAAAGGGGGGGCCCCAAAAAGTTTAAGGGCGTAGGGCCTCTTATTCGCTTAATCCGGCACTGCCACTGGGTGATTTCTCCTCTCCATTTTTTTTTCTATCTTAGCACATTTGCTTGTTGTATATATGTTTTATACAGTTGTAAATATCTCTTTGTAAATAAAAAATTTTTTTTTAAAAACTCATAAGGATGGCAATTATAAATTTTCCTCAAAATCGGTCGAAGGGAAGTGGGACTTGACTCATATAGCTAAATAACTGCTGCTGTAATGAATTTATTGGCATGGGGATTGAGAAGCCACTATGTAAGTCAAATATTGAGTTTTAGCTAGGGATAGATATCGAGCAACAAAACATCGATTAATGACATCGATTATTGTTTTCTACTAGTTAATCGATACACTTATTAATCGTTGGTTAAATAACGAAAACGAACGCGCAAACAAAAGTTAATACAATCAGTCAATCACAACTCACAAATGACAAAACACAAATGATTAGAAATTAGAATTAGAAGTAGAACTATCAGAAGGTTACTTTTTACTCATCACCAGTTCACAACAGAGGCACTGTGTTGTATCGATAGTCAATACGATAGTCTCCTCCCACTTTTTTAGGCGAGTTGCACTTCGGATGAATAATAATTAATTCATTTTTCTTTTTTTTCTCCTGTTTTTCGGATGAGTTGTAATTTTAATTAAAAATTTAATAATCGTTAAATAATCATCGATCATCCGATTAATCAAAGCTATATGACATCGATTAAAAAACCACCGATTATTTTACCAAAACATCGATTATTTCGATTAATCGGTTAATCGATACCCATCCCTAGTTTTAGCACAAACGGTCTATTGATTTTGTAGACAGAGCAAACAACTAATTGAATAATTCGTGTTGGGGTATGTACATTACCAGAGAATCACCATGGATTTTTTTTCTTTGTAATAGCTGCAAAGAAGGGCTTCCTAAAAAATATAAGGTAACCTTATATACAAAAATGTCAATTAAAGGCAGCCCTTTAGTCTTAGTAAAGAGGTTTTTGTTCAGTCAAAGGATCAACATGTTTTTTTTTCTTTTTTTTTTTTTTTTTCTGAAGAGTCAAGCTAAACACTGGCAGCAGAATTAAAGGATGAAAAAATAAAAGTAATCTCCTTGTGCGCTCTTTGAAAAAAAAAAAAACTCTCTTTGTTGCACCGTGTTCGGTGAGCAGAGCTCAAAAAAACATGTTCTGAGCTCTTTGTGAAGAAAAAAAAAAAATAAATAAATAAATGATAAATTTGAACCTAAATGAAGGAACTCTAAAAAAGAAAATAAAATAAAATAAATTGAAGTTAAGAGCTGCACTGAACCAGCACGAATTAATCAATTAAATTTTCGCTCCTCCTCCAAAATCAGTTGACTGCGCTAATATTCAACAGTTGACATGGGGCTCCTAAATTCTGAGGTTTTTGAATTGAACCCTCCCACTAAATCCCCTAACCTTCTGCCGATTTCGCTAAAATTTAGCAGGTTATGTTCTCCTTGGGTTGTGTCTTAAATTTATGAAATTTCATATCGATACATTCATTACATCGGCAGTTATTGAGGTTTTTGAGTTTAGACCCACTTTGATCCTCTTTCCTTCTGCCGATTTCACTGAAAGTTAAGAAGAAGTATTGTCATTATAGAATTTTGAAGTCACATACAAAATTTCATGTCGATACATTCATTACATCGGCAGTTATTGGAGTTTTTGAGTTTAGACCCACTTTCATCCTCTTTCCTTCTGCCGATTCCACGGAAAATTATTAAGTGACGTCGATAGAAGGTTTTGTATTCACATATAAAATTTCGTGTCGATACATTCTTTCTATCGGGAGTTATTCACAGACATACAAACAAACAGACAGACATTATTGACGTGAAAACGTCTATTCGCTCGTTAACCACAGTGACAGCCGGTCAAACTTTCTTGTGTTACAAAATACCGTCAGATTTCAATCGATAATAACTACGAGACTAATAATGCGATAACAACGGTTAAGGTCACAATGGATAGAGCAGGTCTGTACGTGTTTGTTGTGCAGTGTTTGTTTTGCCTGTGACGTTATAGGGCTAGTGCGGGTGCCGGCGGATGATTGTTGCGAATTAGTGTTGTTTAAAATTAGAAATTAGTGTAGCGTGATAACGCGTTTAGATAGGACGTTGATTCGGGTGTCATTGTAAAGAGCTTGAGGAGCACTACTAGGACTCAAAGTGAAATAATAAAAATATCCGCCGAAATATATGTAAAAATCGGTATTAAATTGAAAATTACAAAAAAATTAAAGATGTCTCATATGAATCATAAATATGCGCGGAATTATAGAAAACGCAAATCAGAGGAAAGCTCGCATCAAAAGGAATTTAAAAAACCTAAAAAGTCCAGTGCCGAGCAAATGCAAGAGCTACGGCAGCATCGAAAAAAAATGAAAAATGATTTTATCCCGACGTTTTCACGGAAAATCTAAGGCGTGGACCTTGACTACGTCATAATGTGTATTCTGGAGTTCGGAAAACATGAAATTTCTTTGGTAATTCCTCATCGATTTATTCATCGAATACATAACTTTCCCTATACTTCATATAACTGGAGAAGTAAAACTAAACAACTTCTTGAGGAGGGGAGGGGGGAGGCAGGGAGGGGGTGGGGGTGGCGGGGGGGGAGGCCAGGATGAATTCAGAACAGAAATTGTATTTATGCAAAATCTACACTTTTCTTCCCAGTAAAGTAGGTTGTCATGAATTATGCAAAAACTGTCATGGTTTTTTACAGTTCGTCAGAAATATGAACAATTCTTTCATGAAGTTTATTTAGTGGTATTCGATTTCTAAGGATGCACACGAGCGTAAGGATTTTATGAGACGTTGTTTAGAATTTGTGAACCAAAATGAAAAAGTTGAGTGGGTCCAATACCACATTTCATCAACACTTTCTATCTTTGGTAATGTACTTCGTTAGCACGAATTAATGTAGTTTCTGCTCTCCCTCCAAAACCTATAAACCGTTTGGTCTATAATTCAATGGTTGACATAAATAAGGGTTTCTGAATCCTTATACTAAATTTATATACAAGGTCATTTCGCCTACTGCTAGAGAGCTTTTTCTCTCTGCTGGACATGAGCCTGACTCAACTATGTGAGTCCTAAATTTTGCCTACCTAGGTTTATTAAGGTAGAGGGCTTTAATGAGTACCTGACATCGTACATATTGAACGAGTACCATAAATCGTTTCAGCCAAATATGCCAAAGGAAACGGGCAAACTGCCATGGTTGACCGCAACAAAGAAGGGAATTTCTCATCTTCTTGAATTAGTAGACACATTTTTCAATTTAGTAAAAATTAAGATAACCATTTTTCAAAAAACTCTCTATATAACTATTTGGGTCTGACACACATATGATTAGTAATAACCTGTAACCAAGTTTTATCAATGAAAACTGACATAGTAGTTAGTGAAATTAGACAACATATTAAATAAACCAGTTTTATTTTATTTTCAAGTCCATGTAACCAAGTTGGCTATCCTGAGCAGCTGGAGTAGGGCGAAGCCGAAGAAGGTTATAGGTAGGGTTTATTCGATATAACCTCGTTATCGATATGATACCGATAAAGCCATATCGAAAGAAAGTATCGTATTATATGATATCGATAACATTCGATATCTGAAGTGTCAATTGAAAATCCATTGAAAGAAGGTTTAATTAGAATTCTTAGAAAAATTATTATAATAAATAATATTATTAGTTATGTAGGTAACTTACGTTTTAAAATAGTATTACATTAGGTATGTAAATAAAAAAAATATTTAAAGAAAGAAAATTATTTAAAAATTATTAAGAAATTACTGCTGTATTCGACTCGCTCTCCTCAGCACTTTGCAAAACTAGCAACTTTCCTGGAAGTCTATTTCTTGCCTATCTTATTGTACCACCTGCTTTGGAGAATAACCTTTCGCAGGCAACAGAGTTGGCCATGTTGACCAAGTAAGTCCTGGCTCTTCTGTACAGTCCTGGGAACACGTTCTTCATGTCCTCCCAAGTTTCTAGAGGGTGAGTGTTCAATGGGGTGACACAATTATTTAAATAGATGGACAATTCAATGCGTACAGTGTTTGAGGAGTCTTTCCTCGTACTCTTTCCATGAGCTAGACGTTTATGCTGTGCCCAGAAATCGAAGGAATCGTCATTATTGAGTGACTCAACGTCCGAAGATGAGTCAGTTTACGGATCATTAATCAGTAAAGATGAAATTTTTGTTTGGGTATTTGCCACATTCTGTGGGTCTTTGAAATGTAAAGCTTTAAAACGAGGGTCCAATATTGTAGCCACAGCTAGTCTAGACACTTGTCCACACAGCCCAAATCTAGCTTTTATATCTTTCAAAATACTATCTTGCATATTTCTAACTATCTTATTGTCACTAGTGAATGATTTCACTTTGCCTTTTAAGCAATTCAATATTGGAATGATTTTTATTATTATTCACTCTCTTCTCTTGGTATCCAACTTTTCATTCGATATTCGATTTGATATGACTGGAGTATCGATATCGATAAAATATCGAAAGAACATTATCGGATAAAAAATATCGAAATCGGAAGCATTTTATCGATACCACATCGATATCGATAATATCGAATCAACCCTAGTTATAGGGAGAGGTAACAGAGGGTTATATGATCTTGCCTATAGTGTTTACGTCTGTACCTTTCTTGCCTTCAATTTTATCAATTTCTTTTTTTTTTGTGTAATTTTATTTTAAGTCAATATTCATTTCGATGTATATCTTTCTTTTTATTATTATCTTGTATATATTCTCTGCCCAGTGTTTTTTTTTTTGTTTAATTATTTTTTCTAGAATAAATTAACTTTTGTTATTGGCAGAAACGAACTGATTACAATTATTTACACCCTGCATAAAGTTATATATAGGATTACTATTACTATTATTATTACTATTAGGGGTGAGTACTATTATTTAGATTACCATTATTAGTATTATCACGTTAAGTGATAGCTTGATAGTAGCCCGGCGCCCAACAAGTTATCTTCTTTTAATTTTCCTCGGCTACTATATCTTCGAAAGTGTTTAATATTTAGGCAATGGAACTTGGACTTAAATATTGTAAATTCTCCTGCCTACCCTCAAGTCGGTTATAAACTACTATTAAAAAAATAAAATGAAATGAATAAAGAATTAATTAATAAATACAACATGTGAGTACAAAAATATTATTATATTATATTATTATTAGAGGGCGCCGGTAGCTCAGTGGTATGCGTGCTTGACTTCTGAGCTCAAGAACGTGGGTTCGAAACCCGACCGAGACCCTTAGTATATTTTATAGTGGAAGTAAAATAAACTTAAGCACGCCGTCCTCCGGATGGGACGTTAAGCGATGGTCCCGTGCCTGTACGATGTCAGGTACTCGTTAAAGACCCCTACCCTAGGTGAATAAAAATTTAGGATAGGTAAAATTTAGGACTCCCACAGTAGAGTCGGGCTCATGTCCACCAGAGTGACGAAAGAGCGCTCTGGTAGTAGGCGATATGACCTCGTAGTTAAAGCCCGAGCATGAGTCATAAAACCTAACCTAAACTATTATATTATTATTATAAACATGTGAGTACAAAAATATTATTACTAATAAATACAGTAGATATATTTTTTACTTGATAAAAATTAAGGTATACCTATATTTTCCATAACTCTTTCGGAAGTGTCTTTATCACAACGATGTTTCGGGACGTTCTACCTAACTATAACTATATATAAAAAAATTAAAAATGAATAAATATATATATTTATCAATTATAAATGAATAAATAAAACAATAACGTACATTCGACTGACCTTTAAGGTGTGGAGGAACTCTGGCCAAAAAGAAAAATGAAAGCTTTGTATCAAATAATGTTTTTGGATATGAAACACGATTTTTTATTGTTGTTATTTTGTTCTTTTTAGCGAGTACCTTACATTTTTTCAGCCAAATATGTCAAATTGCCATGGTTGACGCAACAAATAATAGGAATTTCTCGCCTTCTTGAATTTTTCCTGATTCCAATCTCCGACATTGTTAATCTTTCTTCCCTTCTCAGGGGCATATAAAAGGGTGATATTTTGGTTGCATTATGCCCCTTGGGATAAAGAAATATTTAAAAAAACGAGGGGTGACTGAATTTGGGGGTGGGTTAGCGGGATAATGAAGGTGTCGTACAAGGGCTTAATTTAGGTACTGTCTTGCATCTAGGAAATTTGCATCATGCTTAGTCGAAGGATTTGAGCAAATATTGACTTGTCGAATTGTTTAAGTTGCCACTGCTAAGACCCTTCCTTGTCTTATCTCGGCACTTCAGTTGTTGATCGTCCTAAAGCTGTGCCCAGGAAGCATAAGATGGCAATTATAAGGAAGGGTGAGGCCTGAGGTCTTGCGGTAAGAATAGGCACGACGTATTGGTGGATCTCGGACAATATATTTCCCCTAATCAAATTATCTTTATAAATGGTGGCTGTTTGTATATTTTGGAAAAATTGGATATATGTCAGTTTTTATGTATGTTGACGCAACTCAATCAAACTACAATTTTGAAGAGGGGCGTCAAGACTGCAGAGCATGTGGTGGTCCTCGAATGTCTGCTATACGACGAGCCTGGGGTGGTCTTCTGGTGACGGACACCGGGATTCAGCCGATTCATCGCTTCCTTGTGGAGAAGAAAGAAAGCAGTCAACCCTGCCTCGGTGATATATCGTAGCCGGCAGCGCCCCATCTTGATCTCAAGCTTTGTCGTCGATCGTCGCAATGGTCGCCAGTGGGCGCTCCCATCCAACCACAGCACCATATTACATACATCCCCATCTACACGACAGTAGGGATGATAGACAACTGCTTACCATCCTGAGGTCAGTCACCATTCTGATCGTTGAGGCGTAAATGGCACTACGGGGGTGGTTGCTTCCAAGCTGCACTACAACTGAGGTGGCTGTGGTTACTGGCACCAGCACCGGAAGCCAGTCCCTGACAAATTCTGATGCTGGGACCAGACCGAAGTAGTAGATGTCCCAATTCCTCCCCTTTTTCAAGGAACTAACTCCACCCTAGACCAATTTCCTCCCCTAAATATTTTTAGAAGGTTGAATTCTTTCCTCCAGAGCCTCAGTACCGTTTATGAGTTATTTCTACCAACTAAAAAAATAAATCATATATTGTTGTTTTTCTACTTCTAAATTCCAAATATGAAAAAAATGTATCGACACGAAATATTGTCATAAAGACACACACATATATATATATAAACTCTGAAAATCGTTGATAAAATGAATGTAACGACACGAAATGTTATATGTTAAATTAATGTAAACCCCATAAGGAGAACACATATCGATCTTCAGCCAAATCGGCCAATTAGGGGAAAGGCTTAACTTAAAAACTCTAATAACTGCCGTTTTAATGACACAAAATTTTCTATGTGAAGTCAAAACCCCATAAGAGCAATACTTGTTAATTTTCAGCAGAATCGGCAGAAGAGAAGGAACGAATAGTGATTGATATATTCTTTTTGGGGAAGTACATTGCCAGTGATTCAACGATGGCTTTTCTATTTTTATGGGTATACTAAATTAAAAATTTTCCCATAAACCAAAGGGTGAGGTAGAAAATAGGTTTTTCTCAGCTAGAAGAAATGTATTCAGAATTAATTTATATCCTCTAGTGCTTAAAGTTGCTTCTTTCTGACATTCTAATTGGGTGAGAAAAGACACGGCTTCATAAATAAAGTACCTAGAACCTAGTGATTATGGAAATAGCACGCCTTCTTATCTAGCAGCTCGCCAGGAACAACAAATGTACCCTACCAACTGAAACATCCGACAGGTTCGATAAACCAGCGCCAACGGTAAAGTGGGGAAGAACCTTTCTCAAAGTAGACCTGAAATTTCTCTTATCTCTTGTAGTTTTTGCCCTTAGAATAGAAGCTTTTCTGAAAATCAACACGCAAATTGAGTAATTTACAAGCAAACATGAAAGGTACAGAAATAATGAAATATATTGTTTGTACTGACAATTTGGACAGAAGGGACATTATATGTAAATGGTGTTTTTTCCTATATTTATTCATCTTATTTATGTCTGAGAATGCATCCATGCACCAAGAAATCTAAGCATTCAATGCTTTTGTACCTTGGAATCGCTGGGCTTTCTCCTCACCTTGTCTTCTTGTCTTAGGTCTGAAGTTTCCTTAGCAGGTCTAAGAATATTCCTGTGGTCTCCATGACTTCATAATATCAGAGACATCCAATGAGGCTGTATCCACTTAGAGGCGAGGCATACCTGAACGTCCAGGTAGTATGCGTACGTCGTTTGCTCGTCCGAACTTCGTGGCCAAAGTTGCTGCCATTTTCCCATTCCTGAACAATGTCCTTGCAACGCTCTTATCTGGACCGTCCGTACATCTCTTCTTCTACGGATAGGCGTGTGGGCTCTTCGATATCTACTCCTAAAGATTTAATCTCTTTCTATCCATCCATCCATCTATCCAACTAACCTGTGGTAAAAGAATAATTGTTAAATAAAAATATATAAATAAATAATAATTTAATTAATAATAATGAAATAATAATACAAACAATATTTATTTAAAAAAAAAAAAAAATTAAATAAACAATAAATTACTACATTTCTTGTAGACATTTTATCTCTGGTATTTTACTAAATTTAATTAATTTTAAATTCTACAGTAGTTTTCGAAAAGGGCCCTAAAAAAAATATCAATAGTTCAATACGTGCAATTTTTAAGAAAGTGCACGTAATTTTTTAAAAAATTTCAATTAACCAATTTTTCATTTGGATTTATAAAGAGATGCCAATTTTTTTCAATAATATTGAATCTAATCCAAAGGTTTTCAAATTATCTTACTGGGCCAACAGGGAAAATGAATAGAATAGAATTTATGAGAACATATATTGTGTTTATTTTTTTAAATCTACATTATTGAAATTAAATACTAAACATTGAAACAAACAAAAATCATTGGAAAAATCTTAAAAACTAAATTCTTAAAACTAATTCAATCTTATTTTTGTTTTATAATTTCGGCCATTCTTTAAATTTAAGTTATTTATTTCTCGGCATATATCCTGTACATATAAACAAACAACAGTACCTTCTTTGAATACCAATTTCACCGTCAATTTAGTTCATTACAACTTAAGCCTAAACACCACTTTTCATCTTCACTCAGATCTCCATTGACTCAGACCTCGACTCGTATCTACACACATTCAAAAAAAACAACTGATAGCTTTTTTTTTTTTTACTTGTTTGTTTTAAAAGAAATGGTTTCTTATTATTTATTTATTAATTCAGTTTCTTTTTATAGAAAAATAAATTTAATTATTTTTTTTATAATAATAAATGTTTAATGTGTATATTCTTTTTATACATCACAAACCATTCATCCATTTATTCATCCATCCATCTATCTATTCATCCATCCATCCATCCAACTAACCATCCATCTATCTATCTATTTTCTTTAGAATCGGAAATCATGAAGCTATGTCTAGCTGTGGAAGTATAACTATTGCATTACCAACGCCATTACTGTATTACCCCTCCAAAAAAATTAGTTTCACTGTTGCTGAGGCTAGATTTGGACACGTGATCCCCTACGGCTACGGCGGAGTGCGGTTTCAAAATGAACAGTTTAATAAGGGGGGTCTGTTGATGAAGCCACACTCCTGTTATCAAGCTAATCAGGTCCTTGTCAGAGTGCCCTTGGGCCAGTGAGTCCATACAGAGCCCCGGGACAACATGTAAATCGAGGGACATGGGCGCGTGGTACCCCTTCATCAAACCATCAGAATCATCAGCGAACCCACCCCCAGATCTAGTCCCCACCCCCGCTTTTCTAATATTTCTTTATCCCTAGCTGCATAATGCAACCAAAACATCACCCTCTAATATGCCCCCAAGAAGGGAAGAATGATTTACAATGTCGGAGGAAAATATGATAGGATGAATTCAAGAAGACAAAAATTCCAATATGCACGCACAATACTAACCTCATAATTCTTTGCTGCAGTCAACCATGGCAGTTTGGCATATTTGGCTGAAACGATGTAACGTACTCTCTAAAAAGAATAAAATAACAACAATAAAAAATTGTGTTTCATATCCAAAAACATTATTTGATACAAAGCCTTCATTTTTATTTTTTGGGTAGAGTTCCTCCACACCTTAAAGGTCAGTCCAAGGTACGTTATTGTTTTATTTATTCATTTATAATTTATTAATATATTTATGTTATTTTATTTTTTTTTATATATTGTTATAGTTATATTGTTTTCACAATGGGACCTGATGAAGCGTAAGGACGTCCCGAAACATCGTTGTGGTAAAGACACTTCCGAAGAGTTTTGTGAAAAATAGTTATCTTAATTTTTATTAAATTGAAAAATGTGTCTCTTATTATAAATGTATCTATGTAATAATTTTTTATATACTCATATATTTTTAAGTATTTATTTGTTCAGTTTTTATTAATTTAATTTTTACATTTTTTAAATAATTTTGTTATTACTACTAATGATACGTTTGTTCGACTCAAGTAGTTATAAATCTATAAATAAATTTATTATTTATTATAAAGACCCATACCTCTGGTAAATGGTAAAAGACTAGGTTAGGCAAAATTCAGGACTCCCACTGTAAGGTCAGGCTCAGGTCCACCAGTGTGACGAAAGAGCGCTCTGGTAGTAGGCGATATGACCTCGTAGTTAAAGCCCGGGCATGAGTCATAATAACTTACTATATTCAGAACTCCGTGAGGATATCAGCCGAAAGGAAAGTGGATTAGAGGAGAGTTATCAAAAGAATTCTAATAAATCCCGTTGTAACGAAATTTTATATGTAAAATCAAAACACCATCAGAACTGTCTGCCTGGGTATCTGTAAACACGATAACTCCCGATATAATGAACGTATCGACACATTTTGAATGTGAATTCAAAACCCTCTAATGAAAACACTTATTGTTAAATTAAACATTACACCGAAGATACGGACTGTTACGTCGATTACTTGAACCAAAATCAAAACTGACAACTAACAACAACCTTACGATTTACAAGTCCATTCATTATACGTCCCATCTGGACGTACGGATTCGAAATTTGGGGTGCAGGTAAACAGTCGAACATCAATCGTATCCAAGCATTCCAGTCCAAACTCCTGCGACGAATTATCAACGCTCCTTTCTACATTACCAATAAAGTCCTACACAGAGATCTCAATATTCCCACTGTCAACGAACTAATCCAATCCCGATTCCAAACATTTCACAGAAACCTTTCTTATCATTCAAATCCTCTCGCTCAAGCCTTATCCTATCATTCCCATCCTGACAATCCTCCCCGCCGCTTGAACAGGAGGTGGCCTCGCGATCTTCACTGAGGATAGTGAATGGTGAAAATTAACTTTCAAGGAAGTGTCAGCGCTGGCTGGCTTCTCCCATCCAGTGACGTTGTTATTTTTCTTTCTGTCCACATATTTGCTTATTATGTATATATTGTATACCTATAGATTGCAAAAAAAAAAAAAAAAAAAACTAAAAACTCACATAAACTTTGAAAACTTAATGTACATTGTTATACAAAATTAGTTATTTTTTTTGTTTTTTACCTTTCAAATATTGTTTGAAAGGCATTTTCGTTGCTGCTCAACATATTGTGATACAATTTCTACAGATTTTCTTCGTGACCTATTTTTTTTAAGTCCTCCACGTCACCATCGCATTCGCAGTCATCTTTACCGATTATTTCCTCGTCCGTAAAAAATTCGTTTTCGAGTCCTTCGTCACTTGCCAGCTATTATACGCTGAAAGAGAGAAAAAAAAATTCTTCTCCACGGGATAGGCCGGTTAAGAGGGGTTCTACTGTAATTGATTTTATTATTTATTAATAATCTTAGTATGTGTAAATTGTTTACATCGCTCTTCCTCTAAAGTCTTTTCCTCTTTTGTCAATTTAACTTAAAATAATTCGGTGTCTCACTCAGTATTCTGAATGCCCATATAAAAATTCGTGTCTATACATTCGTTTCATCGGTAATTATTAGGATTTTTTAGGTAAGCCCCCTCTGATCCCCCCCCCCTCCCCTCCCCCTGAAAAAACCTGTTAATTTGTTTATCTTCCTCTTCTTTCTATTTTTTTTTTAATTTATTTTTTTTTAAAGCTTACCTTCTTGTAAATTAATTGGACTGCGTATTTACAAAACGTTTATTCTAACAAATGTTTATTTTGTCCTTTGACAGTGGGGCACCCAACTCTTCGAGTGTTTGTCCACTCTTCGGGTCCTTTAACGTAGCCAGTACAAAAAAAAAAATTTAATTAATATGTTAATTTGTGTGAGGGCCTCTGCCTTAACAGGATTCAAAATAGTGTTTATGGTTTAACTGATCAATTAGAAAAAAAAAAAAAAAATCTTCAATGGAATTGTTATTAGAGAGGGTGAGAGATTATCAGGCGTCCATTAGGCAAAGCAAAAGCGAATAACAAACAGTTTTGTGCAAAAATGTTTTTGTTTGTTGTTGGGTTTTTGTTCAGAAAACAAACAAACATCACAATTCACCTAATTACTATAAAACATTTTTTACTTTCCCAGATATACGAAGTATAGAGGAAGTTATATAATTGGTCAAAAATTCGATGCAGAATTTCAGTGGAATTTCCTTTTTTCTGACCTCAAGTTTCCAAATCTATATAATAAAAATGAATGGCTAAATTTGCTAAGCGCAAAACTCGAGAACGGCTGGACCAATTTGGTTAATTTTTTTTTTCAAATATTTGTTGAAGTCCGAGGAAGGTTCTTATGAAGAGAGTTCCTAGCTGTCAACTGGAGGGGGGGGGGGGGGGGGGGTTGTAAGGGGAGCCTAAGCATAAAAATTGCTCTATCGCATTAACGGATGGACGGATTATTATGAAATTTCACATGTAGTATTCTTAGAAGGCAAGTTGAAAAATACGCTATGTGACATACTAACTCATTAAAGGTAATCGGATTCTCATGAAATTTCACATGTAGTAGTAGTAACTACGTACTAGCTGTGGTGCCCAGCGTTCCTAACTACGTACTAGCTGTGGGGTCCGCCGTTGCAAGGTTCATACTAGCTGTGGTCACAAGCGTTCTTAAGTACGCACTGGCTAGGACATCCAGCGATGCTAAGTATTCACTAGTTATGGTTTCCGCCGTTGAATGGTGCGTACTAGCTGTTGGGCCCACGGGTCCTAAAAACTTACTAGCTGGGGTGTCTGACGTTGAAGGACTATAAGCCTTATTCCGTATGAATAATTGAAGATTATAACATCATGAATGTACTGTTGAAGAATTGAATAGGATTCGAACGAGAGATATTACTGCTAGTATGAAAATAAAATTGTCTGTAGGCCTGTGTGTGTGAGAACTTGATAACTCCCGATAAAATGAATGTATCGACACAAAATTTTATATGTGAATCCAGAACCTTCCAGCGAGGCGACATATTGTTTTTCAGTCAAATCGATCGAAGGGAAGAGAGCAATTAGGGGGGAGGGCTTAACATAAAAACTCGATAACTGCCGATAGAATGACTGTATCGATGCGAAATTTTATATGTGTGACCAAACCTCTATAAGGGCAACAGTTAACAATTTTTCAGCGATAAGGGCCGAAGGGAAGTTAAGGTTCAGTGAGGGGGGTACAATACAAAAACTTCAATAACTGTCGATATAATTAATTAATCGACAAAAAATTTAGTATGAGGATTTAGGAGCCCCTATGTAAGGCAACCGTTGAACATTACCGCAAACGATCGACTGTTTGAAGGGGGAGCGAAAAGTTAATTGATTAATTCGTTCAGGAGAAGTACATTGCCGGTGATCCACCGCGAATTTTTGATGTCTAAACACCTTAGCTCTCGGTAGGGGCTATGTCAGAGTCTTGTTGATGTGCATGATGTCGGACGGTTGCGCGCGCAGCTTCTTTATCTACATGTTAAGAAACTTTTAGGTTAAGATGCTTCGATAGCTTAAATTTGTCACAATAAATAAAATTCGTAGTAAAAGAAAGTAATATAGCAGTGTAAATCTAAAATATCATATATAATATGGTTAGGTTAGGTTTTATGACTCATGCCCGGGCTTTAACAACGAGGTCATATCGCCTACTACCAGAGCGCTCTTTCGTCACTCTGGTGGACATGAGCCCGACTCTACTGTGGGAGTCCTAAATTTTGCCTACCCTAAATTTTTATTCATCTAGGTTAGGGGTCTTTAACGAGTACCTGACATCGTACAGGCTCGGGACCATCGTTTAACGTCCCATCAGAAGGACGGCGTGCTTAAGTTTATTTTACCTTCCAGATAAAGTAAACTAAGGGCCTCGGTCGGGTTACGAACCCACGACCTTGAGCTCAGAAGTCAAGCACGCATACCACTGAGCTACCGGCGCCCTCTATATTATTACATGATAGGATATAATATTGTAATTAATATATAATAATAACTGCTGAAAATATCGATCAATAAATAATATATTTGTCATATTGTCACAACAAATGATATGTTTTTACCTATTTCAGGAGATACCGACCAGCTTATTTCATTTTTAAATGGCAAATATAACCTACAAATGAATACGAATCGAAGCATTTCAACAACAAATTCGAAGACGCTGTATTCTCGCGGTATTTAGAGACACTACTATCACAGTTGTATATATTTTATTTTAGCTATCACAAACCTATAATTTCATATATACAACATCCATACAACAAAACATCCAAAAACAACTTAGACCCCACAATTCTAAAAGCCAACACAATAGAAATGATTAACACTCTTTACGATAAATGTCACCAACTCTTCACAGATGCTTCAAAAACACCAGAGGGGACGGGGATAGGTATCTTCGATCCCCAAATAGACACTAACCTAACAGAAAAAATCTCACCACATCATAAACATCTGTACCTCTGAACTGATTGCTATCCAAAAGGCCATAGACTACTCTAAAAGTATTAAATTTTCAGAAGAGATAGTTATATTGACCGACTCTAAATCCGCCTGCCAACTACTACGCAACTTTCACCTCAAAACTCGCAGCAACTACATACTCTCCACAATAGCTACATCCATTTACCAGTCAGATAAGAACTATTACATTCAATGGATTCCTGGACACATCAATTTGACTGACAACGACAGAGCTGACCACCTAGCCAAGCGAGGAACGGCAAAGGACACAGTGACACTCAGAATCGACTTGACCTTAGAAGACACCCTTTCCATCTTACAACACCAGACACTCACGGAATGGCAAACCAACTATACTGACATATCCCAAACCAAAGGACAATACCACTACAGAGTACAGAAGACAATAACGACAAAGCCATGGTTCCATCCACACAGTAAGACACTGACGACTAAACAAATGGACTTGAAAAATAAAATAAAACTTGTTTATTTAATATATTGTCTAATTTCACTAACTATATATACATGGGAGTACTTTCGGTATTTCTACCATCCTCAGCCAAAAGCATTAGAGATAAGACTAAGTTAATTTTCAGAATGTCCCAGAATGACATTCTGAAAATTAACTTAGTCTTATCTCTTATGCTTTTGGCTGAGGATGGTAGAAATACCGAAAGTACTCCCATGTATATATAGTTAGTGAAATTATACAATATATTAAATAAACAAGTTTTATTTTATTTTTCAAGTCCATTTGAATTATTTCACAATATCTCTGCAATAATGTCAGTTTTCATTGACTAAACAAATCATATACTTGACACGACTGAGGACCGGACATGCCAGAACAAACAAATACTTACATCTAATCAAAATAAAACCATCCCCCAACTGTGAACACTGCAATGAGACTGAGGACGTAATCCACATTTTCACTAACTGCAAAAAATACGACAAGCAGAGACAATATGAGACACTACTATCCAACGAAAACCCATTTCTTCAAACAATAGCTAACATTAATAACATAGAAAACGTTAACAAACTCATTAAATTTATTACCAAATCAAAAATAGAATTGTAATAAGATCAATAGACCACTACATACTCGCTCCGGCTTTATAGGACTACAATTAGTCTTACGGCATAAAAAAAAAAAAAAAAATGAAGAACTACTTTTCTTATTGTAACAGTATATACAAACAGTATATACAAATTTTGATCAAAATCAGTTCACGACAGCAAGTTTTTGAAACTAAAGCAGATGTTTACACATCAATTCTCGTGTGAATAGCGTCACTCACACATTACCTTTTTTTTTTCATGTTTTAGAATCTGGTGGTCGCAAAAAAACATGAAATTTCTTTTGAAAACTCCGCATCGAATTTTTGACCAATTAAATAATTTCTATACTTCGTACAGGTGGGGAAGAAAAAAAAAAGGGAAAAACGAGTAAGGGAATTTGGGAATTGCACACGTGGAGAGTTCCCCAGAGGGGAGGGGACCTGCTGTTTTTTTTATAATTTAATCCCCTCTCCGTCCTGAATCTTCCCCTAACTCCGGTGCCATTGTGTTTGTTCAATATCTCCTCATATCGGCCTCAGGGCAGGCCCCACAAATTACACCCTACCCTTATACCCTGTCTAATCACGTCATCCTTTTGTGTCCCGCACAACAATTACTTCTTCCTACTCTCTCTTTCTCTTGAAGGGTCATTTGTTTTATTTATTAGCATTTTTTTTTTATTTTTGTAATTTTTGGCAAAGAAAATTTTTAGAGGGAGGTTTTTTATAGGACAAATTGTATATTAACATTGTTAATAAAGGATTTTTTTATACTTTCTTTGTCAATTTTCCTTATTATACTTTCGAAGTACCTACCTATTGTAATCGTGCGAAAATCCGAGATCGAGTTTTCCACACTAACTTAGAAATAGACGTAGAGGAGACCGGGGATGTGCATGTTATTTTTATTTTTCTAATTTTTTAAGTGATAGATTAGTTAGTTATTGTGACTAATGCCTGGACTTTTAACTACGACGCCATATCGCCTACTATCAGAACGCGCTTTCGTTGCTTTAGTGAACATGAGTCCGATGAGGCGCCTATTGATTTTCAACCAAATCGGTAAATTGGTTTATGACCATAAGTAAATTTGATGTGATACAATTTTTAAAAAAATAAAATAAAATGAATAAATAAAAAGTATATATATACATATATATATCGATAAAAAAATAATTCTATGCACAAAACAATATAATATATAAAAAAACAAAGTGAACGTATTGAATTTAAATAATAATAATAATAATAATAACAACAAGGAAGGTAAACAATTTTTTTTCTTTATTTCTTAAATTCTTTATTTATTTTGAATATTTACAATCGCTATAAACCATAAGTAAATTTGATGAATGATACATTAAAAAAAAATAAAAGAATGGTAAATAAAATTTAAAATATATATATATATATGAAAATATAACATAAACATATGGTTATGTAAAAAATGATAGGAAAGAAATTTATATATATATATATAATATATATTATATTATAAGAGAAGGGAGGGCGCCGGTAGCTCAGTGGTATGCGTGCTTGACTTCTGTGCTCAAGGTCGTGGGTTCGTAGCCCGACCGAGGCCCTTAGTTTATTTTATCTGGGAGGTAAAATAAACTTAAGCACGCCGTCCTTCGGATGGGACGTTAAGCGATGGTCCCGAGCCTGTATGATGTCAGGTACTCGTTAAAGACCCCTACCCTAGATGAATAAAAATTTAGGATAGGCAAAATTTAGGACTCCCACAGTAGAGTCGGGCTCATGTCCACCAGAGTGACGAAAGAGCTCTCTGGTAGTAGGCGATATGACCTTGTAGTTAAAGCCCGGGCATGAGTCATAAAACCTAACCTATTATAAGAGAATAATAATGGTCTATAACTAAATAATATAATATATACAAAAGAAAGAGAAAAAATTAAATTTAAGTAATAATAAACATACATATATATACCTACATAATATGTATATGCTCCCTCCAAAACTACCAATATTCCCAATGAGATAACCTCTAATTTTAGAGAATATTAATCTATCGACATCTTTTTTTATTTATTTATTTACATATTCACAACGACAACATTTGTCACTAGTGATCGTGATGATGTGCTGTGGCAAGTGTGTCGCTGTACTGCTGAGGTACGTGACCGAAGAGGAGTCCAGGCTAGTCCTGGAGCAGGTCCCTCTGCCATGCCCGCTTTAGACGTCTTGGTGGATTTGTGGGGAGAGTGTTCGTGAATAATTGGAGAATAAGTGGATTGGCGTGATGATGGAGTTTGTCGTGAAAATTTTGATATCGTGTCTTGATAACAGAAGGTATAAATGGGATGTTGAGTAGAGAATATAAGTACACTCTTTCTTGCGTAATGTCCGGGCAAGCACATAGATAGAATTCCAGCTTGATTTAATTATAAGTAATTATTTCACTGTTTCAAATTGTTAATTGAATCAAATCAATTTTAAGCAATGCCTTGCACAAAAGTACTTCAAATTGAATTTACTTCCATCTGGACTTTTCTCAGAAAATAACCATCTCCAAGACTCCTTCTTAACGCGGTAACACTATCGAACTACGGGAAAATTAACTTTTCTGAAGTTTTTCGAGACATTCGCACTTGCCTGCAATAGTTTTCATAAAATATAAATAGAGATATGAGGAAGGGGGAGAAAGAAGCCCTCTGACTTGAGGGAGATAGTGGAGGATGTTGCCAACAGAGAGCACTCTATGAGGGGACAGCAGACAGCAGACAGCAGACATGTTGAAGACAGTAGCTCTTCTCCTCCTCTCTCTACGTCAGGTAACAACACTCATAATAATAATAATTTATTTCCGTTAAACCAATACATGGTAATAGGATACGTCAAATACATTATGATAGCTTATAAATTAGATTTATAACTACTTGAGTCTAACACATCTATGATTAATAGTAACAAAAAAAACAGTAAAAAAAGTAAAATTAAATTAATAAAAACTGTACATATAAATTAAAAATATACGAGTATAAAAAAAAAAAATAATAAAAAAATATAAAAAAATAATAATAATACAAGATACGTTCATAATAAGTAGACACATTTTTCAATTTAATAAAAATTAAGATAGGTAACTATTTTTCAAAGAAAACTCTTCGGAAGTGTCTTTATCCCCCAACGATGTTTCGGGACGTTCTTACGTCCCATCATCAGGTCCCAATGTGGCGAGATATAGAAAAGAAAGAAAACAATGTAACTATAACAATATATGAAAAATAATATATATATAATTAGTCAATTATAAATGAATGTATGAAAATGTCTAAAATAAAAAAAATATATATAAATGAATAAATAAAACAATAAGGTACATTGGACTGACCTTTAAGGTGTGGAGGAACTCTGCCCAAAATATAAAAATGAAAGCTTTGTATCAAATAATTATTTTGGATATGAAGAACGAATCTTTATTGTGATTATATTATTCTTTTTGACAGTGAGAAT
This sequence comes from Aradus depressus, assembly GCA_963662175.1. Taxonomy (NCBI): domain Eukaryota; kingdom Metazoa; phylum Arthropoda; class Insecta; order Hemiptera; family Aradidae; genus Aradus; species Aradus depressus. The sequence goes on from OY759224.1 coordinate 27,661,383, forward strand.
AAAATTCCGTTTCCGTGTAAAGAGTTTCCTCTAACATGAAAATTTTTAGTTGAAATTAAAATTTTTTTATTGCATCTATTGACTTCAAGAAGTGGGGAAGGGCATTAAATAAATTAATTCCTTTATGAGTTATATTTTTTTCAAAAAGAGAAGAGCAATGTTTAGTTATTCGAAAGTCTTCTTTCTTCCTGGTATCGTAATCGTGACTAGTATTGTTGCGAGGGAAAATATTTCTATTTTTCCTTATAACCATTAATGTTTCAAATATAAACAGCGATGGCAAAGGCAGGATTTTTAGTTGTTTAAATATTTCTCTGCAGTTTGTTCTTTGAGTAGTCTATCATACTCCCTAAGTAGAGGATGGGCCAACTCCTAACAACCGCCCCCCAAAACTATCAACCCTGCGAATAGTTGAAAGAATAACGAGTCAGCAGAGGTAAATACAACTGTAAAGGATTGCCTCTCAGTGCATTATACATAAAAACTATTATGTTTTATCCGTTTCAGGTCATTCAAACACCATGAAAATGGTGTTTTATTTCGTGTCTGTTTGTTTGTTTTTCCATCAAAAAAATGACTGAACATATTTGAGTATGCCAAATCAGGAGCGGGTTTTAATAAATATCATTCAAAATCACTGACTACTGAGTCAGAAAAGTTTTTTTATGTTTCCTCAGTTAGAATTGATCCAACATGAAAATGTTACTGAGTCAATACGAAAGAGATTTACGTTATACTATAATATATATCCTATTATATATATTTGAAAATGAAGAAAATATAATTACACCATATGAGGAGTTTGGAGCCAGAGCGGACCAACTGGTTGAAACTGAACAGGAAGAAAATGGCAATTGAAAATTGAGTACATTTTGTTTATCTCCATAAATGGGCCCCAAATATTTATTTATATTTGAAATTTTAGAATAGTATTGGATGAGTGATCCCTTTTTGTGTTCTATAAAGTTTTTGAAGGCCATATGATCCATTGTGACTTTGAAAATATATGCACAAAATATTTGTGGACTAAACTTAAAGTGCTGCTATCTATCACTGAAGTGAAGAAACTAAGTGATCCACACTGGTTTTGAAAAAAGGGAACCTATACCAACATCAGGATGGTAATAACTCATTTTCAGAAAAATTGTGGGTTGGTCCGCTCTGGCTCCAAACTCCTCATATGTAAGTTATATTGGTAGGCTAGTGCTCTGCACCTAAGGACCTAAGCATCCAATGCTCTTACCCTCCCCCCTAATAGTTCTACAATAGGAGTTCTAATGTTTGCCTACTCACGATTTGTTACCTAGGACGAGTTCCTGACATCGTACAGTCTTGGGACCATCTCTTAACGTCCCATCCGAAGGACAGCGTGCTAAAAGTTTTTTTTTTCACCTCACAGATTAAAAACCTAAAGTCCGGATGACCGGATTTCAAACCCCACGATCTTGGTGCCCCTCAATGAAACAGTATTGCCGTAATGCTAAGGGAAATAGCTAAGAATAAGACCAAGATGAAGAAATGACTCTTGTTCCTAGAGTAATTGGTAAGGGAGCTAAGAGAGGCAGAGTTGGTATTAAGTTAAGAAATAGTGGTTTGGGAAAGATTAGCTCGTCTCGCCTCCTGCACCGGACCAAGAAGTGGAGAGAAATGGGTTCTCTACCAGTGTACCAGTACACAGCACATTCTCAGTAGACACATTTGTTATCCAGCACAGCCTGGAGTCTGCTAACTGTGGAGCTAAACAGAAAATTGGTTAAGGAGAAACACTCCACTTTATGCCAGAAGACCTAAAGACCGTACATGCACAACCCATCCCCCCTCTCTAGTTTTACAGCTCCTCCAGATAGTTATTGTGACTCATGCCCGGGCTTTAACTACGAGGTCATATCACCTACTACCAGAGCTTTCTTCCATCGCTATGATAGACATGAGCCCGACTCTACTATAGGAATAACTATCTAAAATCACACAGGCTCGAGACGGTCGCTTAATGTCCTATCCGAAGGAGTGTTTTTCGCCAAGAAAACTAAGAGCTTCGGCTTTTTTTCGAACCCGTGATCTTGAGTTCACTAAGCAGGCACGCTATTTTTGAGCTCCCGGTCCCCTCCATGTGTCGAAAAATATTCATTTTCGATTAATTTTGTACAATTATATACATCAACAGATATTAAATCTTAAAATACAAACATATATGAGATGAAGGCATGCGTGCTTGCCTTCTGAGCTCAAGAACGTGGGTTCGAAACCCGACCGAGGCCCTTAGTTTATTTTATCTGGGAGGTAAAATAAACTTAAGCACGCCGTCTTGCGGATGGGACGTTAAGCAATGGTCCCGAGCCTGTACGATGTCAGTTACTCGTTAAAAAGACCCCTACCTTAGGTGAATAAAAATTTAGGACTCCCACAGGGCTCATGTCCACCAGAGTGACGAAAGACCGCTCTGGTAGTAGGCGATATGACCTCGTAGTTAAAGCCCGGGCATGATTCATAGGAAATTCTTATTTATTTTTTTTATGTGGGCGTCACCCAAGATTAGACAGGAGCTAAGCTGAATCTTAGTATTATGGAGATATTCATATTTTAATTTAATTAATCTTAAAATTAAATAATTTAATTTTACTAATTTCAATAATACTAACAAGTTATTCTTTTCTCATTTTCTATAATTTTAAAGATTAGTCAAATCAATATTCCAAGAAATGAACAATTAGTCAGTTGCAAAAACCACCTTACAATTAGTAACATCATTAAAAGTTTCACTTTAATCAATTACAAACTTTTTTTCCTCCTCAGAAAAAAGAAAAATCAAGTTCTTTTAAAAGAAAAATAAATAAAAAAGAAAAGAAGAATGATATTGTTATTTTTGTCAGAATAACTTGAAAGTGGAATATAAAAAGTAGAGCTTCTCTCTGAATCTTTATAATATGAAGTTCTCGACTTTATATCTCTAGGTAAAGCTCAACTCAATCACTGCCAATGTACTTCCCCAGCGCGAATTAATCAAACAATTTTTACAAATCAAAAAGAAATGAATCATCATAAAATTTTGTGTTGAGTTTAATAATATTTATTTCCATTAAACCAAAATGTGTTAATAGGATACGTCATAAGAATATATATAGGTCTGAAACACAAATGATTAGTTATTATATATAATACATTTAAAAAAAATGTAATGAAAAAAAATTAAATAATAAATACTTAAAAACAAATAAGTACAATAATAATACAGTAGATATATTTTTAATTTAATAAAAATTAAGATAAATATTTTTTATAGCTCTTACGGAAATGTCTATATCTCGACGATATTTCGGGACGTTCTTACGATACTTCATCAGGTCACAATGTGCGAAATATAGAAAAAAAAACAAAAAAAAAACAATGTAACAATAACAAATATAAATAAAATAAAAAATAATTACAAATAAAAAATATATGCTATAAAAAAAAATAAAAAAATGTAAATCATCAAATAAATTTATGAATTATTTTAATAAAAATAGAAAATAAATAAAAAAGACAAGAATTAAAAAAAAATAATAATATAAAAATAAAGTAAAAAATAAATAATAAAAGTACATAGATAGATGAATATACCAAGAGAAATAAAATAAATTAGTATATAAGTAATGAAAAATAATGATTATATATAACGTAGATTCGACAGACCTAAAGGAGGATAGGTATCTGTGGAGGAACTCTGTGTCTAAAAAATAAAAAAAACAGTGTCTCATCCATATAAGCGCACCGTTGAAGTGAAACTTGTTTTATCTTCATTAATCATGCGAATTAAATAAACAAATCAATATTTGATTTTTATTATAAGTATTAACCATTTTAAAGTAGGTTAATTTAAGGACAATAAAAATATTAAACCTAAAAATATTTAAAAATTATATTTTATTGATCTGGTACTTACAAATGTTACCAGTGGTTTGTGATTAGTGCGATATGAATATTATTGTATCAACTTTGTGGAGATATCTTATAATAAAATTTAATCAATAATATATCAATAATTTTAATAAATAAATAAAGCGTAATTATTAAAAATTACCATTATGTTGACTTTCTTTTGGCTGTATTTGCTTTGCAATTGTCGAACACGTTCCGTTGAAGTTTTTGACATTTTGAACTATTTAACTCAGAATAAAATTAAACGTATTAAATTAATAATCAAAAAAACTATATATCATATAATGTTTTTGGCTGTTATTATTTATTTGGAATCAGAGATCGGAAAATTTTAAATTTCGGTGAAAACTCAACATAGCAGAGACCGGTTACTTCGTATAACTGGAAAAATAAAATAAAAGATTTTCCTTGCAGGTGTGAGGTACAGCCACATTCTTGGAGAGGCCGAGATAATGTGGGTCTGTTTCTCTTCACAGTGATTGGGGCCTTCTTATTCGCAAATAAATTGTTGAGTAGCATATCGTTTCAATATTCTTTACGCTGTTCAATAACGTATTATTTGATTTGACTTAAAATTACATTAAGGTTATTATAATTAATTAACTGCAACACTCATGCACAAATTGCATAAAAACACATTTATGTGTGTACACATTTTATCGGTGATTCTCCAATAGCGACGTCTAGGAAACACTAAAGATAAATAAACATGGGCGAACCTCTTCACTATGGTTATCCATCTTTAGATCCGTCCAGATCGGATCCAGGCATTCTACTCGTACACGCCATCAAAAATCGATTTGTTTCTTCGCTTTTTTTTTCGATCGAAGTGTCATGAGGAGAGATAACCTGGCGTAGCGTTCACATAGAGGTTCATTTTATAGCGAGTGCATTGGTGAATTTTATTGCTGAAAAACTCTGGACTGGCGTAAATAGACATTATTCATAAATATCTTTATTTATTTTTTATTAATCAAGAGATTCAAGATTATTATATTTTATTTTTTTTTATTTTTTTTTTGTTTGCCCCTTCATTTGTCTGAAATATTAATAATTTAGTCAAGAGTTAAGAGTTACTAACATATGCTTGCCCAATATGATTCAGTGTAAACTCAATAGCAAAACTAAAGCTACAAAATGGGGGTCATGGTGCCCGTGCGGGCTAGAGCGGTAGGGAGTCGCATGGCATCATCATGGTTTGCGGATTCGAATCCCGTCTGGGAGTGAGTTTTATTTCGTAGATAGAACTCCCTCCCGGGGCCATGGATGTCGTAAATAATTAAATAACACAGTGACATGGATAATATGCACCGAACATAAAGCCAAAAAAAAAAAAGCTACAAATAGTTCAAACCAATACGCATAGGTCTATACGTGGTTCATGAGAGGCAGTATAATTCATAAAGAACTGGACATAGCTCCCATGGACATCGTTCTTCGATCTCTGACTGAGACGTTCCTCGAGAACCTGCCCCTCAGCCCTGCAGCTGTCCACTTCAATATTGGACAGCCCACCGCACATCGCCGACTGCCACACAGACTCCCACATGACATTTTAGCCTTTTGGCTCCGTTAACAGTCCTTTATTTATTTATTTATTTTATTATTATTCATTTTATCTATTATTTTTTTGTATTTTATTTTGTAATTTCTGTTGAAAGCACTAAAATGCCGGGCCAAATAAAATACTTTCTTTTTCTCTTTTGATCTGACGAACGATTTGAAAAATGGGGAGACCGCACAAAAGCCTCAAATTATTTGTTGTCATATTAAAACAAAAAAACATGCTTGTTTTATTTTTCTATATTTGATTGACAGGTCATAAATCCATTTAAATCTAAGGATATCAGGACATGAATGATGACTGCTAGTAAATAAAATTGAAACCATTTAAAACTATTCCCTTAAACAACATTCATAAAAGTCAAACATTACCTTTGCCAATAAGCTAAGTCTAAATGAAATTTGCTGGAAAATGAAGGGGAGGGGGGGGGGGGGGGGGGGAGAGAGAGGAAAAGGCCAGAGTTGATGGCTTAGTTCATTGAATTTCCTTACCACACAATACAAGGACCAATACTGTTGTATTGAAGTTTTTCCATTATCCAAACCTCCCTTTTCTCAAACCGATAGTACATCAAGATCCTGGGCCTCTCAATCTTCCGAGTTTGCCTCCCTTGTCTTTTGTGTTCAATCGGCATGATATCCTGAGAAGCAAACAGAACACAAACCTGCCCTCTGCAGACGTTTTCTGATCATATAATAATAACATTTATTTTCATTAAACAATAACTATCAGAATAGGTCATCAAGTTAGTTATAATGACTCATGGGTTTAACTACGAGGTCATATCGCCTACTACCAGAGCACTTTTTCGTCACTCTGGTGGACATGAGCCCGACTCTACTGTGAGAGTCCTTAATTTTGTCTACCCTAAATTTTTATTCACCTAGGGTAAGGGTCTATAACGAGCACCTGATATCGTACAGTCTCGGGACCATCGCTGAACGTCCCATCCGAAGGACGGCGTGCTTAAGTTTTTATTTTACCTCTCGCAGATAAAATAAACTAAGGGCCTCGGCCGGCTTTCGAACCCACGATCTTGAGCTCAGAAAACAAGCACGCATACCAATGAGCTACCGGCGCCTCTAGGTCATCAATGTATCTAACAAGATTGTGTGGTAATAAAAATAAAATATCTTAATAAAAAATAAATAATTAAAAACAAAACAAAAAAATAATAAATAATAATAGGGTAAGGGTCTATAACGAGCACCTGATATCGTAAATTTCTGTAGAAATTTTGGCTGGTCTTATATTAAATTTTGATTCCTACAGTAGTTTCCTAAAAGGGTCCTAAAAAATATATAAGGTTTATAACGTATGATTTCGAAGAAAGTGCACGTATATAAAAAAAATTCAATTAATAATTGAGTGGTTGACGCGAAAAAGGTTCTGAGCGCCACTTTAGTCGAAAATGAGATTTCTGTGGAATCAGGTTCTATAGGTCTCTAGGGACTGTGTTGGGAAGTTTTTTTTTGCCGTTACAGCAGCAGTTGGTAGTATTGAGCCCACGTCAGCGTTGAGCCTCATGGAAGAAGGTTCTAACAGCCACCAGTAGTTCTCAACTTGGCAGAGGAAGGAAGTGTTATTTTGGCGTTTAGAACCTTTTTCGCGTCAACCACTCAATTGTCGACGGTGTTCTGCATGATATGTGTTAACCCACAAAATGTTGATTTCGAGATATTCAAGTTTTAAAATTGTTAGTTAAAAATCATTATAGTAGCAAAAATAATGAATAGATATAGATATTAATAAGTTTGAAAACCATTCATTTCTACGAGTGTAAAAATTATGTTTTTTAAGTTCAATTTAATATTTATTCATTTTAAATGGAGTTAAGTGAAATAAGTAATTTTTGCCAATCAGACTGTTCATTATTCCATATCGCAAAAAGTTTTAATTTCCTTAACTTTCAAATATGTTTTTTATTATAATATTTTTTTAATTATAAAAATGAAGAAAAAAATAAAATGTATGTGATAGGAGGGGGAGAGGGAGAGATAGTGATCTGTAAGCGTTGTTGATATAAGAAAATCCTGTAATGGCCACGTCACATTTTTACTATCCTCTACAACATATATACTGCCGACATTCCTATCCACCCAAACACCTTAATAACCACCTACGCAGACGACACTGCTATCTTGTCCACAAGTCCTGATCCCAACGCAGCCTCTCTCCTTCTCCAGGAACATCTCGATGAGATCGAGAAATGGTGTAACCTCTGGCAGGTGAAATTAAATGAAGAGAAATGTGTACAGGTTACATTCACACTTCGCCATCAATCGTGCCCTCCCGTCACCATCAACAACGTTCTAATTCCTTCCTCTAACCAGGTGCGTTACCTCGGGTTCTACTTAGACAGCCGACTGACGTGGAACCCACACACACGACTTAAACGACAAGAGTTGAATCGACGTTACGGACTACTACGTAGACTACTTGGACTAAAATCAAAACTTTCTACTGCCAACAAACTGACCATTTACAAGACTATACCTAATACGCCCAATATGGACATACGGCCTCGAACTATGGGGTACAACCAAACAATCCAATATAAACCGCATCCAAGCTTTCCAGTCCAAAGTCCTTCGTCGAATTGTAAATGCTCCCTTCTACCTCACCAATAAATTACTCCATGAAGACCTAAACATCCCAACCGTCCAAGAACTCGTCCAATCCCGATTCTTAAATTTCCACAATAAACTTTCATCCCATCCTAACCCATTTGCACAAGTCCTATCCTCTCAATCCCATCCTGACAATCCTCCACGCCGTCTGAATAGGAGGTGGCCTCGAGATCTTCTAAGGGAAATCTAAACATTGTACTAGTATCTAGGGTGTGTCAGCGCTGGCTGACCTCTCCCAACATGTGACATAGACACTTAAGCATAGAGTTAACATATTTGCTCATTATATAAAATGTATATAGATTGCAAATAAATAAATTAAAAAAAAAAAAAAAAAAAAAAAAAAACTATTATGTTTATAATAATAAGTAGTATAGTAATATAATAATAATAATAATAATAATAATAATAATAATAATAAAAAGAAGAGCTAAGAGAAGAGTTGAATGTTATTTGAAGATTTGGGTTTATAATAAAGCGGACGTTACGTTATATTAGTAAGGGCTCTTTGTGCTAGTCTACTAACTTTGATTAAATCCGTTTTCCCAATCTAAAGTTTTAATGTGGGGAAGAGGTAAGACATTACGTGGGGCTGGGTTCGGGCCAACCATTTTGATCGTTACGCCTTTAGAACAACTCTGTCAAAATTAGATCACGAAAACGGGTTCAAGAACCATATAACTTAAATATTTATTCAAATCCCCCTTCATCCTTTTGATTGTTCTTAAATGCGCTCTAGACCTTGATTAGATTGAGGGAGAGGACGACGGTAGCTCAGAAGTTGCGTGATTGCTTATTGAGCTCAAGATGGCGGGTTCGAAACCCGGCCGAGGCCATTAGGATTTTTTATCCGGGAGGTCAGAAACACTTGAGCACGCCGTTCTTCAGATGGGACGTTAAGCGATGGCCCGTACACACAATATCTAACATTGAGGACGTGTTCCGGACAGTACATTCCAAGGTATTAGGAGACAGATAGTCAATAGAAACTTTCGAGGAAAATTTCTCTCCCCCCCCGGGGACAGTTCACTGGGTCGTCGAAGTGACCCCAGAGACGTGGAAGGCCCTCATCAAGGACTGCCTGGACATCTAGCGGTATTGGCGTTGCCAGATCTTTCAAAAAGACGTGCAACCAACGCAGAGTGTATGCGAGGTGTTTGGAGGAAAGTCGCGACAAGGCCAAATAAGTGAGACCTGCCCGTCATACATCCTTGCGTTAGAGTCGTTGGCCTCACGCACTGATTATGGCGGATAGGATGCTCGGGAGCCTCCGTTTGTGGCAGCACAACATGAATAGACGTAGGATCATGGTTGAGGAGGTGCGTCAACTAGTTTCAATGGAGAACGTCCAAGTACTTGCTCTCCAGGAACTCTACTGCGTAGCAGGACTAGGTACAGGCGCGCCAACGCAAGTTGCTATGTGATGTTCTCAGACGGTGGAACATCAACCTTCTTTAGTCAGGTTGTTTCGAAGCTTTCCCGTGTCAGATTGGTTCGGAGCTTTCTTAGATCGTTTCCGTGTTTTTCCGTCACCTTCCTGAATCAGGCTGCTACCAGTGTCTTTCTAAGTAAGTTCTTTTTCTACACTTCAAAGGCTGACATCAATGGGTCCTCAACTGTTATTGTGCTTTTCGCGTCAACGAAATCTCGCCAGAACACAGTTTCAATAGAACTAGTAGCAATGTCATTACTGTATCTGCTAGCTGTAGCTACCCTTTCCAAGGTGAACAATTGAGTTGGTTCGGTACGTTTTCGTAGACTTCGTGAGTCAGGTCTCACTCCACAATCCGCAGGCGACACCAGTAACCAGACTCGGGACTCTATGACATGCCTTCTGTTCGCGCGTTTCGCATGAATGGAAGCTTGTTAAAACACGCTTCTGCCTGAACCGTCGTCGTAGCAATGGCATTGCTTTTTCTGCTAGTTGTAGCTACCCAAGATAAGGTGAGCAGTCAGGTTGGTAAAGTGTCGCCAGATACGAAAATGTACCGTATTTCTTCCCTATGACATCTTACGTCATCTGTTCATGTTTTTCGCGTAAACGAAAGCTCATCAGAACACTCTTCTCCCTGAATGGCAGTTTTTCTCCTAGCACTGTCTATCCTTGCCAATGTGAACAGTGGATAAGAAAGATCTGTTGGAGGAATGAAAGATCTAATTGAATGAATGTCAGAGGTGGAGCAGAAGGCATGGGAGGTAAGGAAGAAAGAGCTGGACGGTAAGATTGGACAGGGACCAAACCACAGAGGTCAGTCGGGGGTGTAGCTATCGGTTTTCTGCCGACCCAACCACCAAACAACCCACCCTAGGGGGACACCAACCCAGAGAACTATTTCTCACAGGGGGGCGCACAACGTCAAAAACAGGACCTAACTGAATCACACTCTATAAAACTGACAATTTAATATCATTTTGAACTGAAATGAAAAATAATCTTATTCTGGGACGTAAGTCCCCTAAGAATAATAACATAAGAAATAAACAAGAGTATACAAGTATCAACCAGTAGAAAAGAATACAAATAAAATAAAAGAGGTCTCTAGGAATTAATATTAAATGTTAAAAACAGGCAATGAGTAAAACAATATAATAAATTAGTGAACAAATAATGAAGAGAAAAATAAAAATAAGAAAAACAAGTATGAATAATAACGTGAAACATGATAACAATAATGACTTGTATAAGAATGGTAAAAAACTGGAAACAGAAGAGTAACAATCTGTCCAGTGGAGAGAGAGACTCTGGAGGAAGACGAGAACTATCTCATAGGAGCCAGCCTTAGGAATCAGAGGTTTGCAGAGTTAGGAGATAATGGAAAAGTAGGGACTTAAGTGAAAGAGTTAGCCTGGATAAGGAAGGAGTTGTGATAGGTTGTTGTCCTGTGGGAAGGGAGGTAAAGATCAGAGGGACGGAATTTAGTGATTTTCTGCTGGATATGGGATTTAAATTGGAGCATTTGGAAGATGTAGGAGGGCTTTTGGGAAGATAAAGTTTGATAGAGAAAGGAGCCTAGGAAATATTGCTATGAAGTGACTCATTTATGTTTGTCGTAGGTGGTAGGTGTTTTATTATTTTATTAATATTCAAGTATTATTGACTGATTACATACTTCCCCTATAAATTCTTGATCGATTACATACTTTCCCTATAAATTCTTGATCTATTACATACTTCCCCTATAAATTCTTGATCGATTACATACTTCCCCTACAAATTCCTGATCGATTACATACTTCCCCTACAAATTCTTCATCGATTACATACTTCCCCTATAAATTCTTGATCGATTACATACTTCCCCTATAAATTCTTGATCGATTACATACTTCCCCTACAAATTCTTCATCGATTACATACTTCCCCTATAAATTCTTGATCGATTACATACTTCCCCTATAAATTCTTGATCGATTACATACTTCCCCTATAAATTCTTGACCGATTACATACTTTCCCTATAAATTCTTGACCGATTACATACGTCCCCTATAAATTCTTGATCGATTACATACTTCCCCTATAAATTCTTGATCGATTACATACTTCCCCCATAAATTCTTGACCGATTACATTCTTCCCTTATAAATTCTTGACAGATTACACAACTTCCCCTATACTTCGTATCTATATAGCTGGAAAAAAAGGTTATTGCAGTGTAGATTATTTGTTAAATCACAAAAAAAACTTAGAAAGAGGAAGTCTGTGAGAATTGTTTAATAATTTTTGATGAGGAAAAAACAAAATGCATTATAATTGATTAAACAATTCTAGAAGGACCATAGTTTAGGTTAAATGACTTGGTGCTAAAACTATAAGAGTGAGGAAGCAGAGAACCCAATCAAGTCCATAAATGTCATAATATTAAATAATTGTGTTCTGTACAGAATTGAATTAAAACTCAATTTCAGATGCTTTTCATGTCTGTTTATAGAATTGTGTTGCGAATCCCTCAGAGAACAATGCTCTAATTCAGTGTTTCCCAGTATCCAATGGATATGAATAAATGGTCAGATGGGGAGGGTTCAGTTCTGTATTGTATCCAGGGGTTGTGTTGATTCCCAAGTCTATACCAGGAAGAAAAAAGACTTTCGAATAACTAAACATTGCTCTTCTCTTTTTGAAAAAAGTATAACTCATAAAGGAATTAATTTATTTAATGCCCTTCCCCACTTCCTGAAGTCAATAGATACAATAAAAAAATTTTAATTTCAACTAAAAATGTTCATGTTAGAGGATACCATATACACGAAAAAAGAATCGTGTTACATATCCAAAAACATTATTTGATACAAAGCCTTCATTTTTATTTATTGGGCAGAGTTCCTCCGCACCTTAAAAGTCAGTCCAATGTACGTTATTGTTTTATTTATTCATTTATAAATTTTTATTTATTTAGACTTTTTTATACTTTCATTTATAATTGATTAATCACAATATATTATTTTTCATATATTTTTATAGTTACATTGTTTTCTTTCTTTTCTATATCTCGCACATTGGGACCTGATGATGGGACGTAAGAACGTCCCGAAACATCGTTATCATAAAAACACTTCCGAAGAGTTTTTTTTGAAAAATAGTTATCTTAATTTTTATTAAATTGAAAAATGTGTCTACTTACTATAAACGTATCTTGTATTAATTTTGTTTATGTACTCATATATTTTAAAGTATTTATTTGTTTTTATTAATTTCATTTTATTTTTTTTAATAGTTTTGTTATTACTACAGCCTTCGCCAGCCGTCTTGGTCCTGTGCAGCTGCCCTTCAGTTCCTGACTCCAAGTAGGATCCTCGCATCATGCGCAACACCGTCCTTCCAACGTAGCTTCGGCTTCCCATCACGTCTGGTCCCCTGGATTTCCTCCAGTAATGTCATCTTTGGCACATCATGGTCTCCCATTCTTGCCAAGTGTCCTGCCCATCTTAGTCTGTGAAATCTTACAAACCTTACTACGTCCGGTTCTTGCGACAAAGCGTATAGCTCCTGATTTGTTCTTCTCCTCCAGTCCTGTCCGTCGTAGACACTTCAATAGATCTTCCTTTCGTGAATCAGGAGTGCTTGTTCATCCTTGGTTTTGTAGAGTTGCAGCTTTGTTGCCCTAGAAAGTTACTTCTGATGTGACGCTGGAGCCCAAAGAAACAGCGGTTGAACTTGGTGATCCTGCTTCTTATTTTGAGAGCTTATTGTCCACATTAACCTGACACTCTAAATAAGGGAACTCATTCACTCTTCCGAAGAAGTTCACATTAAATAATTGTGTTCTGCACAGAATTGAATTAAAACTCAAGTTCAGATGATTTTCATGTCTGTTGATAGAATTGTGTTGCAAATCCCTCAGAGAACAATGCTCTCTGTTTCCCAGGATCCAATGGATATGAATAAATGGTCGAATGGGGAGGGTTCGGCTCTGTATTGTATCCTGGGGTTGTGTTGATTCCCAAGTCTACACTGACTGTTTGACACGTCTATATGTTTGTTGTATGTTGCCATATAGTGGCGTTGAACATAGATTTCGCTCTCCCTTCTTAAACAAATCGACCGATTGGGCATAAAAAATAGTTGATTTACATACGAACTTCGGAACCCTCCCCTGAACCCATCATCCCTTCTGCAGATATCCTACATATGTATTACATCAGCAGTTATTGAAAATTTTGAGTTGAGCCCCCTCTGTTCAACCCCTCTCTACTCATTCAAAATTCGAGATCGAGGTTTCAACTGATTTTCCCGTTAACTACATTTTACAAGATACCGCTTAGGTTTATGACTTAATCAAAAACCTTTTCAAGTAATAGTTATAGAAAATATTGAAATACATCATTTATATGGGATACGATTTTTTATAGGTCGTCCGGTTTTCGAGATACATGCCAAAAACCATCTTGAAATTTAATTTCGAAACACATATTCGTAGACGTTTCCTTAATTTACCCGAAAACGGTTAGTCCTATTGAAAAATTAATTCTTACCGAAATTGTTCCTTATAAAATTTTCAATCTTCAGTAGTCATTGAATTTGAGATAGATTGAATACAACCAAAGATATAGCGGTCGAAGAATGTAAACTAACTGTCTATAAGGAATATAATATATTATATTTAAAATATATTTTGCGTATTGGTAGTTTTTTGAAATACATCACAATTTTTTTTTGATTATATATTAGTTGCTTCGTTCTTAGAGATAAAATAAATTGAAATAAATATTATTATTAAATGTATTATTTTCTTATACGAATTGTTTGAAAAATTAAAGATATACTCAGATTTTATTGTTAAAATAAACTATTGTAAAGGGCGCCGGTAGCTCAGTGGTATGCGTGCTTATCTTATGAGCTCAAGGTCGTGGGTTCGAAACCCGACCGAGGCCCTTAGTTTATTTTATCTGGGAGGTAAAATGTACTTAAGCACGCCGTCCTTCGGATGGGACGTTAAGCGATGGTCCTGAGCCTGTACGATGTCAGGTACTCGATAAAGACCCCTACCCTAGTTAAATAAAAATGTAGGGTAGGCAAAATTTAGAACTCCCACAGTAGAGTCGGGCTCATGTCCACCAGAGTGACGAAAGAGCGTTCTGGTAGCAGGCGATATGACCTCGTAGTTAAAGCCCGGGCATGCATCATAAAACCTAACCTAACCTATAATATATAAATAACAAATAACAACAAACAATAACATACATATTATGTAAGTTATGTTTAAATCGTCATTCATAGCAACGAACTTTAATATATAGTTTGCGTATTGGTAGTTTTTTGAAAAATTATAAAAATTAGGAAAAATATATGTGATGTGACCATTACAGGATTTTCTTATACCAACAACGCTTAAAATTCACTCTCTGCATACATCACAATTTTTTTTGATAATATATTAGTCGTTTCGTTCTCAGAGATAAAATAAATGTTATTATTATTATATGTATAATTTTCTTATACGAATTTTATGATAAATTAAAGATATACTCAGATTTTAATGTTAAAATCAACTATTGTAGAGGGCGTCGTTGCTCAGTGGTATGCGGGCTTGTCTTCTGAGCTCAAGAACGTGGGTTCGAAACCCGACCGAGGCTTTTAGTTTATTTTATCTGTGGGAGGTAAAATAAACTTAAGCACGCCGTCCTTCGGATGGGACGTTAAGCGATGGTCCCGAGACTGTACGATGTCAGGTACTCCTTAAAGACCCCTGCCCTAGGTGAATACAAATTTAGGCAAAATTTTGGACTCCCACAGTAGATTCAGGCTCATGTCCACCAGAGTGACGAAAGAGCGCTCTGGTAGTAGGCGATATGACCTTGTAGTTAAAGCCCGAGCATGAGTCATAAAACATAACCAATTGTAAGTTTTTCTTGTATTCTCTCTTGTTCCTTCTTACATTAGAAAAGACTGTTTTATTTAGAGGCCTCCCTCATCCTTTCTTTCACTTATATTCGTTGAGTTCCACTTTACACCACGAAGTTTGTCAACCACGCTGACATCACACGATTCAACTTTGTTCTTCTGTACAAAACCCAAACTCTTTTATATATATGTTTCCTAAAGTTTAATGGCAAACTGAAATTCTCGATTGAACGAATGGAAGACATTTAGAAAAGAATTGTTTTTGGTTTTTTAGTTTTTTTTTCATTCAACAGTTAACTCACTGTAACTTCTTTTTTTTCTTAAAACTTTCCCTATCACAATTTTCTTTTATTTTATTATTCCATTGACTTGTATTCATTTGATTAAAAGTTTTTGAGTGCTCTAATTCGGAAACGATTGTAGCAAAAAAAAAATTTGAGATGAAGCAGAAGTTCATGAGCTAACGCTAACTTAATTAAGACCACTAAGAGCCTAATTATATGATACTATTTATATTTGTGACGTAATCAAGCATTTTTACAAATAAAAGTTACACCGTAACTCCCGATAAAATAAACGTATCTACGCGAGACCTTATGTGTGTACCCAGAACCGTATAAAGAGAATACCTATTGATCTGCAGTCAATTCGGCCAAAGTTTAGGGTCAATATACAGTAGAAGCTCTTTAAGTCGAACCTCGATAAGTCGAAAACCTCCAAAACTAGAAAAAAAGTTTTGTTCCTTTCCCTTCAAGCACCAAAACCTCCAATACTCGAAATCTCAACCCTCTATTAGTCGAAATAATCAGTTAGTCCCTACAAGCCATTTTGGTACATATTTTCCCTCTATAACTCGAAAAAATAAATTGGACCTCTGTATCTCGAACATAGCAATGTTTCATTTTACAACATTTACAACTCGATTATTTGAAACTTATTACCTCTATAGCTCGAAGAAAAATAAGTTACCGACTTTAAGAATTTGCAATGTACACCTTTGTTTCTTAGAAAACAATTTAGGAGTATACAATAAATAGGATTACCAATTATCTAAAGCAAAAAAAAATTACTGGCTTTTTTTAATACTTAAATATACTACGTATTTTTTATTTTAAGGATGTTTTGAAATAATGTTGATTTATAATAAATATAAAAATGTTTTTTACCTCTGTAACTTGAATTTTTATTTACTTCACCTCTCTAACTCAAAATTAGTTAGAATGAATCTTAACCTCTACAAGTTGAATCAAAATCCGCCTGTCGAAATCCCCCATAAGTCGAAAACTCTATAACTCGGATTTTTTGGCGTCTCCCTTGATGTTCGACTTATAAAGGTTCTACTGTAAAAGAATGTAATGAAGAAAAGAAAACCTAGGGGAGATGGAGTTGGCCAACTGAAAAATAATAAGAAATAACAAAACATAAGATAAATATAACTAAAACTTAACTTGGAATATAACGTTTAACATAAAAATAAAGGTTCAAAAAAATGGTAAAATAATAATGTTCTAATCGGTTATGATGCCTTCCATGCTGCTGAGATGAGGAGGGGGGGGCTGCTAACTGTTGAAATGGTGGACGTGATGGGATGCTGAGATGATCTGGTGATGGGACGATGTGGTGGATGAGACGATCTGGTGATGGGACGATGTGGTGATGGTTGAACAGGTAGATAAAAGTACGATGGGGTCTTGCTGGCTCCTGGCAGGGTACTGAGAGGCTTAAGCCAGCCTACTTTAGTAAACATTAGAGGATGACTAGGATTAGTGGGGAGGAGACCGTAAACAGTCCCACTACCCTCCCAGTCCAAAATAAACAATATAATAATAAAAAAAGAAAAATGGAAAAAATGTTAAAATTTAAAATTAATGCCGAACCAATATATATTGACCAAAAAAAATGCATATATATATGTATGTATATACGAGGTGTGTTCAAAAAATTAGGGGAATTTTCGGTTTTTGAAAAGAATTTTATTTATTTTCTACATCAATGTTATCCCCTTCAAAATAATCCCCTATAGGTATTATACACTTATGCCAGCTCTTTCAATCCCCGAAACACTAAGTGTTCTGGAAATCTTAGAAGTCTTCTGGAAATCGATCTTTGGGATAGCATTTAGCTCTCTCAGCGATGCGCCTTTAATCTCATCTATGCTTGTGAAACGAAGGCCCTCTTTATTGTTGGGAACAGAAAAAAGTCACATCTGAGCCATGTCTGGCGAATATGGAGACTGGGGCATCATTACAGTGTGGTTTTTGGCCAAAAGTGTTCACCAGAGTGACGAAAGAGCGCTCTGGTTGTAGGTAAAAGTAGGGCTTTTTCTTTTATTTTATTCTCTATAACTATAAAAATATGTATTTTGTAAAAAAAAACACTCACTGCTAAAAAGATGTTATCTTTAGTGAACACTCATGCGTTGTCTTAAAGGGCCCTCACACGGGCAAAAATTTCGCTCAAAATTTTGAGCACAAATATTGAGCTTATTTTTGTACAAAATATTGAATGGTCGTGGACCCCTCACACTACACAAAAATATTGCACAAAATTTGAGTGTCGACTAAACATTCGAAGCACGGCGCATGGCGTTGTACTCAGCCATAGCCGCATACGTTTCTTTGCCCAGGGAAAACGCGGAGGTTGAAAGTAGCGTCGTTGTATTGTGAGCAGTGTTGAAGGAGTCTTTAAATAATAAGAAGAAAAGAGTGTGGCTCAGGAATTATTTGAAGAAGCGACCGACCCATGGTCATCGTAACCTACTTCGCCAACTAAGCTTGCAACCTACACTTTATCAAAATTTCCTCACACTGCGCTCTCATGCTACAAAATATTGACAGGTCCGCAAAAGTTTTCTAAACTTTCAGAAAACTTTTGAACACCCCACAAAATATTGAATACCCCTTTTTTTGCACAATATTTGTCCTCAAACTCTCAATATTTTTGCACAAAACCGACATCTTCAAATTTTTGAGCGAAATTTTTGCCAGTATGAGGGCCCTTTTATTAGCGACTCATCTATAACAAAGCATGTACAATTGTCTAGCTAAGTTCAACATTTATTAAGTACCGCCATTTATTTAAGTCATAACTAAAAATGCATAATGTGTTCCCCCACTTGAATGAGTCATTAAATTATTCACTTGGGAATTTCTAGATTAATGTTTGAACACTTTACTCTATTTGAGCGCCATTGCTTATTCAACGAGTGCTCTTATTCCTCATATGAAGTTCCGCCGGTAATAATGAGCGAGCATTACCATGTCTTTCACATAACTCCTTGAATGAGGGCCAAAGTTGACTTGTAAAGTATTTAACTTAAAGTAGACAAATTTAAATGCTTCATTTCTATGTTAATTTGACGTGTTTAATAGTAGGGGAACCCTCAGTTTGCCGCTTTGATCCAGTCTCGGCCCATCTCTCTTCTGTCAGTGCGAGTTGAGACGACCTGGAAACTGAGTCCCTTCCATTCATCTCCAGGATCATCCTTGAATATTCATGATATAGCTCAGTGGCTGTGGATTTAGTATCCGGATTAGCAATGGCCCATTATGTATTGCCACACGGATTAGTGTATCCATCCTGTTTACGGCCGTTCTACTTAATCGTTCGCAAATGTTTTGTTGATATCCATAATCACGGTGTTTAATACATTATGATCATTTTTGCAATCACTTGCGTCTGTTTAAACGATTGTAACAATGATCGCAACAATCATATCAAGATGTCACATGAGTTAACTTAGATCAGACGAAAATAGCGCCCAAGTATAATTTACAAAATACCGCTTATATCTATTTCACAGGTTGTAAAATAAAATATAATCTGACCTCTCACAGATTTTATTAATTTTTTCTAGCCGGCTTTCGAGGTTGCCCTCATCATCAGGCAGTCTACAAAAAACCCATCATTTAGAAACAAAGAAACAGGTATAAATGCTGTTCGTTAAAATTCATAAAATATTATGGTAATAAAATATTAAATAAATTATATGAATAAAAAGTAAGACAACGAAAATAATTGTTTATATTTGGATTCAGCGACTTCAGTAATGAAAGGTACGTTAAGGTCAGTGTGAAGAGTTTTGTTGGAGACGTAGTAAGGAGCATTGGCTATTGTACGTAGGATTTTGGATTGAAGGGATTGGATGCGATGGAGATTGAAAGCCTTGTCAGAACCCCAGAGTTCAAGTCCGTAAGTCCACATAGGTTTGAGTAGGTACTGCGTTGTATGCAGGGTGTCCCAGATCTTAATGGCCAAACTGTGGGGATCAATTGTACGGTTCGAAAGCAACAACAAATGCCTCTTAGAAATTTTTCAAAAAGGCCTGCCTTCGGAGATATATGACATTTTGTGTTACTCGAACTCTGTCCTCTCTTTCTGTATTAAAACGCAATTAAGTTCAGAAATACTGCGGCTACGGCAAAACTGATTACACTATTAGATACAGCATTAAATTTCCTATCAGAATGCCATATATTCAATTTTCAGAGGATCTAAAAAATGCGACCAATATCAGTGCAACTATTTGAAAATTTCAAAACTTGAAATTTTGGAAAATTGTGCATGTTGTCTGGATTTATTTGAGGGATCCCTACAGCATGTAAAATTTCACAAAAACTTCTTCATTTAATGAACTTTGCATTGGTAATATCAATATTCGAAAATAAAGTAGTGGTTTACTAGAAAATGTTGATTGAATTCTAGAAAACGTGGTTCAAATTGATATGTTTTTCGGGATTGAAGAAATTGATTTACAACTCATTGGAGAATAAAACAAAAACTTCTTTACTAAAGAAATAAAAGATAAATTACAGCTTGAAAAAAGTTATTTTTAATTTTTAAAATCAAGTACATTTTCTGAGAAAAGATGAAAAAAAAAAAGAAATTCATACATTATAATAATGAGTTTATGTTCAGATGAATTGCTCAAATTGTCTGCCATCTTCTCGAATGCAAAGCTGACATCTTCGATGTACTGAATTCACAGCTCTCAGAGTTGAACGGCGATTTTCTTTAACTCTGTCACAGGCATCTAATATCCTCTGGTGCAACTGATCGCGAGTTGCAATTTTAACTGAATAGACGTCCGATTTAAGTGTTCCCCAGAGGAAGAAATCTAATGGTATTAAGTCCGGGCTCCTTGGTGGCCACCTTTCAGGCCCATACCTTCCTATCCATCTATCCTCATAATTTTGCTCCATCCACAGTCTGACAGCATTGCTGCTATGTGCTGGGCAGCCATCCATCTGGAACCATGAGTTCATCCTCAGCGCTAAGGGAACCTCTTCCAGTGCAGTGGGTAGTTCGTGTGGAATGAGCTGTAAAAAGACGTTAGAATCAAACCGGTCTGGAATCACAATCGACGGTAGAAGATATTCTTCTAACATTCCACACCACACGTTCACTTTGAACTGGTGTGGGTTAACATAAGACCATGTGTGTGAATTGTGTAGGTTAAATATTCCTTGCCGCGTAAATGTCGACTCGTCTGACCACAGAAAATTGAAGATGTCAGCTTTGCATTCGAGAAGATGGCAGACAATTTGAGCAATTTATCTGAACATAATACTCATTATTATAATGTATGAATTTTTTTTCATCTTTTCTCAGAAAATGTACTTGATTTTAAAAATTAAAAATAACTTTTTTCAAGCTGTAATTTATCTTTTATTTCTTTAATAAAGAAGTTTTTGTTTTATTCTCCAATGAGTTGTAAATCAATTTCTTCAATCCCGAAAAACATATCAATTTGAACCACGTTTTCTAGAATTCAATCAACATTTCCTAGTTAACCACAACTTTTTTTTTCAAATATTGATATTACCAATGCAAAGTTCATTAAATGAAGAAGTTTTTGTGAAATTTTACATGTTGTAGGGATCCCTCAAATAAATCCAGAAAACATGCACAATTTTCCAAAATTTCAAATTTTGAAATTTTCAAATAGTTGCACTGATATTGGTCGCATTCTTTAGATACTCTGAAATATGAATATATGGCATTCTGATAGGAAATTTAATGCTGTATCGAATAGTGATATCAGTTTTGTCGCAGTATTTCTGAACTTAATTGCGTTTTAATACAGAAAGAGAGGACAGAGTTCGAGTAACACAAAATGTCATATATCTCCGAAGGCAGGCCTTTTTGAAAAATTTGTTGTTGCTTTCGAACCGTACAATTGATCCCCACAGTTTGGCCATTAAGATCTGGGACACCCTATATAAGTCGTTTTGTTTTCAAAGTAGTTTGGATCTTTTGTCTAGTAGTCTTAGTAGAAGCTTATAACGTCTCTTCATTTCTTGTCTTTTCAGTCTCGTGTGAGGATTCCAAGTTAGTCGTTTGTCGAGTATGAGGCCTAGATAGCGTTTCTTTCGCTTCATTCGTTTTTTAAAGGGATGGGATTTTTGTTAAGGTACACTGGAGGGCAGGTATATTTTCGACGAAGGGTGAAGACGATGTGAACTGATTTTGTGTCGTTCACCTTCACTCTCCACTTTTTGTACCAGGACGGAAGGGTTATCAGGTGTTCTTGTAGGTGTCTGAGTGCCGCAATTTTTTTTTGTTTTTAAATTTGGAAATAGGGGTAAGAAAATCATGAAATACCAGAGAAAATATGAAATTTCTGACCGATTACATAACTTTCCCTATACCCATACGGATGGGGAACTAAAAGGATAGAGTAGCCATTTACTGATTCTCAGCTGAAAGAGGAAGAGTAAAACTTGGCTGTATTTTTCTTCATTACACTTAGGTCTGATTTTTTCAATTTTCCCCAATGTGCTCCCCCATTTCAATACAATAGAGTCTTATGTGAGGTCTCGTTGTTTGCCCGATTGAAACAGAATTTGATTTTGAAGGGGGCGCCCGTATCAGTGAGGGAGGGAGGGACTGATTGAGACATGATCAAGAGAGGGTTCTCCTGAAATCTTCCCCAATCCACATCCAAAGGACTTCCTAGCTCGGATTCCATGGATGCTTTGTGCGTCACAACCAAGAAAGGAACCATTGGGTTCATTTAACACAAGGTATGCCATTCTCAAGCCAACTCGCACTGTTCACAACCATATCAACATTGGTAGCTTAAAGAAACATACCAAGGGACGGGGTCTT
Organism: Aradus depressus; assembly: GCA_963662175.1. Taxonomy (NCBI): domain Eukaryota; kingdom Metazoa; phylum Arthropoda; class Insecta; order Hemiptera; family Aradidae; genus Aradus; species Aradus depressus. Next base: position 27,683,947 of record OY759224.1, read on the forward strand.
TGATCAGGATGCCGTAAACAGATTCTTTGGATCATCGTCTTCAGCGATTCTCCCAATTACCCGATGAGCTTCATCAAAGTCAACCGTTAAATAGAATTAATTCCTCAATACCCATAGCATAGGTACAACTCAAAGTCTGAAATCGTTCATTGAGCGAAAGAGTGCTCTGTTCATTACCACTCTCATGTACGAAAAATAAACTATTAAAATTCTAGGTTAGGTTAGGTTAGGTTTTATGACTCATGCCCGGGTTTTAACTACAAGGTCATATAAACAGTCTAAGTTGAGATGTGGAAGTTGACAGTCTAGAGAGAGAAGTGCCTTTAGGGTTAATGTGTCGTGAACCAGTCTGAGTGAGAGATGTAGAGGAGATGTAGGAGTGAAAATTATAACATTGGAAGTACGTAGAAGAGAAGAGGTACTTTTTATTTATAGGTCAGGTTAAGTTTTATGACTCATGACCGGGCTTTAACTATGAGGTCATATCACCTACTACCAGAGCTCTCTTTCGTCACTCTGGTGGACATGAGCCCGACTCTACTGTGGGAGTTCTAAATTTTGCCTATCCTACATTTTTATTCATCTAGGGCAGGGGTCTTTAACGAGTACCTGACATCGTACATGCTCGAGTCCATCGCTTAACGTCCCATCCGAAGGACGGCGTGCTTAAGTTTATTTTACCTCCCAGATAAAATAAACTAAGGGCCTCGGTCGGGATTCGAACCTACGTTCTTCAGCTCAACAGACAAGCACGCATACCACTATCACTGAGCTACCCTCTATTAAATTATATATGCCCAAAGAAGAGTGGCCACGCAGACAGGACTTTTTTTTTCGTATAATGGAATCTAGAGGTCGGAAAACATGAAATTCCCCATGTGTTCAGCTGTTATTTTGGTTGCCCCGGCAACGGAGGCACCCCATTATTATAAATTCATTATCTCCTTATATAGGTAACCCAAAAGTGAGAAATAACTAAAGAAGAGTATTCAAAGTATTTTTGTTTGCTCCTTCATAAACAGACATCTGAGACATGAAATACAACACTTTACAAGCTCTTATAATCCTAAAGTTAACTAAAATTTAATTAATCGCCATGTTGGAGTGGTTTTAATAAATATTGAGAATGACGATTTTTGTTCCTTTTTTTTTTTTTTTTTTGAATCAGAGAAGCTCTTCAAACTTCTAATTTATTCATAAACTTTAAAAGATTTATGGAAGAGAGGATTTGGATATTAAAAATGGATTGTTATCAAGTATTTAAAGTTTTACAACCGGCTTATAATGAAAATTGGATTACTTTTAAAGTATATTGTATAATGTTAGATACTTAAATGTGAGGAGGATGTAGTAGTGAGAAGTGACTTTTACTAATGTGAGGAGGGATGTAGTAGCGAGAAGTGACTTTTACTAATGTGAGGAGGGATGTAGTAGTGAGAAGTGACTTTTACTAATGTGAGGAGGGATGTAGTAGCGAGAAGTGACTTTTACTAATGTGAGGAGGGATGTAGTAGTGAGAAGTGACTTTTACTAATGTGAGGAGGGATGTAGTAGTGAGAAGTGACTTTTACTAATGTGAGGAGGGATGTAGTAGTGAGAAGTGACTTTTACTAATGTGAGGAGGGATGTAGTAGTGAGAAGTGACTTTTACTAATGTGAGGAGGGATGTAGTAGTGAGAAGTGACTTTTACTAATGTGAGGAGGGATGTAGTAGTGAGAAGTGACTTTTACTAATGTGAGGAGGGATGTAGTAGTGAGAAGTGACTTTTACTAATGTGAGGAGGGATGTAGTAGTGAGAAGTGACTTTTACTAATGTGAGGAGGGATGTAGTAGCGAGAAGTGACTTTTACTAATGTGAGGAGGGATGTAGTAGTGAGAAGTGACTTTTACTAATGTGAGGAGGGATGTAGTAGTGAGAAGTGACTTTTACTAATGTGAGGAGGGATGTAGTAGTGAGAAGTGACTTTTACTAATGTGAGGAGGGATGTAGTAGTGAGAAGTGACTTTTACTAATGTGAGGAGGGATGTAGTAGTGAGAAGTGACTTTTACTAATGTGAGGAGGGATGTAGTAGTGAGAAGTGACTTTTACTAATGTGAGGAGGGATGTAGTAGTGAGAAGTGACTTTTACTAATGCGAGAAGGGATGTAGTAGTGAGAAGTGACTTTTACTAATGTGAGGAGGGATGTAGTAGTGAGAAGTGACTTTTACTAATGTGAGGAGGGATGTAGGATGAATACATCTTCTCTCACTCAGATTGGTTCACGACACATTAACCCTAAAAGCACTTCTCTCTCTAGACTGTCAACTTCCACATCTCAACTTAGACTGTGTATATGACCTTGTAGTTAAAGCCCGGGCCTGAGTCATAAAACCTTACCTGACCTATAAATAAAAAGCCCCATTCCTCTTCTACATACTTCAAATGTTATAATTTTCACTCCTATATCTTCTCTCACTCAAATTGGTTCACGACACATTAACCCTAAAAGCACTTCTCTCTCTAGACTGTCTACTTCCACATCTCAACTTAGACTGTTTCATCACTATTTAAAACAAAATGCTACTAATCCATCTTTGTATATTTATTCACTATTTAAGTTACTTCACTCCTAACAGCTGTTTTTATACAAATAATAATAATTGATTTTATAATTTATTATTTATTAATTATTTACGGTGATTCACCGACTACTTTTCACATTTTACAACCTGTAATTATGGTTTCAGACCACTTTGAGCCCTGCACTCTTATGAATTATATTTCCCTCTGTAACGTAACCTTCAACCCTTCAGTTTCAATTACACGTTGTCACAGAGTGGAGATTCTGATATGATTTGGCTTAGTAGAAAGGTCATCAGATATCGGGGCTAATGTTGAAGATCAGCATTTATTAATAGGTAGCCACCCAAAAGTTTACAACATCTCAACCGTTAACCCATAGTTGCGAGTCCTTCCAGAGCTTGGCGTGTCAGATCTACAACTTGTACTTTGCATAATCGCTTGGACAGAATTGGGTCGGTCCAACTTGTTCAGTCAAAATATCATTTTATTTAACCTTAGTTAGTTATTATGACTCATGCCCGGGTTTTAACTACGAGGTCATATCGCCTACTACCAGAGCGCTATTTCGTCACTCTGGTCGACATGAGCCCGACTCTACTATGGGAGACCTAAATTTTGCCGATCCTAAATTTTTATTTCCCTAGAACAGGGGTCTTTAACGAGTACCTGACATCGTACAGGCTCGGGACCATCGCTTAACGTCCCATGAGAAGGACGACGTGCTTAAGTTTATTTTACCTCGCAGGTAAAATAAACTAAGTGCCTCGGTCGGCTTTCGAACCCACGATCTTGAGCTCAAAAGGCAAACACGCATACCACTCAGCTACCGTTAGATTTATGGGATATATATTGAAGGGAATCACCGACAAAATATTTGTCAATATACCGTGAATTGAGGGCGCCGGTAGCTCAGTCATATGCGTTTTTTGTCTTCTGAGCTGAAGATCGTGGGTTCGAAACACGGCCGAGGCCCTTAATTTATTTTATCTGGGAGGTTAAATAAACTTAAGCAAGCCGTCCTTCGGATGGGACGTTAAGCGATGGTCCCGAGCCTGTATGATGTCAGGAACTCGTTGAAGACCCCTGCCCTAGATGAATAAAAATTTAGGGTAGGCAAAATTTAGGACTCCCACAGTAGAGTCGGGCTCATGTCCACCAGAGTGACGAAAGAGCGCTCTGGTAGTAGGCGATATGACCTCGTAGTTAAAGCCCGGGTATTAGTCATGAAAGCTAACCTAACCTATACCGCGAATTAATCAACTAAGATTTGGTTGAACATCTGGTGTCTTACGGACCTGGCTTTACCTACGGTGCGTCATTATTTCGCAAACGATAACGGGTTGAACCGCAAGTTTTGCTCTCCGCAGGGTGACTCCCCGTCGCTCCAGAGAGACAGTACACAACCAACCACAGATGAGAACACACGTGCGCTAAGTTGCCGTTCATTATTCATATTTCATTTTCAATCAAAACTTTTATTTTCAAAACTTATATTTAAAAGTTTTTTTTTAACTGTTATTTTTCAAACTTACATACATCTTCAGTCAATACAATCCATTATACTACGCCACATTGCCGATGCACCATTTTACGTTCCAACCTCACATTACATAATGACATCAACATCCCATTTGTACCTTCTGTTATCAGGACACGATATCAACATTTCATGACAAACTCCATCATCACCCCATTCCACTGATGCCGATGTAGTGAATGTATCATGTATGTAAAAAAATATATAATTTTTTAGTTTATTTCTCATTATTGTTATTATTATTAATTTATATTTATTTTTTATTCATTTATATTTTTTTTATTCATTTATATTTTTTTTATTAATTTATATTTAATTAATATATATTTTTTTATTTTATTTTATATATATTTGTTGTTGTTACATTCTTTTCTTTTTCTTTTGTACATTTCGCACATTGAGACCTGATGAAGGGACATAAGGACATCTCGAAACATCGTTGTGATAAAGACACTTCCGAAAGAGGTTTAAAAAATAGGTATCTTAATTTTTATTAAATTTAAAAATGTATATACTTATATACCTATATATATATATAGTATATACCTATATACCATGTATTGTTTTAACGAAAATAAAATTATTATTATTATTATAGAATGAAATTTCATATTTTAAGTCAAAATTCAATGTGGAGATAAACCTGTGGAAAGAGGGAGGGATGTCACCGACTTTTTATTTTTGGAACCTAAAGTGTAAGGTTTAAATATATTTGTTAATGATTATTAATTAATAAAATAATTAAATGAATTGAACTAATAATGAAATTATTTTTCCCTAAATATTTTAAATAACTCTGGGAAAAATGTTCAAACTACTTTACTAGTACCAATTAAAAAATATCAAAATATCCTCGGACTTGATTATTGTAAATTAGAAATATTTATTAGATCCCGAAATCGGTACTCACCACAAGGCGCTCATCCGTAGGGGCCATAATTCGAGATTTGCTTTTAAAGAGATATAAGGGAAATAAGAAAGAAATTAAAACATGTTAAGAAAATTTACAAATTTAATCATAAAAAAAATGTTAGTGGCCATCTTGAAAAAATATATATCCTACTTACGTGATGTCACGCTAGAATTTCTTACAACTTAAATATTCTTCAATAATAAAAAAAAATTAATCAGAAACCGTTCTCCACCACCTCGACCCTTTTCACGGTCACTTCACATAAAAATTTCACTGTTTAATAATAATAATAATAATAATAATAATAATAATTTATTTCCGTTAAACCAATACCTGGTAATAGGATACGTCAAATGAATTTATACATTAAGATAGCTTATAAATTAGATTTATAACTACTTGAGTCTAACACATCTATGATTAGAAGTAACAAAAAAAAAAACATTAAAAAAAGTAAAATGAAATTAATAAAAACAAATAAATACTTAAAAATAATATTAAAAAAAAAAAATAATAATATTACAAGATACGTTCATAATAATATTACAAGATACGTTCATAATAATATTACAAGATACGTTCATAATAATATTACAAGATACGTTCATAATAAGTAGACATTTTTCAATTTAATAAAAATATAATATTTAATATTAATAGTTTGCTAACTTTCACATCACTAGATTCAACAAAAATTAGACATGTCCATCATGGTTTTGGCCTGGATGAAGGCAGACCAGAGACTAAAATTTCTCTTCTGGGAGTTCCGCTTTTCGAGTGTCCATTGTCTTTTCTTCCTTGATTTTTTGTTAATCTTGAAATTTTTTAGACGTTTTCTTTCTTCAGTTTTAAGTTTATTTTTGATGTCAAAACGTTATCACCAAATAGGTAGGCCTTCTAGGTTATGCGTTATTTTTTGATGGATTCCTTTTCTAAATTTGGTTCTTGTTTTTACTTTTAATTTGTAAATTCTATTTTCTTTTTTTATGGTGCTTAAACTCTTCTTGATGTGTTTTGGGTTCCTTCTTTACTATAAATTAAGTCCATAATAAAATAAAATGTTGCGTGGTATGGTTGCCATGGGAACACTTTGTTTATATTACAAGAGGTTGGAAAACATGAAATTCCATTGAAAACTCCACTTCAAATTTTTGCCCAGTTATATAACTTCCCCTATACTCGGTATAGCTGAGGAAATAAAGTGCAATATTCAGTGAGAAGTGAATCATGAAAATGTGTTGTTAAAGCCTTGATAAATAGGACCTTCGTAAAATAAGATAGTGAGTGTCTGGGGAGTTGACTATCCCCTGGAGACGTGAAGCTTATTGTAAATAGATAGGAACTGAGGGGGGGCGGGTACCAGGGGGAAGGTCTTCGCTCCCCACATTCTAATGGAGGGAATAAATCCCGCAGAGACAGCTCATATCAAGACCTGGGCTTACATAGACTTATAGTAACACATCAACGTTTAATATGAAGATGGCTGATGTAGTGAGAAGTGATTATTTCACAGGTTGTCAAATAACATGTAAAACTTCTAAGTTGAGGAACGCGGACATAATATGTCATAATATATTTATTTATTACAATTACATAATATATTTATTTATTACAAGTTATTACTTTAATATTATTGTGGAAACTTGTAATAAATAAATGAGATGTAGTCTGACTGATTTTTATTAATACAGTAGAACCTCTTTAAGTTGAACCTCGATAAGTCGAAAACCTCCAAAACTCGAAAAAAAGTTTTGTTTCTTTCCCTTCAAGCCCCAAAACCTCCATTACTCGAAATCTCAACCCTCTATTAGTCGAAATAATCAGTGAGTCCCTACAAGCCATTTTGGTACATATTTTCCCTCTATAGCTCGAAAAAATAAATTTGACCTCTGTATCTCGAACATAGCAATGTTTTATTTTACAACCCGATTATTTGAAACTTATTACCTCTATAGACCTAAGCTGAGATGGGCAGATGGTGTAGCAGAAGATGCCCGAAACATGTTCCGCACCAGGAACTGGATGGCAGCCGCACAGGATCGGGACAATTGGCGGCTGTTGGTGGAGGAGGCCAGGACCCGTCGCCGGGTTGTAGCGCCACGATAGATAGATATTACCTCTATAGCTCAAAGAAAAATAGTTACCGACTTTAAGAATTTGCCGAAAATGTACACATGTTTCTTAGAAAACAATTTAGGAGTATACAATAAATAGGATTACCAATTATCTAAAACAAAAAGAAATACTGACTTTTTTTAATACCTACATATACTTATTTTAAGGATGTTTTGAAATAATATTGATTTATAATAAATATAAATATGTTTGTTACCTCTGCAACTTGAATTTTTATTTATTTCACCTCTCTAACTCAAAATTAGTTAGAATGAATATTAACCTCTACAAGTCGAATCAAAATCCAACCTAAGTCGAAATCCTCTATAAGTCGAAAACTCTATAACTCGAATTTTTTGGATGTTCGACTAGGTTCTACTGTTATAGCTGGCTTTCGAGGGTGTCCTCATCATCAGGCAGTCAACAAAAGAAACCATCCGAAATTCGATATTCGAGTTTTCAACGGGATTTCATATTTTCCGACCTCTAAATTCCAAATATTAAAAACTAAATTCTGTTTGTGTGTGAGTGTATCTGTGAACACGATAACTCCCGATAGAATGAACGTATCAACAACAAATTTTATACATGAATCCAGAACTTTCTGAAGACAACATCTATTATTTTTCAGCCAAATTGACCAAAGGAAAGGTGGAGATTAGGGGAAAGGCTTAACAGAAAAGCTCTAATAACTGCCGATAACATGAATGTATCGACACAAAATGTTTTATGTGTGACCAAAAAACCCCATAAGGACAACAACACCTACCGATTTTCCGACTAATCCTACGGTTACTATGGATGCTAGTTCTGACGAATTCGTCCGAACAAACAAACGCCTGTTTTCCAATGAGAGCGTCGAACATGTCAGAACATGCACGACGTCGTCAGAACCAGTTGAGCGTTTTTTCGTGCGACCTGCGTCTATTTTGGGTGTTTTGGTGCGTTGAATTTTGATTGATTAGGTTATTTCACCATGGATAACGATAAATTGATAAGTCTTGTGTACGGAAACAGGTGTTTGTGGGATTTGAGAGACAAAAATCATCATAACAGAGATATTTCTCGGCATAAGTGGGATAAAGTTGCTACAGAACTCAACACTAGCAGTAAGTACACTTTTTTATTTTGATGTGGGCTTTACATTAATTACATAAGCAATTAGAATCAATGTTTACATTTAATTCATCAAGCACATGACTTGTAGAGCTATAGAAAACGAGCACAGTGTAACCGCCTTGTTCTGTCTAGGATTTCGGACGTACTCGTCCGAACATATTATCGTCCGAATTCGAATGCACAGTAACCGTAGCCTAATCGGGAAAGGGGGGGGGGGGGGGGATTAGGGGATAGGCATAACTCAAAATCTCTAATAACTGACGTTGTAACCCCATGAGGACATAACTCAATTTCAGCCTTATTGACTAAAAGGAAGGACCAATTCTGAGACTAATACCTGCCGATGTAATGTATATATCGACACAGTATGAAGATTTAGGAGCTCTTATGTAAGTCAACTGTTGAATATTAGCAAAAACGTTCGACCGATTTTGAAGGAAAGCGAAAACTTAATTAATTCGTTCTGGGGAAGTACATTGCAGATGATTCATCAACGACTTTTATTTTGAAATGGTGGCCCACCCCTATCAAAAATATATAGTAGAACCTCTATAAGTCGAACATCAAGGGAGACGCCAAAAACTTCGAGTTATAGAGTTTTCGACTTATGGAGGATTTCGAGTTAGGCGGATTTTGATTCGACTTGTAGAGATTAAGATTCATTCTAACTGATTTTGAGTTAGAGAGGTGAAATAAATAAAAATTCAAGTTACAGAGATAACGAACATATTTATATTTATTATAAATCAACATTATTTCAAAACATCCTTAAAATAAAAAATACGTAGTATATGTAGGTATTAAAAGAAGTCAGTAATTTTTTTTTGCTTTAGATAATTGGTAATCCTATTTATTGTATACTCTTAAATTGTTTTCTAAGAAACAATGGTGGTACATTGTCGGCAAATTCTTAAAGTCGGTAATTTATTTTTCTTCGAGCTATAGAGGTAATATGTTTCAAATAATCGAGTTGTAAAGGTTGTAAAATAAAACATTGCTATGTTCGAGATACAGCGGTCCAATTTATTTTTTCGAGTTATAGAGGGAAAATATGTAGTTACCAAAATGGCTTGTAGGGACTCAGAGATTTCGAGTAATGGAGGTTTTGGGGCTTAAAGGGAAAGGAACAAAACTTTTTTTCGAGTTTTGGAGGTTTTCGACTTATCGAGGTTCGACTTAAAGAGGTTCTACTGTATATTTTTTATGTGGACAGTAGCTTTTAGCTAGATATTCATATAAAATAATACCACACATTATCCAAAAAAAAAACGATTCGTACATATTTAATGAAGACAGTATACGACTCGAGAAATACGAAACACTACTCGGATAAAAGACAGTACTCGTATTCTAGAAAGTGACTTTATCCGTACTTACTTTCTAAAGAATATGACCTCTGCGGCATGTCAGGTAATTTCTTTTTCTACTTGCTTCTTTATATATCCACTTCGTTTATATAGTCTGAACCCAGAGTAAAATATTAAAGATTCATACAGAAGATGAAAGCAAATGTGAGATCCTGAAGGTAGAGATAGAAAATGGCAGCTGGAGCTAAATCAAAATGTGATGCCTTATTTTTCATTTCTAGTTTTCCTACTGACTATCATCACTGCAGTTTCATGTTTTCGTATCTCCTCATTATATATCGAAATAAAATTAGTGACCGACCGAATATTCAGTTTTGGCCAAAAAATCTAGTTTCGGTCAAAAATCAAACGAAATTTTGGCCACGCCGAAACTCAGTTTTCGTGACTTGTCATGCGTCGTTCGACTAACTTTGGATGGCTTCAGCGTACGTGGTGAAAATGTAGATAAACTGCTTTTCTTAGCGTATAACATAAGACTTTTCAACTACGAATACTAAAATTAATTAATTTTAGTTATTAATTAAAAAAAACGAAATATTTTATTATTAGATTACTAATTAGTAATCTAATAATAAAATATTTCGTTTTTTTTCTTTTGATTTTATAACTTTTTTTTTTTTAATTAAGTAATTACTTGATAGTCTTACAAATTATTGTAATCGTTGTTAAGACTGGTAATTAGGTAATTCTTTAATCTTAAGAATATTGTGAACACAATTAAAATAGGTACTTACTTAATTAAGGAGTCTGTACTTTATATCTAATCAAGTGTTGATTTCTGACAAAGTTTACTTACAAGGCAGGTCTTTGATTTAACATGTTTACTATTTTTGTTATGTTAAATTGTTAATGTAACATAAATAAATAACTATTTTTGTTACATACTTCAATTATTGTTTTTTATTTAATTTAACACGAGTTAAATGTCTGCAGGTAGGTGTATGTGTAAAAAATACACTACATTTCAGAATTCAATAGACATTTTAACATGTCTAAATAAGTTTCGGTTTCGGTCAAAACTGAGACCGAGGCCGAAGATTCAGTTTCGGTTTCAGCTAAAAATCATGTTTCGGTCGGTCACTAAATAAAATTTTATATATGTATCCAGAACTTTATATGGACGACACATATCAATTTTCAGCATTTATTAAGAGAAGAGGGGATCAGAAAAGAAGGTTTGTAATCAAAAACTTCAATAACTAATGTTTTTTTAAAAGTAATAACCACCCTTACGGGAGTTAATTTTCTTTGAGCTGTTAGAGGGGGGGGGGGGGGGTAGTATAGGGGAAGTTATGTAATCGATCAGAAATTCGATCCAGACTTTTCAATCGAATTTTATGTTTTCCAACCTCTTGAATACACTTTAAAAAAAAATTTCTGTGAACCTCCAGAACCCGTTAAGTATATACATTATTAATGAGTTGATATTTGCTAGATTTGAGTAAAGGATATGACATTAAGACTAATTGTGACTAAACTAACTAATAACATTTAAATTATTTACAGCAAAACAAACTTGAATATACCTAAACTAAAAAGGTAACAAAAAAGTTAAAATTAAAAAAAAATAATTATAAATAAATTTTAAAAAAATATATTAAAAATAAATAATAAATATACAAACATAACAATATCATGTATACATATGTAAAAAAAACAACATTAAAATACTGAGTGCATGTAGTCGAGAAACAAACAGGTTTGGTAATGACCAAGAAGTGGAACACCTTAAAAAATCAAACAAACAAACGAACAAACTGAAATATTAGATCTAAACAAAAAACAATTATAAAATAAATACAATCACATGTCATCAGTAAATATTTGAAAACAACAAAAACAAATAATGTGATATCTAAACAAAGACAACATCCTGAGCGAGGAGAAGTTCTAAAATAGAATAGAATTTAAGTTTAAGTTTTAAATAATATATTTTATTTACTTAAAAACTTTTACTCGCTCAGGATGTTGTCTTTGTTTAGATATAATATTTCAGGAGGACGCCGGTAGCTCAGTCGTATGCGTGCTTGTCTTCTGAGCTCAAGGTCGTGAGTTCGTAACCCTAGTTTATTTTATCTGGGAGGTAAAATAAACTTAAGCATGCCGTCCTTCGGATGGGACTGTACGATGTTAGGTACTCGTTAAAGACCCCTACCGTAGGTGAATAAAAAATTTAGGGTAGGCAAAATTTAGGACTCATTTTGGCTAAGAAAGATACAATATCCTGTGCCATTATCCAGTTGGATTGAATGTATCCATTTGTGATAAGACTGGGTCTGGTGGAAGGAGCGGTATATCTGCAGAGGTTTTAAGAGACAAGGAGATAATCCTGACCTTATAGGAGCCGAGAGCCGTCCTGAATCACAATTGACCTGTTTAATGAGATCCGGGGCCTCAAGCCACCTCGGGGAATTTCAACAAGAGTCCTGCCTACTTCAACATTCCTTAATTTATATTCTACGCCAATATTTGTCATTTCATCAATTATTATTTATTCTTGAAATCATTTCGAAAAGACTATAGAAAAAGACAAAAATTAAGAGACAACTGGGGTAACCAAAATTTTTTGCAATTCTTCATTTTAAAACAGACTCTAATAACTTAAAATACGTTAAATTTTAAATTCAATTGTTTTAAGAAAATTTTTCACAACTAAAAATACAATATAACAAATAATAAATATGAAATAATTATAAAAATAAAACATGATGTGACCATAACCAGATTTGGTCATGGCTGCCCTTTTGAATGTGACTTTAAAAAGAATCAGGACGTGAATGATATAAATGGTCAAATGAATTTAGAAATAAGTGTAAAATGGAAATGGGTAAACGAATTTAGGTAAATAAATCCGGTCGGAGTTGAGATGTGTAAGTGGACAGTCTAGAGAGAGAAGTGTTTTTAGGTTTAAGGTGTAGTGAACCAGTCTGAATGAGAGAAGATGTAGAGGAGGTAAATTGTAACATTGGAAGTATCTTTTTATTTATATATATATGCCCAAAATATACAAGAATGATAAATAATGGCCAATAATAAAACAGAAAAAAGACTGATAAAGTTTTAAGTAATTACTTTGTTAGATTTATTTTGTATAATTTCATTTTTTTATAACCAATCTTAGTTATGTAATTAATAATGTAGGTTTAGGTAAATAACCCCAATCTTTATTCTCTTATTCTATGCTATTCATTTTCCCTGTGAACCCAGTAAGATAATTTATACCTTTAGATTAGATTGCACATTTTTGCAAATTTAGAAAAACAAGATAGCATCTCTTTAGTAAATTTAGAAGAAATCCAAATGAAAAATTTGTTAATTAAAATTTTTTTAAATATGTGCACTTTCTTAAAAATTGCACGTCTTGAACTTTCGTTATTTTTTAGGGCCCTTTTCAGAAACTACTGTAGAAATCAAAAGTTAGTAGAAGACCAGCTATAATTTGTACAGGAAATGTGGTAATTTTATTTAATTTTATTATTTATTATTAATTATATTTTAATTTTATATTTATTTAACATTTACAATATATTTTATTTATAATTTAGGTATATTTACCTATAATTTCATATATAAACAAATTTTGAAGAACAATAAATTTGATGTTTACACATGAATTCTCGCGAGCACCGCGTCATTCACACATTTGCTTCTTTTTTTTTTAAAGCAAAAAATGAGAAAACTCAGAATGTAAAATGTGCACATGCCCGGTCTCCTCTACGTCTATTTTTTCTTCTCAATTAATCTTCATTTTGAATGTAATATATTAAATATCGAATCAAATATATGGTTGAGGGAGTCAAGGATGTCAAATATGAGTCTAGGGTGATTGACAGATATCAATAGCGACATCGGATTTGACTCAGTGCAGAAATGAGAACCTTGTCCAGTGACAGACGGATGATGTGAAGGGTGTCATACCGAACGTTTCCTGAATCTCTGCTACAAACCCTCAGATTTACAGTTAAATCCCCCCCCAAGTGAGGGGTGATGTCCCTGACTGTCCCTGATATCCTCTGAACTCACCCCATTTCCACTTGGTTGGAGACTCCACATCGGATTTACTTCTATCGTACCTGTCAGGATGTTGACGACTTTAAATCCCCACCAACATCGATCCACCCCCAATTTTGGATATCGTCACTGCCTCACACAAGTTTTCATATCCGATCACACGCCTCCTCTTATGATTCTCAATTTAAAACTTGTTCTCCCTCGGGTTATTTATTTATTTTTTTACTTCCCCATCGTAGGGGATGTTACGTAATCATTCAGAAACTCAATGTTCAGTTTTCACCGACAATTCATGTTCTGACTCTCTCTTATGCCAAAAATTAAAAAAAAAAGTCCGTGTGTTTCTGAACACTAACTCTTCTTTCTCGAGGACATCCAGGAACCTTTTTCATCTGCAGTCTCGGGTTGTTCTCCGCAATCGAATGCCTTTATGCTCCTTGATTTGTCGCCTGACTTCTTCCAGTTTGCTCCACGTACCGGGACTAGGAAGGTACCCGCATAAGGTCGCGTAAACCCCGGTCCTGTCCCAATCCTCGACGCTGTCCTAAGGGTTGGATGTATGCGAACCAAGGTAGTTGGCTTCTGCTGCTCCTGATCCCTTCTTACTTCATGGTGTTGGTGATTTCCACCCTCTCGAGAACCATCCATGATTCTACCCTTCTTGCATCTATGGAAATAGCCTCGTATTGATCTCCACAAATTCCTCGCTCCTTCCAGTTCGCCCCACTTACCTGGTTGACTATTGAGCAGGTACCACCGAAGATCGCGTCAACCCCGGACTTCTCACAATGCTTCCTGTCCTTAAGTCTGGATGTACACGAATCCAGGATAGAGTAGCTTTTGAAGCTCCGGATCTCCTTCTTCAGGATGTTGCTGACCTTGATGGAAGCTTCCCCGATCTAAGTGAGGATAGTCCACTTCATTGGTGTCTCTTTACAGATACCTCTCAGCATGGTATATGCCGTTACAGATATAGAATGTCCCTCTTGAGCAGTGCCGGATCTAGGCTTTGGTCTTAAAAATATAATGAAAAACATATTTTTCAAATTTTCATAAAATAATTGTAAAAATCAACTTGGAAATTGTATGTTTATCAAATCAATAGACTCATTTGATATTGATACTTTATATATCAAACTTTTATGTATCGAGTCTGAAGTTCAGACTCTGAACTAACTCACACTTTTATGTATCGAGTCTGAAGTTCAGACTCTGAACTAACTCACACTTTTATGTATCGAGTCTGAAGTTCAGACTCTGAACTAACTGAAATTATGAGTTATGATAATATTATCGATGAATTTGCTAATAAGGAATCACGCCGGAAGCTATTGTGAATTGACCTTTTTAAAACGTTGTTTTTCTTTTTTTAATTTACAAGTTTTTACCTCTTTTGAAATTTATATTTTAAGTATATAAGTCAATCTAAACAATTGTTTGCATTCACTTCAATTTTCCTTTTGGAAAACTTCACAACAATTTATTTTTTAATTGTGTTATTGATTTATTAATAATAGTTTTATAAATAGCTGTATTCTGTGCAAAAAAAATATTGGATTTGTAATATTTGCAGCTTCAATCATCACATCAATTCTAGTTTCTGTGTTCATCTTCATTGTTCTGATTTGACGTAGTGTTCTCGCTGATATTTAAATTTGTTGATTATTAAAATTACATATTTTTTTTTTTATTTTAAAATGGTCTCGAACACAGACATGGGATTTCTCGCATTAACTCTAGCCCTCTGCACTCGGAAGAAAGAAAAGAGAAAGAGACGTTGGTCCAAAGAATGGTATAAACTGAGAAGTCGTTTTACCTACGAAAATTTATTACGTATCCTTCGAGAGACTGGACCCGTGGATTACAAAAATTTTCTCAGATATTAACAGCAATACAAAGTCTCTTTCCTCGAACGAAACCACTTGCTGTCTGGCGAACAACTGACGGAACGATTGTCAATTTGCTAGTTTCACTATCAATCGCTGCCATCAATTGCTCTTATCAATGACCTTCAATCAAAATGTCTATCAGTCGCCGTCATTTAATTGACTATCGCATCAATTGCCTTCTAGACGATCAATTAGTCCCATCGCAATTGCAATTGTCAATTTTATTGATCGTCTCGGGGGCACTTAACAGATGGTTCCTCTGTCAATGTTGCTGTTTTAAAATCTGCAAATGTACGGTGCGACTTCCTAATCTTGGTAGACACTGTAATTGTTGGCTTGAAAGCACCCTCCTAGCTGTCTCTCATTTCATGGTCCATCTCTCTCCGACAGAAGCCACCATCCCCTTGAGACGACCGACAGTCATTCTATCCACCACCCCTCCTCTTCTCTATATAAATTATCTATCGTTAGACTGTGAATGGCTAGCGGAAAATGAGACAAGACTCCGCGACCTTCAGTCCTCTCTGACTTCTGCGTCTGACAACAATCAGACTACCCTTTGACAACGTTCAGTGGATGAGACTTCTTCAACAACCTTTGCTAAGAAGGTCACATTTTCTGATCAGATCATTATCTTGAACCAATTCTAAGGGATTATAATCATTTTAGCACGCCCCCTTATCACCATGGGCAATTCCTAAGGGCAAGGAACCACAGTAATGACATTGGGCACAAATGTTTATTGTAAGTTAACGTTAAGATAGCTGATGGTTCCCCCCCATCCACGAAATTTTGAATTATAATTTTTACTTTCTTGTTGTATAGACCGGTAATGGTATCCGAAATAAGAGTTCCAAATAACTGGCGGTTCTGGAGGACCACTCCAAAATATTGGAGACTAGATAAAGGGGTAGATAATAAGATTGATTAAATTGAAAATGATAGAAAATATTTAATGAACAAAAGAAAACCTCGTAAAAAGCAGTTGGCCAACTGAAAATATAACAAAACATAGATTAAATTAATATAAAATTGAACTTAATACAGTAGAATCCCGATAATTCATATGGTCTAGGGACTGACGGTTTGGTACGAATTATGGGGATTACCAATTATCGGGAGTACAAAATAAAAAAAAATTAAAAAAACGTATTAATGTAAATATGTATGTATTAAGAGGTATGTACAATGTGGTAAGAATAAAAACTATGCAATAAACACTGTTTTATACTAAACTATACAATAAACAATATGTACATATGTTCTAGATTAAATAAACACCAATCAAACATTTGATCGAAAAAATGTTAGACAAGATCAATAAAATTGCTAAAACTCTCCCCCTCTCCTCTCCTCTCCTCATTTCCTTTGAGTGAAAAGAGTACGAATTACATGAAATAATATGAGATTTCATAGAAAACTTGTCTCTCTCACTCGCTCTCCCCTTTGGTTCTGTAGGAATCAAGTGATTTCCTAGAAAACATTTATCTCGCACTCATTCTGCTCTCTCGTCTCTCACTGTCCTCTCACCCCTTCTTGAAAACAGTACGAATTAACGAGGTTTTTAAGCTGGAGATACGAATTATAAGACGTTTTAAGTGACTTCGAGCATAAAAATAATACGAATTACCGAGGGGTCCGAAATGCATTGTTTTTATACCACTTATCGGGATTTTCTCTGGGGACCGGCAAAGTCGTACCAATTAGCCGGAAATACGAATAATCGGGATACTAAATATCGGGATTCCACTGTCAGGGATGAAAAATATAACGCTTAAAATAGAAAATAAAAGTTCATAAAGTAGGTAAAATCATAAAGTTCTTATGGGATACCATAAGATGGGGAGGGGGGGGGGGCTGCTAGATGGTCAGATGATGGATGTGATGGGACTGCACCGTCTGGTGATGGGACGATCTGGTCGATAGATATAAGTACGATACGGTCAAGGTGGCTCCTGGCAGGGTACTGAAGGCTTAGGTACAGCCTACTTTGGTAAATATTGTGAGCGAGTAGGATTAGTGGTTAGCAGCTCCGACTGCCATCAAAAATAAACAATATAATAACACAATACTAAATGGAAGAAATGTTGAAAATTCAAATTATGCCGAAACACTTATATAGTATTACCTTTATTATAATCTTGCGAAAATCCGAGATCGAGGTTTCAAATGATTTTCACATTTCAAGATCCTCTGAATATGTTTTGATCATTTTCGCCATGAGGCCTGTCAGTGCTTGTATATGTGATAGAAAAGTTATGAGCTCTCTACCGCAATATCAATTTTAGCTATGAACCTGAAATTTGGAATGAAGGAGTCATATGTTCTAACTTAGGTCTAATTAGTTTTTGGCCGAAATCGAACGAAAATTGAGACCACTTTCCCCCGGGACCTAACTACATTTTACAAGATACAGCTCATGTTTATGACCTAATTAAAAATCTTTTCATGTAATATTTGTAGAGAATAATAAAATACATAATTTATATGAAATAATATTTTTTATAGGTCGTCTGGTTTGCGAGATACATGCCGAAAACCATCTTGAAATGTAGTTTTGAAACAATTTTTTAGGCGTTTCCTTGATTTACCCAGAAACAATTATTTAAATAATAGAATTACCACATTTCCTCTAGAAATTATAGCTGGTCTTCTACTAAATTTTGATTTCTACAGTAATTTTCGAAAAGGCCCCTAAAAAAATATCGAAAATTGAATACACGCAATTTTGAAGAAAGTGCACGTATTTAAAAAAAATTTAATTAAACTTTTCATTTGAATTTCTTCTAAATTGACTAAAGATATGCCATATTGTTTTCCTAAATTTTGCAAAAATGTTCAATCTAATCCAAAGATATAAATCATCTTACTGGGTTAATAGGGAAAATGAATAGCATAGAATAAGAGAACAAATATTTGTAAAACTACATTTTAAATAAAATCAGAATATCAATATCATGAAAAATTAAATTACTTACAATCAAAAAAAAGTTTACAAACTAATTTCTTAAAACGGTATCAAATGTTATTTTGGGCATATATATGTACATATCAATAAATAAAAGTACCTTTGCGCACTGCTCTTTTCACTCCTATACGGTTCACCACACCTTAAAAACACTTCTCTAGACTGGTAGACTGTCCACCTCCACAACCCAACTTAGACTGGTCCACTTTATTAAAAACAGCTGATCACCGGCTTTTGTTGTCCACTCATTGGTTGGTTTTAAAATACTTAGCGACTTCATATATTTATTTATTTATTCAAGTTACTTCGTTTCTAACAGCTGTTTTTTTTCTATACCAATAAACATAATTAACCCTATAATATATTATTATACATCACAATACATTACTTTCAAATACCCTGTAATGCTAGTATGAAGAGGGGGGAGAGTGTTCTGTATAAAAGTGGTTGGTATAAGAAACTTGTGTAATGGCCACATATACTAACGACATCCGACTTGCCAACTTTTCTGAGACAGCATAACGAGTACAAGACATCTTCCTTTTTTTCTTTTTTCTAAGCCGACGAAACAATGACAACATCCCCATATCAGCAATTTCAACAACTTTAGAAAAGTGCCTCCTTGTTGAATAATACATCAGCCCTAAGTGAACTCAACTACCCAACACTAAAAAAAAAAAAAAAAAAAAAAAAAACCTACCCCTTCCTCTTCATTTTCCTTGAAGCAATATTCCCGAACCCTTTATAAAACTTTTTAACTTTTGATGTCATTTTTAATATAAAAAAAAAGTTTTTCGTTTACACAATATATTTAGAACAGACCACGACGACTCCACATACATCGCCCCAAATTTACTGGGTAATTTTTTTTTTTTTTGATAAAATATTGCCTATAAATAACGAGTGAGTCACTGGAAAAACCATTTGTGCTAAACATCACTATTTGACTTAAATTTAACTTAAAATTAGAGTTGAGCCCCCATCTGATAGAGGGCGCCTCAGTGGCATGCGTGCTTATCTTCTGAGCTCAAGATCGTGGGTTCGTAACCCGTCCGGGGCCCTTAGTTTATTTTATCTGGGAGGTAAAATAAACTAAAGCATGCCGTCCTTCGGATGGGACGTTAAGCGATGGTCCCGAGCCTGTACGATGTCAGGTACTTGTTAAAGACCCCTGCCCTAGTTGAATAAAAAATTTAGTGTAGGCAAAATTTAGGACTCCCATAGTAGAGTCGGGCTCATGTCCATCAGAGTGATGAAAGAGCGCTCTGGTAGTAGGCGATATGATCTCGTAGTTAAAGCCCGGGACATGAGTCATAATAACTAACTAACTATATAGATAAAAGTAGGGAAAGTAAGGATGTTGTGAGATTTCTCAAAGAAGTAAAAGACGTCTCCACACTTTTCTTTCTATGAGATGTGCCACTGATGATGAGGCAATTGCTTGAAAACAGGTTCTGGTTGGAAATAAAACAGTAGGAAAAAGTATTTTATTTCATTGGGCAATACTAAGTGTGGGCATTATTGTTTAAAGCTGGGAAAAACAGCGTTATACACAATATGGCTGTGAATGTGTGTTGGTCTGCTTGGTTATCATACACAGTATGTCTGTGAATGTGTGTTGGTCTGCTTTGTTATCATACACAGTATGGCTGTGAATATGTGTTGGTCTGCTTGATTATCGTACACAGTATGGCTGTGAATCTGTACTGGCCTGCTTGGTTATCGTTCAAAGTTGACAGATGTCCGAATACTGTGTAAGGGTTGTAAATAAACTTGTTATTTAACCACAGGAGCGAATGATATCCCCCGAAGCGGATACGAAACTCAATTAGAGGGTTGAGGGTTGAAGCCGGGGGCAGTTCACCAGAGAAGAGGCTTAAATAAGCCTCCCACTTCCCATTTATTTGGATTATTAGCCCAAAACATGCAAATTTAAAGTAAGGGCTGTCTGTCACTCTGTACATAAATGTAGTCACAACATACATAAGTTTACCTCTGGAAGGAAGTTTAAATATAAGCCAGAGGCTACGCGTAACCGAAACTGAAAGTTATTTTTTAACCTCCTAAAAAAAAGGCGCCGAATCACCTGAAGTGTACTTCCCCAGGACGAATTAATCAATTAACTTTCCACACTAATATTCAATAATTAATTTCCAGTTATTAGGGCTTTCGAATTGAGCCCCTTTCACTAAACCCCCCCTTCCCTTTAGGAGATGTCGCTAAAATTTGGAAGGTTAGGTCCTCATTTTGTTTTGACTTCAAGTGTAAAATTTCATGTTGATACATTCTTTACATCTGCAGTTGAACCCTGAGGGCGCCGGTAGCTCAGTGGTATGCATGCTTGCCTTTGGAGCTCAAGATCGTGGACTTGAAACCCGGCCGAGGCCCTTAATTTATTTTATCCGGGAGGTAAAATAAACTTAAGCACGCCGTCCTTCGGATGGGACGTTAAGCGATTGTCCCGAGCCTGTACGGTGTCAGGTACTCGTTAAAGACCCCTGCCCTAGGTGAATAAAAATTTAAGGTAGGCAAAAATCAAGACTCCCACAGTAGTCGGGCTCATGTCCACCAGAGTGACGAAAGAGCGCTCTGGTAGTAGGCGATATGACCTCGTAGTTAAAGCCAGGGCATGAGTCATAATAACTAAGTTGAACCCCCACTCTTCCCTTCTGCCAATTCCGCTGAAAATAAGTGTCGTCCTTATAGGTTTCTGCATTTACATGTAAAATTTCATGTTAATACATTCATTGCATTGACAGTTATTAGAGATTTTAAGTTAAACCTCTCCTTTAATTCTCCTAATCCTTGTGCCGATTTGACTGAAAATTAATAGGTGTTGTCCTTAAAGGATTCTAAAGATATAACTTCCCCTATACGTCGTAGAACTGGGGGAGTAAAATAGTTTTAATCTAATTTTCTAGGATCTGATAAAAACAACAGCAGAATACAAAAGAATAATTTTCTTCAATTATATATTGTTTTGATTAACAATTTTGCGTGACAAAAATTTAGATACCTCAAAAAAAAGTTTCATGTAAAAAAAAACAAATAAACAAAATAGATAATTAAAGGAATAGACAATTTATTCGTCAAACGTCACTATATTCTTAAATACTCGACTAGTTTCGCCTTGTTAAGGCATTATCAAGAGTCAGTTACAAACTGACAGAATTGGTTGACGGGGTAGAAGGTACATTTATGGAGGGGGGTTTAGGTAGTGACGGGGAATCCCTTGTTTTGTTCTATACATTATAATAAACAGATGTTTACAATATGATAATAAATATATAAATAATAATAAGAAAACTAATAAAGTGAAGGTAACAGTAAAAGTGTTGGTATTTATGTAGGCAGAACTCTTGAATTGTATGAATGCAGAATAGAATTATAAGTAAAAGCTCTTTATTGGCGGGGTATATGCTCCGTAAATATGCCGCGAATACAGAAACCGTGGATATGGAATGGTATATGGATTAGTATGGAATCATAGAGGACACGTTCCAAGGTTCCAAAATAAAACCAATATATATCAAAATAAAATCAATTTGTTGAGAAATTCGCAACTAAAATCAATCGTTATTGTCAGCTTTAGGCAAGGGTTTAAAGAATTTAGTAATTTTTTCTTGTTTTGCCGCTTTTAAAAGGTCTTTAAATTCAGATTGATATTGAGTTGTAGCATTAATAATTTGCCTTTTAAAAATAAGGCTCCTTTCCATAGATGGATCAATTTTCATGAAGAAATCACAAAGTTTATTTGCCATACGTGAACCTTCACTCAGATTTTTCAAGTTATAGGTCACCTTTTCAGTGCTCGTTAACATATTCTCCAAGTCGGTTTCGGTCAAATCATCCTGCGAATCAAGCAACTCCTGAATGTCACTTGATTCTATCTGTTCGAAGCCATCTCGTCCTATTCCATTTGTAACTTGAACAACATTGTCAGTTAAAGTTTGAATTCATAATTTCCGACAGTCAAAACAGCATGGTGTCATTGTGTCTGCCTCGGCACTTACCAGCAGTACTCAAAGGATGCCGTTAAGTTAATAAACGACACCGAATCCCTTTCTATTTACCGATTGCATCCGCCAATAAAGACATTTTTAGCCGCGAATACAGGAACTGGGTTGCAGTTTTTTCACCCGCGAATAATGAAAACGAAAATAAGGAATCCGTGAATAAAGAACTTTTACTGTAAATAAAATCAAATGAAAAGTATAGAATTCTCTAAATGTGAGTTGGTAAAACATTCCTACAATCATCAGATTATTAGCTACTTGATATTTAAATTAAGAAGGGGAAAATGGTGAAGTTTGACGAACTTAGAATATAGTGAAGCTTGACGAACAAATTATGTATTTTTAATTATCTATTCCTAGAATGGAGTTTCACAAAGTAAATCTGGAAACCATAAATTATTTGAAATAAACAGAGGAAATGATGTGCTGAACAAAGGTGCGACAGAAGGCAAATCCCTGGAGGTATTAACGTAATGGGGTAGGAGGGTGTAAAATAATTACAAAAACATCAGCAGCCCGTGCCAACATAAGGGTGACAATCCTGAACGACAAATCGACAGTAATGTTCCGTGAAACTACTTGGGCTATATAAGACTATTTAATTTAGACTAGTAGTTAGAAATGGATGGTTCTGGGACAAGCCTCTGACGTCATCACATGACGCCATCTCCTCTCAATTATACAGTAGAACCTCTTTAAGTCGAACCTCGATAAGTCGAAAACCTCCAAAACTCGAAAAAAAGTTTTGTTCCTTTCCCTTCAAGCCCCAAAACCTCCATTACTCGAAATCTCAACCCTCTATTAGTCAAAATAATTAGTGAGTCCCTACAAACCATTTTGGTACATATTTTCCCTCTATAACTCGAAAAAATTAATTGGACCTCTGTATCTCGAACATAGCAATGTTTTATTTTCCAACCTTTACAACTCGATTATTTGAAATTTATTACCTCTATAGCTCGAAGAAAAATAAGTTACCGACTTTCAGAATTTGCCGACAATGTACCACCATTGTTTCTTAGAAAACAATTTAAGAGTATACAATAAATAGGATTACCAATTATCTAAAGCAAAAAAAAATGACTGACTTTTTTTAATACCTACATATACTACGTATTTTTTATTTTAAGGATGTTTTGAAATAATGTTGATTTATAATAAATATAAATAAGTTTGTTACCTCTGTAACTTGAATTTTTATTTATTTCACCTCTATAACTCAAAATTTGTTAGAATGAATCTTAACCTCTACAAGTCGAATCAAAATCCGCCTATCGAAATCTTCCGTAAGTCGAATACTCTATAACTCGAATTTTTTGGCGTCTCCTTTGATGTTCGACTTATAGAGGTTCTACTGTATATTGTGATGAAGGACGTCGAGTGCTTGCCTACTAAGCTCAAAATTGCAGTTTCGGAACCCAGCCGTGGCCATTAGATTTTTTTATCTAAAAAACCTTGAGCACGCCGTCCTTCGGAAGGACGTTAAACAATGGTTCCGAGCCTGTACGATGTCAGGTACTCGTTAAAGACTCCCCATAGGTGAATAAACCTGGATAGGCAAAATTTAGGACTCCTACTATAGGGTCGGGCTCAAGTCCACCAGAGTAACGAAAGAGCGCTCTGGTAGTTGACGATATGAGTCACAATAACTAACCTTTAATAAAGATAGAAAGAAAGTAATTTATTTGGGCCGGCATTCTAGTGCCTTTCACAAAAATGACAAAATAAAATTTTTAAAAGTTTACAAAAAAAGATTACAAAAAAAAAAAATAAAAAAAAAAAATAAAACAAAGAAATAAAAAAAAATAATAATATTTATGGATTTAAGAAGGGAAAATATCGGCCTTAAAACCGTCTGAGATGCTTAATAGGATGAAATAAATAGCATTAAAATAGTGTGCCTCATAAGTGGTTTTGGGCTTGTGTGGGACTGTTAAAGAAGGGTGAAACAGACCTGGTCTAGAGAAGATGACACGAGGCAGCGCTCTTGTCCCAACAAAAAACGGAGCCTTAATAAAACTTTTAGAAAACTTATTACATTTATTGTCATTGTTTACCTCCATTATTTTTCAAGTTAAAGGAATGTTATTCATTTCTTACAATTGTATCCTACTATATTCCAAGGTCATTACAATTATTGAATAATTACGATGTTTTACTAAATTCCCTAGTACCTAAGTACCATATTGAACAATATTGGTGTTTACAATTTTACTATTTTTGATAATTTTTTCATTGATGTTGACATAAAAATATCTAGAAGTATCATGAAAAAAATTATCGGTGAAATGTAATTATAAAAAAAAGTATAGTGAAGTTTGTCTCATCCGGAATACAACTATAAGATATCTGATTACAGTAACCAAAGAAACAAGAAAAAATAATAACAAAACATTAATTAACATTACAAACGTGACTGATATAGTGAGAAGTGATTCTTTCACAAGATTTTAATATTATATCCTAGCCGGCTTTCGAAGTTGCCCTCATCATCAGGCCATCTAAAATAAAAACACAATTTAATAAAAAAAATATAAAATTCTAATTTTAAAATATTGGCTTTATACGAAATAAAATCAATAAATATTATACCTTTGACAGAAATTCATCTCCCTTTCCAGCTCCCGGATATTTAGTTCTAAAAAATAAAAGATTGCCAAAGGGTTACGATAAAATTTTTCAAGAAATAAGTGCACTTAGCCTCCAAGGGATCATAAAATCGAAGAAGAGAAGCAATAAAAACTTCATGGTAATACAGAAAGAGACATTTATAGTTTATATTAGACACATCTCGAAGGCAATTGGACAAAATGTTTGTCGTAAAATATAGCTAACGTTCCCTTTAAGACTATTGACAAATTGTTGGAAATAAATTAAATATACTGTCATTTTTCTTCCCCAGAAGTATAGGGGAAGTTATGTAATCGGTCAAAAATTCGATGTCGAGTTTCCAACGGAATTTCATGTTTTCCAAAGTCCTGGTTCCCAATATAAAAAAAAAAAAATTAAAAAAAAAAATAACTGCCGTTGTTATGAATATACTGACACGATATTTCATTTGTAAATTCAAAGCCCTATAAAAACGACATCTATTAATTTTCAGGCATATCAGGAAAAGAGAGGGAGATCAGAGGTGGCTCGACTCAAAAACCCTAACAACTAAAGATGACATGAAATTATAAATTATAGTATATTTAAATTAAAAACATTATAGGGATAACACTTACTAATTTTCCGCAAAATCGATCAAAGGAATATATCGAAAAAATTTAGTATGAGAGTTCAGCCAGTGCAGAGAGTTCAGCAAATGCAAAAGCTATGGCAGCATCGAAAAGAAAATGAAAAAAACACTTGTTATGATTTTATCCCGACGTTTTCACGGAAAATCTCTACGGCGTGGACCTTGACTACGCCTTAATGTTTTTTATATAAATATTGGAGAATATATCTACAAAATGTATTATTATACTGTCAAAATCTCCTTACACAACCCAACAATTAATTAAAAGGATGAATATATTGAAATATATATATACATATACATATATATAAATATAAATGTATTTATTGATGTGGGATAGTGACAGAAGATATCAAGTGAGCCTCTGTCTGTCGAGCTGGTGGCTCCCATAAAGCCTCCAGGCCAGTCCCTCCCTTCGATAGATCACCATAAAACACACCCCTCACTCCAATTTGAACCCAGAACCCAGGCCTCAGAACCCCCCAGAACCCAGGCCTCTCCGCTCTTCTCTTCTGTCACATCCTTCAAGTGATCCAAACCGCTTTTTTTTTTCTTTTTTTTTTTTACTTTTTTTTCTCTTTATTTCCAAAAGTTTCCCCTCACAAACTTTCCCCTTTTTTCTTCCTTAGTTTCTCTTCTCCATTGTATCATAACAAGGCAGGAAAAAAGAATGGTATGAAAACTCTATTGAAGTCTGTCATACGGTATATATATATATATATAATTCTTGATCTGAAGGATATTTTTCAAAACATGACCAAGAGCGCTGGTGTTACAAAACTCTTCGATTTCTTTCTTGTCATTTTTCTCAAGAAACACAATTGACCGACTGGTCAATGCCTAATCTGTCATATTGAAAAAGTTAAAATGAAACAACAACATTTATTTGGGCCAGCAAGATGATGCTTTACACAAATATATATTAAATAAAGGATTTAAAATAGGAAGTCCTGGTACAGTCTTTGAGTCGCCTCCCAGGAGTAGTCGCACCAAGACTGTAGTGTACAACCCCGGAACAATGCACAAGGCCTTCGTGGTGATTCTTCACATGCTTTTCAATGTGAGCTGCCAGTTCTTCGTGGATTTTGTGATTCCTGACAAACCAGGGTGTGCTATTTGTTGCTATTCGGAGTACTTTCTTTTGAAATGTAGTCGTTTCATGTCAGTGTTGATTGTACCGATCCAGACTGGACAAGCGTATGTTAGAAGTGGAAATAGGAGTGTCTTGTATAGCAGAATAGTACATGTGTGTTCAAGTGGCGTCTTTCTGTTTATGAGAGTGTAGTGTAAGTCGTGAATATGCTTGATGTAGTTTTCGGTTAATGTGTAGTTTCCATGTGAGTCATGTATCCAAAAGTAATTCAAGATAGCGCACACCCTGGTCCTTAGGATTCCAGAGAATTGGGAGGTCATCAATTTGAAGTTGACTGTTCTTCTATGGAGAAACTGCGGAGAGCGAAGTTTTTAGCTTGGGTCTTCCCTACGTTAAGTTGAGTCTCCAAGTCACAAAAAATTACGAAATAATTTCATTATCTATTGTTATTTCCATGAATTGGGGGGGGGGGGGGGGGGAGGGGGGGGGGGGCGAAAATTTAATCCACTGGTGAATCATTCATTAGTTTTCTGTCAATATGTAACATGTTACCTCCCACAGATGAATAATAAAATAGCATCATTGGAGCTGGTAGTGCATTTCGCATAACTGCATTATGTTTTAACTTCCCCAGAAAGTTATGATGAGTTTCAGCGGGATTTAATGAGGTCTCCTCCAAAAATTAGAAAAAAAAAGTCTGTCAGTTGTGTGTTTGCGAAAATTCAAATCGACTGACAACAGTTCACAGGGAGGTAACACGTTACAAATTGACAGAAAACTAATAAATGATTCACCATTTGAATAGTGGATTACATTTTTGCCCCCCTCCCCTCCTCCAAAACCTATCGACCATTTAAGCTTTACATCGGGGCTCCTAAATTCTCTTATAAAATTTCGTGTGGATGCGTTCATTACATCGGCAGTTATCAGAGTTTTTGAGAAAAGCCTTTCCCTTAACCATTCCCCTTCCTTTTGGCAAATTTGGCTGAAAATCACCTTAGAGGTTTTGGATATACATAAAATTATTGGAAATTATTAGAGTTTTTTTGTTAAGCCCTTTTCCCTTTGACCGATGTAGCTGAAAATCAATTGATGTTGTCCTTTAGGGATTTTGGATAAAAATATAAAATTTTGAGAATTTTCACAGACACACACCTGACACTTTTTTTTTTTTTTGATGTGAAATCGTCTATTCGCTCGTTAAGCACAGTGATAGCCTGTCAAACTTTCTTGTGTTACAAAATACCGTCATATTTCAATCGCTAATAACTACGAGACTAATAATGCGATAACAACGGTTGAGGTCATAATGGATGGAGCATGTCTGTTCGTGTTTGTTGTGCAGTGTTTGTTTTGCCGGCGGATGATTGTTGCGAATTACCGTTGTGTAAAATTAGAAATTAGTGTAGCGTGATAACACGTTGATTCGGGTGTCATTGTAAAGAGCTTGAGGAGCACTACTAGAACTTAAAGTGAAACAATAAAAATATTCGCCGAAATATATGTAAAAATCGGTATTAAATTGAAAATTGCAAAAAAATTAAAGATGCCGTCTCGTATGAATCGTAAACATGCGCTGAATTATAGAAAACGCAAATCAGAGGAAAGCTCGCATCAAAAGGAATTTAAAAAACCTAAAAAGTCTAGTGCCGAGAAAATACAAGAGCTACGACAGCATCGAAAATAAAATGAAAAATGATTTTATCCCGACGTTTTCATGGAAAATCGGCGTCGACCTTGACTACGCCTTAATGTTTTTTTTTCTCATTTTGGAAGGATGCCTCATTAAATCCCGCAGAAACTCATCATAACTTCCTGGGGAAGTGGAAACATAATACAGTTATGCGAAATGCACTTCCAGCTCCATCGATGCAATTTTATTATTCATTTGTGAACCCACAACAATCATCTGTCGATATCCAATCATTCAAATCGACTGACAACAGTTTACAGGGAGATAACACGTTACAAATTGACAGTAAACTAATGAATGATTCACCATTTGATTAACAAAAATTTGAATGGGTCAAAAATGTTGATCAACAAAACAGAAGAAGTAACCACCCTACCTCTGAGCTACCGGTGCCCACACATTTTTGACATTGACATTATCTCTCTCTTAACACATTTGCTTGTATACATTTTTTATACAGTAGTAAATATCTATTTATTGTTTCGAGGGCGCCGGTAGCTCAGTGGTATGCGTGCTTGACTTCTGAGCTTAAGAGCGTGGGTTCGTAACCCGACCGAGGCCCTTAGTTTATTTTATCTGGGAGGTAAAATAAACTTAAGCACGCCGTCCTTCGGATGGGACGTTAAGCGATGGTCCCGTGGCCTGTACGATGTCAGGTACTCGTTAAAGACCCCTACCCTAAGTGAATAAAAATTTAGGGTAGGCAAAATTTAGGACTCCCACAGTAGAGTCGGGCTCATGTCCACCAGAGTGACGAAAGAGCGCTCTGGTAGTAGGCGATATGATCTTGTAGTTAAAGCCCGGGCATGAGTCATAAAACCTAACCTAACCTTTATTTATAAATAAAAAAATAATAAAAAAGAGTATTCGTTGTAATATGTGATTCCAAAAATGGGAATGACGATCTCATCGACCACTGGTTTTCGTGGGGAAGCGAAAAGTTAATTGATTAATCCGTACATCACCGATTATTTTATTACCTTTGTTATTTTATTTAAAAGGATAAATAATACTTTTCTACGCTTATTATAAAGTTTAATCAATATTGATGTTTTTACGGCGCGTGTATCCTCGTGATGAGGAAGAACCTTTCAATATTCCATGTGGAATATGGATTTAGCCATTTCTGAGACTAAACCAACGTCCATCGGCTTAGCTTGGGACGAAAGGCAATAAGCCACACCCTGCTTCACTTATCCCAGAAGGCAGAAACAAAAAGTGATTTGTCGTCTTTCAAGGAATTATATTAAAATGTTGACTGAGGGAATTTCTTCGAAAAATGTCAGAAAGAATGTCCATTGTTTTTCTTAACTGAAGGGAGAATTTGTGTTTTTCTTTTTCAGCTGTATGAAGTCTTTGAGTTGACATTTTATGTACACATTTTGAAAATTTGAGTTTTCTTTTATGATAGAAAAAATGATATAAAATTAAAATAAATAAATAATAATTAAAATAATTGAATTATTAATAATGAAATAATAATAATATAAACAATAAATTACCACATTTCCTGTAGAAATGTGGTCTTTTACTAAATTTTGATTTCTACAGTAATTTCCGAAAAGGGCCCTAAAAAAATATCAAAAGTTCAAGACGTGCAATTTTTAAGAAAGTGCAAGTAATTTTATAAAATTGCAATTAACAAACTTTTCATTTGGATTTCTAAAGAGATGCCATGTTTTTTAAAAAATGTTTTCAATAATATTAAATTTAAACCAAAGGTTTTTAAATGATCTTACTGGGTTAACAGGGAAAATGAATAGCATATAATTTACGAGAACAAATAATTGTGTTTTTTTTCTTTTATCTACATTATAAAATTAAAAACTAACAGTACGTTCTTTGCGCATCAATTTTACTGTTAATTCACACCTAATTAGTTCATCACATCTTAAGCCTAAACAATAACTCTCTGTCCATCTTCACATCTCAACCCAGATTCACTCCTCTACACTAATTCAAAAACAGCTGATGGCCGTGTTTTGTTTTCTAATCATTTGTTTTAAAAGAAAATGCATTCATATTATTTATTTACTAATTCAGTTGCTTTTGGATTTCATAGAAAAATAAATATAATTAATTTTTTAATATTAATAATTTAAATGTATATAGTTTTTTATACATCACATTATGTATTCTGATAATACATTTTAAACTACAACGAAAAGGAAACTTGGATAATCAACGGCAATGTACTTCCCCAGAACGAATTAAACAATTAACGTCTCTGTCCCTCTCCAAAATCAGTAGACGGTTTGCGTTAATATTCAACAGTTGACTTACATAGGGGCTCCTAAATCCTCATATTAAATTTTGTATCGATTAATTCATTATATCGGCAGTTATTAGTGTTAAAAGGTTATGGAGTTCACAGTCACATATACACACTATTGATTTTTTTAGTATTTTGAGGTCGAAAAATTTGAAATTTCGTTGAAAACTGCATCACATTTTTACCCAATTACATAACTTCTCCTATACCTCATTTAGCTGGGAATGTAAAAAATTGGATTAATGGCTTCCCAAGAGATAGGAGATTTAATGATGGATTTAATGTCAGGATAAAAAATAGTAAAAAGTGATGTTTGTAACCTTCAGAATAAATAATAAATAATTTGGTCCACCTTGTACATGTGAAATGGTGTAATATAGTAACAATCAGTGGCACATCCCACCCTTACAGTGTAGAGTCTAAAGGACTACCAGCTAAAGGACGCTTTCGGGTTGAAATCTCGTCCCACAACATCTTACTATCACAGAGAGCACCGCTAGTTCAGAGGTAATGTGCTAGCCTTCTGAGCTCAAGATCGCGGGTTTGAAACCCGGCCAAGACCCTTAGTTTAGTTTATCTGGTATGTAGAATAAACTTAAGCATGACACCCTTCTGTACGATGTCAGGTACTCGTTAAAGACCCCCTACCCTGGCTGAATAAAAATTTAGGGTAGGTAAAATTTAGGAGTCCCAAGGTAGAGACGGAGTAGCTCATTTCCACTAGAACGACGAAAGAGCAATCTGGTAGTAGGCGATATGACCTCGTAGATAAATTTATTTGACCTTATTCCCTCACCCTGATATCTTGGCATCTACTGAAGGTATACAAGTAAAACGTTGCACAATGTTAAAGGGTATACGCAAACATATAGGTACATATATATATTATATTATATTATATTATATATATATATATATATATATATAATAATTATGAATGTTCGCCCGCTCCCTCCGATAAACAGATATATATATATCTATACAGAAACATTCAGGAAGTGAGAAACATAAATCCGTCGGGAAGGAAGGCCACCATAAATCCAAACAGATAATATAACTCAACCCCTTCTAATAAATTCAGTTTTCCACCCCAATTTCACCCATATGTACATATGTGAAAAATATTCGTTCCAAGATTCTGACTTTCTTAGTTATTATAATTGTAAATTTCTTATTTTTTACTGTATTATTTTTTAACTTTCTATTATATAAATGAAAATCTGAAGAGAAGCATAACAATAATAATAATAATAATATTTATTTGCATTAAACATTAAGATAGCTTATAAATTAGATATATTAGGTTAGGTTTTATGCCCGGGCTTTAACTACGATTTCATAGGGCCTGAAGAAAAGTTGTCACAATTTTCTTTCAATTTCCGTCAAAATCTAAGATCTAAATTAGCACATGTGACTCCTTCATTCCAAAATAGTTCAAACCTACAATCGTTCCTATGTTAGATCGCTCACAACTTTCCATCACACAACACACACAGATACATCATTGCGAAAATGGTACAAACGTATTTAGGGGACCATGCAACGTAAAAATCCGTTGATAATTCGATCTCGGATTTTCGCAAGATTACAATACTTTTTTTATATCATAAGTAAGATGAGAGCAGCATCAAACGAGATCAAACGACTTTTTAATGCAATAATGATATTTTCAAGTGAAAATAGTCAGAGAAAAGTGCAATTTTGCTCAAAAATTTAAAAATTAAAATATTAGTTTTCTAGGCACATAGGAAAGCATAAAATAACATTAAAACGGTTTAATACTAGTGTAGTACAGAGAGCTAGGATATAATGTTACATTATCTTTGGACTAGTGCCTCAGTAATAGTGTTTTATGGTGGTCTTCAATATTGAAGTTCTAAAATTTTCCTTCTCTTCAATCAATATCATATGTGAACCCAATACATAAATAATACATAAAACTATAAAATAGACTCCATAAAATGAGGATCTACTGTATGATTGGAATATAAGATATATAGTAGATGTTCTCATATATGATTCTCACCTTCCGCCAGATATCATGAAAAATTGTTGTGTTTTCTCGTTGTTATTTGATAGGAAATTTTCACATCTAGCTCTATAGATTTCTGGTGGTTTTTTAGATTTTTCTCGTAGATAACGAAGGGTAAAAAAAAAAAGTCAATCGAGCGTTTGGGCTAAAACTCCATATTTGACTTACATAGTGGCATCTGAATCCTCAAAATAAATGTCGTGTAAGAATGTCCGTTAATGACCACATCACATATATTTTATAATAATTATTTTAATTTTTTAATTATTTCAAAAAAATATTATTAATAAAAATTCTTTGCTACGCGATAAAATTTACACATTATTTTGAAATATTTTCTATGGAAATTTATTTTATATTGTTTGCGGCGCTACAACTTTTGTCGTAATAATTATATCTCAAATTTGACGACATACTGCAATAGGAAATTGTATAGGAAATATTTTTTGTAAGAATCAATTTTTTGATAGGACTAACTGTTTTCGGGTAAATCAAGGAAACGTCTAAAAATAAGTGTATCAAACCTACATTTCAAGACGGTTTTCGGCATGTTTCTCAAAAATTGGACGACCTGCGAAAAATCGTATCTCATATAAAATATGTATTTTAATGTTCCCTACAACTATTATTTGTAAAATTTTATGATTAGGTCATAAATATATGTTAAATGTATCTACTTAGGCCTCGGAATAAAGTGGTCACAATTTTCGTCTGATTTCGGTCAAAATCTAATCAGATCTAAGTTAGACGATCAATCCAAATTTCAAGTTCATAGCTGCAATCGTTTTTATGGTGGAGAGCTTACAACTTTCCAATCTCATATACACACACACCGCTATATAACACGCTCATATATGTGGCAGTGACCCTCTAAGTGGGTTTACAAGAACATTCAGACAAATACAGACAGACATCATTGCGAAAATAGTCAATACATATTCAGGGAATACAGAATTATGTATTTATTAAAATACATAATATTGTTTATTAGAAATTTCTCACAAAAATGTAGAATGGAAGAAATTGCATGAAATGAATAAACAGGAGAAAATGTTGTTTCATAGCCTCTTTTGACTGCTTCCAAACACTCCTTCCCTATCAATTTATCGATTACAGTCTGATTGAATTTTCCGCCTGTCTGAGGTCTGGGGGATGTTTGGATGCTGAAGGCGCCAAGGGCGGAGCCTCCAAAAAGATAAATTTACGAAGAGGATCTGTTATTGTGTCCCCTAGCTTAGGAAGAAGAGATGGATCCTAGATTGAGCACAAACAGAATACTTTTCGAGGCAAACAACTACCTGTCGTTTAATCACAGCTTATGTACTTCCCCAGCCTGAAGTTTTAACAATTATTTAAATTTTCGCGCTCCCACTATAACCTCTTCTGTTCCATATCCTAATACATTATTTGATCCATTGCTTATTCTTATTTTCTTGGCAGAGTTCCTACCCAGACATTTTCCTATAAGGTCTGTCCAATCTACCTTTTACTTAATCATTATTTTTACTTCCCCAGTTACACAAAGTATAGGGGAAGTTACGTAATCGTTCAAAAATTCGATACAGAATTTTCAACTAAATTTCATGTTTTCCGACCTCTTGATTCGAAAAGTGATAAAAAGTATGTCTGTGTGTCTTTAGTATGAATGTAATGACACAAATTTTTATAGGTGGATCCAGAATTATCCAAGGACAGCACCTGTTGATTTTCTGCTAAATCGGCCAAAGGAGAGATGGGGATTAGGGGAGAGATTTAACGCAAAAACTAATAACTTCCGATGCATTGAATTCATCGACACAAAATTTTGTGTGAGGATATAGGTAGGGACTCCAAATAAATATTGAATTCGTAATCAGTGACCAAAAAAAACATTCATTTAAGTTGTAAAAATCCGTTAACAAAAACTTAGACAAAAAAAATTAAATTTTTTAAAAATTAATTTATAATTAATTAAATAATATTTATTATTGTTAAACCCTAACATGGTAATAGGATACGTCATAAGAATGTATACATTAAGATGGCTTATAAATTAGATACGTAAACAGGTATAAGTCTGACACACTTGGATTAGTTAGGTAGTTATTGTGACTCATGCCCGGGCTTTAACTACGCGGTCATATCATATTTAGTGTCTTTTTCACGACGATATTTCGGGACGCTCTTCATCAGGTCAAAATGTGAGAAATATAGAAAAAATAATTAAAACAGAAAATAATAACAAAAAAATTAAATAAAAATAACAAAAAAATATATATTTATACAATAAAAAACCTAAAAGAATAAACTAAAAAATAAATAAAATAAATTAGTATATATGTAATAAAAAAAACTCGTAGGTGAATCACCTGCAATGTGTACATCCCCAGAACGAATTAACCAATTACATTTTCTCTCCCCTTCCAAAATAAGTCGTAATTGTAAATAACACCTAGGGACTCCTATATCCTGACACAAAATTTTGTGTCGATGAATTCAATGCATCGGAAGTTATTAGTTTTGTTATCATTATCACTGTTACAATGTGGACAGAGTCAAGCTGAAATTTAGCTACGTGAATAAATATTTAGAGTAGGCAAAATTTCGGACCCATAGTAGAGTCGGGCTCATGTCCACCGGAGTGAAAAAAGAACGTTATGGTAGTTGGCGATATGACCTTGTAGTTAAAGCCCGGCCATGAGTCATTATAACTAACTAAATAACAAATAGACAATACCATAACATTTATCTCCAATGACCACGACAGACGCCGGAAATTTCGGCACATCATATCGCCACAAAGCATACCCACATTCGCAGAGGGTCATTCCAGTGTGAGTGGAGTTCTCCATTGGACTGTAGCGTTCCATACAATACCCAAACAGTCCACCCCCTCGTTCTGTCATCACTCTCGAGTGCACCCTCTTTACGGAATAGAGTTAGGAAGGAAACCGAGGGGTGAATCATCCCCCTCCCTCAACAACCAATATATCAAACTACTCCTAAAAAAATATGTGAATCACCAAAAACATACTTCCCCAGAACGAAATAATTAATTTTTCTTTCCCCCTCCAAAACCAGTTGACTGTTTGGTCTTATTAATAATTGTTGACTTACATAGCGCTTTTTAAATCATAATACTAAATTTTGTGTCGATAAATTCATTACATTGGCGCTTATTGCGGTTTTTGAGTTGAAACCCTCTCTGATCTCGCTCTATCCTAGTGGTCGCCAAAACGTAGCTCGCAGAGAAATTTTTGGTAGCTCGCGGAGAAATTTCAGACGCAGCGCTTGTGTTGGCTAGTCTGCACTACTCATCCCCACTACGCATCCCGCGAGTCTGTCAGTCAGTGTCTGTTCTGTGATCGTGAGTGCAGGTTATTTTATTTCTCTTGTGTTTTATGCATACTTCAGACTGCGGTTACTGTTCTAATAATGGCGAGTGAATGAAAATATTTGGCTTTTTGTTCCTAAGCAAAAATATCCAATTTTGGTTCAGGTTGGTTTACGAGTGAAGGCAATGTTCACCTCAACATATCTGTGTGAGATTCCATTTTCCAGTATGAAATATATGAAAACCAGGTTGACTGATGAACATTTGGTCAACTGCATTCGAATGGCTGCTACAACATATGAGCCTAACATTAAAAAAATTGTTGATGACAAAAAAGAGGGCCACCCCTCACATTGAACTATGTTTATCTAATGCAAATATTTTGTTATATAAATTCTTATGCTATTAATTGCAGTGTTAGAAATTGCATTTAATTAGATTTAATATAAACTAGAAATGTATATTTATAGGTAATAAACAACTGTGTGATTTAAACAAAAACATGTATTAAAATTTTCAGATTTCTCAACTTAGGCAGTTATATTTAAGTTAACATGGTTTTTCAATTTAGAAACATTTCAAATACATAATTAAAATAATACACTTTTAAGTGAGAAGAGATCCCCTATCTTCAACAAATATATTATAATTTATGCAACCATCTCGTCTGCTCCAATAACAATCTCTGTTTTTCTTACCAGTATGCTAATAAAATCTTAATTTAATTCATGTACTGAATATTTCAATTTCTTAAATATGAAATTCCCTTTTAACCAATATTTACATTTGGATTTTGAGAAAAACACTGCGCCGGTAGCTCAAAGATAGCGTTCTTGCCTACAGAGTTCAACATTGCAGGAAATCCAAACGTGGTCCTTAGGTTTTTAACTTGAGAGGTGAAAAAATCTTGAGCTCGCTGTCCTTTGGATGGAACGTTAAGTGATGGTCCCGAGCCTGAGCGATATCAGATAAAGTGTGATAATTAAATAAATGTTAAATAAAATAATAATTAAATAACATTACCACATATAGAAATTATATCTCTGGTATTTTACTAAATTTTGATTTCTACAGTAATTTCCGAAAAGGGTCCTAAAAAAATATCAAAAGTTCAAGACGTGCAATTTTTAAGAAAGTGCAAGTATTAAAAAAAATTCCAATTAACAAACTTTTCATTTAGATTTGTAAAGAGATGCCATATTGTTTTTTTTTTTAATTTTGCAAAAAAAATTTTAATCCAAAGGTATCAATTTACTTACTGAGTTAACAGGGAAAATGAATAGCATAGAATTTAGAGAACAAATATTTGGGTTTATTTTCATAAACCTACATTATAGAATTGAAAACTAAGAGTTTTAAATATTTAAAAAAATCAAATAATTTACAAAAAGATATCCTACAACCTAATTTTTACATCTATTTAGTTTCTTTTCTGTTTGAATATTGGCCATTCTTCAAATTAACGATAATTAGGGCATATATATGTATAAATAAATAAAAGTACCTTCTTTGCGCGATTTCACTCCTATACCGTTCACCACACCTTAAGCCTAAAGAGGCGTATAGACACGCGAGCAACGAGCCGAACATTAGTCAGTGCGCATGCCTGGGGAATAGTGCGCAGGCGCTCGACGAACAAAGGAGGCTCGGGGTCTGCTCCACCTGTTGTCGGTTTTTTGACGAACCATCAAAGGAATGTTCGGCTCGGGCTGCGGTGTGTGGACTGGTACCAAGCCGAACCGTCCCGACTTGACCCGAGCACTGTTGTTTATAACCAATATTATAACCTTCTCAAATATTTAGGTTTTTGGAAGTGCACGTTCTTTTTTTTTTTTTTATTAAATATATATTTAAATATTATTCAATAAATTATATTTTATTATGGCTTCTGAAGACTGGTCTCAGGAGCTTCAAATTCAGTTTGCTCAGGCTATGAGACAGTACCCAGTCATATGGGATTTAAAACACAAATTACATTTTAATAAAATAAAGAGATTGGATGCTTGGGAGGAATTATTCAAACACTTTTCCTAAAAAAGTGTTCATTTTAAACAATTTACATGTAAAAATAAATTACGTATCATAATAAATTCGTATCCGTATTAATTGTACTACAAATATGTGAATTAATTACGTAAGTAGCTACCTACCTTGAGCATTTTCTGTTTGAAGATTTTGAATAGTAATAAAATGATATACAAATAAACTTAAATTTGTTATCTGCAGGTTATGTTCGTTAGTATGGTTGTGGAGCATCCAAATGCTCGGCTCGTCTCTGTTCGGCTTGGAGTGTGTTCGTTGAAAACTGAAAACGAGCCGAACAGTGCTCGGTTCGTTGCTCGCATGTCTGTACTAGCCTTAAGCACAACTCACTCCTAGCCTGTCCGTCCAACTTGTCCATCCCAGCTCGACTCCACAACATAGACTGGTCCATTCTAATTAAAACAGCTGATGGTCGTCTTTTGCTTTTTATTCATTGGTTGCTTTAAAACAAATGCGATTTCATATAATTATTCACCAATTTACTTCCTTCTTTGTTTTCATATAAATAAATATAATTAATTTTTATAATATTAATAATTTGAATGTGTATTATTTTATACATCACAACTAAGCAAAGACCCCTATAACTCTATGTAGACAAAATTGAAACCTCTCAAAGTAGAGTGGGGCTCATGTTCATAAAAGCGACGAATGAGCTCTCAGGTAGTGGGCGATACGACCTCGTAGTTAAAGCCCGGGCATGAGTCACAATAACTAACCAACTTACCAAGCAGAGGTTAGTTTACAAGAACAATAAATCACGATGAAATTGTTTCTTTATACTATATTCTTTAACGAGTATCTGACATCGTACAGGCTCGGGAACATCGCTTAGCTTACCATCCGAAGGACGGCGTGCTTAAGTTTATTTTGCCTCCTAGATAAAATAAACTATGGACTTCGGCTTAGTAAGCTACCACACTGAGCTACTGGCTACCCTATTTTTTTATTTTCATGAGTAATATCTGCAATTTTTAAAAAAAATATGTATATTATTTTCTTATACTGCATCCAGGATAGTGAAAAAAGTCAAGAAGGGTCCTAAAATTAAATAAACTTAAGAAATAACACTAAATTCTTATAAAAAAAAAAAAAAAAAAAAAAAAAGGAAAAGTTTTTAATAGAGATTAATTCTCTTGAATAGAGCGAGAGAAGGGACTTTAAGAAGCCATTTGCATTCATCAGGACGTTGAGAAAATGAGTGTCGGTGGTGAATGTCATCACTTAATTGGACATTTCTATGCAGAGATATAAAGATGAGTCAAGGGGAGGGAAGTGCATCATTCTCCTGAATGACCTCCAGAATGACTCCTATGACTGCATTTTAGGGTCTTCTGTCTGCAATTAGAATTTGAGTATCATTTAGCTAAGTAAAATGGATGCGATAACCTTCAA
Organism: Aradus depressus; assembly: GCA_963662175.1. Lineage (NCBI taxonomy): Eukaryota > Metazoa > Arthropoda > Insecta > Hemiptera > Aradidae > Aradus > Aradus depressus. Next base: position 27,723,530 of record OY759224.1, read on the forward strand.
AATTAATCATTATGAGTTATTATGACTCATGCCCGGGCTTTAACTACGAGGTCATATCGCCTACTACCAGAGCGCTCTATCGTCACTATGGTGGACATGAGCCAGACTCTACTGTGGGAGTCCTAAATTTTGTCTATCCTAAATTTTTATTCACCTAGGGCAGGGGTCTTTAACGAGTACCTAATATCGTACAGGCTCGGGATCATCGCTTAACGTTTCATCCGAAGGACAGCGTGCTCAAGTTTATTTCACCTCGCAGATAAAATAAACCTCGGGTTTTATTAGCTATATAAAGACAGTTGTGTTTTCTGTTCATATTTTGGGGTTGTCTGGAGACACAAGATTTTATGTGAACTTGTCGTTTCATTTCCACATAATTGTAAAATAGTGAATAAATAATACACACTGTAGTGTATTATTTATTTGTGTATGTCACAAATAAACTTTCTGTGAAGAGTATGTCTGAGAAAATGTGTATTTATAAAGACTTGTATTTGAAAACTTTCACAAAATAACAAACTTTTGGAGAAAACAAAAACAGATGTTCCTTCTATTGTAAAATGTTGCTTTCCAGATCAACGATAAGTCGCTAATCCCGAATAATACAATTTTAAGTCCATCTCCAGAAATAATAGTACAGGCTCGGGACCATCGCTTAACGTCCCATCCGAAGGACGGCGTGAGTTACTATATACAGTAGAACCTCTATAAGTCGAACATCAAGGGAGACGCTAAAAAATTCGATTTATAGAGTTTTTGACTTATGGAGGATTTCGACTTATGCGGATTTTGATTCGACTTGTAGAGGTTAAGATTCATTCTAACTAATTTTGAGTTAGAGAGGTGCAATAAATAAAAATTCAAGTTACAGAGGTAACAAACATATTTATATTTATTATAAATCAACATGATTTCAAAAAATCCTTAAAATAAAAAATACGTAGTATATGTAGGTATTAAAAAAAGTCAGTAATTTTTTTTTGCTTTAGATAATTGGTAATCTTATTTATTGTATACTCCTAAATTGTTTTCTAAGAAACAATGGTGTACATTGTCGGCGAATTCTTAAAGTCGGTAACTTATTTTTCTTCGAGCTATAGAGGTAATATGTTTCAAATAATCGAGTTGTAAAGGTTGTAAAATAAAACATTGCTATGTTCGAGATACAGAGGTCCAATTTATTTTTTCGAGTTATAGAGGGAAAATATGTACCAAAATGGCTTGTAGGGACTCACTGATTATTTCGACTAATAGAGGGTTGAGATTTCGAGTAATGGAGGTTTTGGGGCTTGAAGGGAAAGGAACAAAACTTTTTTTCGAGTTTTGGAGGTTGTCGACTTATCGAGGTTCGACTTAAAGATTTATATCACACATTTACCACATACCTAGTATCTATCATCTAGGCTATTATTAAGTTACTATATATGCACATATATAGCATCCAACCTCCCAGGGCTGCTCGGCCGAGTTTCGAACCCGCGATCTTGAGCTCATTAGACTAACACGCTACCTCTGAGCTACCGGCACCCTCGAATCTTACTGTCTACTATTAAAATTAAAATTATAATTTGAGTACCATTTAACTCAGTCAAATTGATGTGATAACCGGCTTAACACTTTTTTTTTTTTTTTGGCCTTATGTACAGTGCATATTAGCCATGTCAATGTGTTATTTAGTTATATTTATGACATCCATGGCCCCGGGAGAAAGTTCTATCTACGAAATAAAACTCACTCCCGGACGGGATTCGAACCCGCAAACCATGGTGAGACCATGCGACCAAAGCCCTACGCTCTAGCCCGCACGGCCACCATGGCTCCCGGCTTAACACATAAATCTATACAACTGCCGGTGTAATGAATTTACCGATGCAAAATTTAGTATGAGGATTCAGCAGTCCCTATATATGTCAAATATTGAATTTTAACTTAAACGGTCCATTAGTTTTGGAATGAGAGCAAAAATTTAGTTGATTACATTGTCGGTGATACGCCAACAATTTTTTTTTATTTTTTGTAAATATATAAGTTTATACTTTGAAACTTTTTTGAAGAAATTAAGATTTAGTATGGGTTGATGGTGCCAAAAAGAACCCAGGAGGGTTGGTATCTGTTAATGGTAGGGGTGAGTCTCGACCTAAGTTGGATGAGAAGGGAGGATAGAGAGAAGTTTGGGTCTGGAGGGAGGCCCTCCAGGGAAGGGACAGGAGACAGCTACCTAAACGATTTACACAGGATGAACCAGTCTCTAATCCAAGCCAAACAACAACAACAACAAACCAGAGACACAACTATTTATCAATTTTCCACCCAACTTCATAATAAAAGTGATATGAAAAATAAATTTGAGAAGGGAAAGGAGAGTAATATGTAAAAAAAGGGGTTGGTGAGTCACCGGCTAAGTACTTCCCCAGTAGGAATTAATCAATGGCTTTTTCGCCCCCAAGGTAAAACTTAATATTTTGTGATAATAAAAAAATGTAATTAAAAAAAATTATTAAAATTAACACATAATAAATAAGTCAAAGTTCAAATGCCAACGTTTCGATATATTTTATATCATCATCAGGGCCTACAAACATGGGGGGGGGGGGGGGGGGGGGGAGGGAGATCAAGATTAGAATAAAAAATAAACAAACATTTTTTTTGTTTTTTTGTTGATAAACATTACTGAACGTTAAAAATACATTATAACGAGTTAAAAATTGAAACTGACTTACTATGAATAATTACTAAACATTAAAATTAAATATGAATACATATACTACTACTAGTTTATGTTTAGTAATGTATTCATATTTAATTTTAATGTTTAGTAATTATTCATAGTAAGTCAGTTTCAATTTTTAACTCGTTATAATGTATTTTTAACGTTCAGTAATGTTTATCAACAAAAAAATTTTTGTTTTACTTTTGATTCTAATATTGATTCCCCCCCCCCGATGTTTGTAGGCCCTGATGATGATATAAAATATATCGAAACGTTGGCATTTGAATAGTGTTTTCTTCCATCTTTGACTGACCCTCAATATTCCTACAATTAGAATCTACAGTCGCTAATCAACATCTATAATAAATAAGTATAAATAAACAGAACAAGGGTAGGTACTACAGCCTTATTCAGACCTACGACAAGCCTAGATCATTTTTCACCACTCATTCGCCTTCGTCTTAACCATAATCGGCTCCCATTTCACCTTCATAAGATACACATTCTTCCATCACCATACTGCACCTGCCAACAGCAAATAGAAGCGAATGCGAACCATGTCCTCTTGGCTTGTCCACTAACCAGCTCAGAACTTGAAAATATGTTTAGTGTTCTCATTCAAAACAAGATGGTGCTCCCCACTACGGTCCAATTAATAGTGTCTCGAACAAAAAACCAAGACATTCTTGATGCATTGTTCAGATACATTTCTGTCAATAATATATGTAGTTATTTAACTTAACTCATAAAGCCTCAAACAAATAATTTAAAAAAAAAGTATAAATAAAAACAATTATCACATGTTTTGCTGGTCTTATATTAAATGTTGATTTCTACAGTAGACCGAAAAGGTCCTTAATAAAAAATATATATAGTTTATGACGTGCAATTTTTGGATTTCTTCTAAAAAATATATAGTTAGTTGTTATGAATCATGCCTGGGCTTTAACTACGAAGTCATATCGCCTACTACCAGAGCGCTCTTTTGTTTGTTGTGGATTTTTTGGCCCCGTTTACGACGGAGGAGAATGGAAGTGCAGAAGCAATCAGGTGTACGAGCTGTACAACGAACCAGACATTGCTACTATGGTAAAACTGAGCAGACTTAGATGGGACGGCCATGTCGCCAGAATAATATGGACGTCGGAGAGTGGGAAGACCGAGACTGCGGTGGTCTGACTGTATGGCAAAAGACGCCAGGAGCATCGGGATCCGTAACTGGATGACATCAGCACAAAGCAGGGACACATGGAAATGTCGGAGAAAGTCAAGACTCGTCATCGGGTTGTAGTGCTACATTGATGATGATGATATAGATGACACCTATTAATTTTCAGCGGAATCAGCCGAAGAGGAGGGGGGGATCAAAGGGGCTCAACTCAAAAATCCCAATAACTGCTGATGTAATGAATGTATCGATACAAAAGTGTGATGATTCAGAAGCCACACTGTAAATAAAGTATTGACTTTTAGTCCAAACGGTCGATTAATATTAGAAGGAGAGAAAAAACGTAACTGATTAATTCGTGTGGGGGATGTACATAGCCGGTGATTCATCACCGACGTTTTTTAAACTTTAAATCAATGTTCTTAGTGTATAGTTTCCTCTACGAAAGCATGAAGTTTGAAACAAATTTTGGTCTAGAAAATGTTGACGCGTATGAACTTTTTCAAGCGAACAGAATTGCTACGCATGCATTACTCGCAGGGAGGGTTCCGGGTGAATTGTGTCGCTGATGAATGCACACGTTTCACACCTAGTCACCTATAAAGCAACCCGTGGCGTTATACCACTGAACTTGACAAGAGTTTAACACGACAAGATGCTATCCTTCTCCTGGCTGTGTCACCAATACATCTCTGATCCGTTCAAAGTTTATAATGATCTTGATCAGTGAACGCGAAACATCAATCCAATGAACTGTTCCGATATCGTCGGTCTAAACGTGATACCTCATATGTGCATAGTGAAATGGTATTTTTTTAAATACTTTGTCCTCTAATTTTTAGCGCCCTTACTATGTATAGTATGATATTATTGAGGTTTTGGTTGTTTGTAATGTTGAAAAGGGTCTTGTGAGGTTACGGGCTCCTCAGTGCTTCTACCAGGTACTTTTTTCTCAGTTGGCTGAAGGCTGGACACTCCATGAAGAAATGGTGGATGTCGTCCGGTCGGTCTTCGTTGCAGACACTACACCTGTCTTCCCTGTTGAAGAGGTAGGTCATTCCTCCCACCGTCACTCTAGCCAGGCTTACTCTACACAGCCGTTTGTTTTTAAGCTAGTTTGCGAATCCAAGTAAAGAATTAACCTACTTGGAGGAGTTACCAGGTTTCACCAGAATTTCGTTCCCATTTCTTTTGCAAGGTATGGTTTTTCAAACCGTATTTCATGTTTTTTTTTCGTTTTATGTTGTATACCAGGTCCCACTAAATCAATAGAGTTATTTTTAATTAAAAAAAAAAAAAAAAAAAAAAAGATTTTCGGAAAAATGTCGCTTACGAGGTATCACGTTTAGGCCGACGATATATTATCTCCTCTACAAAACGAAGTATTAATGAGATTAATGTAATCGGTTTGAAATTAGATTATGAATTTTTTGAGATTTAATAAAAAATTATGTTGTGTCTCCAATACCTCACGGAGGCAACAACTATTAATTTTCAGCCAAATCGACCAAAGGAAATGGGTCAAAAAAAAAAAAATAATAATAATACCTACTTCCCTTTGAACGATTTTGCCGAACATCAGATACACAACTTTACTAAAGTTTTTGTGTTGGGCCTCCACCTAATCCCCCCTTTTCTTTGGTCGATTTAACTGAAAATCGACAGCTGTCGTCCTTAGAGGATTCTGGATACACATATAAAATTTCATCTCGATACATTCATTCTATCGGAAGTTATCGTGCTCACAAACACAGATTTTTTTTTTTTTTTTTTAAATTTTTGGAATTAGATAGAAGCTTGGAAAACATGAAATTTCGTTAAAAGTCTGTCTCGAATTTTTGAACGATTACATAACTTCCCCTTTGCATAGCTATGGAAGTAAAAAATCGTAGTTGAATTCTTTGTTTGTAATAATTCAAGTTGAATTCAATTTTCAAATTTAATCTTTTCCAGGTTGGTTCAACGGAACCTATTAATTCATGTTATCGTGAGACCTAGTATGTAACTGTTATTCATCAGCGTATCATGTTCTTTGTTATGTTTCTGACAACCTCGAGAGAATTCCCCAGAAATCAATATTTTTTTTTTATTACGTTGCACGATATTAATCATGGTTCAGTAAGCTAAAAAAATAAATTGCATGGCTTCACTACAGAAAATAGATTTCATACCTAGGCATCTATTACGTACGTTAAGTATCTTAGATTATATGTAGCTAGCAACCCGGAATGGACAAAATATAAAGAGGAAACAGTAGCTAGGCTTCCTCGTGTATTGTATGCAATGAGGAAGCTGAGAACTAAAGTTCCTAAAGAAAACTGTCTATCATGCTATGTTTCAATGCAACATAAATTATGAACTAATACTATGGGGAGGCTCACAAGGTGCACTTCAGGTCTTCAAGTGCCAGAAAAGGTCAATGAGAATTATTGCTTCGGCATCTTATAATGCTCATTGTAAACCCCTTTTATGGCAGTTGGACATACTTGCGTTCCATGCCAGTACATCATGACTTATATTACCAGTCTGGACAGAAGTCAAGAACCGCAACCAACTCATTTACCAGGAAAAATCATAACGAAAATGCGAGAATGTTCAAACAAGATACACTAAGTGTCTGCCGAAAGGTCAAAGTCACTGTCTACTCTTGTTATTGTGAGACCTGAACTGGCCACACTTATGATCTCTAGATTAAAGAAAACAATTTTGCTTTTGTGACCTCCTTAGATTCAATTTACATCACGTTTTTTCGCATTCAACCTTAAATTTCTCCATGTTATCGATACGGAATCCCGAAATTTTAATTTTTCTAAAATGTTAACGTTTTAGCTGTTATTTCGGTTTCAAGTTGGTAATTTTCAAAGTTGAAAGTACACTAGTCTAATAGGAAATTTAACGTTGATTCCGAAAATGTGGTCAAAAGTTGAGAAAAATTTATTTACATGGGAGAAATGTGGGACTTGATGGGAAAAAAAAACTTTAAAAAATCATATCTCGGCAACGGATTGAAATAGAAAGGTGCGGTTGGCGGCATTCTACTCCATTTTCGGTCTAGTTTCATCCAATTTTTTTTTTTTAAAGTTACGAGGGAATCACCCTGTATATATATATATTATTCAATTACAAATGAATAAATAAAAAAATAACTTCGACTGACTTTAAGTTTTGGAGGAACTCTGCCCAAAAAATAAAAATGAAAGCTATAATGTCTAGCAAATAATGTTTTTGGATATGAAATACGATTCTTTATTGTGATTATATTATTCTTTTTGAACAGTGAGAATAAAATTCCGTTTCCGTGTAAAGGGTTTCCTCTAACATGAACATTTTTAGTTGAAATTTAAATTTTTTTATTGTATCTATTGACTTCAAGAAGTGGGGAAGGACATTAAAAAAAATAATTCCTTCCTTTATGAGTTATACATTAATGCCTTTATGAGTTTATATATATTTATAGTTCTATATCGATAGAAAATTTAGTATGAGGATTTAGGAGCCACTATGTAAGTCAACTATTGAAAAGTCGACTGGTTTTGGAAGATGAGCGAAAAGTTAATTGATTAATTACTTCACTTGAATTTCATCGAAGACTTTTTTTTTTTTTACTTACTTAATCGACTGAGCTTAGATAGGTCGTTCTTTGTGAGTAAGCTGGCTTCGAGTTTGTTTGTTGTTACACGCTGTCTCGACACATCTGGTCTCAGACTTATAACAATATTTACATAAACGTTAATTAGGTCACCAGACAGGACCATGTTGTTTTGGTGTTAAAGTAAACAACTTTGTGTTAGTTATTGTGACTCATGCTTGGGCTTAAACTACAAGGTCACATCGCCTACTACCAGATCGCTCTTTTGTCGCTCTGTGGGACACAATAGGTGTTGTCGTTAGAGGGTTCTGGAGTTATCGGGTTCACAGATTCACACACAGGGGGGCCGGTAGCTCAGTGTTATACGTGCTTGGCTTCTGAGCGCAAGATCGTGGGTTCGAAACCCGGCCGAGGTCCTTAGTTTACTTTATCTGGGAGGTAAAATAAACTTAAGCACGCCGTCCTTCCGATGGGACGTTAAACGATGGTCCCGAGCCTGTACGATGTCAGTTACTCGTTAAAGACCTTGTGAATAAAAATTTAGTGGGGAAGAAAAATTTGGGACTCCCACAGTAGAGTCGGGCTCATTTCCACCCGAGTGACGAAAGAGCGCTCTGGTAGTAGGCGATATGACCTCATAGTTAAAGCCCGGGCATGAGTAATAATAACTAACTAACCATATACAGAATTTTTTTTTTCATATTTGGTGTCTGGAGGTCGGAAAACAAGCAAGGAACTCGTACTTGGAGGCTGCAGGTATGAAAGCCTGGCTAGCTTCAAATACCTTGGGGGCGTTATCACGGACAGGGATGGTATTAAAGAAGACATCAAAGCGAGGATAACGGCCGGGAAAGGATGCTACCGGTCACAGGGAATGTGTCCCGAAACGCCAAGATAGCAATTTATAAAACAGTCCTGAGACCGGTCGTCACATATGCGAGTGAAACCTGGGTCCTGACCAGGAGGGACGAAGTCTTACTCAATACGTGGGAGAGGAAGGTTTACGATGTCCTACTCCAGAGCAGGATAGATGGAGCTGAGGGACCCGTACAAGAGCCCGGACCTGGTGGCCTTGGTGAAGCAGGGACGGCTGCGATGGCTGGGGCATTTACAGAGGATGGAGCCAGACAGATTGCCGAGGAGGATACTGGAGGGACACCCGGGAGGAGAAAGAAGAAGAGGATGGACGACGACCTCAGGACGATGGGTGTGAGAAGATGAAGGAGACCGAGGATAGAGAAGAATGGCGGAAGATCGTTGCGGAGGCCCAGGTTCTATAAAGACTGTAGCGCCAGGGAAAGTAAAGTAAAGTAGGTCGGAAAACATGAAATTCCGTTGAAAACACCGTATCCAATTGTTGACCGATAACTTCCCCTATACTTCGTATAGCTGGAAAAGTAAAAATCCAATTTTACCGTAAACATGTGTAAAATAACACAGTAAAAACTGAATGGATGGACAGGTGGAGAGGTGGTGGGGGATCTAGAGCAAATATCAGATATCTACACAAAAATAATATTATTTCTGTACGTTTATTCTGGATATATTGCTTGGTTGAAAGAAGTAGACGTTCCTGTTGGAAAACAGAACGTTCCCTGTTCAAGGTAATAACCGGCGGTGACAGTCACGTTGTGGGCTTTATGAAAAATAAATATTGGAAAGAGAAACGAGGGGGCGCAGAGATAATATCACTATGAAGGGAGGGGGGGAGGGGAGGCTCCTTGGAGAAAATTTGAACACATAAAAAATTGTTTAAAAAAGTCGTTGGTGCTGTGTGTTTAATCAAATTGATTACATCGGCAGTTATTAGAATTTGAATGTTGAAACGCCTTCCCTTCGGTAGAGTCCGTTGAATATTATTATATGTGATTACGCGATAACGGTTAGTCCTATTAAAAAATTAGATAAGAGAAGATGTAAGAGGATTGAGTGCTTTGGTCCTTAGGTGCAAAGCACTAGCCCACCATTATATAGATATAATATATCTATCCTCTTATATCTTCTCTTGTCTAATATTTTAATATTATTATAGATATAGACGTTTCGGAAACAACTCACATCATCATCATCTATAAATTATTTGCTGATCTTTTGTGATGAATAAAAAATACACACATTTAAATTATTAATATTAAAAAATTAATTACTTATATTTATTTTTCTATAAAATCCAAGAAGTAACTGAATTAGTAAATAAATTATATGAATGCATTTTCTTTTAAAACAAATGAGTAGAAAACAAAACTCGGCCATCAGCTGTTTTTGAATTAGTGTAGAGGAGTCAATGGTGTGTGGTCGGGGTTGAGATGTGAAGGTGGACAGAGAGTTGTTGTTTAGGCTTAAGGTGTGATGAACTAAGTAGGTGTGAATTAACAGTAAAATTGATGCACAAAGAAGGTACTATTATTTATTTATAAGTACAAAATATGTATGTCCAAAAATATATAACTTTGATTTGAAGAATGGCCAAAATATAATACAAAAAAAAGGATTGAAATAGTTTTATGAATTTAGTTTGTACGATTTTTCTTTTGTTTTACGTTTCAATGTTTAGTTTTTAATTTTATAATGTAAGTAGATTGGTTTGGTTTGGTTTTATGACTCATGCCCGGGCTTTAACAACGAGGTCATATCGCCAACTACCAAAGCGCTCTTTCGTCACTCTGGTGGACATGAGCCCGACTCTACTGTGGGAGTCCTAAATTTTGCCTACCCTAAATTTTTATTCACCTAGGGTAGGGGTCTTTAACGAGTACCTGACATCGTACAGGCTCGGGACCATCGCTTAATGTCCCATCCGAAGGACGGCGTGCTTAAGTTTATTTTACCTCCCAGATAAAATAAACTAAGGGCCTCGGTCGGGTTACGAACCCACGACCTTGAGCTCAGAAGTCAAGCACGCATACCACTGAGCTACCGGCGCCCTCTAATGTAAGTAGATGTAAGAAATTAAACCCAATTATTTGTTCTTGTAAATTCTATGCTGTTCATTTTCCCTGTTAACCCAGTAAAATTATTTAAAAACCTTTGGATTAGATTTAATATTTTTGAAAAATTTAGAAAAACATATGGCATCTCTTTAAGAAACCAAATGAAAAGTTTGTTAATTGAATTTTTTTTAAGTATACGTGCACTTTCTTAAAAATTGCACGTCTTGAACTTTTATTAATTTTTTTATTTTGAAAACTACTGTAGAAATCAAAATTTAGTAAAAAAACGGTATTTCTACAGGAAATGTGATAATTTATTGTTTATATTATTATTATTTTATTTGTTTTTATTTCTTTATTATTTATACTTTTATTTTTTTATTTATTTTAACAACATAATTTTCATTATCACACTTTATTCTGAACAATTATTTTCGTATATAGATCATTTTTTTTATTCAGAACATATTTTATGGACCTCTGCCTAGACTAATTGTAACTAAAATATGTGATCATTGTAAAGGAAACATTATTTACAATAAAGATCAGAAAATAAATTATAAATACTGATGTCGAGAGTTCTTGCTGAAATGTCTATTTGCTACAGTGAATATTGATGGCCAGTATGAGGTGCTCTGAGGAAGTCACGGGATCTTGAAAATGACTGCGGTACTCCCTGGCTGGTCTGAAGTAGGGCCGCATTCTTGGAAGGCCGGGTAACTGTAGACTAGTGATGGGCATCATCGAATGATCAGAATCTATTCGATTATTCAGGATTATTCGAGAATTCGATTAAAACGTTTCCACTACCAGTTACGAGTGATGAATAGTCCAGTAACGAATGACGATCTTAAAACGAGTGATAGGAGAATCACTCGATAACGTTTATCATATTATTATCACTCGAACCAACAACCACATTCATAGTTTCATAATTTATTCTCACTTCTTTTCAATATCACTCGTTTTTAAAAACCTTTACGCTCATTTTATTAATTGTTTTTAATAAAAACTGGGTACTGTGTTATCAGTCTGCGCGTTTTTGACTGAAACGCCTGAATTCGTTTGATGTTGAATGTTTTTGCTGAACCACATATCTGTGGTCCGTATGTCCATATTGGTCTAAGTAAGTAAGTGTAACAGTTCCGTTTTTGTGTCATGTCTAATTTTGATCGTCTATTTAGAAGTCCGTAGAGTATTTTGAGTCGACGGTTCGGCGTGTTTCGTGTGAGAGGGTTCCATGTCAGTCCTAGGTATCGTACAGTATTAGTTTGAGGGAGGGGCTTGTCGTAGATGAAAACGGGGGGGCATGTTTCTCGTCGAAGTGTAAATGTGATGTGCTGTGAATGAGGCGTGTATGTGAAGTTCCGCAGCAGCTAAGATGGCGGTGTCATCGGCGTATGTAGCTGTCATTGTGTGGGTGGAGGTGGGCATGTAAAGACCCCCATACATAAACAACAGAACACTTCATAACGATCTTATGATACACAATGTGTTTCACACTTACCACAAAACCCACTTTTTATTTATTATTATTATAATTTTTTTAAATTTATTTATTTATTTTTTATTTTTTTTCTGTTCTTGTCCTAATAATTAAGATAACTTTTCGTCCCGACGACCTACCTACCACTGGGTAGCCTTCCTCTCACATGTCATTCACAATACAACATATCAATACCTACCATCATAGATGCTGGTTGTTGCACCCTAGCAACAGTTGCATCTTTATAAATAAAATACAGAAAAAAAAAAATCATCAAAATCGTTCACCGTTTATTTTCTTACAATTTTCTTTTATTTGTCGTTGCAATAAAATACTGAACTCACATTACGGTCCACGGACAAATGATATACATCGATGGTAATAACCTCATGTGTGACGTGACCACGCAGTCTTCGTGATGCGTCCTTATTTCCATTAAATGGTTTATCGTTTATGAAGGTATACGAACAAATCCGTGAACGTGATTACGATTTCAGCATTTTATTTTATCTTAAGGCTTATTATTATTTTCTATAACGAAGTACTCGATTCAATCGATACTATTTTTGTTAATATCTACATTGATTTATACATTTAAAAAAATTAATTATAACGAACTACTCGAATCAATCGATACGAGTAGGTATCTACTAGATACTATGAGTAAAGGTATCGATACTGGGTGGTATCGATTGAACCCTAATCATTGGCTTCTAAGATATGTTGACTGAATGAATGCTCCTTGATTGACTGAATTTGGAGGAGGAACACGTTCTATTTATATGTTCCTCTGGACAAATAACGAACCATCTACCGAGAAAGGATTTGTTAGTACCACCTATCTCCGCTAGGCTGGGTTTAGTTCCACTTGGCCCCGCTAGACTGCATTACTAGGGGCCAAGTATACTCCATTGCTATTCATCTATACTATATCAATATGTATGTTATAAATACAGAATCTTCTTAAAGAAAAGTGATACGTTTACAATATGTAAGAAATATGTTGATAGATTTCATTCATTACAAAAAAAATCAACTGGTGAGGGATGAATTTCTTTATATATTGTAGAACTAGCAGTAATACCCGGCGTTGCCCGGGGAACTTTGATTTTTGTCCCAATATCTTCTATAACGCTATTCAGTTCCTCGACAGTACATTCATGATGTTATAATTTTCAATTATTCATACGGAATAAGGCTTATAGTCCTTCAGCTGTTGTAACGCTAGTAAGTTTTTAGGACTCCTGGGCACCACAGCTAGTATGCGCCTTTCAACGGCGGAAGCCACACCTAGTGAATATTTGGCATCGCTGGACGTCATAGTCAGTGCGTACTTAAGAAAGTTTGTGACCACAGCTAGTATGTGGCTTGCAACGCTGAGCACCACAGCTAGTACGTAGTTGGGAACGCTGGGCATCACAGCTATTAAGTGACTCGCAACAGCGGACCCCACAGCTAGTACGAAGTTAGGAACGCTGGGCATCACAGCTATTAAGTGCCTTGCAACAGCGGACCCCACAGCTAGTATGTAGTTAAATACGCTGGGCATTACAGTTAGTAAGTGATTTGCAACAGCGAACTTCACAGCTAGTACATAGTTAGGAACGCTGGGCACTACAGCTAGTAAATGCCTTGCAACAACGGACCCCACAGCTAGTACGTAGTTAGGAACGCTGGTCACCACAGCTAGTATGTGCCTCGCAACAGCAGACCCCACAGCTAGTACGAAGTTAGGAACGCTGGGCATCACAGCTATTAAGTGCCTTGCAACAGCGGACCCCACAGCTAGTACGTAGTTAAATACACTGGGCATTACAGTTAGTAAGTGCTTTGCAACAGCGAACTTCACAGCTAGTACATAGTTAGGAACGCTGGGCACTACAGCTAGTAAATGCCTTGCAACAACGGACCCCACAGCCAGTACGATATTAGGAACCCTGGGCATCACAGCTAGTATGCTTTTGCAACGACGGACCCCACAGCTAGTACGTTTTTAGGAACGCTGGGCCCTACAGGTAGTAGGTGCCTTGCAACTGCGGACCCCACAGATAGTATGTAGTTAGAACCACAGGGCATCACAGCTAGTATGAGTTTTGCAACGGTGGACCCCACAGCTAGTACCTACGTAGTTAAATACGCTGGGTCACACTGCTAGCGCCTTGCAACAGCAGACCCCACAGCTAGTACGTAATTAGGAACGCTGGGCATCACAGCTAGTAAATGTCTTGTAGGTGCCTTGCAACAGCGAACCCCACAGCCAGTACATAGTTAGGAACGCTGGGGCTGAGCACTACAGCTAGTAAGTGCCTTGCAACAGCGGACCCCATAGCTAGTACGATATTAGGAACGCTGGACATCACAGCTAGTAAATGTCTTGCAACAGTGAACCCCACAGCAAATACATAGTTACTACTACTACTACATGTGAAATTCATGACAATCCGATTCATGACAATACGATCAACCGTTAATGAGCTAGCTCTATATTTATACTTAGTCCCCCCCCCCCCCCCCCTTCAACCCCGCCACCCGTTCAAAACTTGGGGACGCCACACACCTTATTTTTCTATTTGGCCTTCAGGAATAATATATGCGAAATGTCGTGACAATACGACCAACCGTTAATGAGCTAACTCTATATGTATATTTAGCCCCCCCCCCACAACCCTCCTTCCTGTTCAAAATTTTGGGTCGTCACACACCTAATATTTCTATTTGACCTTTAGGAATATTACATGTGAAATTTCATGACGATTCGCCCATTAGTTAATGAGTTAGCTCTATATTTATACTTAGGCCCCCCCACTACCCCCCCTCCCGTAAAAACTTTTGAGCCGTCACACCGCCTATTTTTTTATTTGGTCTTCAGGAATAATACATGTGAAACTTCGTGACAATCCGACCAACCGTTAAAGAGTTAGCTCTATATTTATACTTAGGCCCCCCCACAACCCCCCTCCCGTTCAAAACTTTGGGACGCCACACACCTTTTTTTGCTATTTGGCTTTTAAAAATACTACATGTGAAATTTCATGACGATTCGCCCATTAGTTAATGAGTTAGCTCTATATTTATACTTAGGCCCCCCCACATCCCCCCCTCCCGTTCAAAACTTTGGGACGCCACACACCTTATTTTTCTATTTGGCCTTCAGGAATACTCCATGTGAAATTTCGTGACAATCCGACCAACCGTTAAAGAATTAGCTCTATATTTATACTTAGGCCCCCCCACAACCCCCCCTCCCGTTCAAAACTTTGGGACGCCACACACCTTTTTTTCCTATTTGGCTTTTAAAAATATTACGTGAAATTTTATGACGATTCGCCCATTAGTTAATGAGTTAGCTCTATATTTATACTTAGGCCCCCCCACAACCCCCCCTCCCGTTCAAAACTTTGGGACGCCACACACCTTTTTTTCTTGTTTGGCTTTTAAAAAGACTACGTGTGAAATTTCATGACAATTCGACCATTAGTTAATGTGTTAGCACTATTTATATACTTAGGCCCCCTTACAACCCCCCCTCCCGATCAAAATTTTGGGACGCCACACACCTTTTTTTCCTATTTGGCTTTTAAAAATACTACATGTGAAATTTCATGACGATTCGCCCATTAGTTAATGAGTTAGCTCTATATTTATACTTAGGCCCCCCAACAAACCCACAAATTTTGGGACGTCACATAGCCTAATATTCAATCGGGCTCAAAAGAATGCTACATGGGCAGTTTCATAAAAATCCGTCCAGCGGTTTGGGCGTGATGCTGGAACAAACATACATACATACAATCAGTAACAAAAATTTTCGGACAATTTATAATTTTGTTTTTCTTTTGCAGTTACACATAGTTATATGGCAAAATATTTAATTCAAGCAAAGTTTTAAATTTCGAGATCATCAATCATTTCAAAACGCCGTAAAACAATTAATTAAACATTTACAGCTAATAGGAAATTTTGCATTAATCATTGAAGACAAGAAATTCACGTAACAAAATTTTCTGGACACCTGTTGTTTGTTTTGTAAACAAATGCGACTCTGATCATGATCTTTAATCCCTTCTCAACCAACCGCTAATACCGAACAAATAAAATGTGTTTATATCCTATTACTGCATTCAGTAGTTATTTGTATTTCCTGCTGTCAAGATGGGTCGAACATCTTTTGAAGTTCAACAGATAATAATTTTTAATTATGAAAAAGGATTAAGTGTCCGCAAAATCGGTGGTATGGTAGGCCGAAGTAAAAGCACCGTAGCCGATGTAATTCGAAGGTATAAGCACGAGGATCGGATAGATTTGAAATCTTCCTCTGGCCGTCCAAGAGTATTAAACGACCGAGAAAGGTGTAGCGTTGTCCGGAAAATTAAAAACAAGCCCTCGAGGAGTGCACCTCAGATCGTCGCCGAGGTATACAGAGAAACGGGAAAGAAAGTTCACCCACAAAATGTTCGAAGAATTCTAAAAGAAGCAGGATATAATGGGAGAGTACCAAAAACCGTTTGTGAGTGAAAAAAATATAAAAAAAAGATTGAGCTTCGCAAAAGAGTTCCAGAATCATTCAGAAATTTTTGGAGTAATGTCATTCATCTGCGAGGTAAAATAAACTTAAGCACTCCGTCCTTCGGATGGGATGTTAAGCGATGGTCATGAGCCTGTACGATGCCAGGTCAAAGCGTTTGAGCTCTCACATAAACACACGCATGCAATTGATCTCTGATGTTCACACGATTACAAAATTTTTAGTACATACTATTATGTATACATATATTATATGTATAGGGAAGTAAACAAAAGTAAAGTAATAGTATATGTATACATATATTACATGGAAGTAAACGGACATGATCTGGAAACATTTATTTGTCGAAATATCGGAGAAAAAACGTTTAAATTAGAAAAATTGGGTACTTAGTTTCTTTAGAGGGAAGGTGGAGGGGATAGATAAGGGGGAAGGGACGGTTTCTGCCGAGGGTCAGCGCTGCTGTCGCTCTCTTCCAACGTCATATCACAAAAATCTAGTTTTCTGACATTACATGACCTGAGATTTCTTTTTATGTTGTGAAGAGTTACAAGATACAAGAATATTTTATTATTGCGGTTTGTTCTATCGCAAGCAAATACTTTTGAATGTAAGTTTAATATATTTAGTCCCGACAGTCGCGACAAAATTTGGAGAAGGCGTAATGAGGAGCTAAATCCAAAAAATTTAAAACCAATAGTAAAACATGGGGGTGGCTCAGTGATGGTGTGGGGGTGTATGGCGTCTAGTGGAATTGGTGAACTGGTTTTCATTGAAACCACCATGACTGGAAAAGTTTATGCCGAATTACTATGAAGCAATTTGAAAAAGAGTGCTGAAAAACTTGGGATTTTACGGACTTTTCATTTTTACCAAGACAACGATCCGAAACACACCTGTGAATTGGTACGTACTTGGCTTTTGTATAACTGCCCTAAAGTTATGAAACCCCCCCCAATCGCCCGATCTCAACCCAATTGAACACGTATGGGGTGAGCTCGACAGGAAAATTCGATTAACACCCATTGCTTCAAAAAACGAATTGAAACAAAAGTTATTAGAAGAGTGGGGTAAAATATCTCCAAATTTCACCAAAAAATTAGTTTCATCATCAATGCCGAATCGAATGAAAGATGTTATTACACAAAAAGGGTACCCAACCAAATATTAATTAACATTATGGTTTTTGAATTTGTGAAATCGTAAAAAAAACATTGAATTTATTTATAGTTGTTTACATTTTTGTCCGAAAATTTTTGTTACCTACATTACTTGTTATAAAATTTATTAAATTAAAATATTTATTTGTTCTAATCAAAGCTGTTTTTCCTTTATCCTAACCCACTTTTGAATTCTTATTCTTGATTGAAAAATGGCTTTAATTATTTTTTTAAATTATTTTTTATTACTTGTGCATTTTATTATTATAATTTTTTATTGAAAAATCAAACAGTCCGAACATTTTTGTTACTGACTGTACATACATACAAACAAACCCCGTTTCAGCTTTATTAATATAGATTGTTTCAAACGCATCGACATTTTTATTTCTCATAAATTCATTTCTCATTTTCCAAAAATTCACATACGTATTTGCACAGACTTCTTTTTAGTAATAGTTCCAATCTAGAATAATTTTTTTTTTTTTTTTTTTTTTTTTTTTTTTTTTTTTTTTTTTTTTTTTTATCCTATTTGCAATTTATATACAATATATACATAATAAGCAAATATGTGGTAAAAGAAAAATATAACGTCACTTGATGGGAGAAGCCAGCCAGCGCTGACACTATACATATATTCTCAAATACTCAACTAGTTTCGCCGTGTTAAGGCATTATCAAGAGTCACTTACAAAACAAATCAAATGTTGAGCGCCAGTAGCTCAGTGGTATGCGTGCTTATCTTCTGAACTCTAGAACATGGGTTCGAAACTCGACCGAGGCCCTTAGTTTATTTTATCTGGGAGGTAAAGTAAACTTAAGCACGCCGTCCTTCTTATGGGACGTTAAGCGATGGTCCCGAGCTTGTACGATGTCAGGTACTCGTTAAAGACCCCTGCCCTAGGTGAATAAAAATTTAGGGTAGGCAAAATTTAGGACTCCCACAGTAGAGTCAGGCTCATGTCCACCAGAGTGACGAAAGAGCGCTCTGGTAGTAGGCGATATGACCTCGAAGTTAAAGCCCGGGCATGAGTCATAAAACCTAAACCTAAAACCTTTATTAAATCATAAAAAGTTATATTTCTACATCAATTAATATTTTACTATACTGATATATATTTAATCGATTTAAAAGCACTGCTCTATATTTCCTAAGCTTATTGTCAACCCTATAAGAAAGTTTTGTTCAGCTCTGAAATTCTCATATTAAATATTTACAAATTTTGTAAGTAGGTGTTGAAAATAAAAATTAAAATCGATTACAAAAAGGAACCTTTTGGAGGTTTTACGAAATCTAACCTGTACTGATTACCTTCGTTGTTTGTCAACATACATTTTTTGTCATCTCTTCTAAAATGTACTTGTTAAAATTGTTTGGTTTTTCTGTAAATGTGCAAATGGATATTATTTTAATGTGCAGCAGTATTTGTAACATGTAACAAGATTTACTTTTTCAAGAATGGCTCCTAGAAAGAAGGTAATATATACATTTTGTATACAATACTTTCATGTTTCAGTCGACATAACAACTTAATCTTTTAGTATTGTATTTTATTAATTATGAACTAATTCGCAACTTTAGTGCGGTTATCTTTGGTACATTAAATTTTATGAAATATGGGAAAACTTCATATTTTCCAGTTATATGTACTCTTTAAAATGATATTAAAATGATATTAAATCAGAGCTAACCTCGTATTTATAAATTCAAAACGTATCATCTATGTATATATTTGGAATTAATTTTGCTAAATCCGACATTTTACACAGAGGCTTATTACCTGTTTTTAATAATTTAAATTTTTTTAAGTTTTACGGCAATCGAATTACTTACGATTCAATGGATATAATATTTGTTATCAATTCTACAAAGTGTGTTTTTGAATTGACAACATTTTCTAAACAGAAGTATGTTTTATTAAATTATGAGTCGCTCAACTTGGATATTAATCTTAAAATTGAATTTTTTGTTAGGCCTACTTTTTTAATAAGATTGACTTTAGGCATGATTATTCCAAGATTGATATTAGTTTAAAGGTCAGAAACTATTTCCTATAATTATATTACTATGATACAATATTACAGTTTTCTTGAATGACAGATTTCTAATGTCGACGACTCAATCGTGTCACTTAATTTGAATTATTCTCTTAAATTTCGTAAAAAAAAAAAAAAGAAAAACGTGTTTTTTTTTAAATTATTTAATTAATATAACAAATACTGTGTATATTTGGAGTACTTGTTAAGTCGTGGCTGAAGATGGTAGCAATACCGAAAGTACTCCCATATATTTTGTGAAATAGGCAATATTAAAAAAACACGTTTTTAAAATATTTTTTATTAAGTGTTTCACAATATGTCTGCGAAAATGTTAATTATCATTAGTAAATTTCATAACCAGAAGGTACGAAAAATATCAGTTAAAGATATACTATGTTAATAACTACTTAACTAGTGTACTATTTATAATTGTTTGCAATTGATGAGGGCGCCGGTACTCAGAGATAGAGTGTTTGTCTACTGAGCTCAAGATCGCTGGTTCGAATCCTTGGATTTTTTATCTGGGAGGTGGAAAAACCTTCATGGTCTAGATAACTAAACTGGATAGGCAGCATTTAGGATTCCCATAGTAGAGTCGGGCTCATGTCCACCAGTGACGAAAGAGCGCTCTGGTAGTAGGCGATATGACCTCATGGGTAACGCCCGGGCATGAGTCATAATAACTAACAACTAGTCTCAAATCATAAATGCAACTTAAATTCTCAAAAATATATTTATAATAATACAAGTATTTATTTCGTAGGATTCCCCAAGTTCATCAGACTCGTCAAGTACCAACAGTTCTTCATCTTCTTCCTCCTCTTCCACCTCGTCAGGGTCGGCCTCCAGTAGTTCTGATTCAGAAAACTCTTCTACGAGCGGCGGTAAGAGAAGCGGAGGAGGCAACAATCCATCTTCAGACTCTGAAAAGAAGACACAGGCCAAGAAGAAAGGAGCACCCATTACCACCAGGTATCTTAGGAAACACAAATTTTAATTTCTAATAGCGTCTGAAAGTTGATTTTTAACCCCTAACGAGGCTAAATACTAAATTTTATAAAAACGAAGTCGTCTATGTACTTTCCCACCACGAATTAATCAATTAAGTGCTGCTAAAATTCATTAGTTACTCCCCTCCTCTGATCCTTCTCTTTGGCCAATTGTACGTACAATTATTAGCTGTCCTCATGGAGTATTGAATTTACGTATAGATTTTCACAAAAATTCATGTTTTTCCAACTTCCTGTTTTCCCAAAATGAAAAACAATATTTGTTGTCTATCTACAATATTATGATAACTCCCTATAAAATGAATGTACATTAATAATAATAATAATATTGACAGACAATACTCATGGTCAAATTGACCGTCTGAGGGGTTATCTCTTCTATTTTTACTCGATAATACACATATATAAAAGTGACAAAATAAAAATAAAATAATTCAAATACAAATGTAGTAATTTACAAAATTAACTTAAATAACCTTTAAAAAAACTAACAAAAATAAAAATAAAAAACATCTTCCTGTTTATATATTATTAATAATTAAATTGTGAAACTAGCTTAAATCTATAATTCCAGGCGACTTTGCAATAGTTAATTAAACATTTGTAATTTCGTCCATTTACATATTCAATAAACTGAACATAGTTTAACTCTGCTTTACTAAAATAAATAAAACGAAATTCTTTTAAGAAACAGTAACAGTAACCCAGGGTAATGTTGTAATAAATTCTAATATTAATATAGTTGCTTATAATGTTGCAGGAATCAAATCCAAGATATACAATTTAGTATTTATAAATTATTTAAAACAATTTGATATTTTTTTACTACTTTGTTCGAACAGGATGTTATTACTAAAATTAAACAAATATTTTGTGAGTACCAGCTAGAATGTTAAGGTGTCCACTCAACAATTCTAATAACTACCGATGTAATGAATGTATCGACACGAGATATAGTACGAGAGGGCAAATCATAATAAAACTATTTGTTACGAAAATAAATATATTGTTGATTTTTTATATATTGTTGATACTTAACATATTAATTGTTTTATCGGAGATTGCATCATAGTGTGAAATATATTTATTGATAAATTTGTTTCTGTATTGGTTTAACACTGGACAAGTTATGAGAAGATGGAGTATGTTATCATTATCACTGTTACAAAGTGGAGAAACAGAGTCAAGTTGAAATTTAGCTGGGTAATTTGTATAATTCAAATGAGTTGTATATTTTCCTGAGATCCGTAATTGTGAAATAATTCTTTGTTTGCTTATGTGGTTCCTCATTTAAATAACTTCCGTTATTGCCCAAAGAACTGTAATTTCTGTAAAAGGTTTTGAAGGAGCTGGAGATTGCAGCGTCTATATCTTTCCATTTTTTCCAATAAACATTTATAATTTTCCTTAATCATTTTTGAATCCTCCGAGATCTAAAAGTCCTAAAGGGGCAGAGGCATAACAATATTATTTTATTTCAGGTCCAAGTCAGACGCTTCCGAACATGACAAAAGCAAGGAGAAAATAAGAAAATCATCAACGAAGACTTCCACAAATGTGTACACATCAGATTCGGACGACTCTTCACCCAAACAGAACAATGCTAAAAAGAAGCCACAACTCAAACCCAAATCTTCAGCAACTGTCACCCCAGTGCCGAAGACTCCCAAGACAGCCTCTTCGAAAATTGTACCCAAGAAGCTTAATCCTCCGCGAAAAGTTGCTCAAAAGACGGGTGTTCTTGGTGCCAAGGAGCCTGCCAAACCCTCCCTTACCAAGGTGCCGGACGACCCCAAAAAAGGTAATATAAATATATTTTTTCCAGCTATACGAAGTATAAAGGAAGTTATGTAATCAGTTTTCAAAATTCGAGTTTTCAACGGAATTTCATTTTTACCAACCTCCTGATTCCAAAAAAAAAAAAAAGAACACAATAACTCCTAGTAGAGTGAATGTATCGACATGAAAGTTTATATATGTATAGAAACCTCTTTCAGCCAAATTGGCCAAAGGGAAGGGGTGATTAGGAGGGCTTAACACAAAAATCGAATAACTGCCGTTGTAATGAATGTATCGATACAAAATTTCATATATAAATTCAAAACCCCATAAGGACGACACCTATCAATTTTCAGTTCAATCGACCGAAAGGAGCCGCTCTTCCATCATAGATGGGGGCTCGACTCAAATACCATAATAACTGCCGATGTAATGAATGTATCGATACAAAATTTAAGTATAAGGATTCAAGGATAATTGATTAAATCGTTCTGGGGAAGTGCATACTTTTTTTATATTGATGATTGAATCCATTTCAATTTTCCCAGATATGTTTGAGTCAAACTTCCAGAAAAAAAAATTCTACTAAAATTGTCGCCATTTTGTGTTATTTAAATGGTTATTGTCACGTGATTATAAACTTAATTAGCCAAGGTTTGAATCATTTGAAAGGTGATAAAACCGCGAACCTTCAAACCAGGAATAATCTTTATTGTTCTGTGTTGTTGAATGTCTAGGTAAGACGAAGAGTATCTTCAGTCCGGAATGCAGCAGTGACACAGAGGATGATACATCTACACCGCCACCTCCCAAACTAACCGCTATGAAGGCGGCAATCGCGAGTCAGCACAAGTCGGCCCTAGCCAACAAGCCCAAACTGAAACATCTCCAGACCTCAGCCAAGCCGAGATCTAGTTCTCTCTCTTCCAACTCTTCTCAGTCCTCAGGATCTTCTGGTAAGTTGAACATTGTATAATATCATATCAGTAAAATATAGGGAGGCCCAAAGCCAGAAGTTGGTTAATTCGCGAACCTGCCAGCCAGAATGCGGTTCGCATATTGGCTAACTAACTTATCAAGAGGTCAAAAATGGTATTATATAGGTGGTGGAGGTAATCTCGAAAATTAGTTAATCTTTCTGGATAGTTAATAGTACATAAATGTCGGAGGAGAAACGGTCGCCATTTATTGCATTCGCTGCCTCAACCGTTGAAAATATAACGAAATGACGTATTGAGGAATTGCTGGCAATACAAACTTCTTCATAAAAATCTGGGGCAGGATATATCTGTCTATACCAGATAGCTGCGCAATAATCTCTGGTGGACATGAGCCCGATTCTACTGTGGGAGTCCTAAATGTTGCTTCAGATTTATTAATTTAAAGGTAGGAGTCTTTAACAAGCATCTGACATCTGGGATAATCGCTTAGCGTCCTATCCGAAAGACGGCGTGCTCAAGGTCTTCAGCTCAGTAGGCTAGCAAGCTACCTCCGAGCTACTGGTGCCCTTATGTGACCTAATATCGTCACTTTCCTGGGGAAAAGTCGTAAGCATCAAAACACAAACCTTACAGGATTCAAGAAGAATAACCTTGAGCACGCCGTCCTTCGGATGAGACATTAAGCGATGGTCCGGAGCCTATGCAATGTCAGGTACTGGTTAAAGACCCTTGGCAAGTAAACCTGGGTAGGCAAAATGTAAGACTACCAAGCAGAGTTGAGCACATGTATATGATACCCTATTACCAGAGTGCTCTTTCGTTGCTCTGGCGATTTCGTATTTCATGCCCGGGCTTTAGCTATGGGCATGAGTCACAAAATTGCTTAACATCCCTACCGAAGGACGGTTTGCTGAAGGTTTCTTTACGTCCCAATACTTGTTAAGAACTTTATATTAAATTTAACCAATTTTAGCCCAAAATTTCTATTGAAAACTCACTTCTTAACAGATTTTTGGTGCCTACGACCAAAGGCGCACTTACAGAGTCATCTTTAAAAAGGTATAAGATATACTGTATGTAATATTCATTTTTCTGAAGTGTGAGTATATATATATATATGAAGTGTGAGTATATATATATATATATATAATTTTACCAAAAAAAGTTGATTAATTCAGAAATTTAGCACATAGAAATATAGAAACGGGCCCACCAGAAACGTGGAACCTCCTTCCTGAATATGACACAAATTTGACGTTCAATGAGTATGTACATTTTGACAATCAGCTCACCGTTTTTGGATTGATGTTGGACTCCGAAATTTCGGGGTAATTCGACCAGACATCGAAGATGGCTGGAGAATAATTAAGTACTCTCCGCCAATACTTGCTCAGGACGGAAGACGATGATAATGTATTTTCAGCTTTGGTAACAGTAGAAATACTCTCGATCGTGGAAGCCAGGGATTGCTACGGCAAAAAACCATTCTCGATTTTGTCGATTAGAGATGTTTTTTGTGTACATTTTTTTTATACATACATATTATACATTTTAATTGCATATGTACATACTTGTTTACATATTTACATGACAAATACATATAATACACAAAATGAACATAGCGAGTGGTTAATTTTGATTTTCCAAATATAATTATGTACATATTCGTTTAATTGTTGTAATTTTCATTATTCCTCTTAGTAAGTCGAAGTTTTTCTGAGGTCCTTCGAATTTCGAATTATCGAGAGTCGACTATATATACTGTACATTTTCAGATATTATAGAAGGATTGTTTACTAATGTTTCTAATACATTTTTTTTCAATCTTTATACTTCAGATAGCAGTTCTGAGTCGAATCGTGATTCCAGTCGATCAAAACAGGGAGAGAGAAGAAAATCAAATTCTAAAAAGAGTAAGAAGGACTCTGCACCTCCAGTACTGATGTCGGACGCAGACTCCGGACCTCCTCGGAAGCTGACGCGCTCTTTGAGCAACCGCAGGAGTAAGCATGTTGTCTCCCGACTTCAGTCAGAATCTGATTCGGATACAGGTATTATATTTTCATTTTTTATAGCTAGTTATTGTGACTCATGGTCGGGCTTTAACTACAAGGTCATATCACCTACTACCAAAGCGGCATTTCGTTGCTATAGTGGACATGAGCTCGACTTCATTATGGGAGTCCTAAATTTTGCTTACTAGGTGTTTAACTAGTACCTGGTACAGGGTCGGGAACATCGATAGGTTTTTTCACTTCTTACATAAAAAACTTAAGAGTCTCGATAGAAGGGATAAGAGCACTGGATGCTTAGGTCCCTAGGTGTAAAACACCAGCCCACCACATAAGGGTCTCGGTCGGGTTTCGAAGCTCAGGAAGCAAGCACAAATCCTGGCAGTTTTTTCGGATTGCTTCATGCAGACAGCGTTGCACTTGTAAGTAGTATTCCTTATTGATCGTTTGACCTTGTGGCAAGAACTCATGGTGCACTATGCCGTTAAAATCGAAAAACACAGTGAGCATGACCTTCACAAATTCTCTGATCCATTTTGTAATCAAATAAATAATCGCCGATCGTACCAAAACACATATAACCTCTTTGACAGCAGACTAAACATCCGGTTTGGCTAACAGATACTTTTCAGACATGTTTACCAATACAACAACGAAAAATTCGAGCGAATCGGACTAATGCAACCCGAGAAATTACAAAATTCCCGTTACTTTTTGAACCCACCTCGTATGGGCATCGCTAGATCTGTGCAGGAAATGTGGCGACGACATATGCCATAACAGAACCAAAGGAGATAATGGAGGGTACCTGCGAATCCTGGACTTTATTAGAGCTGCTGTAGGGACCAACACACACAGGGCACACAATAGGCCTATTCTACTCTAAAAAAAATAAAAAAATTACATACCAAATCAAAGTTATGTTTGTGAACAACAGGATGTGGCAGGAGAAAATATGACACGTTGATACACCTGCAAAAATACAGATGGTTAATATTATAATTTATGTGATGTATAACGATTTTCGTGTATAAATTGAATAATTCTTGTTGTTGTGTATCAGTGAAGGTATCGTTGGGTTCATTTGTCTTACGCGAAGTAGATGAATTTAATTTTCTTTTTAAATGTGGTATTTTGATGATTGCAATTGTAAATGTCTAAAGGAAAGAGTGCATTTTGTGAATCAATTGAAGGTAAACTAATTATGACATAATCACTATACACGCGAAAAATGTTAGTCCTATCGAACAATTGGTCCTTGCCAATTATGACATAATCACTATACACGCGAAAAATGTTAGTCCTATCGAACAATTGGTCCTTGCCAGATATAACATAATCACTATACACGCGAAAAATGTTAGTCCCCGCGAACGATGGATCCTTGCCTAATATGTTTCTTATTAAATTTTCAACTAGCGAAATCAAGCCCTCAGATTTGATTAATTATTGTGACTAATATCCGGGCTTTAATCACTATGTCATATACCTACTCTTTCATCGCTCTGGTGGACATGAGCCTGACTCTACTCTGGGACTCCTAAACGTTGTCTACCTAGGTTTAGTTGCTTTGCGTAAGGGTCTGTAACGAGTAGCTGACATTGTTCATTGCTCGAGAACATAGCTTAATGTCCCATCTGAAGGACGGCGTGCCTAAGGTTTCCCAAATAAAAAAAAATCTAAGAGCTTCGAACTTTCAAAAATATATTTAATTTTTAAACATTAAAACTTTTTTTTACGTTTACAATCACTTAATATTATATAACAATCATAGTATCCAATAAACAATATATGTATTTTCGTTTTCATGACAAAAATGTATCGGTGTGAGGTTTATAGTAGAATACATAATATATAAGAAATAACGACTATATGACATAATATCAAAATACAAGAAGAGGAATAAAATAATAATATAAACTCTTTAGCTCATAAGAGGGCGACGGTAGCTCAGTGGTATGCGTGCTTGACTTCTGAGCTCAAGGTCGTGGGTTCGTAGCCCGACCGAGGCCCTTAGTTTATTTTATCTGGGAGGTAAAATAAACTTAAGCACGCCGTCCTTCGGATGGGACGTTAAGCGATGGTCCCGAGCCTGTACGATGTCAGGTACTCGTTAAAGAACCCTACCCTAGATGAATAAAAATTTAAGGTAGGCAAAATTTAGGACTCCCACAGTAGAGTCGGGCTCATGTCCACCAGAGTGACGAAAGAGCGCTCTGGTAGTAGGCGATATGACGTCGTAGTTAAAGCCCGGGCATGAGTCATAAAACCTAACCTAACCTCTTTATAATAAAAATACACAATATATTATGGGAACTCAGTGACTTTAACAGGGGTGAGAATTATTAATTTAATCACAACAATAAACTATAAATCCTATTCTTTATTTTATTTTTTTTTTTATTATTATATTTTCTTTATTTTATTAGATTATTGACCACTCAAATTTTTGTAATTGTTATTTTAAGGTAGCGCTTAAAGTTAAATAAGTTATTTGTTTTTATTTACTTTAGAGAGCTCAGTAGAAATGCACAGAACGCAAAAAAACAAACACATATTTTGTACTAATAACTGTATAGTACAGGTGACTTTCACAGAGATTTTTCATATTAAAAATTATTTATTTTTTTCTCATTTATTGGTAATTTTTGTATAATATACGTTCAATTGTGCTAAATGCAAACAAAAAACAACACATGACACTTGAATGAGGCGGCTGACCATCGTCAGTCTTCTTGGTTAAGGTCGCTATGATGCTTCCTCTTCAGTCGACGTTCTGGTCTTGGCGGAGGCAGTTGGAGAGGGATGACTCGTAGCAGAGGGTTTTGATGTTCTTGCATGGTCTGCAACAGAACTCCAGATAGCGCAGCTGAAATATTATTTTGAAAAGTCTTTCTTGATATTGGACCAACATGTGGAACGACCACAACAAATTAAAATACATCAAAAAAGAGGTGAAACCATGGAAAACATCTATAAGGGATAACCGACGAGAAGTAGTGGCAGTGATGAGGCTACGAGTGGGTCACAGTCGGCTGAACCACGACCACCTGATAAGAAGAGAGGAAGACAGGAAGTGTGAACTGTGTGAGGAGTTTCTTTTTATTTATTTTTTTTCCGCAGGGCGATGGGAATACTTTTAACGAAGGGATGCACGTGCATTCCCAACTGTGTGGTGTACCTCGTGTTGGCTTTCCACTAAAACCACCCCCTTGAGCTCTTGGGTGCTTTCGTCCCTGGTGTGGGACCATAACACTCTCTTCGTCCCTGCGGAAGAACCAAAGCTGTAGTTTCTGGAGTGCGCTAAAACTCGGAAAGTTCATGCCGGGTTTAAACCGCCAGGTGTTATTGTAACCAGGTGTCCGCCAAGGCTCGAGGTTAGGAGGCGTTTTTTCGTCTCCTTCACTCCGCTACAAATTGGGTGAATGCTGGGTAACTTGACTCGGCCACCAGCTGCGGGGTCATTCCCAGGTACGATCCGATTTAGCATATCAACGCCGCCCTAGGCCCGTCGTACAGTGGACATTCGATGACTACGTGCTCCGCAGTCTCGAAGCCACCGCACGCGCAGTTTGGGCTGTCTTTTCTTTTGAAAAAGAAAAGCTTGGCGTTGAAGTCTCCGTGACCGGATAGTATCTGGGACATCCAATGGCCCGGCTGGACCCATGTCTAGGCGAGTCGTGTCCACTCTATCAGGAGGAGCTGGCCAGGAGAGGCATCACCAGAGCACTGCTAGCCAGCCCTGGGCAACCTCCGAGAGCCACTCCAGAGGATTATAGACTTCTTTAGTGATACAAAACTAATGGACAAGCTATAATGCAAGCAAAAAGTTAAAAGTATACAATAATACGTGTTTGTATGTATATATATCGATGTGTGTCTGTGTATATGTGGAAATACACATCTATAACCCTAATTCTAATCCTAGAAGTCAAATATGGTTTTCTATAGAAATATTTTTTTGTTTGGGCTGTCACAGGTAGCAAAACGAGTATCACCAAATCACCGGTGAAAAAGAGCAGTAGCAGCAGCTTCATTGGGGGCCCCAAAGGGGGTCCGGGGGGCTCCAGGAAGGGGCGGCGAACCTCCGACTCGGGACAGGAGGAGGAACGAAGATGTCCCGTGGAGGGGTGTAACTCATCAGGACATCTCACTGGACGGATCAGTGTACACTTCACCATCGAGGCTTGTCCCATCTACCACAACCTCACACCGCAGATGTGCAAGGTGAGACATGCTACCTTTTTTTAAATAATAATAATAATAATAATATGCGTTTCCGTTAAACCATAACGTAGTAATTGAAGCGGTCATTGTTAAAAGGGGATATGTGACATCAAATGTCAGAACGACTTTTTTATATTTTCATAATCATGAGGACTGAACACATCTTCTGTGTTGAAATGAGACATGTGCAGTGCGCTCTTTGGTTGTGGTGGAGCTGAGAATATCTGAGTCACTGTTGAAAGGAGGTATGTGACGCAATTCTTTAGGAAGTTTTATTGAGCTTCCCAAAATTTTTATTTTTGTTACATATCCCCTTTCAACAATGACCGCTTCAATTGGATATGTCATACAATTTTTTTTTTTTTTTTTAAATAAAGTAATATAAGTTAAACGATCAAATTTCTAATAAGATCGATAATATTTATATTTTTAAATATAAATATCTTATATTTATATTACTATAAATAAATCTTCCTTCAGGACGATATTTTGATGTGATCATTGGCCCCTTACTCGGGCCACAGAGCGAAATTTAGCGAAAAAAAAGCAAAAAGCGAGCGAAATATACAATATATCGCACACGTATTTCTAAAGTGACACATCAAAGGTTAGGTTTTATGACTCATACCCGGGCTTTAACTACGTCATATCGCCTACTACCAAAGCGCTCTTTCGTCACTCTGGTGGACATGAGCCACTAAATTTTTATTCACCTAAGGTAGGGGTCTTTAACGAGTACCTGACATCGTACAGGCTCGGGACCATCGCTTAACGTCCCATCTGAAGGAGAGCGTGCTTAACTTTATTTTACCTCCCAGATAAAATAACTAAGGGCCTCGGTCGGGTTTCGAACCCACGATCTTGAGCTCAGAAGACAAGCATACCACTGAGCTACCGGCGCCCTCGTGACACATCAAAAATCTGTATTTTTGAGTTATCACCATGGTAAGTATAGAGTTAGCATCAAACTGTAATTTATTAACACAACATATGTTAAATACAATACATCAAATACCATATGTTAAATACAAACACTACATCCTCTCTTCTCTTTCACGAACGTCTTGGCATTCACAATACTTCACTGGCTTCTTAATACTGGATCTTAAATCATAAGGGGTCCTTGTACGCCCAAATACACCTCAAACCTTTCTCTAACGATCTCATAAGAAGCCATCTCCTCCTCTCCCAATCCAAAAGAATCCAACAGATCCTCTTCTTCATCACCGAGACAATAAAGTAACATACTCACTTGATTCTTCTCATTTTTCTTTTCTAATTCGGAAACGACTCTAAATCATTCCAACGAGGCCATTCAGAAGGAGATCAAAAATTGAATGGTTCGCGTCCGAAGTCTCTACCAAGTCATTTTTGTTACCTCCAACCATTTTCGCAATATATTTTTGCATATGTTGAAATAATGACACAGACTTCCAACTTCTAAGATTAGTTGCGACTTAATTAAATATATTATTTCAGTATATATTTCATCCTTCATGCCAATTGTTTTATTTATATTTTTAATCAACCAACCAGGGACGCAAGATCTCTGTTTCCAAATGTAGATTTATTAATATTTTATTAATACTAACTGTAAAAACAATATTTTTTGAGTTTTTTACTCCCCCCCCCCCCTCCTCCCCCACCCCCAACAAACTTAACATAGTACCTGGGGTGCCCAGCGTTGCTCGAAAAATATTTTCCACCATGTAACGTTTAGGCAAAAGTTTGATGAAACTATAAAGTTTAATGTTTGACCCGATTTTTTGTTTTTTTGTTTCAGGATGCACATTTAGAGAGAGTGAAGCGAGATGAAGAACGTAAGAAAGGTTTGGCGGCTCTAAAGCCTGGGGCTCGTCCTGGGTCACCCACCTCTGAACAGAAGACCTCACGAGAGAGGGTCCGGGAGCTGAGACTGAAGTTGAGCTGCGGCGGTAGGGAGGAGGAGGATGGAGGTGGCAGCAAGGATCGCCAACCTAGTCTGATCAAGAGGAGCAACAAATACGACCTCAGACTGTTCCAGGAGGCACAGGCCATCGCCAGCGAGGCTATAGTAACCTACTTGTTTTTATAATAATAATAATAATAATTTTTTTTTTTTATTTCCATTAAACCAATACATGGTATTAGTTAGGCGTCCGGACGCCATTTATTTCAGGCCGAATCGAATTATGAATTTTAGATTTAATTTTTACTTATCCAGTGAAGTATAGCAGAAGTTCTGTAATCGGTCAAAAATTTGACGAGTTTTCACTCACAATCGAATGAATATACCTATCGATTTCCAGCCAAATCGGTTAAAGGGAAGGGTGTATTAGGGGTAATGCTTAACTCAAAAATTCTATGTAATGAACTTATCGACATGATATTTCATATTTGAAGTTAAACTCTATGATGACATATCCTGTCAATTTTCAGCAATATCGACAGAAGGAAAAGGGGAGTTCAGGGGAGGGGGTTCAATTCGAAAAACCCTATTAACTGCCAATGTAATGAATATAATAATAATAGATTTATTTCCGTTAAACCAATACATGGTAATAGGATAACTCAAAATAATTTATACATTAAGATAGCTTATAAATTAGATTTATAACTACTTGAGTCTAACAAACTTATGATTAGTAGTAATAACAAAACTATTAAAAAAAGTAAAATGAAATTAATAAAATATTAAATTTCCGGAAATGTCTTTATCCCAACCATGTTTCGGGACGTTTTTACGTTCCTTCATCATGTCTCAATATTCGAGATATAGAAAAGACATGAGATTCAGCCCCGCCGCAACATATATCAGTGCCCTAGGCGAAAATCTACCTTGCGCCCTCTTGTAAGGAGAAACAATTTCAATAATTAAAAAATAAAACTTCATAAAAAAAATTTTTAATGTTATTATCTGAAAAAATGATTGAAAGACATCGAATTGTATCAATTTTTGGAAAAATTCAATTGTATTTTTCGGGCTTCAGCATTAGCAAATTCTTCAATTATATCCTTGAAATTTATGTTGTTGGCCAGTTCGTTTTCTATTGCAAGAACAGCAAGAGCCTGGAGTCTTTCTTGTGTCATAGTTGGTCTTAAATATGTTTTTTATTAATTTCAATTTGCTAAAACTCCTTTCGCAACTGGCTACTGATAGTGGAATCGTTAAAAGTATGCGTAACGCAATCCACAAGTTCGTGAATAAGTCGCAAGTATTAGTTTTTTCTAGTCTTCAAAGAGTCAACAACTCTTGTGCCCCTAACATCGAGGCGCCCTAGGCGATCGCCCGCCCCGGCGGGGCTGATGAGATTAATAATAATAATGTATACACATGTATAATAATAATAGAAATATTAAAGAAAAGTAATTAAAATAGAAGTTATAGGATTTGTGGAGGACCTCTGCTAAGAAAAACAAAAATTTTATATAATTAAAATTTTTAAATTTTGGTTATTTTTTCCTTTTTGAACAAACAGAAAAACATTCAGTTTCCTCTAAAATTAACATATTTAATTTAATTTAAATCGTTTTTATTGTATCTATTGCTTTCAAGAAGTGGAAAAGAGCTTTAAGGAACTCGATTCCTTATCAGATAAGAACATTGGATGCTTTGGTGAACACACCATCTCACTCGGTTTACCTAGGATAGATATTACTCCTATATTTGATAGAACGACTTGTATCGACAGGAAATTTTTTATGTGTATCCAGAATCCTCTAAGAAAGACACCTATTGATTTTTTATGTGTATCCAGAATCCTCTAAGAAAGACACCTATTGATTTTTTATGTGTATCCAGAATCCTCTAAGAAAGACACCTATTGATTTTTTATGTGTATCCAGAATCCTCTAAGAAAGACACCTATTGATTTTTTATGTGTATCCAGAATCCTCTAAGAAAGACACCTATTGATTTTTTATGTGTATCCAGAATCCTCTAAGAAAGACACCACAAGATTTTCAGTCAAAGGGAATGGAGAATTAGGAGGGCTGCCTCAATTGAGTTTTAGCCCAAACTTTTGATTGGCTACGGAGGGAGAGCAAAAATGAAATTTATTAATTTGTGCTGGAGATGTACATTGTCGGTGATCCACCGAACATTTTGTTATTTTCTCTTTTATTTACTGTTTATTCTATTTTTCCAGGAAGAAGAACTAAAACTGTTAGCAAACGTCAGATATACAAAACTGATTGAAATGGGTAAATTTGAAATGGAAGTATGGTATCAAAGTCCTTATCCAGAAGATTTTGCCAGGCTACCAAAATTGTACATTTGCGAATATTGTCTTAGGTAATTTTGCCCGAATATCTTTTTGTCGAGAAAGTTGAAAAACTAATAAAAACCAGGAGCTTGTTGAACATTTACGTCGTCTATTTATTCAATTACGATTACCTGAGGCTGTGACACTCCTTCCCTAAGGGAATTTCATATTGTCATTATTTCATTTATTTATTATATATTCTATGTATCTACTTCATTGTGAGCACCATTTCTTAAGTTTATTTGATTTTCTTGCTTTTATTTTTTGAAGTTAATGTTTAAACACAAATATTTTCACAGTTAGAACTTTATTAAGTAGTTCTTCTCTTAAGGTAAGTACAGACCAGCCAACAAAATGTTAGCAACATGTTGATATTGGTGTCGGCAACATGTATCCCGTCAACTAGCAACAAGTTAATGGATATTCGTCAACATGGGGCAGCATGACATCAAAGAAATTTGTTGCCTGTTGCTTGTATCCGTGTTCTCTATTTCAAATGGAAAACATCGCTCAGTCTGTACGATATTGTCAACAAGTTGTGTCGCTAGTGAGAGTTTCGTCAGACTCCTATTACATCTAATAGTTACGTTAATTATTTGTGCATATTTTTATTATTTTGAACATTTTATAATGTCCATTGCCTTATTGTCTTTTGCCAAAGAGCTAGTGTCATAGCTAATCGAATTTCTGAAAGCTGCTCCCGCATTATGGGTCATTAAATGCAAGGAATACGGAGATAGAAACCACAATATGTCGAAAATGGCTTCGCGCAAAAAAAAAAAAAAAAAATGTGGATGAAATATCCAGGAAAATTAAGTCCCTTAAAATTCAATTTAGCCGGGAACGGAAGAAAATTGGGGATATGAAGGGAGCACGAGCACTAGCAGCAGCAGCATTTTTACTTCAAAACTGAGTTTTCGTTTGGAAACGCAATTGGTTTTGGTTTAGACGCGCAACACTGTGATGAAAGTTTCTGTGCCCAACAAATATGTTGCCAACATCCATCAACGCGTTGCCAACATTTTGTCGTCCGGTCTGTACTTACCTTTATGGATGGGGGTTCACGGCCTCAGAATTGTTTAAATATTCCAGACTAAGAAACTTAAATGTTATTCTTAAACTTTGTGCTGACAATGTCATAAGCCAAACTGGTATACAATAAGTACATATTTTAGTGAAATTAGACAATAAATATAAATATATATTTATATTTAATTCATCTAACATTACTAACTTTTACTAACTATTAATTAACTATATACATTTTTTTCAGATTAACTTTCTACTTAGAATTTTGTTAGTAGATCTAACATTCCTACTGTTTGTAAATCATGTACCATTTCAAAAGAAAAATAGTATTTTTATTATTTAGCTTGTATCATAGTTAAACATGAATAAATAAACGTCTGTTCGAGGGTAAATATCCTCGTTTTGAGGCCAGTATAATGTCACTTGATGAAGGTCGATAATAAACAACAAATTGGCTTTAGATCTCCCAAAGTCTGAAAATCATTTTCTTTTTCAGGTATTTGAAGGCAAGGAAATCTATGGAGAGACACGCTGCTAAATGCGTATGGAGACATCCTCCAGGCGAAGAGGTTTACAGGTATATATTGGATTAAGATTATACAAAAGTTGCATGGAAAGTGAATGATTGACTTGTTTTTACTCCCGAATAACACGATAACTCCCGATGGAATGAATCTATCGACACGAAATTTTATATGTGTATCCTGAATCCTCTAAGGATGACATCTATTGATTTTCAGCCGAATCAGGCAAAGGGATGGGGTGGATTAGGGAGGAGGCTTAAGAAAACAGCTCTAATAACTGCCGTTGTTATGAATGTATCGATATGAAATTTTATATGTAAATTCAAAGCCTTATATGGACGACACCTATTAATTTTCAGCAGTATCAGTCGAAGGGAAAGGGCGGCTCAACTCAAAAACCCTAATAACTGCCAATGTAATGAATGTTTCGAACCAAAATTTAGTATGAGGATTCATGTAAGTCAAGCATTGAGTTTTAGCCCAAACGGTCGATTGTCTGAAGGGAGAGCGAAAACTTAATTTATTAATTCATCCTGGGGAAGTACACAGCCGCTGATTTCGACGACTTAGAGTATATTTTAATATCATCAGTTACTCATTAATTTGTGGTTTCGTATTCAAATAATCTTTTCTTTTTTCATATTTATATTGTTGGTAACGAACCCGCATCGAGGGAGCCATGTTGGTCGTGCGAGCTAGAGCGTAGGGCTTTGGTCGCATGGTCTCACCATGGTTCGCGGGTTCGAATCCCGTCCGGGAATGAGTTTTTATTTCGTAGATAGAAGTCCTTTCCGGGGCCATGGATGTCCTAAATAAACTAGATAGAAAATTTACTTTTATAAGTGACATGGCTAATATGCATTATTAATATGCAACATAAATAAATAAATAAAATAAAAACCCGCATCGATAAGTATTATAAGAAAATATCCATTGAATACGAAAGAACAAAATGATATGATGTTGGCAAAATACACGCAAAACGTCTGTAAGTGTAACTACTTGACCTAGGTACGCTACTTCTTAACTCAAAAACTCCGTTTTATCTAATTATATTTTTAAGCTGGCTTGTCTTCTCTTATAAATGCTTCTCGTAAATTTTCAATATGTTCTTGTACGCTAGAACTGAACACAATAATATCATCTAAGTAAAGAGCGCATTTTTCGTTATTAATTTATATTACAATATATTATCCATAATTCGCTGAAAAGTTGGTGGAGGGTTTTTTTTTTCAACTAAAAGGCATTCTAAGAAAATTCGAAATGTCCATTTTCTGAGCTGAAAGCGGTTTTCTGAACGCTATCTTTTTCCATTTCTATTTGGTCGAATCCTGATGCTATATCGATCGTTGAAAAATATTTACATCTCCCTAATTTATCTAAGAGATCCTTGATATTTGGTAAAGGATATCGGTCATCGATTGTCTTTTCATTCAGTTTCCTATAATCTATTACTATTCTCCATTTACGTTTACCGGACGAATCTTTTTTTTTGTTACGATCCAAATAGATGAGCTCCCTTTGAAAATAATATGCTGCCACATATATTATTGTATTTTTATAGTAATAAACAACTCAACAATTGACTAAAATTGTTCTAGTTTTGAGAGAAAATATGTCGAATTTTTCTGTCCTCCACCTGATTATGATACATTAATTGTGTATTATATATTTATTAGGAAAGATAAAATCTCGGTGTGGGAGGTAGACGGTAAGCGGTATAAGACCTACTGTCAGAACCTCTGTCTCCTGGCTAAGTTCTTCCTGGACCACAAAACTCTCTACTACGATGTGGAACCGTTCCTCTTCTATGTCATGACCATCGGCGACTCTGATGGATGTCACACTGTTGGATACTTTAGTAAGGTACGTCATGGAAATTGGGAGAATGGGTCAATAAGAATCAGAGATTATAACATGCATTTGGGGGTTTATAACATGCATGGTGGCCATGCGGGCTAGAGCGTAGGGCTTTGGTCGCATGGTCTCACCATGGAGTGAATTTTATTTCGTATATAGAACTCCCTCTCGGGGCCATGGATGTCGTAAATAACTATATATAACACATTGACATGGCTAATATGCACCGTACATAAAGCCAAAAAAAAACATGCATTTGGCTAATATGCATCGACCATAAGGCAACAAAAAAAAAAACATTAGAACCATAACAAAGACGCTACAGTCAAAATAAACATTCCTTTATATAAAAACGATAGAACTTTTAAAGGATATATATAAATAATTTATTTATATATATTATATTTTATTGAAAAAAAAAAAAAAAAAAAAAAAACCTTAAGGCGTTTCAAGGTCCACGCCGTAGATTTTCCGTGAAAACGTCGGGATAAAATCATTTTTCATTTTCTTTTCGATGCTGCCGAAGTTCTTGCATTTGCTCGGCACTTGACTTTTTAGGTTTTTTAAATTCCTTTTGATGTGAGCTTTCCTCTGATTTGCGTTTTCTATAATTCAGCGCATGTTTACGATTCATACGAGACGGCATCTTTAATTTTTTTGCATTTTTCAATTTAATACCGATTTTTATATGTATTTCGGCGAATATTTTTATTGTTTCACCTTGAGTCCTAGTAGTGCTCCTCAAGCTCTTTACAATCACACCCGAATCAACGTCCTATCTAAACGCGTTATCACGCTACACAATGATCCGCCGGCGCCCACATTAGCCCGATAACGTCACAGGCAAAACAAACACGTACAGACATGCTCTATCCATTGTGACCTCAACCGTTGTTATCGCATTATTAGTCTCGAAGTTATCATCGATTGAAATCTGACGGTATTTTGTAACACAAGAAAGTTTGACCAGCTATCTCTGTGCTTGACGAGCGAAAAGACGTTTTCACGTCAAAATTCTTACAATTTGAGTTTGTCAAATTTTCTTTTGGACTGGGCGGGTCATTAAGTGTGTATTGGGAAATAGTGAATAAAGAGGTACTCATATTTAATAAATACATATTATCAATATAAAAATAATAATATTATCATTATAATATTTAATATTAGGTCAGAATCTGGAGTAGGAACTCTGTGACAATATTATAATTCTGTTTTTGTTTTGTTTTAGGAGAAGAACTCATTTTTAAACTATAATGTCTCCTGTATTCTTACACTCCCTCCTTATCAGAGACAAGGCTATGGCAGACTTCTTATTGACTTTAGTAAGTATTTTTAAAATTACTCTCTTAACCGACCTCCACTTAACCGATTCGCCGCGTATACCAACCTCTTTGCATAAGGTTATTTGAGTAGTTCAGAGGCTTGTCACTGTAACACGGTGAGAGTAGAGTTTTTTTAGATAACTGTTTCAATCTCTAAGTAAACCTCCCACTATATTCAGATATTCTGAAATCATATATCCATAACTAAAAGTTGGTTCCTGAATTGACAAAATCTGAATATGAAGTTTGTCTGCCATTTTACCGTTATGAGATTTTCTAAGAAATTTAAGTATTTGGATATATTTGAAAAACCGTTTTTCAAAATACCCAATATACCGATAGCCACCTCCTCATAAAATGTTATTGTGTCACATGCCCGGGTTTTTTTTGTTCTTTATTTATTGGCTCGTAACTATTTATCGACATATATTTATTCACTAATTTAGTTGCTTCACTGTTTTTATACAAATCAATATAATTAATTTTATAATATATTAATAATAATTTGAATGTGTGTAATTTTATACATCTATCTATCTCTATCTCTCTGGCGCTACAACCCTAGTGGGTCCTGGCCTCCTCAATGAGCCTCCGCCATTCGGCTCTGTCCTGTGCAGCTGCTTTCCAATTTCGCTGTCCAAGAAGCTCTCTCGCGTCAGCTGCCACACCATCCACCCATCTTAGCCTCGGTCTGCCTGCTCTTCTTGATCGGTACAAAGGCTCCTCAAGGACTGTTCTTGGCACTTCGCCCTCTTCCGTTCGGGCTACATGGCCTGCCCAACTCAACCTTCCCAACTTCACCACCCTCACTACATCAGCCTCACCAAACAGCTCGTAGATTTCCCTATTCTTGCGAATTCTCCAAACCAGTCCGTCCTTCACAGGGCCGAAAACCCTTCGAAGAATTTTCCTTTCAAATATTAACAGGTCCTTCTCGTCAGACTTGGATAGGGTCCATGTTTGACTGGCGTAGATAAGGACTGGACGGATCAGGGTCTTATAGAGTCGGAGTTTGGTATGCTTGCTCAGTAGAGAGCTTCGCATATGCCTCAGCAATCCAAAATAGCATCGATTCGCTGCCGTAAGTCTTTTCTTAATTTCGGCTGATGTCTCGTTCCTGGTGGTGATTTGAGAGCCCAAGTACGTAAATTCTTTGACCCTTTCGAAGGAATATGGGCCAATCGATATGCTTCGGCTATGGGGGTTCGCGTCTACACCTGTGTACATATATTTAGTCTTGGACTCATTTATTCGTAGGCCCATTGCGGCTGCCGCTTCCTGCAATCCCAGAAAGGCACTCTCAAGAGCTGGGAAAGACCGTGCAACAATATCCAAATCATCGGCGTAGCCGAGCAGTTGGACTGATTTTGAAAATATTGTGCCCCTTATTCGAATACCGGAATCCCTCACTACTTTCTCTAGGGCTAAGTTAAACAGTAAGCAAGCTAGGGCATCACCTTGCCTCAATCCCTTGCTAGAGGGAAACTCTGAAGAGTAGTCCGACTGAATGCGTACTTTACACTGCACGTCTTGCATCGTCATTCTGACCAAGCGAATCAGCTTCGAGGGGATATTCATTTCCTCCATAGCTTTATAAAGTTTGGGCCTTCTTACGGTGTCATATGCGCTTTTGAAATCGATGAAGATATGATGAGTGGTCATTTTAAATTCATGGCTTCTGGTCATTTTAAATTCATGGCTGTTATAGAGGACATTAGAGAGAATCTTATATGCGCACTGGAGCAGCGAAATTCCGCGGTAGTTGGCACATTCTAGTTGCTCCCCTTTCTTATGCACTGGGCACACAACCGCCTTTTTTCAATATAATTAATTTTATAATATATTAATAATAATTTGAATGTGTGTAATTTTATACATCACAGTTCATAACTATTTTTTTTCCCCCAGGTTATCTACTGACCAGAGTTGAAGGGAAAATCGGATCTCCTGAGAAGCCACTTTCTGATTTAGGACTTATCTCATACAGATCCTACTGGAAAGATGTCTTACTGGAGTATTTGTGCAACCTTGGAGGAAAACAGATTTCTATCAAGGGTAAATTTTAATATTATCAAATTATTCTTGAAAATATATCATTTCATCAGTACTTTTTTAAGTTAATTCATCATCTTTCGTTAGAAAAAAAAAACTTTTCTGTTCATCAATCAATCTGTTTTTGAAAGAGATTAATTTCTCTTTTTGAAATTTTATATCTGGAGATGGACTTGAAATCGTATTATTCGGGAGTAGCGACTTATCGTTGATCTGGAGAGAAACATTTTACAAGAGGAGCAAAATCTGTTTAATTTTCCTCCAAAAGTTTGTTCGTGAAATAGATACTCCGGAAGAGATACAAAAACTATTTATCTTAATTTCTATTAAATTAAGGAAGTATCTACCGGATTTATTTGTATTATATATATATATATATTCAAGTTGAGGGCGCCGGTAGCTCAGTGGTATGCGTGCTTGACTTCAGAGCTCAAGTTCGTGGGTTCGTAACCCGACCAAGGCTCTTAGTTTATTTTATCTGGGAGGTAAAATAAACTTAAGCACGCCGTCCTTCGGATAGGACGTTAAGCGATGGTCCCGATCCTGTAAAATGTCAGGTACTCGTTAAAGACCCCTATCCTAGATGAATAAAAATTTAGGGTAGGCAAACTTTAGGACTCCCACAATTGAGTCGGGCTCATGTCCACCAGAGTGACGAAAGAGCACTCTGGAAGTAGGCGATATGACGTCGTAGTTAAAGCCCAGGCATGAGTCATACCTAACCTAACCCATATTCAAGTATATATTTATTCATTTTGGATTAATTTTATTTCATTTGTTTTAATAGAATTGTTATTACTATCACATGTGTATCAGAGTCATAGGGGGAAGTTTTAACACAAAAACTATAATAATTGCCGTTGTAATGAGTGTATTGACACGAAATTTCATATGTAACTTCAATGCCCTATAAGAACAACACCTATTGATTTTCAGCCAAATCGGCCTGAGGGAGAGGGGGGGGGATCAGAGGAGGCTCAACTCAAAAACCCCAATAACTTCCGATGTAATGAATGTATCAACATGATATTTTATATTTAAATTCAAAACCCCATAAGGATGGTACCTATTAATTTTCCGCGCAATCCGTCGAAGGGAAGGGGAACTCGACTCAAATATCCTAAATAAATATCGATGTTATGAATATATCGACATCAAATTAAGCATGAGAATTCAGAAGCCACTAAGTAACACAAATATTGAATTTTCAACCAAACTATCGATTGTCTTTGGAGGGAGAGCGACA
Organism: Aradus depressus; assembly: GCA_963662175.1. Taxonomy (NCBI): domain Eukaryota; kingdom Metazoa; phylum Arthropoda; class Insecta; order Hemiptera; family Aradidae; genus Aradus; species Aradus depressus. The sequence continues at coordinate 27,765,384 of OY759224.1, forward strand.
ACATAATTGATTAATTCAAGCTGGGGATGTACATAGACGTTGATTCGACAGTTTTGTTTTCGAATTGTTTGCATAATTTATTTCTGTTTCTATGTCCATATTTATTCATTTTAGTATTGTTTGTATTTTTTTATTCAATTACTGTTCTTACATTATTATATGTTTATATTATCTTATTATCTATTTTGCAGATATTAGTCAAGAAATGGCTATAAATTCTTATGATATTGTGAGCACTTTACAAGCACTTGGCATGATGAAATACTGGAAAGGGAAGCATATAATTCTGAAGAAACAGGTGAGTAAACGTATATCTTAGTATAAGAAGGTTTTGTAATCTTGAAAAAAAAATTCGACATCGAATTTTCAACGCAATTACACTTATGTATGTTTTTGTGAGCACTATAACTCGAAAACTATACTAGCTGTAACATTGAAATTTGAAATGATGATGCCCCATGTCCTAACTTAGATTTCATTAAATTTTTGCCGAAAACAAACGTAACATCTGATGCCTCTTAATATTATTAAGAAATATTAACTTGGAACCCATTTTTTTTTTAAAACTTTTAATTGATTTATGCAAAAACAATAATTCTATAGAAATAGACGTTGGTGGCAATGTACTCTTCCACCGCGAAATTATCAACTACATTTTCAATGTCCTTTAGAAACCAATTCACTGATTTTGGTTGAAAATGAAAAAGTGTTTTATTTAGAGACTACTGAAACATACTAAATTTCGCCTATTCCCTTTGTCTGATTTGACTCAAAATCAATAGCTGTCGTCCTTATAGGGTTCTGAATACTATAAAATTCCGTGTTAGTGTATTTATTTTACCAGGAGTTACCGTGATCACAAAGAGGAGTTTTTATTTTTTTATATATATATTTTTATAATCAGAGGGTCGGAAACAGTATATTCACGTGAAGACTAAACATCGTATTACTTTCCACTACTTTTCTTAGGTGAGGAAGTTATATTGTTCCTAGAAATATGATATGACAAAATGAGGGCGCCGGTAGCTCAGTGGTATGCGTGCTTGCCTTCTGAGCTCAAGAACTTGGGTTCGAAACCAGACCCAAGGCCCTTAGTTTATTTTATCTGGGAGGTAAAATAAACTTAAGCACGCCGTCCATCGGATGGGACGTTAAGCGATGATCCCGAGCCTGTACGATGTCAGGTACTTGTTAAAGACCCCTACCCTAGGTGAATAAAAATTTAGAGTAGGCAAAATTTAGTACTCCCACAGTAGAGTCGGGCTCATGTACACCAGAGTGATGAAAGAGCGCTCTGGTAGTAGGCGATATGACCTAGTAGTTAAAACCCGGGCATGAGTCATAAAATCTAACCTAATCTGATATGACAAAATGGACAACGAATTTAAGTGTCCCAAAGATTGCAATATATGATAAGGTCGGAAATAGTTATATGTAATTTTTAAATATTTATTTATTTATTACAAAATATAGTATAATTTTCTATATATTTATTTCAAATATGGTTGAAATCAGTTCAGCGGTAAATTGACTAAGAAAACACAACTTTTGGGAAATTGACTGGGTGTGAGGAAGTACTGCATTGGCCACATAAGATAATTTTTGAATGATTCCTAGACAATATACCTTCAGATAGAAAATAGTAATTTTTGTCATATATGTAATGTTGCTAACCAACAGAAAGTTATAAGCCTAACTACAAGGTCATATCGCCTACTACCAGAGCGCTCTTTCGTCACTCTGGTGGACATGAGCCCGACTCTACTGTGGGAGTACTAAATTGTGCCTATCCTAAATTCTTATTCACCTAGGGCAGGGATCTATAACGAGTATCTGACATCGTACAGGCTCGAGCTCATCGCTTAATGCCCCATCCGAAGGACGGCGTGCTTAAGTTTATTTTACTTCCCAGATAAAGTAAGCTAAGGGTCTCGGCCGGGTTTTGAACTTTGAAATATAGTAAAACCCCTCTTTTCGGACACCCCTCTCCGACGGACACATCTCCTTATGGACAATTTTGCGAAGTCCCCCCCCCCCCGCAACAGTCACCCCTCTAATGGACGCGGACAACCAATTTTTCGACATCAAAAGATAAATTTATCTCTCCTAAGCGGACATTTACAAAACAATTCATTTGAAAAATGTTATTTTGAATGCTTTTTATTATTCGTAGAACTCGTTTTTTGACAGGCATGCCTACTAAAAAATAGAAAGAAAAACGAATGTTTTTTTAGAAATATTGTCTAATTCACAAGATATATAAAGTATATGGGAGTACTTTCGGTATTGCTAACATCTTCAGCCACAACTTAACAAATACTGTATTTGTTAAGTCATTGCTGAAGATCGCAGCAATACCGAAAGTACTCCCATACATTTTATATATCTTGTGCAAATAGACAATATTAAAAAAATAAACATTAGTTTTTCTCTATATTTGTTATTAAGTGTTTCACAATATCTCTGTGAAAATGTTAAGTATCATACATACCTACTGTTTGGTATTTGGGTTATTATGTGTCTTTTATATAAGTATCTATTGTTCGTTACCCATATATATATAGTAATAAATATAGAAGCAAAAAAGCAAATTGAACGTTTTGTATATATGAGGGGTTTTACTATATGTATACTTATTTATTATTTAACAGGTTTCTGTTGTTGTTAATATGAGATGTATATTTTTTGCCTCACAGGATGTGATTGAAGAATATGTGGAGAGATCTAAACGACGTGGAGTGACCAAGAAGGAGATAGACGCATCCTGTCTCAAGTGGACACCCTTCGTAGCTCCGAGCACCCCAAACAGCTGTACATAGGGGTTGGAGTCATTCTGCCCAGTCGAGGATCTGCTTCATTAGACTGTCAACAGACACTGGCGTAGCTACAACCCGGCCCCTCCTCCCGAGAGTAGAGGACGGTGTACCGGGTGGTGAACTAAAGGGCCGGAGAACACTCCCCTCCCCCTGGTCGTCAATCCAACGGGCAGGGTTTACCATAATGTCTGGAGGACCCGTAAAGGGCTCTAAGAAAAATAAATAATAAAAATGAGATGTTGAAACCAGGATCTGACACAATATTCTAAGGATGGTTTGAGCTTTAGTATTGGTCGATCTTGAGAATGTGGCATTTTCGAATTAGGAGAAACAATCGCTGGGTAAAAAAAAACTCAAGCGCGACTCCCCGCCCCCATAATGGGTTCCATAGGAAATAAAATAATTGAAAACATGATCAGTTGTTACAGTGCCAAAATTTGTTTAACTGTACCTTATATAAATGATCCAGAAAAATTGTTATAACATAAAGAATGTGATATCTCGTAAATTGTATGAGATACTATACTATATTGTATTTGTCAGTTCTATTTTTATTTATTTTTTCTATTAGGCGCATGGATTTCATAGGCCATTAGCGCCAGCACATATTATTATAGTACACCTAGTTTGAAATTTGAAAATTTTAATAAAAAAATGAACAAAATAAAATGCTCATTTATATTTCTATATACTTTTGCACAAATACATTGAATTTTGAACAAATGTTTCTTAATAATTAAGAATGTATTGATCAAAACTGTACCTAGGTATTTGTGTGATTTTAAATTCGCCATTTTCTCATATTTTTTTATTTTTACTTATAATATCTAATGTTGTATATTATGTAATTACTCATTAATTGTTAATTGTTTTAATATATTTAAGATTTTAGGTAAAATACTGCCGAAAGTACATATTTTATCATACTTTTCAGTTAATTTCTGATAGAAATCTTTGTATTATTTTGGTATGTTTGTACCAGTTTTGGGAAAAAACATTGAAGAAAACTGTATAACTTGTGAAAACTGTTCGTTTGTGTACAAACATGAAGATGTGTTCCTTCCGAAGTGTTATCACGTTCTCAAAACGTTAATGTCTTCAAACTGGAATTTGAAGGCGTGCTTGCCTTCTGAGCTCAAGGTAGTGGGTTCGAAACTCGGCCTTAGTTTATTTTATCTGGGAGGTAAAATAAACTTAAGCACACAGTCCTTCACATGGGAACGTTAAGCGATGGTCCCGAGCCTGTACGATGTCAGGTACTCGTTAAAGACCCCTGCCCTAAGTGAATAAAAATTTAGGACTCCCACAGTAGAGTCAGGCTCTTGTCCACCAGAGTGACCAAAGAACGCTCTGGTAGTAGGCGATATGACCTCGTACTTGAAGCCCGGGAGTCATAAAACCTAATAGTTTATATTAGATTGATTTATAATTCAGTTAGTTATTGTGACTTATGTCCGGGCTTTAACTACGAGGTTATATGGCTTACTACCAGAGCAACGAAAGAGCGCTCTGGTAGACATGAGCCTGGCTCTAATGTGGGAACTTAACGTCCCATTCGAAGGACGGCGTGCCTCGGCCGGGTTTCGAACCTCTTATCTTGAGCCCAGTAGACAAGCAAGCTAACTCTGAGCTACCGGCGCACAGTGTGAAATTTATGAGTTTTGATTTTCAAAGTCGAACCCCGCTCAATTTTTGATCAATTTGGATGAAACTAGGTGCAAAATATTTGTGAAAGCTGGCTTTTTATCAGGTAATTGCGGGTTTCACAATCAAGGTATTATATGCCAATTGACAGCTGCCAAAACCCCGCGAAAATTTTAATTTTTTTTTGTCTAAGTTTTTGTTAACGGATTTTTACAACTTAACTGAATGTATTTTGGGTCGCTGATAACGAATTCAATACTTATTTTAGCCAAAAGTGGTCCTAATGTTGTCATTTTGGCCTAAAGTGGTCCAAGTTTAGTATATTGGCTATTTTTGCCACTTTTCGTGGTTTTAAGGGATTCATTGATTGTGAAACCCGCAGTTACCTGATAAAAAGCCAGCTTTCACAAATATTTTGCACCTAGTTTCATCCAATTTGATCACAAATTGAGCGGGGGCTTGAATTTTGAAAATCAAAACTCATAAATTTCACACTGTGCGACGCCCTCAATTTATATTAATATTGTAATAATAATAATAATATTTATTTCTGTTAATCTATGGCATGGTAATTGTATACATCATGTGACCATTGCAGGTCTTTCTCATACCAACCATCTTTGTACACATCACTCTCTCTCCCTCCCCTCTCATACTGGCGCTACTGGATACATGAAATAAATGTGTTGGCCTCCGCAGTTTTCTTTGGCTCATTGTACAATGCAATTGTGAGATTGACTTTCTTATACACAGTAATACCAATATGAAATGTATTTGAGAGGTGGGAGGGAACATTTATTTTCATTATATTACATAAAATTATGTACAATTTATTAATTATAGTTCATTTTATTAACCAATTATTTGTGGAGGATTTTTAATTATTTATTATCTAATAATGGGTAATTTTTATATATTTTAGGATAATTCTATAATATTATTGTATAAAAAAGGTTGAGCCCAATAAAATAAATAAAGTAAATTTATTTGTAGATGTAGTTTTGGTAACATCTGTGATAGGGCACGTTCAAGTGCAGTGTTAACATCTTGTTTTTGAATTGTTATACGAATCGATTATTTATTAATTAATTAATCTTATTTTATAAAATGTAGCCATTGTTGGGTTCCACCAAATTAGCAGACAGCCAGCAAATTAATTATCAATTTTCAATGACTCATGATTGATTTTTTTTTTTTTGGATTTTGATCGTTATTTTAAATGACAAAAATGTTAAAGAAACTAAAATATGAATTTTGATTTTGATTTTTTGGTTCCCAACACTGCAAGTAGTTAGAATTTAAGTAAGTGGAAAAAAGTATTTAAATAAATTCACATTTTAAACTAGTATCCTTATTCTGATATTTACCTTTTTAAATTTGTCTATCGAATATTTGCGCTCTATTAATGTATTGTGTTTCTATATATAATTACTTACACAACCCTTCAGTGTATAAATTTTTTGATTCGTCAATGTAGTATATAGAAAATATTGTACAAAAATTGATGAAATATTGTTCAGAATGAGGGTGTTCAGTGACAATTAAAAATGAGAATAAATGTTTTTCTTAGATCAGCTGGAAGTATGTGCCTTTTGAAATGCAGAAATTAATTGGCTATAGCCATTATTATGTATACTAATACTAATATATTTATTTATTTATTATATATAATCTCCATTCCATGTAGATAATTTAAATAATAAGGACATTAACAAACCAGCTCCAAAATTGTATATAATTTAATTAAATAATAATCTGAAGGACTATATAGTTAACTAGAAAGTGAATTTATTAAAAAATACAATTTTAAATTATTTTGTGTATGTATATATTTTTTTTCATGAGTAGTTTACAATACATTGTAATTATGTGTGATTATGTATCATGTATTTATCCAGTGTCGTTAAAACTTCAGAATTTACCCGCTACTTATTTGATTTCTTAAAGATTTTTTTTTTATATGCCTCAGAGATCAATAAGTTTCAATAGAGTTAGTTTGTTATAATGACTCATGCCCAGGCTTTAACTACAAGGTCATATCGCCCACTACCAGAGCGCTCTTTCCTCGCTCTGGTTGAGATGGACCAACTCTCCTACGGGAGTATTAAAGTTTTCCTATCTAGGTTTATTCACCTACAGTTTTTAACGCCTACCTGACAGGCACGGGACTATCACTTAACATCCCATTCAAAGGACGGCATGCTTAACTTAATTTACCTCCCAGATAAAATAAGGTTGGGTCGCGAACTCGTGATCTTGAGCTCAATAAGCAAGCATACATACCAGTAAGCTACCGGCTCATTTATGCTTTTTGTGAAAACTTTTACCTACTGAGCTCAAGATTGCGGGTTCGAAATCCGGCAGAGACCCTTAAGTTTTTTTTATCTGGAAGATGGCCTTCGGACGGGTCGTTAAGGTATATTCTGGAGCCTGTACGATGTCAGATACTTGTTAAAGACATCTACCTGAGTAGGCAACATTTAGGTTTCCCACAGTAGAGTCGGGATATTATTTTGTGAAAGGGGTCTTTATATATACAAATCATATATACGCAACAAGAGAGCAGCTACTGCTTCACCAAAAGGACCAATGGGAGAGACAAAATACAGTAAAAGTTCCTTATTCACGGTTTCCTTATTCTCGATTTCATTATTCGCGGCTGAAAAAATTGCCAGTTCCTGTATTCGCGGCTAAAAATTTCTTTATTCGCAGATGCAATCGGTAAACAGAAAGGGATTCGGTGTCGTTTATTAACGTATCGGCATCCTTTGAGTACTGCTGGTACGTGCCAAAGCAGACACATTGACACCATGCTGGAAAAAACTGTGTCCTGTTTCGATTGTCGAAAATGATGAAGAATCCGCGCAAATTCAAACTTTAACTGACAATGTTGTTCAAGTTACAAATGGAATAGGACGAGATGGTTTCGAACAGATAGAATCAAGTGACATTCAGGAGATACTTGATTCGCAGGATGACTTGACCGAAACCGACTTGGAGGAAATGTTAACTCCACATTCCACTGAAGAAGAGCCTTCAACGAGCACTGAAAAGATGACCTTTAACTTGAAAAATCTGAGTGAAGGTTTACGTATGGCAAATGAACTTTGTGATTTCTTCATGAAAATTGATCCATCTATGGAAAGGAGCCTTATTTTTAAAAGGCAAATTATTAATGCTACAGCTCAATATCAATCTGAATTTAAAGACCTTTTAAAAGCGGCAAAACAAGAAAAATTACAAAATTCTTTAAACCCCTGCCTAAAGCTGACAATAACGATTGATTTTAGTTGCGAATTTCTCAATAAATTGATTTTATTTTGATACATATTGGTTTTATTTTGCAACCTTGGAACGTATCCTCTATGATTCCATACTAATTACCATTCCATATCCACGGTTTCTGTATTCGCGGCATATTTACGGAGCATATACCCCGCGAATACAGAGCTTTTACTGTAGTATTATTTTGCGTAAATGTCTCATAACAAAATTTTGTTAAAAAATAGTACCGGGAAAAGTACCATATTATATGATACTTAACATTTTCTGCGTAGATATTGTGAAACAATTAATAAAAAATAAAGAAAAAAACGTAAGTTTTTTGAAAAATATTGTCTATTTCACAAAATATATGTAAGATGGTAGCAATAGCGAAAGTACTCTCATATTATATGGCTGATTCTCAACTAAATGTACAATTTGTAGGTGAGGGAATGACGAAATGAAACATTATTGCGCAAAAATATAAAACATAATAGTAAACTTTTTCAGGCGATTTTACGATACATTATTACTGCTAGAAACACAAACAAATATGTCGTAAAAAGTATATAAATAAGCGCTTACCTTTTTACATGGTGTGAGGAAATGACAGCCGAAAATGTAAATTCGAAAAAGTTTTCCTTTAAGATAGCTTTAACAAAAATCTCATCACTCACACTCCGGTCTGCCATATTTTTTAAAAATCAATATTGCCAACTTCTGAAAACAATAAGGCTGCGTTCAATATAATTCTAAATTATGCTCCAAGTCTCCTGTTACACAACTATGAGGGAATGACTCGTTTTTTAAGAACAAATTAAAAAATATGTATTGTGATTTTTCCGTTTGCCGTTTTTGAACTATATACACATTTATATACAGCCAGTACTATTATATATGAATAAATAATAAAATAGGAGATAGTTTATAAGAAACTTTTCGAATTAGATGCTTGAATCTATTCGAATTTGTCGGTTGGGACACAATGAGGGAATGATTTTTAGGGTATCTACTTAAAACATATATTTTTTATTTATGATAAAAGAGATACATTTGTTTCATAATTTGGTACGCCTAGTGATGTAGTTTCGTAAAAAAAATTAACTTAATGATAACTTACGGTTCCCTTTGACAGGAATCTTCAAAGACATAGACAATATTATTTTTAAAACATACATTTTTTCTTAATATTTTATACCGTATTATATGTCTATATTTATTGTTCAACAATAGTATCTGTATCTGTCTAGTCAACTAGTATCTGTCTCAGTGTGCTCATAACCAAATTTTATTTTATTTCTTAAGCTGGAGAGATGTGTTCTCATACTTTCTTGACAATTTCAAAAATAAAAAATAAAATTTTTATAATCCATGGGTATTCCCTGTTAGATTACGCCCCCCTGTGAGGCAACAGAATTTCGCCCAACAAAGCACAAAGCTAGGATTTTCTTTATTTTTCACGGATTTTCATACTCATTTTTGAATATTTTTAAATTTATTATTATTAATATTGTGATACTCGTACAAATTATTATTCTTCATTGTATATAATTTTTAGTAACATTTTGTTTTTATTATAATATGAATAAAGGTATACTATTTTCATAAATTGTGTCATAAATTATTAATGATTTATCCTTTTTATTTATTATTATTATTATTTTATTTAGAACAGTCTTTGTGAAACTTTACAAGAATGTAATCGGTCAGAAATTCGATGTTGTGTTTTCAGCAGAATTTCATGTTTTCCGATACCCTGATACCGAAAATGAAAAAAATATTTTATGTCTATGTGTGTAAGTATGATACCACCCGACAGAATGAATACATCGACAGGAAATATTATATGTGTATCCAAATTAGGACGACACCTATTGATTTTCAGAATTTTTTTTTGAATTACTTACATGGTACATGTGTGCATATACATGAGAATTGAGTGACTGCATGTCACTTCTGCTTGAAAAAATATTTCGATAATACTATCGATAGCCTCGATATTTTAAAACTATCGTTACTAAGGGTGTAAAACTCGATAGTTTTACACCCCTACTTCATACATATAATTGTTGAAATGGGGAAGTACATTGGCAATGATTCCGAGTATGGCATTCTCTGACCAAGATAAGGCTTTCACTTTCTATAGAACTAATTACCATAAACTGGTTTATTGATATTATTATTAGAGTTAACGCAGAGTGTTCACTACACAATAGCCTGTTTTGCATTAAACGCACCTAGAACAATGTATCCCTTTCATTATGGACCCATATATGGAGTTAATCCTTCGTTGTTATAGCTCGGCAAGTGGTCCAGCCAACATTGGGTAGAATGTTCTCCAGGAAGGGGGGAAGAAGGCAGCCTGGAATGAGAGTATTCGAAATGTGAACTTGCATTGGAACGAGCTTCCAAGCTGCTCTTAGCGTAATTCAGTGTGAACTTTGTGACATATAACATGGAGCTGTTACTACAACAAGGTGACAGATGAGGGGGAAAACACCTCAAAAAATCAAAAACTGTAAGGATATCGAAGGGACAGAGAGAGAGCGGAAACTTACGTTTGAGTTCAGGTGTAGCCTCAATTTAAGTGCTCGGAAGAGCCTCAAAAGATCAAAAACTGTAGCCTCAGATTCATAGAATTAAGGACCCTGAAACGTGCAAAAACAGAAGAGAGGGCACTCGGGTACTCGGTTCCATACCAGAACTAAAGATAAAAAATATTTTCTAGTTGGTCTAACCAAAATAGACGAAGAAGAAATATAGAATCTAGGTGAACACCTTAACCTTGAGTCCAGAGACACCGTCCCTGGGACCCCACGCCACCTTTGGGGGGCCACTGTGGAGTGGTTAAGTGCCGCATGGGCCCCATCCCTTCACTATCCTCCTGACTCGCGGAGTGGAAGGTCACGTGAGTAGTTGCCCCCTTCTCCCCTCCTATCTTCCGAACTGCCGGTGTCCCAGGGACAGTGTCTACTTGGTAACGTATTTATTTATTCAGGATGGCCAAACGTCGTTTTCGAGTGGATGATGATGATTTTGAGAATCAAGTTCGACGTCTTTTACATGCTAGTGAGTTGGAATTACCATCTACTCATGAGAACTCTCGTTCTGCCACGCCTGAAATTGATGATGTCGAGGGAGAAGTAGCGGAAATCGGGATAGACGATTCAGACGACGAACCGGATTATGTTTTTTTCAGATGCTGACCATGATGACTCAAGTGACTAGAGTTCATCATCTGATGAATTATTTCTACCTGAAATTGCTCGTAACCTCCCCCAGTTTTCAATCCCGACGTTCCTAACGAAATGGTTTTTACTTTGAATGTGATTCATATAGTTCGTTTATAACTTTGTGATAAAAAATAGACAAGAGAATTTTTTGTTGTACTACTAGCATTAGATTGTTTACTTTTGAGAGACGATTCTTTCGTCTAAGAAAAATCCATCCTCATTCAAGTATGAGACTGATGTCAGAGTAAGTTATTATTTATTATTACATCAGAGTAAGTTATTATTTTTGCTATTTAAAAATAATAATAATAATAATAATAAGTTTTTATAATAAACAGTTTTCTCAACCATAAAATGCTTATTAAAAACCGAGGCTTTATGGGGGAATTCGTGTGAAAATGGATAAGGAGACGGGCGGTGTCCCAGGGACCCTGTCTACCCTTAGAGTAAAAAAATGTGTCTCCGCACTCAAGGTTAATGTTCGCTAAACTCTCATACTTCGCCGATTTCAGCATTCGTTGGTGTCCAAACTTTAAGGGTACCCATACACGAGCGAGATTTTCTCAAGGTTCGTCCTGAACAGTCCAAAGCGTCCCTTGAGGCCGTGATGGATGGGAAAGGCCAAAAATCCCGAACAAAAATCAATTCTTTTTCTGCCTTGAGGCTGAATTTTACCTGTCTCAGAACATAATTTATACATATGTACGAGAATGAACCTTGCTTGTGGCAAGTGAGTTCAAAACACTACCATGATAGAAATAGAAAGGAGGCCGCGTACGCGAAATTTGAAAGAAGTGGACGCAAAGGCCTTTTCCTTGAGGAAAATCCTCTCCGTGTGTGGGCGAGGGTTCGATATAGGATATCCTCAAGGAAATCCCGGAGGCTTTTTCCTTGAGGATTTCCTTGGGGATTTCCTGTAGGTGTATGAGTACCCATACACGTTGGGGAATTTCTCAAGGCTTGGACTTTTCAGGTCGAACCTTGAGGAAATCCCGCTCTTGTATGGCTACCTTAATGTTTGTCTGTGGTGGAGTTGTCGTTATATATTATAATTTTTTTAAAATTAGGTACATTAGAACGAGCATTCTGAGGGGTGCCCATAGCTACGCCAACGCTGACCGATTACATAACATCCCCTAAACTTCGTATAGCTGAAGATGTATAAAATGCAAAGTAGGGGTTGAAGCTTTGGAGTTCCTTGCATTTGAATAACGCTTGTATTATTAAAATATAAATAGTGAAGCGGGCGAAACGTAGTAAATAAGACAGGCTAATATTAAAGGAGCCATGTCTTATTTTAAGGCAACAAACGTTACTTTATGTTAATTCAAAGCTTGTTTAATTAATTATTTTTGGTTTGTTGTTCAGTATTGTGTGATGAGAGATTTGAGGCTTGTGATAGATAAAACAAACTTGTACATCTATAGTTGTTAAGTCGTAAAATGGGAAAAATGATTTAAAGTGTACTGTGATCATCTCCCAAGCCATCTGCGTACTGTGAAGAAGTTGGGAGCTCAGGACTCTAATACTTTCGGAATTATAAAGATGTGGGTTTCTTGGTATCTCGTAAAATTGTGTATCTTCTCGGTTAAATCAACTTAATCTATCTCTTTGAGGAAACATTCACGAGATAACTGCATATGACCATTTATTCACTACGGCAGACTATTTCAAGTGAAGAGGGCGTTTTCGGTTAAATCAACTTTAGAGAGGCATCATTCAGGAGTATTTCAAAAAGTATGGTAAATAATTAGGTAAGTGATGGGGAATGATTAGGTAGGTAACTAAGGGAAAATCCAAGAAAGGATTAACAATATTCATTTTCATTCACTCCTATAGATTTAGAAGGTATATGATTAAATCAACTTGCTCTACGAGGAGGAGGGGGCCCCCGGGCCAGTGCAAAAAACCAAGATAAAAATTGAATAATCTAAAGAAATAGTCTTTATTAAAAATGGATTGCTTGCAAGTTACCAATAGGATCTACAAATTTCCCTTACGTCTGATTCCTAAATCAGCAATCAGCTGTTACATAAATGTACATGTACAAAACAAGCTATTGGATGTGAGTCTTTAATTCTAAAAGCACAGAAACCACAGCGTGCATTTGCTGCTGCTGCGCTTTGCATTTTTGATGCTCATTTAAGTCAACTTAAGTATTACAGTCAGTGGTTACCTCAGGGGGAGCTTCTAGAGGTCCGAGTCTCCCAAATTAATAACAAAAAGTCTGCAACGCTAACCAAGTCGGCCTCATGTCCTCCAGAGCGACAAATGAGCGCTCTGGTAGTAGGCGATATGACCTCATAGTTAAAGCCCAGGCAAGAGTCACAATAACTAATCCTTATATACATTCAAAGTTGAGAAAATCAATAATCTCCCTCCCCGTTCGGCTGTCTGGTAAAAATGAATTGAAATAATCTCTAGGAAGTTTGAGAGCTCCAGTGTCTAGGAAGTGTGTCTGGGAGGGCAGACTGTAGGGGTGGGTTAGGGTGGGTCAGTGCAGGGGTTAAGGAACCTCAGCACTGCATCTAGCCGAGGGTTGTCTGCAGACAGGAGACTAGCAGAGATAACAGAGGATCCAGGAGAAACCCAGCCAATTATCTATCTTTACAGTTATTGCAACTATTTCTGTGTCTACCAGTTAGAAGAATCACTGGCTATATACTTCCCCAAAGCGAAATAGCTCTTCGCCCTTTTAAACCAAGAGAGAAGAGTGATCTGTAAAAAAAGTGGTTGGTATAGGAAAATCATGTTATGCCCAGATCACATATATATTTTACTAGTATTGTCATTACTAATAACATGTGTCTAAAGGTACCCATACACGAAGCAAATATATCGTCAGATTTATCTTCAGATTGATTCGACGATAAATCTGACGATATTAGGGGCGCACACACAGTTCGATGTATCTCAGTCGACGCAATGGAGCAGGACGATCTTTTATTGTTATCTGCGGCTGATTTGTTATGTAATTAAATTAAACGCAAAAAAACACAGAGTAGTTTGGACAATAGGGTGGCTAATTAAAAAGTAAACAATTTTCGCACATCAGGTTTATAAAATGTTCTAAATTATCTCTAGACCAGGTACACTTATCACAATTTAATAAAGGAAAATTATAAAAACAGGAAAGTTAAAATACCTAATCTCTTCCACTAAACTTTTGTGTTTAAAAGGTTATTATTATAGATAAACTTGATTATCGCCACGATAACCACATACACCATACAATCAATTGTACAAGCAATTAATCTGTGCGATGATTGCATGAAAATTTCTTCAGATCAACAATAGATCTGAAGACCAACCAATCGAACCCGATGACGATATACATTAAACGATTCATCGAACGATTGTCGATCGTCAGATTCTTCTGACGATCAATTGCTTCGTGTATGGGTACCTTAAAAGAGTTAATATCTTTATATATCTAATTTATAAACTTAATGTATACATTCTTATGATGTATCCTATTGTCATGTTATGGTTGAACGGAAATAGATATTATTTTTAATAATACATTTCTTTCTTTTTTTCAGGTTGATGGAAACAACCATCAGAAAAATGAACCTATTAAGAAGTCAGAAATGATAATTGTGTATATTCATATAAATATTAGTTGTTGATTTATAAATAATAAAATGTTGTTAAATTGTTAGCCATTTTTTATTTTTATTTATTAAACGACCTATTAATAAAACATTTTTGAGGGCGCCGGTAACTCAGTGGTATGCATGCTTGCTTAGTGAGCTTAAGATTGCGGGTTGAAAACCCGGCCGAGGCCCTCACGATTTTTTATCTGGGTAGTGAAAAAACCTCGAGCACGCTGTTTTTAGGTGAATAAAAATGTAGGATAGGCAAAATTTAGGACTCTCATAGAAGAGTCAGGTCCACCAGAGTGATGAAAGAGCGCTCTGGTAGTAGGCGAGACATCTCAATCCATTTATCGATCTAGTTGAAAACCAATAAGTGTCTGATCCAGGGATTTGTGAATCCTCCTTTATCTTATTATTCTTTAAAATCTAACTTAACAACTCTAACATCGTGACCACAGAATTTCCGGAGCCTCCCCTCCCTGTCTCTGACTGATGGATACTCCTATATATGTGAGTCATATTTTACTAAATTGCACATTCGTAACTGCAATTGCATTTGAACAAATGTTCTCATGCACTCCTATCAAAATTCAGACATTGATGAGAATGCACCCTAGTGCTACTCCATAAATCGGCCATACAGCGTGAAAATGGCGGTAGATCCCCCAGGATATGGTTTTCGTTAACATATTTCACTTTCCCCCTCTGAGCCCCCTATGTCTGTCTATATCTCAATTGTGTTTTATTCTCCCCACATAATTTTCCGGTAAGCTACGTGATAGGCCCATGCGGTGCGTATGAGGGTAGGGTGGCTCACAATAACGTATGTATTGATACTTCGGTATCGGTAAGTATCGCCTTAATGATATCGATGTCTGACAAAAATCGGTAAACGTGTATCGATACATATACCCTCTACACCGTTATTACATTTTTACTTTTTTATATTTATAATATAAGGATATATAGTAATCGTGCGAAAATCCGAGATCGAGGTTTGAACAGATTTTCACGTTTCAAGGTCCCTTGTGAGTGATTGATTGAAAAGTTGTGAGCTCTCTACCGCAACAACGATTGTAGCTATGAACGTGAAATGTGGAATGAAGGGGTCACATGTTCTAACTTAGATCTGATAAGATTTATGCCGAAATCAAAGTCCCCCCGGGACCTAACTAGATTTTACAAGATACAGCTAATGTTTATGACCTAATCAAAAATCTCTTTAAGTAATAGTTGTCGAGAATATTAAAATACATAACTTATATGAAATATTATTTTTTATAGGTCGTCCGGTTTTTAAGATACATGCCAAAAAACATTTTGAAATGTAATTTCGAAACGCATATTTTTAGACGTTTCCTTGATTTACCCGAAAACGGTTAGTCCTATTGAAAAATTGATTCATACCAAACTTTTTCCTTATAAAATTTTCAATCGCTAATAGTTCTCAGATTTAAGATAGAATCAGTACGACAAAAGTTATAGCGCCCCGAAGAATGTAGTTTACATTCTTGGGGGCACTATAACTTTTGTCGTATTGATCCTATCTTAAATCTGAGGACTAGTTAGCGATTGAAAATTTTATATTATATTTAATTTTATATATATCTATGTATTCTTGAGGGCGCCGCTAACTCAGTGGTATGCGTGCTTGCCTTCTGAGCTCAAGAACGTGGGTTCGTAACCCGAACCGTCCTTCGGATGGGACGTTAAGCAGTGGTCCCGAGCTTGTACTGTAAGATACTCGTTAAAAACCCCTGCCCTAGGTAAATAAAAATTTAGGATAGGCAACATTTTTGGACTCCCACAGTAGATTCGGGCTCATGTCCACCAGAGTGACGAAAGAGCTCTCTGGTAGTAGGCGATATGACCTCGTAATTAAAGCCCGGGCATAAGTCATAATAACTAACTCTAAGTATTCTTTAAATCGTAACTCATAGCAACGAACTTTAAAATATGATTTATATATTGAAATTTTTTTTGAATTTTTTTTTTTTTTTTTTTTTTTTTTTTCCTCCCCTTTTCTGGCTTTATGATCAGCGCACATCAGCCATCACTACACTGTCATTATGTATGAACGGGCTTCAGTATTTGGAATTATATAACTTTATGACCAAGCAGAGGGCCCCCAGGCCCCCAGCATGCGGCCCCGCCAAACCAGGTGACAGAGGACCGCTCATCCGGGCTACTCCCTGAGTACTGGGCACACTGGTACTGCTTTATATTAACTTTATATTACTTCAGCAAGGCTTGTCGCTGAGGGTGTGCATGTGTGTACGGCCGTCCACACCCTCCAAGCCCGGGACTGTTACAGTCCAAAGAGCCCATCTGAGCCGCCCCAAGCCCCCAGCCCGGCCGGCACACACACCCGGGCACCCAAAGTGCCCCCCACCAGGTCACGCCATTATATAATAGGATAAGAGGCTAATTAGTTGTAATAATAATCGAAAGTGATTTTAAATCTTTATGTTATTATTCATCAAATATTTATATAGGTGGTCAACTAAGGTCATTTTTTTATTTGGAGAAGAGATGAGAGGAATGATATGAGTGGGAAGAGGGAGACCATGTTGGACTATTGACTGGTAGAAAGAGTCCCTTCCGGTGGCCGTTAGAGTACATCCGAGGAGAACATGGTTAGCATCGGCGGGGGTGGCCTGGTCACAGTCGCACTCAGCCGAGTCCACCACCCTGATCTTGTACAGGTGTGCAGGTAGACAGTTATGGTTCAGTCGTAATCGGATCAGAGTTGTCAGTATGTTCCTGGGTCTGTTCAATGCATGGAACCAAGGCTTGCTAGGGATTGTAGGCTGTATCAGACTGTAGAATTTTCCTTTGGCTAATTTGCTGTTGTCATATTCCTTTTGCCAATTCTTCATCTGAATTCTGAAAAAATGAGATTTTAAATCTGAGGTAGGAATTAGGTTAACCCTGTTTCCACCGAGGACTGCTTGCTTAGCCAACCTATCCACCTCGTTGTTGTGTACGTTGCCACTATGTCCTCGTATCCAAACCAGATAAATGTCTTTACCAGCTCTACGGAGGTCCGCTAGGATATCGTTTATTTCACGAATCACTGGGTTCAATTGTTTATAGATATACTTTAACGATAGCAGTACGCTCTTGCTGTCAGTAAATAAAACTCCAGTACCCATATCCTTTTGTTTAAAATGCATTAGCGCCTCCCGTATTGCTAATCCTTCTGCTGTAAATATGGAACATAAAGAGGATAGTTTAAAAGTTTTATTTAGCTTACAAGAAGGGACTAGGAAAGCGGCCCCAGCTCCTGATTCAGTTTTGGAAAAGTTTTTGAAAAATTATAAAAATTAAGAAAAAGTATAAAATAATTTTGAGAAGGGGAAAATGAAATTGATTAATTAATTATTGATTAATTCTTACTGGAGTTAACATCCTACGCTCTGTAGATCCACTGTAGTATAAAATGAAAGGATTAACTCCCAACAGTTTATGAAAATAGGTTCAATTACCTAAAGCTGGTACACTAATTTAAAGGTAGTAACCCCCCCTGAATTGCATGAATCTGAGTCCCCACACCCTTTTTTTCTCCCTTTTTTAAAGAGAAGGTTTAGTGGAAGAGTGGAGGTAAAATAGAGAATCACTTGTCCCTAATGGGTTTTGTTGTTAATCTGTCCCCAACCCTAATGGACATACGTCATGGGTTATCTTGGGACAGTTCCTGATCTCCAATGGGTTGGAAAAAAAAAAGCATTATCGGGGATGGAAAACATGGCTGGGTCCACTTTGAGGGATTGGGCTGAATGAGTCTCATCTCTGTGTGACTTTAACCACTCTTAGTCTTTCGAATATTCCAAACCAGCAGGTTAATTCTTCAGGAGCAACTTAAAGGAGGTTAGTAACTTTAACTCAGAACATTTTAGAAGTTCTAGAAGATGTAGTGGGAAACTCAAATATATTTTTTATTTATTCTACAATCTCTACAATAACAATAAGCAGAAGTGATGACTATAAGAATACATGATAAAATAATAAGTAATATTTAAAACATAATAAGAAGGAAAAAAGAAATTAATAATTACAAAATAATAGCAAACATATAAAAATGAAATAAATAAAATAGCTTTATTGACTTTCTTCTAGAAAAAAAGCCTCTTCTTTTGGAGGTTTTGAGTCTAATGCTCTTTCAACAGAAGAAATCAGAAAATAAAAATAAAAGAAGATAAAATAAAAGCTTAAATAAAAAGTTATTTCTTAAATAATACTGTTACACATTTGTTGCATATTTCTCTGCAGCAGGCCACTGTGCACCATCCATCCCCTATTCTCTCCACTATCTCGTCCCTTCACCGCAGTCCTCGTCTTCCTTTTCCTCTACTTCTGTCTTCTTCTGCAAACATATACAAAAATAAATAAATAGAATATATACAAAATCAATGGTGGTAGATGAATAAACAGAAAACATAAAATAAATTAGATAAAACAAATAAAAAAATAACTAAATAAATTTAAATTTAAATATATAAGAAATATATAAGCACACTGCCATATACCACTCTCCAACTAGTGCAGAGGGGAGGAGGCGGCGGGAGACCAGCTCTGATCTCCCCAGCACTCTAACCAACCAACCAGCAGTGGAGGAAGACCACCAGGACAGAGAAGCGTGACGGGAAAATCCGGTCATCACCAGCACTCCCTTAAAAAAAAATCACGTGTAAAAAAAATAAATTCATTAATAAAACACACAAAAAAAAAAAAAAAAAAAATATTAAAGCTTAGAAAAAATATAAAATTGATAACAATAACGACCCCTAATTGAATTGACATAACATTACCCACGATTTAATTGTTTCTCTTATTTTCTTTCTGAATTAGGATGGATCCTGTAGGACTATTGTCGGACCGATGGGAGATATGGAATTACTGAGACCCTAACCTGGAGAAGGACGAAGGACAAAAGGATCATTATTCCTTCTCTACTTTTTCTAATTAAATACTAAATTGTTAATGTTTACTCTCCTGACAAGCTTTGTGTACAGAAGTAGAAACCTACGGAGGTGGACCCTTTTCAGTGTCTCTTTCTGCTCAATTATTTCCAAATTAGTCTTGACAAAGAGATTAATATTTTTATTTTAAAAGTCATTTCTACTTTTAACTTTGATGTTAAGATGGTGAAGAGTGGATGTGGGTCCCGGGTGCCTTGTTGTCCCGGACCAGACTATACCCCGTCCTTGTCTGGTCTCATTGATTCGTCTGGACCTTTTATCTCCCCCAACCACCCACTCAGTCCCTTAACCCTTTTTAGGGCGGACTCACCCCTGTATCCTTTTCATATCGAAGACCGGTAGCTAGGAGGAAATGTGCTTGCCTACTTTACTCAAGATGGTGGGTTCGAAACCTGGCCGGCCCCTGGTAGTTTTTATCTGGGAAGAAAAAAAAACTGAGCACGCTGTGTCTTCGGACGAGACGATAAGTGAAGAACCCGAGCCGATACGATGAGTAGGAGATATAGTCTCGTAGTTAAAGCCAGGGCATGAGTCCCAATAACCAACTATAAAACGCAATTTGGTCTAAATTAATTTTTACCTTCCATAGAATCCTTCTAGAAGTGATCCTGTTTCTGCAGAGATTTGTATGAGTCTCTCAGCCATACTAGTAAAGTCATCGGCTATCATCGTCTCAGGCGATGCTAGGATGCTGGAGGTGCTCGCAACCCAGGATGCTGGAGGTGCTCGCAACCCAGGATGCTGGAGGTGCTCGCAACCCAGGATGCTGCCCTGTTGAACATTTATTGCATTAACTTTTTATTGCATTCCAAAAGAAACAATATAAACTTTAGAATGCAATGAAAGGTTCTAAAAAAGTGTAATAATAATATTATTCTTAATTTATTACTAGGTTAGGTTAGGTTAGGTTTTATGACTCATGCCTGGGCTTTAACTACGAGGTCATATCGCCTACTACCAGAGCGCTCTATCGTCACTCTGGTGGACATGAGCCCGACTCTACTGTGGGAGTCCTAAATTTTGCCTACCCTAAATTTTTTATTCACCTAGGGCAGGGGTCTTTAACGAGTACCTGACATCGTACAGGCTCGGGACCATCGATTAACGTCCCATCCGAAGGACGGCGTGCTTAAGTTTATTTTACCTCCCAGATAAAATAAACTAAGGGCCTCGGTCGGGCTAATTTATTACTATTATTGATATTATTTTACCTTTCCCAGCTAAACGATGTATAGGGAAAATAATCGGTTTTAAATTCGATGTTGTATTTTCACTGGAATTTCGTGTTTTCCGACCCCCCCGATTCCAAAAAATTTAAATAAAAAATTTCTGTCTGCTGGTCTGTGAACACGACAACTCCCGATAGAATGAATATATCGACACGGAATTTTATATGTATCTTCAAACACCCAAAAAGCCGAACCTTTTGATTTTCAATTAAATCGGTTAAATATCGGGGGGGGGGGACACGAAATTTAGTATCTGAATTCAAAAGTCTCTGAGAATTGTTTTCAGATAGAGGATGATTAATTAATTAATTTTTGGTTCTTATTTTTCTTATGTTGGTCTTATTTCGTTCTCATCGCTCACTATTTTTTTCACAATTACGGGTAAAATACACAACTCATTTGAATTATACAAATTACCCAGCTAAATTTCAGCTTGACTCTGTTTGTCCACTTTGTAACAGTGATAATAATAACATACTCCATCTTCTCATAACTTGTCCAATGTTAAATCAATACACAAACACATTTATCAATAAATATATTTCACACTATAATACAATCTCCGATAAAATAATTAATTTGTTATGTATTGATGACGATGACGATGAAAAAATCAATAATATATTTATTTTCGTAACTAATAGTTCAAAATTTAGAAAAACAATTTTATTATGATTTGCCCTCTCGTTTGCCTTATACATTTCAATATATAACACATTTCACTACAGTTGGTATTTTTCTTTTCTTTACTTCGGCCCATGTTTATAATGTTGTAAATTCCAAAATTAATTTTTTTGTTTAATTAAGTTTGTTATATTTTCTTTTTTTAATTATAAGTTGTATTGATATATAAATTGTTATATAGGGCGCCGGTAGCTCAGTGGTATGCGTGCTTGACTTCTGAGCTCAAGGTTGTGGGTTCGTAGCCCGACCGAGGCCCTTAGTTTATTTTATCTGGGAGGTAAAATAAACTTAAGCACGCCGTCCTTCGGATGGGACGTTAAGCGATGGTCCCGAGCCTGTACGATGTCAGGTACTCGTTAAAGACCCCTACCCTAGATGAATAAAAATTTAGGGTAGGCAAAATTTGGGACTCCCACAGTAGAGTCGGGCTCATGTCCACCAGAGTGACGAAAGAGCGCTCTGGTAGTAGGCGATATGACCTCGTAGTTAAAGCCCGGGCATGAGTCATAAAACCTAACCCTAAATTGTTATATTACATTTATGTGTGAACTAGTTAGGTCAACTGTTACTATGACATTTGTATCTCTGTAAGCAATAAAGTTTCATTTCATTTCGCTTACGAAATTCCCAAATCTCAGCAAAGTCTCCGTATCACCAACTCCCATGGCTACGTTTCTCTTCTTGTTCAGTGCGGCGGATTCAATTGAAATCAGTCCGATTAACTAATATATATATATATCAGATTTAGAGTGGTTTATTAGAATGGGCTTTTAATATGTGCTGCTTGACATAAAAAAAATATATATAAAGGCTATTTAAAAAATAATAAAATAGAAGAAAAGAGAGTGTTGAAGATGCGGGCATATGGGCCTAGTTACTCGTAACAAGAGACCACAGTCCTGATTAGCCAGAAGAGTCACAACGTTCAACATGTCTTCACTACATATTTCTCACTTTAAAACAGATTTAAATTCATAGAGTAACTATTCTGTTTTCCTTATTTATAATTTGTTAAATTTATAAAAATCTGGCTAATTGTCTAATGTCCATAGCTAATAATTACAATAGTTGACGCGGCGAAACAGAACCAGTGCGTCAAAAGTCATAGCGCCCCGAAGAAGATAAAAATTGAATAATTTCCACAGAAAATATTTGAAAGTAATTAAATTGTGTTGCGTAGTTCTATATGTTTTGTTATTGGTAGGGCGCTGGTACCTTAGAGAAGGAAATGGGGGGTCAGAGGCGGCCTCAACACAAAAATCTCATTAACTGCCGATTTAATGGATGTATCGACATGAAATTTCATATTTAAAGTCAAAACCCAAGTAAGGATATTACGTGGAAAATTTCAGTGATATCGGCTGAAAGAAAGGGGGGGTTCATTCAACAACCCTAATAACTGCCGATCTAATAAATGTATCGATATGAAATTTCTTATTTAAAGTCAAAACCCAATGAGGAGATAACCCGTCAAATTTCAGTGAAATCGGCTGGAGGAAAGGGGGGATCAGAGGGGGGCTCAATTCAAAAACCACAATAACTGCCTATCTAATGGATGTGTTGACATGAAATTTCATATTTAAAGTCGAAACCCAATGAGAAGATAAGCTGTAAAATTTCAATGAAATCGGCTGAAGAAAAGGGGGGGTTCAGGCGAGGGTGTTCAATTCAACAACTCTAATAACTGCGGAATTATAGAATTAATCGACATAAAATTTACTATGAGGACTTAGGAGCCCCCATGTAAGTCAACTGATGTATATTAGCGCAAACGGTAGACTTTTTTTTTAGAGGGAGGGGGGGGGGGGGGAAAGTTAATTGATTTATTAGATCTGGGATGTACATTGCCGATGATTCACCGACAACTTCTAGTAGCAGTCTGCAACAGTTGTAACAAAATGACAGTTTAAAAGTAACAGATTGTACAGTAACAAATCGGTTTCTCTGACATGAAACTGGCAAATTTAACAATTTGAAAAAAATAAATTAAATCCCTACTTTTAACGTAATCCGACCAATTACGGTTTTACCCTTACCATTTCTTTTATCTACAATACAGACGGTTCGAGTTTATTACCACTGTAATGTTACCATAGGCCGGGCTAAAGCTGCCCTAAATGGTTTTACAGCCTGGATTAAAGGTCATTACCAGAGATAAATATTTAGTGTCAACAGGAGACTCGTTACTGAGTCTAATCTAAACCCGATCAGTGCTAAACTGCAAAGAATCTGGCCATGTTTTCCTTTCTAAAGAAATTATTGTAAAAATCCGAGATCGAGTTTTCAAGCTCTAACTCGAAAATCAAAAATGAAGATGTCACATGTACATCACTAAACTTCGGGACCCATGTACTTTTACAAAATGCTGCTAAAATTCTCTTTTTTTAAATATATTTATTAATTTTTTATTTATTTCATTTTATTTTTTTAATAGTATTGTCATTACTAATCAGATGTGTGTCAGGCTCAAATAGTTATACAATAGAGTCCCGCTAACCGGATACCGTTTATCCGGGCATCCGGTCAATCCGGACGAGATTTAAAAAAAAAACTAATTAAGATTTAGTAAACTAAAAATGTAATTTAGCGAGCGGTAACGAAAATAATTCAAAGAGAGGGTTTGACTACTGGCCTTAAGGCGCCTACAAGATCGTACAACAAAACGACGTCGGACTTCTTTAAAGCAAAAAAACATTACGGATTTTTTTCAGTGAGTAAAAATATTCTTCTTGTTTTCATTACGTACTGTACATTGTTTTATTTTATAGTCCTGTTCAGAATTTAACGTTTACATATTTCGTTTTTAAAATTCTTAATTTTTACATTAAAACATTAATGTACTGTGGTTTGTTTTGTACAGTAGTACTGTACTCTACAATAAGTAAATTTTAGTTTTAATCACAAAGATGATTTGTTTTGTTAACCCTATCTCAGTTCGTAGATCGATAACTTAGATCTACGTATACATTATGTAGCATTGAAAATCAAATTAAGCTGAAAGAAAAGGTGTATTTATGAGAAAAAAAAAACGCTAAAATATTTATGATGTGCATTTTACTGCAAATTCCGTTTAATCCGGACTTTCGGTGATCCGGACGGGGTCCGGTCCCATCTAGTCCGGATTAGCGGGATTCTACTGTATCTGTTTATGTATATAATTTATAAGCTATCTTAATGTTTCTTATGACATATTCTATCATGTTTTGGTTTAACGGAAATAAATATTATGATAAATATACTAAATTTAGTGAAAATGGAAAGTGCAGTGTTGTACATTTTATTGCACCGTTAGGGTGTACGAAGTATCAACATTTTAATTAGGGAGGACTGTTTGAAGTAGTTAGGTTCGTAAAGTTGAGTTTGTTGTGACCCATCTTTGAAACCTGTGTTTAGTTAAATTTGTGTTTCCAGTTTGCCAATGTAATTAGTGAATGTTAGCAATTTGCTAAGAGGGGAGGATGCAATCAGGAAGATTTCGAAGTGACTGCACCTTCAGACAGAGTTCCTTCAGGAACCACACAGGGGGCGTTCTTCAAACAACTTCATTAGTGAAACAAATCATTTCCATACGTGTTATAAGTCTGCACTCTCTACGTAGACAGGTTACGTTTACGAAGTATAGGAGAAGTTGTATAATTATATAGAAATGCAGGGAGCGCATACGTGGATCCGCTAAACTAACTGGTCGCCAGACTGACAATAGGGCATATTTGTATATTTACAGGAAACAATCCCTGTATATATTGTATGCACAAAATGGAGTTAGAACTGCGCATTTCGTGTAGTTACTGCACGTTAATAAAAACACTGATCTAAAAAAGTAGATCAGATAGAGAAAAACTGACTTCATATTTAGATTCATGACACAAAAACGGAACTGTTACATTAATATGAAGATGGCTGATGTAGTGAGAAGTGATTATTTCGCAGGATGTCAAATATAAGGTAGTCTGACCTCTCACAGATTTTTATTAAAGTAATAGATAGCCGGCTTTCGAGGTTTCCCTCATCATCAGGCACTTATGAATATAGATGGTTGAGGAGAAGGCTTGAAGACTTCACAGTCTTCATGCCTTCTCCTCAACCATCTATATTCATAAGTGCCTGATGATGAGGGAAACCTCGAAAGCCGGCTAGCTATTACTTTAATAAAAATCTGTGAGAGGTCAGACTACCTTAAATTTGACATCCTGCGGAACTGTTACACTTACTTAGACCATTATGGACATACGGATCACAGATAAACGGTTCAGCAAAAACATCAAACGAATTCAGGCGTTTAAAACCCTCAGACTGATAACAAATTGCCCCCCATACATAAATAACAGAACACTTCATAACGATCATATGATACACACAGTACCCGACAAAATACAAACTACTTACATACGGTTTTTTAGAAAACTTTACACACATACAAACCCAGAAATACGTACTTTATCTTCACAACACTTACCACAAAACCCTCCAAGAAGGTTGAAGAGGAGGTGAAACCGCGACTTATTGCCACCTTAATTCCTATTCGTTCTTAATATTTATTATTATTTTATTTTACATTATTTTCCTTTACTTTTATCATCTCTCATCCTTCAAAATTGTCTTTCAATTCCTTTTTTTTTATTATTATTTTTTTTTTTGGTTTATTTATTTATTTTTTTTTTTCTGTTCTTGTTCAATTATTTAGATAAATTTTCGTCCCGAGAACCTACCACTGGGTGGCCTTCCTCTCACATGACATTCACGCCAACATATCAAGACTTACCATCATAGATGCTGGTTGTTGCACCGTAGCAACAGTTGCATCTTTATAAATAAAAGACAAAAAAAAAATATATATATTTAGATTCAGCGCCTCAAATATAGCTAAAATCAGATCTAAAATCCTAGGCATCAAAAAAAATTTTTTCTTATAAGCCTCTGTAATCGGTCAGAAATTTGATGCAGAGTTTTCAACGAAATTTCATGTCAGTGAAGTCGATAAATCACGACAGAATAAATGTATCGTAACAAAATTTTATATGTATTTCCAGAACCCTCTAAAGACTACATATGACATTTTATTTATCCAAATCGGCCTAAGGGGAGGGGGGCTCAGCTCAAAAATCCCAATAACTGTCGAAGTGATGAATATATCGTCATGAAATTTAGTGTGAGGATTCAAAAGCCACTACTGTAAATGAAATATTAAGTTTCAATTCAAACGGTCGACTGTCCTTGAAAGAGAGCGAAAATGTAATTGATTAAATCGTACTGGGGAAGTTCATAGATGATCAATAAAACGCTTTTGCTTCACTCTTCTCTTACTAGACAATATAAATTTTAAAAAAGTTCTTTGTTACTTCTCCAATTGTACGAAATGTATGGTTGTAATGTAGTCGGACATAAATTCGATCTTATGTTTTCTCCGGAATTTCATGTTTCCCATGATTCCAAAAAAAAAAAAATTTCTCGCTTCACTCAGTGAGTTGAGGTTTGAGGTGTTCCTACGATAACGAGCAAGGCATGAAACAAAGCATGTTTCACGGGATTGCCATTGCAGTTCATTGAAGGAGTTTTAACTTTTAAAAAATATTCATAGGAAAAAAAAACCCAATCTATAATCTAATCACAAATTTTCACTATACATTTTAAAATTTTCGCAATCAGGAAGCTGTGAAACCAACTAACAATTTTCAATCGATCAAGATCTAACCTTATCAGTATTTCTTATTAGCTGATGAGTAGCAATATCGAAAGTACTTCCATATATTATATATATTCTGTGAAATAAACAATATTTCGAAAACATACGTTTTTTCTTCATTTTTCTACTCATATCTGGTCTCCACATAGGTTTCATCACTCATCGATCGCAAAAATTTTGAAATGTGTTGACAAAATATGATTTTTTAACTTTGCGATTGAATTTTTGATCGATTATTTTTAAACATTTCATTTAATTATTCATTCGATGCTGATATTGAATATTTTTGGTATGACAATGATTTTTTTTAAAATTTTTCTCTTCTTCAATAATTTTTTTGTACACAATTCTGATATCTGCCATAGTAGACTTTTTTACATTTGACATTTTTTTAAAAGTTTACCCAAATTTCCAAATAAAATATATCCCATGATATCC
The DNA here is from genome assembly GCA_963662175.1 of Aradus depressus. Lineage (NCBI taxonomy): Eukaryota > Metazoa > Arthropoda > Insecta > Hemiptera > Aradidae > Aradus > Aradus depressus. Next base: position 27,792,956 of record OY759224.1, read on the forward strand.
CTCTGAGAATATACTATCACATGAAAAAAACCGCATCCAAACCGGTTCGACCGTTTAAGAGTTATGTGGGAACATACAAAAAAACAAATAAATGTACAAGTCTTATTATGCATTTAATCTTTTTTTGGAGGGGGTTAAAAATAGAATTTTATTCCAAAACCAAAAAAGAAGGCAATGTACTTCCCCATCAAGAATTAATCGAGTTGATCAAAATTGAAACCAATTATTCGATTTTTGAAAATGAATATGTGTCTTATTCTGGGATTTCTGAATCATCATACATTTTTAAACAGTTATTAGTGTTTTTGAGTTGCATTCTCTCCTGAGCTTCCCTTTGGCCGATTTATCTGAAAATAGATATCGTTTCTATGAGGTTTTGCATTTATGTATTTATTGACGCTTTTATAACGTCAATAAATATAGAATAGATAAATATAGATGTAGAACGACGTTAAAGAAGACATCAAAGCGAGGATAACGGCCGGGAATAGATGCTACCGGTCACTGCAGAAGATGCTCGGATCGAGGACTGTGTCCCGAGACGCCAAAATAACAATTTATAAAACAGTCCTGAGACCGGTCGTCACATATGCGAGTGAAACCTGGGTCCTGACTAAAAGGGACGAAGTCTTAGTCAATACGTGGGAGAGGAAGGTATTGAGGAAGATATACGGCCCTACCAGAGGGGGATAGATGGAGGATACGGACCAATAGGGAGCTGAGGGACCTGTACAAGAGCCCGGACCTGGTGGCCTTAGTGAAGCAGGGACGGCTGCGATGGCTGGGGAATTTACAGAGGATGGAACCAGACAGATTGCCGAGGAGGATACTGGAGGGACACCCGGGAGGACAAAGAAGAAGAGGTAGACCCCGCTTACATTGAGGACGACCTCAGAACGATGGGTGTGAGAAGATGGAGACGAGAGGCCGAGGATAGATAAGAATGGCGGAAGATCGTTGCGGAGGCCCAGGTTCTACAAGAACCATAGCGCCAGGGAAAGTAAGTAAGTGACGTTTTTATTTTAAATTTCCTCCCCCCCGAAAATCAATAGGTGTCGTCTTAAAGCGGTTCTGGATACACTATATAAAATTGTGTCGATTTATTTGTTCTATCAGGAGTTATCCTCATCACATACAAGCATAAAGAAAACATGAAAATCAGGTGAAACCTCAACAGTAAATTTTTGATCGATTACATAACTTCCCCGATACTTTGTATAGTTATGGAAATGAAAATGATGTAAAATTTTGGATTCAAAAATGAAATATACCTGTGCCACCGTAATATTAAATTTCTGAAAATATATAATGGTTCAATATGTTTATTTACTCTACTAGATGTTTCAATAAGCACTCGTTTCATTTATTTATCATAGATTCATAAATAAAAATAAAAATCTATTTTACTTAAAAAAATTCATACTTTAAAGTATAACATTCTTGAGAGGAGCCTCGGTAGCTCAGTGGTATGCATGCTTGCTACTCAGCTCAAGATCGCCCGACCGATTAGTATTTTGACGTCAAAACGTCTATTTGCTCGTTAAGCACAGTGATAGCCGGTCAAACTTTCTTGTGTTACAAAATACCGTCAGATTTCAATCGATAACTATGAGACTAATAATGCGATAACAACGGTTGAGGTCACAATGGATAGAGCATGTCTATATGTGTTTGTTGTGTAGTGTTTGTTTTGCCTGAGACGTTATCGGGCTAGTGTGGGCGCCGGCGTATGATTGTTGCGAATTAGCGTTGTGTAAAACTAGAAATTAGTGTAGCGTGATAGGACGTTGATTCGGGTGTCAATTTAAAGAGCTTGTGGAGCACTACTAGAACTCAAAGTGAAACATATTCGCCGAACTATATGTAAAAATCGGTATTAAATTGAAAATTGCAAAAAAATTAAAGATGTCGTCTCATATGAATCGTAAATATGCGCGGAATTATAGAAAACGCAAATCAGAGGAAAGCTCGTATCAAAAGGAATTTAAAAAACCTAAAAATTCTAGTGCCGAGCGAATGCAATGATTTTATTCTAACGTTTTCACGGAAAATCTACTGCGTGGACCTTGACTACTCCTTAATGTTTTTTTTTATCTGGGAGGTAAAATAAACTCAAGCACGCTGTCCTTCTGATGGGACGTTAAGCGTTGGTCCCGAGAGTGTACGATGTCAGATACTCGTTAAAGATCCCTAACCATAGGTGACTAGAAATTTAGGACTCCCCTTGTAGAGTCGGGCTCATGAGTGATGAAAAGTAGTAGGCGATATGACCTTGTAGTTAAAGCCCGGGCTTGATTTATAATAACTAACTAAAATTCATGAGTTATTTATGTCATTTTATTTTAGATGTCTAGAGTAATCTGAGGTAGCTTTTACAAGCTTTAGTCAAGTCAACGATTCTCTCGTAAAAATGCTAATTTCATCATTAACTTTAGTCCAATTTACATAATGTTATCTGCCCCCCTCCCTCATGGTAGTCTTAGTTTCTTCACAAAGTTGTAACAAGGATTATCTGTTAAGCTCAAAACACATTTGGGAAGATAAAGCCTAACAAAGGAACTTTAAACTATTAGTTTAAAAATTATTTCAATTAAATTTTAATTATGCTCTTGAATAATAGTTGAACTGGTTGCTTCCTTTATTACTTCTTCTTCTCTAATCTTTGCCAATCTACTTCCCCAACTCATTCATTATTTTTAGTTGGTTAGATCCTCGACGATGGGCTAAAGTCTGCACGGAGTGGTTTCCTAGAGACAGAAGAAGAGGAAAAGGAAGACCAGGACTGCGGTGGAGGGACGAGATAGTGGAGAGAATAGGGGATGGATGGTGCACAGTGGCCAGCAACAGAGAAACATGCAACAAATGTGTAACAGTATTATTTAAGAAATAACTTTCATTTTTACATTTTGCTTTTGTTTTACTTAAGACTTTACTTACAGTTTTACTTAAGAAATAATTTAATTTAGGAACAATCGTTAAAATTCAATATCAACTAGTCGAGGGCGCCGGTAGCTCAGTGGTATTCATGCTTGCCTTCTGAGCTCAAGATCGTGGGTTCGAAACCCGCCCGCGGCCCTTAGTTTATTTTATCTGAGAGGTAAAATAAACTTAAGCACACCGTCCTTCGGATGGAACGTTAAACGATGGTCCCAAGCCTGTATGATGTCAGGTACTCGTTCAAGACCCCTGCCCTAGGGGAATAAAAATTTAGGGTAGGCAAAATTTAGTACTCTCATAGTAGAGTCGGGCTCATGTCCATCAGAGTGACCAAAGAGCGCTCTGGTAGTAGGCGATATGACCTCGTAGTTAAAGCCCGGACATGAGTCAAAATAACTAACTAACAATATCAACTAGTTGTCATTTTCCATTTTTTCATTAATTTTAAAATTTCTTTTCTGGTTTCCTTTTGGATTCTTTTCGGATTGCTTTTCTGATTTTTCTGTTGAAAGAGCAGTATACTCAAAACCTCGGAAAAGAGAGGCTTTCGTTTTAAAATAATGTCAATAAAGCTATTTAATTTTATTTTTTATTTCCTGACCTCCAGTTTCCTTTAACTATCCTTATTCCTTTATCCGTTCAAGTTCGCTATCTTGGGTTTTATCTAGACAGAAGACTGACTTGGAATCCCCACACATAACTGAATCTACGGTTTAACCATGCTTACAGAGGGGGTTACAATCAAGAGGGCGAGAAATCGTTATAATTTTGTGGCTCGCTGATATAATAGAAGGTCGTCTAAGATGAAGCTAGTTTACTGATAATTCTTGTAAAACTTGTTAGATTTGTCGTCTGTCACTTATAAGTAGTTGTTAGAACTTTGTACACGTGTCAACTCCACGTGTTGAGGAAGTTAAGTAAAAGTTGAATAGTTAAGTTTCCCCAAGGAACTTTAGGATATTGTTGTTAAAGAAATCTAAGTAGTTATTGTATTAATATAGATATTAATAGCATAAAGACGACACCTATTGATTTTCATCCATATGGTCCAAAGGGAATAAGGGAGGAGGCTTAACGCAAAAAGTGCCGTTGTAATGAAATTTTATAGGTAAGGAAATTAAAAATGGCGATTTCCTTCGAGTTGGTTTACTTTTTTTATTTGCTAAAATGTTTATAAACAATTAGTATAACTATTCTTTTATAGTTAGTATAAAGCAATTGGCTGAAGTGTTAACAACATTTTTTTAATAATTAAAAAATGGAAAGTTTTTGCGCCGAATGAAGTGCTTTTAAATCAGTTACAAAAATAATGTATACACTCTTAATCCCCAGGAACTTTGCTCAATCTGTAATAAAAATGAATTGGAAGACGTATACCAGCTGTTAATATCCTGTCCGATATACTCCCCCATTAGAAGCCACTTCCTGCCTCAGTGTCAGTATAGACCGATCCAACTTTCATACATTACTCCTGACCCATAATAAGAATGAGAGCTCAAACATTTTCTATTATTTAATCACCGCTTTGAAACTTAGATCATTCATTGTTAACGAATAATGTATTTCAACTGACATATTATATTGATATTCATCCCCACTCCATATTTACTCTGTTACATTATTATTATTATTATTAATTTGTAATTACTTTTTTTATTTATTTATGTTATTTATTTAGTTTGTTAAAGGTTCCTTTCTTTATATAGGCATGTCATTATTGTTTTATATGTGTCATTATTATTTTATATGTGTCATTATTATTTTAATATTGTAAAAGTAATGGTCACTGACTCAATTGTATAGGGATGATCCTTTTAAACAATAAAAAAAAACTATTATTATTATTATTATTATTATTATTATTATTATTATCTATATTAATAAAGCTGAAACGGGGTTTGTTTGTTTGTATGTTTGTTCCAGTATCACGCCCAAACGGCTGGACAGATTTTTATGAAACTTCCCATGTAGCATCCTTTTGAGCCCGATTGACTAATAGGCTAGTGGCGTCCCAAAATTTTGAACGGGAGGGGGGGTTGTGGGGGGGGCCTAAGTATAAATATAGCGCTAACTCTTTAACGGTTGGTCGGATTGTCACGAATTTCACATGTAGTGGTAGTAACTATCTATTCGCTGTGGGGTCCGCTGTTGCAAGGCATTTACTAGCTGCGATGCTCAGCGTTCCTAATATCGTACTAGCTGTGGGGTCCGATGTTGCAACACACTTACTAGCTGTGATGCCCAACGTTCCTAACTTCGTACTAGCTGTGGGGTCTGCTTTTGCAAGGCACATACTAGATCTGGTGCCCAGCGTTCCTAACTACGTACTAACTGTGGTGTCCGCTGTTGCAAGGCACTTAATACCTATAGTGCCCAACGTTCCTAACTTCGTACTAGCTGTGGGGTCCGCTGTTGCAAGGCACATACTAGCTGTGGTCACAAGCGTTCTTTAGTAAGCACTGGCTAGGATGTCCAGCGATGCTAAGTATTAACTAGCTCTGGTTTCCACCGTTGAAAGGCGCATACTAACTGTGGTGCCCAGAGGTCCCAAAAACTTACTAGCGTTACTATAATTGAAGGACTATAAGCCTTATTCCATATGAATAATTCATTAATTATTATTGAAAATTATAACATCAAGATTGTACTGTTGAAGAACTGAATAGACTTGTAGAAGATATTGGGAGAAAAGTCAAAGTTCCCCGGACAACGCCGGGTATTACTGCTAGTTATTAATAAACTGCAGCACAAACTTACTATTTGCTATTGGAAGTCTATAATGAACATGCTCCTTCCTAAAACACTTGCGAAAGATGGTTTAAGAGAGTTCAAAAATTTTGAATTTGATGTCAAGGACAAGGAACGTTCAGGACAGCCAAAAAAATGTGAAGACTCGGAATTGGAAGCATTACTAAACGACAATCCACGTCAGACACTTAAAGTATTGGCAGAAACATTAAATGTTGATCGATCAACAATTGGTAAACATTTATATGCTATGGGCATGGTTCAAAAACTTGGGAATTGGGTGCGAAACGCAGACCAGGATGGGTGAACCCAGTGCACCGACACCAAAACGGAATATCCATGCGTCAAAGATAATGTTCTGTATCTGGTACGACCAGAAGGGCGTAATATATTATGAGCTGCTGCAACCGTCTGAAACCATTACTGACCGATATCGACTGCAATTAAAAGTTTAAAGTAAGCAAGTTTAAAGCGAGCTCGCAACGAGAAGCGACCGGAATTTGAGAATAAACATGAACATGTGATTTTACTTCATGGGGGCCGGTAGTTCAGTGGTATGCGTGCTTGACTTCTGAGCTCAAGGTTGTGGGTTCGTAGCCCGACCGAGGCCCTTAGTTTATTTTATCTGGGAGGTAAAAAAAACTTAAGCACGCCGTCCTTCGGATGGGACGTTAAGCGATGGTCCCGAGCCTGTACGATGTCAGGTACTCGTTAAAGACCCCTACCCTAGGTGAATAAAAATTTAGGGTAGGCAAAATTTAGGACTCCCACAGTAGAGTCGGGCTCATGTCCACCAGAGTGACGATAGAGCGCTCTGGTAGTAGGCGATATGACCTCGTTGTTAAAGCCCGGGCATGAATCATAAAACCTAACCTAACTTCATGACAATGCCAGATCACATGTTAGAAAATCTGTGAAAAACTACTTTCAAGGAGTTAACTGGGAAATTCTACTGCGGCCGCCTTATCATTAATTTCTGGGTAAATCAACTGTTGATTCGAAACTTTTGAAATTTTTAGTTTACTTTTACTCTTGTGCTTCACACCTTCGTAGGTCGTTGCTGTTGAAGGACAGTCTAAGACAGGCTCACCTGATCCACCTGTCTTGATTACAGGACAGACTGCTCCTTCTAAGATGTGTCCTCCTTACCCCATGATGAGAGGAGGGTGGAACCCGAGCACTCCCCTCCCAGAGAGAGTTAGGTTACTTTAGATCATCCCTTCCTCTTCACCCTTAGCCAAACTGTAAGTAGAGATCACAAGTTGGACGTCCTGAGTGGTGGGAGAAAGAGAGAGCCGTTTGCCCTTATCGCTTCACTGTAGATCCTCCCTCACAGTGTTTAAGTCGTGACAACTTAACTTACACATGGACTTCTCAATACTCGTACTACATTTTGTGACGAAATGACGACTTCAGCTCCCTCTTCTAATCACCCCTTGCCTCTGGCAAAAAATTAATAGGTGTCGTTCTTATTGGGATATACTCATTATCGTGTTCATAAGCACACAGACAGAAAGGGAAAAAAAGATCAGAGGGGGCTCAACTCAAAAATTGCAATAACTGCCGATGTAATGAAGGTATCAACATAAAATTTCATACTTAAATTAAAACCTATCTGGATGGCATCTATCAATTTTCACAGAAATCGGTCGAAAGGAAGGGATTGATCAGAGAAGAGGGCCTTAATAACTGTCGGTGTAATGAATGTATCGACTCAAAATTTAGTATGAAGATTTGGAAGCCACTGTCTAAGTCAAATATTGATTATTAGCCCAGACGGTCGATTTGGCTGGGGAAGTGCATAGCCAATGATTCACCGACAATTTTTTTAAATTGTTGACTTATCAGAAAACAAGAAATTCTGATGATGCCTCAACTTCGAATTTCTGAATTTCTCTGACAGCTGGGGAAGTACAACAGTTTCCAGGTTTTCCTTATCAGAGAATGGAAGGACGGAAGGGAAGACCCAGTCACACCCCCCCCCCCCCCCCCCACCACCCCCCGTCACTATGGTCCTCTTTGGTCCTGACTTACCTGAGCCTGGGGTTCACTGATCCCGGATCTACCCCCTCTCTCGTCTCCCACTCAGACTACCTACCACAACGTGTGTGTGTGTGTGTGTGTGTCTGGGTGCTCGTGTCAACACATTCAAAGTATACAAACACAGACACGGGCCCCTAGAACAACACATAGACTCATAATCACACACCCAAAACCAACTTATACAAAGTAGGCGAGAACTTTTATTCTTATACGATTAATAACTTCTAAGTTGAGAAACGCGGACATATTGTGGAAACTTGTAATAAATAAATAAAACAAACTTATTTTTGAAATATTGTCTATTCCACTAAAGATATATATACATATATAACTACCGGTTTCGGCTTTATACCATCGTCAGGTCTAGTTATGAACCTGACGATGGTATAAAGCCGAAACCGGTAGTTATATATGTATATATATCTTTAGTGGAATAGACAATATTTCAAAAATAAGTTTGTTTTATTTACTTATACGATTAGTATAATGAAGTATTGTAATTGCGCAAAAATCCGAGATCGAGTTCTCCATTGAACTGTTGACCTGTACGATGTCAGGTACTCGTTAAAGACCCTTAATAAAAATTAAAGATAGGCAAAATTTAGGACTCTCATAGTAGAGTCTCATATCCACCAGAGTGACGAAAGAGCGCTCTGGTAGTAGGCGATATGAGCTCGTAGTTAAAGCCCGGGCATGAGTCACAATAACTAACTGAAAAAAAAAAAATCCAGTAACCGTAGACGTTCCAGAGCCTGCACGATGTCAACCTGGTTAGGCACCATTTAGGACTCCCACAGTGTAACTAACAGAGAAGATATAAGATTATTGAGTGCTTAGGACTCTAGGTGTATACGCCATCCCACTCAATCTTGTCCACTGTATAGTGATAGGTTAGTTCAGAGTTTGTATACCAGATGGCATGGTCGCCTCAATGCACTTATTACCTCTGTATTGCTATAAGTATTTTACCTAACTATATGAAGTATGGAGGAAGAATTGGTCAGATGATTCCAAATATGAATGAAAAAAAAAGTAGGTGAATCACGAATTAATCAATTAACTTTTCGTTCCCCCTCCAAAACCAGAGCTAATAATCAATAGTTGACTTTGTGTCGATAAATTTATTGTATCGGCAATTTTTAGGGTTTTTGAATTGAGCCCCCTCCCCTGAACCCTCCTTCCCTTCAGCCGATATAGCTGAAGTTTAATAAGGTATGTCCTCATTGCGTTTTTACTTTAAATATAAAATTTCATACGATACAAGCATTATTTCATCAGTTATTAGAGTATTTGAGTTGAGCCCCCCACCCAAACCTCCCTTTCCATCGGCCGATTCCGCTGAAAATCAATATGTGTTCTGCTTACGGGGTTTCGTGTCGATACATTTATTCTATCGGGAGTTATTGTTGTTCACAGACACACAGACATTTTCTTTGCATATTTGTAATCTCGAGGTCGGAAAACTACTTATATATATACATATATATATATTTTGTGTAGCTGGGGAAATAAAAACATGTCGGTGAATCAAATCTCCCTCCAAAAAAATGGACTGAAAATCGATAGTTTTTGGAGTTCTGAATGTTCAAATTAAACTTTGTGTCGATATATTCATTTTATCGATAGTTATCGTACTCACAGACATAGACAGCAATCTATATCCACCTTGCGACCAGATCTAAAGAGAAAACATTGATAACAAATTAAACTGATATATAAACTGTGCTCATGTGTCAACTGTTGAATATTAGGGCAGACAGTTGATTGGTTTTGGAGGGAGCGAAATGTTAATTAATTAATTCTTTCTGGGGAAGTACATTGCCGGTGATTCACCAACGAATTTTTTAAATATATTTTTATTATCGGTAGTTTTTTTTTTATTGAAAAGGATAAAAATAAAGAAATAGAAAAAAATCTTGGTACAAGAAAGTCCTGTTATGGCCACATGAGTTAGTTACTTATTATGAATCATGCCCGGGCTTCAACTACAAGGTCAATCGCCTACCACCAGAGCGCTCTTTCGTCACTCGAAATTACTATGTGAGTTCTAAAATTTAATTCACCTAGGATAGGGTATGCTTACGTTTATTTTACCTCCCAGATAACTTCAGGTTTCGAACCCGCGATCTTGAGCTCACTAAGCGTGCCCCCTCTAATTCACCTCTTCCCTTTTTGCCGACTCCCCTAAAAATCGATAGGTGTTGTCCTCATGAGGTTTTGGTCACACATATTAAATTTTGTGTCGATATATTCATTCTATCGAGAGTTATCGTACTCACAGACACACACAGACATAGACAGCAATGTCTGTGTGTCTGTGAACACGATAACTTTCCATAGAAACGATATATAGATACTAAATTTTATATGTTAACCCAAAACCCCATGAGGACAACAGCTATCGATTTTTAGGGGTCGGCAGAAGAGGATGAGTGAATCAGAGGGGGCACACTTAATGAGCTCAAGATCGCGGGTTCGAAACCCGGTCGCTGCCCTTAGCTTATTTTATCTGGGAGGTAAAATAAACGTAAGCATATCCTTTTTCGGATGGGACGTTGAGCGATGGTCCCGAGCCTGTACGGTGTCAGAGTTACTAGTTAAAGAACTCTATCCTAGGTGAATAAAAATTAAGGATTCACATAGTAGTTTCGAGTGACGAAAGAGCGCTCTGGTAGTAGGCGATTGACCTTGTTGTTAAAGCCCGGGCATGAATCATAATAAGTAACTAACTCATGTAGCCATTACAGGACTTCTTGTACCAAGATCTTTTTCTATTTCTTTATTTATATCCTTTTTTTAAAAAAAAAAAAAAAGAACTACCGATAATAAAAATATATTTAAAAAAGTCGTCGGTGAATCACCGGCAATGTACTTCCCCAGAAAGAATTAATTAATTAACATTTCGCTCCCTCTCCACAACCAATCAACTGTCTGTGCTAATATTCAACAGTTGGCACATGAGTACAGTTTATATATCAGTTTAATTTGTTATTAATGTTTTCTCTTTGAATCTGTTCGCAAGGTGAATATAGATTGCTGTCTATATCTGTGTGTGTCTGTGAGTACGATAACTATCGATAAAATGAATATATATCATGAATAAATCGGCACATGTTAAGGAGGAACCAGATGGTAGAAACTCGACTCAAAAGTCCTTATAATGAATGTATCGATAGGAAATTTAGTATAAGTATTCAGATGTGCCTGATAATTAAGACACCTCTTGATTTTTAATTAAATCAATGATTAATTCGTGCTGGGGAAGTTGACAGCCGGTGATTCACTTGTGGTTTGTCTACATCAGTATGCGTCTCATGGACCTCTCTTCCCGAAAGTTCTGAATAATAGATCACACTGCTCCTACTCCTTTGGCATTCCTTCATTTCACGAAAACAACCACACAACCGAAGCTTAACTCAGAATAAATAACCATATTCATTCAAAAAACGCAACGAATAATAATAATAATATATATTTCCGTTAAACCAATACATGGTAATAAGATACTTCATAAGAATGTATATATTAAGATAGCTTATAAATTAGAAACATAAACAGATATTAAATCGAGTCTGACATTCACGTGGTTCAGTAATAACAATAACATTATATTTTGGGGCGCCGGTAGCTTAGTGGTATGCATGTTTGCCTCCTGAGCTCAAGGTTGTGGGTTCGAAACCCGACCGAGGCCCTTAGTTTATTCTATCTTGGAGGTAAAATAAACTTAAGCATGCCGTCCTTCGGATGGGACGTTAAGCAATGGTCCCGAGCCTCAGATGTCAGGTACTCGTTAAAGACCCCTACCCTAGGTGAATATAAAATTTAGGGTAGGCAAAATTTAGGACTCCCACAGTAGAGTCAGGCTCATGTCCACAAGAGTGACACAAGAGCGCTCTGGTAGTAGGTGATATGACCTCGTAGTTAAAGCCAGGGCCTGAGTCATAATAACTAACTAATTAATAACTTTATAAAGTAAAATGGAACTAAGAAATAAATATTTGAAAATGAATACAAAAATAATAAAATTGATAAATACGAATAAAGAACGACAAAATAACAATATCAAATATAAAAAATAGAAAAAAATAAAATAAAAAACCAATAAAATAATAAACGAAGAGAAATAAAATAATTGAGCACACATGGAACAAAATATACATTTAAACTAAAAAAAAGAGTATATTCGACAGATCTTATAGACCTTAAAGGGAAAATCTGTGGGGGGAATTTACCCCAAAAAAATTAAAATACATGTGTTAAATAATTTGGAAATTAAACACAATTGTTTTATTATATATATAGTTATTTTATTATTTGTGTACTATGAGAAAAAATACCTATTAGTTTATGGGATTTAATGTTTTCCTGATTCCAAAAATGATCCCCGATATTTGTTCTTATGGGGTTTTTGGAGTTCGATCCCTGGAAAATATCAAGCAGACTCTCCCTTGACGATCTCATTGGACCTATGTTGTCCAATATAATACTCTCTCCAACCTTGCTGCCTTGACTCCGGTGTCGCAAAGTCAACAGGACTGACGTATGACCGAGAAAGCAACAGATTAGCGCTGCTTTGCAGAAGAGTCACAACAGTCCATGAGCCTGTTTTGCTTTGATCAACTTAGCTTCGATTAAACACAGCTTGACTTGATCCACTTGAGCTAACTTTAATTCCTTCAATTTATTTCCTTCGTTGCTTGTGTTTGGTTCTTGGGCTTTCAGCACCCGACTCCAGTTAAACACTTCACCAATCGTCCCTTCCTCTCTCAATTACACCAACAGGACTAGTTCAATACTTCAATACCCAATCAACACGTTCCCTTTCACTAAGTGAGCCAGTGGCGGACTTATGGGGATGGAGGCATTACCCCAAACTGCACAGTTTCCAGCTCACTGGCAATCTACTTCCCCAGAACGAATTATTTGTATTAACCCCCTGACGTATTATCACGAGATATCTCGGATTTTGCTAATTTGAATCTGAATATTATCCCGAGTGAACTCGGCTCAAATTTTTTTTATCTGAGTACTATCCCATGTTTGCTCTTAGAAGTTCTTCACAATGACACATATAGCGCTTCTAGTACAGTCGTCCATCATGCTGAACCTCAAAAGGAACGAGCTTAGGCAACTGACTGGAGTTCTCACAGGACACGGTCCGTTCAATAGACACCTACACACTGTGGGAGTCAAGGACAGTCCTACCTGGGCTAGATGTGGGGAAGAAGAGAGACTTCATCAAGAGGAAAGATAGCCCGAACTGCTCGTGTGGCGGCATTGAGACTTCAGAACATGTGGTCCTCGATTGTCCGCTGTACGATAGGTCTAGGGTAGAGTTGATCCGCGCGACAGGATCATATCTGGGATTGAGCCTGCCGGAGTTGATGACGGAGTCGAACTATCCGGCGTTCGACCGGTTTGTCACCTCCTGGCGGGAACAGAAAAAGGCCTTTTGACCCAACGCCGGGGGCGTTTGACGGGCCTAGCCTGAATTCTTCCCCCGGCGACCGCGATGAAGAAGCAGTCCACTCCAACGACCTCGAGCTCTCTCGGCGCCACCTGGCAGCCGCAACCATGGAGGTCTAGGAGCGCCAGTCTGTCCCGTCAGGGACTAAGGGTTGCCGCTCCCAGACACCCATAGCAACAAATTCTTATTAAAGATACAATTCAGCATTCCACTTCCTCTTCCCCGACGATAATAGCAGGGCCGGGTGATTGACCGGTGCACCCGTGAAAAAAAAAAATATATGTGGGGAAGAAGACGAAACGGCGGCACACTTCCTGGGCATCTGCTCGGGATATGCACGAACGAGATTCTACATCTTTGGTAGAGATGCAATCGCAGAGGAAGACTTTAGAAGATTGGACTATGAGAGCATTCTTAGGGTCATTAAGGAAACTGGAAGACTGAGCACTCCATGAAGGGCTTGGTTCAGGTAGTATAAACATACAGTTAATATAATAAGGTGGAATCCCAGCGCTTCCAGGGAAGGGATAAGAGCACTGGATGCTTAGGTCCCTAGGTGTAATACGCCAGCCCACCATATATATAAATATATAATATTTATATGAATATACACAATTATCATTCTGACTTCTTAATAGGCTCATTTTTCTGATGGTTGTTTCCATCAACCTGAAAAAAAAAAAAAAAATGTATTATTAAAAATAATATCTATTTCCGTTCAACCATAACATGACAATAGGATACATCATAAGAATGTATACATTAAGTTAGATATACAAAGATATTAACTCTAATAAGAGATATTAACTCTAAAGATATTAACTAAACTAATTAGATATATAAAGATATTAACTCTTAGACACATGTTATTAGTAATGACAATACTAGTAAACTATATAATATATAGTATATTATGTGATCTGGACATAACATGATTTTCCTATACCAACCACTTTTTTACAGATCACTCTTCTCTCTTGGTTTAAATGGGAGAGCGAATAGTTATCTCGCTTTGGGGAAGTATATATCCAGTGATTATTCTAACTGGTAGAAGGTTTCTCCTAGATCCTCTGCTAGTCTCCTGTCTGCAGACAACCCTCGGCTAGATGCAGTGCTGAGGTTCCTTCACCCCGCACTGACCCACCCTAACCCACCCCTACAGTCTGCCCTCCCAGACACACTTCCTAGACACTGCAGCTCTCAAACTTCCTAGAGACTATTTCAATTCATTTTTACCAGACAGCGAAACGGGAAGGGAGATTATTGATTTTCTCAATTTTGAATGTATATAAGGATTAGTTATTGTGACTCTTGCCTGGGCTTTAACTATGAGGTCATATCGCCTACTACCAGAGCGCTTATTTGTCCCTCTGGAGGACATGAGGCCGACTATATCTTTAGCAATAGCCATTGTGGCAAAACTCACCTTTTCCCCTACTTGCAGTCATGTTTTCCCCCATTGCTGTAAAGATCATGAAAAGGCTATTCCTGGATTGGGGGAGGATATATTTTTAATATGACCGATCTTCCTTATGAAGTATTCTATGAAGACCTAAATCTAGAAAATTAATAATAGACCCTCCCCCATGGTCACTAGTAAAAGAAACTTTTTATCCCTGATCCAGACTGATTAAAGCCGGAGTTTTGAAAAGCCTCGTCCTCCCTCTCTGGTTATACCAAATTTTCTTTGTGGGCAGTGTTTTTCAATTTTTGTTAAGGAACATATTTTATCTTAGATTTCTCTACCTCAGCGAAAAATAGAGGATCACAGGATTACTTTTGCTGAAATACTCTTTGAAAGGTTACCTTAAACTCTGTTCTCCTACTTTTCGTAAATTGGTGAAAATTAGCAAATAAAAAGTTGTCTTTGTATCAACGACAATGTACATACTTCTGCAGCTCAAATTAATTCTAACCAACAATGTTCTCCTAAAATCCTTATAATTTCTTAAATATATTTTTCCAGGCCTCATCTCTTCCTCCTCAACACCAGACGGCGTCTTCTGCACTTCCTGAACGCCAGAAATCGTCAACTGCTTCTCCTAAACACCAGACGAAGTCCACTGCACCTCCTCAACACCAGACGGAGTCAACTGCACTTCCCGAAGGCCAGAAAACGTCAGCTGCTCCTTCTGCACACCTAATGGAGTCTACTCCACCTCTACAACATCAGACGGAGTCTACTGCACCTCCTGAAGGCCAGAAAACATCAACAGCTCCTTCTCCACACCTAATGGAGTCTACTCCACCTCCTCAACACCAGACGGAGTCTACTGCACCTCCTGAACGCCAGAAAACATCAACTGCTCCTCCTCAACACTATACAAAGTCTACTGCACTTCCCGAACGCCAGAAAACGTCAGCTGCTCCTCCTCAACACCTAATGGAGTCCACTCCACCTCCACAACATCAGACGGAGTCTACTTCACCTCCTGAAGGCCAGAAAACATCAACAGCTCCTCCTCAACACTATACGAAGTCTACTGCACTTCCCGAACGCCAGAAAACTTCACCTGCTCCTTCTCCACACCTAATGGAGTCTACTGCACCTCCTGAACGCCAGAAAACGTCAGCTGCTACTCCTCAACACCAGACGGACTCAACACCGCTTACCCTTTCTGACCTTGACAACTCAACATTGCCCATATGGAAAAGCGCTTATATTCTGATCGGAAATTCTTATTCTAGACCTGACTACAGAGCTGATGGATGAAGTAAATGCATCAAGTGCATTAGTGTTATTTAATTTTGTCTCCCCCAGCCGCACAATGAAGGGAGAGAGGGGTGCATAGAAGACCTAAATTGAAGGGGAGCAGTGCAGGTTCAGTGCCTGAGGGATCTTTGGACCAGTCTGTTGCAATAAGAAGACTCATCTCTCTCAAGCTTCACCAATTGCAATCACGTTCTCCAAGTCTTACTCCATTGATCGCATTAACGTTGTCCTAATGTAAAGCCTTTCCATGCCATCATGACCCTAACCACGCTTATCATAAACTTCAAAGATTATTCATCTTTCTTTCTTCTTCATAATATTTAGCGTTAAAAGACCTTTTCCCTTTTTATTGTTTTCATGATGTCTGTCTATAGTTATTCGTAGTTAAGTAGCGTAAGATGTGTCATCATCGCCTACAACTTAAGACAAACATGACACAATCACACCTTGTTCCTAGTTCAGGGGCTTAGGAACGATAGGGTGGAAGAAAGAAGTTTTTGTAGTTCCAATGGGATTTTGGACACATAAAATTTCGTATGAATACATTCATTCTTTCGGCAAGTTTTGTGTTAAGCTTCAAACCGAATGCCCCTCATTCTTTGGCTCAAAATTAATAGATGTCGTTGTTAGAAGGTTTGGGATTCACAAATAAAAATTTCGTGTCAAATCATTCATTTTATCGAGTGTTATCGTGTTCACGGAGACACTGTGGTAATAAAAAGGCTTTAAGACTTGAGCCAAAAATAAGTGTTAAATAAAACGAAATAAATAATAATTAGATAAATAATCAATGAAATTAAACAAATAATGAAAAATAATAATTAAATAAACGATAAAATTATGATAATTAAAACAAAAAAAATAATTAACCCTCCTAGTACTCGGAGGGTTAATTATTTTTTTTGTTTTAATTATCATAATTTTATCGTTTATTTAATTATTATTTTTCATTATTTGTTTAATTTCATTGATTATTTATCTAATTATTATTTATTTCGTTTTATTTAACACTTATTTTTGGCTCAAGTCTTAAAGCCTTTTTATTACCACAGTGTCTCCGTGAACACGATAACACTCGATAAAATGAATGATTTGACACGAAATTTTTATTTGTGAATCCCAAACCTTCTAACAACGACATCTATTAATTTTGAGCCAAAGAATGAGGGGCATTCGGTTTGAAGCTTAACACAAAACTTGCCGAAAGAATGAATGTATTCATACGAAATTTTATGTGTCCAAAATCCCATTGGAACTACAAAAACTTCTTTCTTCCACCCTATCGTTCCTAAGCCCCTGAACTAGGAACAAGGTGTGATTGTGTCATGTTTGTCTTAAGTTGTAGGCGATGATGACACATCTTACGCTACTTAACTACGAATAACTATAGACAGACATCATGAAAACAATAAAAAGGGAAAAGGTCTTTTAACGCTAAATATTATGAAGAAGAAAGAAAGATGAATAATCTTTGAAGTTTATGATAAGCGTGGTTAGGGTCATGATGGCATGGAAAGGCTTTACATTAGGACAACGTTAATGCGATCAATGGAGTAAGACTTGGAGAACGTGATTGCAATTGGTGAAGCTTGAGAGAGATGAGTCTTCTTATTGCAACAGACTGGTCCAAAGATCCCTCAGGCACTGAACCTGCACTGCTCCCCTTCAATTTAGGTCTTCTATGCACCCCTCTCTCCCTTCATTGTGCGGCTGGGGGAGACAAAATTAAATAACACTAATGCACTTGATGCATTTACTTCATCCATCAGCTCTGTAGTCAGGTCTAGAATAAGAATTTCCGATCAGAATATAAGCGCTTTTCCATATGGGCAATGTTGAGTTGTCAAGGTCAGAAAGGGTAAGCGGTGTTGAGTCCGTCTGGTGTTGAGGAGTAGCAGCTGACGTTTTCTGGCGTTCAGGAGGTGCAGTAGACTCCATTAGGTGTGGAGAAGGAGCAGGTGAAGTTTTCTGGCGTTCGGGAAGTGCAGTAGACTTCGTATAGTGTTGAGGAGGAGCTGTTGATGTTTTCTGGCCTTCAGGAGGTGAAGTAGACTCCGTCTGATGTTGTGGAGGTGGAGTGGACTCCATTAGGTGTTGAGGAGGAGCAGCTGACGTTTTCTGGCGTTCGGGAAGTGCAGTAGACTTTGTATAGTGTTGAGGAGGAGCAGTTGATGTTTTCTGGCGTTCAGGAGGTGCAGTAGACTCCGTCTGGTGTTGAGGAGGTGGAGTAGACTCCATTAGGTGTGGAGAAGGAGCTGTTGATGTTTTCTGGCCTTCATGCAGACCCCAACACGGTATTCATAATCTAACTGCTGTGGAAGGGACGAAATAACCTGAAACATTGTGAAAAGATCTTTTATATATTCGACAATTGTTATAACACTTTATTCTGATACAATTACGTTGTGTAGTGGTACATTTACATTTAACTTCTAAGGAACATGAAATATTGAGAATAACAGATGAACATTTTCACTTTTCACTTTTACTTAGACATAATTTGCCTAAGTTTTTCCATAGAATGATAACTAATGTTACAAATAAAACTGCACCACGTTGCATCACATAAAAATATACGTTTATAATATATAGGTATTCTGTAAATGACCATTCTCACTCCTCCGACCCTGAATTATCGCTCTCTTCAAAACATTGTAAACATGAACGAATAATTTTTTCATGGTCTTTGCATATCGGGTTGTGGTACTTGAAACACGAGTAATTGGTTTTTCTGTCCTTTTGAAGATCACACAAGTAGCACCGTCTCTTTTTGGGATGTGGATCTTGGCCAACTCTTTTCCCGACGTATCCATTCCAAATACTATCTCCATTTCCAGGCGAAGCTGCTTGCTGATCTTTTTATTGAATACTCTTCGTTTTATTTGTATTTATTTGAGTCTCTGCAAGGGAATAAGCTAGTGTTTTCAAGAAATCGGCTCGTGGGTATTTTTTTCCGGATAATGTGTACAATACATAACTATTCACACCAGTAACTATAAACTCGTCGTCCTCTACATCATCATTTGATAGAATCTCGTCGTTGACTTCGCTGGTGGAGTCTTCCAAACCAGATGGGTCCTCTACCCTTGCCTGTCTATCTAGTTCAGCCTGGAATCTAGCCATCTGCACATAAATTGTGAACAGGTTTGTTGAGGAAACATGCAATTGAATAATTGTGTTAAAATTAGAGATGTTTTCGCCAGAGATCTTGTGGAAGTTCATTGTAAATACTAATGAATAAAAAACTTAAAAACAAGTCAAAAAATCCCACTTTATTTATATGAACACAATATATTTCACTCGTTAGAGCATTCTCAAGTGTACAGACAGATACAGACTAATGACGGGGAGGGGGGGGGGGGGCGTGGAGGGGTAGGAGGGGAAGAGTGAGGGAGGGTGACAGAACAGGAGGGGAGGGGGGGGCTAACATACTATACTAAAAAATAAGTCAGAAAAAATTAAAATTAATAAATCTCAATATTAACCTAATTAAACATTTCACAATATAAACCTATTAAATATGAACAGAGCATAATAAAAGTTAGCCAAGTCTATCTTGGCAGTTTCAAATTGAGGAGGGGGGAATGATTTAAGTCAGTTTGTTCGTTGAGTAGTTTGTAATGTGTGTCTTTGTTGTATTTGTTGATTTCCATGGCTTCTAACAGAGATAACTCCCTTCCTTTAGAAGCCAAGTGTAGTATATTGGGTTTATGTGGGTCTTTGGGTTGATGCGCTGTTTCTGTGAGATGTCTGTAGAATGTGGAGTTATTCGAGGCTGTCTGTTTGAGGTGTTCCTTGTATCTTATGTTAAAGGTCCTTCCTGTGTGTCCAATGTATATAGAATTGCAATCATTGCATGGAATACTGTATACCCCACTTCTCTCCAGTATGTCTGTCCTGTCCTTGGCGTTGAAGATCAATTTTCCCAGAGATTTGGGTGATGAGTAGGTTGTATAGATGTTGTGTCTGCTATACAACCTACACATCACCCAAATCTCTGGGAAAATTGATCTTCAACGCCAAGGACTATATAGTCTGTATCTGTCTGTACACTTGAGAATGCTCTAACGAGTGAAATATATTGTGTTCATATAAATAAAGTGGGATTTTTTGACTTGTTTTTAAGTTTTTTATTCATTAGAATTGTGTTTAAATTTTTGATGTAAAACAAAAACTAAAGGATTTTTGAAAATGAAATGCATGCAAAAATATTTTTTCATTCTAAAATAGTGTACCAGGCGGGGTTTGACCAGACCCCACAGCCATAACACAAAATACTAGGTGGGGTACGCTGGGACCCCGACTACAACTCTCTAAGAAGTTGTGGAAATAAAAAGTGTTACATACCTCTGACAAACTTGTGGGCTCGTCCACGTGTAGAGCGATATTAAGAAGGTAGCTAGCTACTCAAGGCCACAGAGAATTCTGAAAACATGGCTCATGCTCAGACACAAACAAAGGGTAGAGGAGTCTGCCTGGACCCCACCTTGTACCCACCCCAGTACACAGAAGGTTAAATAAACAATAAGAATTATCACATTTCCTGTAGAAATTTTATCTCTTTTCTTTTACTAACTTCGCTAAACAATTCCCTTTGATTAGTTCTTCATCTCTCTATTTTCGCATTAGTCAACATCAATTATCTCAAATTAATAAAGTTATTTATTTATTTATCCCAATCTTCCTCCACTATAGCTCTAATTTATTTTTTTTTGTATTTTTTTTTTTTTTTTGTAAGTCATACTGATACTTTATTTCATTGCTCCCTTTTATTTTTGACTCTGTATGTATTTATTCTTAGGGGAATAAAGAATAAATTTTCATTCCATTCATTTCATTTCACATAAACACACATAGACACAGACTTTTTTTTGCCATATTTGCAATCTGGGGTCGAAAAACATGAAATTCCGTTGAAAACTCTGCATCGAATTTTTTACCGATTACATAACTTCCCCAATACTTTGTATAGCTTAGGAAATAAAATAACAAAAAATTTATAAACAGTACTGTTTATACTAATCAAATATGGTTTATACCAATCTCCCAATAACCTCTTAGAGGAACCCGTATAACAATTTTGTTCTTCTCTGTGTGTAAGTGGCAGTAAAAATTGATAGAGGTAAAATCAACAAAACAACCATTTTTTTTTTTTTTTTTTTTTGTTCAGTCTAACGAAATTGTTATACAATAGTCGTGTGAAACCATCAATCAGTTTTGTATGAGGGCCAACTGACTGTTTCGGTCAAAGCAGTGTGGGTCCTTTTAGCAGGGTCGAACATAGGACCACTCACGTTTTCCTATAAAATGTGATAATGAAATTATTGTTGTTAAATAAAACTAAATAATAATTTAAATAATAAAATTTAATTTAATTTAATAAAATAATAAACAAAAGAATAATAATTTAAACAAAAATGAATAAATAATAAACAATAAATTACCATATTTCCTGTAGAAATTTTATAACTGGTCATCTATTTAATTTTGATTTCTACAGTAGTTTCCGAAAAGGGCCCTAAAAATATCAATAGTTCAAGACGTGCTATTTTTAAGAAAGTGCACGTATTTTTTAAAAAAATTTCAATAACCAACTTTTTATTTGGATTTCTAAAGAGATGCCATTTTAATAATATTAAATCTAATCCAAAGATTTTCAAATTATCTTACTGGCCCAACAGGGAAAATAAATAGAATAGAATTAACGACAACAAATAGTTAAGTTTAATTTTTTAAATCATCTACATTACAAAATAAAAAAACTAAACATTGAAACAAACAAAAATCAAAAGAAAAATCTTGAAAAATTAAATTCTTAACACTATTTCAATCTTTTTTCTGTTTTATATTTTTGGCCATTCTTTAAAATTATGTTATATATTTCTGGGCACATATCATGTACATTTAAACAAACAACAGTACCTTCTTTCCTGATCAATTTCACCGTAAATTCACTCCTATTTCGTTCATAACATTTTAATATATATATATATATATATATATATATATATATATATATATATATATATATATATATACATACATATATACATGTATATATGTGTATATATATACATGTATATATATATATATATATAGTAACTAAATATCAGACAGGAAAAAGTGAGTGGTCCTGGGTTCGGCCCTGCTAAATAATAATAAAGGCGCCTCTCTGTATACAATTTTATGACATACCCTATTATGTGCCACTCTCGATGACGCTGTTGTGTTGAAAACCGGTTCTGGTCTAAAATAAAACAGTGGAAAGACAACATATTTTATTTCTATGATAAATCTCGTCCCACAACATCTCACTATCAGATATATTTATATTTTAATATTTAGCTCAAAAAGTCCATTGGTTCTGGAGGGAGAGCAACAACTTGATTAATTCGCACTAGGGAAGTACAATCCCGGTAATTTACAGACTACTTTTTTCGTAAATATCTCTGTATTTTTTGATCTAACGTACAAATTGGTTCTTAAAACATAAAATTCTCTATAATAAATGTGCAGTTTAACAGCAAATATTTGTTATCCTTTAGCGGGAACATAATTGGAAATTCACCGCTAAACGTGATTATTGTTACCTGAAAACTTTACAAATGGCGTCGATTTGCTCCTGACATTCTCAAACACAATAATATCAATATGAAATGATTTTGTGAGAGGAGAGAGGAAGATAGAATGATCTGTAAGAACTTGGTTAGTATAAGAAAGTCCTGTGATCCACACATATATATTTTATTGTTAGAGGGGAGGCTTAACAGAAAAATTATAATAACTGCCGTTGTAATGAATGTATTGTCACGAAACTTCATATTGTGATGTAAACAATTTACATACATTAAGATTATTAATAGATATATTATAAAATAAATTATTATTATTTGTATAAAAACAGCTGTTAGGAGTGAAGTAACTTAAATAGTGAATAAATATACAAAGATGGACTAGTCGCATTTTGTTTTAAAACGAAATGTGAACAACCAATGAATGGAGACAAAAGACGACGATCAGCTGTTTTAAATATTGTGAAACAGTCTAAGGAGAGATGTGGAAGTGAACAGTCTAGAGAGAGTAGTGTTTTTAGGGTTAAGGTGTAGTAAACCATGTAGGAGTGAAAATAACAGTGAACTTTTATTTATTTATATGTTTATATGCCCAAAATAACATTGAATTGAAGAATGGCCACAATATTTAAAAAGAAAAGAGACTAAAGTAGATGTAGAAATTAGTAAGATTTTTATTGTAATTTGATTTTTTGATTTCATTTATAATGTAAGTTTAGATAAATAAACACAATATTTGGTCTCATATTCTACGCTATTCATTTCCCTGTGAACCCAGTAAGATTATTTATATCTTTTTGGATTAGATTGAACATTTTTTTTGAAAATTTAGGAAAACAATATGGCATCTCATTATATTTAGAAAAAATTCAAATGAAATAATTATTAATTGCATTTTTTTTTTTAATTTCTCTATCTTGAACTTTCAATATTTTTTAGGGCTCTTTTCGTAAATTACTGTAGAAATCAAAATTTAGTAGAAGACCAACTATAATTTCTACAGGTAATGTGGTAACTTAATTAATATTTATTATTTGTTTATTTATTATTAATTTAATTAATTTTATTATTTATATATTTATTTCATTTAACATCTTTTATTAATTATTACAAAATACAAAGCCATATGAGGACGACACCTATTAATATGCAGCGGACTGTTGATTGGTGGAGTACCTTCCACTGACCTACAGAGATGAGTGGATGGTTCTGGGCAAGGAAAGAAAGTCAATGAAGGGCCTACAGACTGAGCAGATATTGATCAAAAACAGACGAAGAAGGCAAGGAGGGCGTCGCACTGCGGCCTCTTCCTGACTGCCTGCAGGTCGCTAGCTGCTTCAATTATCAAAAAACAGGTGGTTACCTTTGGATAGATCACACTGCAACAGGTCTCCTAAGAGATTGTTCTAAAACTGCATAGTCAAACTCAATACCAACGTAATCTATCCACATATTGTATTAAATCAATATTCTGTGCTAATAATGAAAAAGTATAGGTTAGGTTAGGTTTTATGATTCATGCCCGGGCTTTAACTACGAGGTCATATCGCCTACTACCAGAGCGCTCTTTCGTAACTCTGGTTGACATGAGCCCGACTCTACTGTGGGAGTCCTACATTTTGCCTACCCTAAATTTCTATTCACCTAGGGCAAGGATCTTTAACGAGTACCTTACATCGTGCAGGCTCGGGACCATCACTTAACGTCCCATCCGAAGGACGGCGTGCTTAAACTTATTTTACCTCCCAGATAAAATAAACTAAGGGCCTCGGTCGGGTTTCGAACCCACGTTCTTGAGCTCAGTAGGCAAGCACACATACCACTGAGCTACCGGAGCCCTCTAAAAAAGTATATAAATAATAATTAAATAAACAAAATTAATAATAATTAAAACAAAAAGTAGTGGTTTTTTATTTTACCTATTGATTTTCAGCCAAATCGACCAATGGGAGGAGGGGGATTATGGGAAAGGCTTAAAAAAAATCTATTACCTGCCGATAGAATGTATGTATCGACATGAAATTTCATATTTGTTGTCAAAACCCAATGAAGACATAACCTGTCCAATTTCAATGTTATCGGCAATGGGGGTTCAGGGGAGGAATTCAAAAACTCTAATAACTACCGGTGTAATGAATATATTGACACAAACCTTAGCATGAGGATTTGGCGCTTGAGTATGCGCAAACGGTACTGTTTTTGGAGGGAGGTGGGGGAAAGTTAATTGATTAATTCATTCTCAAGTACCTACATAGCCGGTGATTCACCAAAGATTTTATTTATTTATTTTTTTACATATTATATCGGTAGTTGTTAGGGTTTTTGAATTGAGCTTCCTCTGATCCTCTCATCCGTTCGGCCGATTTAACTGAAAATTAATAGGTTTCGTCCTTGTGGGGTTCTGCATACACATATGAAATAGTATGTTGATGTATTCATTCTACAGACAGGAATTTCTCTTCAAAATCATGATATTCCGGTGAAATCACAACTTCGAATTTCCGATCGATTACATACGTTCGCTGGGGAAGTAAAATTTGTCAAAAAGATGATTGAAATCGACCTTGCTGTCGAGGGGCCAAGCTAACCTGTCTTATGGCAGGGTGGGGCAGAGGGGTGGTTAGGGAGGGTGGAGTGGGAGGGAGGTTGGAGTGAGAGGGAGGGAGATGTCGGAAGCTAGGAAACTAGGTCAGGATGTCTGGCTCCGAAGGACACCGACCTCCACCCCACCCCATCCCCTCCATGGCGCGTCGGGTCCTGCTTCTCAGCATTCATAGACAACGGGAGTCTGCACTACGGCAGAGAGGGGGTTCTGAATATTCAGAATCACTGTTCTGGAAGAACTGTGACACTATCGGGAGTTATCGCGTTCACAGACACACACACACACACACACATAAAGAATTTAGAAATCAGAGTTTCGGGAAACTAGAAATTCTGGTGAAAACTAAACTTCGAATTTCTGACCGATTATATAACATATACAGTAGAACCTCTTTAAGTCGAACCTCGATAAGTCGAAAACCTCCAAAACTCGAAAAAAGTTTTGTTCCTTTCCCTTCAAGCCCCAAAACCTCCATTACTCGAAATCTCAACCCTCTATTAGGTAGTCGAAATAATCAGTCCCTACAAGCCATTTTGGTACATATTTTCCCTCTATAACTCGAAAAAATAAATTGGACCTCTGTATTTCGAACATAGCAATGTTTTATTTTACAACCTTTACAACTCGATTATTTGAAACTTATTACCTCTATAGCTTGAAGAAAAATAAGTTACCGACTTTAAGAATTTGCCGACAATGTACACCATTGTTTCTTAGAAAACAATTTAGGAGTATACAATAAATAGGATTACCATTTTAAGGATGATTTGAAATAATGTTGATTTATAATAAATATAAATACGTTTGTTACCTCTGTAACTTGAATTTTTATTTATTTCACCTCTCTAACTCAAAATTAGTTAGAATGAATCTAAACCTCTACAAGTCGAATCAAAATCCGCCGAAGTCGAAATCCTCCATAAGTCGAAAACTCTATAACTCGAATTTTTTGGCGTTTCCCTTGATGTTCGACTTAAAGAGGTTCTACTGTATGTACTTTCTCAGAACGAATTAATCAATTAAATTTTCGCTCCCCCTCCAGTCGACCGTCTGTGCTAATATTAAATATTTGACTTATATAGGGGCTCTTAAATCCTCATACTAAATTTTGAGTCGATACATTCATTACACCGACAGTTATTAGGGACCTCTTCTCTGATCAAACCCTTCCTTTCGACCGATTTCTGTGAAAATTGATAGATGCCATCCTGACGGGTTTTTTAATTTATGTATGAAATTTTATGTCGATACATTCATTACATCGGCAGATATTGTGGTTTTTGAGTTAAGTCTCTTCCCTAATCCCCCTATTCCCTTTCGCCGATTTAGATGAAAATTGATAGGTGTTGTTCTTATGGGGGAGGTAACACATAAAAAATTTCATATCAATAAATTCATTCTATCGGCAGTTATTGGAGTTTTTGTGTTAATCTTCTCCCCTAATCTCTTCTTCATTCTGGACGATTTGACTGAAAATTAATACACATATGCATAAAAATCCGGGCCCTATTTATCACTAATTACGTTATGATCCCACTGCCTAGATATTAAGGAAAATTAAATTCAAATTCAAAATTGTTGATATTTGGAGCAGGAAATTTGTTAAAAAAGTCGGTGGGGCGCGGAGCAACGAGACGATGGGTGGGGGTGGGGGGTGTCTAGCCATGGGACCGCTCAATACCCCCGTCTGGTCCACCCCCACCCCACCGCCCCCACCCCCAGCTCCCTTTCATAACCCACTCCCCGCCCCCTCACCGTAAACACTTTAAATTAAATTTTCAACACCCCCCCCGGTCTTTCCAGCCGTACTACCATTTCAGTTGATTATTTAACCATTCCTTACAACTCTATGACTAGAAACAGGTCGTAATTTTATTTTTAATTATCTGACAAATGTAACCTGTGGATTTGTGTTATTTCAGGTATTTTTTAAATTGCAAATATACTGCACCACACAAAAAATGAAACGTTATTAATTTTTTGTTTTCCCACATATTTTTCTTTCAGACAACTTTTTTATGAATTTTTTAATAAATTAATTGAGGAGAGTTAATAACAACATATTATAAAACAGTTATATTTAAAAATAAAATGTTTTCTTATTAAAACATACAATAAAATAAGTGATGTGGCCTTTACAGCACTTTAATTAGGAATTATTTTTTTTTTAAATAATAATAAATTTATTTCCGTATAGAGGATGAAGCCTTGTATAGAGAAAGTATAGTATTTGGTCATAAATTTCTAATTGTTTGATTCAAAAAAAGAAAAAGAAAAAAAAAATCAGAAATTTCATGTCGATACCTACATTCATTCTATCGGCAGTTAGTAGAGCTTTTGTGTTAAGCCTTCCTCATGATCCCCCGCTTTCCATAGGTCGATATGGCTGAAATTCAGTAGATGTCATCTCTAAAGGGTTTTAGATTCACATATAAAATTTCGTGTTGATGCATTCCTTCAATCGGGAGTTATCGTCTTCACAGACAGACAGAAATATTATTTTTCATATTTGGTATCTGGAGATCGGAAAACATGAAATTTCGCATCGAATTTTTGACCGATTACATAACTTTGCCTATACAGTAGGACCTCGATTATCCGGGGTAATGGGGGGAGAGGTCGCACGGATAAATGAAAGCCACGGTTAATTGAGACATTTTTTATTTAACGAATTACATATGAGCCGGTGAGAATGATAGTGGTGTAAGTCAAGTTTCCTTTATTTAGAGAAAATGAATGTTTCGTTTTGCTTATTAAAAATTACCTAAGCAAGATAAAAAGGGATATGGTTCAATTCTAGCCAACAATGCTTCAAAGCTTAAAACAATAAGTTGTGAAAGTTTTAATGTTTTTTTATTAACTGGTTTCAACGGACTTAAATCCATTACGCCACTTTCATTCTAAACCAAGATAAAAAACCGGTGAGAATGATAGTGGTGTAAGTCAAGTTTCGTAATTTTGAGAAAATTAATATTTTGCAAATTTTATTTTTATGCATTACCAAGTGAGATAAAATGGAATATGTCTCAATTCCAGCCACTAAAGCTTTAAAGTGTAATAAAATCAGTTGTCCCAGTTTTTAGAATTTATTATTAACTAGTTTCGGTGCGCTCAAAACACTTACACTACTCTCATTATTAACCAAGATAAGATGTCATAAAAAAGAAAATGAACGAATTTCTGCGAATTGTTTTTTGCTGTTTGAAATGATTTTCCTAGTTTTAGTTCTAATTTTTCTCAAATTCATGACTTCATGGAAGTCAAAATTTTCCTGTTGAAGTTGAGGAGGACATGAACTGGTTCCATTGCTTGACTTGTCTGAATGTTTTCTTTTTTAGCGACAAAACTGTCATCATTGTTACTCTACTCTGTCTCTAAGTTTCTAGGAACCTATACTTACTGCTTACACACCACGGTTAATCGCGAACACGAATAATCGAGACACGGTTAATTGAGGTTCTACTGTACTTCGTATAGCTGAAGTAAATATGAAAAAATTGTTACAGAAAAAAAGTGATAATGTTCAATAAAGGCTGGACTGGTTCAATCTTTGTAGAGAGGCTTTCAATCAAAGGACATCACATCAATGTCCTGGCGCCTTTGTTCTCGTAATTATACTGAGAGAGAGAGAGAAAAACGAAAAAAAAGATAGTCAAAGTTCTTTGATGTCTTTTGTATGTAGGCATGTTGTGAATACTATAGTGCCAAAAAAACAGAGGCGCTAGAAGTGAACTTGGGTATTTTCCCACTAATTAAAATCGCGCATACAATGTGGTATACAAGTTTGTCAGTATGTCAAGGCGAACGATGCTGCTGCTTAGGGCTGCTAATTCTGGGGAGAGCGACACTGCGGCAGTCGATTTTTTTTTACTTCCGTAGCTACACGAAGACATCGATCAGAAACTCGATGTTCAGTTTTTGATAAGAACGGCATCTAATGATTTTCAGTTAGGTAAATAGTTAAGTAGCTTATACCCTTCTGCGGGATCTCTAAGGGCACCGCAAGGGCGACAATAAAAGGTTGGCTGACCAGGAATCACAACAAGTTCTGGGGAAGGGTCCCAAAGCAAAGACAGTCAAAACTCTTTGTTGCGGAACTCTCAGAGAAAAGGAGCCGAGAGCTTCTGAATATGAGCAGAATGGATCTAAGAGCTAAGGCAGGGCTGATCACGGGACACTGTCATATGAACACCTACACAATATGGGCATCGCTAGAAGCCCTCATTGCAGGAAATGTGGCGAGGAAAATCAGACCGGTTCATATTCTGAGCCAGTGTGGGGCACTAGAAAGCAGAAGATTTTACTGCTTCGGGTCTACCATAACGGAACCGAAGCAGGTAATGGAAGGAACCTGCTGAAGAATCTTGGGCTTTATTAAAGATACAGGGCTGCTGTAGGGATCAACACTCACAGGGCACACAATAGGCCTACACTGGCCGCGGTGACACAATTAGCCCTTTGAAAATAATAATAATAATAAGTAGCTTATAAATTAGATACATAAACAGACATTTTTTGAACTCTTTCTGAAGTGTCTTTATCACGGCGATATTTCGGGACGTCCTTACCTCACCTTCATCAGGCCCCAATGTGCGAGATACAGAAAAGAGAAAGAAAACAATATAACAATAGTAAAAAAATAGGTTAGGTTAGGTTTTATGACTCATGCCCGGGCTTTAACTACGAGGTCATCTCGCCTACAACCAGAGCGCTCTTTCGTCACTCTTGTGGACATGAGCCCGACTCTACTTTTGGAGTCCTACATTTTTCGCCTACCCTAAATTTTTATTCACTTAGGGCAGAGGTCTTTAACGAGTATCTGACATATTACAGGCTCAGGACCATCGCTTAACGTCCCATCAGAATGACAGCGTGCTTAAGTTTATTTTATCTCCCAGAAAGGGCCTCGGTTGGTTTCTTGTCAGAAGACAAGCACGCATACCACTGAGCTACCGGGGCCCTCTCGCAAAATAATATAAATATAAATAAAATAAACAATTTTAAAAATAAATAATATTCATACGTAAAAGAATATACCAAGAGAAATAAAATAAATCAGTATATAAGTAATGAAAAATAAAGATTCGACTGTGTTCAGAACCTTATTAGGACTACGTTAATCAATTTTCAGCCAAATCGACTAAAGGGGAGAGCTTAGTGGAAACTGAGATTGAATCCTGGTAGAAGGGACGGGAAGGGGAGATAGATAGCTCTCAGAAAGACAGCTAGACAGACACAACTGAAGAGGGTCGACGTTCTGCGGATGGCAGACAGAAAATAGGAAATCTCTTGTCGTTTCCATTCTCTTCCAAGGAAATTACCATTCCGAGCACTTCTTCCACAGAGCATGGTATTCCGCCATCCCGCTCAATAGCATACCTAATCGCTTCATGCCATCATCAAATTAGCACTAAGATTTTATATTAGTCAGGGGAAAAACCATGAGCACAGCGTCTTTTGGATGGGACACGCAATGGTCCCGAGCCTATACGATGAAGCATTTACGGAACCCTTCAATGAGTGACCAGACCATACTACTCTATAATATTATTTTCATTTAAAAATCCTTGTGCAATTTTTTATTTCCCTTTCCTCAATTTCCAGGGAAAAATAAGTCCTGATTTTCCAAGAATTCAGGTTCTGTTTTTCCTGTTTGCCCTATATTTCGTTGCCCATCACTGTACCAGATGAAATTACGACATGTGTTGCAATTAATATTAATATGATTTGGAAAAAAAAATATATATAAAATATGTATTCCACAAATATATCTTACATTTCAACATTATAAATATATCTTACACATCAACATTATAAATATATCTTACATTTTAACATTATAAATATATCTTACATTTCAACATTATAAATATATCTTACATTTCAACATTATAAATATATCTTACATTTCAACATTATAAATATAACTTACATTTCAACACTGAAAATTAGAAAATAAACATTTCTTTCCGCAGGCGATGCGGTGTTGGTAGGAATATGAATAATAAATATTAAAAAAATAAATTCCGAGATAATATTGAGCCCGACTCAACTCTGGGAGTCAGAAATTTTGTATACTCAGGTTTATTCACCTAGAGTTGGGGTCTTTAACGAGTACCTGACATGGTACAGGCTTGGGACCATCGCTTAGCGTCTCATTCAAAGGACGACGTGCTCAAGGTTTCTTCACCTACCGGAGCCCTATCGAATATAGTTAAAATCATTTTAGCAATTTATTTACATTTGTACGTTCACCATAGTAGCCTGGCTATGATTTTTCAGTGAAAACTCTGGAAATTAAATTTCTGACCGATTACATTACCTTTTTTGTTTGCCGTTTGCCCTATATATCGTTACCCATCACTGTACCAGCAAATGATGAAATTACTAAATGAAAGTCTCTAAAGTTGAGCAAGCTGATTTAGCCGAAAACGCCCTCTTCACTTGGAATAGTCTGCCGTAGTGAATAAATGGTTAAATGCAGTTATCTTGTGAATGATTCCTCAAAGAAGTAGATTAAGTTGATTTAACCGAGAACATCTACAATTTTACGAGATACCAAGAAACCCTGATCTTTATAATTCCGAAAGTATTAGAGTCCTGAGCTCCCAACTTCTTCACAGTGCGCAGTTGGCTTGGGAGATGATCACAGTACACTTAACTCATTTTGGCCCTGTGACCATAGATATGTCTGATCTCTTCTTCGTATTATATCGTTGTTCAATTCTTCCTTAATCAATAATTGTTTAATTCATGATGGGGAATTACATAGTCATTGATTCACCGACGACTTTTTTTTTTATTGTATCTATTGCACTGAAGAATTGTAAAGGGCATCCCTTACTCAAATATATAGTAGAGAAGAGCTACAATAAAATTAATATTGATGGAGTGAAGGGAGGGGGGGGGGGGGGGGGGGGTGAGACACGTGTAAGCATCACGTGGACCAGCTTACCTGGTGATAAACATGGTTGAAGGACACACTCCTGCCCTTTACTCTTTGTCAACTGGACATCCATAAACCACAAAGCAACTATACCTTTTTTTTATCCTGGAACTGAATAAAATAGATGAAAGTTGAAATATATTTCTCTGTATAAGAATATCAAGTCCCATTTCATAGAATTATGAACTGTTGATTTAACAGGAATCATCCCTTTTCTGTGTCCAAAATCTAGATATTGGAAAATGGTAACTAAAGACGTCATTATCGAACCTTTGGTGACTTCGAAAGTAATGGCTAAAATTCTTAAATAAATAAATAAGATAAAATTTTTCAATAAATAAAAAAAATATATTCAACTTCTATATACATTATTCCTGAGCATCTGACATATTACAGGCTCAGGATCATCGCTTAACGTCCTATCCGAAGGACTGCGTGCTCGTGGTTTTTTTACCTCCCAGATAAAAACCATATTATCTGGGAGGTAAAAAAACACGAGCACGCCGTCCTTCGGATAGGACGTTATATATTTATATCTTCACTCTCTTTGTTAATGATTTAAGTGAATATATTTGAAGAAAAGAGGAACTTCCACAGTGGTATTTCTAATAATTATATATATATATATATATATATATATATATATATATATAATATATCCGAAGGACGGCGTGCTCATGGTTTTTTACCTCCCAGATAAAAACCTAATTTGGCCGAGGTCCTTAGATTTTTATCTGGGAGGTAAAAAAACTACGAGCACGCCGTCCTTCGGAAAGGACATTAAGCATAATAGGACGTTATATATATTCATTCGGACTTGAAAAATAAAATAAAACTGGTTTATTTAATATATTGTCTAATTTCACTATACATACATGGGAGTACTTGCGGTATTTCTACCATCCTCAGCCAAAAGCATAAGAGATAAGACTATGCTTTTGGCTGAGGATGGTAGAAATACCGAAAGTACTCCCATGTATATATAGTTAGTGAAATTAGACAATATATTAAATAAACCAGTTTTATTTTATTTTTCAAGTCCATTTGAATTATTTCATAATATCTCTGCAATTATGTCAGTTTTCATATATTCATTCTATTTGTTCATGATCTAAGTGAATATACTAGAAGAAAAGAGGAACTTCCACAGTGGTATTTCTAATTATTAATTTATATATATATATATTATATATCCGAAGGACGGCGTGCTCATGGTTTTTTACCTCCCAGATAAAAACCTAATTTGGCCGAGGCCCTTAGGTTTATATCTGGGAGGTAAAAAACCACGAGCACGCCGTCCTTCGAATAGGACGTTAGGCGTTATAGGACGTTATATATTATTCATTCTCTTTGTTAATGATCTAAGTGAATATACTAGAAGAAAATAGGAACTTCCACAGTGATATTTCTAATTATTAATTAATATAAATATATATATATATATATTAATTATATTATTATTAAACATAAAATTCCAATAACTGCCGAAGGAATGAAATCATCATCATGAAATTTTATACATAAATCCAAACCCCCATGACGATACAAATCAATTTTTAATCAAATGGGCCATAGGAATGAGGGGGATCTGATTAGGGGGCTTGTATTCAAAAATTCTAATAACTATTCATGTAACGAATTTATCAACACAAAATTTAGTATGTGGTTTCAATAGTCTCATGACACCTAATGATTTTCAACCAAATCGCTAAAATTCTTTCAGAGGGAGAGTAGAAAATTAGTTGATGAATTAGCACTGTGATAGTACCTCTTATGTTTTAGTATATTCACTCAGATCATTAACAATGAGAGTGAAGAACATAGGGCTGAGTGAATACCCTTGCAGACCTCCCTCTTATAATGATTTTCGTGCTCTTTTTCTTCTCACCGAATGACATATGCATATGAAAATACCATCAATTGATATACTTAAAAAAATATGCCATCAATATGTGAGAAAATGGCTCATGATTGATGTTCTTCAGTAGATCTTTTTTTTACAGTCTGGGCAGTGACCTTTCATTAGCCTGGCTCCCACACTGCCCTCCCGCGCGCACTCAAATTAATTAATTCATTTTCCTCAACCTGCTTTCCCTAACAACTACAAAAAAAATCTTATTAATAACATTTAATACTGCATTTAGTTATTTATGCTTCACTTACTATGAGTTTAATAAGCGTTTCTCGTGTTAATCGTTTTATTTTTAGGCCAAGTAATTAAAATTCGGTGAATCACCGGCCATGTTAGTCAAGGACTTTTGAATCCTTGTACTAAATTTCCTGTTAGTATTTTCATTACTTCCAATAGTTATTATGTTAAACCCCCATCTCGGATCCTCCCCTTCGCCTTGACCGAACCGACTGAACATTTTTAGGTGTCGTCTTTGGGTTTTGGATAGACATATACAATTTTGTGTCGATGCATTCATTTCTTTGGCAGTTATTTGGCTATTTTTTGAGTCATTCACCCAAAATCCTCCTCTCTCCTTTGAATAATTTGGCTAATATCAAAAGGCCCATCTTGACAGGCGAGCCTCAAGGGTATATTTTATCTCCTTTGTTGTATACACTTTACACCTCAGACATGCCCACGTCACCACATACTTTGACAGCTACATACGCCGATGACACTGCCATCTTAGCTGCTGCTGAATCTTCCATACATGCCTTGTTCACATTACAACACCATGTTACTCAAATTGAGAACTGGTGCAACATTTGGAAAATTAACCTTAACACGAACAAATCACAACATATCACATTTACATTAAGACGAGATACATGTCCCGCCGTTTTTATCTACAACAAGCCCCTCCCTCAGACTAACACAGTAAGATATTTGGGACTTACTCTGGACAGACGACTGACATGGAACCCACATACAAGCCTCATACGTAATACACTAAACAAACGATTTAAAATGCTTTATTCTCTTCTGCACAGACATTCAAAATTACCCTTAACACAAAAGCGTAACTGCTACACATTTCTACTAAAGCCACTCTGGATGTATGGCTCACAAATCTACGGTTCGGCTAAAATATCTAACCTGAAACGTATCCAGGTTTTCCAGTCAGACACTCAGACTCATTACACAATGCCCACCATACGTAAGTAACAGAACACTTCACAATGACCTCATGATAAACACAGTACACGACACAATTCAGGACCTTTACAGACGTTTCCACAGCAAATTGCACTCACACCCAAATCCATACATCCACTCACTTTCTTCACCACACTTGCCACACAATCCTCCCAGGAGATTGAAGAGGAGGTGGAACCGTGACTTAATATAATCCGAAATTACAACCCCCCACTTCTTGTAACAAAATCATAATATCGCTATTCATTGATAATAACCATAATATTCATTGTTTTAAATTTCGCCCTGAGGAGCTACCGCTGGGTGGCCTTCCTCTCTCACGCCAATCAAGTCATCCACATTCAATGAAGTCCTCTTGGTAGCTGGTTGTTGCGTCATGGTAACAGTTGCGACCAACATTATAAAGACAAAAAAAAAAAAATATCAAAAGGTTCCTTATGAGTTTCTGGACACATATATAAAATTTCGAGTCAACGCATTGATGAACTATAGTTTTAAAATTATTTGTATTGAAGTAAAATCTCTTTGGGTAGGAATTGTTGATACCAATTTTTTAGAGAAGGACAGAGGTGAAACTGTTACTTATTTGAATTTTTTAAGTGGAAAAAGCAAAAACCTCGTTTATCCGAATACGGAGGGCGCCGGTAGCTCAGTGGTATGCATGCTTGCCTTCTGAGCTCAAGGTCGTGGATTTGAAACCCGACCAAGGTCCTTAGTTTATTTTATCTGGGAAGTAAACTAAACTTAAGCACTCTGTGCTTCGGATGGGACTTTAGCGATGGTTCCGAGCCTGTACGATGTCAGTTACTCGTTAAAGACCCCTGCCCTAAGTGAATAAAAATTTAGAGTAGACAAAATTTAGGACTCCCACAGTAGAGTCGGGCTCATGTCCACCAGAGTGACGAAAGAGCGTTCTGGTAGTAGGTGATATGACCTCATAGTTAAAGCCCGGACATGAGTCATAAAACCTAACCTAACATAAGAAATGTTATTCAACGATGTCAACGCTTAACGTCCCATCCGAAGGATGGCGGGCTCAAGGTTTTTTCATCTTCCGCGCCCAATATAGTTATAATAATTTATATCTTCACAAACATTCTCCATTTTTATTATATTTATTTTATCATATTTCCTAAATTATTCTATCATAATCCATATTATTCCTTTTTTGATTCATTTTACATATTTATATATTTTTATCATGCATTTATTTATTTTTATTTTGATTATTTTTATTTTTCTTCTTTCTCTTCACCCTTCTCTATCTAGCCCCTACTTTCTAAAATTAATTTTATTTCAAACCTTGGCTGGACATCCTTCCTTTTTTTTTATAATTAATCATCATAGTATTATGCGCTCGGTCGATTTATATTATCAATTTTATTTTTTTTCTTAGTTATATAGATTTTATTTTTTTCTTTTTTTACTTATTCTCTTTTATTTTTGTAGATACTTTTATTTATTTTTATTTACCTATCTTTTTATATCCTTGTACTGATACTATATTTCATTGTTTCATTTTCTTTAATCTCTCAAATTTAATAAGGTTTTCCATTTTTTTCTTTTCATTAAAACTTGTAAGAGGATTTGATTTCCCTAATGTTGATATTTTTTCCAGTTTAGCCTCCTCATCCTATTATGTTTTCTTTATTAAAAGAGGGAATTTTCCCAGCGAATTAGTATCGCCTTCTTCCTTTCAGGTTTTAAGTAGATTGGTAGGTGATAGGGGGATGAGAAGGGGGAGGTGCTAATGGTAGCGCTCTTGGTAGCCCTGAGAAGGACAGAGGATCATTGAGTCTTAAAGAAGACTGGGGTATGTCTTCGCTGGTTTGAGGTACAGCCGCACTCTTAGAAAACCAGAGAGCGAGACTCACACTTAGGCTTGTCTTGTTGAGTGTTATAATGACTGATCTGGGACTGATCCCATGGAAAAATAGCGAACCAATCAATGAGCAGGGACCTGGTGAAGCTTCACACAGACTGGGTATGGGAGGAGTGAGGTGGCTTCAATTAATTTTTCGGGGAGAGGGTCCCGCTGGGTGGGTACGCTGTGGGGAGGGTGATGTGACCGACGTGTGAGGGAATCAGGAGCACTACGGAAAAAAAAAAAAAAAAAAAAAAAAAAAAAAAAAAAAAAAAAAAAAAAAAAAAAAAAAAAGTTTACCCATTGAAATTTACCGCAATTTCGAAAATCCGTAAATTTAGAATTTTTTGAATATTTCTTTTAAGAAAATAATGAGAGTTATAGTTTTCGAGGTTGTTTATAAAGAATTTGTAAAAAAATGAAACTTTTTAAAATTAATTTGAAGATACCAGATGCTCCAAAAAGCGAAATAAATGAAAGAAACGTTAAAAAATGCAAATACATCAATCTTTTATAGAAAATAATTTATTAACAACTTATGCTAAATAATAATTCTTATAAATTTTAGTGACAAATAATTATAAATTTTAATAAAAGGATAATCATGTAGACTAATTGTCTCCGACGTTTGGAGGAGAGAAATTCACTTGTTTTTCTTGCTTTTTATAGGGTTCAATGTATTTTTTATTTATATACTTCTGCCGACATAATGTATGGACATATACAACTTCACATGTATTTAAATATTGTAATAATCCATCGCTTCTCTCCTAAGCTTGTTTTAAAGTTCCCAAATCTCTTTTAATTTCGACAATAGAACCTATATCATTACTGCTCTGAGATCCAAGTTTTTCGCAAAGAAAACAAACATTTTCTTCAACATCTGCTGAATCACTAATCTTACTGTAAATATCCATAATTAATAATTATCTGCAACAAAAAGTATGAGAAAAATTGGTAAACGGAAAGTCGAAAATGAATAAGATGAAACAAATAAAAATGTACAAATGGGTACGCTGTGGGGGAGGGGGCGAACTGGGGAAGTACACTGATTCAGAGTTGCACGGGGACACCTCAATTGTTGTGGTGGTGACCTTGAAGGGAGAGCGGAAACTTCTGGGGTACATTGGGGTGCGCAGTGCTATCTGCCAGAAGTAGCATCATCTTGAGCATGTCTTTTTCCATCTCAATGTCCAAATCCTCTCGACGTAGGCCTGATCCTGAAATTTCTGCCTCCAGAAATGTCGCTTCTGAGCATCCCGCGAGTACAATTTTACAGACCTGCATCTTGACCTTACCATCTGTTGGACCTGGTAAATGATATCGTTCTCCTTCATCCACCCTATACGAGCATCTCCTAGACGATCCTTCCATACCGAATGATTACCATCTCAAGTACTCCAAGGAATAATGCAAATTCAGTCCTATTTTATATTTAACGTCCTGTTCTCCAACTTGAGACAAAATGAACGAGCTAAAATATATTTTATGATGATGCAGCTGGTTTTTATGTGCAACACCATGGACATCATAAAATTATATTATTTATGTTAATAAAAGTATACCCAATCCGTTTTGATGTTAAAACAGTGCATATATCGTCTGCAAATACAATTGTGAGACAAACAATGTATTTTTTTTGCGGGTATACCAGACCTCTATGGGGCTTCACACCACCCGTCCGCCGCATAGACGAGAAATAGGTCTTTCAGTTTTAGTTTTTATTCAAGGTGTTACGGCCGGGAATAGGACCCCGTCATTCGCCGGAGCGATCGCTTGGCTCCTCTAACCTACCTTATCGGCGTTTCCCGATAGCTCTCGGTACCAGGACATCTATGTGTAATGGCTGCGTTGCGCCGAGGATAGTCGCAGGTGGGTCAGACAGACAATATCTACCTAGACAAACAAAAATCGCCAGTACAAATAGTTACTATATTAATTTTTCAATGATATCGTTTGACTAGACTAAAAATATTTGCCTGACTAGAAATGAGGGAAATAGTATATAGGTAATTAAAATAAATGGAGGCCGTGGTGAACGTGCGGGCTAGAGCGTAGGGCTTTGGTCTAGGTCTCACCACGGTTTGCAGGTTCGAATCCCGTCCGTGGGTGAGTTTTATTTCGTAGTTAGAACTCCCTCCTCGGGGCCATGGATGTCGTAAATAACTATATATAACACGCTGACATGGCTAATCTGCACCGTATATAAAGCCAAAAAAAAAAAAAAAAAAATTAAAATAATCCAATTTAGGTACACATGTTTATTAAAAATTCATTTTTGGTACAATTGGGGTATTCATGATGTGTGTGTTAACTATGTTAACTGTGTTAGTTCGATAAATATTTTGTATATTATCTGATTACTATTGAAATTAGTAACTTATGTTGAAACAATATAATTAAAATCTTATTTTTCAAACAATAGGTTAGGTTAGGTTTTATGGCTCATGCCCGGGCTTTAACTACGAGGTCATATCGCCTACTACCAGAGTGCTCATTCGTCACTCTGGTGGACATGAGCCCGACTCTACTGTGGGAGTCCTAAATTTTGCCTACCCTAAATTTTTATTCACCTAGGGTAGGGGTCTTTAACGAGTAACTGACATGGTGGGTTCGAAACCCGGCCGAGGCCCTTAGTTTATCTTCTAATCTCTAATCTCTTCTGATCTCATCATCTTAACTGTTGTGTCCATACTTTCATTATTAACATTGATGACATCATCCGGACGCCCGGACACTGAAAAAGGAAAAAGAAAAAAAATGTATTTTTTGCCAATTTTGTACTCTTCGAAACCTGGTCAAAAATGATTCTTTTTGGCTACTTTTTTTTTTTTAATTTTGTTCAGCTCGTAGTTCTCCAGATGGCTATGTCGGAAAAAACATCATTTTGTTAATGAATAATATACTTTTTTCGATGCAAAAAGTGGCATTTGGTGTCACGAGAAAAGTAACCTTTCGACATTTTTTTCGGACTTGGCCAGAGTCACTTCCGTGTCTCCTGATAAGATTGACGATACATTCATTCTATCAGGAGGTATTGTGTTCACAACTACATGGAAGCATTTGTTTTCATTTTTAGATTGAAGAGGTAGGAAAACATGAAATTCCGTTGAAAACTCAACCTCGAATTATTTCAGCAATATCGGTCTAAGATGGAGGGGGGGGGGGGGGGGGGTGAAAAGTTAAACTATTAATTCGATATGGGGAAGTACACTGCAGATGATTCACCGGAGTTTTTTTTTTTTTTGTTTTACTGACAAGGATATAACAGCTTATATCTATCTGGACTGGATCAGATTGGCAGGATTCACTTGGGTGGACGGCTGTCGGAAAGAGAATATCATACGTGTCAAGAAAGTGACATATCATTATACATAGAGATAAACTAGATTAACTTTTGTTTCTCTAATTAGTATTGGACAACAACCTCGGGCGATAAAAATGTTTGCAATAAAAAGAATATTGCATTTCCGGAGAAGTCATAAAAAGAATACAATTAATATTTGAATTTCTAATGGTTTTCTGTGTGCAGAATGAACCAGGATTGAGATCGTGTGCAGTATCGCCATGGAGAAGATACAAAGTGTGCTGTATCGCCATAGAGATTGGATTTGGAGGGAGAGCGAAAACGTATTTGATTAATTCGTCATTTGGCCTGTGATTCACAGACGAATTTTTCATATCATTATTGAAATCAGGGGGTCGGAAGACGGAGTGGTTTAGACTAAACTCGACTGAACTACACTGAGGTTAGGTTTTATGACTCATGCCCGGGCTTTATCAACGAGGTCATAGCGCTCTTTCGTCACTCTGGTGGACATGAGCCCGACTCTACTGTGGGAGTCCAAAATTTTGCCTACCCTAAATTTTTATTCATCTAGGGCAGGGGTCTTAACGAGTACCTGACATCGTACAGGCTCGGGACCATCGCTTAACGTCCCATCCGAAGGATGGCGTGCTTAAGTTTATTTCACCTCCCAGATAAAATAAACTAAGGGTCTCGGTCGGGTTTTGAACCCACGTTCTTGATCTCAGAAGGCAAGCACTCATACCACTGAGCTACCGGCGAACTAGACTGGATAAGACTAGACTAGTGTGACGTATACATACATACTTGTGCATGCCTTCTGAGCTCAAGAACATGAATTCGAAACTCGACCGAGGACCTTAGTTTATTTTATCTGGGAAGTGAAATAAACTTAAGCATGCCGTCCTTCGGATGGGACGTTAAGCGATGGTCCCGAGCCTGTACGATGTCAGTTACTCGTTAAAGACCCCTGCCCTAGGTGAATAAAAATTTAGGATAGGCAAAATTTAGGACTCCCACAGTAGAGTCGGGCTCAAGTCCACCAGAATGACGAAGGAGCGCTCTGGTAGTAGGCGATATGACCTCGTAGTTAAAGCCCGGGCATGAGTTATAAAACCTAACCTAACCTAACCTAAATATAAAAAAGATGAGGG
This sequence comes from Aradus depressus, assembly GCA_963662175.1. Lineage (NCBI taxonomy): Eukaryota > Metazoa > Arthropoda > Insecta > Hemiptera > Aradidae > Aradus > Aradus depressus. The sequence continues at coordinate 27,834,421 of OY759224.1, forward strand.
CGCCGGTAGCTCAGTGGTATGCGTGCTTGCCTTCTGAGCTCAAAATCGTGGGGTTCGAAACCCGACCGAGGCCCTTAGTTTATTTTAAGTTGTAGAAAATTTTAAAATACATAATTTATATGGAAAAACTTTTTTCACAGGTCGTCCGGTTTTCGAGATACGTGCCGAAAACCATCTTGAAATTAAATTTTGAAGAACATAATATGACAAATATTATTTTTAGACGTGTCCTTGAATTATCAATCGCTAATAAGTCCTCAGATTTGAGATGGAGTCAAAACGACAAAAGTTATAGTCACCCGAAGAATGTAAACTGAATGTCTATAAGGAATATATATAAGTATTTTTTCGGGAGCCATGGTGGCCGTGCGGGCTAGAGCGTAGGACTTTGGTCGCATGGTTTCACCATGGTTTGCAGGTTCGAATCCCGTCAGGGAGTGAGTTTTATTTCGTAGATAGAACTCCCTCCCGGGGCCATGGATGTCGTAAATAACTAGATAATACAGTGACATGGCTAATATGCATCGTACATAAGGCAATAAAAAAAAAAAAAAAAAAAAAAAAGTAAGTATTTTTCGAATCGCAACTCATAGCAACGAACTTTAAAATATGCTTTATGTATTATTTCATACTGGATGTAATAATGTCTACTCTCAAGATGCGCTCTACAAAGAGACAAAATGAAATGATTTTGAGATGGGGAAGGGAAGAGAGAGAGTGATCTGTATTGCGTTGTTGGTATTTGAGGACTTATTAGCGATTGAAAATTCAAGGAAACTTCTAAAAATATGTGCTTCAAAACTTCATTTCAAGATGGTTTTTGGCATATATCTCGAAAACCGGACGATCTGTGAAAAACCATATTTCATATAAATTATGTATTTAAATATTCTCTATAACTATGACTCGAAAAGATTTTTGATTAGATCATAAACATGAGCTGTATCTTGTAAAATGTAGTTAGATCCCGGGGGAAAGTGATCTCAATTTCCGTTTGATTTCGGCCAAAATCTAAACAGACCTAAGTTAGAACATGTGACCACTTCATTCCAAATTTCAAGTTCATAGCTACAATATTTTTGCGGTAACCAAATGCCACATTACATATTTTTTTCAACTAGACTGAACTGTACTTGACTCGACTGGACTGGGTTAGACTGAATTGTACTTGACTCGACTGGACTGGGTTAGACTGAACTGTACTTGACTCGACTGGACTGGGTTAGACTGAATTGTACTTGACTCGACTGGACTGGGTTAGACTGAACTGTACTTGACTCGACTGGACTGGGTTAGACTGAATTGTACTTGACTCGACTGGACTGGGTTAGACTGAACTGTACTTGACTCGACTGGACTGGGTTAGACTGAACTGTACTTGACTCGACTGGACTGGGTTAGACTGAATTGTACTTGACTCGACTGGACTGGGTTAGACTGATCTGTACTTGACTCGACTGGACTGGGTTAGACTGAACTGTACTTGACTCGACTGGACTGGGTTAGACTGAACTGTACTTGACTCGACTGAACTGGGTTAGACTGAATTGTACTTGACTCGACTGGACTGGGTTAGACTGAACTGTACTTGACTCGACTGGACTGGGTTAGACTGAATTGTACTTGACTCGACTGGACTGGGTTAGACTGAACTGTACTTGACTCGACTGGACTGGGTTAGACTGAATTGTACTTGACTCGACTGGACTGGGTTAGACTGAACTGTACTTGACTCGACTGGACTGGGTTAGACTGAATTGTACTTGACTCGACTGGACTGGGTTAGACTGAACTGTACTTGACTCGACTGGACTGGGTTAGACTGAACTGTACTTGACTCGACTGGACTGGGTTAGACTGAACTGTACTTGACTCGACTGGACTGGGTTAGACTGAATTGTACTTGACTCGACTGGACTGGGTTAGACTGAACTGTACTTGACTCGACTGGACTGGGTTAGACTGAACTGTACTTGACTCGACTGGACTGGGTTAGACTGAACTGTACTTGACTCGACTGGACTGGGTTAGACTGAACTGTACTTGACTCGACTGGACTGGGTTAGACTGAACTGTACTTGACTCGACTGGACTGGGTTAGACTGAATTGTACTTGACTCGACTGGACTGGGTTAGACTGAACTGTACTTGACTCGACTGGACTGGGTTAGACTGAACTGTACTTGACTCGACTGGACTGGACTGTAGAAGTGGGCGTTTATTGACTGGCTCCCCGTTGCAGACTGAACCTGGGCGGAGCACCTATGACGGTATCAGCCTGGTATGTCCCATCTGCATTCTTACCTTCCCCCAGTTGCAGTCTCTTCGCTCCAGATGCACATTTTCCCACGTCCAGTCTCCCACCCATCTATAGCTGCAGTGTCTCCAACTGACGCCAACCTTGTACATGTTAAACAACCTAACAAAAAATTATAATTTATGAGGAGAAACGCAAGCATCTAACTGTTGTATTGTCGTTGGAACAGAAAATTCTGTGCAAACATAAAAAAGAGCGTCGTTGAATCACCGCCAATATACTACACCAGCTCAATTAATCAAATAAGTTGTCACTCTCCCTTCAAAACAAATCGACCGTTTGGACTAAAAATTAATATTTAGTTATTTTGACTCAACTACCAGAGCGCTCTTTCGTCACTCTGGTGGACATGAGCCCTGCTCTACTGTGGGAGACCTAAATTTTGCCTACCCTAAATTTTTTATTCACCTAGGGTAGGGGTCTTTAACGAGTGTCTGACATCATACAGGCTCGGGACCATCGCTTAACGTCCCATCTAAAGGATGGCGTGCTTAAGTTTATTTCACCCCCAGATATAATAAACTAAGAGACTCGGCCGGGTTTCGAAACCTGTTGTGTCGATACTTTCATTATATTATTATTGGCCTGTTATTGCCAGGTGCCCTTCGGTCGATTAGACTGAAAATCAATAGGTGCCGTAGAATTTATATATAAAATTTTATGTTGATGCATTCATTACATCGGCAGTTGTTGGGGTGTTTGAGTTAAGTTTTTTGAAGTAAGCCCCTCCTCGGATCCCCCCTTCCCTTCAGCCGATTTTGCTGAAATTTAATAAGTATTGTCCTCGTGAGGTTTTAATTTTAAATATGAAATTTTATTTCGATATATTCATTCTAATGACAGTTATTAAAGTTTTTGTGTTAAGCTTCCCCCCTAATTCCCCCCTTTACCTTTGGCTGATAAGACTGAAAATTAATAGGTGTCATCTACATGAGGTTCTGGACACATAAAACATTTCGTGTCGATAAATTTATTCTGTCGGGAATTATCAAGAATTTTTTTTTCCCCAACTATGCAAAGTAAGTTATGTAATCGGTCTAAAATTCGGTGTTGAGTTTTCACCGAAATTTGATTTTTTGCAACCTTCTGATTCAAAAAATGAAAAAAAAAGTCTATCTGTCGATGTTTGTGTCTGTTGTGTGTCAGTGAACACGATAGAATGAACTTATCAACACGATATGTATCTAGAACCCTCAAATAATAATATCTGATGATTTTCAGACAAGCCGGGGGAGGCTCAACTCAAAAACCCCAATAATTGCCGATGTAATAAATTGTAATGTATAAAAATAATACACACATTGAAATTATTAAAATATAAACATTAAAAAATTAATTATATTTATTTTTATATAAAAAGCAAATTTATTTTTAAACAAATGAGTAAAAAAACAAAACTCGGCCATCAGCTGTTTTTTTTAGTGTTGTGTCGAGACGAGGGTCGAGACCTAGGAATGGCGGCGGTCTGACTGAAAATGGACAGTGGTGTTTAGGCATTTATTGCAATGAACTAAATAGAAGTAAATTGACGGTGAAATTGTTCCAAAAAGAAGGTACTTTGTTTATATGTACAGGATATATGCCCAGAAAAATATAACTTAAATTTTAAAAATGGCCAAAATAAAAAAAAAAATAGAATTAATTCGTTTTAAGATTTTTTCCTTTGATTTTTTTTATTTGTTTCAATGATTAGTTTTATAATTTTATAATGTAGACGATTTAAAAAAATAAACCCAAACTATTTATTCTAGTAAATTCTATTCTATTCATTTTCCCTGTTGGCCCAGTAAGATAATTTGAAAACCTTTGGATTAGATTTTATATTTTGCAAAATTTAGAATACCAGATGGCATCTCTTTAAAAATCTAAATGAAAAGTTTGTAAATTGCACTTTCTTAAAAATTGCACGTCTTGAACTTTTGATAATTTTTTAGGGCTCCTTTTCGAAAAACTACTGTAAAAATCAAAATTTAGTAAAAGAAAAGAGATTAAATTTCTACACTTGGTAATTCTTATTGTTTATTTCATTATTATTATTATTTCATTATTATTATTATTTCATTATTATTAATTATATAATATTTTTATTTATTTATCATTTATTTAAGATTAACAGTTGTATTTAACACTTAACACTTGAACCTCTTTTTTTTTATTAACCACAAAATTTATCGACACAAAATTGCCTCTGTGTGAGTCATATATTGATTTTTAGCCCAAACCGTTGATTGATTTTGGAGGTAGAGCAAACACTTATTTGATTAATTCGCTCTGGGGAAGTACATTATTGGGTGATACAACTATTTTTTTGACGTGACAATGTCTTATAATTTGGTAGGCCGGCACCCCATGTTCGAAAACTGCGTTATGTTACTTTCGGTAACACGTAACACACGTATCACGCATGCGCCCAGAGAGAGAGAGCGCTTCACACTGTCTTCGTTCCGCTAGTTGCTCTCCTGTCTCAATTCACGTGGTACCGCTTACAAACGTATCGCTGCTGACCGATTTGATGTTTACTTTTTGAAATATAAAATATTTCAAAACAAAACGAAATGAGTATTTCTAAATGGAATAATTTATTATTTTAAACATTAAAAAAAAAATTTTCATTTTTTGAAAACTATTATGCTTATGAATGTATTCTTTCTATATTGTTTTTAAATTGTTTCAAGGTTCAAAAATGTTATTGAAATGATTTGTTATATTATATTCTTGACACTTTCTATAATAATTTCTGACAAATTATATAACTTCCCTTTATATCAATACTATAAATATCAGAAATCAAAATACATAATACTGTGAATACACTGATAGATTGATGCCTGGAGTCTTGGTTGGAAGGGGTTCTGTGTGGTATGTCCGGTCTGCATTCTTCAGCTCTTACAGACTTCCTCTCGCCAACCTACCTACATCTTTAAGTGAACACAAATGGCATACAAAGGCTAAAAAATATCGATGATGAATCACCGGCTATGTACTTCCCCAGTATGAATTCATCAATTACTTTTTCGCTCTCCCTCCAAAGTCAATCGACCTATTTTTTATTTTAGTTTCTTTATTTTGAATATTAACAATAGGTTAAAGGGTTTAAGTCACAATAAGTCTTGTGATTCACAGGACAAGTGCATTTAAATATTTTTACCATATGTAACTGAATGTTAGAATACCTATTTTACTTAGTATATATTTAATACTTTTAGAGGGCGCCGGTAGCTCAGTGGTATGCGTGCTTGCCTTCTGAGCTCAAGATCGCCCTTAATTTATTTTATCTGGGAGGTAAAATAAACTTAAGCACGCCATCCTTCAGATGGGACGTTAAGCGATGGTCCCGAGCCTGTACGATGTCAGGTACTCGTTACAGACCCCTACCCTAGGTGAATAAAAATTTAGGGTAGGCAAAATTTAGGACTCCCACAGTAGATTTGGGCTCATGTCCACCAGAGTGACGGAAGAGCGCTCTGGTAGTAGGCGAAATTACCTCATAGTTAAAGCCCGGGCATGAGTCATAAAACCTAACCTAACCTTTAATTATTTTATTGAAATAATAATTCAAGTAACATATATATGTTTTACCTGATTTACAGGAATTTTTCGAACTCTCAGAAATCCCCCTCTTAAAATTTAGATTTTCTGACTTAAGCCCTTTTGCCCAAACACCCGAGAATTGGAAAAAAAATGTATATAAAAATAAAAATAAAATAATTTATGGTTTCCTGATTTACTTTGTGAAGCTCCATTCTAGAAATAGAAAATTAAAATACACAATTTCTTTGTCAAACTTCACTATATATTCTCAAATACCCAACTAGTTTTGCCGTGTTAAGGCATTATCAAGAGTCACTTATAAAGGTTTATAAGTCACTCTTGATAATGCCTTAACACCGCGAAACTAGTTGAGTATTTGAGAATATATAGTGAAGTTTGACAAAGAAATTGTGTTTTTTAATTATCTATTCATAAAATATATATATATAACTAAATATATATATATAAAATAATGATAAAACAAAATGTCACCACCAGCACTCCATAAATATTTTGGCTAAATTATAGTAGGAGGTCTCTCGGCCAGCGCCACCTCAGTTTTTGGGGGGATTATCTGGATGGGAATGGGATGACAAGGGTCCGTTTGGGCTAACTCAATATTTGACTTACAAAGTGGCTTTTGAGTACTAATATTAAATTTTGTGTGAATACATTCATTATATCGGCAGTTGTTGGGGTTTTTGTGTTGAGCCATCTCTGATCTCCCTCTTGTTTTCGGCTGATTCGGCTGAAATTCGATACGTGTCGTCCGTATAAGGGTTTGAATATACATATGATATTTTATGTCAACATGTTCATTACAACGGCAGTTATTACAGTTTTTGTGTTAAGCCTCCCACCACACCTCATTTCACTTTAACCAATTTGGCTGAAATAGGCATAGTTCTTATATGGACACACACATAAAATTTCGTATTGATAAAATCCTACTATCGGGAGATATCTGTGTCAAAAAATTTAAAATATCGGTGAAAACTGAACATCGAATATCGTAACTTTCTCTATACTTAATAAAGCTGGAGAAATTAAATTATTGTCAGTGAATCCCCATGAGTTTACATCCCCAGATAGAAAATAATTTATGTCATTGATTTGGAGAGAGGCAAGGCTGTGGTCGATCTCTGAGAAACTCGAGTACATACACGGAGCTAGAAGCCGACTAAAAGCCCTGTCACAGAACTATTTAAAGAGCATTCTTCTTATATATCAGTAATGGTAAGAAGTAGAGACGCCTGGAGTACTGATAAGAAACTACTTCTAAACACATCAGTCCAGAGTAGCCCAGTGATGACCAATCTCTCACACTGATAACCAGCACATCACCTCCCCCTTTTAGACAGCCTATTGAATTCCAACAACAGCGTCCTTTTATATTTTTTTTGTCTTCACTAATTCATCTGAATTTCATTCTTTTAGTTAATTTTCATGCCCGGGCTTGGACTATGGAGGTCTTATTGCCTACTACTACATTAGCCCGACTCTATCGTAGAAGTCCTAAATTTTGCCAACCCAGGTTTATTCACCTAGAGTAAGGGGTCTTTAACGAGTATCTCACTCCTTAAAAAAGTGGATAAGCTCACATTGTACAGGCTCGGGACCATCGCTCAACGTAGTGTGCCTTGGCTATGAAAATTATTTTAATTTTATAATTATCAGATTGTACATACAATTTCAGGAATCAGGGATACAAGTGGGCGGAACCATCTTTAACAGGCTTGTACAGATTTTCGCCTATGCCGACAACATTGACATAGTGGGCCGCTCTGAAAGGGCAGTCAGTGACGCATTTAGGGCTTTAATGGTCCCTGTAAGAAGAATGGGTCTTCGAAAGGAAGGTTCTGCGCAGAATATTTGGAGGAGTGCAAGTAGGCCATGCATGGCGCAGACGCAACAACCAGGAGCTCTACGAACTATATAGAGAACCAGATGTTCTGCAAGTCATAAAGATTGGGCGGTTAAGATGGGCGGGACATATCGCCAGGATGGAAGCTGAGGAAATGCCGAAGAATCTGCTAATGGAACCCATTCATGGAGTAAGACGGCGAGGAAGACCTAAGCTGAGATGGGCAGATGGTGTGGCAGAAGATGCCCGAAACATGTTCCGCACCAGGAACTGGATGGCAGTCGCACAGGATTGAGACAATTGGCGGCTGTTGGTGGAGGAGGCCAGGACCCGTCACCGGGTTGTAGCGCTACGATAGATAGATAGATAGACATACAATTTAGCTTTCGCATCTGTTTGTTGGGTTATTGAGATTTTGTGTTCAGCCTCCCCCCTAAGCCCCCTTTCCCTTTGGTCGACTTGGCTGAAAATCAATAGATGACGTCGTTAGGGGTTCAATATTCACATATATTTCTTTTCGATATATGCATTCTATCGGGAGTGTTCACTTTTCAACTTTTTCTAATTTTGGAATTAGAAAGTCGGAAAACATGAAATTCCGTTGAAAACTCCGCATCGAATTTTTTACTAATTACATAACTTCCCCTATACTTCGTATAGCTGAGAGAAGTAAAATTATTGAATTTGAAAATACATTTTTTTTTGTCCCCTCTCTCTCCCACCTCTTCTGTCTCCCCCCTCGAAAAGAGAAAAAGCTTACTTATTTTTACATCAGGGGGGGAGGGGGGGGGGGGCTGAAGGGGCCCTGGGCTTGGTAAATATAAATACCGAGCATGAAGCAGGATTGGTCGGAAACCAGACGGGAAATACTTGTTCCCAGCACTCTTAAGACCTTCTTCCTTGCTCTCTTCTTTAGTATTTTAACTCCTATTCTTCCCGGACTTATCTCTTCTGTATGGAGATTATTAAATGATGATACTCCAACTGTAAAAAGCCCTCAGGTTTTTTTTTGGTTTTTTTTTTTCATTTTGTATTTTCTCGTGTTTTTCCCTTCTTAGTGTTCCGCGGGGTAAGAGTTGTTTTGATTTCAATTTTAAACAAAATATTGATTCAATTTTGGGTCTTTAATAAAATAAATATTTATAACAAATTATTGTTGGAAAATGAAAATTATATGGTTATAACAGCAGGTAAGAATGTCCTGCTCTGTTACGACCATATAATTTTCCTACCAACCTTTGTAATGTGTAAACATATTAGCTCTCGGTAGGGGCTATGTCAGAGCGTAAGTCTCGTTGATGTGCATGCGTCATGTCAGCTGTCAACTAAAAAAATTAAATATATAATATTTTAATATATTATATTATGATATCATATAATATTGTTAGTTAGTTATTATGACTCATGCCCGGGCTTTAACTACGAGGTCATATCGCCTACTACCAGAGCGCTCTTTCGTCACTGGTGGATATGAGCCCCTCTACTATGAGAGTCCTAAATTTTGCCTACCCTAAAGTTTTATTTATCTACGGCAGGGGTCTTTAACGAGTACCTGACATCGTACAGGCTCGGAACCATCCGAAGGACGGCTAGCTTAAGTTTATTTTACCTCCCAGATAAAATAAACTCAGGGCCTCGGTCGGGTTTTGAACCCACGTTCTTGAGCTCAGAAGGCAAGCACGCATACCACTGAGCTACCGGCGCTCCCTATAATATTGTTATTAATATATTATAATAATAACTGCTTTGTTTGCTCTTGCTTGAGATACAATTCGTCCCTGAAGATTGCACTTCCGCTGCACTCCTTATATGCACTTAACTAACCATGAACAGCTAATCATTAAGACTGCATTGTATCATAATACGGCCATTTAATTGGCCGGATACGAAATACGCATCCAGCTCCGCTCCTGCATTATATTTATGATCAGGTGGGGAAATATTGTTACTTCCTTTCTTATTAATTAATGATTAAACAATGTAATTATTACAATGTCTCAATTAGTGCATCTCGGGTGCTTTGAATTGCATTTTTTTTTTTAATGCAGGTTATTTCCGTTCACAGATATACGACCCTATTCCTGAGGAAGCCGTAAAAGAGTTCGGTCCTGCTGGCAGTCGTTGAAGGAGCTTCTAAGAGACAGAAGACGCAACATAGCTAGTCTACGAGTAGAAATCTCCTGAACTAAATACGAGGTAGCACAAACATAGCCATTAATAAGATACATGACATTAACGAACAACATAATACCAAAGTATTAAATCTTAACAAATCATTTCACATTGGCATCACTGAGTGTATGAAAGTAATGAAATGGCATTATCGGTATTTTTTGACGTGAAACGTCTTTCATTTCTGTCAGTTAGGTCAACCTCACATTAGGCAATTCCGAAGTGACGCGACTGATACTCAAGTATCAGCCATTTGAGTTTCCTGTGGCTATAATACCCATAGGCAACTTTTCTCCTCACACTGAGGATACTGTGCAGCGACTAGGATCTCTTCAGTCTCCATCTAGCCGTGGCGAGAAGCTGAGTTGCTCACCATGTCAAGTGAAGATTCTTCAAGTGATGAAGATGACGTTGTGTCTTATTATTATTATTATTATAGATAAAAGAAAATCCGAAGATTAGGGCGCCATCTTTACATCGAAAGGAATGTTAACTGCAGATTATTTGTTGCTGGTAATGAGCTGGAAAAGTCGGATTCCAAGTTCGTAGCATTCTACCGAATGACGAAAGAATCATTCCTACACTTGATTGGCATTGTTTCTCCATCCATAAGACAGAGGAACACACAAATGCGGGAATGTGTGAGTGCAGAAGTAAGAATCTTGATCACGTTGAGGTAAGTAATTTATTAAATTTTTATTTAAGATTAATTACATTAGTGGCATTTCATCACGCTCATCTAAAATAGTTTCTGAAAGCAATTGTGAAAAAGACATTGGTCCATGACTTTTGGGATCAATTCCATCTTCACTGTGCTCTGCGGAAGTAGATGGCTCCATTTGATGAGGTGTGGCGATATGGGGCGATATGGCGAGGCGACGCAGGAGACTCAAGGGACGGGCGACCTTCCTAGGATACGCGTCTCCTGGGAGTGGCGTCGTTTGTGTCTCCCACCACTCAACATAGGAAGTGACTTCTAAGATACCCTCAAGATACTTGAGTATCAGTCGCGTCACTTCGGAATTGCCTAATGTGAGGTTGACCTTAGGAAAACATGTAACATTAATATATTTGCGACGGTACTACCCTTACTTTGGTGTCGTCGTTTAGAAGAAAGAATTACTCGATCACGAATGTGTTGCATGCGCAGATGCCGCCGTTGTCGCGCCACGCATGACGGAATTAGAGTTAAATTTAACTCCGCGGCGTAGCTCGGCAGGTACGTTTGTCGATCCGATCGGGAGTGGTCGTTTTTTGAGATCTCTGTCTCTGCCATGGTAAGTATACTCCGTCGAACTTAAACCGGTGCTCTTCAGGGGTCATAAGGCTTACAAGTGTGTATTATGACGATTGCTCCGCTATGGCGCCCATACCTTGAGTATCAGTCGCGTCACTTCGGAATTGCCTAATGTGAGGTTGACCTTGGGAAAACATGTAACATTAATATATTTGCGACGGTACTACCCTTACTTTGGTGTCGTCGTTTAAAAGAAAGAATTACTCGATCACGAATGTGTTGCATGCGCAGATGCCGCCGTTGTCGCGCCACGCATGACGGAATTAGAGTTAAATTTAACTCCGCGGCGTAGCTCGGCAGGTACGTTTGTCGATCCGATCGGGAGTGGTCGTTTTTTGAGATCTCTGTCTCTGCCATGGTAAGTATACTCCGTCGAACTTAAACCGGTGCTCTTCAGGGGTCATAAGGCTTACAAGTGTGTATTATGACGATTGCTCCGCTATGGTGCCCATACCTCTACATGCCTCTACAGCACACACAAGATGTTTCACGAACCCCACTGCGGCTGCGTCCCCGATACAGCCTATGTTGTTTTTGTGTTTCGAGAGAGACTGATCTGTAAGCGTGGTTAGTATAAAGTAGTCCTATAATGGTCACATCATATTTTTTTTCTATAATTTTTTTATTATTTTTTCATAAAAAAAGCAACAAAGGTGTTGTATCGGCATTCTAAAAGGTAATATTTATCTTTATTCTTCAGATGATTTACAAATGCGTCCAAAAATTCTATTAACTGCCGATGTAATGAATGTATCGAGGATTGAGAAGACATTATGTAAGTGCTGGGGAAGTATCATAGCCGGTGATTCACCGACAACTATTTGTAGCTGATTCTGCCATAAAATTAATTCCGAAAAGGGACCCATTTCAAATACATAATTACAGGGTGTTCTTAAGTAATTACATCATCAGCATCAGTAGTTAATGAGGTAGACAATTTATTATGAAATAGTGCCCTATAGTGTTAACATGAAACAGTGCAGTCTGCAATTGACAGGTTATTACGGTGGAGCCAGAAGACAATACACTACCTCTCAAAGCTAAAAGTCTCTTGTGCTGCAATCTATTGATGTCTTTATCGTTCGAGTTCATCTTAAGGATGAGTGGCTAAGGCAGGCCGTAAATACGTCTCCTAGTTAGGTTAGGTTTTATGACTCATGCCCGGGCTTTAACTACAAGGTCATATTGCCTATACCACAGCGCTCTTTGGGCTGAAAATCAATATCTGACTTACATGGGTTGTGCTGAATCCTCATACTCAATTTTGTTGCGTTACATTCATTACATCGGCAGTTATTATGGGTTTTGAGTTTCGGTTTCTATTTAGTAAATATCTAAAAACATTATTCGATACAAAGCTTTCATATTTATTTCTTGGGCAGAGTTCCTCCACACCTTAAAGGTCGAATCATTTCATTACTTGTGTACTAATTAATTTTATTTCTCTTCGTATATTATTTTATGTATTTTTATTATTTATTTTATTTTTTATTATTATATTCAGAGAAATATATTATTATTTAAAAAAATATTATAATTTTTTTGTTTATTCCTTATCCTTATTATTATTTTATGAAACTATTTATTTATATCTTTTTTTTAATTATTCACATATATTTATTTCATTTTATTTTTTATATATTTGTTATAGTTACATTGTTTTCTTTCTCTTGTCTATATCTCGCACATTGGGACCTGATGAAGGGACGTAAGAACATCCCGAAATATCGTTGTGATAAAGACACTTCCGGAAAAGTCTTAAAAAAATAGTTATCTTCATTTTTAATTGAAAAATGTATCTAATTATTATAAACATTATTATTATTATTTTTGTACTTATATAATGTTAAGTACATATTTATTAACTATTTATTAATTTTACTTTTTTTAATAGTTTTGTTATTACTAATCATACGTGTGTTAGACTCAAGTAGTTTTAAATCTAATTTATAAGCTATCTTAATGTATAAATTCTTTTGAAGTATCCTATTACCATGTTAGGGCGCCGGTTGCTCAGTGGTATGCGTGCTTGTCTTCTGAGTTCAAGATCGTGGGTTCGAAACCCGGACGAAAGAGCGCTCTGGTAGTAGGCGATATGACCTCGTAGTTAAAGCCCGGGCATGAGTCATAAAACCTAACCTAACCTATTACCATGTATTGGTTTAAGATGAAATAAAATTATTATTAATATATAAACCATATGCTGAAAATATGCATTCATAAATATCAATCTTATGACTGTATACAACAGTAATACTACAGTAATACAACAGTATACTGTATACAACAGTAATACTACAGCCGAGGGGGCGAAGTTGCAGAGAAGTGTTGCTATGCAACTGCCTCCAGGTTTCTCAATTCCCAATAACCTCGACACTCCATTCTTCCTTACTGCCTCTACATTTAAGCCCATATAGAATAGTGAGAAGGTGCAGAAATCCCCCGTTATAAACGACTACTCTGGTGCAATGCTTGCTGCACCCGGCCCCAACTTGCATCTTGCAGTCTTATAAAGCCTCATATAAATATACATGTCAACATCCTTATGGACTATCCTTATTGCCTGCATATTGCATCCATATTTCCTTTTCCTCTAACATTTACAAATTTCATTTCTTCCTCTTTTTATTCACATTTTCTAACGTAAAGACACAACTTTATTGCTCTTACATTTCCTTTATTATTTCCCCAGTTATACCAAGTATAGGGGTAGTTATGTAATTCATCTGAAATTAAATCTAATAAAGAGTTTTCAACGGATTTTTCAAAAAAAAAAAAATTTTTTGTGCGTCTATGAACTCGATAAAATTACTATATTGACACGAAATAATATATGTGTTGTGATAATTATATAATGTAACAATTAAATAAATAAATAAAATTAATAATAAATAAAGATAATATAAAATTTCCACATTTCCTGCAGAAATTGTTGCTGGTCTTCTACTAAATTTGATTTCTACAGTAGTTTCCGAAAAGGGCCCTAAAAAAAATATCAAAAGTTCAAGAAAGGAAATTTTTCATTTGGATTTCTTCTAAAGATACTGAAGAGATGCCATCTTGTTTTTTTATTAAAAAATGTTAAATCTAATCCAAAGGTATAAATCATCTTATTGGGTTAACAGGAAAAATGAATAGCATGGAATAAGAAAACAAATATTGGGTTTATTTACCTAAACCTACATTATAAATAAAATTCTTTTATATTTTGGTCATATATATGTTACGGGTAAAGTTAGATTAACGGTTAAACCTAGGATTACCCGGGTAAACCTAGTAGTACCCGCTGCCGCTTGATTAAAGTTGGGTATACTAATAATGACAAGGCCATTAGTGGACGTATGTTCCACTATAAAGATTAGGTACTTATTAATTAGCTCGACCACACCTCAATTTCCATTGTTGTAAGCTGTCTAACAGCGATAATCATTCATCTGGGTACATAAATTCCTAGAACAAACATAAATCGAAATATTACAAAATTTGGGGGCATATTTGCCGGCGTTCCGCCGGCGGGACGATATATCCGCCGCTCCCGTCGTTCCTATATTTGAAGTAGTACAGGTTCTAGCTATAACATATACTTTACCCTGGTAAAGCCCAAAACGTGAACTATTTCAATTATATTTCGGACTTTAACCAAGCGGCAGCGGGTACTACTAGGTTTACCCGGGTAATCCTAGGTTTAACCGTTAATCTAACTTTACCCGTAGCATATACATATAAATAAAAAGTACCTTTTCATTTCTACGTACATTCACTGTTAAATTTTCACTCCTACATATTCTCTCATTCAGACTGGTTCACTACACCTTTACCCTAAAAACACTTCTCTCTCTAGACTGTCCACTTTCACAGCAAAACTTAGACCGTTTCTTCACTATTTGAAACAGCTGATCGTCATCTTTTTTCATCGATTAATTGGTTGTTCACATTTCGTTTTAAAACAAAATGCGATTAGTCCATTTTTGTATATTTATTCACTTATTAAGTTACTTCACTCCTTACAGCTGTTTTTATACAAATAATAATAATTGATTTTATAATATATTAATAATCTTAATGTGTGTAAATTTTTTGTATTCAGAACCCATCTATTTATTTTCAGCCAAAGCAGTCAAATGGAAAGAGGGATTGGGGGGAAGCTTAACACAAAAAAAAAACAACATACCTTTATTGACAATACCAAAATTATGTTGTCATAAGTATTTGTTATTTATATATTTTATTTATTTTTATTTTTTCGTCAAGCCGGCCGAGGTCCTTAGTTTATTTTATCTGAGAGGTAAAATAAACTTAAGCACGCCGTCCTTCGGATGAGACATTAAGCGACGGTTCTGAGCCTGTATGATGTCAGGTACTCGTTAAAGACCCTACCCTAAATAATAATTTAGGGTAGGCAAAATTTACAACTCCCAGAGTAGAGTGAGACTCATGTCCACCAGAATGACGAAAGAACGTTCTGGTAGTAGGCGATATGACCTCGTAGTTAAAGCCAGGGCACCAACACTTGAACGCTAATTCTCTAACAATCTTTTTTTTACCAACTATTTTTTTACAGTTGTTTAATTTGATCTGGGGATGTATATTGCCAGAGATCCTCCGAACGGAACCCTGAAGTTATGCGCGTCCTAACGACCATGCTGGGCCTGTAAGTAAATCCCCAGTCTATTCAGACCTTGTAGCCAGTGCGGCCTCTGAGTCTCCTGTCTCTTTTATTCCTCTTTCCACTTCTCCTGGGAAACGTTAAACCGAGAGCAATTTGAGGGAAACTCCTTGTAGAATCCTCAAATAAACACTACACATTCTACTAGGGTGAACTCAGACACTCTTTCCACTCTCCGTCCGTCCCTGGGCCCTTAGTACGTACATTTCAGCGACCATCGCTCCTCGGACTTGGTTGAAAGGGCTCGTGAACATAACCCATCATAAAATACAGGGATTTCTTATACTAACCACGCTTTTACAGACCATTATCTCTCTCTCCCATACACACGTACATGAAATTAATAAGTTGGCGTCCACGGTTTGTTTCATTGTACAGCGTAATTATTAGATTGACTTTCTTATACCTAGTAATGTCAGTATGAAATGATTTTGAGAATGGGAAGTTGGAGAGACAGTGATCTGTAAAAGCGTAGTTGGTATAATAAATGTTATGGCCACATCACTTATATTTTATTTTTATCCCTTTTAATAAAAAACTACCAATAATAAAAATATAATTCGTTGCTAAACGATACAATATTACTGACGGAAATTTATTAAAAATCATTTATTTAAAAAACCTTGAGGACGCCGTCCTTCGGATCGGACGTTAAGTGATAGTCCCGATTTTGTGCGATGTCGTTAAAGACTCCTACCCTAGGTGAATAAGCTTAAGTATACAAAATTCAAGACTCTCACAATAGAGAGGGGCTCATGTCCACCAGAGAATTTTTCGATAGGACTATCCCTACTAGTAGTGATTTTCACTATCGATAGTTTGTATTTATATCGACTACATCGAAACCTGTTTCTAAATTGATGTGAAGTTTTACAAAGTAAGACTTAGATTCAGGTTGAGATAGATCGTCAGTGTATCTACCATGGGCAGATGAGAGCATAGTCGCTCTATGACACACAGTGTTGCTGCTCTTCCTGCAGATGTGTTGGACGAGCACAACTCGGCAGATGTTCTCCCAGAGGGATGTCTCCAGAATGTGTATTTAGGATATAGTGTAACATATCATTTTTAAATCCTTTTCCTATGAGTCTAAACTCGTCTCCAAAAATTACACGCCATCTGCAAGCTCATACTAAGTTATCCTCTCCCTCTAAAATGTTATAAAAATAATCTTCAGAATCCACATATTAAATTTCTAGTCGATATATTTCATTTATTCCATGAAGTTTTTATTCATTTATCGGACTTTTATATAATTATGTATCGATACATTCATTACATCGACAGTTATCGAGTTAAGATCTCTCTGATCCCACCTTCTCCTTTTCCTTTTTTTTTTATTTTTTTTTCGTATTTATATTATTCATTTTTTCATATTCATCCTTATATTTTATTTATTTTTTTTTCGTATTTATATTATTCATTTTTTCATCTTCATCCTTATATTTTATTTATTATTTTTTCATCAGTTTTTCTTCAATTAATTTTATTGAAAGCCTGGGCTAGATTTCCTTTTCCTTCATAATCTTGATTTTTATATTCTTTTTTTAATGTATTTTATCTTCTTCTATATATTTATTTAAATACATTTATTTTCGTATGATTTCTTCATAATGAAGCTGTTAGTTTAATTATTTTTGTATTATTATTTTATTTATTTATTTTTTTTTTAACTTATTTCATCACTATTTATTTTATTTTATTTTCTTATTTAGTTATATTCATTTTTTTCCTATTTTTATGCACTGTAGCATATCATTACTGATATTTTAGGTTAGGTTAGGTTAGGTTTTATGACTCATGCCCGGGCTTTAACTACGAGGTCATATCGCCTACTACCAGAGCGCTCTTTCGTCACTCTGGTGGACATGAGCCCGACTCTACTGTGGGAGTCCTAAATTTTGCCTACCCTAAATTTTTATTCACGTAGGGTAGGGGTCTTTAACGAGTACCTGACATCGAACAGGCTCGGGACCATCGCTTAACGTGCGATCCGAAGGACGGCGTGCTTAAGTTTATTTTACCTCCCAGATAAAATAAACTAAGGGCCTCGGTCGGGTTTCGAACCCACAACCTTGAGCTCAGAAGGCAAGCACGCATACCACTGAGCTACTCACTGATATTTTATATTATTTGTATTTTTTGCTCTGTTCAGTAACTTTCATGTATTTATTAACCTCGGTTCCAGAATAAAATTTATTTACATTTCATTTCATTTTCCCTTTTGCCGATATGACTGAAAATCAAGAGGTGTCTTTCAAGATGGGTTCTGGATAAATATATACCATTTTATATCGATACATTCATTCTATCAGGAGTGATCGAGTACACAGACACGATACCGACACAAGAGATTTTTGAATTTAGTGGGTCAGAAAACCTCCCTTTGGCGACGTGTCGTCTTTATGTTCCTTAACACATAAAATTTCGTATCTACATATTCGTACATTTTGTCACCGAAGTTGCTAAATCCAAGTATAAAAAATTATTTTCCTCTCTTAGTTCCCACAATAATCCTCTATTCTGCCACACTTCCCTAACCGCTTAAGCGTCAATGGCCTAGAGACCTTCCGGTGTAAACACAAAATAAATTTCTGTACGATGACTTAACATGTACTTAGAGATCTATCGATACAAGTAAATAGAAGTAAAGTATCGAATAGATAGGTATCGAATAGATAGGTATCGAATAGATTAATCAGCGGTCATGCCCTTATTTCTTACCTTATTTACATTAAATGGTTTATCGTTTATGAAGTTTGTTAGATTTTGAACAGAACCGTATACGTCATTACGATTTCAGCATTTTATTCTATTTTTACATTTCATTTTGTCAATTGCAAATTATAATGCCTCGTCCTACGGCAAAAGTGTGGCTTTATTTTATTAAGAACGATTCGATCTCAGCTATTTGCAAAAAGTGAAATATTGTGGGAATACGAGTCTCCAGTAGTTTTTTATCCTTAGTAAAAATAAATTGTATGTTTATTTTATAAGGCTTTTTATTATTTTCAGTATGTTTTTATTAATATTTCATCTTATTCGATTTGATTTATAAATTATTTAAAATTTATTATAACGAAGTACTCTACTCAATCGATATGAGTATGTATCGATACTTTTAATCTATACTTGGGTAGTATCGAAATACTTTATGGTATCGATCGATCTGGGGAAGTAATAACCAATTCATTTTCGTACGGCGGAGCTAACGATACTGATGACTCCTGCGACTGAGAGGGTGGTCGCCGATTAATGCATGAAGGTGTCTGGGCCCACGGAGCTGACTACCTGAGAAGGCCGGGTGTTGCTAGACCTTGTCTATTCCACGAAGACCAGCTGTCTCAGCAGGTGCCATTTCTGTACGCAGATGGTTTTTCCATTTCGGTTGTTGCGGACTGGTTGCTCCATCTCAATCGACCTTCACGAATGAAACATATTCTTCGATGTACAGGTGAGTTGCAGCAGAGTTGATAAGATTTGTGGATGGATCACTAATTATGTACTTCCCCACCACGAATTAATTAATTTTTTTTTCACCCTTTATCCCTTACTTCCCTTTGGCCCATTTGGCTGAAATTCAAAAAAGTATCGACCCTAGAGAGCTCTGGGGGTTGTCATGTTGACAGAAACACACAAACAGACACTCAAACTAGTCCCATTGGGAAGAAAATACGGGTGTTCGGAAATATTATATTGACTTTTCACAAGAAATCTTGTTTTTCTGTCATGTGATGAATCATCAGCTTGTGATAATGCAAATTATTTTTAAAAAAAATATATATATAAATAATAATTGAATTAATAAAATTGATAATAATTAAATAAACAAATAAAATTAATAATAATTTAAACAAAAAGCATAAATAATAAATATTACCACATTTTCTGTTGAAATTATAGCTGGTCTTCTACTAAATTTTGATTTCTACAGTAATTTCTGAAAAGGGCCCTAAAAAATATCGAATGTTCAAGACGCAATTTTGAAGAAAGAGTACGTATTTAAAAAAATTTCAATTAACAAAATTTTCATTTGGATTTCTTCTAAATTTACTAGATGTCATATTGTTTTTCTAAATTTTGTAAAAATGTTAAATCTAGTCCAAAGGTATAAATTATCTTACTGGGTTCACAGGGAAAATGAATAGCATAGAATAAGAGAACAAATATTTGGGTTTATTTACCTTTACATTATAAATTTAATCAAAATATCAATATGAAACAAAAATTACTTATAATTTTATAAAAATCTTACAAACTAATTACTTACTTTTCTTACTCCTAGCCTGTCCACCTTCACATCTCTTCCAGATCTCTCACCTTCATAACACAACTTAGACTGGTCCACTCTATCAGAACAGCTGATCATCGTCTTTTGAACTCCATTTATTGGTTGTTGTTAAAACAAAATGTGACCACATATATTTATTCACTAATTTAGTTATTTCATTTCTAACAGCTATTTTTTTTTTTTACCTAGGTTTTATGACTCATGCCCGGGCTTTAACTACGAGGTCATATCGCCTACTACCAGAGCGCTCTTTCGTCACTCTGGTGGACATGAGCCCGACTCTACTATGGGAGTCCTAAATTTTGCCTACCCTAAATTTTTATTCACCTAGGGCAGGGGACATTAACGAGTACCTGACATCGTTCAGGCTCTGGACCATCGCTTAACGTCCCATCCGAAGGACGGCATGCTTAAGTTAGGCTACAACAGAAAACATTGTCAGCCAATCACCGGTATTGCTCTTCCCCAGTGCAAATTAAGCAACTACTGTTTGGAACCAAAAGCAGTACTTAACATAAATAGGGACTTCTGGAAACTTTTGACGATACTTTCATTACTACGGAAATTATTAAAGTTTTTGATCTTAATATCCCCTAATTTCCCCTTCCCTTCAAACAATTTGGCTGAAAATCAATAGGTGTCGTTCTTATGATGTTTTGGATACTGTTGAGAGTAACTCAGTGAGAAGAGAGGGTCACTACTGGGTGATTTCACCCCTCTTGACATTATGACATTGCCATTAGCTCTCTATTAGCATATTTGCTTTTTGTATTTATTTGTTATAACGTTGTAAATATCTATTTGTAAATAAAAAAACATTAAGGCGTAGTCAAGGTCCACGCCATAGATTTTCCGTGAAAACGTTGGGATAAAATCATTTTTCATTTTCTATATATTTACGATTCATATGAGACATCTTTAATTTTTTTGCAATTTTCAATTTAATACCGATTTTTACATATATTTCGGCAAATATTTTTATTGTTTCACTTTGAGTCCTAGTCGTGCTCTTCAAGCTCTTTAAAATTACCTACGAATCAACGTCCTATCTAAACGCGTTATCACGCTACACTAATTTCTAATTTTACACAACGCTAATTCGCAACAATCATCCGCCGGCGCCCACACTAGCCCGATAACGTCACAGGTAAAACAAACAAGTATAGACATGCTCTATCCATTGTGACCTCAACCGTTGTTATCGCAGTATTAGTCTCGTAGTTATTATCCATTGAAATCTGACGGTATTTTGTAACACAAAAAAATTTGACCGGCTATCACTGTGCTTAACGAGCGAATAGACGTTTTCACGTAAAAAAAAAATGTATTTATTTATTTTAATTAGGGGTAGAAAGAGCGGAAAGGGTCCTTAGCAACCCTCCTTTGACCGAAATTTGTTTTACCTCAACAAGTAAGTAAATTGATTAGATTTGATTTTGTCCTCTTGAAGTGGGAACCCTTCCAGAGATGCATACGTAGCCATGGCAACGTAATCTGATTATTAAGACCACAGGACCACTCCCTATACACTGCACTTTTCCTTCTAAGCTCCTTCTATATGAGCTGCAATACTGCTTCAGCCTTATTTTTGCCATATATTACACTTTCGCAAATAATAATAATAATAAAAAATGGGTCAAATGCAAACTATACTTGCACTATTAGTGTTCCGTGACGTCAGCCCTCCACTTAAATTAAACGTGTAAAAACAAAAGTTGTTCCTTACATCGTGAAAAATATTTTTTGTCGAAAAACTTTTTCTCTAAAACTAATGGTTCAGCAGTTATAGGGAAATAAATAATTAAATTGTTTATAACAATTGGTCGCGCTAAAATTTTTCAATCCTCATAATTTTGGCTCAATCTACACCTAATTCTCAAAAGATAAGGGTGAAAACAGCAATTTTTAAGCATTTTTTCCGAAAAATATTTTTAAAAAATGCTTAAAAAAATACATCATATATATACTTCAATAAGCTTCATTTGACACCCTATACGATGCCCTTGAAAACATTTTCTTTTTTCCATTTACCAATTTACCCCCTAAAATTAACCCCCAGAATCAAAATTCAACTTTTTATACTTCACGTCTATAATTGGGCCAGCACACTCTATCTCTGTGCTAACTTCCAAATTTTCACGTCGAATAGTTTCTGTAAAAATTGCCTATGACAGACGGACGGACGGACACCGAAGTGATTCCATAAGTTTCGGAACACTAAAAAATACTTTATAATTCGTTGCTATATCCCATTCCCTGGGGCGCTTAATCTTTTGTCCTAATGGTCCTATCTCAAATTTAGAGCATACATAAGAGATAGGAAATTTAATAACGAACAATATTGTTAAGAATCAATTTTTCGCCTAATCATTTTCGGGTAAGGAAATTAAAACGTGTAACAGGACGGTTTTCGGGTTATATTTCGCAAACCGGGCGACCTACGAAAAATCTAAGTTAGTACATGTGACTTTTCCATTCCAAATTTCAAGTTTATAGCTATGATCTTTTTGGAGTTGGAGCGCTCACATCAGGGCGAAAATGGTGATAAATAATTGATTATATGAATAATTTCAATAAATCGATGAACGATGGTAAGTTCGAATATTAAGGTTACACATTAGAACGTGTCTAGAGTCATTCTAGATCAACAATGAATACATGAAATGATCTACTAACAAACGTAAATTAACTTCATATCTGTTTGTAAGATGTTGTAGGACGAGATTTATCATAGAAATAAAACATGTTGTCTTCCCATTGTTTTATTTTTGACCAGAACCGGTTTTCAACGCAACAGCGTCATCATCAGTGGTACATCTATGATATAATAAACAAATAATGATAAGTATAAATGTTAAAGCATCAGGGTACAGAGTAACAAAATTACGTATCCCACCCATACAGCACATCAGTTAACGGAGACCTGGTATAGCTCAAAGGGGTGAGGATAGCTGAGTTCATACTATAGTATATTTGAATGAATGTTTTTGTATATAGAGTGAGTGAACCTATCCCCACCGTTTGAGCCAAACCAGGTGTTCTTTAACCTCTAGGCTGTGTGGATGGGATAAGTTTTTATTTTTTTCACTCTATACCCTGATGCTTGAAGAGTTATACTTTTCATTATTTGCATGTTATATTTATTCTATCATACTACTGATGATAACGCTGCTGCGTTGAAGACCGGTTCTGGTCAAAAAAAAAAAACATCAAGGCGTAGTCAAGGTCCACGCCGTAGATTTTCCGTGAAAACGTCGGGATAAAATCAATTTTTTATTTTCTTTTCAATGCTGCCGTAGCTCTTGCATTTGCTCGGCACTAAACTTTTTAGGGTTTTTAAATTCCTTTTGATGCGAGCTTTCCTCTGATTTGCGTTTTCTATAATTCCGCGCATATTTACGATTTATATGAGACGACATCTTTAATTTGTATAATGTCTATAATATTTTTATTGTTTCACTTTGAGACCTAGTAGTGCTCCTCAAGCTCTTTACAATGACACCCAAATCAACGTCCTATCTAAACGCGTTATCACGCTACACTAATTTCTAATTTTACACAACGCTAATTCGCAACAATCATCCGCCGGCGCCCACACTAGCCCGATAACGTCACAGGTAAAACAAACACGTACAGACATGCTCTATCCATTGTGACCTCAACCGTTGTTATCGCATTATTAGTCTCGTAGTTATTATCGATTGAAATCTGACGGTATTTTGTAACACAAGAAAGTTTGATCGGCTATCACTGTGCTTAACGAGCGAATAGACGTTTTCACGTCAATAAAACAGTGGAAAGAGACATCTTTTATTTCTGTGATAAATTCACTCCCTAACAATAATGTAAATCATTTCTTGAATATTCTTGGCGGAATCATCCCTTAACCTCCCCGCGGATTCCATGCTCTTCGTTGTCATTGCAATCAAGTACGCGGAATGAGAGAGTATTGAAAAAACAATATTGATAGGATGTCCCCCTTCATTAGGTTAAGGGTTAACTTGATTAGACTGTCTCTCAGTGGGGTAGGGTTGCAACTAATTGGTCAAACAAGAATGGCACCCTTGCAACTGCACTCTCTCCTTTACCACTGCAGTTAGATGAGAACACAAAGGATCAATATCAATCGGGAATGCAGTGTGCATCAGAATAAAGTGACCACCTCCCATAACTTTTGAAGCTGAATGATCATATCGAAATATGATTCTCATTAGAGTGACGGGCAATATGTGCAGTGACATATTGACTCTATATACAGTAGAACCTCTATAAGTCGAACATCAAGGGAAACGCCAAAAAAATCGAGTTACAGAGTTTTCGATTTATGGAGGATTTCGACAGGCGGATTTTGATTCGACTTGTAGAGGTTAAGATTCATTCTAACTAATTTTGAGTTAGAGAGATGAAATAAAAAAAAATTCAAGTTACAGAGGTAGGTAACAAATATATTTATATTTATTATAAATCAACATTATTTCAAAACATCCTTAAAAAAAAAATACGTAGATATGTAGGTATTAAAAAAAGTCAGTAATTTTTTTTTTGCTTTAGATAATTGGTAATCCTATTTATTGTATACTCCTAAATTGTTTTCTAAGAAACAATGGTGTACATTGTTGACAAATTCTTGAAGTCGGTAACTTATTTTTCTTCGAGCTATAGAGGAATAAGTTTCAAATAATCGAGTTGTAAAGGTTGTAATATAAAACATTGCTATGTTCGAAATACAGAGGTCCAATTTATTTTTTCGAGTTATAGAGGGAAAATATGTACCAAAATGGCTTGTAGGGACTCACTGATTATTTCGACTAATAGAGGGTTGAGATTTCGAGTAATGGAGGTTTTGGGGCTTGAAGGGAAAGGAACAAAACTTTTTTTCGAGTTTTGGAGGTTTTCGACTTATCGAGATTCGACTTAAAGAGGTTCTAGTGTATGACATGATACAGTGAAAAGCTAAAAAAAAAAAATCGTCGGTGGATCATTCACAATGTACTTCCCCATAACGAATTAATTAATTAACTTTTCACTTCCCCACCAAAACCAGATGACCGTTTGCGCTAATATTCAACAGTGGTCTTACATAGAGATTCTTAACTCCTCATACTAGATTTTGTGTAGATCTTTCTGCCTAATAGGGTCTTTGAGTTGAGCCCTCCCCTGATTCGCCTTTACCTTCTGCCGATTCCGTTGAAAATTAATAGGTGTCATGTTTGTAGGGCTTTAAATTCAAATATGAAATTTTGTGTCGATATATTCATTACTGCGGCAGGTATTAAGCCGACATGGCTGAAAATCGATAAGCGTTGTCCTTATGAGGTTTTGGTCACACATATAAAATTTCATGTCGGTACATTCATTCTATTGGCAGTTATTAGAGTTTTTGATTTAAGTCTCTCCCCTAACCCCTATTTTCCTTTGGTCCATTTGTCTGAAAATCAATAGTTGTTGTTATTAAAGGGTTCTGGATTCACAGACAAAATTTCGTGTCGATCAGTCATTCTATCGGCTGTTATCAGAGTTTTTGTGTTAAGCTTTACCTCTAATCCCTCCCTTTCGTTTGGTCGATTTGACTGAAAATCCATAGGTGTCGTCTTTAGAGGGTTCTGGATTCACACACTAAATTTCGTGTCGATACATTCATTCTATGAGGATTTATCGTGTTCATAGACACACTAGAGGTCGGAAAACATGAAATTCCTTTGAAAACTCCGCATCGAATTTTTGACCGATTACATAACTTCCCCTATACTTTCAATAGCTGGGGAAATAATATTGGTTTGGAATTGTCATTTTTAGAAGGTTTTCGCCATATATTTTGCAAACTGATCGACCTTCGAAAAAATGAATAGAATATTATAGGTTAGCTTAGGTTTTATGACTCATGCCAGGGCTTTAACTACGAGGTCATATCGCCTACTACCAGAGCGCTCTTTCATCACTCTGGTGGACATGAGCCCGACTCTGCTGTGGGAGTCCTAAATTTTGCCTACTTAAATTTTTATTCACCACATTAGGAAATGGGAGACCTAGGGCAGAAGTCTTTAACGAGTATATGACATCGTACAGGCTCGGGACCATCGCTTAACGTCCCATCCGAAGGACGGCGGGCTTAAGTTTATTTTAGAATATTATATAAATAAAGAGTATAGAATATTATATATAAATAAAATGTATTATATATAAAGTGTATAGAATATTATGTATATAAAGTGTAGGTATAGAATATTACATATATATAAAGTGTATAGAATATTATATATAAATAAAATGTATTATATATAAAGTGTATAGAATATTATGTATATAAAGTGTAGGTATAGAATATTACATATATATATATAAAGTGTATAGAATATTATATATACATATATAAAATGTATTATATATAAAGTGTATAAAATATTATATATATCAAGTGAATAAAATATTATATAGGTATATAAAGTGTATAGAATATGATTTGTGCCTTTCAATTTTCTGTACAATTTTTATTTAAACGGATATGTCTTTCTTGTTAAAGGCAGGGCATGAGTTGGTTATTTGAACTCACATTTGGTTTGCGAACAAAACGTACAATGTTAGTAAATCAGTTTGTGTGTGTGGTTCCCATTTGACTACAAGGTGTGCTGATACTGAGAGGTGACCTGTGAAGAACGTGTCCTGAATGGGTAGGAAATGGGAGAACTGTAAAGGTCGGTAGAGACGCGATAGGGGCTGTGACGGGGGGGGGGGGGGGGGGGGGGGGGGTTCCAGACTGATAAGACTGACAGTCCCCCGGCCCTGGGTATAATATGCCAAACATTCCCCACCACCTTGGTGCTCCTGACAGATAAGGCACCCCTTCTCCTCACTGAGGGCGCCCACCGATACACGTCTCCCAACACAATGCCTCCCAAATACCGCCTCTTTAACTTAGATACTATGGATTTATTGATTTCAGGAGAAAACATGTCCGAAAACATTTTTGCATCTGTGACAATAAGTGACAAAATAATTTTTTATTTTTTTGTGTATCATTTTTTTAAAGACACAACTATACAAAAAAAAACAACAATATGTTTGAGTGACTCGGTACTCACGAGAATTGACTTGTAAACATCTGCTTTAGTTTCAAAAATTTTCTGTCGTGATTTTGATTAAAATTTGTTTTATAATGTTACAATAAGAAAAGTAATATGAGGAATTAAATTTTCAAATGTATTCTTCTTCAATTTCTTTTATACATGAAATTATACGTTTGTGATTAAAATAATTATATTTTTTTAGATTTACACTGCTATATTTTTTTTTTTACCACAAATTTTATTTATTGTGACAAATTTAAGCTATCGAATCATCTTAACCTAAAGGTTTCTTACGGAAAGATCATTTTATAGTTCGTTGTATTGATATTTTAGTTACATTCACTACAACGGTAAATATGATCAATAATGGACTTGAAAAATAAAATAAAACTTGTTTATTTAATATTGTCTAATTTCACTAACTATATATACATGGGAGTACTTTCGGTATTTCTACCATCCTCAGCCAAAAGCATAAGAGATAAGATTTCACAATATCTCTGCAATAATGTCAGTTTTCATAATCAATAATGTTGTAAACATACAATGTTATATCTAATCATGTTTTATTGTTTTTGATTTTATTATATATTTACCTTTACATTCATTTATATGTGACGAAATATATTACACTTTCTTTTATGATGACAACATTAAAATTACCATATAAAAGTACAATATAAAAATTCAAATGGAGTCGAAATATATTACACACTTTCTTATTCCGTGAACGTAGAAATGCTCAAAAACTGCTGATTTTCCGCCAGATCGGCAAAAACGAAAAGAGTACAAAAATTCTATTATAATAATAATAATTTTTATTGTTTAAAGGGATATTAACATTTCCAAAATTATAGATTGATCAGCTGAACAATAATGAGATATAAAAAGGAACCTTTAACAAACTTGAATATCAACATAATATAGAAGTTGAAGTACATTATTCATTAACAATGAATGATCTAAGTTTCAGAGCGCTGATTAAATAATAGAAAATGTTTGAGATATCATTCTTATTATGGGCCAGGAGTAATGTATGAAAGTTGAATCGGTTAACAGGTGGTATACGTCTTCCTATTCGTTTTTATTGCATATTGTACAAAGTTCCTGGGGATTATATTTTTGTAACTGATTTTAAGATAGTACTTCCCAGATAGATGGAGTTGAGCCAGTGCTTTGATGTGTGAGAAAGGACCATTCAGGTTTAGGTATTGGAGTTGATCTGGGTGTGATGATTGTATGTAATGATTGTATCGAGGATTGAGAAGACACTATGTAAGTCGTAATTGATTACATCCTGCTGGGGTGTGATTCACCGACAACTATTTATAGCTGATTTTGCCATAAAATTAATTCCGAAAAGGGACCCATTTCAAATACATAATTACAGGGTGTTCTTAAGTAATTACATCATCAGCATCAGTAGTTAATGAGGTAGACAATTTATTATGAAATAATGCCCTATAGTGTTAACATGAAACAGTGCAGTACAGTGCAGTCTGCAATTGACAGGTTATTACGGTGGAGCCAGATGACAATACACTACCTCTCAAAGCTAAAAGTCTCTTGTGCTGCAATCTATTGATGTCTTTATCGTTCGAGTTCATCTTAAGGATGAGAGGCTAAGGCAGGCCCTAAATACGTCTCCTAGTTAGGTTAGGTTTTATGACTCATGCCCCGGCTTTAACTACGAGGTCATATCGCCTACTACCAGAGTCGTCACTCAGGTGGACATGAGCCCGACTCTACTGTGCGAGTCCTAAATTTTGCCTACCCTACATTTTTATTCACCTAGGGTAGGGGTCTTTAACGAATACCTGACATCGTACAGACTCGGGACCATCGCTTAACGTCCCATCCGAAGGACGACATGCTTAAGTTTATTTTACCTCTCAGATAAAATAAACCAAGGGCCTCGGCCGGGTTTCGAATCCGCGATCTTGAACTCAGTAAGCAAGCACGATTTCTCTGAGCTACCAGCGTCCTCTAGATTTATTTATACAAATCGTAGAATATGAAGAAACTGAACTGGAGGAAATAACTTCATTGCAGTTATAAATATATAATTAAATTAATAAATCATACCACAAAATTCAACTCCAGAGTAGCGTTGTGCTCAAATCCACCAGAGCGACGAAAGAGCGCTCTGATAGTAGGCGATATGACCTTGAAAATTCCGGGCATGAGTCATAATAACTACCTTTAATCTTTACAATTACACTCAATATAAGATATAAGAACAGTTTATTCCCAAAATACCCACTCCAATTTCCTCTAAGAAGTCATCCTGGGTCCAGGAGTCAATATTTACTTTTAATTATTACCCACTCCAATTTCCTTTTATTCACTGCCTTTTGAATTAAATGTAAACATAAATAGTTCTACCAAAATAGCTTTTGAAATTTCCTGTGCATCAAAGGACAACTAAGGTACATGATATGTATAAAAGTTGAATTTTGTGGTATGATTTATTAATTTAATTATATATTTATAACTGCAATGAAGTTATTTCCTCCAGTTCAGTTTCTTCATATTCTACGATTTGTATAAATAAATCTAGAGGACGCTGGTAGCTCGGAAATCGCAGGAAATCGTGCTAGCTTACTGAGCTCAAGATCGCGGATTCGAAACCCGGCCGAGGCCCTTGGTTTATTTTATCTGGGAGGTAAAATAAACTTAAGCTTGTCGTCCTTCGGATGGGACGTTAAGCGATGGTCCCGAGCCTGTACGACGTCAGGTTCTTGTTAAAGGCCCTATCCTAGGTGAATAAAAATTTAGAAAATTTTACAACTCCCATAATAGAGTCGGGCTCATGTCCACCAGAGTGACGAAAGAGCGCTCTGGTAGTAGGCGATATGACCACGTAGTATATAATATGAGAATTCAGAAGCCTTTACGTAATGCAATTATTGATTTTTAGCCCGAACGGTCGATTGGGTTTATAGGGAGAGCAAACATTTATAGGGAGAGCAAACATTTATAGGGAGAGCAAACATTTATAGAGAGAGCAAACATTTATAGGCAGAGCAAACATTTACAGGGAGAGCAAATAATTAAGTTATAATAATAATAATAGTATTTTTTTTATTTCCGTTAAACCAATATATGGTAATAGGATACGACATATGAATGTATACAATAAGTTAGTTATTATGACTGATGCCCGGACTTTAACTACCAGGGCATATCGCCTACTACCAGAGCGCTCTTTTGTCGCAAAAAAAAAATAAAAATAAAAAAAATAAAAGAAAATGAAAATTAAAATTAAAATAAAATAAAATAAAAAAATGAATAAATACTTAATAAATATATACTTAAAAATATGAGAACCCCCAAAAAAAATATCAATACATAGATACGTTTATGATAAGTTGATACATTTTTCAATTTAATAAAAATTAAAATAACTTTTTTTGAAACTCTTCCGGAAGTTTTACAGGTTGTCAAATAAAATGTAGTCTGACCTCTCACAGATTTTTATTAGTAGTAGCTAGCTGGCTTTGGATGATGATGAGGGAAACCTCGAAAGCCGGCTAGCTAATACTAATAAAAATCTGTGAGAGGTCAGACTATATTTTATTTGACAACCTGTGAAATAATCACTTCTCACTACATCAGCCATCTTCATATTTTCTTCCGGAAGTGTCTTTATCAGAACGAAATTTTCGGGACGTTCTTACGTGATTAATTCGTATTGGGGAAGTACATTGTCCGTGATTCAACGACGACTTCTTTAATATGCATTCCCTTATTGCTGTACCTCACCTATCCTCATTCAATATTTTTTTCTTAACAAATTTCTGGAGGGGAGAGAAGAAGAATAAAACTCCCATAACTGTTGTGGCGCCAGTCATTAAATATATGCCTTTTTGTTAAAAAATTTGGATAAATCATTCAATAATTTAAATTTGATTTAATTAATTTAACATCTTTCAGAGGAACTGAACCGTTATAAAGTATTGAAAAACCTTTATTTCCGGCCGGAAAGAGGACTGACTAAAAAACTGAATATACCGTTACCTGGTTCATTAATTCTGACTTCATGCTTCCCCAGTTATACGAAGTATAGGGGGTTATGTAATTAGTCAAAAATTCGAAACGGTATTTCAACGGAATTTCATGTTTTCCGACCTTCAGATTCCAAATATGAAAAAAAATATTTCTGTCTGTTTGTTTGTGTGTCTGTGAACATGATAACTCCCGATTCAATGAATGTATCAACACACAATTTTGTATGTCAGACCTGAATCCCATAAAGACAATACTTATCGATTTTCAGACAAATCGGCCAATAGGAAAACGGGGATTAGGGAGGAGGCTCAACTCAAAAACTCCAATAACTGCCAATAGAATGAATTTATTGACATGAAATTTCATATTTGAAGTCAAAACCCAATGAAGGCATAACCTGTCAAATTTCAGTCATATCGGCCGAAAGGAAGGTGAGCTCAAGGGGCTTGCTAGTTTATAATCTATACATCTTTATTTATATTATTTATTTATGTTTTTATATAATTATTTTAGGGGAGCCGCGGCGGTAGCTCAGTGGTATGCGTGCTTGCCTTCTGAGCTTAAGGTTGTGGGTTCAAAATTTATTTTATCTGGGAGGTAAAATAAACTTAAGCACGCTGTCCTTCGCATGGGACGTTAAGCGATGATCCCGAGCCTGTACGATGTCAGGTACTCTATAAAGACTCCTGCCCTAGGTGAATAAAAATTTAGTCTAGGCAAAATTTAGGACTCCAACAGTAGAGTCGGGCTCATGTCCACCTGAGTGACGACTCTGGTAGTAGGCGATATGACCTCGTAGTTAAAGCCCGGGCATGAGTCATAATAAATAACTATATATATATTTTTTTTGTTATTTGTATTTATTTAATTATTTTATTTTATCAATATTATTTTATTATTATTTATATATATTTCATCGAAGTATAGGGGAAGTTATGTAATCGGTCAAAAACTCAATGCGGGGTTTTCATCAAGTGCTAAAGGCGCTGCTAATATCGGTTTCGAGTTTTGAATTGATGAAACATTGAAACAACGTTTTAAAGGTCTTACCTGGCCAAAGTTTCTAACTGAGCAGATAACGGTTACTAACCTTTGCATAAAGTTACTCCAGGAGAAGGTAACCCTACTGAAAAATATGACATTTTTTAACTTACAATTAGACATTTTTCTAGAGTTAACTGATTTGAATAACCGGTCATTTAGTTCAGAAAATGTATTCGATATTTCCTCTCAGTAACAGAAATATTTGTCACAATGCGGAAACACACTACGTAAACCATTTATAGAAACAATGCACCTCCGGTCTGCAGGTGACTGCATGTATGCATATTGTTGATTACCAGCTACGTCAGTTACAACGGGCTATGTCACAATGCATTTTTTTTACTGCATTTCCCTCTGATTTTTTTTTTTGCTTTGGAAGGGAAAGCTGAAAGGTGAAAGGGGGAAGGGGGTCAGGGTGGAAAAATAAAAAAAAAAATAAAAATAATAAAAAAAAACTCCAGGTATGAAAAGGGAGTGGATTAAAAGTAAAAATGAAAAAGAATAAGGGCTAAAGATTGATGATGAAACGGACAAAAGGGAACCCGGAGGTGTGCGATAAAGAGGGTCAGAACTAATCAATAGAGAGCATTGCGGTGCGCGGTGCGGCCAAGCGAAACTGTGCAACAGCGAATAAAGCAAACACAGCTGAACATTTTTGTAAATAAAGGCCACAAAAAAAAAAAATAATACGTCGGAGAATCACCGGCATATTACTTCCCCAGAACGAATGACCTCGTAGTTAACTGGGCTTTAAAGCCCAAGCATGAGTCACAATAACAAACTATTATTGGTAGTTTTTAAGGTTTTCAATGAAAATTATAAAAAAATGTCTCTCTATCCACTCTCCACCTCCACTCCACTCCCCCCCCCCCTCCTGTAAAAAAATAATTAAAAAAACTGCTGTCGTCAACGCCTTACTATCATATACCCAGTAATGCCAGTATGAAATGGTTGATCCAATCTTAGTTTTTAATTTTATAATGTAGGTTTAAGTAAATAAACCAAATATTTGTTCTCTAATTCTATGCTATTCATTTTCCCTGTTAACCCAGTAAGATAATTGATACCTTTGGATTAGACAACATTTTTGCAAAAATTTAGAAAAAACAATATATCTCTTTAGTAAATTTAGAATTAATCCAAATGAAAAGTTTGTTAATGGAAATTCTTTTAAGATACGTGCACTTACTTAAAAATTGCACGTCTTGAACTTTTGATATTTTTTATTATGGCCCTTTTCGGAAACTACTGTAGAAAGCAAAATTTAGTAAAAAACCAGCTATAAAATTTCTACAAGAAATGTGGTAATTTTATTTGTTTATTATTATTATTTTTTTGTTTTAATTATTATTAATTCAATTATTATTTTTATACTTATTTATATTTTACATAATTCATATTATCACACAATATTACTTTGAAATGTTTCCTACAGAAATTTATTGTACATTGTTTGAGGCGCAGTAAGTATGGTCATCAAAACCGAAAGCAAGCTGACGGTTGAAATTTTAATAAGGAACATTTTTAGTAAAATCAATTTTTTCGATAGTACACATCGATTTCGCATAAATCTAGGAAACATCTAAAAAAATAGGTTTCAAAACGACATTTTAGAACGGTTTTTGACAAGTATATCACGCCAGTTAAAAGGGTCATCGCTCATCGTTGAAAAGTGGGACTTGACGTCTCCCGCTTAGGGTATTGGCGAGACGGGACGAGTCATAAAGTTCTTCAAAAATGGGACATTCTGGAGAGCTGGGAAGACAACTTGGAACCCTTCTGTGGCATTGCTTCAGAGAGACCTTGAATTGCAGTGTAAGATTGCATACATTGTGTTGCACTCAGCGCTACGATTGGCTATGGTCATTTCAAAAGGGGTTGGACACCTTACCTTTCTGTTTTCCCAGAACCCAATTCTTCGGCTGGTTGTCTCTTCTCAGAAGTGTCTTCTGTGGTGGAAACAAAAGCTCAGGTGTCCCAATCTCTGATCCGATTTTGATTATAACCAAAGAAGTCTCGTCGGTGCCAAAATCCAACCCATATTCCTTTCAATTGTATAATAATTGCAATTATTATTAAAAAGCAAAGAAAAAAAAAAAAATCGGTGGATCAACGGCAATTTACATCCCCAACGCGAATTAAAAAACTGAGCTTTTCTTCTTCTGAAAACAGCATATATTGTGATGTAAAAAAATGTACACAAATTAAGATTATTAATCTATATAAATAAAGCTGAAACGGGGTTTGTTTGTTTGTTTGTATGTTTGTTCCAGCATCACGCCCAAACGGCTAGACGGATCTTCATGAAACTTCACATGTAGCATTCTTTTGAGCCCGATTGAATAATAGGGTATGTGGCGTCCCAAAATTTTGATCGGGAGGGGGGGTTGTAAGGGGGGCCTAAGTATAAAAATAGTGCTAACTCATTAACTAATGGTCAAATTGTCATGAAATTTCACACGTAGTCTTTTTAAAAGCCAAACAGGAAAAAAGGTGTGTGGCGTCCCAAAGTTTTGAACGGGAGGGGGGGTTGTGGGGGGGCCTAAGTATAAATATAGAGCTAACTCATTAACTAATGGGCGAATCGTCATGTACTAACTATGTACTAGCTGTGAAGTTCGCTGTTGCAAAGCACTTACTAACTGTAATGCCCAGCGTATTTAACTACGTACTAGCTGTGGGGTCCGCTGTTGCAAGGCACTTAATTGCTGTGAGGCCCAGCGTTCCTAACTTCGTACTAGCTGTGGGGTCCGCTGTTGCGAGGCACATACTAGCTGTGGTGACCAGCGTTCCTAACTACGTACTAGATGTGGGGTCCGTTGTTGCAAGGCATTTACTAGCTGTAGTGCCCAGCGTTCCCAACTATGTACTAGCTGTGAAGTTCGCTGTTGCAAAGCACTTACTAACTGTAATGCCCAGCGTATTTAACTACATACTAGCTGTGGGGTCCGCTGTTGCAAGGCACTTAATAGCTATATAAATAAAGCTGAAACGGGGTTTGTTTGTTTGTTTGTATGTTTGTTCCAGCATCACGCCCAAACGGCTGGACGGATCTTCATGAAACTTCACATGTAGCATTCTTTTGAGCCCGATTGAATAATAGGCTATGTGGCGTCCCAAAATCGGGAGGGGGGGTTGTAAGGGGGGCCTAAGTATAAAAATAGTGCTAACTCATTAACTAATGGTCAAATTGTCATGAAATTTCACACGTAGTCTTTTTAAAAGCCAAACAGGAAAGAAGGTGTGTGGCGTCCCAAAGTTTTGAACGGGAGAGGGGGTTGTGGGGGGGCCTAAGTATAAATATAGAGCTAACTCTTTAACAGTTGGTCGCATTGTCACGAAGTTTCACATGTAGTATTCCTGAAGACCAAATAAAAAAATAGGCGGTGTGACGGCTCAAAATGTTTTACGGGAGGGGGGGTAGTGGGGGGGCCTAAGTATAAATATAGAGCTAACTCATTAACTATAGGCGAATCGTCATGAAATTTCACATGTAGTATTTTTAAAAGCCAAATAGGAAAAAAAGGTGTGTGGCGTCCCAAAGTTTTGAACGGGAGGGGGGGTTGTGGGGGGGCCTAAGTATAAATATAGAGCTTATATTAATAAAGCTGAAACGGGGTTTGTTTGTTTGTTTGTTTGTTTGTATGTATGTATGTTTGTTCCAGCATCACGCCCAAACCGCTGGACGGATTTTTATGAAACTGCCCATGTAGCATTCTTTTGAGCCCGATTGAATAATAGGCTATGTGGCATGCCAAAATTTTGATCGGGAGGGGGGGGGTTGTAAGGGGGGTCTAAGTATAAAAATAGTGCTAACTCATTAACTAATGGGCGAATCGTCATGAAATTTCACATGTAGTATTTTTAAAAGCCAAATAGAAAAAAAAGGTGTGGCGTCCCAAAGTTTTGAACGGGAGGGGGGGTTGTGGGGGGGCCTAAGTATAAATATAGAGCTAACTCTTTAACGGTTGGTCGGATTGTCACGAAATTTCACATGGAGTATTCCTGAAGACCAAATAGAAAAATAGGCGGTGTGACGGCTCAAAATGTTTTACGGGAGGGGGGGGGGGTAGTTGGGGGGCCTAAGTATAAATATAGAGCTAACTCATTAACTAATGGGTGAATCGTCATGAAATTTCACATTTTGTATTTTTAAAAGCCAAATAGGAAAAAAAGGTGTGTGGCGTCCCAAAGTTTTGAACGGGAGGGGGGGTTGTGGGGGGCCTAAGTATAAATATAGAGCTAACTCTTTAACGGTTGGTCAGATTGTCACGAAATTTCACATGGAGTATTCCTGAAGGCCAAATAGAAAAATAAGGTGTGTGGCGTTCCAAAGTTTTGATCGGGAGGGGGGGTTGTACGGGGGGCCTACGTATATAAATAGTGTCGCCCCAACAGCCGGGGTGAACAGACGTGTCTTAGGTCGTTCCGTATAAGTTCGTTCAAAGTAGGGGAAAAAGTGCGAAAGTTGAATTTCTGTCGCGGCAGTTAGTGGTCAGAGGCATTAAGGAATATTTCCTGAAAATTTCAGCTCCATCGACCCAACCGCGCGGCAGTTATAAACAGGTACATTTTTTGTATTTTTGTTGTGATTCCACGGGGCAGGATGGAGAGTCACGCCGAACCCAAGAGTGGGGAGGCTGATGCTTGGCTCCTCCCACCCCCCACCACTGACCCAGCCAGGCCTTCAGCCCCACTTCCTCTGGTGGGTCCGAACCATAAACTATCCCAGACGGTAGTTGCTGGGCCCTCCTCAGGGCCAACAGAGCTGTTAATAGACAGCAAAAACGAAGACCCAATGGATGAGGCCCGTGCCATCCAGGCCGAGATCTCGGCCATACTCCGCAAAGTCAAGGTTAGCGTTACGGACCGCGAACGGGTGAACATGGGGATCGCCCGCCTCCTGGTCCTGATGTCTACGGTGCAGGAGGTGGCCGAGGCCAAGGTCAGGATGGCGAAGGAAATCGTGGGGAGTCTGACCGAGACGGTGGCGACAACAATTGCCGCCGGCTTAGCCGGCCTCCCCCAGCGGCCCCTTCCAGTAGGAACAGAGGCTCCCCCCCTCCCCCACCAGTACAGGACTCTGCCGGAAGAGGGACCAGAAAGACAGGGGAAGAAGAAGAAGAGAGGAGCAGTGATACAGACGCCAAGAAGTACTACCGCTCCTCCCTCTCCCGTACCTAGTCCAGAAGCGAGCGGTACGAAGACCGAGTTTCCTCCTCCCATCCCAAGGCCCCCACCGCCCCCCCCATTCGTATCCAGTGGAGGGTTGGAGATTGACGGGACCCCTCTCCCGCCCTCTCCCCCCCCGCCCCCTATCACTGATGCCGAATACCCGAGCCCGGCGGCTTGGACACAGGTGGTTAGGAAGAAGAAGAAGAAGTCGGCCGCCCCTGCAGCAGCACCAACAGCAGCGGCGACAACCCACCCGGGACGAAGACCGCTCCCCCCCACCAAGAGGAAAGAGGACGTCCTCAGACAGCTCGCTACGGCCGGGGAGGGCCAAAACCGCCCTAAGGCCTTCATGGCCGTGGTAGAGCTGTCCAATAAAAAGGACACGCGCCCGCTGACGGCCGCAATGGACCAGGTGACCCCGGGAGAGCTTGGGATCACCATGTTAAACAGTAGGCCCGCCAGGAGAGGGGGGATCCTCTTGGAGGTGTCTTCGGCCGAGGAACTCGCGACGCTAACCGCCAGCGCCCGACTCCAAGAGTTGGGTCTGAGGGCGGAGGCGCTGCACAGGAGAAGACCGCGCTTAGCGGTCTTCGATGTGCCTGCGGGTTGGTCGGCCGAGGACCTCTCCAGGAGATTCCAAGTCCAGCGCCCCACACTCTCCCCCATAGTCCCTATATATAAAAAGGGCCCCCCCGGCAGACCAACGGTGCGCTGGGTAGTTGAAACGACCCCTGCGACCCGAAGAGACCTCATCACCACCGGCAGGATCACCCTAGGGTGGTATACTTGTGCTGTGCGGGACTGCCTGGACGTCACCAGGTGTGGAAGATGCCATGGATTTGGCCACCCGGAGAAACGGTGCCCAAGTAAGGAGAAGGTGTGTGCTTGGTGCTCCGCTACAGGGCACGACAGCGCCAGCTGCAAGAGGAAGGCGTTGCCGCCGAAATGTTGTAACTGCGGCAGCGGGAAACCGGGTGCGATCCACAGCGCCGATAGCGCTACATGCCCGTCATATATCCGAGCGCTCGAGAAGTTGGCCTCGCGTACGGACTATGGCGAGTAGAGATGCGGAGCACACGGGTTTCCACGTTGTCCAGCACAACATGCATAGGCGTAAGAGAGTGGCGGATGAGTTGCGAGCACTGGTGTACGCTGAGTCCGTTCAACTCCTGGCTCTACAGGAGCCCCATTGTATAAGAAATCGCGTGGCAGGCTTCGGTATTGGCCACAGAATAATAACTGGCGCACGGAACAACGAACGGCCTATGGCCGCAATCGTTGTGACCGGCCCCCAAGTGGATGTGATGGCGCTCCCCCATCTGTCCACCAGCCATATTGCTGTGGCCTGCATCAGGCACGCCAACGTCGATTGTTATGTGATCAGCGGATATTTCCCTCCGTCTGAGAGCATAGACCTACAATTGGGCCACTTGGACCACGTGTTGGATGAGCTGGCGGGACGCCAAGTCATAGTTATGGCGGACGCCAACGCCTGGTCTGTCTCCTGGGGATCGGTTCGCACCGACCGCCGGGGCGACAGACTAATGGAGTTGATCGCCCACCATCACCTGTGCATAGTCAACGACCAACATTCTCCGCCCACTTTTCGTAGTGCCAATGGAGAATCGCATATCGATGTCACGTTGGTTTCTGGAGAACTATACAGGGCTGTCGGTGGCTGGGGAGTCCGAGGGGTTACGTCTAGTGACCACGAAGTCCTAGACGTGAGGCTCTTTGACGCGCAGCTATCGGCAGTCAGGTCTAGGGATCCTCGCTTTGCAACTCGCAAAGCGATACCGGAAGCCTTCGTGGCCGCCGCTGCTGCCTACTCCTGTGACGAAGAATGGGAAGGTCTCAGGGGTTCCGACCCGGTCGACCAGATTGAGGAGGGTGCCGACAGACTCAGTAGTATTCTGCTGAGGGCTGCCGACGAGACCATCCCCAGGAAGGTCGACCGATTGAGGAAAGTCCCCTGGTGGAGCGAAGACCTCACCCTCGCCAAAAGGGCCGTTTATCGTGCCAGGAGGCGGTACCAGCGGTGCCGAGATCAGCTCCATCGGGTTATTCGCAGGGAAGAGTACCGGCAGCTCAGCGAGGCCTACGGTCGGAGCATCGAAGCCGCCAAGATAACAAGCTGGAGAAGGTTCGTAGAGGACGAGTCCAGCAAAAACCCGTGGGGGATTCCCTATCGGATCGCCACTGGGAGGTTCAGGACGGTCGCCCCGGTGGCCTCAATCAGGAATGGCATCCAGCATGCCTTGTCCCTGGAGGAGGCCAGCGGGATGTACCTACGCCAAGCCTTCCCGGAGGATGACCCGGCAGGGGATACACCCATCCAACATAACATCAGGTGTGCTGCCCGTGACTTGCCGGACACGGAGGATGCCCCCGATTGGGATGAGCTGGATCTGACCCTGGTGATTGGGAGGCAGAAGCGTGGCGGCGCCCCTGGGAGCGATCTCATGGACGCGGCCATGATCAAGAAAGCCTACCCGGTCATTAAGACAGATCTACTCTACCTGTACAATGCCTGCCTGGGACGAGGCCACTTCCCGAGTGCTTGGAAACGTGCCTTGGTGTGCACGTTTGTCAAGCCTGGGGATAGGGACCTTTCCTTGGCAAGCAGCTACAGACCGATCAGTCTTCTGTCTCTGTTCGGTAAGATACTGGAAGGACTCGTCCTTGACAGGATCCGCACCCAAGTATACGCCTTCGTATCCCCTAGACAGTATGGTTGCTTGAGGGGTAGGTCAACCGAGGACGCGTTGATAACGCTGAGGTCGGATGTTGAAGGGAACAGAAGCAAATATGCCCTCTGTATCTTCTTCGACATCGCGGCGGCGTTTGACTGCGCCTGGTGGCCTGCCATCCTCACACAACTGCGTGCTATGGGACCGCCAAGGAATATATTTGGGCTGATATCCAGTTTCCTCGACGGCCGTTCTGCGACTGTAAGTCAGCTGTATGCCAGCACATCAGTGAACATCACTAGAGGATGCCCCCAGGGCTCGGTCTTAGGACCAACACTCTGGAACATACTCCTTGATGGACTGCTCCGTGAACTCGAGAATCATGAATATAAGGCCATAGCCTATGTTGACGATCTCGTAATCACGGTGCACGCTGATAACCGGGCAGCTCTGACCCGCACAGCCCAAACCGCCATCGACTTCGTCGACAGCTGGTGCTGCGCCAATAAGCTGGCCCTCTCACCAAGCAAGACTATGGCCCTGCTAATGAGAGGGAAAACCAACGCCCGCCACCCCTTCTCCTTGGGGATCCGAGGGATGCGCGTTGAATTCCCGGAGACGGTCACATACCTAGGTGTGAGGCTGGGTCCGGGCTTCAGGGCGACTCCCCACGCTGTTGCCATCAAAGAAAGGACAAATGCTACTTTCAACGCTCTGAGCTGCCTAGCTCGCGCAACATGGGGCCTCAAGTACTCAGCGTGTAGAACAATCTACACGGGGGTGTTCGAGGCTGTGGCTCGATACGCTGCTGCAGGATGGTGGTTACGTCCCACCAAGCAGCAGAGAACGAGACTACTGCAGGCCCAAAGAGCTGCCCTCCTGAGAGTCACAAAGGCCTATCGTACTGTCTCCACTGCAGCGCTACAGGTGCTGGCAGGAGCTCCGCCCATAGACTTGGTCTTGGACGGGGCGGTCGCCTCGTACTACTGTAGACGCAATCTGCCCCTGAGAACAGATATAGATGAGCCCTTGCGCCTCGTCCTGGAGGGCGAGCTACGTGGACAGAACAGACCAGAGCGTTGCAAGGACATAGTCCAAGACTGGATAATGGACAGGTGGCAACAACGATGGTCGCACTCCTCCGACGGGCGAACGACATTCACGTATCTACCTGACGTCCGGGTCCGCCTGCGCTCCACTTGGGTACAACCCGATCACTGGACTTCTCAGGTACTTTCAGGTCACGGTGACTTCAACTCCAAACTCTTCTTCTTCAAGAGGAAGGATAGCCCGAACTGTTCGTGTGGCGGCATAGAGACTGCAGAACATGTGGTCCTCGATTGTCCCCTGTACGACAGGTCTAGGGTGGAGTTGATCCGCGCGACAGGATCGTACCTGGGATTGACCCTGCCGGAGTTGATAACGGAGTCGAACTATCCGGCGTTCGGCCGGTTTATCACCTCCTGGCGGGAACAGAAAAAGGCCCTTTGACCCGGCGCCGGGGGCGATTGACGGGCCGGGCCCGAGTTCTACCCCCGGCGACCGCGATGTAGAAGCAGCCCCACTCCACCGATCTCGAGCTCTCTCGGCGCCACCAGGCAGCCGCATCTTAAGGGGGCCCGGGAGCGCCAGTCTGTCCCGTAAGGGACCAAAGGCTGTCGCCCCCGGACACCCACAGCAACAGTAAATAAAACTATACTATATATATATATGTACTTCCTCCTTCCCCGACGATAAGCGGGCCGGGTGATTTACCGGAGCACCCGTAAAAAAAAAAAAAAAAAAAAAAAAAAAAAAAAAAAAAAAAAAAAAAAAAAAAGTATATAAATAGTGCTAACTCATTAACTAATGGTCGAATTGTCATGAAATTTCACATGTAGTATTCCTAAAGGTCAAATAGAAATATTAGGTGTGTGACGGCCCAAAATTTTGAACAGGAAGGAGGGTTGTGGGGGGGGCTAAATATACATATAGAGTTAGCTCATTAACGGTTGGTCGTATTGTCACAAAATTTCGCATATATTATTCCTGAAGGCCAAATAGAAAAATAAGGACTGTGGCGTCCCGAAGTTTTGAACGGGTGGCGGGGTTGAGGGGGGGGGGGGGGGGACTAAGTATAAATATAGAGCTAGCTCATTAACGGTTGATCGTATTGTCATGAATCGGATTGTCATGAATTTCACATGTAGAAGTAGTAACTATGTATTCGCTGTGGGGTTCACTGTTGCAAGACATTTACTAGCTGTGATGTCCAGCGTTCCTAATATCGTACTAGCTGTGGGGTCCGCTGTTGCAAGGTACTTACTAGCTGTAGTGCTCAGCCCCAGCGTTCCTAACTATGTACTGGCTGTGGGGTTCGCTGCTGCAAGGCACCTATAAGACATTTACTAGCTGTAATGCCCAGCGTTTCTAATTACGTACTAGCTGTGGGGTCTGTTGTTGCAAGGTGCTAGCAGTGTGGCCCAGCGTATTTCACTCGTAGGTACTAGCTGTGGGGTCCGCCGTTGCAAAACTCATACTAGCTGTGATGCCCTGTGGTTCTAACTACATACTATCTGGGGGGTTCGCAGTTGCAAGGCACCTACTACCTGTAGGGCCCAGCGTTCCTAAAAACGTACTAGCTGTGGGGTCCGTCGTTGCAAAAGCATACTAGCTGTAGTGCCCAGCGTTCCTAACTTCGTACTAGCTGTGGGGTCCGTTGTTGCAAGGCATTTACTAGCTGTAGTGCCCAGCGTTCCTAACTATGTACTAGCTGTGAAGTTCGCTGTTGCAAAGCACTTACTAACTGTAATGCCCAGCGTATTTAACTATATGTATGCTAGCTGTGGGGTCCGC
The DNA here is from genome assembly GCA_963662175.1 of Aradus depressus. Classification (NCBI taxonomy): domain Eukaryota; kingdom Metazoa; phylum Arthropoda; class Insecta; order Hemiptera; family Aradidae; genus Aradus; species Aradus depressus. The sequence continues at coordinate 27,877,378 of OY759224.1, forward strand.
TGTTGCAAGGCACTTAATAACTGTGATGCCCAGCGTTCCTAACTTCGTACTAGCTGTGGGGTCCGCTGTTGCGAGGCACATACTAGCTGTGGTGACCAGCGTTCCTAACTACGTACTAGCTGTTGGGTCCGCCGTCGCAAGGCACATACTAGCTATGATGCCCAGCATTCCCAACTACGTACTAGCTGTGGTGCTCAGCGTTGCAAGCCACATACTAGCTGTGGTCACAAACGTTCTTAAGTACGCACTGACTAGGACGTCCAGCGATGCTAAGTATTCACTAGGTGTGGCTTCCGCCGTTGAAAGGCGCATACTAGCTGTGGTGCCCAGGGGTCCTAAAAACTTACTAGCGTTACAACAGCTGATGGACAATAACCCTTATTCCGTATGAATAATTGAAAATTATAACATCATGAATGTACTGTCGAGGAACTGAATAGCGTTATAGAAGATATTGGGAGAAAAATCAAAGTTCCCCGGGCAACGCCGGGTATAACTGCTATAGATTTAATATTTGTTAAAACTGATAGAGAACGACCGGATTATCTGAATCCTACACAAAAATCAAAATAAAAAAGTTTTTCAAAAAATTCACGCTATTTAACGGTTTATAGGCTTAATAATTGTTAAAACTGATACGACAGAATCAGATATATCCGAAAAGTCCCATCCGACGGACGACGTGCTCAAGGCTATTTTCAACCTAAGTGAAATTTCACCTAACCAGGTTTATATACATAACATACGTCTCATTATCGAGTACCTCACATTCGAAAAAGCCCTGGATCATCGCTTAAAGTCCCATCCGAAGGACGACGTGCTCAAGGTGTTTTTTAACTTCCCGATTGAAACATCTGACCTAAGTGCCTCAACTAGATTTCTAAGTGGCGATCCTGAGCTCGGTAGACTCCATTCTTGAAATTTCTCGCTTTTTAACGGTTTATAGATTTAATATTTGTTAAAACTGATAGAGAACGACCGGATTATCTGAATCCTACACAAAAATCAAAATAAAAATGTTTTTCAAAAAATTCACGCTATTTAACGGTTTATAGGCTTAATAATTGTTAAAACTGATACGAGAGATTCAGATTTATCCGGAAAGTCCCATCCGAAGGACGACGTGCTCAAAGCTATTTTCAACCTAAGTGATATTTCACCTACCCAGGTTTATTTACATAACATATGTCTCATTATCGAGTATCTCACATTCGAAAAAGCCCTGGATCATCGCATAAAGTCCCATCCGAAGGACGACGTGCTCAAAGTGTTTTTTAACTTCCCGATCGAAACATCTGACCTAAGTGCCTCAACTAGATTTCTAAGTGGCGATCCTGAGCTCGGTAGACTCCATTCTTGAAATTTCTCGCTTTTTAACGGTTTATAGATTTAATATTTGTTAAAACTGATAGAGAACGACCGGATTATCTGAATCCTACACAAAAATCAAAATAAAAATGTTTTTCAAAAAATTTGCGCTATTTAACGGTTTATAGGCTTAATAATTGTTAAAACTGATACGACAGATTCAGATTTATCCGGAAAGTCCCATCCGAAGGACGACGTGCTCAAGGCTATTTTCAACCTAAGTGAAATTTCACCTACCCAGGTTTATTTACATAACATACGTCTCATTATCGAGTACCTCACATTCGAAAAAGTCCTGGAACATCGCTTAAAGTCCCATCCGAAGGACGACGTGCTCATAGTTATTTTTCACTTCCCGATTAAAACATCTGACCTAAGTGCCTCAGCTAGATTTGTAAGTGGCGATCCTGAGCTCGGTAAACTCCATTCTTGAAATTTCTCGCTTTTTAACGGTTTATAGATTTAATATTTGTTAAAACTGATAGAGAACGACCGGATTATCTGAATCCTACACAAAAATCAGAATAAAAATGTTTTTCAAAAAATTTGCGCTATTTAACGGTTTATAGGCTTAATAATTGTTAAAACTGATACGACAGATTCAGATTTATCCGGAAAGTCCCATCCGAAGGACGACGTGCTCAAGGCTATTTTCAACCTAAGTTAAATTTCACCTACCCAGGTTTATTTACATAACATACGTCTCATTATCGAGTACCTCACATTCGAAAAAGTCCCGGAACATCGCTTAAAGTCCCATCCGAAGGACGACGTGCTCATAGTTATTTTTCACTTCCCGATTAAAACATCTGACCTAAGTGCCTCAGCTAGATTTCTAAGTGGCGATCCTGAGCTCGGTAGACTCCATTCTTCAAATTTCTCGCTTTTTAACGGTTTATAGATTAAATATTTGTTAAAACTGATAGAGAACGACCGGATTATCTGAATCCTACACAAAAATCAAAATAAAAATGTTTTTCAAAAAATTTGCGCTATTTAACGGTTTATAGGCTTAATAATTGTTAAAACTGATACGACAGATTCAGATTTATCCGGAAAGTCCCATCCGAAGGACGACGTGCTCAAGACTTTCAACCTAAGTAGAAATTGACCTACCCAGGTTTATTTACATAACATACGTCTCATTATCGAGTACCTCACATTCGAAAAAGCCCTGGATCATCGCATAAAGTCCCATCCGAAGGACGACGTGCTCAAAGTGTTTTTAAACTTCCCGATCGAAACATCTGACCTAAGTGCCTCAACTAGATTTCTAAGTGGCGATCCTGAGCTCGGTAGACTCCATTCTTGAAATTTCTCGCTTTTTAACGGTTTATAGATTTAATATTTGTTAAAACTGATAGAGAACGACCGGATTATCTGAATCCTACACAAAAATCAAAATAAAAATGTTTTTCAAAAAATTTGCGCTATTTAACGGTTTATAGGCTTAATAATTGTTAAAACTGATACGACAGATTCAGATTTATCCGGAAAGTCCCATCCGAAGGACGACGTGCTCAAGGCTATTTTCAACCTAAGTGAAATTTCACCTACCCAGGTTTATTTACATAACATACGTCTCATTATCGAGTACCTCACATTCGAAAAAGTCCTGGAACATCGCTTAATGTCCCATCCGAAGGACGAAGTGCTCAAAGTTATTTTTAACTTCCCGATTAAAACATCTGACCTAAGTGCCTCAGATAGATTTCTAAGTGGCGATCCTGAGCTCGGTAGACTCCATTCTTCAAATTTCTTGCTTTTTAACGGTTTATAGATTTAATATTTGTTAACTGACAGAGCCATAGAGTGTGCTGGTTTCGGATTATGCCAACGTCAGCACAACGTTCAGACTGACTTTAAATATGGTGACACCGATCCACTATGGAAGAAAAATGCCAAAAAAAAAAAGATGTATGTATAGATATGAACACAAATTAAAACTTGTGTACATTGTGATATAATCTATATTAATAAAGCTGAAACGGGGTTTGTTTGTTTGTTTGTTTGTTTGTATGTATGTATGTATGTATGTTTGTTCCAGCATCACGCCCAAACCGCTGAACGGATTTTTATGAAACTTCACATGTAGCATTCTTTTGAGCCCGATTGAATAATAGGCTATGTGGCGTCCCAAAATTTTGAACGGTAGGGGGAGTTGTAAGGGGGGCCTAAGTATATAAATAGTGCTAACTCATTAACTAATGGTCAAATTGTCATGAAATTTCACACGTAGTCTTTTTAAAAGCCAAACAGGAAAAAAAGGTGTGTGGCGTCCCAAAGTTTTGATCGGGAAGGGGGGTTGTAAGGGGGGCCTAAGTATAAATATAGAGCTAACTCATTAACTAATGGGCGAATCGTCATGAAATTTCCCATGTAGTATTTTTAAAAGCCAAATAGGAAAAAAAGGTGTGTGGCGTCCCAAAGTTTTGATCGGGAGGGGGGGTTGTAAGGAGGGCTTAAGTATATAAATAGTGCTAACACATTAACTAATGATCGAATTGTCATGAAATTTCACACGTAGTCTTTTTAAAAGCCAAACAGGTAAAAAAAGGTGTGTGGCGTCCCAAAGTTTTGAACGGGAGGGGGGGTTGTGGGGGGACCTAAGTATAAATATAGAGCTTACTCATTAACTAATGGGCGAATCGTCATGAAATTTCACATGTAGTATTTTTAAAAGCCAAATAGGAAAAAAAGGTGTGTGGCGTCCCAAAGTTTTGAACGGGAGGGGGGGTTGTGGGGGGGGGCCTAAGTATAAATATAGAGCTAATTCTGTAACGGTTGGTCGGATTGTCACAAAATTTCACATGTAGTATTCCTGAAGGCCAAATAGAAAAATAAGGTGTGTGGCGTCCCAAAGTTTTGAACGGGAGGGGGGGTTGTGGGGGGGCCTAAGTATAAATATAGAGCTAATTCTTTAACGGTTGGTTGGATTGTCACGAAATTTCACATGGAGTATTCCTGAAGGCCAAATAGAAAAAAAAGGTGTGTGGCGTCCCAAAGTTTTGAACGGGAGGGGGGGTTGTGGGGGGACCTAAGTATAAATATAGAGCTTACTCATTAACTAATGGGCGAATCGTCATGAAATTTCACATGTAGTATTTTTAAAAGCCAAATAGGAAAAAAAGGTGTGTGGCGTCCCAAAGTTTTGAACGGGAGGGGGGGTTGTGGGGGGGCCTAAGTATAAATATAGAGCTAATTCTTTAACGGTTGGTTGGATTGTCACGAAATTTCACATGGAGTATTCCTGAAGGCCAAATAGAAAAATAAGGTGTGTGGCGTCCCAGAGTTTTGAACGGGAGGGGGGGTTGTGGGGGGGCCTAAGTATAAATATAGAGCTAATTCTTTAACGGTTGGTTGGATTGTCACGAAATTTCACATGGAGTATTCCTGAAGGCCAAATAGAAGAATAAGGTGTGTGGCGTCCCAAAGTTTTGAACGGGAGGGGGGGTTGTGGGGGGGCCTAAGTATAAATATAGAGCTAATTCTTTAACGGTTGGTTGGATTGTCACGAAATTTCACATGGAGTATTCCTGAAGGCTAAATAGAAAAAAAAGGTGTGTGGCGTCCCAAAGTTTTGAACGGGAGGGGGGGTTGTGGGGGGACCTAAGTATAAATATAGAGCTTACTCATTAACTAATGGGCGAATCGTCATGAAATTTCACATGTAGTATTTTTAAAAGCCAAATAGGAAAAAAAGGTGTGTGGCGTCCCAAAGTTTTGAACGGGAGGGGGGGTTGTGGGGGGGCCTAAGTATAAATATAGAGCTAATTCTGTAACGGTTGGTCGGATTGTCACGAAATTTCACATGGAGTATTCCTGAAGGCCAAATAGAAAAATAAGGTGTGTGGCGTCCCAAAGTTTTGAACGGGAGGGGGGGTTGTGGGGGGGCCTAAGTATAAATATAGAGCTAGCTCATTAACGGTTGGTTGAATTGTCACAAAGTTTCACATGTAGTATTCCTGAAGACCAAATAAAAAAATAGGCGGTGTAACGGCTCAAAATTTTGTACGGGAGGGGGGGTAGTGGCGGTGGGGCCTAAGTATAAATATGGTGCTAGCTCAATAACGGTTGGTCGTATTGTCATGGAATTTCACATGTAGTATTCTTAAAAGCCAAATAGAAATATAGGGTGTATATGTCACAAAATTTTGAACGGGAGGGTGGGTTGATGGAGGCCTAAGTATAAGTATAGTGATAAGTCATTAACGGATGATCGGATTGTCACGAAATTTCACATGAAGTATTCATAAAGGCCAAATAGAAAAATAGGGTGTGTGACGTCAAAAAATTGTGAACGGGAGGGGGGTTATGGGGGTAGGCCTAAATTTGAAGATAGTGATAGTTCATTAACGGATGATTGGATTGTCACGAAATTTCACATGTAGTATTCTTGATGGTCAAATAAAAAAATACACTATGTGACATTTTAAAAATTTGGGAGGGGGGGCTAAGCATAAAAATAATGCTGAATCATTGAAGGGTAATCGGATTGTCATGAATTTCACATGTAGTAGTAGTAACTATGTATTCGCTGTGGGGTTCACTGTTGCAAGACATTTACTAGCTGTGATGCCCAGCGTTCCTAATATCGTACTAGCTGTGGGGTCTGCTGTTGCAAGGCGCTAGCAGTGTGGCCCAGCGTATTTAACTACGTAGGTACTAGCTGTGGGGTCCGCCGTTGCAAAACTCATACTAGCTATGATGCCCTGTGGTTCTAACTACATACTATCTGTGGGGTCCGCAGTTGCAAGGCACCTACTACCTGTAGGGCCCAGCGTTCCTAAAAACGTACTAGCTGTGGGGTCCGTCGTTGCAAAAGCATACTAGCTGTGATGCTCAGCGTTTCTAACTACGTACTAGCTGTGGGGTCCGCCGTTGCAAAACACATACTAGCTGTGATGCCCAGTGGTTCTAACTACGTACTAGCTGTGGGGTCCGCTGTTGCAAGGCACTTACTAGCTGTGATGCCCAGCGTTCCTAACTTCGTACTAGCTGTGGGGTCCGCTGTTGCGAGGCACATACTAGCTGTGGTGACCAGCGTTCCTAACTACGTACTAGCTGTGGGGTCCGTTGTTGCAAGGCATTTACTAGCTGTAGTGCCCAGCGTTCCTAACTATGTACTAGCTGTGAAGTTCGCTGTTGCAAAGCACTTACTAACTGTAATGCCCAGCGTATTTAACTACGTACTAGCTGTGGGGTCCGCTGTTGCAAGGCACTTAATAGCTGTGATGCCCAGCGTTCCTAACTTCGTACTAGCTGTGGGGTTCGCTGTTGCGAGGCACATACTAGCTGTGGTGACCAGCGTTCCTAACTACGTACTAGCTGTGGGGTCCGTTGTTGCAAGGCATTTACTAGCTGTAGTGCCCAGCGTTCCTAACTATGTACTAGCTGTGAAGTTCGCTGTTGCAAGCCACATACTAGCTGTGGTCACAAACGTTCTTAAGTACGCACTGACTAGGACGTCCAGCGATGCTAAGTATTTACTAGGTGTGGCTTCCGCCGTTGAAAGGCGCATACTAGCTGTGGTGCCCAGGAGTCCTAAAAACTTACTAGCGTTACAACAGCTGAAGGACTATAAGCCTTATTCCGTATGAATAATTGAAAATTATAACATCATGAATGTACTGTCGAGGAACTGAATAGCGTTATAGAAGATATTGGGACAAAAATCAAAGTTCCCCGGGCAACGCCGGGTATTACTGCTAGTATATTATAAAATCAATCATTATTATTTGCATAAAAACAGCTGTTAGGAGTGAAGTAACTTAATTAGTGAATAAATATACAAATATGGACTAGTCGCATTTTGTTTTAAAACGAAATGTGAACAACCAATGAATGGAAAAAAAAGACGACGATCAGCTGTTTCAAATCGTGTCATACAGTCTAAGTTGTGTTGTTAAAGTGGACAGTCTAGAGGGAGAAGTGTTTTTAGGATTAAGGTGTAGTGAACCAGTCTGAGTGAGAGGAGATGTAGGAGTGAAAATTATAACATTGGAAGTACGTAGAAGAGAAAAGGTACTTTATTTATATGTATATATGCCCAAAATATAAAAGAATTAGAAATAGTGGCCACTAGAAAACAGAGAAAAGACTGATATGGTTTTAAGTGATTAGTTTGTAAGATTTCTTTTTGTAAATAATTTGATTTTTTTTAAATTCATATGATATATGATTTATAATGTAGATTTAGGTAAATAAACCCAATATTTGATCTCTTATTCTATACTATTCATTTTCCCTGCGGATCCAGTAAGATAATTTATACCTTTGGATCAGATTGAACATTTTTGCCCATTGGAACTAACGGTGAGACATGTGTCTTCTTATTTTCGACCTAGAACATGCAAAAAAAGTTTGATAAAAATCCGTAACCCCGACATCGTATCCTCTACGTGTAAGTGGAACTGTATATCATCGCATTCAGACTACAGTCATTACAATAATTAAGAACCTGGATTGTAGGCCCGAGTCAGAAGCTAGTCAGAAGAAGATTAGAAACGTCTATTACGGGTCTGCATAGAGAAGTAACATTTATTATAATAAGTTATCTGTCTGCCGTAGTCTACCACAGTCAGAGGCTAAATACGGATGAGAAATGTTCACATGAGCCTTTCCAATATCGAACATAGGCCTTTTCTTGAGAAGCCTAAACTGAGACTCACAGCAATATTTACCTGTAGGGGGTTTATTGAGGTCGACGTTGAAGAAAGGTCAATGGAGCAGGCAATGGCAAGACAGAAGATAAAAGAGAATCAGTATATGAGACAGTGCCTTTCCAATATCGATCATAGGTCTTTTCATGAGGAGCCTAAACTGAGGTTCACAGCAATATTTGCCTGAAACTGTCCCCTGGAGGCGGCTTATTGAGGTCGAGGTTGACGTGGAGGAAGGTCAGTGGAGCAGACAATGGCCAGACAGAAGAGAAAGGGGGCTATGCGTAATGAGACCATGAGCCAACACCTAACTCAGGGCCGTTCGTCCCAGTAGCAACAGTCGGTGGCTGGGTTCACATATTTCTTATGGGGCTGAGGCTCAAAATTCCATATGGGGCTGAGGCTCAAAATTCCATATGGGGCTGACGCTCAAAATTCCATATGGGGCAGAGGCTCAAAATTCCATGTGGGGCTGAGGCTCAAAATTCCATGTGGTGCTGCACCGAAATCCCCGAATATTGGCATTGTTTTGGGACCCAGTGACCTGAGGCTATTTAAAGTATTGTTTATCCAAGAGGACAATAAATGTTTTAATGAAATGATGCAGTTAGTTGAGCATGCAAAGGGGGGGGGGGGGGGTGTGGAGGGGGGCATTGTGCATAAAGATACCAACCTCCAAAGGTTAGTCAAGCATTAACACATCATAAAATACATTTTAAAGAACAAAAGTCACTTTTCAGACAATATTGGAACCAACCAGGCTTTGGAACGTTACTATGTAAAATTTAACTACTTACGTAGCCGTTTTGCGCAAGAAGTTATTCCGTAACAGTTATTTCGAAATCAGACAAAAATTGAGACCACTTAACTCCGAGGTCTAAGTACATTTTACAAGATAGCGCTTATATTTACGACCAAATCAAAAGTCTTTTCACGTGAACGTTGTAGTAAAAAATAAAATACATATTTTACATACAATGCGATTTTTCCCAGGTCGCTCGGTTTGTGAGATACAAGCCAAAAACAGTCTTGTGGTTTTGAAATGCATATTTTTCTATATTACTTTGATTTACCCAGAAACTGTTGGTCCTATCGAAAAATTGTTCCATACCAAAAATGTTTCTCATTAAATTTCTAATCTCTATATGCCCTTATATTTTTGATAGGACCAATACAACAAAAGTTTTAGCGCCTCAAAAAATGTAGAATATGTATAGGAAATATTTCAAAGTAATTGTTTAAATTGTTTTGCTTAGCAACGAATGTGGCCATTACCGAACTTTCTTATACCAACCATGCTTTTACAGAACACTTCCCCCTCCCCTTTTCAAAATAATTTCATACTGGTATTACTGGGTTTTCTTATACCAACCATGATTTTACAGAACACTCCCCCCTCCCCTTTTCAAAATAATTTCATACTGGTATTACTGGATATATTAGTCAGTCTCAGAATTACGCTGTACAATGAAACAAAAAAATACTCATTACCTTCATATGTATATATATCCAGAAATTTTAAGTCTTTCCTAATCATCTGGTGCATAGTGAAAAAGTGCAGAACTATGCATAGTAAAACTGTAAGTGAAGAAAAACTACTGTGATTGAAGAGTGCAGCAGCGAACACAGTTGTATTTGCATAGGAATTGAGTCGTTTCATGAGAACAGAAGTACCAACATGTCGAAGCTATACAGTTTTTTTTTTTTTTCCTGTGAAGTTTAGAATGCAACAAAAAGAAGAAAAAAAATAAAGGGGGAAAAAAAGGAAAATGGGGGAGGAAAAATGAAATTCAAAAAGAAAAAAATGCATTTTTTTTTCAGTTGTTTCAGGGCGTGAGGCATTCTACGTTCGTGATGTTTCCACTGTTATCTGATTGTGGTGCCTCCTGTGTCATTGACACTAACTAATATATTTCATACAAACATTGGTTTGTTACTTTCAAGTGCTTCTTGTTCGTAACTCACCCTTTGGAAACATTTTTTAAAAATAAATATACGAAAGGATCGAATCAATGGCGGATTTAAGGTGAATGGGTACGACAGTCAAAAAAGTCAAGGTCAAGAATCGATTACAAAAGTGTGGAAATGTATTAATATTATTGTTTAAATAATACATTATATGGTCAGATGATAAAACGTAAATAAAAGGTGTAGACAGCTTCGCCCTGAAGAGAACGACATCTTGTACGTTAACGTACGTGCAATAGAACCTTCAGCATCTTTTCCAGAAAGATAAACAATGGGAAGGGTTGAATTGCGGACCCCTCTCCAACGCCTTTTCCGGCATAAGCTAGCACTTCATGATGGACTCCTTAAAGGGCTATTCCGTAATGGACTTTGAATCGATAGGCTATTTTGTCGTAGGTTTATTCGCCATGTGGCTGTTCTATTGTTGAGCTATTCCGTAATGGGCTTTGAATCGATATGCTATTTTGTCGCAGTTTATTCGCCATGTGGCTGTTCTATTGTTGAGCTATTCCGTAATGGGCTTTGAATCAATATGCTATTTTGTCGCAGGTTTATTCGCCATGTGGCTATTCTATTGCTGGCCTATTCTGTAATGAGCTTTGAATCGATATGCTATTTTGTCGCAGGTTTATTCGCCATGTGGCTATTCTATTGCTGGCCTATTCTGTAATGGGCTTTGAATCGATATGCTATTTTGTCGCAGTTTATTCGCCATGTGGCTGTTCTATTGTTGAGCTATTCCGTAATGGGCTTTGAATCAATATGCTATTTTGTCGCAGGTTTATTCGCCATGTGGCTATTCTATTGCTGGCCTATTATGTAATAAGCTTTGAATCTATATGCTATTTTGTCGCAGTTTATTCGCCATGTGGCTGTTCTATTGCTGGGCTATTCCGTAATAGACTTTGAATCGATATGCTATTTTGTCGCAGTTTATTCGCCATGTGGCTGTTCTATTTTTGAGCTATTCCGTAATGGGCTTTGAATCGATATGCTATTTTGTCGCAGTTTATTCGCCATGTGGCTGTTCTATTGTTGAGCTATTCCGTAATGGGCTTTGAATCAATATGCTATTTTGTCGCAGGTTTATTCGCCATGTGGCTATTCTATTGCTGGCCTATTATGTAATAAGCTTTGAATCGATATGCTATTTTGTCGCAGATAATTCGCCATGTGGCTGTTCTATTGCTGGGCTATTCCGTAATAGACTTTGAATCGATATGCTATTTTGTCGCAGTTTATTCGCCATGTGGCTGTTCTATTGTTGAGCTATTCCGTAATGGGCTTTGAATCGATATGCTATTTTGTCGCAGGTTTATTCGCCATGTGGCTATTCTATTGCTGGCCTATTCTGTAATGAGCTTTGAATCGATGGGCTATTTTGTCGCGAGGCTCTTCCGTCGCTGTGCGTGGATCTTCTCCTATCTCAGACTATGATCTACAGTTCCCCAGAAGACTTTCTTACTCCACTTCCTACAAGGCTTGAAGCCAGAAGCTACCTCCAGACCCACTTTTCAAGTCTCTCTTCTCTATCGGCCAGCTACAGGTAGCAGCCTACCCAGTCCTTCTCCCACTAAGTGCAAAGTTCCCTCTTCAACCAACTTCGACAGGGAAACTTCACTTTTCCCTCCATTTTTCCCCCTTTTTATTTAACTCTTTTTTCCTCTTTTCCCCCTTCCTATCGAGATTTTTACTATAAGCATTAAACTTTTGAAAAAGGCTAGTCTACCAGTTCTACTTAAAAGGATCTGAGTCAACTTAAAAAATTAAAATTAGGTGAATCTACATTTTTATAAAAATGAAAGATATTGTCTTCCCATTGTTTTGTTTATCAACAGAAGTGATTTTCAACGTAACTGTGCCATCATGAGTGGTACATAAATTTGGATAGATGCTTCACAACTGGTGATGTTACATTGAAAACAGTGTAGAAGTTACGTTATCGGTCAGAAGTTCGATTTCAAGTTTCCTCCGTAATTTCATGTTTCATGACACACTATGCCAAAAATTAATAACATATTCCTGTTTGTCTTTATTTGTACGAAATGTTAAGCTGGACTTACTATTACTTTTTCCGTCAGTTTGTCACGACGGTTTGACACGTCGTTCATAACGGATGGAAGACACGATCGTGTGAGGATAAAAACCGTCGGTTTGGACAGCGTTCCAAAAAATCTGTCGAGGACAGAAAAAACACCGTCGTGATGGAATGATGACGGGCCAAATGGACCGTCTGAGTGAGCATCGTTCCAGCCCGACGGCTTTTTTTTCTGTCCTCGACAGATTTTTCCTTATAATTTCTAGTTAAAAGACCAAATCGAGCACCAAGAATGTTTGGTAATATTTACGCATGGAAAATAGCCTACCGATTTTGCACAGCTGCGGACAATATTAATAAGTATTTATTATTTGCTACATCCTTCGCTATAAAGTTTTTCAAAACCAAGAACCCATAAACACGATTCACTGAAAACTAGACGTTTTCAGAACGCTTATCGCTTCTTAAGAACTGGACGTTTCTACGAACATCAAGAAGCCCTTCTCTTTCCATCTTGCAAACCAGCTACTTCAGTCCTGTTTCCACCTCCGAAGGAAAGTATTTAAAAAAATTTAACATGAGTAGCTCTGGAAATTCGTTCCTTTTAGAATTCATTCAACTTTACCGAAGCCATCCGTGTCTTTGGAAGGTAAAGTCCAGCGATTATTCTGATTGTATAAAACGTAATAATGCATACAAAGTGCTTCATGCTCATAAAAATTGATTCTCTACGAGGGTGCTTCAGGAAGGAGCTTAAAAATATTAAGTCTTCTAAAAGCTCAGGAGCGGGAGCCGACGAAATATATCAACCACGCCTGTGGTACTTCGAACACCACTTCGGTGTGGGAAAGTTTTGCCCTTTTTAATAGCCACTTCTTTGCCCACTTGGATCTTTTCCTTTTCCTATTTTCTATTACCAAAACCGACGTTTTTCCCCCACTATTTTTCGTCCATCCACCCGATGGTTTGGACCGATGAAAAAAACCGATTGTGTAAGTCCACTGTTATACGTGTGTCCACAACCCCCTCAAGGACGACACTTGTTGATTTTTGGCCTGTTTCAGAAGTGCCTGTGTAAGTCACCTATTGTTTTTCAGTCAAAGAGGTCAATTAGTTTCAAAGGGAGATACACCAACTTTATTTTATTTTTTATTTTTATGTAATAAATGGGCAAAGAACTTTTTTTTTCACATTTGGAATCTAGAGGTCGGAAAATATGAAATTCCGTTGAAAACTGAGCATAGAATTTTTGACCGATTACATAACTTCCCCTATACTTCGTATAGCTAAGGATGTAAAAAATGAACATGCATGTGAATTCGTTTTATATAAACTGCAGGAAGGGAAAGATGGTCGCCTGGAAAAGTGAATCAGGGTCTACTGCGGGTGAAATATTGAATAAAACTGAAGAAGGGGTGAGTGAGCCCTTTTCAAAGCCTCACTCACGAGTCGTTTTGCAAACCCTTGTTTCGTTCCCTTTTTTCAATTTATATAAATACAAGGCCTTTTCTAGGGTGGCCTGGAAAACTGCCGGCCTGGCTGCCCCAGCTCAAACATTTATTAAGTCTTTTTACGATGGAGAAAAGCTTTATATATATATATTCTAGATTGAACTGATTTGAGTCTGATATTCAAGAAAAAATCTGAGTTTTTTTTTTAAAGTTTCCAGGATTTTTTAAAATCCCCCAGAAGTTAGAAAAACGGTCAGAAATTCGATGAAGGGTTTTCAACAAAATTTTATCTTTTCCGACCTCTAGATTCCGACTTCCTGACTCTTATTTTTTTTTTTTAATTAATTTTATCTTCTTCTAATATATTTATTTAGATATATTTATTTTCGTATGATTTCTTCAAAATGAAGCTTTTAAATTAATTATTTTGTATTATTCTTTTATTTATTTATTTTTTTACTTATTTCATCATTATTTATTTTATTTTTATTTTATTGTATTTTCTTATTTAGATATAGGTTAGGTTTTATGACTCACGCCCGGGCTTTAACTACGAGACCATATCGCCTACTACCAGAGAGCTCTTTCGTCACTCTGGTGGACGTGAGCCCAACTCTACTGTGGCAGTCCTAAATGTTGCCTACTCTAAATTTTTATTCATCTAGGGTAGGGGTCTTTAACGAGTACCTGACATCGTACAGGCTCGGGACCATCGTTTAACGTCCCATCTAAAGGACGGCATGCTTAAGTTTATTTTACCTCCCAGATAAAATAAACTGAGGGCCTCGGTCGGGTTTCGAACCCAGGTTCTTGAGCTCAGAAGACAAGCACGCATACCACTGAGCTACCGGTGCCCTCTATTTAGTTGTATTCATTTTGTTCTTGTTTCTATCCACTGTAGACTTTTATCTCATTATTGATATTTTTTTTTATTTGTATTTGTTGCTCTGTTCAGTCACTTATATGTATTTATTCTTAGGGGAACTCGGTCCCAGAATAAAATTTATTTTCAATTTCATAGAGACCATGTTTTTTTTCTACATTTTTGGCATCAGAGGGTCTGAATACATAAAATATTAGTGAAAACTCACTCATCATCGAATATCTGTCCGATTACATAACTGCTACTAAAACTGGGGAAGTAACATCTAATTTGAACACAATATGACCACCACATTTTTACAGATAACCCCCATCCCATTTATTTTTAAAAAACTGAAACGTTGTACTTCCGATGGGACGTTAAGAGATTTCTGAGATGGATCGCCTATCCTAAATTTCCACAGTAGACCTAACAAGAAAGGGAGAAGAACATTGTATACTTAGGTCCCTAGGTGTACATCATTGTCTTCCTTTTGGCTTAAAAGAAAATTCCATGAAAATAGGTTCAGCGAAATACAAGAAAGAGGATACAGCAAGCTAAGGGTACGCTGTAGTATTCTGTATGTGCACGACCTCTGAGAGCTTCGCAAATGAATAGAATGGGCCCTGAAAGAGTGGGGGGCGCACAAAAGTAGACTCACCCTCAAAGCCAGGTCTGAGACATCGGGAGAGACCCCCAGGGGTAATATAGGATTCTGTCAACACAATGCACCAAATCCCTGCTCCTCAATTGAAATGTCCCCCAATCCTCCCTACATCACTCTATACAAATAAAGTCTACAATTTCCTCAGAATGTTGTTCAAACTGCATCTTAGAGACAGTTATGTTTTTACTTCCCCCAACTAAAAGTATAAGGGAAGTTTTTTTTTTATATTTATTTCCGTTAAACCATAACATGGTAACAGGAGGTTTAGGTCTTGAATCTGGCGCTCAACAACGTGATCATGAGCGCCATTGTCTCATCTACTCAATGTACTAATTATGAAGAAAAATTAAAATAAATAAAAGTAATATTGAAGGGAAAAAAACAAAAAAAAAACAACAAAAAAAAGCATTAAGGCGTAGTCGAGGTCCACGCCGTAGATTTTCCGTGTAAACATCAGTATAAAATCAATTTTAATTTTCTTTTCGATGCTGCCGTAGCTCTTGCATTTGCTCGGCACTAGACTTTTTAGGTTTTTTAAATTCCTTTTGATGCGAGCTTTCCTCTGATTTGCGTTTTCTATAATTGCGCGCATATTTACGATTCGTATGAGACATCTTTAATTTTTTTCCAATTTTCAATTTAATACCGATTTTTACATATATTTCGGCGAATATTTTTATTGTTTCACTTTGAGTCCTAGTAGTGCTCCTCAAGCTCTTTAAAATGACACCCGAATGAACGTCCTACCTAAACGCGTTACGACACTAAACTAATTTATAATTGTACACAACGCTAATTCGCAACAATCATCCGCCGGCGCCCACACTAGCCCACCAGACTGAGGCGGGTGCACCTCAGTCTGGTCACTGCAACCTCCTCTCTTCTATTCCGATGGTCCTCAGCAGCTCCCGATGTAAGGAGCACTACACCAAGATGTGCTGCACCGTGAGAGGGACTCCGCAGCAGAGTCTGAGCTGGCTCCTGGTGATGAGGTGCACCTGGCTCAGTCTGGTCACTCCAACCTCCTCTCTTCTATTCCGATGGTCCTCAGCAGCTCCCGATGTAAGGAGCACTACTCCAAGATGTGCTGCACCGTCAGAGGGTCTCCGCAGCAGAGTCTGAGCTGGCTCCTGGTGATGAGGTGCACCTGGCTCAGTCTGGTCACTCCAACCTCCTCTCTTCTATTCCGATGGTCCTCAGCAGCTCCCGATGTAAGGAGCACTACTCCAAGATGTGCTGCACCGTCAGAGGGTCTCCGCAGCAGAGTCTGAGCTGGCTCCTGGTGATGAGGTGCACCTGACTCAGTCTGGTCATTGAATCCTCTCTTCTATACTTCCGAACCAATGAGACCCACGGCTTTCAGCTTGTTATTGTCCACCTCGGCTCAAAACCTACTCCAGCCATTCGTTACCTTCTTTTGGAAATACTCTTCATGAAGAGTTTTTGTTCTTCTCCGCGGTCAGTGGTTACTTCCTTCGCAGCTATATCTGCCTTTTCGTTACCCCCCAGACCTACATGAGAGGGAACCCAACAGAATGTAACGTGCTTTCCTGAACGTTGGATGGTACTGCAGTACTCTCTAATTTTGCTCGTGTCGTAAGAATATTTACATTAAGATAGCTTATTAACTCTGACACAAATGGATTAGAATTAACAATGCTACTAAAAAGTAATAAAGTTGTCGTACAGGTTCGGGACCATCGCTTAACGTCCTATCCGAAGGACGGCGTGCTTAAGTTTTTTTACACCTCCTAGATAACATAAACTATTTAATAATTTAATTTAATTGATTAATTCGTGCTGCGAAAGTCCATTGAAAGTGTTTGATTGTTTAATGTTGCTATGGTTTAGTTTTTATTTCGCTTTTTATTTATTTTTCGATTGTAATTTATGCAAGAATGTATGCTCTTTGTTATATCGATAATAAAACCTATAAGCAATAAATACAATTTAAATGTTGTTCTTTTGATTTGCTTTCAAGGTCAAACGGCATTGTTTCATTAAATAGGCCAACGTTATTCATTAATTGCCTCTGAGACAGAATGTCAGTTAGTGGCACATAGATGCAGTTAGCGCAAGAAGTGCAGTCAAATAAAGTATTGCAATTGGGACGAAGAGTTAAGGCACAAGATATGATGTGATATAGGTCGTTGGAGGGAGGTGGGTTGTTGAACTGTAGGTCGATATGGCTAGACCTCGGCGGGACCCCTAACCCGGCCAATACCACCGTCGTCAGAAGACACCCCGATACGACAGAAGGAACCACGTGTAGTCCAGATGAGAAAGGGGTTCGTTTATTCACCTTGACGGATCAGAGGGTGTCTACCTATTTATTGTGTCATCCTCCGTGGTACATCACTCTTCCAGTGCAGTGTGGTATATCAATACACCCACAAGAGGTCACCTTCCCACTATTCATTTTACACAGCAATGCTAGTTTTCATCACTATTGTGTCATCCTCAGCGGTACATCACTCGTCCAGTGCAGTGTGGTATATCAATACACCCACAAGGGGTCACCTTCCCACTATTCATTTTATACAGCAATGCTGGTACTAATCACTATTGTGTCATCCTCAGCGGTACATGACTCGTCCAGTGCAGTGTGGTACATCAATACACCCACAAAAGGTTGCTTCAAACTATTCATTTTAAAAAGCAATGCCGGTTTTCGTCATTTTGTATCATTCTCAGTGGTACATAATTCGTCCAGTGCAGTGTTGTATATCATGTCCACACGGTCGGGTGATGTACCATTGAGGATAACACAATAGTGTTGAAAAAAGGTTTTGGTTTATAAAATAAGTAGTGGGTAGACAACCTCTTGTGGACATATTGATGTTACCACACATCACTAGTGATGTAGGTACTACTGAGGATGACACAATGACGCCGAAAACCTGCATTGTTTTATAAAGTACAATAAATAGTGGGAAGACAACATTCTGTGAATGTAGTAATGTACCACTGAGGATGACACACTAGTGTCAAAACCCTGTTTTAGTTCCTGAACTAGTGGTACTACAATCTCTAGTGAAATTGTGAATTTAACAATACTATATACACTAGAACCTCTTTAAGTCGAACCTCGATAAGTCGAAAACCTCCAAAACTCGAAAAAAAGTTTTGTTCATTTCCCTTCAAGCCCCAAAACCTCCATTACTCGAAATCTCAACCCTCTATTAGTCGAAATAATCAGTGAGTCCCTACAAGCCATTATGGTACATATTTCCCCTCTATAACTCGAAAAAATAAATTGGACCTCTGTATCTCGAACATAACAATGTTTTATTTTACGACCTTTACAACTTGATTATTTGACACTTATTACCTCTATAGCTCGAAGAAAAATAAGTTACCGACTTAAAGAATTTGCCGACAATGTACACCATTGTTTCTTAGAAAACAATTTAGGAGTATACAATAAATAGGATTACCAATTATCTAAAGCAAAAAAAAAATTACTGACTTTTTTTAATACCTACATATACTACGTGTTTTTTATTTTAAGGATGTTTTGAAATAATGTTGATTTATAATAAATATAAATATGTTTGTTACCTCTGTAACTTGAATTTTTATTTATTTCACCTCTCTAACTCAAAATTAGTTAGAATGAATCTTAACCTCTACAAGTCGAATCAAAATCCGCCTACGTCGAAATCCTCCATAAGTCGAAAACTCAATAACTCGAATTTTTTGGCGTCTCCCTTGATGTTCGACTTATAGAGGTTCTACTGTATTTAAATTGGTTAATATGAATAGACCTTAGATTTTTTTTCCACAACTATACGAAGTACAGGAGAAGTTATGTGGTCGTTCAGAAATTCGATGTTGAGTTTTGACCAAAATTTCATGTTATCCGACTCCTTGATTCCAAAAATAAAAAAAAAAAAAAAAAATAATAAAAAAATTTCAATATATTGTATACTAATTTTCCCAACTCAAAAACCCTAATATCGATACTCAGAAATTCCCTCATCATCAACTATTGATTTTTAGCCAAAACGGTCGATTAGTTTTAGAGTGAGAGCGAAAACATAGTTGATTAATTCGTGATTGAATTGTAATAATAATTAATATATTTATTAATAAATAATATAAATAATAATATTAATTAATAAATTATATAATTAATATTATTGTTACAATTATTATAACTAATTCACCATCGACTTTTTATGAATACTGTGAGAAATAAAATATCATAGAGACAGGAAGCCGATTGCAATATAATACTTTTTATTTTAAAAATATTCAACGATTTCAACTGTCTAAGGCGTGTCATATTACCATGTTTATAGGAAAATAAAAATAAATAATATAGCCATACGATACATGGAAATATCTATTTTATTATACTGAAGTATTTATACATGGCAGAAGACGGTAGGTTACATATCACCAACTTTATTGAGAGTGTATTGTCTGGAAGGTCCGCATGGAATGGAGGCTCTTCGCCGCTGCACTTCCATTCTCTTCAGTGAGTCATTGGAATCTCTGGAATTTCCTATCGTTTCTTTTTGCCACTTCCTAAAAGGATACGCTCTATTAATATCTATATGAAATTCTTCAGACATGTTTCAATTTATTTTTTTATATATATATACATCTATCTACATCCTGTAGATAATTGCAATTTCAACAGACTATTACAGATGGAAAAGTAGTGACTTTAACATTTTATAAAACACCTGCCTTTTTAAATAAAGATGATTACATAAAAAGGAAAAATGTAAGACATCATCAGCAAATGGCTGCATCTAATGATCAATATAAGTATGTAGGCAGGTGTATGTATATAATAGCATTCTTCCTGCAGAATCCCACTTCTGGCACCATGTAAGAACAAGATTTTCAGATCCAAAGATTTCTTAATAACAATTAATACATATAAGATTGCATTTTGCCTGAAATTCCCACTTCTGACACCAAGTATAACAAGATTTTCAGATTCAAAGATGTCTTAATAACAATTAATACATATAAGATTGCATTTTGCCTGAAAATCCCACTTCTGACACCAAGTATAACAAGATTTTCAGATCCAAAGATGTCTTAATAACAATTAATACATATAAGATTGCATTTTGCCTGAAAGTCCCACTTATGACTTCTGCTCTGGTAGTAGGCGATATGACCTCGTAGTTAAAGCCCGGGCATGAGTCATAAAACCTAACCTAACTAAATATGTCCAAATAAATATTAAAATATAATGTTTTTCTCTCCTTTCATAATCCTCCTTATGACAACAATAAATATATAGATACAAAAATGACCAAGTAACTATTAATATACGATTTTCTTTTCCGTCAGAATACAACTTGTGACAACAATAAATAAATTATATATTTTGTTATTCGTTATTCAATCATATATAAGAAAAATATATATTTTGTGAATTGTTCAAAATGTAAGTATGTTGTTTCTTTTGGACTACTATGTCGTTTTTTCATCACATTTTGGGTTTGTCATATTTTTTTGGACTGACCGTATCATTAAGTGTGATACTATTTGGAAATTGTGAAACTCACAGTATAGTGGATTTTTTATATAGTCACAAATAGAAGTTGGATGTCTTTGACAGTATGTTAATGATATACAGGGACAAAATTTTAAATTTTCATGGGGGGGGGGGGGGGGGGGGGAGGGGGAGGGTTGCAGATAACGTCAAGAGGGGGGGTACACATAGCGCCGTCCTTGAACAGAGGTTAATTATGAAACCCTTACAACGAGAGTAATGGTTGGAAATGTATTCCAAGATGTGTACTTTTACCGTATTGGTTGGTACTTGGTACGGTTATCTGCTCAACTTCCTGCCCTCCCCCCCCCCCGACTCTTTATCTTGTGAATAATTTGTTAAAACCTCCCCCCCACGCCCCATGATAATTTATATAATTGGGTTCGTTGACCCTTTCAGACAGTCTCTTTAAGTTGGTACCTACTCTCATTTCATGTACATACATGAAGACTATTATTGTTATCTACTTCAGAGTAAAGGAACTTTTTTAATGAACGAAAGAAAAAGTTCAGTTCTGATTTTGTTTTTAAAAGTAGGTACGAAATAATAGAGAATTCAGTTATTAGTTAATTGTAATTTGAGTAATGATGTAAAAAATTCGTCGTAGGATCCGCGACATTGTAAAGAAAGAGAACTCGAAACCCATATGTTTTTATACGTTTCCGCAATTTATGTAAAAACAGTTGGTCTTATCGAAAAAAATGTCCTTACAGAATAAAAACCTTTCTGATACAAATTTTTAACAATTTTCTTGTCCTCAGATTTGAGATAGGGATCGTGGGTTCGAAACCCGACCGAGGCTCTTAGTTTATTTTATCTGGGAGGTAAAATAAACTTAAGCACGCCGTTCTTCAGATGGGACTCCCACAGTAGAGGACTCCCACAATATAGTCGGGCTCATGTCCATCAGAGTGACAAAAGAGCGCTCTGGTAGTAGGCGATATGACCTCGTAGTTAAAGCCCGGGCATGAGTCATAAAACCTAATCTAGCCCAAACATGGTTATAGCACCCCAAACAATATAAATAAGTTGCTATAAGAAATAACAAATTTAAATTGTATATATTTATTTTTTATTTTTTAAATGCCCCGCTAGCTCAGTGGTATGCGTGCTTGCTCACTAACCTCAAGATCGCTGATTCGGGGTGAAAAAAAACATGAGCACGCCGTCCTTCGGATGAGACGTTAACCGATGGTCCCGAGCCTCATGATGTTAGGTACTCGTTAAAGACCCCCTACCCTAGGTGAATAAAAAATTAGGGTAGGCAAAATTTAGGACTTCCACTGTCGGGCTCATCTCCACCAAAGTGACGAAAGAGCGCTCTGGTAGTAGGCGATATGACATCGTAGTTAAAGCCCAGGCATGAGTCATAAAACCTAACCTAACTTATAACTCATTTCACAACAGTTGGTATTTTTCTTATCTTTATTTCGGCCCATATTTATAATGTTGTATCTTCTGATACTAAGATTTCTTCAATAATGTGTAAGGAGCATATAGTTTATCATAGGTTTTATATTCAAGCAGCTTTTTTCTTACTCCCAATTTTCATTCATAAATTTCTTTTGTTACATTGTCAAACGTTTCGGGTTAATTCTTCCCATCTTCAGTGACTAGAAATGATAAATTAACAAGCATAACAGAAAACGTGCATCAAAAATTAACAATTTAAAATTAACATTATAACAATCTTTGTTTTGTAACAACCCCGAAACGTTTGACAATGTAACAAAAGAAATTGATGAATAAAAATTGGGAGTAAGAAAAAAGCTGCTTGAATATAAAACCTATGATACTAAGATGTCGTGGGACATTATGCTGCTAATTTCTCATAGAAACTCGTACAGTGTAGAGGCTGTTTGGGTAAAGACGGACCACTGGACGTCCCAGATACTATCAGGCCACGGGGATTTCAACTCCAAGCTCTTCTTTTTCAAGAAGAAGGACAGCCCGAACTGCTCGTGCGGCGATACTGCAGAACAAGTAGTTCTCAAAAGCCCGCTGTACGACGGGCCTAGGGTGGAGTTGATACGCCGAACAGGATCGTACCTGGGACTGAACCCGCGGAAGCTGATGAGTGAGGCTGACTACCCGCGGTTCGGTCGATTCGTCGCCTCCTGGCGGAGGGTAAAGAAGGCAGTTTAGCGTGGTTCCGGGGATGACCGCGGGTTGCTAGTAACACAGCCCACCTGCGACCATCCTCGGCGCAACGCAGCCAAGAGCATGGATGCCTGATCCCAAGTTTTCTCGGCAAACGCCAATAAGGTAGGTTGGGGGACCCGGTCAGACGCCCCGGCGATTGGCGGGTTCTACAGCCGGCCGTAGCAGCAATAAAATAAACGAGAATTATATTGTGCCCTTATTCCCCCCTACGCGGCGGACGGGTGTCGTTGAGCTTCCTTCAGGGGCCGGTACACCCGAAAAGAAAAGGAAAAAAAGTGTGTAGAGGCTAAAGGACTACTTGGTCAATAGTACGGATGGGATGTGCCACTGATGGGGACGCTATCGCGTTGAAAATCGGTTCTGGTTAAAAATAAAACAGTTTGAAAGACAACGTTTTTTTGATTCTATGAGTACTTGACTTCGTACAGGCTTGATGCCATCTCAACGTCCCCGAAGAACGACATTTTTGAAGGTTTTTTTTGCCTCCCAGATTATTCCGTTTCCCCCCGTTTTTTGACCCTCTCTTCATCCAAATTCGGCAGACAAGCTGCTCCCAGCCATCCTGGTGAAAGAGACATATGTTTGAGAAGAGCGGGGTGAGCCAGCTGCCTTCAGTTAATTGCTGTCGTGTCACTCCTCCCCCCTTCAGATAAGCGTTTTTATCCACTTACGTACGTAGATAGATAGCTCTTCCTCTGGTGGATCAAGCAACGTTTCTTTAACGGAAATAGGCTTTTTTCAAGTATTTATCTAATAAAAAGACCTTCACTTCGACACCGGATACTTTGTAGAAGACGCTAAGCACTTCTTCTAAAGCGTTATTTTGTGGTATAGGTGTAGTCAAGTTTTGACAAAAATAAAAATAAAAATAAAATATCTGTATTGATATTCTTTTAAAACAAAAGCCTCTCCTTTTGGAGGTTTTGAGTCTACTGCTCTTTCAAAAGAAGAGATCAGAAAATAATTTAACAATTGTTCTTAAATTAAATTAAATTATTTCTCGGGGGCCATGGTGGCCGTGCGGGCTAGAGCGTAGGGCTTTGGTCGCATGGTCTCACCATGGTTTGCGGGTTCGAATCCCGTCCGGGAGTGAGTTTTATTTCGTAGATAGAACTCCCTCCCGGGGCCATGGATGTCTTAAATAATTATACATAACACATTGACATGGCTAATATGCACCGTTCATAAAGCCAAAAGAAAAAAAAAAAAAAAAAAAAAAAAATTATTTCTCAAGTAAAACTGTTACTTCTTGATTAAAAATAAAATAAAAAAAAAACATGTGTGCAGTTGACACGCGGTAGAAGTGAAACCTTCAGAAAACGAAACTGCGAGAGAATGAGACGAATGCAGTATCGGTAGTATAGTGGGATAATTATAGGGTTTATTTATTATAATATTGGTACCAAAATTATTTTATATTTTATTATTCAAACTCCATGTTTTTAATTTCAACAAATGACACGACTGGCTTATGGTAACTAACTAAAGTATGAAATAAATGTTTCCTTAATAAGTTCTTAAAAGTCTAAAAAAATTCACAATTCCAAACTTTTTGGAGGGAGAGGAGGAGGCGATGGAATTTTCATGATCATCTTTTTTGTGTCGCAAGACTAGAGAAGAACCATTTTCGGCAACTTTTTTTCTCTTCACTTTCAGTTACAAGAAGTCCTTATGTTAGTAATTCAAACAGATGACTAAATAAAACAACTGTTATATATGTCCGAATACATTTTTTTTTTTTTTTGTGTGTGTTCTGTGTTGATATAGTGGAAATACTAATGAATAAAATAAAATGATAGATAAAACACTTTTTTTGAACACGTATATTGTCTAATTCCACAAACATATACTTAAATGTATACCGGTTTCAGCTTACGCCATCGTCAGCACAATGTACAACAATGATGTCATTGTTGAACTTGTGCTGACGATGGCGTAAGCTGAAACCGGTACACATTTAAGTATATATTTGTGGAATTAGACAATATAAGTGTTCAAAAAAAGTGTTTTATCTATCATTTTATTTTAATAACTGTTATATGTATATATATGGCATCTCATTATAAATCCAAGTGTAAAGTTTGTTACATGGAATTTTTTTTGTTGTATACGTGTACTTTCTTAAAAATTGCACGTCATAAATTATTGATCATATTTTTTAGGGCCATTTTCGAAAAACTACTGTAGAAATCAAAATTTAAATAAAGAAAAGAGATCAAATTTCTACAGGAAATGTGGTCATTAAAATTATTATCACAACGGATACACCTACATACACACTCACTCACATAGGCAAACAGACTTTTTTTTTTCACTTTTGGGGATCAAGAGATTGGAGAACATGAAATTCCATTGAAAACTCTTCATCGAATTTTTTGACTGATTACATAACTTCCCCTATACTTTGCATAACTGGGAAAGTAAAAATGTGACAATAACATAATGTACCCACCACCTTTTTACAGAACACTCCCCCAGCCACCCTCTTCATGACTATATTCAGTATGTCCCATTCAAATCGAATCAGGTGAGTTTGTCTTCGTAGACTTTAGTTCTTTAGGACTCTGGAACAGAGAAAACACAGTATCTTTGAAGAGTTCACAGAACCTGGACACAGACCTCTCTGAGGCAGAAGTCTCTCTAGGAACCGTTTCAGGGTACATTTTGGATGAGATTGGGTCTGTGGGCTATGAATAAGTGACAAGATGTACCGGGTTATGTTTGCCTCTGTTGGGATCTTGCTTTCTACCTGCTACACTAGGGTACAAAACATCTCCAGTATGTATTCATAGTTTATTTGTTAATTTTGTTATTTATTATGACTCATGCCCTAGCTTTAGCTAGGATCACATCGCCTACTACCAAAGCGCTCTTTCGTCGATCTACTGTAGGAGTCCTAAATTTTGCCAGGTTTATTCAATAAGGTGACTTTAACATGTACCTGAAATCATACATGCCTGAGACAATCTCTTAATGTTCCATTTAAAAGAAGGCATGCTCAAATTTTTTTTTTTTACTTTCCTCATAGGAAAGCTAAGGATCTCGGCCGGGTATCGAACCCGCGATCTTGTTACTTTCCTACATACACTTGGAATACAGTAGAGCAGTTAAAAGTCATCTTTCCTAATCGTTTCATGTTCTGGAAATCTGAAACAAAAATGACAGCAAGTTATGTAATCGGTATATCAAAAATTCGATGTTGGTCTCTTACCAGAATTTCATGTTTCCGGATCCCCAGATTCCTAAAATGTCTCTACACGATAACGACCGACAGAATGAAGGTATCGACACACATTTTACATCTGTGTCCAGAACCCAAAGGGAAGAAAGACGAGAAGGGAGCTTAAGGGCTGATGTAGTGAGAACTAATTATTTCACAGGTTGTAAAATATTTTTTTATTCATTTTTTTTTTATACTACGCTACATCGGAACCCCACCATCGACGGTGGTAAAACATCGCCCTTAAAACATCGATGTTAATGAGTACTCATTACACAAACAACACGGACAACAAGTAATTTTGTTTTTATTTATTAAAAGAGTATAATATTACAAAAATATGACAAGTATAATAATTAGTACCACTACCATAATTTCTCCGGCACGGAATTTAAAAAAAGCAATTTTGAAGCCAACTTTCCCTCTAAGCGATTTCTGGTTTTTGTAATAATCTGTCCAGCTTTGGAAAATAATCGCTGAGAGGGAACGGATGTGCCAACTACGGCAAGGAACTCAACCACAACGTCTGTCAGGTTCGGATAGGTTGCCTTCATATCTTTCCAGAAGGAGAGGGGATCCTGTTGGATTTTTTCTGCTGGAGCAGCTAAAACAAGGACAAAGCCGTTATAAAAAACGCCTGATCAAAAATAATATATTTACCTAAATACAGGGTTAGTTCTGGGTGCAGGTTCAGGAGCAGGTTCAGGTGCAGGTTCAGGAGCAGGTTCAGGAGCAGGTTCAGGAGCAGGTTCAGAAGCAGGTTCATTTGCAGATTTTCTTTCTTATTTGTCCACTCTTTCTGAATTTGCTTATTGTGTTCACTGAATATGCCTTCCGATTTTCCTACAATAAGTAATATAGTTAGCTGTTAGAGAAATGTATTACGTTTACATAATACCATCACATGACGTACCACAGCTACTGGTATCAGAATCCAGGCATAACAAATGCAAAGTAAAAATATTATATAAAAAAATTGAAATAAACTAAAAATAACACACAATATACACTTTAAAAACAACTTCTCTTCTTTATTTATAAATAGCACTCAAAGTCACGAATAAACGGTAGGTTAGGTGCAAAGATTGTATTTGTATTTGCAACGTCAAACTTCGACAGCTCACCATCGATGGTCAAAAACATCGACACTGTAACATCGATGGTGAAAACATCGAACATCGGTTGCCTACCATCGATGCTCATTCCTATACTACGCCCACCTTTGGCATTTCAGCCATGCGATGTCTTGCAGTCCAATACAGTGCATATGACAGTGAGCAGGCATATCGGTGAGTCGGCCACTCCTATCCTCTCCAGATGTTTCTGGAGGCAGTCGTGTTCTGTGAGTCTCCTGAAGTTGGCCGCCACCCTCCGAGCCATGTCCCCAGCTATCCGATGTTTTTCCTCCAGCAGGACTCCCCATCTCTTGCCAGCAGCTGCGCTTATCTGGTGTTCCCTCAGCAGATCTTTGTAAATCTTGTCAATCTGCTTCTTTGCCGTAGCCAGATTGGAGGGCATGGTAGGCTGTTTCATCTGGGATCCTTCTTTAGCCAACCTATCAGCCTTTTCGTTGCCTGGGATCCCGCAGTAGCTAGGGATCCATTGCAGTACTATAGTCTTCCGCTTACCAAGGAGCGCACTGATCCTACGCCTGCAAAGTAGCACATTCAGCTTCCGGTTTAGTGAGAGACTTATCGTATATTGTATTGTATGTATATAATTTAAGGGGTTAGTTCCGCCAGTAACAGTAGTATATTGTATGTATATAATCTAAGGGGTTAGTTCAGCCAGTAACAGTAGTATATTGTATGTATATAATCTAAGGGGTTAGTTCAGCCAGTAACAGTAGTATATTGTATTGTATGTATAAAATCTAAGGGGTTAGTTCCGCAAGTGGCAGTAGTATATTGTATGTATATAATCTAAGGGGTTAGTTCAGCCAGTAACAGTAGTATATTGTATGTATATAATCTAAGGGGTTAGTTCAGCCAGTAACAGTAGTATATTGTATTGTATGTATAAAATCTAAGGGGTTAGCTCCGCAAGTAACAGTAGTATATTGTATGTATATAATCTAAGGGGTTAGTTCAGCCAGTAACAGCAGTATATTGTATTGTATGTATATATATAATGTAAGGAGTTAGTTCCGCTAGTAACCTTAGTATATTGTATTTTTACAGTCCAATTTCCAGGAATGTTCCAGAGCATTTCTCAGATCATTTTCTGAGAAACTCTTCCAATGGTTTCTGCATAGTTCCGAACACAACCCTCTAACCGGTTCAAAATAATTGCAATATAACCACTGCATTCTCACCATGAATGGTTTATCTTCACATATTTTACTTTGTAAAATTAAATGAAACTTTTTTCCTTATAGAGGATACAATTCTCATAGCAAGGGTCGACCTTACTAGTTGACACATAAATGTAATAGGTACATTATATATATAACATAATATATATATATATAAGTTTTGATGTCGGAGGGGGATGTAGGGTGATGTACTGGCCAGCAGAGCCGGCCGCCCAAAAATACCCCGGAAGGGTATCGACAAACGTGGCCTTGAACTATTCGGAGAATATTGAAAAGTCTGGCGGTTCGAATGCAAACTGACGAGCCCACTCGGCCGCAGACCCTCGGAGCATGGTGATAGTCCGCCGGGTCCATTCGGATGTAGCCTCGTCCATTTGTTCCAAATACTCTCGGGCTTCTCTGAGAAATGTTTCTGTCTCCTCCACGGGATCCCCAGCGAATGTTGGAGGCAGTTTTTCTGGGGTCTTCAGAGCCTTCACTGTGCTTGCCACGATTGTAGCGGTGGTCTGAGCTGAATCAACAGCCTGGTGGAGAAGGTACGGATGTTTAAAGCCGTACTCCCCACATGGACAGGGAAGGGCCAGTGCGGCCTGTGCCGTAGTCGGTCCCGCAGCAGAGTTGGGACTGCCTTCGTGGCTGTGGGAAGCTCGGGGTGTCCATCGAGTCATATCCAGTGCCGGGTGATTACTCTGTTTCGTGCCTAACGTTGGGCGCCAAAATGATGTCGGAGAGGGATGTAGGGTGATGTACTGGCCAGCAGAGCCGGCCGCCCAAAAATACCCCGGAAGGCGTGGGGGGATGTGGAGATGACTCCCCTTGGCTTCACAGCTGGATAGGATGGATTGGAGACTGGTTTACTTCAACTGGCTTGTCCTCTGCACTCTGCTTCTGTTATTCTTGGATATATGTCGAACCCCGAGCGAGCTGGGCAGGGCACACTAGTTGGACCAATGGTATCAAAAGTTCCAACTAGCGGCCCCTTAATCCAGAGCTGCTGAGGGAGTGGGAGCCGATCAGGGGTAGGGTCAGGCGTCAGCTGACCCTAGGGGCCCTCTAGCACGGATTCCCAACCGCTCAACAGCCCCGGACAGCACCCGCGCTCGCCAGGGGCCTAAAAGGTTTGGGGACAGTGGCGTGATGGTAGTTCCACCTAGTAGCTTAAAGGTGAACTACCATCACGGGCCAATCATGATGTCACGGGAAGAGAGTTGGTATCAGTTTATATATCAATACAACTATTAACTAAAAATAGAAAATATAACAAACTTAATTAAACAAAAAATTAATTTCAGAAGATACAACATTATAAATATGGGCCGAAATAAAGATAAGAAAATTACCAACTGTTGTGAAATGTGTTATAAGTTAGGTTAGGTTTTATGACTCATGCCTGGGCTTTAACTACGATGTCATATCGCCTACTACCAGAGCGCTCTTTCGTCACACTGGTGGACATATCTACTGTGGGAGTCCTAAATTTTGCCTATCCTAAATTTTTCTTCAACTAGGGTAGGGGTCTTTAACGAGTACCTGGCATCGTACAGGCTCAGGACCATCGCTTCAAGTCCCATCCGAAGGACAGCGTTCTTTAGTTTATTTAACCTCCCAGATAAAATAAACTACGGGCCTCGGTCGGGTTTCGAACCCACGATCTTGAGCTCAGAAGGCAAGCACTCAGAAATGTGTAAGGTATAATCGGGATCTTTAAATTATTTAATTAATAATGTTAACAAAAGTTGTACCATATCCACAACCAGCCTACGATCTTATTAAAGATCTGAGTATTAAAGACTCGGTTATTAAAGACTTTGGTCATACAGTTAGACCTATTGTTTGAAGTCTCCTGTTGGCTCTTTAATTAAATCCATTTAAGTGACCTTTAGCTACGTGTATATTTCAAAACTGTTAATATTGCTTAGAGACGAACAGTGGTACACCTGTGTACCTTTGTACCTTTAGGCCCCCCTTCAATTCATCTCAGGTTTGATATTGCTCGCGCCCCTCTTCCTCGCTCTAACGAGTTGCATGCTTCACTAACTCACAGCCTTTGGTATATATCTTCAATTGCAAAACGGACAACTCTCGTTAGATCATTATTAGATTATGAAACTGGCTGTGTACATCCCCAACAGATTTTAATCAATTTCGATTCTGCTCTCTTCCCAAAGTTAATCAACCATTTTGGCTAAGACTCAACATGTGACTTGTGAATAATCACATTAAATTTTCTATCGATACATTCATTACATCGGCAGTTATAATGATTTTTTATATAAGACCCCTCTGATGTTGAAAATTAATATATTATTGAATTTATATATGAATTTTCATCTAAATATATTCTTTACAACGGCAGCTATTAAAAATAAAATAGCTTTATTGACATTCTTTTAGAACAAAAGCCTCTCTTTTTGGAGGTTTTGAGTCTAGTGCTCTTTCAACAGAAGAGATCAGAAAAGAAATTAACGAATATTCCAAAATTAAATTAAATTATTTCTTAAGTAAAACTGTTACTTCTTGATTAAAATAAAATAAAAATAAAACCAAATAAAACAAAACAAAAGCAAAAAGTAAAATGAGGGTTATTTCTTAAATAGTGCTGTTACACATTTGTTGCATGTTTCTCTGTTCCTTGCCACTGTGCACCATCCCTCCCCTATTCTCTCCACTAACTCGTCCCTCCACCGCAGTCCTGGTCTTCCTTTTCCTCTTCTTCTGTCTCTAGGAATCCACTCCGTGCAGACTTTAGCCCATCGTCTAGGATCCATCCTTGTCACATGCCCGGCCCATCTCCACTTCATCAAGTGTGCTTCCTTCTGGAGGCTTCTTAGCCTCACCTTCCGTAGAACCTCGCTGTTTCTTATCCTGTCACTTATCTTTATTCCAAGCATGCTCCTCATCATCCTAAGTTGGTTTACTTCCAGACGACGATCCAGCTTTTGTGTCAGCGACCAGGTCTGTGCACCATTCAGGATGGATGGATAGACGCAGCAATTTCTCCCTTAAGTATTTTCTCCATCCTGCTCTAATTCTGCAGCTCACCTCTTTCTCTATTACAATTTCTATATTGAGCCTCTCCCTTAAACTTCTTCGGCCGATCTGGCTGAAAATTAATAGGTGTCGTCTTTAGACAGTTCTGGATACACATATAAAATTGCATGTTGATACATTCATTATATCGGGAGTTATCGAGTTCCAGACGCATACACACACATCCCTTTTTTTTCAATCTTGAAATCTAGATGTCGGAAAAATATGAAATTCCGTTGAAAATTCCGCATCGAATTTCTGACCGATTACTTCGTATAGCTCTCTCATAGGTTTTATTAATTTATGCTAGCCGGCTTCATCATCAGACAGTCTACAAAAAATCAAGTAAAACAGGCATAAAATTGTAGTTGTCAAAATACGTATTTTATATATGCGTTAAATAAATATAACAAATAAATTCAATTATTAAAATGAATAAATAAGTAACAAAAAAAATTAAATTGATATAAAAAAAAACATCAAAAAATAATAAACAAACCTAATAAAACAATGTCCGAATACATTTTTTGCGTTCTGTGTTGATATAGTGGAAATACTAATAAATAAAATAAAATGATAGATAAAACACTTTTTTTGAACACTTAGGTATAGGTTAGGTTGGGTTTTATGACTCATGCCCGGGCTTTAACTACGAGGTCATATCGCCTACTACCAGAGCGCTCTTTCGTCACTCTTGTGGACATGAGCCCGACTCTATTGTGGGAGTCCTCTACTGTGGGAATCCCATCCGAAGGACGGCGTGCTTATGTTTATTTTACCTCCCAGATAAAATAAACTAAGGGCCTCGGTCGGGTTACGAACCCACGTTCTTGAGCTCAGAAGCAAAGCACGCTACCACTGAGCTACCGGCGCTCTCCGGACCCAGGAACAGATATTATTGCGAAAAAGGTCAAATTCTTTCCTGGAGACGTGGAAAACTTATAAAAAAAGTATAAATTTTGAAGTAACAAAATACCATAACCTTTATAAGTTTCACAGAAGAAAGTTTAAAAAGCGTTTTTCTTTCATATAATTTATATGAAATAATACAAAGTCCCATTCCGTTTTAATTGAGAGAACCTATTTAAGAGTTCATAATTAAAACATAATTAGGTCAAAAGAAGTTCATTGAGCAGAAAATGACCTAAAGCTTCACTAATTTATGATAATTTATGTAAATATCTTGTCTTCACATTGCCACCGACGTAATGGTACATTATATATTACCTACGATTTGTAATGGTCACTTTTGTTAAAATAATGGAGGCTTGGCAATATCTGATGAGCCACTTCTCTTATACATATATATACGGGAAGTTATATATAATAGGTCAACAATTGGATGCAGAGTTTACAACGAAATTTCATGTTTTCCGACCTCTAGATTCCATATGAAAAAAACAATGTCTGTCTATCTGTGACTCTATGAATACGATAACTCCCGATAGAATGAATGTATCGACACGAAATTTTATATGTGTGACCTGATCCCCATAAAGATAACACCTACCGATTTTCAGCTAAATCGGTCAAAGGAAAGGGGAGGATTTACATTCTAACATAACATTTCCAAATATTTGAGTTGTCAATCTATATAATAAAAATGACTGGCTAATTTTGCTAAGCGCAAAACTCGAGAACGGCTGGACCAATTCGGCTAATTTTTTTTTTCAAATATTCATTGAAGTCCGAGGAAGGTTCTTATGAAGAGAGTTTCTAGCGATCAACTGTTGGGTGGGGGGGGGGGGGGGGGGGGGAGCCTAAGCACAAAAATTTATCTAGCGCATTAACGGATGGACGGATTGTCATGAACTTTCACATGTAGTGTTCTTAAAATCCAAGTTAAAAAATAGGCTATGTGGCGTCCATAAATTTTGAATGGTAGGGGGGGTTGTAGGGGGGGCCTAAATATAAAGATAGTGCTAAGTCATTAACGGATGATCGGATTGTCATGGAAGTTTATATGTAGTTTTCTTAAAGGCCAAATTGAAAAAAAAAAGGTGTGACATTCAAAATTTTGAACGGGAGGGGGGGTTGTGGGGGTAGGCCTACATATAAAGATAGTGATAGGTCTTTTGATCGGAATGTCATGGAATTTGACATGTAGTATGCTTAAAGGCCAAATTGAAAAATACGCTACGTGACATTTCAAAATTTTGAACGGGAGGGGGGTATGTGGGGGGCAAGCATATACCTAAATGGTAGTTTCAAAAGCAATATTTAAAAATTGGCTGTGACCCTTTGGACGGGAGGGGCGGGGGTGCATTAATGCAGAATGAACCTCACCTGGAGCTTTCTTAAAGATGGGATATAGCTCTAATTTTAATATGGTGGGTTTCCTAAGCATATATTACTTAGGAGGTCCACCGTTGCACGGTAAATAATAGCTATCACCAGCGTTCTTAAGCACAAAATACCTAGGGCATCCGCTGTAGCAAGGCACATACTAGCTGCGGTACCCAGCATTCCTAACTACATACATACTATCTGTGTTGCCCAGCGTTCCTAAAAACTTATTAATACCTGGTTGCACGGAGTTCCAAGGCGCATACTATCTAAGGTGTCCGGCGTTCTTATACAGCATCCAGAAACGAAGAGGGTCAACCAAAGAAAGATTCAGATGTATCGGGAAAGTCCCATCCGAAGGACTACGTGCTCAAGGTTATTTTTAACGTAAGTGAAATTTCAGCTACCCAGGTTTCGATACGTAACATACGACTCATTATCGAGCACCTGACATACAAAAAGGCCCTCGATCACAGCTTAAAGTCCAAATCGAAGGACGACGTGCTCAAATTTATTTTTATCTTCCCGATTAAAACATCTGACCTAATTGACTTGGCTACATTTGGAAATGGCGATCCTGAGCTCGGTGAACTCCATTCTTCAAATTTCTCACTTTTAAACGGTTTTTAGATTTAATATTTGTTAAAACTGATGAACATCCGGGATATCTGAATCCTACACAAAAATTGAAATAAAAATGTTTTTCGAAAAAAGTCGGGCTAAAAACCATTCTTCAAATTTCCTGCTTTTTAACGGTTTATAGATTCAATATTTGTTAAAACTGATAGACAGATTCAGATATATCGGGAAAGTCCCATCCGAAGGACGACGTGCTCAAGGTTTTTTTAACCCAAGTGAAATTTTAGCAACCTAGGTTTAGTTACATAACATACGACTCATTATCGAGCACCTGACATACAAAAAGGCCCTCGATCATAGCCTAAAGTCCAATCCGAAGGACAACGTGCTCAAATTTATTTTTGTCTTCTCGATTAAAACATCTGACCTAAGTGCCTTAGCTAGATTTCTAAGAGGAGATCCTGAGCTCGATAGACTCCATATGTAAGATAAAATAAGTTACCGTTTGGTTCCAACTAGAATTATCAAGGAAGAAATGTGGAATATAAATGGGCTTTGAGCTACCGTTTTGACATATTTTCTGAAAAACAAATTAATTCAGCAATGTTGGTAGATAGGCAGCATCCAGAAACGAAGATGGTCAACCAAAGAAAGATTCAGATGTATCGGGAAAGTCCCATCCGAAGGACGACGTGCTCAAAGTTATTTTTATCTTCCTGATTAAAACAACTGAGCTAAGTGACTTGGCTAAATTTCTAAATTGCGATCCTGAGCTCGCTAAACTTCATTCTTCAAATTTCTCGCTTTCAAACTGTTTTTAGTTTTAATATTTGTTAAAACTGATGAACGACCGGGTTATCTGAATCCTACACAAAAATCGAAATAAAAATGTTTTTCGAAAAAGTCGGGCGAAATCCCATTCTTCTAATTTCTCGTTTTTTAACAGTTTCCAGATTTAATATTTGTTAAAACTGATAGACAGATTCAGATATATCGGGGAAGTCCCATCCGAAGGACGACGTGCTCAAGGTTATTTTTAACCTTAGTGAAATTTCAGCTACCCAGGTTTAGATACGTAACATACGACTCATTATCAAGTACCTGACATAGGCAAAGGCCCTCGATCAACGCTTAAAGTCCAATCCGAAGGACGACGTGCTCAAATTTATTTTTATCTTCCCGATTAGAACATCGGACCTAAGTGACTTTGCTAGTTTTCTAAATTGCGATCCAAAGTTCGGTAAACTCCATTCTTCAAATTTCTCGCTTTTAGACGGTTTTTAGTTTTAATATTTGTTAAAACTGATGAACAACCGGGATATCTGGATCCTACACAAAAATTGAAAACAAAATGTTTTTCGAAAAAAGTCGGGCTAAATACCATTCTCCAAATTTCCTGCTTTTTAACGGTTTATAGATTTAATATTTGTTAAAACTGATAGACAGATTCAGATATATCGGGAAAGTCCCATCCGAATCCTACACAAAAATCGAAATAAAAATGTTTTTCGAAAAAGTCGGGCGAAATCCCATTCTTCTAATTTCTCGTTTTTTAACAGTTTCCAGATTTAATATTTGTTAAAACTGATAGACAGATTCAGATATATCGGGGAAGTCCCATCCGAAGGACGACGTGCTCAAGGTTATTTTTAACCTTAGTGAAATTTCAGCTACCCAGGTTTAGTTACATAACATACGACTCATTATCGAGCACCTGACATACAAAACGGCCCTCGATCATAGCCAAAAGTCCAATCCGAAGGACGACGTGCTCAAATTTATTTTTGTCTTCTCGATTAAAACATCTGACCTAAGTGCATTGGCTAGATTTCTAAATGGCGATCCTGAGATCGGTAAACTCCATTCTTCAAATTTCTCGCTTTTAAACGGATTTTAGTTTTAATATTTGTTAAAACTGATGAACAATCGGGTTATCTGAATCCTACACAAAAATCGAAATAAAAATGTTTTTCGGAAAGTCGGGCGAAATCCCATTCTTCAATTTTCTAGCTCTTTAACAGTTTTTAGATTTAATATTTGTTAAAACTGATAGACAGATTCAGA
Source organism: Aradus depressus (assembly GCA_963662175.1). Lineage (NCBI taxonomy): Eukaryota > Metazoa > Arthropoda > Insecta > Hemiptera > Aradidae > Aradus > Aradus depressus. The sequence goes on from OY759224.1 coordinate 27,913,571, forward strand.
TATATCGGGAAAGTCCCATCCGAAGGACGACGTGCTCAAGGTTTTTTTTAACCTAAGTGAAATTTCAGCTACCCAGGTTTAGATACGTAACATACGACTCATTATCGAGTACCTGACTTACAAAAAGGCCCTCGATCATAGCTTGAAGTCCTATCCGAAGGACGACGTGCTCAAATTATTTTTTGTCTTCTCAATTAAAACATCTGACCTAAGTGCCTTGGCTAGATTTCTAAGAGGCGATCCTGAGCTCGATAGACTCCATAATGTGACATATTTTCTGAAAAACAAATTAATTCAGCAATGTTGGTAGATAGGCAGCATCCAGAAACGAAGATGGTCAACCAAAGAAAGATTCAGTGTATCGGGAAAATCCCAACCGAAGGACGAAGTGCTCAAATTTATTTTTATCTTCCCGATTAAAACATCTGAGCTAAGTGACTTGGTTAAATTTCTAAATGGCGATCCTGAGCTCGGTAAACTCCATTCTTCAAATTTCTCGCTTTTAAACGTTTTTTAGTTTTAATATTTGTTAAAACTGATAGACAGATTCAGATATATCGGGGAAGTCCCATCCGAAGGGTGACGTGCTCATATTTATTTTTATCTTCCCGATTAAAACATCTGACCTAAGTGCCTTGGCTAGATTTCTAAGTGGCGATCCTGAGCTCGATAGACTCCATATGTGTGATAAAATAAGTTACCCATTGGTTCCAACTAAAATTATCAAGAAAGAAATGTGGAATATAAATGGGCTTTGAGCTACCGTTTTGACATATTTTCTGAAACACAAATTAATTCAGCAATGTTGGAAGATTGGCAGCATCCAGAAACGAAGATGGTCAACCAAAGAAAGATGCAGATGTATCGAGAAAGTCCCATCTGAAGGACGCCGTGCTCAAAGTTATTTTTATCTTCCCGATTAAAACAACTGAGCTAAGTGACTTGGCTAAAGTTCTAAATTGCGATCCTGAGCTCGGTAAACTCCCTTCTTCAAATTTCTCGCTTTTAAACGGTTTTTAGTTTTAATATTTGTTAAAACTGATGAACGACCGGGTTATCTGAATCCTACACAAAAATCGAAATAAAAATGTTTTTCGGAAAGTTGGGCGAAATCCCATTCTTCAAATTTCTCGCTCTTTAACAGTTTTTAGATTTAATATTTGTTAAAACTGATGAACAACCGGGGTATCTGAATCCTACACAAGAATCGAAATAAAAATGTTTTTCGAAAAAAGTAGGGCTAAATACCATTCTTCAAATTTACTGCTTTTTAACGGTTTATAGATTTAATATTTGTTGAAACTGATAGACAGATTCAGTGTATCGGGAAAATCCCAACCGAAGGACGAAGTGCTCAAATTTATTTTTATCTTCCCGATTAAAACATCTGAGCTAAGTGACTTGGTTAAATTTCTAAATGGCGATCCTGAGCTCGGTAAACTCCATTCTTCAAATTTCTCGCTTTTAAACGTTTTTTAGTTTTAATATTTGTTAAAACTGATAGACAGATTCAGATATATCGGGGAAGTCCCATCCGAAGGGTGACGTGCTCATATTTATTTTTATCTTCCCGATTAAAACATCTGACCTAAGTGCCTTGGCTAGATTTCTAAGTGGCGATCCTGAGCTCGATAGACTCCATATGTGTGATAAAATAAGTTACCCATTGGTTCCAACTAAAATTATCAAGAAAGAAATGTGGAATATAAATGGGCTTTGAGCTACCGTTTTGACATATTTTCTGAAACACAAATTAATTCAGCAATGTTGGAAGATTGGCAGCATCCAGAAACGAAGATGGTCAACCAAAGAAAGATGCAGATGTATCGAGAAAGTCCCATCTGAAGGACGCCGTGCTCAAAGTTATTTTTATCTTCCCGATTAAAACAACTGAGCTAAGTGACTTGGCTAAAGTTCTAAATTGCGATCCTGAGCTCGGTAAACTCCCTTCTTCAAATTTCTCGCTTTTAAACGGTTTTTAGTTTTAATATTTGTTAAAACTGATGAACGACCGGGTTATCTGAATCCTACACAAAAATCGAAATAAAAATGTTTTTCGGAAAGTTGGGCGAAATCCCATTCTTCAAATTTCTCGCTCTTTAACAGTTTTTAGATTTAATATTTGTTAAAACTGATGAACAACCGGGGTATCTGAATCCTACACAAGAATCGAAATAAAAATGTTTTTCGAAAAAAGTAGGGCTAAATACCATTCTTCAAATTTACTGCTTTTTAACGGTTTATAGATTTAATATTTGTTGAAACTGATAGACAGATTCAGATATATCGGGAAAGTCCCATCCGAAGGACGATGTGCTCAAGGTTTTTTTATTCTAAGTGAAATTTCAGTTACCCAGGTTTAGTTACATAACATACTACTCATTATCGAGCACCTGACATACAAAAAGGCCCTCGATCATAGCCTAAAGTCCAATCCGAAAGACAAGGATATTATCAAGGATATTTAAAAAAATAAATAATATAAGTCAGTTAATACAACTAAGAGCCCCGCCTAGATTTCCAACTTGCGATCCTGAGCGGAGTAGACACCAAATATAAAGAAAAAATACGTTTCCGTTTGGCTCCAACTAAAATGATCAAGGAAGAAATCTATATTAATAAAGCTGAAACGGGGTTTATTTGTTTGTTTGTTCCAGCATCACGCCCAAACGGCTCGACGGGTTTTTATGTAACTTCACATGTAGCATTCTTATGACCCCAGTTGAATAATAGGCTATGTGGCGTCCCAAAATTTTGAACGGGAGGGGGGGTGGTGGGGATAAGTCTAAATATAAAGATACCGGTAGCTCATTAACTAATGGTCGGATTATCATGAAATTTCACATGTAGTATTCTTAAGGGCCAAATAGAAAAATAGGGTTTGTGTCCTCTCAAGATATTGAACGAAATGAAGGATAGTGGGGGTAGACTTAAGTATATAAATAGTGGTAGCTCATTAACTAATGGTCTGATTGTCATGGAATTTCACATGTAGTAATTTCAAAACAAAATTTGAAAATTCGTTGTGACGTTACAACTTTTTGAACCTGAGGGGTGGGGTGCATTAAGCTGAAAGAATTTCACATGTAGCTTTCTCTTCTTCTGGTATTACACCGGTATTAAGCAGATACTAGCTGTGGTGTCTGCCGTTGAAGTACTATAAGGCTTATTCTATATGAATAATTGAAAATTATAACATCATGAATGTACTGTCGAAGAATTGAATTGGATTCGAATGAGAGATATTAGGAGAAAAGTCAAAGTTCCCCGAGCAACGCCGGGTATTATTGATAGTAATCTAATAAAATTAAGAAAATACAAAAATAAAGAAAGTTCAGTAATACATTTATAGTATAATATACACAGATATATGAGATAATATCAATGTACAAGAGGAAGAATAAAAATGAGTACAATATTTATAATAAAAATACACAATATTAATTAATACTATATTAATTTAGTGGCGTTAACAGGGGTGAGAATTCGATGTGAATTTGGTCGTTCAATCAATTCCCATTTTTTTAGTACTATTGATTTCCAGCTCTTCCAGAGAGTCAAGCTGTCTACCTCTTTCACAAAGTTGGAGTTACCTATAATACCTAGATAAGTGGAAGAGGGCTTATACTGCGCATACAGTGCCATCTCTCAGCTGCAAGCTGCTTACTTGATACAGGACATGATGATGTGTCTGGGATCATCCCTCTGCTCACACATCATCAAACCGTCTACCGATCTTATGTAGGAAGGCTCCTGACACCATGGTTCGTCCTCAGTCTGCACATAACTCGGATCCATCTTCTGGGGGCAGAAACATTTTTAAACCAGGGAACATAGCTAACTCCCGGATTATACCATATATAAAATTGGCCCACCTGACTACATTCGTAACTTCTCTGGTAATCAAATTTCAGTTTTTGTTTTAAATGAAAATGGACATCATTGTAAGAAACAAAACGATCTTGACCATAAGAACATGTATGGAGGTACTTTATTCCCGTTGTTCCTTCCTTGAATATGTGATCCATATCGTTGATTATATTAAGCGAATGTAAATCTTTTTCTCTTATTTTAGATGTGTGTGACGATGCGAAACCGGTACACTTTATGTATATTGTGATAATTATAATTATGTAAAATAAAAATAAATAAATAGTAATTGAATTAATAAATAAATAATTTAATTAAATAATAAAATTACCATATTTCCTGTAGAAATTATAGCTGGTCTGCTGCTAAATTTTGATTTCTACAGTAATTTCCGAAAAGGGCCCTAAAAAAAATAATATCGAAAGTTCCAGACGTGCAGTTTTGAAGAAAGTGCACGTATTTAAAAAAAATTAATTAACAAACTTTTCATTTGGATTTCTTCTAAAACTTAAGAGATGCCCAAACTACGTCAGACGCCTAGGGGGGAGGGGGGGGGGGGGTTATAATTTATGTGATGATTGGGACTGTGTGGGGACTAAACAAAAAAAAATGACGTCACGTTTATTATTACACTTTCATACACAGTCTTTCAGTCAATTCGGTCAATTCAGAAAACAGAGAATTTTCTCGACTTTTCCTGAATTTGACATTGCAAAAAACTTTGTACCCTGAAGTTTTCAAGGAGCACAAGGAAGTTCCTTATGATATAGGATGCTCATCTGTGCAAGGAGACATAAAGCGGAAGACTTGCAAAAAGTGTGGCGTGTACTTGGGGTCTTTGACATATTTAAAACGTCACTGGAAACAGTGCAACACGGAGGCACAGATAGTTAAAGTTAGACCAGTTCGGGTTGCAGCTAGACTCAACGAGAAATGTTGGCCATCATGGAAACCATCAAGGACCAAGAAGAAGCCGAGTGGTTCGATGACGACATGATAGATAGTAATAGGGAAATACCTGAACCTTCTGACAGTGATCAATCTGAAATACCAATCATAACTATAGGTGAACATTTAAAACCGATTTGCGAGGAATCGTAATATTCCTCAGTCTTTTTTCATCATATGGATTATCTCGCTTGAATAATCGAAATGTTAAATACTTAAATCACTGTTCTCTTATTTAATTTATGAATACAGATGAATATAATATGTATGTTGTATTTATGATAAATTGAAGTTGTATTTATGATAAATTTAAGTTTTATTATTTTTATACAATTTTAGTACTTTTCTTTAAAAAAAAAATTTCAGTTTAAATGGGGGGGGGGGGGGGGGAGTCATGAAAAAATGACGTCACGTTTAGGGGGGGTTCAATTAAATGTGACCAATTGTGACAAGGGGGAGGGAGGGGGTTAAAACCACCTCAAAATTGTGTGACGTAGTTTGTGAACGGCCCCATAATTTCTTACAACTATATTAGTATTTTTCTGTTTTATAGTAGCCAATATTTATAATACTTTTATATTTGTTGGGCATATATAATGTAAATAAATAAAAGTACTTTTGCGCACTGTTATTTCACTCCTACATGCTTCACTACCTTAGCCTTAAAAACAACTCTCTGTCCACCTTCACTTCTCAACCCAGACTCTCACCTCCACAACACAACTTAGACTGATCTACACTATTAGAACAGCTGATGGTCGTCTTTTGTTCTCCACGAATTGGTTCGTTTTAAAACAAAATGCGACTTTCTACATTTGTCACTATTTACGTTACTTCATTTCTTAACAGCTTTTTTTTTTTTTTTTTATACTAATAAATTTAATTAATGTTATAATATATTACTATATATACACACTTGGCTAACTCATGTCCACATTTTGTTGCGGAGACGCCCACCGAGATGTCTCTGTGAAGCACTCAAACCCTACCGAGAAAGAGATGGATTGCCTCACGATACTCGAACAGTGCTCAAAGATAGCTCGGCCTACATATCCCAGCTGCTGCAATTCTTGCGAAACACTGGACTTTTTCACCAACAAATTATATGGTGCCATTCGCGGAGGAATAGCTAATAGCCAGAGAGATAGCCTTAGCCACATGATGTCACTATTAGGACCAGGAAGAAAGAAGACTTTCGAATAACTAAACATTGCTCTTCTCTTTTTGAAAAATGTTAGAGGAAACTCTTTACACGGAAACGGAATTTTATTCTCACTGTTCAAAAAGAATAATATAATCACAATAAAGAATCGTGTTTCATATCCAATAACATTATTTGATACAAAGCTTTCATTTTTATATTTTGGGCAGAGTTCCTCCACACCTTAAAAGTCAGTCCAATGTACGTTATTGTTTTATTTATTCATTTATATATATTTTTTTATTTAGACATTTTTATACAATCATTTATAGTCGACTAATATATATTAGAGATGTTTTCGCCAGAGATCTTGTGGAAGTTCATTGTGAATACTAATGAATAAAAAACTTAAAAACCAGTCAAAAAATCCCACTTTATTTATATGAACACAATATATTTCACTCGTTAGAGCATTCTCAAGTGTACAGACAGATACAGACTAATGACTGGGGGGGAGGGGGGCGTGGAGGGGTAGGAGGGGAAGAGTGAGGGAGGGTGACAGAACAGGGGGGGGCTAACATACTATACCAAAATTAAGTCAGAAAAAATTAAAAATAATAAATCTCAATATTAACCTAATTAAACATATCACAATATAAACCTATTAAATATGAACCGAGCATAATAAAAGTTAGCCAAGTCTACCTTGGCAGTTTCAAATTGAGGAGGGGGGAATGATTTAAGTCAGTTTGTTCGTTGAGTTTGAAACTGCCAAGATAGACTTGGCTAACTTTTATTATGCTCGGTTCATATTTAATAGGTTTATATTGTGATATGTTTAATTAGGTTAATATTGAGATTTATTATTTTTAATTTTTTCTGACTTAATTTTGGTATAGTATGTTAGCCCCCCCCCTGTTCTGTCACCCTCCCTCACTCTTCCCCTCCTACCCCTCCACGCCCCCCTCCCCCCCAGTCATTAGTCTGTATCTGTCTGTACACTTGAGAATGCTCTAACGAGTGAAATATATTGTGTTCATATAAATAAAGTGGGATTTTTTGACTTGTTTTTAAGTTTTTTATTCATTAGTATATATATATATATATATATATATATATATATATATATATTATTTTTCATATATTGTTATAGTTACATTGTTTTCTTTCTTTTCTATATCTCGCCACATTGGGACCTGATGATGGGACGTAAGAACGTCCCGTAACATCGTTGGGGGATAAAGACACATCCGAATAGTTTTTTTTTGAAAAATAGTTATCTTAATTTGTATTAAATTGAAAAATGTGTCTACTTTTTATTATTATTATTATAACAATAGTTGTGTTGGCGCTAATGGCCTCTGCAGTCGATGCGCCTAAAAAAATATATATATATTATTAATAATTACAATGTGTGTAATTTTATACATCACAATATATTTATAAGGAATATGAATAATATGGAATTAGATTAAAGTTAACCAGTTCTTTGTTAATATTTATTTTATTAGCTTTCCACTATATCGATACAGTTCGCACAAATGTAATCAGACACTGAGAGCCGGGAACACAAAATATTCATTTAAATTACTCAGCTGAGTCAAAGCCTTGACTGCAAAGGATGTGAAAAATCATTCAGCGACGGAAGCGGAACATTAACCAATTATTTCCTCTTTTCGTTCAACTCTTTAATATTTCCCGGAAACTCGTCTGCATAATGGAAGACAACTGTCATGTGACGGTGTAGACGAGCACCTTTTTGGGACTGGTTACCAAGGCGTTATTTGTTAAAAATAATAATAATAATATTTATTACCGTTAAAACATAACATAGTGATAGGAAAGAGCATCGGTAGCTCAATGGCAGTGGGTTTAATTAGTGACATCAAGAACGCAGGTTCGAAACTCTGCAGAGCACTTTAGGTTTTTTTATATGGGAGATGAAAGTAGTACGACGTCAGATACTCGTTAAAGATCCCTATCCTAAAATTTAGGACTGCCATAGTAAAGTCGTGCTCATGTTCACCAGAGTGACATAAAAAGCGATATTGTAGTAGACGATATGACCTAGCGACGAAAGAGCTCTCTTTTGTCGCTCTTGGAGTAGACGATAGGACCTCGTTGTTAGTTATTACGACTCATACCCGGGTGATGACTGCGAGGTCATATCGCCTATTCCCAGAGCGACGAAAGAGAGCTCTGGTGTACATGAGTTCGACTCTACTATGGGAATCCTAAATTTTGCCTACCCTAAAGTTTTATTCAACTAGGGTAGGGGTTTTTAACAATTATCTGAAATCGCACAATGTCCTGTTGGGAAGGGAACTCATAGTCGAAAATGCTGAAGAGATTATCGATAGTTCACATCAACTTAACGGCAATCGATCACTCCCTCTAATATCAATTGATCTATATAATTTATGATATCAAGTACACTCGTTAAAGTCACTTAACCTAGATGAATAAACCTAAGTAGGCAACATTTAAGACTCCCACTGAGTCGGGCTTGTCCAGCAGAGCGACAAAAGAGCGCTCTGGTAGTAGGCGATATAACCTCCTGACATATCCAATTAACATGCTATATTGTGTGTGTGAACGGCGGGGCATTCAAGACGAACATTAGCCATTGGTTAGAGATGCAAAGGTTCTAGCGAATATTAAGTACCCACTCAGAGTTTAATTTGGAGATCAAACAGAAGCTGTACACGTCATACCGAGGTTCACTAACTTCATGGATAGAGACTTCAATGCCTTAAATAGTTTTTTTTTTTTTTATTTTATTTAATGCCTTTAGATAATTACAAATAAAAGATAAATATTACAGGATAAATAGGCTACCTCCTCCCAGAAGACGGAGTCTGAGTGTGGGAGGGGGAGCAGTCAGCTAGGACTGTACAAACACTGTTAACAATTATTTAACATAGTATAGAGAGAAGAAATACAAAAAAAAAAGAAAAATACAAAAATAAATAACAATAGTATCTTTAGTAAAAAATAAAAAAATACAATAATAATAATTAAAAAAAAAGAATGAGAAAAAGAAAAAGTGACTAAAATAAGAAATATTCTCGTAATATAGAAGAAAAGTAAAATAAAAATAGATGAATAAAGAAGTGCGGATGGAATGAACCGACAACCGGAGACCTGGCATTGAATTTTAATAGAGTGAGAGACAGGACAAGTGAACATGAAGTTGGCAGAGTACAACAGCATACATGGGAAGAGATCAGAACAGAGCGTCGTGCTAGTCAGAGTAGAGAGAACTTAACAAGGACTCAACCTGATCAGAGCTCAGTCCGGTGACCCACTCCATGACCCTAGTCATGTACCTGCCCAGAGAACCTCTCTGGTTTTCTATTTCTAGTTTTATATCTTTGGGCAAATTATTGAAAAGAGTTGCTATAATAAACGGTGTCTGTTTGGTCGTCCAAGTGGTGAGTGGTCTGTGTACGATAGTACTGGTGGAGTGAGGGGTTCGTGTCGGGTATCGGTGAGGAACAGAACAGAGAGTATCTGAAGCATTTAGGAAAAGCTGTCTAAGGAGGTTTTTGAGGTATATATGCCGGATCGGGAGAACGGGGAAAACGGAAAAAACTTGCGTAGTAGGAAATGTAGCAGGGACTTTCAAAATGGTCTTTATAACTAGTTTTTGGGCGGTCACCAGCGGCTTTACAGCTGAAGCTGATGAACCGCCCCAGCCATGATCCCATAGTCTAACATTGAACCTATGTATGCGTGATATATATTTTTCAGATCCTTGACAGGTAAGACTTCCCGCAGGGTTCTAAATGCAAAAAGCATACTCCTTACTTTCCTTGTTACTTGCTGGATATGAAAGGCCCAATTTAATCTAGAGTCTACCCAGACTCCTAGATACTTATATTGTGAGATCCTTTCGAGGGGTAGGCAGGAACAGCAGAGGGTGGAGTCACAATTATGGATTTTTAAGGGATATTCAGGATTGATAGATGTCAGCGAAAATGTTATGTATTTGCATTTTGTTACGTTAAGCGTGAGAGAGTTAGAACAAATCCACCCAAGTATGTCCTTTAAGTGAAGCTCAGCGTATTCGAACACCTCACGCCAGGACCGTCCACGGTACAGCACCACAGTATCATCTGCAAATAACACTATCCTACCCTCCTTCGGTTCGTATACTGTTATCTCGTTTATGTAGATGAGAAATAGAACAGGACCCAAGGTACTGCCTTGGATGACCCCATAGTCTATCTGTTTCGTGTCACTCTCCACACCCTCAACTGAGACATATTGTGTTCTGTTAGTTAGATATGATTCGAACCATCTTAGTACAGTCCCCGTTATCCCTATTTGTTTCAGTTTCTGAATTAGAATGTCCCTGTCAATAGAGTCGAAGGCTTTAGCGAGGTCGAGAAAGACTCCGAGTACTTTCTCTCCCTCGTTGAGTCCGGCTGTGATTGTGGAGATGACTTCCAGTAATGCGTCACTCGTTTTTTTACCCGGCTGAAAACCGAATTGTCTGCAGGAGAGCAACTGGTTATCAGAAACGTATTGCATTAATACATGTTTAACACATTTTTCTAGTATTTTAGAGATTGTATTTAGCATGGAAATAGGTCTGTAGTTAGATAAAATGTGGGTAGGACCGTTTTTATGGATGGGGATGACTTTAGCTTTTTTTAGTAAGTGAGGGAAGGAACCAGAATTTAGACTTAGATTTATTATATGAGTCAGTGGGGGGACTAGATGTGTGGAGTGTTTTTTTATAACTTCGGTAGAGAAATTGTCAGGGCCTGGAGCGGAACGGCCACAAAGTTCATTAAGGGTCTTCGCAACGTCAGACTCCGCTATCTCTAGGAAGTGTGAGAGTGAACATTTGGGAGAGGCGGAGGGTGGAGGGGGAGGTGGGAAGCAGTTAGCACTGATATGATCAGCTAGTTCTTGTCCAACTTTGCAGAAGTATTCATTTAACCTGTTCACAGTAGCTACAGGTTGGCCAGACTGATGGTCAGGGAGGAGGTTCTTTAATTGGGTCCGGTTCCTTGTGGGTTTGCCTGACAGATCATTGACAATGGACCAGAATTTCCGCGGGGACCCTCGACATGCATCTAGCCTCAATGTTGAGTGGAGCTTGTTTCGATATTTTTTGTAGTATGACTTTAGTTTAAACTTAAGATAGAACCATCATTAGCTCCACAGAGCTCTGAAAACCAAGACTTGCAGAAGGAGAACGGTGGACAGAGCTGCAGCCTGGATGACATCCAACTGAAATGTTGCCTACATACGTTTTATTCACCTAGGGTAGAGATCATAAACAACTACCTGAAATTACACAAGCTCGGGACCATCGCTTGATCTCCCATCCGAAGGACGGCATACTTTATTTTATTTTATCTCCCAGATAAAATAAACTAAAGGCCTCCGCCGGGCTTCGAACCCGTGAACCTGAGTTCAGTGAGCAAGCACGCATACCACTGAGCTATCGGCGCACTCGCACCACGCATATACATGTATCATGTATACGTTATTACTTATGAGGATTACGTGCTCAATGTTTTACTGGACTACGCTAGAAAAATGATTAATGTATCATTTCAGCAAATGAATTTCAGACAGTGAAGGGGTAAGGGTATGGTTGGTATAAGAATGTCCTGCTCCGGCACCATCAGATATATCATAATTTTTTTTTTTTTTTTTTTAATGCTGTAGCATCCTGGCGATCATATTTATTGTTTATATTAGTTTAATTATATTGGACGACGGCACGAGGGCGACGGTAGCTCAGTGGTATGCGTGCTTGCTTGCTGAGCTGAAGATAGTAACCCGGCGGAGGCCCTAAGTTTATTTTATCTGGGAGATAAAAAAAATTTAAGCACGCCGTCCTTCGGATGGGACGCTAAGCTCTTGTCGTGAGACTGAACGATGTCAGTTAATATACTGTAACGAAAACAACGTTCACCATAGTTACGATTAAATCATAAGATTCAAAACGGAAGAAACCGTCATAAGGAATGGGGGGATTAGGGGGGAGGCCTAACATGAAGGCCCTATTAACTGTCGATAGAATGAGCGTATCGTCACAAAATGTGCTGCATAAACCCCATAAGGACAACACCTATCAATTTTCAGCCAATTCTGTCAAAGGAGAGGGGGGATTAGGAGGAGGCTTAACTGACAAACGCTAATAACAGCTGTTGTAATGAGTTTATCGACACATAATTTCATATGTGAGTTCGAAATCTCTTAAGGCGACACTTATTAATTTTCAGCTGAATCAGCAAAAGGAAAGGGGGGATCAGGGAGGGGCTCAAGCTGGTCGATTCCTTTTGGAGAGGGTGCGAAAAGTTAATTGATTAATTTGTTCTTCCAAAATCAATTCTTAATCAAATATATTTTTCAGGATCAAAAAATTTTTTTTTAAACAAGCTTAAGAGTTTTCTTACTAAAACCAGTATCTACCTACAGACACTCTATTCCTTATAGATCTACTGTCTGCCTGCGATTGGACGGCGCGGCTTTCCAACCTTTCTTACCTATGTATTACTTTTCCTAAAAATAGTTACTATTACCTGAAAACATATACTGACTTCAGTTGAACGACAATTTAGTAGAAAAGGTAATACAATAAAAAATGGCGTAACGCAGTTTAGGGTATGAATATACAAAAGTGGATTTCTTAGCTTCAGTTAAACAATGTAATTTTGACATTGTATACGTATGTATGTATATTTCAGGCGACTCTCGTTGCTGCACCATATCCAAAAAAGTAGAAAGATGGATACATTGGAGAGTACAGAACTCTAGAGAGGGGATAGTTTGTCCAGTCTCACGTAATCAGTTCTCCCAGTTGTCACTCAGAGGGAGGGCAGGAAAAACATGATATTATCATGAAATTTTAAGCTGTTAAATTGTTTTTAAGATAGTTTTAATGTACGCTTATTTTAATTTTGTTAATGTTATTTATTAAATCATTTTAAATTATGTTATTTTCAAAATTATTTTTTGAGGTATGTTCATTTATTTATTTTTTTAACTCTACATCAATTTTATTTCTGTAACTTTTTATTCATTTAATTAATTTATATTCAGTTAATATTTTATTACCACAATATTTTAGGTTAACCAACGGAACATTGTGCCTGTATCTTTGTTGCTAAATTATGGGGTTTTTGTAGACTGTGATAAAATAAAAATAACTGTGTAAAATAAATAAAAAAAAATATAAGTATAAATATTAATTAAATAATAATAATATAAACAATAAATACATTACCAAGTAGAATTACCACATTTCCTGTAGAAATGTAATAACTGGTCTTCTATTTAATTTTGATTTCTACAGTAATTTCCGAAAAGGGCCTAAAAAAATATCAAAAGTTCAAAACGTGCAATTTTGAAGAAAGTGCACGTAATTTTTTTTTTTTTAATTTCAATTAACAAACTTCATTTGAATTTCTAAAGAGATGCCATCTTGTTTTCTATATTTTGCAATAATATATATCTAATCCAAAGGTTTTCAAATTATCTTGCTGGGCCAACAGGGAAAATTAATAGCATAGAATTTAGGAGAACAAATATCGGGTTTATTTTCTAACTATTTTTTATTTTATCATTGCTTTTTCGAAATTTTGGCTTATCAGAATTTAATTTGAAAATAGGGCTACATTTTCTTTTAAAAATCATCTTCGTATATTTAAATTTTTTTAATTTGAATTTTAAAAAATGTAGCCTTATTTTAAAATTAAATTGTGATAAGCCAAAATTTCGAAAAAGCAATGATAAAATAAAAAATAGTTGGATGTTAAAATCAAATTATGGGAGAATCGAATGTCGGAAAATTCGATTATGTCGGAAAATAAATTTTAGAAAATATGTAAATAAACAAAAGCAAGATTGTCATAAGTTTAAAATAGTATTGCTATTAAATTGTGTAGAAGGTATTCCAAAATTAATTTTAAATGAAGTTATGGCTATGGTTTGTGTATATTTTTGTTAGTGAATTTCTCTTGAAAGCATAAAAAAATAAATAAAATTTTAAATTAATAGTAATCAGCTAACGAATAATTTTTCATGTCCTTAGTTTTCAATTACAACGCTGATTTTTCTAATTTGAACTAAAATATATACTTCCAGACGCTCCAATTTGTTGGACGAGTGAAAAGAGAAACTTACTTGCAATCCTTTGGGCGACATCTTTTATCCTCACTCATAATCTTTATTTTGCTATGTAAGTAATTATTTGTTTTATCTTGAAAATTTTTAACGACGTCTACCGAATGGTTTTCCTACTACAAAATGTTTCTTCTTTCTTTTATTTCTCTGGTTTTTCTTTAATAATCCACTTTTTCTTGATTCTATTTTATGCTTTGATGTCTTTTATCTTTTTACTGAATTTGGTTACATTTTGTTAGGATTTTCTATAAAAAAAAAAGTGCCTACATTTTGTCGACTGCCATTTTCTCCAGTTGCGTTGTAAAATTATTTCGTTTAACTAATAAATTTTGTGTTTCTTTTATTTTCATCTTCAAACTTACGAAATTTCCTTTCTTCTCGATGTCTTCTTTATTTCTTGTTAACTATTTTAAGTTCGTTATTAATGTTTAAAGTTTTTACTGATAAGGTTATATTTCATTCCTTGTGTTCCATTGTGTTTAACTTTCTAAATTTTGTTCTTGTCTTGTTTACTTTCTATTTGTTGATTCTATTTTCCTTTTCTGATCTTTAGATTTCTTCCTGATACTTGTTGGCTTCTTCTTTCAAATCAGTGCACGGAAAATCGTTGAATTGCTACCCGTTACCATGTTTACATAACACTTTAATACAAGAAAGAGCACTCGAAGGAACGAAGAGTGGAAAATAAAGACTTTTACTACGTGAGAACCGGGACTTGTTAAATCCGAAAGAACAACCAGAAGGAGATATAGGACATCATACTATCGATTGTTGTCTTAAAGAGTGTCGTTTAGTTAAAATTATGCCATTGAAAAAAAACTTAATTATTATTATTATTTAAATTTAGTAGAAAGGAAGTACAATAAAAGACGGTGTTACGGAGGAGACGAATCTGAAGACAAATATTTTAAGGGATGAAATGAATACAAACGTAGATTTCAAAGGACTTTATTTACCGTTTCCAATAAAATACACCTTATACAAAACCAAAACCATTCAAAAATTGTACATAGGTGATATAATTTGATTATGAGAAAACTAGATTGTAGGTAACATTTATTCATTTGGAGAAGAAATATAAAACAAAAGCGATCGTAGATTATTGGGGTCTGATATAGGATCTGAATTTGGATCTGTCCGTTTTACAGTGGAACTGCCCTGGAAACAGAAATAATAATGTTAATAAACTAATTGAGAGTCCTGAGGTAGATCAGAACCGGTCCCGGTTCTTCTTGGAGGTCGGACGTGAGGAGGAGATGCAGAACGTTGAATACAAGAAGCAGTGCAGAGAATGCAACAAAAGAAGAATGCTATGTATTATGTAATTATGAAGTTATAGAAAAACAAAAAAACATGTCATATGTTATTAGTTTGGTTAATATCATAAAAATATAACATTAGGGAAGATAGTATAAAAAAAATTCGGTGTTTCATTACAGTTTTGGAATCTGAAGACAAATATTGTAAGGGATGAAATGAATATAAACGTAGATTTCAAAGGACTTTATTTACTGTTTTCAATTAAATAAATATTTCAAAACAAGCAATTTAAAAATGATATTTTGAAAGAAAAATATAATTAAAACAAAACTATATTGTAGATAAATATTTTTCATTTTTAAAAAAATTGTACATATTGGGGCGCTTCTGGATCCGCCATGTTTGTTGAATAATCTCGAGCGGTACGTGTTACAGAGGAACTGCCCTGGACACAGAGAATAACAATATTTATGTACGCTTTGTGAGAGATGATGAAGGTAGGCTAGTTAAGCAGTTATTAAGTACTCGTTTCGCGATGTTGTCTGTGATTGGAGCTTTGTCAGCTTGATGTGAATTGATTTTGTAAGAAAATTCGGAGCGTAAGTAATTACATATTACATGAAACTGCTTGTATCAATTCCCGTGAGAAATGCTTAGTTATTATGACTCATGCCCGGGCTTAAACGAGCTCATATCGCTTAGTGCCAGTGCTCTCTTTCGTCGTTCTTATGGACCTGAGCCCGACCCAACTGCGGGAGTCCTAAATATTATGACTCATGTCCGGGCTTAAACGAGCTCATATCGCTTAGTGCCAGTGTTCTCTTTCGTCGTTCTTATGGATCTGAGCCCGACCCAACTGCGGGAGTCATAAATATTATGACTCAAGCCCGGGCTTAAACGAGCTCATATCGCTTAGTGCCAGTGTTCTCTTTCGTCGTTCTTATGGACCTGAGCCCGACCCAACTGCGGGAGTCCTAAATATTATGACTCATGCCCGGGCTTAAACGAGCTCATATCGCTTAGTGCCAGTGTCCTCTTTCGTCGTTCTTATGGACCTGAGCCCGACCCAACTTCGGGAGTCCTAAATATTATGACTCATGCCCGGGCTTAAACGAGCTCATATCGCTTAGTGCCAGTGTTCTCTTTCGTCGTTCTTATGGACCTGAGCCCGACCCAACTGCGAGAGTCCTAAATATTATGACTCATGCCCGGGCTTAAACGAGCTCATATCGCTTAGTGCCAGTGTCCTCTTTCGTCGTTCTTATGGACCTGAGCCCGACCCAACTTCGGGAGTCCTAAATATTATGACTCATGTCTGGGCTTAAACGAGCTCATATCGCTTAGTGCCAGTGTTCTCTTTCGTCGTTCTTATGGACCTGAGCCCGACCCAACTGCGGGAGTCCTAAATATTATGACTCATGTCCGGGCTTAAACGAGCTCATATCGCTTAGTGCCAGTGTTCTCTTTCGTCGTTCTTATGGACCTGAGCCCGACCCAACTGCGGGAGTCCTAAATATTATGACTCATGTCCGGGCTTAAACGAGCTCATATCGCTTAGTGCCAGTGTTCTCTTTCGTCGTTCTTATGGACCTGAGCCCGACCCAACTGCGAGAGTCCTAAATATTATGACTCAAGCCCGGGCTTAAACGAGCTCATATCGCTTAGTGCCAGTGTTCTCTTTCGTCGTTCTTATGGACCTGAGCCCGACCCAACTGCGGGAGTCCTAAATATTATGACTCATGCCCGGGCTTAAACGAGCTCATATCGCTTAGTGCCAGTGTCCTCTTTCGTCGTTCTTATGGACCTGAGCCCGACCCAACTGCGAGAGTCCTAAATATTATGACTCAAGCCCGGGCTTAAACGAGCTCATATCGCTTAGTGCCAGTGTTCCCTTTAGTCGTTCTTATGGACCTGAGTCCGACCCAACTGCGGGAGTCCTAAATATTATGACTCATGCCCGGGCTTAAACGAGCTCATATCGCTTAGTGCCAGTGTTCTAGTTCGTCGTTCTTATGGACCTGAGCCCGACCCAACTGCGGGAGTCCTAAATATTATGACTCATGCCCGGGCTTAAACGAGCTCATATCGCTTAGTGCCAGTGTTCTCTTTCGTCGTTCTTATGGACCTGAGCCCGACCCAACTGCGGGAGTCCTAAATATTATGACTCATGTCCGGGCTTAAACGAGCTCATATCGCTTAGTGCCAGTGTTCCCTTTAGTAGTTCTTATGGACCTGAGTCCGATCCAACTGCGGGAGTCCTAAATATTATAACTCATGCCCGGGCTTAAACGAGCTCATATCGCTTAGTGCCAGTGTTCCCTTTAGTCGTTCTTATGGACCTGAGTCCGATCCAACTGCGGGAGTCCTAAATATTATGACTCATGCCCGGGCTTAAACGAGCTCATATCGCTTAGTGCCAGTGTTCCCTTTCGTCGCTCTTATGGACCTGAGCCCGACCCAACTGCGGGAGTCCTAAATATTATGACTCATGCCCGGGCTTAAACGAGCTCATATCGCTTAGTGCCAGTGTTCTCTTTCGTCGTTCTTATGGACCTGAGCCCGACCCAACTGCGGGAGTCCTAAATATTATGACTCATGTCCGGGCTTAAACGAGCTCATATCGCTTAGTGCCAGTGTTCCCTTTAGTAGTTCTTATGGACCTGAGTCCGATCCAACTGCGGGAGTCCTAAATATTATAACTCATGCCCGGGCTTAAACGAGCTCATATCGCTTAGTGCCAGTGTTCCCTTTAGTCGTTCTTATGGACCTGAGTCCGATCCAACTGCGGGAGTCCTAAATATTATGACTCATACCCGGGCTTAAACGAGCTCATATCGCTTAGTGCCAGTGTTCCCTTTCGTCGCTCTTATGGACCTGAGCCCGACCCAACTGCGGGAGTCCTAAATATTGGCCAACCCAGGCTTATTCACCAAGGGAGGGGTCTTTAACTATTACCTGATATTGTACAGACTCAGGACAATCGCTTATTGTTGGCGTTCTCAATTATTCTTCACCTCCCATAAATTGCCTCGTATAGCAACATATTATAAAATATATTATTGTAGTCCTAAATTTACGACTCCCACTTTACTGATGGGCGAAAGTGCGCAATGCGATATGACCTCATAGTTAAAGCCCGGGCTTGAGTCAGGATAACTAACTAACGATTATTGGTAGTTTTTTAATAAAATGGTGAAAATAAAGAAAAATATTAAGGACTTCCTTATACAAACCACGTATTTATAGATCACTCTTTTCCCCTGCCCCATCTCAGAATCATTTCTTACTGGCAGTAAGAAAGTCGCTCTCAGAATTACGCAATGCAATGAAATAAAGAATACCTAAGAACCGACGTGTCCTAGTTTAGATAAGAATTGATTTTAGCCAAAATTGAAAACCTATCATTCGGAGCCTAAGTACATTTTACCGCATGTATCAAATTTTGCCTACCTTATATTTTTATTCACTTAAAGTAGGGGTCTTTAACGAATGACATCGTACAGGTTCGGCACCATTGCTTAAATTCAGATAATTCTGATAGGTAGAAGTGATTCACCCTAATTATACATATTATTTTATTTACAAGACACCCGGGCTGGATAAAATCCCAAACCGGGCCCTAAAGGCAGCAATGAAGCCCAGGCCAAAGGTCTTCGCTGACGTGTACAACAGGTGTTTGAGAGCGGGGGTTTTCCCTGGTCGATGGAAAAGGCAACGTCTTGTCCTGATCCCGAAGCCGGGGTAGCCTCCAGGTGATCCCTCAGCATACAGACCCCTCTGCCTCCTTGATACAGCGGGGAAGGTGCTGGAAGGCATCATCCACGAGAGGTTGCGCGAGCATGTGGTGGCCGGCCTAACCGACAACCAGTACGGGTTTCGACCAGGAAGGTCAACAACGGATGCAGTGGAAGAGGTGAAGAATCTGGTATGTGCAGCAATAACCGGAACAATAAGGAACCGGGAGCACTGCCTTATGGTCACGGTGGACATCAGCAATGCGTTCAACTCGGCTCGGTGGGACAAGATCTGGGAGAGCGTCTTACGGGACTTCAAGATCCCCAGGTACCTGATGAAGATCATCAGGAACTACCTATGCGAGAGGATGCTGTTCGCGGACACAACAGAAGGAACCAGGGAATTCAAGGTCACTACAGGAGTTCCACAGGGGTCAGTCCTTGGCCCCACAATGTAGAACAGCTTGCTGAGCCCACCAATGCCAGAAGAAGTTACCTTGGTGGCGTGAGCTGACGATGTAGGGATCGTCATAGTGGCTGACGATCTGGAAAACCTAGAACGCAAATTCCAGGCTGCCATGGACCGGATACGCTATTGGATGAGCTCTGTGGGCCTTTCCCTGGCCATCCACAAGACGGAAGCAGTACTCTTCACCGGGAGGAAGGTCAGAACCAACATCTCACTGACCTTCCAGGATCATACCATCAAGACCCAACCGGCAATCAGGTACCTGGGAGTAATGCTGCATCAGAGGCTCACTTTTAGGGAGCACCTCAGATACGTGGGAGCGAAGGTCTTCAGGACATCGGCGGCGATTTCGAGGACCCTAGACAGAGCAGGAGAAGTCTGCTGGCAGAAGTCAGCACATCCATCTTTCTGCACGGGGCGCCGACATGGGCAGATGCAACGAGGATTCCCTCATACCTGAGACTGATCGCCCCCGCACACAGGCGAAGCGCACTGACAGTCCATGCGCCTACCAGACAGTGTCTGGCGAGGCTGCTTATGTGATTGCTGGGCTGCCCCCATAGACCTACTGGCACGGGAGCGTATGCGACAATTTAAAAGGAAACAAGACCCGGTTCAGGTGGAAGAGGTGGTGCAGCGCTTCCACCGCAGGGGAAACAGAGTCTTCTTTCAAGACGCGGGAGCCAGCTCTAGTCCAGCAGAGCCAGAGAGGTCCAAAACAATTAGAGAGTGGCAGGAAGAATGGGATAGGTCGACCAAGGGACGGTGGACCCATCGGCTCATTCCTCGAGTCGAGCCTTGGCTCACCAGGACGCATGGGGAGGTGAATTACCACCTCGCCCACCTGAGGTATTGTGAGTACCTACACACGGGTTCCGGGGGTACCTCCACAAAATCGGGGCAGCAACAACACCAGACTGCCTCGCGTGCCTTGGTGAGACGGAGTCGGCGGAGCATGTCCTCGAATGCCCCAGATTTGAGGAGGGAAGGAAATATCTGGAGTGCAGCATGGGCGCCCCACTGACTGATACCACTTACGTGGTCGCTATGCTGCGCTCCCAGGAGTCGTGGGATGAGGGCTGCGAATTTGCAACACTCATCATGGGTGAGTTGGCTCTCCAAGAGAGGGCTGACAAGGAACAACGGTAGCGGCGGCTATAAGCAGAAGAAGGGCCGTAATCAGCCACCCATCCTCCCTTCCGCGAAGTAATGACAAGCCGTCTGTTCTGCGGATGGGAATCAGGATCGTCGAAGGAGGGGGTTTTAGGGAGAACATGAGCCACGGCTCGAGCCCCACACTATCCAGGGCTATCTTCCCTGGATGTGCGTAATTGGCATTTCTCCCTCCTGTCAAAAAAAATACAGATTTAGTTCTAGGATACCTCAACTTACTTCTAAGATACCTCAACTTACTTCTAAGATACCTATAATAACTGCCGATGTAATATACGTATCAAAATGAAATTCAGTATCAGAACTCCCTGTGTAAGTTACCTATTGATTTCAAGCTAAAAAAGTCGATTGATTTTAGAGGCAGGGCGAATAAAATTAGTTGATGAATTCGTGCTGGGGAAGTATATTCATTGAGTTCTTTGTCGGTGATTCAGAATTTATTTGGACATTCATAGAAAAAAAACTAGGTTGTAAGACGGAAAAATTCAGAAAAAACTTTTTCATCAGAAAAAAGATATTCACCCTAATAATACATATTATTTACTTCTAGGATACCTCAACATACTTCTAGAATACCTCAACTTATTTCTAGGATACCTCACCTTACTTCTAGAATACCTCAACTTATTTCTAGGATACGTAAACTTACTTCTAGGATACCTCAATTTACTTCTAGG
Organism: Aradus depressus; assembly: GCA_963662175.1. NCBI lineage: Eukaryota > Metazoa > Arthropoda > Insecta > Hemiptera > Aradidae > Aradus > Aradus depressus. The sequence goes on from OY759224.1 coordinate 27,934,994, forward strand.
ATACCTCAACTTACTTGGGGCTCTGTAGGATAAGTTTCCGAACCGTACTGACTGTGCGTTGTGGCAAGCCTCTCTGGTGGATTTGGAGGGCCCTGGGAATATACAAAGATATGAGATGCACAAAACTTAACGTAAGTGTTGGTGGGGCCTTTATGAAGATTAAGGAAATATTTCCATAAAATATACTTGCCTTGGCCGTAGTCGTGAAGCTGAGAGGGGGGGGGGGGGGGGGGGGGGGATGAGAGCTCTGCACCCCACAAAGGGAGACAAATGATTTGATGATCAGTGAAAATATTTTGTGGCAATAATGAAAGTAAAATAATATGTAAAAATAATTAATATGAGAAAAAACGTTGAGAATAACTTTGAGAAGAACATGAGAAATAGAATGAGAAGCTCCGTAAGGTCGGAGGTCATGAGAAGTACAAAAAATGAAAAGGTCCGGCTAGGCGGAGGGCATTATTATTACTAGTGCAGTCTGGCGCTGCAGGGAATTAAAACTGATATGAGAGGTGGGGGGACGGTGTAGGAACGTGAAATGCACAAACATACCGCCCACCAAAATTGGGTGAAAATTTTAAAATAAGAAAACCTTTACAATATAAAATAATAAGGAAAACACATTACAAAACTATTAAATGATCTGAACTTAACTACTACTTACTTAGTCACAAAATTAAATTCTTACCTACTTAGTAACAAAATTAATGCTTACTTAGTAACAAAATTAAATGCTTACTTGGAGACTATGTACAAAAAAAATAAGGAAAACTTACTAGGTTACGGCAACTCTGTACCTGGTAGAGGAACCAAGCCAGAAATTGACCGAGTATACGAGCTTTGGTAGTAAAAGAGGATGCTTAGATTCTTCAGGCAGAAATGAATGGGCAAGCCTGCCGCCCACCCTCGAAAATCCGCGGGAATCAAGAAAGGGACAAAGAGGTTTAATTCTACCTCGAATTTGCAATCCAGAGGATAGATGGGCGATTTCTGGTCCAAAAAAGTTTTGCTGGGTAACACGGACTAATTGTAAGGTTGAATTTTCTAGTTCTTCAGGTGTGAGAGGTCCAGATTTCAGAATAATTTTGCCCTTACGAGATCGTAGATTATCCACGAAACGGCAAACCCACGCAAATACTCGTCGAAGCCGCAGAAAACTGGAAATCTGTGCAATGGTTAACATGAGCGGATTTTCAGGAGTCTTCTGAATCACGAGACAATTGTTGGCTGCTTTTATCTCAGACAGATGTTCCGAAATTGTGTCGGACTTTGAAAATGAGGGAGGCCAAGACTTGGGGTCTTCAAGGAGAAATTTCGGTCCATGCAACCAAAATTTCTGGACAGGAGTCAAAAATTGGGATGGGTTCAAACCTCTGGAAGGCATGTCAGCGGGGTTCGATTCAGACAAGACATGCGACCAAGTGGCTTGGGGGAGTGCATCTGTTACTGCCACAACTCGATTCGCAACGAACGTCTTGAGCGAGTGCGGGGAAGAATGCAGTCATGAAAGAACAACTGTGGAATCTGTGAATAATCCGATTCCTTTCAATGGAACAGGGAGCTCGACAGAAAATACAGACTTAACGAGTTGGGCTAAAAGCACGGCACCGCAAAGTTCGAGGCGAGGGATGGACAATGTTTTCAGTGGAGCTACTTTGGTCTTCGCCTTCCACAAGTGTATCGTTAATTGCCCTTGAGCTTGCTCCAAACGCAGGTATACCACTGCTGCATAGCCTCTCTCGGAGGAGTCACAAAACCCTACTAGCAAGGCTGATGTTGGCTTAGAAGGCATAATGCAACGAGTGATTTGCATTGATGAGACGGAGTCAATATTAGATATTAAGTGTAGCCAGCTGGCGGCTAAAACGGGAGGCATTGGGTCATCCCAGTCGGACTTGACTAACCACAGACGCTGCAGAATTATTTTCATAGAGAGTATAACGGGGAGAGAAAACCTAAGGGGCCAAATATCCGAGCAATGTAGGATACAATACAGCGCTTGGTAAGCGAATCCTGAAAGGGAGCTACACGAAAATGAAAAGTGTCGGACTTAGGAGACCAACTTAAGCCCAAAACAGTGGTCGTCATCCGAGAAATCAAGTTGGGATTCAATGTGATCTTGAGGGAGATCGGCAAGAACTTCAGAAGCATTGCTCGACCATTTTCTAAGTTGAAAGTGACCTTTGCTTAGTTAGAAACCAGCGGAAGAGGTGTGTGAGTCGTGAGAGGGTTGTACAGGTGCTGGATGGGGATGAAAACCGGCTAAACTGTGATAGTAGCCCCGAGAATCAAGCGACAGGTCATCAAAGGCTACCTGGACTTTGTTTACGTCGAGAGCTAGAGAAGGGTCAGATAGAACCTCGTTGGCCTCTATCTACAAACAGTAAGTATAGTATTAAGAGAAATGTTTATAGAAGGTTGTTTAAGTAAACAACAGTACATATAGGATTATAGTATAAATTTGAATTCTAGTATAACTATAAATATACATATACTAAATAAATTATGAATATACCCAATTTTGGTAGAACAATAAAATGATAATCTACACAGGGAAATTGAGAAATTGAAAGAAAACTGACAAAGAAAAATATAGAGAAAATGGACTGTAATTTTGAGATATATTTGGCCCGGTAGGATCAGAAAATGTATGGTGGGGCCTTTATGAAGATTAAGGAAATATTTCCATAAAATATACTTGCCTTGGCCGTAGTCGTGAAGCTGAGAGGGGGGGGGGGGGGGGGGGATGAGAGCTCTGCACCCCACAAAGAGAGACAAAGGATTTGATGATCAGTGAAAATATTTTGTGGCAATAATGAAAGTAAAATAATATGTAAAAATAATTAATATGAGAAAAAACGTTGAGAATAACTTTGAGAAGAACATGAGAAATAGAATGAGAAGCTCCGTAAGGTCGGAGGTCATGAGAAGTACAAAAAATGAAAAGGTCCGGCTAGGCGGAGGGCATTATTATTACTAGTGCAGTCTGGCGCTGCAGGGAATTAAAACTGATATGAGAGGTGGGGAGACGGCGTAGAAACGTAAAATGCACAAACAGTGTTGTTAAAAAAAAAAATTAATTACGAACTGCACAGAGCTTTACTATAGTGTTGTTAAAATAAATTTAAATTACGAACTAACTGGAAGAATATCTAGAATATATCAACTTACTTCTAAGATACCTCAACATAAATCTAGGATACCTCAACTTACTTCTAGGATACCTCACCTTACTTCTAGAATACCTCAACTTATTTCTAGGATACGTAAACTTACTTCTAGGATACCTCAACTTACTTGGGGCTCTGTAGGATACGTTTCCGAACCGTACTGACTGTGCGTTGTGGCAAGCCTCTCTGCTGAAATTGGAGTGCCCTGGGAATATACAAAGATAGGAGATGCACAAAACTTAACGTAAGTGTTGTTAAAAAAAAAAAATTAATTACGAACTGCACAGAACTTTACTATAGTGTCGTTAAAAAAAATTTTAATTACGTACTATCTGGAAGAATATCTAGAATATCTCAACTTACTTCTAAGATACCTCAACTTACATCTAGGATACCTCAACTTACATCTAGGATACTTCAACTTACTTCTAGGATACCTCAACTTACTTGGCGAGGCTGCAGGTGATTGTCCAGACTATTCGAATTGTAGGGCCTCCGTCTTGGTTGTAGAGCACCCTGGAAATATAAAAAAATATGAGAAGGTCAGAAAAGCACATTACTTATGCGTATTAGTTAGAGCAGTTAAAAATAATTATATATATATATATATATATATATATATATATATATATATATATATATATATATATATATATATATATATATATATATATATACAGTCAAAATCGTCAAAAACGACGTCCCAGGGGTTAAAGAAATCTGGTCGTTATAACCACACAGTGGTCGTTATGATCACACCCCCCCCCCCTCCCCCCATTCGCATCAATAACGAATGAAAGATCAAAACAACATTAATAGGAACATTTTTCTTTCGATTAGCCTTAAACCATTGCAGCCAAGCATTGTCTAAATCAGTATGTTGAGTCTTCCGAATTTTCTTTGCAGAAAAATATTCCTCCTCAAAACTGCACTGAACAGACTCTGATAAAGAAGTTGGAGAAGAAATTGAAAGAAACGGACACTCTGGCGATGAAAGCTGATAAGGGGAACACCACAGTTCTCCTAAAAAAGAACGACTACATCGAAAAAGTCAACTACTTCCTGCAATTCAACGACTTCGAGAAAGTGAAGAAGGACCCCACGCAGAAATTTCAGAAAAAAGTTAGGGAAATAGTGTCAGGTTCAGACTCATTAGTGAAAGGTACGTTCAAACATAACCTCATTGTCATGAATCCTATAGCTTTCGACCCCAATATACAGTTATTAATTCTCTGGATTTGGTACAAAAAATTAAAAATTTAGAAATACCCAATGAAGCTAAATTATTTTCCCTCGACGTAACAAATTTATTTACTAATATTCCGGTTTACGAATGCTTAAACCTATCAAAGGGAAAAATAATTAATACTAAACACCAAATATCCGAAAAAAGAGAACTGACTAATATACTGAAGTTGTGCTTACAACAAAACTATTTCTCGTTTAACGCTGAATTTTTTTAACAAAGAGATGGACTCGCCATGGGTTCTAGCCTATCTCCGCTCCTAGCAGACATATTTATGGATTACATAGAAAATACTATTATGAAAAATACTAAATGTAAACGACAAATACTTTTTTTGTATCGTTAAGTCGACGACATATGTATATTCAGCGGTACCAACAGACAAATAGACCAATTTTTTAATTATTTCAATTTCTATTAAATTCTTTATTAGCCTTTAAGAAATACATCTTTTAGGCTCAGGGTTCGGCCTGATATATACATTATTCAGTTTAAAAAAAAGTAAATAAATGAAAATAGAAAATAATATAATAATAAAGTAAAAAGTAATAAAACCTAACTGTTAGTTAACAAATAAAAAAAAAAAATAGTGAAAAAACTTCTAGTGAAATGGTATTTTATTTAAATACTTCAATGTCCTCTAATTTTTAGCGCCCTTTCTATGTATAGTATGATATTATTGAGGTTTGGGTTGTTTGTAATGTTGAAAAGGGTCTTGTGAGGTTGTGGGCTCCTCAGTGCTTCTACCAGGTACTTTTTTCTCAGTTGGCTGAAGGCTGGACACTCCATGAAGAAGTGGTGGATGTCGTCCGGTCGGTCTTTGTTGCAGACATTACATCTCTCTTCCCTGTTGAAGAGGTAGGTCACTCCTCCCACCGTCACTTTAGCCAGGCTTTCTCTACACAGCCGTATCTGAGCCAACACTCTCGTCCTATCGATGTTTGTCCTCAGCTTTAAGTAGACGTTGTAGCCATAAATATTCTTGTATGTAAGGTTATAGTTAGATTCCAGGATGCTCTGAATGTCTCTATCGCGGCTCCTTTCTTCAAATCGACTCATAATCTTTTTCTTATGCCTGTTGATATGTGTCCTGAGTATCCCATAACCATGAATAGCCTACAGAAGTTAGGATATTCTGGAGCTGAGTCACCCAGTTGTAGGCCGGTAGGTCTGAAGGTTGCTTGCTCAGGCAATTTTTTAATTATGTAAATACTATACACCGAAAAATAAAATTCACAATAGAAATGGGTGGGGAAGAGCTAAATTTCTTAGATTTAAAATTAAAAATAAAAATAATAAATTCAACATATACAGGAAACCAACTACAACTCACATGCTACATCAAATTGTCCCAATAGTTACAACAAAGCAACGTTTTACTCTATGTTCTACAGAGCTTACAATATACCTATGGATACAGAAGATAGGCGTAAGAAGATCGCAATGATATAAAAGATAGGTACCGACAATGGTTTCCCCCAAAAAATCATAAATCAAGTAGAAAAGAAAGTCCTCCAAAAAATCAGACGAAATAATTTAACAAAATTGAGCCCATTAATTCCAACAAAGAGGGAGTTTGGGTTAGTTTACCTTATTACGGGCATATTTCGGAACAAATTAGTAACACGAAGGTTTCAAAGTAGGGTTTAAACCTATCAACACGATTAATCAACTTTTAAACAAGACAAAGAACAAAATAAAAATAGAGGACCGGAGTGGTGTTTACCAACTCAAATGTGAAACGTGCAGTTGGGTATACACAGGCCAATCGGGACGCAAATTCAGAGAACGAATAAAAGAGCACATAACTGATATAGTAAGGAAAGGGGAAAAATCTACATTTGCGAAACATATAAATGATATGGGTCACTCATTCAATGAAACAACCGGCATAAAATACCTCCACTTATGTGAAAAAGGTAGACCATTAGATTCTCTAGAACAGCTAGAAATTAATAGGACTCGAATAAATGGGAATTGTTTGAATGACCAGACACACCTCAAATTTTCTCCTTTATTAATCCCTTTCAGCTAACAAATATCCATGGCAATATTAACCTAGGTTAAATAATTTTCTACTTAGACATATAGTAGCTATATATTGTACATATATATTGTACGACAGCTGGTGCTGCGCCAACAAGCTGGCCCTCTCACCAAGTAAGACTATAGCCCTGCTGATGAGAGGGAAAACCGACGCCCGCCACCCCTTCTCCTTGAGGATCCGAGGGATGGGTGGGAGACGGTCACATACCTAGGTGTGAGACTGGGTCCGTGCGACTCCCCACGCTGTTGCCATCAGGGATAGGACAAGTGCCACATTCAATGCTCTGAGCTGCCTAGCTAGGGGCCTCGACTACTCAGCGTGTAGAACGATCTACACGGGGGTATTCGAGGCTGTAGCACGGTACGCAGCAGCAGGGTGGTGGTTTCGCCCCACCAAGCAGCAGAGCGAGACTGCTGCAGGCCCAAAGAGTCGCCCTCCTGAGAATCACAAGGGCCTATCGTACTGTCTCCACGGCAGCGCTACGGGTGCTGGCGTGAGCTCCGCCCATAGACTTGGTCTTGGTCGGAGCGGTCGCCTCGTACTACTGTAGACGCAGTATGCCCCTGAGAGTAGATATAGATGAGCCCTTACGCCTCGCCTTGGAGGGCGAGCTACGTGCACAGAACAGACTGGATAATGAACAAGTGGCAACAGCGATGGTCGCGCTCCTCCGACGGCCGAACAACATTCGCGTACATTCTCGACGTCCGGGTTCGCCGGCGCTCTACTTGGGTACAGCCCGATCACTGGACATCCCAGGTATTATCAGGCCACGGCGACTTCAACTCCAAACTCTTCTTCTTCAAGAGGAAAGATAGCCCGAACTGCTCGTATGGCGGCATTGAGACTGCAGAACATGTGGTCCTCGATTGTCCGCTGTACGACAGGTCTAGGGTGGAATTGATCCGCGCGACGGGATCATATCTGGGATTGAGTCTGCCGGAATTGATGACGGAGTCGAACTATTCGGCGTTCGACCGGTTTGTCACCTCCTGGCGGGAACAGAAAAAGGCCTTTTGACCCGGCGCTGGGGCCTGACCTGAATTCTTCCCCCGGCGACCGCGATGTAGAAGCAGTCCACTCCAACGACTTCGAGCTCTCTCGGCGCCGCCTGGCAGCCGCTACCCAGGCGGTCTGGGAGCGCCAGTCTGTCCCGTAAGGAACTAAGGGCTGCCGCTCCCAGACACCAATAGCAACAAATTCTTATTAAAGATACAATTCAGCATTCCACTTCCTTTTCACCGACGATAATTGGGACGCCGGGTGATTGACCGGTGCACCCGTGAAAAAAAAAATATATATACCTTGTACATATGTTATATTCTTTCTTGTAATGCCAGTTTCTGGTTTTATTTTAATTTTATTTTCTTGATTTTCAAATAAGTGCACAGTTAGCTATTACTAGGGCTCGGATGTTAATGCATTTGCATATTTTTATCTCTGCTTCGTACATCACTATTATGACTTTTAAAACATGTTTTGAACCAAACCATCGATTAAAGCAGCTTTTATTTTGCATATGTATGCATATTTCAGTGGTTTTTGCATATTTTAACTGCATATTATGTTGCGCCAATTTTTTTCATTTTTTGAAAAAAAAATAAAAAAAGTTTATAGCCGAAAAAGAATTATTGCTGAGTGAGACACGCAGAACACCAAGAAAAGCATCGGCTTTAATTTTCTAGGAAGTTTGATGGATGTTCAAATTCTGATAATCTCCTCCCCTTCATTTAATTCCCAAACAAAGTAAACAAACGCAATTATTTCAGTTCAGCCTACATCGTTCATAGCATCAGGAAAGATGCCAAAACAAAAGAGTAAAACGAGTGAGTTAGTGAACAAGTATTTACGCGATTTCCCTAATGAAACTTTTCGAACCGATTCCGGGATTTTATATTGCACAAGTTGCAATGTAGTGGTTTCAACGGCTCGGAAGTCTCAAGTGACAGCATATTGGGACGACCAAACATAAAGAAAAAAAGTGAAACAAAAGGCAACTCAATCGTTCCTTACTCCTTCAACGTCATCCACTAAAAAATCACCAGTTTTTCAGGACTTATGTCGCGCATTTATAAGTGCGGATATTTCATTTTATAAAATTAACAACTGCGAGTTAAAACACTTTTTGGAAACGAACATTGGCCACCAAATGCCTGACGAGAGTACCATTCGGAAAAATTATCTTCCCGATGTTTACGAGGAGGGGTGTCTAATGGTGAAAATCCGCGGCCATATCAAAGACTGTCCAATTTGGGTGTCGGTGGACGAAACTACTGACGCTCTAGGGAGGTATGTAGCTAACATTATTATCGAAAAGCTCTCTGAAGAACCATCTCAACCCTATCTTCTAAATTTACAACTTTTGGTTAAATGCAACCACGAGACGATTGCCCGATTCTTCAATGATTCGATGTCCTTGATTTGGCCAAACGGAATTGTACACAACAAGGTATTTCTTCTTCTTACTGACCCTGCTTCATATTTGGTCAAGGCTGCCAAATCGTTGAAAACATTCTACCCTAATTTGATTCAAGTAACCTGCCTAGCACATACTCTTCACAGAGTTGTAGAAACTGTCAGAAATGAATTTGCAGATGTTGATGCACTCATTTCCTTCCTGAAAGCGCCGAGTCGAGTAAAACTATTAAAAGATACCTACCCAGAATTAAATTTCCCTGCTGAACCTATTATCACAAGATGGGGAACATGGCTAGAAGCGGCCCATTACTACTCAATACATTTCGACAAAATTAAAAATGTCGTTTCTAAACTGGATGATGCAGCAGCGGTGTCAATACAAAAAGCCAAAAATTTACTCCACAAAACTTCTTTGAAAAATAATTTATGCTTCATTTCGAAAAACGTTGGGTTTTTAGTCGAAACCATAAAAACCCTGGAAACACAAAATGTATTGCTGACAGAAAGCTTAGCATTGGTAGAGGATGCTGTAAGAAAACTAAAAAATATCCAAGGACCTTACAGTTCAAAAATACATCAAAAAGTAGAGGATTTTTTTTTTTTAATCCGGGACTTGAAAATTTACGAACGATTAGTAACATTCTTAAGGGAACCATCGAGGAAGAAGATATGCCGTTCAGCCCTTCTGAATTAGCGACATTTAAACGTACTCCGGTGACTTCAGTGGACGTTGAAAGATCATTTAGTAGATATAAAAAAAAGGTTTAGGTCCGATCAGCAAAGTTTTACTTTTGAAAATTTGAGGATGTATGTTGTTGCCAAACATTTTTTTTTTTACCCCTTTTTAGTTAGTTTTGTGTTTTATTACAATAAATAATTTATTTGATTGTGCATATTTTTTTTGTTTTACCTGCAAATGTATCAAAAATAAATGCATATTTTATGCACATATTTTGAATCTTTAATTGCATAAACATCCGAGCCCTACATATTACATACTTCTAGGATACATCATCTTACTTCTAGGACATCTCAACATACTTCTAGCATACCTCAACTTACTTTTAGGATACATCAACTTACTTCTAGCATACCTCAACTTACTTTTAGGATACATCAACTTACTTCTAGGATACCTCAACTTACTTCTAGGATATCTCAAGTTACTTCTAAAATAACTCAACTTACTTGGCGGTGCTGTGGGTTAGTTGTCGGACCGAGCCGAGTTTGGGACCATGGTCTCTGTTTGAATGGAGCTGCCTGGAAAATAGAAGAATAGAATCAGGTCGTTAGATGGTTCAATTGCCATGAGTAGAGACTTAATATTTAATTCTTTAATTTTCTTTACCTTCGTATACTTCTTTATTCCGGAACCGATTTTAGTCACAAAAGAGATTATGACGCCTTTCTCTACAATATATGTGTGTTTGTATGTCTGTGAATACGATATATCGTAATCGATAAATTGTATATTTGCACGTGAAACTCAATACGGACGACCCTCAGAGCTTCAGCCAAATCGGCCAAAAGGAATGAGGGAGAGGGACATAGAGAAACCTAAAACTACCGATGCAATGAACGCCAGAGTAAACTATTGAACTATTGATTGAGAATGAGTGAAAACAACGTTGTAATTCGTGATTGGAGGAATAGATTGTCGTTGATTCAAAATGTATTCCGCTAAAAAAAACATTTTCATCCGATAGAATTATCCTCCTATTTGAAGGAGAAGTTGCGTTGTAAGGTATGGTGGTCTGGTGTAGATTTAGAAGCAGGGAAAAAGGTAAAAAAAAAAGGAATAGTTGTCAGTTCTCCAGGGCCAATGGTTCGATAAAAACTTCCAGATAAGCCATGGGAAGATATAGCAATAGATTATGTTGGTCTTCAAATCCTGGATTTATTTATTAGTTATTGTAGATTATTATACCCGCTTTATGGAAGTAGAACCTACCAGAAGTATTACAGCAGAGAAAATCATTGAAATATTTCAGATAGTAGTTGCAGGTTATGGGTTACCTGTGACTATCCACTTTGACAATGCCAGAAAGTTTACCACTGTACACCTTCTTATTGTCTTTAAATGGAGAGGCAGAACGACAAAATAGGAAACTTGATCAGGTGAAGGCTTTGGCAATGTCAAAGGAGGGGAGACATTGGAAAGAAGAGTTGAGGGATTATCTATTTCAATACCGAACAACTCCGCACTCAGTAATAGGAGCAGCACCGCACTCAGCAACAGGAGCAGCACCGCGCTCACTAACAGGAGCAACATCGCACTCAGTAACAGGAGCAGCATCGAACTCAATTACATGAGCAGCACCGCACTCACAAACAGGAGCAACATCGCACTCAGTAACAGGAGCAGCATCGAACTCAATTACAGGAGCAGCACCGCACTCACTAGCAGGAGCAACATCGCACTCAGTAACCCGAGCAGCATCGAACTCAATTACAGGAGCAGCACCGCACTCAGCAACAGGAGCAAACCGCACTGAGTAACAGGCACAACACCCCACTCTGTGGCTGTCACCTTGATTGTCAGTCCGGTTGGAACCCACTAACGCTCCGGTGGCCTGACATCAGGCGGACTGTTCAGACCAAACTGACATTGTGTGTGGCGGCGGGCTTTACCAATTTTAGTAATGCAAAATATAAAGTAGTTACGAAAAATGGATCTATGGTGACTGTCCAATTAAAGATGAAGGACAGAATGCAAGGAATTCGAGTTTCTCTGAGAAATGGTATGAAGTAGATGAACTTGAAGAAAATATAGCAATGAGAACCTGCCGAGTAAATCGGATGGCCTCGCAGAAGGAATTGGAGTGAATAACGAGAATATAAAGGCAGAAGCCAGCTCAAGCAACTCAGTAAGTTTTGAACAACTTAATGCCACAGGAATTCGACGGAATAGAGCAGAGCTGGATAAGAAGGAGAGGGGAAGCATGTTGACTGGTGATGAATATGAACTATTGATTTTTAGCTAAAAGATTCTATTGTTTTTAGAGGCAGGGCGAATAAAATTAGTTGATGAATTCGTGCTGGGGAAGTACATTCATTGAGTTCTTTGTCGGTGATTCAGAATTTATTTGGACATTCATAGAAAAAAAAATAGGTTGTGAAACGGAAAAATTCAGAAAAAAATTTTTCATCAGATAAAAGATATTCACTCTAATTATACATATTATTTACTTCTAGGATACCTGAACTTATTTCTAGAATAACTCAACATACTCCTAGAATACCTCAACTTATTTCTAGGATATCTCAACTTACTTCTAGGATACCTCAATTTACTTCCAGGATACCTCAACTTACTTGGGGCTCTGTAGGATATCTTTCCGAACCGTCCTGACTGTACGATGTGGCAGGCCTCTCTGCTGAAATTGGAGTGCCCTGGGAATATACAAAGATATGAGATGCACAAAACTTGACCAAAGTGTTGTTAAAAAAAAAATTTTAATTACGACCTGCACAGAACGTTACTATAGTGTTATTAAAATAAATTTAAATTACGAACTATCTAGAATAATATCTAAAATATCTCAACTTACTTCTAAGATACCTCAACATACATCTAGAATATCTCAACTTGTGTCTAGGATATCTCAACTTACTTCTAGTATACCTCAATTTACTTCTAAGATACCTCAACTTACTTGGGGCTCTGTAGGATATCTTTCCGAACCGTCCTGATTGTACGATGTGGCAGGCCTCTCTGCTGAAATTGGAGTGCCCTGGGAATATACAAAGATATAAAATGCACAAAACTTAACCAAAGTGTTGTTAAAAAAAAAATTTTAATTACGAACTGCACAGAACTTTACTATAGTGTTGTTAAAATAAATTTAAATTACGAACTATCTTGAAGAATATCTAGATTATCTCAAATTACTTCTAAGATACCTCAACATACATCTAGAATATCTCAGCTTGTGTCTATAATACCTCAACTTACTTGGGTTGGCTGGTAAATGTTCGGACTATACGGATTGAAGTAGGACTCCCGTCTAGGTAGTAATAGAGAACCCTGGACATATAAAAAAATATGAGAAGATCAGAACAGCACATTACTTTTCCATATTTATTAATTTATGTATATATAGCATACTTAAAATCAATAAAAATAGTAAATTTGATAATAATAATGTAAAAGAAAATATGTAATGAAAAGGAATATGAGACAATATGTAAGGTAAGGAGATGTAAGAAAGAAAAGTAATGATAATAACAAAAAAAAAACTCGGGAGTTAATCACTGGCTAAGTACTTCCCCAGCAAGAATTAACCAATTACATTTTCGCTCTGAAGCCAATTGATCATTTGGGCTAAATCTCAATATTTGACTGAAATAGTGGCAAATTTTCTGTCGATACATTCATTATATCGACTTTTTAGGGTTTTTGAATTGTGCCCCCTCTCCTTCTCCCATGGTAGGCAGACACTCCCGTTTGAGCTGCCGTAGGAGACAGAAGACTCTCGTTTTAGCTGCTAGAGGGAGAGCATCCCCGCTGTCTATCTCCAAGGGACTGGAAGTTCCTCGCCTCTTCGTGGATTCTGGATGAGAGATCACAGGCTGGAGTGTGGTTTGGAAGTAGAAGATTTTTAAAGGTAACGCAACCAATTATTTTACATTTTTCTCCGACATCGAGACGAATTGCTGAGTTACAACCTGGAAGGGGCTCCAGGACACCCTTATAATTGTTTTATTAAAAGATACAGGAGATACCTAAGAAGCGGAGATCTACAAAAAGAGGATCCAGAGCTGGCTGATCATCATTAGACATCTTCATATTGCGGGGGGTAGAAAGACATTTAAGATCATACAAATTCTTTTCATGTTTTATTGATAATTTATTTCAGATGTTCGATTCTTTGAGGGACGCCTCCTATTTATATTGATTAATGGTTGCTTGAATAAATGTATGTTTTCTTATAAATTCTTCTCTGAACCCTCTGTAGCCTAACTCACCTTCTGACTACGCACTTTAACCCCAATAGTAAATTCATTTTTATTTTAAATAGTATAAGTTTTAAAGACCCCAAGTTAGGTCACTTCAATTTATGGTGAATTGCGCCGGGTATCTCAATTTATGATATGAGGCACCGGTTACTTCAATATGTGTATTCGAGCGTCTGTGAATACGATAACTGTAACTATTAATTTTACAATAAAGCAACATTTTCTGCTTATATATTTATGTATTGTATATATTTTGTGAAATAGAATATTTTTTAAAATACAAACGTTGTTTCTTTATTTTATTGATTTTTAGTAAAAAAGTCGATTGGTTTTAGACAAAGAGCGAAAACATAGTTGGTCAAATCGTTCTGGGGAAGTACATTTTCCGTGATTCAAAATGTATTCAACATTAAGAGAAGAAGTCTTGGAAGTGAGATGGGTCATCCTAATTATACATATTACATACTTCTAGGATACCTCATCTTACTTCTAGGACACCTCAACTTACTTCTAGGATACCTCAACTTACTTCTAGGATACCTCAACTTACTTCTAGGATACCTCATCTTACTTCTAGGATACCTCAACTTACTTCTAGGACACCTCATCTTACTTCTAGGATACCTCAACTTACTTCTAGGATACCTCATCTTACTTCTAGGATACCTCAACTTACTTGGGGCCGATGCTGAGGAGTGTTTGAACTTCTGGTCAACCCCTCTGTAGGTAGAGGAGCCCCCTGGAAGTTTAGAAAGATATGAGTAGAGTATCTAACAATAAACATTTGAAAATTAATAGTTGTTAGGTGGTCTGGTTGTCATGAAAGAAGTAGTTAGTTATAATGACTCATGCCCGGGCATTCACTACAATATCATATCGCCTACTACCAGAGCGTCCTAAATTTTGCCTACCCTAAATTTTTATTTACTTAGGATTGAGATCATTAACGATACATGACATCGTACAGGCTTGGGACCACCGTTTGGCGTCTCATCCTAAGGACGCCATGCTTGAGTTTATTTTACCTCCCGAATAGAAAAATGTAAGGGCCGGGTTTCGAACCAGCGATCTTGAGTTAAGTAAGCAAGCACGCTTACCACTGATCTAGCGGCGCCCTCATGAGAGAAGAACTTTCATATTTCATTAACTTGCCAGTATATAGGGCACTAACAGGGACTATGGGAGGGAGGGGGCTAAGCATAAAAATTGTGTTAACTCATTAACGTATAATCGGATTGTAATGAAATTTAACATGTATCATTTTCAAAAGCCAATTTGAAAAAAAGGGTGGGTGACGTCTCAAAATTCCTAACGGGAGGGGGGGGCTGTGAGTGGAGGTTGAGTATAAAAATATTTCTAGCTCATTAACGGATTATCGGATTGTCATGAAATTTTACATCTAGTAGTTTTAAAAGCTATGTGACCTATGTGCATCTGCTTATCAATTAAAAATCTATGTACAGATTAAATTCAATTAAATGAATAAATATTTTTTTGGGCAAGGGGCTTTTGACACGGAAGTAGCCTGGAGGTTGTTGGACGAGTGAGGAGACAGACTAAACGTCCTAGCAAGCCAGCCTCCCATACTAAGCGTCGCGGGTTCGATCCTCGTCAGGTATCTTATGATTCACACCTAATTTATTCGTGATAGAAACTTGTGTTACTGACAGGACACCCGGACGCCGAGACTGCGGTACTTCTCCATCGAGCCTTCTCTCACCATACGATCAAATAATTATACGATTTTAAAATAATTTTAAAATCAAACAATTGGGCTTGAAATCAATAATGGGATTTTTGAAATTATTTCAAAAATCCCAATAACTCCCAACGTAATGAATGTAACGACATGAAATTTTGTATTTAAATTCAAAACACCATATGAACGATCAATCGGCTGTTATCGTGTTCACAGACACACATAAACACACAGATATGACATTTTGTTTTTAATTTTTGGAATTAGGTAGTTAGAAAAAATTAATTCCCGTGAAAACTATATCAGACCGATTACATAACCTTCCCCATCCTTCGCGTAGCAGGGGAAGTAAAAATTCCTGACCCGTCAAGGGTCGCAGAAAAGAGCGACGGTGTGAGAACTCCGTGGGTCGCGGCTTACCGACCCCTCATGGGTCGCAGAAAAGAGCGACGGTGTGAGAACTCCGTGGGTCGCGGCTTACCGACCCCTCATGGGTCGCAGAAAAGAGCTACGGTGTGAGAACTGAGTGGGCCGCGGGTTACCGACCCCTCATGGGTCGCAGAAAAGAGCTATGGTGTGAGAACTGAGTGGGCCGCGGGTTAGCGACCCCTCATGGGTCGCAGAAAAGAGCTACGGTGTGAGAACTGAGTGGGCCGCGGGTTAGCGACCCCTCATGGGTCGCAGAAAAGAGCTACGGTGTGAGAACTGAGTGGGCCGCGGGTTAGCGACCCCTCATGGGTCGCAGAAAAGAGCTACGGTGTGAGAACTGAGTGGGCCGCGGGTTACCGACCCCTCATGGGTCGCAGAGAAGAGCTACGGTGTGAGAACTGAGTGGGCCGCGGGTTAGCGACCCCTCTTAGGGATATTTTACTTTATAAAATAAAGAAAAATAGATGATCAATTCTTCTATGGAACACCCTATAATACGCTGATGGTACTTACAGTTACGGCCAGGACGTTGGTCAGCCATACGGCAGCAATGAAGAGAAATCTGAAAAACGATGTCTTCATTCTGGAGTCTCTGCTAAAAGTGTCTGAACCATTTTTTTAAGGACACGTCAGATTTCTGGGATGCAAGACGAATCATACTACACCACGTATATCACAAATACGTAATAATCACTCTACACCACGTATATCTTATAGGTACACGTAATACTCATCTCAGTAAAAAGCATCGGTGAATCACCGTTAATGTACTTCCCCGGTCCGAATTAATCAATTAAATTTTAGCTCTCCCTCTAAGACCAGTCGAACGTTGGGGCTAATAATCAATTGTTGACTCACATAGGAATTGAATTATCATACTAAATTTTATGTTAAAACATCGGCATTATTCAGATTACTGACTCCTGATCCCCTGCCACCCTTCGATTGATTGTGTGTCTGTGAACTCCCGATTCGAATAAAAAATTTATCAACACGAAATTTTATATGTGAATTCATAACCCTCTAATGACGACACCTATTGTTTTTCAGCCAAATTGACAATAAAGAAGGGGGGGGGGGGGGGGGGGGTGATTAGGGGGAAAGCCTAACATGAATGCTTTATTAACTGTCGATAGAATGAATGTATCGACACAAAATTGTATATGTATTGCAAAAACCACGTAAGGACAACACTTATTAATTTTCAGCCAAATAGGTCAGAAGGGAGGGGGGATAGGGGGGAGGCCTTATAACTGCTGTTATAATGAATGTATGGACACGTAATTTCATACGTGAATTCGAAATCCCATAAGGACAACACCTATCAATTTTCAGCCAAATAGGTCAGAAGGGAGGGGGGATAGGGGGGAGGCCTTATAACTGCTGTTATAGTGAATGTATGGACACGTAATTTCATACGTAAATTCGAAATCCCATAAGGACAACACCTATCAATTTTCAGCCAAATAGGTAAGAAGGGAGGGGGGGACAGGGGGGAGGCCTTATAACTGCTGTTATAGTGAATGTATGGACACGTAATTTCATATGTGAATTCGAAATCCCATAAGGACAACACCTATCAATTTTCAGTCAAATAGGTCAGAAGGGAGGGGAGAGATAGGGGGGAGGCCTTATAACTGCTGTTATAATGAATGTATGGACACGTAATTTCATACGTGAATTCGAAACCCCGTAAGGACAACACTTATTAATTTTCAGCCAAATAGGTCAGAAGAGAAGGGAGAGATAGGAGGGAGGCCTTATAACTGCTGTTATAATGAATGTATGGACACGTAATTTCATACGTGAATTCGAAATCCCATAAGGACATCACTTATGAATTTTCAGCCAAATAGGTCAGAAGGGAGGGGAGAGATAGGGGGGGAGGCCGTATAACTGCTGTTATAATGAATGTATGGACACGTAATTTCATAAGTGAATTCGAAATCCCATAAGGACAACACTTATTAATTTTCAGCAAAATCTATAGAAGGGAAGGGGCATCAGGGAGGGGCTCAACACATAAATCCCAATAACCGATATAATTGTACTACCCACCCCCCCCCCCCCCCCCCCCCCCCCTATACACTCTATGCCAGGAATTCAACAATTCAAGCCTGACCATTGTCTAATCTTCTGCAGAGGATTACAACGATCATATTCAAATTACTTGAACATACAAGATGAGAATCTCTTCATGGGCAAACTTATGTACAAAATGACTTACCTATGTTTTCTGCTTTAAAGTTTTTTGTTTTTGTTTTTTTTGCAATCTGACCATATATATTTATATGATTTACTTTTCCTAAAAATAGTTACCATTACCTGAAAACATATACTGACTTCAGTTAAACGTCAATTAACTAGAAAAGGTAATACAATAAAAATGGCGTAACGTAGTTTTGGAATGTGAAGACAAATATTGTAAGTTATATTATGATGTTGATCCACTACTATGGGATCCGGATTCGAACCCGCAAACCATGATGAGACCCTGCGACCAGAGCCCTACGCTCTAGTCTGCACGGCCACCGTAGCCCTCTGTTCTTCAATTTCTATAAGCATGAAATTAAAGGTTTGTGATAGCTAAAATTGAAGGGCTTAAGTTTCAAAACCAGCTAAGTCCAAAAAAATAACAATACTTTTTTTTTCTACAAAATTTAATAAATTCGTATTTTATTTTCAAATCCGGCTAAGTTCATTTATTTATTCTGGAAGGTGCTAAGTCCAAGTTGTTTACTTTCATAACCGGCTAAGTCAACTTGCTTAGATTCAAAACCGGCTAAGTCCAAACATTTTTTTTTCGTTTTCTGTGTGTATTCACTTGCAAAAAGTAGCCGGACTACAGAAATTAAAAGTCATTTCCATCAGCAATACGCCAAATATAGTGTTTTCTATTTTGAATATTCATGCACCTGGAGAGTTATTTGTTGTTTTCTCAAAGTTTACAAAAGTACTTCAAATAATTATATTTTTTTATATTTTGAAACCTACCTGCTACCGGGGAAGTGGAATATTTGTGGATTACTAAAAAAATTTAAATATTAATTTAACGAGCAAAAGTTAATTGAATAAATATTAAAATATATCGCGACTTTAAACGAAATATTGCCTGAATAACTTCCACTTCCTCAGTATCAGAATAGCTTCAAGATATTTGTTGGGGATCACTTGTAACTAACTCTTTGTTAATTATATTTGACCACCCTGGAGTAGCATGCATAACGTCTGGGTGAATGAAACAAAAAAAAATTAAAATGAACACATATTTATTATGATACGAAATTGAACATTTATACAAGGATAATTATTGTGGTAATAATAATAAAAAAATCATTAATCTAATGGTGAAGCCTGATGGGCAAATGGTGACAATTGAAAATCTGCCTGCAGGGCATTATTGGTCCTCTATATGGCTCTATTGGCAATACATGAATATTTGAAAAATAAAACCTGTGAGTTGAATTCCTCATTCCTGGCCTGCTGCGTTGAAATGAATAAACAAATGATGTCCTGGTGCGTCGACACATCTAAAGGGGTGGATGATGCTTCGGACGGAGTATCTCTTCAAAGTGGGGAAATAAATGTCTGGCATCTCAAAATCGGAACGCAGGGTAACGTGGGTTCCGACAGGGATCCATTGCTAGACTGGTAATGGTTAAACTTGATATTACTTTGTGACACTTTCAACTTGGAAAATTTTACAGAATTCGGGACCCAGAGCGACGTGGGTTCCACTTGGTATCTGTCGCCAGACTCACGATGTGAACACTGTTTTTCGGTAGCTCTGATGAGATTGTGGTGGGGAGAAAACCGGTCGTGGTGACTGTTCATTGGCCCAAACTGCCCACCTACGTCATATGGGGAGGAGCCTAGAGTCTTCTTTGTTCGTACTTTCCTTTGTCCTCGATATAGTTTAAACAAGCTGCACCTGTCCAGGATGTCCTTCATTAAGATGCATCCGCTAAAAATTGAACTATATCTGTTCTGACCCAAGTAGAGCCTCTGGACAGTGCTGCTACCGTCTCTGGTGGCGGCTTCTCGCAACCTCATTTCTTTGTTCTAAACCCGATTATGTCGCAAATAATTGGTGTAATCAGGATAATGCTACAATTTATACTGCTATATTATTATTTTCTTTTACCACAAATTTTATTTAATGTGACAAATTTAAGTTGTCGAAGCATCTTAACCTAAAAGTTTCTTACCGAAAGATCATTTTATAGTTAGTAATATTGATATTTTAGTTAAATTCACTACAACGGAAAATATGATCAATAATGTTGTAAAAATACAATGTTATATCTAATCATGTTTTTTAGAGTTGTTTTATTGTTATTGGTTTTATTATATATTTACCTTTACATTCATTTGTATGTGACGAAATACATTACACATTCTTTGATTAACGCAACATTAAAAGTATCACACACAAGGCCAACATGTGGACCCCAACCAAGTTCTAGGCTGCCCCCTCACCTCCGAAGACAGACATCTCCTATACAGACAAATAGTGAACCAAGGGCGTTCCCTTCCCACAGACACGACCCCGCCGCAACATATATCAGTGCCCTAGGCGAAAATCTACCTTGCGCCCTCTTGTAAGGAGAGAAAATTTCAATAATTAAAGGATAAAAATTTATAAAAAAATTTTTTAATGCTTAAATTTATTATAAAAAAGAAAAAAATATATATAGGTATATAAAAAAATTATAAAAACAACATATATTATCATAATATTATCAAAATGATTGAAAGACATCAAATTGTATCAATTTTTGGAAAAATTCAATTGTATTTTTCGGGCTTTAGCATTAGCAAATTCTTCAATTATATCCTTGAAATTTAAGTTCTTGGCCAGTTCGTTTTCTGCTCAAAATCAGCTGTTCATTAAAATGCATGTCTCTTATCCTTTACATTACAGTACATTAGATTCACCGATGAGTTTATCTTAAATGCAACTATGGGGTTCATTAAAATGCATGTCTCTTGTGTGCGGTGAGTACAAGGGTCATCACTGTCCTGTCCAGACCTGGGCATTAGTCAGATACATTATCTTTTAAATAATGAAAAGATAGTATCTTGCAAGATACGTATCTCACAAGATAACATTATCTTGCCAGATAGTATTTGGTTCATGAAAAGATACTTTATTCAAGATACTTGGTTATCTTGTCACTCATCAGATACATTATCTCGTTATCTGAAAGATTGTTATTCAAGAACCTATTTTGAAAGTATCTTATCTTATCTAACTCATTATTCAAAAGATAATCAGATAACCAATACAAATAGCTCAGGTTACCAACCCGAGAGTTGCGGGTTCGAATCCCCACCAGTAATATCAACTTATTTTACAAAAAACTCATGTTACCACCCCAAGGGTTGCGGGTTCGAATCCCCACCAGTATTACCAACTTACTTTACAAATAGCCCACGTTACCAACCCGAGGGTTGCGGGTTCGAATCTCGACCATCTATATCAACCCTGGTAATCAAAACCCACAGTTATGTACCTTGAGGAGGCCGGGCTCAATGCGACCCCCTACGTTGTAGCCACTAAAGGAAGGACAACCACCACTTTCAACGCTCTGAGCTGCTTAGCCCGCGCGACGGGATACTCTGAGTGTAGTATCATCTACATTGGAGTATTCGAGGCTATAGCAAGGTAAGCCGCTGCTGGGTGGTGGCATTGAAGCGGCGACGCGTTATCCTTGTGCAAGCCCAGAGTGCAGCCCTTTTAAGGGTTACAAAGGTCTATCTATGGCTGCGCTACGTGTGCTGGCAGGAGCTCCGCCTATAGTCTTGGTCTTGGACGGGGTGGTCCCCTTTACTTGAGTAAACAGTAGTTTTGCCTTTAGGAGCGGATATAGATGAGCCCTTACGTCCATTAGCTCTGGAGAAAGAGATTCGCGATAATTATGTTTTTATTTTTAATGATTAATAAAATTGTTAGGCTCTAATTTCCAAGACGATTCCGCGATAGGTGTCGTGGGCTCCACCGGAGGTCGGCCACCCAAAAAAAAAAGTAATATGAACCTATTTTATACATAGCTCACTTTGCAAACAAAGGTAATCATACTAGTTTCTGAATCGAGCCTTTCTCTAAGCCCTTACATTTCCCGGGAAAGTAACGAACTTTCTAGCCATTACCAACATTTACTATGAAATAATGAATATTATTCTTTTACAAGGTCAAATATCATCGAAATGATAGGAAGAATAGGATCTGTACAATAATAATAATATAAAACTTCCTCGTGATTTTGTTTTCACCGATTCCACATTAGGGGAATGACCTTTCGCTGCTGAGTCACCACGTACACTCAGCAAAAATTGAGTACATAGTTTAAAATGGTACTGTGTTGAGCGACCAACTTAGTTTACACAAAATCAAAATTTAGGCTATGTCGTACCCTAGTTAATGAAAACTGACATTATTGCAGAGATATTGTGAAATACTTCAAATGAACTTGAAAGAAATAAAACTTGTTTATTTATGGTATTGTCCCTAGTTACTTGAGTTAGTTAATGAAGCTAAAGTCCGGGCATTAACTACTGGGTCAAATCGCCTACTACCAGAGCTCTCTTTCATCACTCTGGTGGACATGAGCCCGACTATACAATGAGAGTCCTAAATTTTGCCTACTTTACATTTATATTCACCTAGGGTAGCAGTCTTTAGGGAGTTACCAGACATCGTAGAGGCTAGGCACCATCGCTTAACGTCCCAACCGAAAAACGGCGAGCTTAAGTTTATTTTACCTCCTAACCAAGGGCCTCGGTCGGGTTTCGAATCCACCATCTTGAGTTCAGTAAGCAAGCACGCATACCACGGAGCAACCGGTGCCCTCGAAAATACTTCATCAAAAAAAGAAGAAGAGATTATGGCACGGATAAATGATTGTGTTTCTTCAATCATTGTGAGATTATACACGCCAGGACGATTACACCATTTGAAAGGTAAGTAACTTCCAACAAAACAAATTCATCTTAATCTAAGCTTAAACAAAAAAACGACCGAGTTTGATAAAATTTCTTTCAGATCAGTTTTACGTCGATACGCTTCGATTGGCACCAAAGCGGAGTAGATATCATATTTCATTCGCTAAATATTGTGCAGGAAGGATTGATTGACCACGCACTTACGTACGTACACACACAAAAACATACTTCTTTCCAAAAAAGTCTAAAAATACTGTAATGACCTCGAAACATAAAAATATGATGAAAATTTTGATTTCGATTTTCGGACCAGTAGGGGAGGAAAGATGGTTCTGGGCCAATGGCAAATGCGCAAGATGGCGGCCATCCCCCACTCCTCTCCTTCCACCAACATCCCCCCCCACCACCACCACCACCTCCCTCCACCAACACGTCCCCCACTCCTCTCTCACCACCCTTCACCCCCCCCCCTCCTCCCTTAGCTCTGAATCACCCATCATCGTACATCCCCAGCCCAACCCTCCTACACCCCAAAATTTTTTATCTCAATTTTTGTCCTTTGAATCACTACTATCGTACTTCCCCATCTCGATAAAGTTTCTGCTCTCCCTCCCTAGTAGGGGAGGAAAGATGGTTCTGGGCCAATGGCAAATGCGCAAGATGGCGGCCATCCCCCACTCCTCTCCTTCCACCAACATCCCCCCCCACCACCACCACCACCTCCCTCCACCAACACGTCCCCCACTCCTCTCTCACCACCCTTCACCCCCCCCCCCCTCCTCCCTTAGCTCTGAATCACCCATCATCGTACATCCCCAGCCCAACCCTCCT
The DNA here is from genome assembly GCA_963662175.1 of Aradus depressus. Lineage (NCBI taxonomy): Eukaryota > Metazoa > Arthropoda > Insecta > Hemiptera > Aradidae > Aradus > Aradus depressus. The sequence goes on from OY759224.1 coordinate 27,958,738, forward strand.
ACACCCCAAAATTTTTTATCTCAATTTTTGTCCTTTGAATCACTACTATCGTACTTCCCCATCTCGATAAAGTTTCTGCTCTCCCTCCCTACCCCACCCCTCTTTCATTTTATTTTTTCAATTAGCCCACTAGCGCTTCCAAGCGTCTAGAATTGCAACTAATTTTTAATTAAGTAACATTAGGTCAACTTCTTAAGAAAAAAAAAATAACTTGGCCTTACGGGAGTCGAACCCGCCTTCTTTGTCTTGAGAGGCTGACTTGCTATCCACATGACCATTGTGACATGGTTGGTCAAGGCAGTGATAATCTAGGTATATAAACTTACGGCCGTATATTATCACATTGGTATCACCAAGGTTCAGCGTTTTGTAGCTTTTTTTACTAGAGCACATTTTTGATCGCCTCTCATCGAAAAATTACAATCCTACACCCTCATATAAGTTTCCGCTCCTCCATTTCAAAGTCTTTCATTATTATATTAATACCTCCTCGGTCTTTAACCATCTTTATACTAATTCATCAAATTACCCTCTCCTAATTTTCTGCTCTCTTCTCCCCCACATCAATTGTATACACTTTTCCTTAGCATCATCCTGCTTCACACTTTTCTTCGCCCAACTCCTACAATCTCTCTAGATCGTTTAACATTTTTTCATCATAACCCGGACTACCCATACATAAAGCTACATTCTATGTATATTAACCTCTCCCCGCTCTACCCGTAATATTCAGGTCTTTTCACATTTATTTCAGGAGTCTCAATATCTTAGGCTAACATGCGGTATATAACTTACATTTATTTTCTTCGTAGGCTGCTTCTCGTCTCCAACTTTCTTAGGATGTTTCTCACCAGGATCTCTATGTCAGGTATTTGATAGGGGTATGTATTTCTTTTAGTTCGCTTTATTGACTAATCAATAAACCGGTAAGCCTCTTCACCAGCGCCAAGGTAGAAATACTTCGAAGAGGTGGGTGGGGATAGGGAAGGGATAAAGGCTCTAGTCAGGGCTTCTCTTCAATTTCAAGGTATTTTTACTTTTCTCCATTTTTCTACTTTCATATAGGTTTACGGGTTTTACACCACGCCAGTGACCAATTGGGTTTACGGGTTTTCTACAACCTCGCCAGTGACCAATTAGGTTTACAAGTTTTCAACCACGTCCATTCAAAACCAAAAAACATCAGATCAGTCTAGACTAAGCCTCAAGAGGATTTTAGGAATAGGATAGGAATAGGAATGTTTTCCGATATTTAAGTCCCCTCGGAAAAACGGGTAGCCAGGTTATACCTCCCAGCATTAGGTTTGAATTGAGTAATGTCCGTGAGCTAAGGTATGAATGCCATCAGATAAAACTACTCTTTTATCATCTTCCGACGACAACGCCTTCTTATTAATTCTAACACTGAACAACTCATGTTTTTTTGACTGAATCATTCTCATGTCTGTATATACTATTTTTCCCTCAAAAAGTGAATTCTCAAAATCTTGCAACGATATATTTTTTTCAACGGCTGCTTTTTTAATACCTTTAATACATTTTTTAATTTTTTTATTTATATCCATAGCATAGATCTTCGGTTTAAGTCCTACGAATTTATTAATGATAACACCATTAGTCTCGTCTTTGAACTTGCCAAGCATTTTTTTATTTAAAATAGAATAGCACGGATGCTCTTTGGGGAAGTCTGACGTATCGAAATAATGCTCCATCGCTTTCATGTCCTGATACCAGTCGGGTGTATTAATTAAATAAACTAAACTGTCCGTATCTGTGTACATTAATTTTAGAGTATTAGGATTATATTTTTTCATCATTACATTATAGTGAAAATTATACATCACAGTTTTGGACAAATCTAAAATCGACATGCCTACATATATAAGCTTATTAAATAATAATTTTGTTTTACTCATAGTTACAGATACCAAATTCTCGAAAACGATATCGCTATAAATATAACGATATTCCAGTAGTTATAACGATATCGCTATATTTATAACGATATTACTGTAGTTATAACGATATTGTTATAAATATAACGATATTACAGTAGTTATAACGATATCGCTGTAAATATAACGATATTACTGTAGGTATAACGATATCGCTATATTTATAACGATATTACTGTAGTTATAACGATATCGCTATATTTATAACGATATCACAGTAGTTATAACGATATCGCTATATTTATAACGATATATCAGTTATAATATTGTGTGTTTTATTCATTTATTTTTTATTTTTAATATTTTTTAAGACTGATTTCATGACCTTGAACAGGCACTTGCGTGATCTAGCATGTCGAACCCTGCATTCGTGTAGCCTACCTTATCATGTACTAGCATCATCATCATCATCATCATTGTATTCAGTATTATTTTAAACTGGAGTATTATGATGGAAAAATCGCCTACCTACACTTCTGAGCATGCCGTCTTTCGGTGCCTTGAATGGTATTGCATTTAAAAATATAATTCAAAGCTCTTCATATTGATTATGTTGTCCGATTGGAGTAATATATGCGAAAAAAATATTTATCTTCAATTCCGAGCACACTGTCCTTTGGTGTTTTTTGTGAGTTATTTTTTTTTTTCATTTTTTTTTTTTTTTAATATATCTATGGTTTGGAAATGACCTTCGTATCTGTAGGGATTAAGTCGTTGTTTACATGTTCATACATGTCGAGATATTTGGGGATTATTTGTCTCGTGACCCTGAACAGGCACCTGCATGTTCAAACATGTCGAGACCTACAGTTCCCCCTCTCTCTTTTTATCGATTACTGCGCATGTGCAGAGGATATAAGGAGCAGCTCCCTCTGGGGAAGCTCATTCTTCAGTGCTATTGAAGAGATCTACCTACTAGTTTGCTGCTACAGTAAGTACTTTGTGTAATTATTTGATTGTCTCTTAATTATATTTTTAAGTGTTACATATATTTTGGTTTTCTCTTTAGTACTGTTATTATCTATGTAAATTAATTAGTTTCGTTCATTGTTTATACAGTTATATTTCAAATTTGTTTCATTCGTTGTTTGCTTACGTGTTTTATATAGTTAAATTTTAAATTTGTGTGTGACACGATCACAAGTGTCAACGATCGTTTGGTTAGGCTATCATCGGGTACGCTCGGCTATCATCGGGTACGCTCGACTATCATCGTGTACGCTCGGCTATCATCGGGTATGCTCGGCTATCATCGGCTCCCTTCAGGTGTATTCGGGTCCTCGATCCTATATAAATAGTTTGCGTGATCAGTTTCTTTCAGACTTCATTGAGTCTTTGAGGTGTCAACATCGCTGAGATCTGTGAAAGTGAACTGTGTTTCGGTTATCATCGGCTCCCTTCAGGTGTGATCGGTTCCTCTATTCTATATAAATAGTCTGTGTGATCAGTTTATTCAGTCTTGATTGAGTCTTTGAGGTGTCAACATCGTTGAGATCTGCGAAGGTGAACTGTACTTTAAACATTCGGTTATCTTGGGATAAGTACTGTTTTATCATGTATAAGTGCAATTATTGTAGTGATGAACTGTCCTTGAAAAGTGACTTTGACATACATATGGCTTTAAATCATGGGGTTAAACCTAGTTTTATGTGTAAACATTGTAAGTCAAGTTTTACTAAATCATGTAGCCTAAAACGTCATGAACTTAGTTGTGGAACGGTCTATAAGTGTAAACACTGTAGACATGAATTTTCCAATAGGTTTAATGGTAGTCGACATGAGTCTGTGTGTAATGATGCCCCGGTTATAAAAAAACCCAAGAATGAACCTCTTAAGAAAACTTTATTAAAACTTGTACCTAATGAGTCTAATCTGGTTCTCTATGATACTTCTTTCGAGGGTAGAGTTAAGTCTTATTTTGTTAGATCCAATAAACACGGAGACCTAGAATGCTTTTTGGAAGATGTGCGCGATTGTCTAAAGGAAAAAATCTTGGAACAGCTTCAGATACATTCGGCTTTAAAAGTTAATTTCCTAGTAGAGTGCTTGTTTGAAAATGTCGTAGGCGATCTAACGGATAAAGCTTTTAAGACTAAAAATCGCCCTATCTTCAAGGATACAGATATAGACCAATACTTAGATGTATCTTTTAAGAGATTAACTGTGGAGATGGAGGAAGCGCAAATGAAGAAGAGCGGATGGTTTCTTATTGCTGTAGATGGATTGAGATTACGAATAAACAGATATCGACCCCTTCGTGGAAGTACCTACGTTCCTCTACCAAAGAACATTGAATCTAGGAAAGCTTGTATTAATGTTGAAAACGAGGATCATCACTGTTTTATGTATTCCATCTTATCTAAATTTGTAGAAAAAAAACCCCAGCGTGTGACTAAATATACTGGCGTTCAGCATCGGTATGACTTTTCAGACATTTCTTTCCCGACTCCGCTCAATGAAATTAGGAAATTTGAAAAATCCAACAATATTTCCATAAATGTGTTCGGGTTAGACGAAAACAATGATGTGTACCCTATTAAAGTTGTTGAAAAGGAAAAGACTGACCATCGTGATTTACTCCTTTTGACAGAAGGGGAGAAGCAGCATTATATATACATTAAAAATTTTGAGCGTCTCGTACGGTCACAAATTACTAAGCGCCAAAACAAAATTGTAATTTGTAAGCGATGCTTTCAGCATTTTGACAATCAGTACGGTAAGTCGGGGGAGGAAAAACTGAGGGAGCATAAGATATACTGTGATAAAAACAGTCCTGTTAGGATAGAGCTCCCTAAAGACCCCATTTTGGCATTCAAAAATGTTGAACGGCAACTCCGACTCCCTTTTGTAATATATGCGGATTTCGAAACCATGTTGGCTCCTCTCCCCGAAGATACATCAAAGGCGACTGTTCCTTATCAGCGACATGTACCCATGTCTTTTTGCGTGCATGTAGTATCCGATATTCCTATGAATATACCTCCATATATTTATAGAGGTGAAGATGCGGGTGCTCACTTTATCAAGTACATCGATTCATTAGCTTATAAAATTTCAGAAATTTATAAAAAAAATACCCCTATCATTATAACAAAAGCTGAGGAGATGAAGTGGGAAAATGATCAAAATTGTTATCTTTGTGAAGGGAGTTTCTCTGAGATTAATCCTAAAGTAAAGGATCATGATCATTTGACCGGAAAATATAGAGGAGCAGCCTGTAATAGCTGCAACCTACGGTGTAAAACTCCCTCATATATACCTGTAATTTTTCATAATCTATCGAATTATGATGCAAACATTATAGTTATGGAGCTGGGTAAAGATTCAGAGCGGGTTGATGTGATTCCCAATACCGAGGAGAAATACATAAGCTTCACTAAGCATGTGCACGGAGTTAAGCTTCGATTTATCGACTCTTATCGCTTTTTAAGTCGTAGTCTTGACTATATGGCTAGCGTGCTTCCGAAAACAGCCTTTAGGGAAACCTCAAAATACTTTACTGAGGATCAGCTTCCCCTTGTGACCAAAAAAGGGGTTTTCTGTTACGATTATGTTGACGCTTGGGAAAAACTAGACGAGAAATGTTTACCTCCCCGGGAAAAATTTTATAATACTTTGACTGATGCCCCGTTAAGTGAAGAGGACTATAAGCGTGGGCTACGTGTTTGGGATATGTTCAAGTGCTCGACCCTTGGAGAATACAGCGACATCTATTTAAAAACGGATGTACTCATCCTCGCGGATATTTTTCAGAATTTTCGAGATGTTATGCTTAATAGTCATAAGGTGGACCCCGCACATTATTTCACTGCTCCTGGGATGACATGGGATGCGATGTTGAAGCATACTAAGGTGAAATTGGAACAATTAAGGGATTATGACATGATATTATTCTTTGAGCGGGGGATCAGGGGAGGTTTATGTCAAGTATCCCACCGGTATGCGAGTGCTAATAATAGTTATATGCCCGAATATGATCCCGAAAAAGAGTCCTCATATATTGCCTATTTAGATGCTAATAATCTTTATGGGCATGCTATGAGTAGACCTCTACCTTATGGGGGTTTTGAATGGGTGAAAGACCCTGAAAGCATAGATATTGAAAACATGGACGATGATGGAGAATTAGGATGTATTCTGGAGGTTGACGTAGTCTATCCCTCCGAGTTACACACAGCTCATAACGATTTACCATTTTTACCTGAGACAATGAGCCTTCCAGGCGGGAAAGTAAACAAATTAGTTGCTCATTTCAATCCTCGTGAGCGATATGTTGTGCATTACGTCAACTTGAAGCAAGCGATTAAACATGGGTTAAAAGTCAAAAAAATTCATAGGGCGATACAATTTCGACAGTCTTGTTGGTTACAGTCATACATTGATTGTAATACTGAGCTTCGTAAAAAAGCGAAAAATGATTTTGAAAAAGATTTTTACAAACTTTTGAATAACGCTGTTTTCGGCAAAACAATGGAGAACATAAGAAACCGTATGAACATGATGCTAGTTACAGACTCTAAAAAATTAATGAAACTCATCGCCAAAGCTAACTTTTTAGACAGGATAATTTATCACGAGAATTTGGTATCTGTAACTATGAGTAAAACAAAATTATTATTTAATAAGCCTATATATGTAGGCATGTCGATTTTAGATTTGTCCAAAACTGTGATGTATAATTTTCACTATAATGTAATGATGAAAAAATATAATCCTAATACTCTAAAATTAATGTACACAGATACGGACAGTTTAGTTTATTTAATTAATACACCCGACTGGTATCAGGACATGAAAGCGATGGAGCATTATTTCGATACGTCAGACTTCCCCAAAGAGCATCCGTGCTATTCTATTTTAAATAAAAAAATGCTTGGCAAGTTCAAAGACGAGACTAATGGTGTTATCATTAATAAATTCGTAGGACTTAAACCGAAGATCTATGCTATGGATATAAATAAAAAAATTAAAAAATGTATTAAAGGTATTAAAAAAGCAGCCGTTGAAAAAAATATATCGTTGCAAGATTTTGAGAATTCACTTTTTGAGGGAAAAATAGTATATACAGACATGAGAATGATTCAGTCAAAAAAACATGAGTTGTTCAGTGTTAGAATTAATAAGAAGGCGTTGTCGTCGGAAGATGATAAAAGAGTAGTTTTATCTGATGGCATTCATACCTTAGCTCACGGACATTACTCAATTCAAACCTAATGCTGGGAGGTATAACCTGGCTACCCGTTTTTCCGAGGGGACTTAAATATCGGAAAACATTCCTATTCCTATCCTATTCCTAAAATCCTCTTGAGGCTTAGTCTAGACTGATCTGATGTTTTTTGGTTTTGAATGGACGTGGTTGAAAACTTGTAAACCTAATTGGTCACTGGCGAGGTTGTAGAAAACCCGTAAACCCAATTGGTCACTGGCGTGGTGTAAAACCCGTAAACCTATATGAAAGTAGAAAAATGGAGAAAAGTAAAAATACCTTGAAATTGAAGAGAAGCCCTGACTAGAGCCTTTATCCCTTCCCTATCCCCACCCACCTCTTCGAAGTATTTCTACCTTGGCGCTGGTGAAGAGGCTTACCGGTTTATTGATTAGTCAATAAAGCGAACTAAAAGAAATACATACCCCTATCAAATACCTGACATAGAGATCCTGGTGAGAAACATCCTAAGAAAGTTGGAGACGAGAAGCAGCCTACGAAGAAAATAAATGTAAGTTATATACCGCATGTTAGCCTAAGATATTGAGACTCCTGAAATAAATGTGAAAAGACCTGAATATTACGGGTAGAGCGGGGAGAGGTTAATATACATAGAATGTAGCTTTATGTATGGGTAGTCCGGGTTATGATGAAAAAATGTTAAACGATCTAGAGAGATTGTAGGAGTTGGGCGAAGAAAAGTGTGAAGCAGGATGATGCTAAGGAAAAGTGTATACAATTGATGTGGGGGAGAAGAGAGCAGAAAATTAGGAGAGGGTAATTTGATGAATTAGTATAAAGATGGTTAAAGACCGAGGAGGTATTAATATAATAATGAAAGACTTTGAAATGGAGGAGCGGAAACTTATATGAGGGTGTAGGATTGTAATTTTTCGATGAGAGGCGATCAAAAATGTGCTCTAGTAAAAAAAGCTACAAAACGCTGAACCTTGGTGATACCAATGTGATAATATACGGCCGTAAGTTTATATACCTAGATTATCACTGCCTTGACCAACCATGTCACAATGGTCATGTGGATAGCAAGTCAGCCTCTCAAGACAAAGAAGGCGGGTTCGACTCCCGTAAGGCCAAGTTATTTTTTTTTTCTTAAGAAGTTGACCTAATGTTACTTAATTAAAAATTAGTTGCAATTCTAGACGCTTGGAAGCGCTAGTGGGCTAATTGAAAAAATAAAATGAAAGAGGGGTGGGGTAGGGAGGGAGAGCAGAAACTTTATCGAGATGGGGAAGTACGATAGTAGTGAGTGATTCAAAGGACAAAAATTGAGATAAAAAATTTTGGGGTGTAGGAGGGTTGGGCTGGGGATGTACGATGATGGGTGATTCAGAGCTAAGGGAGGAGGGGGGGGGGTGAAGGGTGGTGAGAGAGGAGTGGGGGACGTGTTGGTGGAGGGAGGTGGTGGTGGTGGGGGGGGGGGGTGTTGGTGGAAGGAGAGGAGTGGGGGATGGCCGCCATCTTGCGCATTTGCCATTGGCCCAGAACCATCTTTCCTCCCCTACTCGGACCCATTACAATAACTTGCCTATATGCTGGGAAGTTAATAAAATAACTTGATAAAACGGGTCGGAATTCGAACCCGCAACCTTCGGTTTGGTAACGTGAGCTATTTATAAAATAAGTTGATATTACTGATCGGGATTCTAACCCGCAACTCTCGGGTTGGTAACGTAGGTTATTAGTCAAAAGAATTATGGCTGACTTCCCGCCCAAAAATAGCTGACTTCCTGCTCAAAAATGTTTCATTACATAACTGTTTTCGCATTTTCTGAATCGTCAGATCTATTCCTCACTAATTGATCTTCAACCAGATCATTCATAAAATGCCAAACCGATACTGAAATAAAACATTTTAGAACAGGAAGGCTATCATTTATATTCGCTTTATAAAGAAGTATCCTGTTTCATCGTTACTGACAGAAAATTTTTATTACTTTGAATAATTCAACCAACTAATTGTTCACGAATTATTAACTATTCATTGAATTATGCTTAAACTAAAAATTACTAAATTATCAATCGTTAATTATTGATGTTTACTTACTTTTCATTGTGGTCTGACTGTGAAGAAAATACGAAGTGGAGGGAGCGACTAACCCTCTCCCCCCACTCTCTATTCATGCCAGGAATTCAAACCTGGTCATTGTCATATCTTCTGCAGAGGATTAGGACGATCATATTCAAGATACTTGAACATACAAGATGACAATCTCTTCATGGGCAAACTTATGTACAAAATAACTTATGTTTTCTGTTTAAAGTTTTGGTATAATAAATACAAATAAATAATTTCATCACTACAATATTAATGACTTTCCGCACTTCCAAAATCAATTCTTAATCAAATACATTTTTTAGGATGAAACAATTTTTTTTAAAACAAGCTTAAGAATTTTCTCGCTAAAACCAGTCATCTACCTACAGACACACATTCCTTATAGGTCTACTGTCTGCCTGCGATTGGACGGCGCGGCTTTCCAACCTTTCTTACCTATATATTACTTTTCCTAAAAATAGTTACTATTACCTGAAAACATATACTGACTTCAGTTGAACGACAATTTAGTAGAAAAGGTAATACAATAAAAAATGGCGTTTAGGGTATGAATATACAAAAGTGGATTTCAAAAAATTGTATTTACTGTATACAATGAAATAAACATTTAAAAACAGATAATATAACAAACAATTTAGCTGAAAGAATAGGTTTAAAAGGAAACTAGATTGTCGATAAACATTTTGGTTATTTTAGTATAAAGGTAAATAATTTGCTGAATTTTCACTCATTAGTGTTAGAGTACCATCTCCATTAACTATTTACGTGCAACAGATCTGACCTGGAAGCATAAAATAATAATATTATTGTACAGTCTGAGACAATGAAAACATTCACCCTGAAGGTTGGTAAGTTGAACAACTACTAACTTATCTCAAAACATTCGTTATCTGTATTTTCAGTGTACTTAGTAGCTATTAACTATTTTCAAAATTGTTTTATGAGGTATGTTCATTTATTTATTTTTTTAACTCTATATCAATTTTATTTCTGTAAATTATATTCATTTAATTAATTTATATTCACTTAATATTTTATTACCACAATATTTTAGGGATGTTAACCAACGGAACATTGTGCCTGTATCTTTGTCGCTAAATTATGGGTTTTTTGTAGACTCTGATAAAATAAAAATAATTGTGTAAAATAAATAAAAAAAATATAAGTATTAAGAATAAATATATATAGAGTATAGAAAATGAAAAAAAAAATGAAATATAGTATCAGTATGTCGTACAAAGAAATAGATAAATAGATGAATAGCTTCATTATGGTGAAAAAAATAATAAATCAAAGTATCTATATAAATAAAAGAGAATATGTAAAAAAAAAAAGAAAATCTATATAAATAAGAAAAAAATAAAGCAGATAATAAAAATCGACAGAGCAAAATACTGTGATGGTGGGGAAGGGAGGATGCTCAGACAAGGTTTGAAATAAAATTAATTTTAGACAGTAGGAGCTAGATAGAAAAGTGTGAGGAGAGAGAAGAAAAAGAAAAAGTCAAAATAAAATAAGCTAAAATGAAAAATAAATAAATGCATGATAATAATGTGATACCTGAACTTACTTCTAGAATACCTCACTTATATTAGAACTGAAGTTATCTGATTCAGATGCAAGGGAATAGCTCTCCTGGGAATATACAAAAATATGATTAGGTCGCAATTGCACAGCACTTTCCTTTAGTGCTGTTAAAATATATTTAAATATAGTAGGATATCTAACAATCAATTTTCGAAAATTATTAGAAGTCGTCCAAGTGGAAGATATTCACTTAGTGAAATATTTCAGTGTCTTTACAGGAAGTACACAACGCTGTAGATCGACTCAGACCGCAACAGATGAGTCCATATATAAATAAATTAGTCTTATTATTTTGAAACTATTTCCTGATACCAACTCTCACCCCGTGACATTTATAACACTTTATAACATTAACATTATAGAAACATCTCCAATCAAATATGATTGTCCGTGATAGTAGTTCACCTTTATGTTACTAGGTGGCACTACCATCACGCCACTGTCCCCAAACCTTTTTAGGCTCCTGGCGGTCCGGGTCAGATACCTCATTTATCCAGGAGTGAAATAGGGTATATAACATTATCGACACAGTCAGTTTCCGAGACTGAGTTAGTGGCACACCACCAAATAGCTTAACCACTGAAAACCACAATTTAAAAAAATAATAAATAAATAAAAGACCCGATCTCGAAAAAAAGTGAGACACAAATGAAAAGAAACTTGGCAAAATAGGATGTGGTGTCTAAATATTACAATATCCCAAAACTGAGAAAAGGATCCTTGGATTACTTCAGAATTGATAAAAAAATTAAAAAATATCTGGAGTGGGGCGACCTCGTGATATAAACGGCATAAATTTCACTTGTGTCTCATATTCTTCTGAATTCAGATTTTTTGTTTTTTTCCAAATTTATTTATTTGAGTAATCACTTACTTGTTTGCGTTCGGATGCCGACGAAGAATGTTTCTTGGTGAAAAAATGTCTTTTACCGAGTGGAGCGCTCTTGAAATATAAAAATATATGAGCAGTTAGGAGATGCACAAAACTTTTTCATAGGGCTGATAAAATAAATGTAAATATAATAAAATGACTATTAAACAATGAATTACATTAGATACCATTTTATTATTCTTTACAATTAATTTACAATTTTATTAGATATATTTATATTGTAACGTTGCTTGCGTGGATATAATAAATTCTATTACAAATAAAATAATAAAGAGCAAGACTTTATGATTTACAAATCAAAAAGAATATATGCGTCACATCTTTAAACATTTATTTATTTATAATATTTTCTTTTTTTAACTTAAGTATTAGGGTTAGTAAGCATGGTTTATACATAAATAGACATATAATGTAACACAAAAATTATAACTTGCATGCCGAAATCGTCTCCTTTGGTGGTCCCACAGGTAGACTTCATTTAAAAACACATTGACTCGTGGCTTGGTGCACTCCTCATTCGTCTTCTTCTATACGCCGACCATGGGCCGACTCCTGGTCTTTCTTCACCACTTGATCAAGTACAACACACTCTCTGCATTATTTGTTCTCTTTATACACTTTACTGCACATTTCCACTTCTCATCACGAACCCTCCACTTTCACTCCTGGACATCCACTCTCTATCACTCTTCACTCTTCCTTCTCAACATCGACTGTCCATTCTCACTCTCCGCTCTAGCCTCTCTAGATCGACTGTCCATTCTCACTCTCCGCTCTAGCCTCTCTACATCAACTGTCCATTCTCACTCTCCGCTCTAGCCTCTCTACATCGACTGTCCATTCTCACTCTCCGCTCTAGCCTCTCTACATCAACTGTCCATTCTCACTCTCCGCTCTAGCCTCTCTACATCGACTGTCCATTCTCACTCTCCGCTCTAGCCTCCCTACATCGACTGTCCATTCTCACTCTCCGCTCTAGCCTCTCTACATCGACTGTCCATTCTCACTCTCCGCTCTAGTCTCTCAACATCGACTGTCCATTCTCACTCTCCGCTCTAGTCTCTCAACATCGACTGTCCATTCTCACTCTTCACTCTTCCTTCTCAACATCGACTGTCCATTCTCACTCTCCGCTCTAGCCTCTCAATTCTTTACTGAATATGGTGGTAGTATGAAGCACACGGGACGCGGGTGACCGATCTCAGATATAGATGTTTCACTTAAAAATATATGTAGATAGTTCTTATATATTCATATAGTTCTACAATATGCTGATGGTACTTACAGAACAATATTTTGTAGTCCCTGATAAGTGATTTCTGACGATGTTCTTTAAGGACACATCATATTTCCTAGCTGCTAGACGAATCACTCAGTACCACGTGTAGTTAGTTTTATGACTCATGCCCGGGCTTTATTTACCACGAAAGCGCTCTTGCGTCACTGGTGGACATGAGACCTACTCTACTATGGGAGTCCTAAATTTTGCCTACCCTAAATTTTTATTCATTTTATGCTCGGGACCATCGCTTAACGTCCCGTCCGAACGTCGGCGAGCTTAAGTTTTTTCTTACCTTCCATTTAAAATAAACTAAGGGCCTCGGCCGGGTTTCGAACTCGCGAACTTAAGCTCAGCACATATAAGATGTTCACAAATAATATTACATAGTAGTTTGTTATTATGACTCATCGTTACCAACAAGGTCATATCGCCCACCTACCTAAGTGTACTGAACCAATAAAATTGTTTTTTTTTTTTTTTCTTGTTTTTTTAATGGTATTTAATATGCAACGAACGGCATTATTTAATTGTACTTTTCGAGCTCCAATAGGTTAGGTTAGTTGTTATGACTCATGCCCGGGGCTTTAACTACAAGGTCATATCGCCTATTACCAGAGAGCTCTTTCGTCACTCTGGTAGAGATGAGCGAACTACATGATATAGAGGTTTCACGTTAAAATATAAAAAAAATAGATAATGGATAGTTGCTTTATGGTACACACAATATACTGAAGGTACTTACAGTTGCTAACTGGACGATGGTCAGCAATACGACAATATTGAAAAGAAATCTGAGGAACGATGCCTTCATTTTGAGAGGAAAACTAAGAATGGACATCTCTGAAATTGATTTGATAAGTCTGCAAGATGGTCTTTGAACACGTAGCATTTTTGGAGCTGATCCGACGAATCACTCTACGCCACGTTTGTACCATTATTCTACGCCACGTCTGCATACCGAGTATAAAAATCGAAATATATCTTGGAAATTGTCTTTCATTTATTATTATGCCGTTATAAAATAAACATATTCTATATAATAAGTTTGTTTAATATCATTGAAACATAAAATTTAGTAGAACGGGTAATATGTACAATAAGGAATGGCATAACGCAGTTTAGGAATCTGAAGACAAATATAGTGAGGGGTGAAATGAATACGAACCAAGTTTTCAAAGGACATTCTTTATTTACTGTTTCCAATTAAATAAATATTTGAAAAAAAAAAACATTACAAAAAACTAGATTGTAAATAAACATTTAACTTTTTTTTTATAAAATATAAGAAAAAACCGACCCCTTTGGTCGATTTGGCTGAAAATCGATAGGTGTTCTCCTTATAAGGTTTTGGTCACGCATAAAAAATTCCGTGCTGATACATTCATTCTATTGGGAGTTATCGTGCTCAACAGACACACAGAATGTTTTTTTTTTTTTTTTTTTGGAAAGCATGAAATTCCCTTGAAAACTCCGCATAGAATTGTTGGCCGATTACATAACTTCCTCTATACTTCATATAGCTGGGCAAGTAAACAGTGACTCGATCTAGCGAATAGAGTGATTCGAAGCACTAAAAGTGACAGGTAGTAACTGTAACTATACAGGTAGTAAAAAGGAGATGTATAGTGTATTGTTGGTGCTGGACGGTGATGTGGGCTCCTGGTGACCGAGTCATCACCAGTCTCTGTCCCGTCGCTCCCGGGTGTGTGTGCCGGCCGGGCTGGGGGCTTGGGGCGGCTCAGATGGGCTCACTGGACTGTAACAGTCCCAGGGCTTGGAGGGTGTGGACGGCCGTACACACATGCACATCCTCAGCGACAAGCCTCGCTGAAGTAATATAAAGCAGCACCAGTGTGCCCAGTACTCAGGGAGTAGCCCGGATGAGCGGTCCTCTGTCCCCCGGTTTGGTGGGGCCTGGGGGCCCTCTGCTTGGTCATATAATTATGTAATTCCAAATAATGAAGCCCATTCATACATAATGACAGTGTAGTGATGGCTGATGTGCGCTGTTCATAAAGCCAGAAAAGGGGAGGAAAAAAAAAAAAAAAAAAGATTTCATCTTCGTGCGACGCTTGTTTGTTGACGCTAAAAAAAAGTCATTAATAATTAAAAAGAAAATGTATCAAATATATTTTGAGTGAAGCTCCAATAAAAATTACATAAATAACTCTGGGTAGATTTTAATCTACTTTACTTATACCAATTAATCAAAAAAATATATATATCTTCCGGTTTTTTATTCTAATTACGTAAATAAAACATTTGATGTGTGCCGAATTGGTACTTACCCAATGGCGTTAATACGAAGAAATCCATAAGTTTTGAAATTTGTGATCTATTGAGGGAATTGGAAAAAAGCTTAAAACATTTTGGAAAAACACATGATCGAAATTAATTATTTGAAAACATAATTTTAGTGGCCATCTTTGAAATAATATAAAAGTGTACTCATGTGACGTCACATTAAAATAAATCTTACAATTAACAATTCCTTTTCTAATAAAAAAAAAACCATGCTCCACACTTAGATCTCTCTCCACTATCACCTTACATTCTAATTTCACTTTTTCACTTGGCTTTTAATCCATAAAAAAATCTCGGCTCAACACTACGTGCGAACACTTTGATTTGCTCACATCATCTAAACTGGCTCTCTGGGTTGTTTTAGGACTTCACTTTCGAGTGTCACCTCTTTCTTAGCCCTTTATATATAACAAAATGTTATTTTTTAAATGTTTTCTTTCTTCCTTTCTTTTCATTTTGTCTTCTAAAATTCTATTTTAACTTTTCATGTCCTTAGTTTTCAATTACAACGCTGATTTTTCTAATTTGAACTAAAATATATACTTCCAGATGCTCCAATTTGTTGGACGAGTGAAAAGAGAAACTTACTTGCAATCCTTTGGGCGACATCTTTTATCCTCACTCATAATCTTTATTTTGCTATGTACTCATATTTTTCTTTCTCAAATTCTTTAAGTAATTATTTGTTTTATCTTGAAAATTTTTAACGACGTCTACCGAATGGTTTTCCTACTACAACATGTTTCTTCTTTCTTTTATTTCTCTGGTTTTTCTTTAATAATCCACTTTTTCTTGATTCTATTATATGCTTTGATGTTTCTTTTATCTTTTTACTGAATTTGGTTACATTTTGTTCATAACTTGTTAGGATTTTCTATAAAAAAAAGTACCTACATTTTGTCGACTGCCATTTTCTCCAGTTGCGTTGTAAAATTATTTCGTTTAACTAATAAATTTTGTGTTTCTTTTATTTTCATCTTCAAACTTACGAAATTTCCTTTCTTCTCGATGTCTTCTTTATTTCTTGTTATCTATTTTAAGTTCGTTATTAATGTTTAAAGTTTTTACTGATAAGGTTATATTTCATTCCTTGTGTTCCATTGTGTTTAACTATCTAAATTTTGTTCTTGTCTTGTTTACTTTCTATTTGTTGATTCTATTTTCCTTTTCTGATCTTTAAATTTCTTCCTGATATTTTTTGGCTCCTTCTTTCAAATCAAGTAGAACAAAATTATTTCATCTTCAATAGTGAATTATATAAACAGAAAGAGGGGCTAGCTATGGGTTCCAGCCTGTCTCCCCTGTTAGCCGATATATTCATGGATAGAATTGAGAGGGAAATTCTGGAGAAGTCTCCATTTATCAGTAATATCATGTTTTGGAAGCGGTACGTGGACTATATTTTGATACTTTTTAACGGAACAGAAAGACAAATTAACTTATTTTTTGACTATGTCAACAAAGTCCACAACAAAATAAAATTCACGTTGGAAATAGGAGGTCAAACCATAAATTTTCTGGACTTGGAGATCAAATTTAATAACAAGAAATTCGAATTTAGCATTCACAGAAAACCGACTACAACAGACACGGTAATACACCCATCTTCTAACTGTCCTTCCAGTTACAAATACGCGGCCTTTTATTCAATGTTCCACAGAGCCTACTCAATTCCAATGACCCAACAATCAAAAGATAAAGAACTCAAGATATATAAATATATATATATATTATATATATATATTTATATATCTATATATATATATATATATATATATATATATATATATATATATATAACTACCCCTATAATCTCCCCTAAAGATATAGAAAGATATATATATATATCTTTAGGGGAATAGACAATATTTCAAAAATAAGTTTGTTTTATTCATTTATTACAAGTTTCCACAATATGTCCGCATTCCTCAACTTAGAAGTTCTCAAAGAGTGTCGTTTTGTTAAAATTATGGCATTGAAAAAAAAACTTTATAATTATTATTTAAATTTAGTAGAAAGGAAGTACAATAAAAGACGGTGTTACGGAGGGGACGAATCTGAAGACAAATATTTTAAGGTATGAAATGAATACAAACGTAGATTTCAAAGGACTTTATTTACCGTTTATTAATTCGTAAAAGAAAGATAAAACAAAAGCGATTGTGGATTATTGGGGTCTGATATAGGATCTCGATGTGGATCTGTCCGTTTTACAGTGGAACTGCCCTGGAAACAGAAATAATAATGTTAATAAACTAACTGAGAGTCCTGAGGTAGATCAGAACCGGTCCCGGTTCTTCTTGGAGGTCGGACGTGAGGAGGAGATTCAGAACGTTGAATACAAGAAGCAGTGCAGAGAGTGCAACACAAGAAGAATGCAATTATGTAATTATGCAGTTTTGGAATCTGAAGACAAATATTGTAAGGGATGAAATGAATATAAACGTAGATTTCAAAGGACTTTATTTACTGTTTTCAATCAAATAAATATTTCAAAACAAGCAATTTAAAAATGATATTTTGAAAGAAAAATATAATTAAAACAAAACTATATTGTAGATAAATATTTTTCATTTTTAAAAAAATGGTACATATTGGGGCGCTTCTGGATCCGCCATGTTTGTTGAATAATCTCGAGCGGTACGTGTTACAGAGGAACTGCCCTGGACACAGAGAATAACAATATTTATGTACGCTTTGTGAGAGATGATGAAGGTAGGCTAGTTAAGCAGTTATTAAGTACTCGTTTCGCGATGTTGTCTGTGATTGGAGCTTTGTCAGCTTGATGTGAATTGATTTTGCAAGAAAATTCGGAGCGTAAGTAATTACATATTACATGAAACTGCTTGTATCAATTCCCGTGAGAAATGCTTAGTTATTATGACTCATGCCCGGGCTTAAACGAGCTCATATCGCTTAGTGCCAGTGCTCTCTTTCGTCGTTCTTATGGACCTGAGCCCGACCCAACTGCGGGAGACCTAAATATTGGCCAACCCAGGCTTATTGTCCTATCCGAAGGACGGCGTGCTCAATTATTCTTCACCTCCCATAAATTGCCTCGCATAGCAACATATTATAAAATATATTATCGTAGTCCTAAATTTACGACTCCCACTTTACTGATGGGCGAAAGTGCGGAATGTTAGTATGCAATAAGACCTCATAGTTAAAGCCCGGGCTTGAGTCAGGATAACTAACTAACGATTATTGGTAGTTTTTTAATAAAATAGTGATAATAAAGAAAAATATTAAGGACTTTCTTATACAAACCACGTATTTATAGATCACTCTTTTCCCCTGCCCCATCTCAGAATCATTTCTTACTGGCAGTAAGAAAGTCGCTCTCAAAATTACGCAATAAAATGAAATAAAGAATACCTAAGAACCGACGTGTCCTAGTTTAGATGTGAATTGATTTTAGCCAAAATTGGAACCCTATCATTCGGACCCTAAGTACATTTTACCGCATGTATCAAATTTTGCCTACCTTATATTTTTATTCACTTGAAGTAGGGGTCTTTAACGAATACCTGACATCGTACAGGCTCGGGACCATTGCTTAAATTCAGAAAATTCTGATAGGTAGAAGTGATTTACCCTAATTATACATATTATTATATTTACAAGACTCCCGGGTTGGATAAAATCCCAAACCGGGCCCTGAAGACAGCAATGAAGGTCAGGCCAAAGGTCTTCGCTGACGTGTACGACAGGTGTCTGAGAGCGGGGGTTTTCCCTGTTCGATGGAAAAGGCAACGTCTTGTCCTGATCCCGAAGCCGGAGAAGCCCCCAGGTGATCCCTCAGCATACAGACCCCTCTGCCTCCTTGATACAGCGGGGAAGGTGCTGGAAGGCATCATCCACGAGAGGTTGCACCAGTATGTGGAGGCCGGCCTAACCGACAACCAGTACGGGTTTCGACCAGGAAGCTCAAAAACGGAATAGGTGAAGAATCTGGTGTGTGCAGCAATAACTGGAACAATAAGGAACCGGGAGCACTGCCTTATGGTCACGTTGGACATCAGCAATGCGTTCAACTCGGCTCGGTGGGACAAGATCTGGGAGAGTCTCTTACGGGACTTCAAGATCCCCAGGTACCTGATGAAGATCATCAGAAACTACCTAAGCGAGAGGATGCTGTTCACGGACACAACAGAGGGAACCAGAGAATTCAAGGTCACTGCAGGAGTTCCACAGGGGTCAGTCCTTGGCCCCACACTGTGGAACATCCTGTACAATGGCTCGCTGAGCCCACCAATGCCAGAAGCTGAAGATCTGCAAAACCTAGAACGCAAATTCCTGGCTGTCATGGAGCGGTAACGCCATTGGATGAGCTCTGTGGGCCTTTCCCTGGCCATCCACAAGACGGAAGCAGTACTCTTCACCGGGAGGAAGGTCAGAACTAACATCTCACTGACCTTCCAGGGTCATACCATCGAGACCCAACCGGCAATCAGGTACCTGGGAGTAATGCTGGATCAGAGGCTCACTTTTAGGGAGCACCTCAGATACGTGGGAGCGAAGGCCTTCAGGACATCGGCGGCGATTTCGAGGACCCTAGACAGAGCAGGAGGTCTGAAGTTAGCACATTCATCCTTCTGCACGGGGCGCCGACATGAGCAGATGCAACGAGGATTCCCTCATACTTGAGACTGATCGCCCCCGCACACAGGCGAAGCGCACTGAGAGTCCAGCGCCTACCGGACAGTGTCTGGCGAGGCTGCTTATGTAATTGCTGGGCTGCCCCCATAGACCTACTGGCACGGGAGCGTATGCGACAATTTAAAAGGAAACAAGACCCGGTTCAGGTGGAAGAGGTGGTGCAGCGCTTCGACCACAGGGGAAACAGGGTCTTCTTTCAAGACGCGAGGGCCAGCTCTGGTCCAGCAGAGCCAGAGAGGTCCAAGACAATTAGAAAGTGTCAGGAAGAATGGGACAAGTCCACAAAGGGACGGTGGACCCATCGGCTCATTCCTCAGATCGATCCTTGGCTCACCAGGACGCATGGGGAGGTGAATTACCACCTCACCCACCTGAGGTATTGTGAGTACCTACTCACGGGTTCCGGGGGTACCTCCACAAAATCGGGGCAGCAACAACACCAGACTGCCTCGCGTGCCTTGGTGAGA
Organism: Aradus depressus; assembly: GCA_963662175.1. NCBI lineage: Eukaryota > Metazoa > Arthropoda > Insecta > Hemiptera > Aradidae > Aradus > Aradus depressus. The sequence continues at coordinate 27,979,170 of OY759224.1, forward strand.
CGGAGACATGCGGAGCATGTCCTCGTATGCCCCAGATTTGAGAAGGGAAGGAAAAATCTGGAGTGCAGCATGGGCGCCCCATTGACTGATACCACTTACGTGGTCGCTATGCTGCGCTCCCAGAGTGTCCCCCCCCCCGAATTCGCAGCACTCATCATGAGTGAGTTGGCCCGCCAAGAGAGGGCTGACAAGGAACAACGGTAGCGGCGGCTATATAATTAATTACGAACTGCCAAGAACTTTACTATAGTGTTGTTAAAATAAATTTAAATTACGAACTATCTGGTAGAATATCTAGAATATCTCAACTTACTTCTAAGATACCTCAACATACATCTAGGATACCTCACCTTACTTCTAGAATACCTCAACTTATTTCTAGGATACGTAAACTTACTTCTAGGATACCTCAATTTACTTCTAGGATACCTCAACTTACTTGGGGCTCTGTAGGATACGTTTCCGAACCGTACTGACTGTGCGTTGTGGCAAGCCTCTCTGCTGAAATTGGAGTGCCCTGGGAATATACAAAGATAGGAGATGCACAAAACTTAACGTAAGTGTTGTTAAAAAAAAAAAATTAATAACGAACTGCACAGAACTTTACTATAGTGTTGTTAAAAAAAATTTAAATTACGAACTATCTGGAAGAATATCTAGAATATCTCAACTTACTTCTAGAATACTTCAACTTACTTCTAGGACACCTCAACTTACTTGGCGAGGCTGCAGGTAATTGTCCAGACTATACGAACTGTAGTACCCCCGTCTAGGTAGTTGAGCACCCTGGAAATATAAAAAAATATGAGGTCAGAACAGCACATTACTTATGCGTATTAGTTAGAGCAGTTAAAAATAATTTATATATATATATTTATATATATATATATATATATTTATAAATATTGTAATGATCCATATTGTTCATTACATGAATATTTAATAAATGGAAAATAAGGTACTTAGTTGCAATCATTGTATTAGACCTAAGGAAGGTTACTGGGGGTTATCAAATCGATTTGTACCAGGGTCGATATAGTATCAAAATATATCAATTCATTCGTTTCAATTATGTAATAAAATTAAATGATAAGCTAATAATGTGTTAACAATAAATGTAAGCAATTAGGATTGTATACGGGAATATGTAAGTGTTATAAAAAAAACCAGATGTTTAGTAGTTTAAAGGCTGTAAAAATTGTGGCCAATGAGAGAGCGGAATCCAAAACGATGGAGAAGTGGTCTGTCCCCTAGGAGTCGTTTATCAGGCCTGTTCAGAGGAGGTGTAGTGGAGTAGTTAGTGCCGTGAAAAGAAAAGTATGTGAGTCAGTGACAAAAAAAGAAACCGGCTGTATGAAGGCAGAGGACCTGGAGGGAGTGTTTCTGGAACATTGAACGTAGGATCAGAGAAGATGTTAAAGCCAACCTGAAGAAATAAAAATGGTCTAGTATAATATAAAGCCCCGAGGTCAGAAGATGAAGTTAGAAGACATCCTTGCAGCCCATCGCTCAACTATCACTCTGTTTGAAAATTCACTCTCATCAACAAAAGAAAAGAAAATAAAGAGTCAAGGTTTTTATCTGTCATAAAAATTTCATGTGTGTAAAAATGTGTAACTAACCCTTTCTTTTATAAAAGAAAATTTTATATTCAAAAATATATTTTTTGAATCTCAAATATAACTGTAACAACTTATTTTTGTGTATAGTTTTTTTATTATTATAACCAGGTCATCTTAGAGTATAATTATATATAAATTTAAAATGTAAATGTAACCGAGTAAAAACAATCGCTACAATATATATATATACAGTCAAAATCGTCAAAAACGACGTCCCAGGGGTTAGGGAAATCTGGTCGTTATAACCACACAGTGGTCGTTATGGATCACCCCCCCCCCCCCCTCCCCCCATTCGCATCAATAACGAATGAAAGATCAAAACAACAACATTAATAGGAACATTTTTCTTTCGATGAGCCTTAAACCATTGCAGCCAAGCATTGTCTAAATCAGTATGTTGGGTCTTCCGAATTTTCTTTGCAGAAAAATATTCCTCCTCAAAACTGCACGGAACAGACTCTGATAAAGAAGTTGGAGAAGAAATTGAAAGAAACGGACACTCTGGCGATGAAAGCTGATAAGGGGAACAACACAGTTCTCCTAAAAAAGAACGACTACATCGAAAAAGTCAACTACTTCCTGCAATTCAACGACTTCGAGAAAATGAAGAAGGACCCCACGCAGAAATTTCAGAAAAAAGTTAGGGAAATAGTGTCAGGTTCAAACTCATTAGTGAAAGGTACGTTCAAACATAACCTCATTGTCATGAATCCTATAGCTCCTAGATTATCAGGTCTACCTAAAATTCACGAAACAAATATTCCTATAAGGCCAGTTGTTTCTTACATCGGGCCCCCCTCTTATAAAATAAGTAAATTCCTTAACCAGAAATTCAGAACATTCATCAATTTTCGACCCCAATATACAGTTATTAATTCTCTGGATTTGGTACAAAAAATTAGAAATTTAGAAATACCCAATGGAGCTAAATTATTTTCCCTAGACGTAACAAATTTATTTACTAATATTCCGGTTTACGAATTCTTAAACCTATTAAAGGGAAAAGTAATTAATACTAAACACCAAATATCCGAAAAAAGAGAACTGACTAATATACTAGAGTTGTGCTTACAACAAAACTATTTCTCGTTTAACGCTGAATTTTTTTAACAAAGAGATGGACTCGCCATGGGTTCTAGCCTATCTCCGCTCTTAGCAGACATATTTATGGATTACATAGAAAATACTATTATGAAAAATACTAAATTTAAACGACAAATACATTTTTTGTATCGTTAAGTCGACGACATATGTATATTATTCAACGGCACCAACAAACAAATAGACCAATTTTTTAATTATTTCAATTTCTATTAAATTCTTTATTAGCCTTTAGGAAATACATCTTTTAGGCTCAGGGTTCGGCCTGATATATACATTATTCAGTTTAAAAAAAAGTAAATAAATGAAAATAGAAAATAATATAATAATAAAGTAAAAAGTAATAAAACCTAACTGTTAGTTAACAAATAAAAAAATAAAAATAGTGAAAAAACTTCTAGTGAAATGGTATTTTATTTAAATACTTCAATGTCCTCTAATTTTTAGCGCCCTTACTATGTATAGTATGATATTATTGAGGTTTTGGTTGTTTCTAATGTTGAAAAGGGTCTTGTGAGGTTGTGGGCTCCTCAGTGCTTCTACCAGGTACTTTTTTCTCAGTTGGCTGAAGGCTGGACACTCCATGAAGAAGTGGTGGATGTCGTCCGGTCGGTCTTTGTTGCAGACATTACATCTCTCTTCCCTGTTGAAGAGGTAGGTCACTCCTCCCACCGTCACTTTAGCCAGGCTTTCTCTACACAGCCGTATCTGAGCCAACACTCTCGTCCTATCGATGTTTGTCCTCAGCTTTAAGTAGACGTTGTAGCCATAAATATCCTTGTATGTGAGGTTATAGTTAGATTCCAGGATGTTCTGAATGTCTCTATCGCGGCTCCTTTCTTCAAATCGACTCATAATCTTTTTCTTATGCCTGTTGATATGTGTGCTGAGTATCCCATAACCATGAATAGTCTACAGAAGTTAGGATATTCTGGAGCTGAGTCACCCAGTTGTAGGCCGGTAGGTCTGAAGGTTGCTTGCTCAGGCAATTTTTTAATAATGTAAATACAATACACCGAAAAATAAAATTCACAATTGGTGGGGAAGAGCTAAAGTTCTTAGATTTAAAATTAAAAATAAAAATAATAAATTCAAGATATTGTAATATTGTAGGTTTCGTGTCGCGATTTTACTTTAAGATCCATGTAAATATATGTTATTCAAATCCTACTTTGTGATTTGTTCGTTTTTATTTTGATGAGCTTGAATTTAAATTAGTGTTTGTATTATAATTTTAAAATAATAGTTTGATTTTTATGTTAATTATAAATTTAATATAAATGTAAGTTGTTTAAATACTAGTTTTTTTTGTATAATTTTTTTTTGTATTGAGATTGTTGTAGGTAGGAATAAAATTGTCCTATGTACAATTTTAGTAAAATAAGGGGAGGGTAAATGTAATGTAGTCAATATGCGTAGGCCAAATGTATTGTATTTTAAAGTATGTAAAATAAATAATATATAATTGAGAAATAAACAATAATTTAGGAGGGTGGAGAAAGGTATTAGAGACAGGTATCAGGGGGTAGCGAAAAGGTGACCCTTGTACCTTCATCAATTACATGTAGTCATACAAATTTTACAACCCAGTTTGACAGCGAATGGGGATATTACCGGATTAGAGCCCCAGGCACTCTGTTAGTGGCATCTAAAACTAAGGCCCCTCCGCACACGGTGCAACTGTTTTGCAACTTGAGTTGCAAACCAGTTGCACCATTGTCACAAGCACAACCAGTCTGCAACCTATGTCCGCACACGAGCGCGACTGATTCTGGATCAGTCGGTGTTTTCTGTCCACATAGTTTATAGTCACGAAGCTAGTTTTGGCAATATGTCAAGTAGTAGTTCAGATGAAGAAGACATAATTGCCTATTATCAATACTGCAGACTACGAAGAGCAGTACGAACAGAATATTGGTGTCATCCATATATACAGAAAAATATGAAGTCCAGGCTGTTCGTAGCAGCAGGAAAATTGAATCAAACAGACAGCAAGTTTATAGCATTCTACAGAATGTATAAAGATTCTTTCCTGGAATTGGTGAGGATGGTTGCTCCTGCCATAAAGAAGATGGACACAAATATGAGGGAATGTGTGACTGCACTAGAAACAATATTAATAACACTGAGGTAAGCTTTATTTATTATTATTATTATTTATTATTGTTTTCGCCCAAATACAAAATTAAAAAACTACAATGTAAAGAACTGAAAGTACTCGAAAGAAGATACAAAATTATAAAACTCCAATTTAAAGAAATAAAAAATACATAGAAAAAACCTTAAAATTCTTGTCAATCATAATCACTAAGGAAGTTTATAATTGTACTCCATGTTTCTCCAACAAATGTTATATTAATTTGTTGATCACTCATCATTTCGAAACAAATGTGATTTTTCACCTGCAACCATGCAACTGAAACCGTTTTGCAACTGGGAAGCACGATCGCACGCAACCAGTTGGCAACTGATTTCAAATCGGTCTCATTTGTTATCATTATTATTATTTATTATTGTTTTCGCCCAAATACAAAATTAAAAAACTACAATGTAAAGAACTGAAAGTACTCGAAAGAAGATACAAAATTATAAAACTCCAATTTAAAGAAATAAAAAATACATAGAAAAAACCTTAAAATTCTTGTCAATCATAATCACTAAGGAAGTTTATAATTGTACTCCATGTTTCTCCAACAAATGTTATATTAATTTGTTGATCACTCATCATTTCGAAACAAATGTGATTTTTCACCTGCAACCATGCAACTGAAACCGTTTTGCAACTGGGAAGCACGATCGCACGCAACCAGTTGGCAACTGATTTCAAATCGGTCTCATTTGGTCGCCCCGTGTGCGGACCCCCACTACCTTTCATGGGCAAGGTCGCAAAACGGTTGCGCGCGCAACTGGTTTGCAACTCGAGTTGCAAAACAGTTGCACCGTGTGCGGACGGCCTAAACCCTCAACATACTTCTAGCATACCTCAACTTACTTTTAGGATACATCAACTTACTTCTAGGATATCTCAAGTTACTTCTAAAATACCTCAACTTACTTGGCGGTGCTGTGAGTTAGTTGTCGGACCGAACCGAGTTTGGGACCATGGTCTCTGTTTGAATGGAGCTGCCTGGAAAATAGAATCAGGTCGTTAGATGGTTCAATTGCCATGAGTAGAGACATAATATTTAATTCTTTAATTTTCTTTACCTTCATATATTTCTTTATTCCAGAACCGATTTTAGTCACAAAAGAGATTACGACGCCTTTCTCTACAATATATGTGTGTTTGTATGTCTGTGAATACGATAAATCGTAATCGATAAATTGTATATTTGCACGTGAAACTCAATACGGACGACCCTCAGAGCTTCAGCCAAATCGGCCAAAAGGAATGAGGGAGGGGGACATAGAAAAACCTAAAACTACCGATGCAATGAACGCCAGAGTAAACTATTGATTCTTAACTAAAACAGTCGATAAATTTTAGAGAATGAGTGAAAACAACGTTGTAATTCGTGCTGGAGGAATAGATTGTCGGTGATTCAAAATGTATTCCGCCAAAAAAAAATTCAGATAAAACATTTTCATTCGATAGAATTATCCTCCTATTTGAAGAAGTTGCGTTGTAAGGTATGGTGATCCGAACAGCACATTACTTTTCCATATTTATTAATGTATATATATATATTGTAACGGTCGTTTTACTAGCTTTCACTTAAATTGTACTCTAAGATGATCTGGTTATATCAATAAAAAAACTATACAAAAAAATAAGTTGTTACATTTATATTTGAGATTCAAAAAACATATTTTTGAATATAAAATTTTTTTTTATAAAAGAAAGGGTTAGTTACACATTTTTACACACATGAAATTTTTATGACAGATAAAAACCTTGACTCTTTATTTTCTTTTCTTTTGTTGATGAGTGTGAAATTTCAAACAGGGTGATAAGTTGAGCGATGGGCTGCACGGATGTCTTCTAACTTCATCTTCTGACCTCGGGACTTTATATTATACTAGACCATTTTTTAATTTCTTCAGGTTGGCTTTAACATCTTCTCTTTTCCTACGTTCAATGTTCCAGAAACACTCCCTCCATGTCCTCTGCCTTCATACAGCCGGTTTCTTTTTTTGTCACTGACTCACATACTTTTCTTTTCACGGCACTAACCACTCCACTACACGGCCTGATAAACGACTCGCCACCGTTCACCTCGAGGGGACGACTCTCTGTAACCATTTTTTTTAGCAAACCAACATCTGATTGGTCAGTTCTAGCAAATGTCATTTCTTTACAATTACACTTTCTTTTTTTTTATATTTTATTACAATAATTCTTAATTTTACTTTTACATTATTTTATAAATATTTTTGACTATTAAATAATCATCAATAATTAATTTACAAATTAAAGATAGTAGACAGTGTAACCTCTATATAACCTTCTACTGTTCTCTAATGTAGGCGTGGTCATGCTCCATAACACCTACTCCCCTCTTCCCGTATTTTTTTCTTTTATTCCTTTATTTTTTTTAAAAAAAACCATGTACGGTCATATAGAACGTTACAATATATATAGCATACTTAAAATCAATAAAAAATAGTAAATTTGATAATAATAATGTAAAAGAAAATATGTAATGAAAAGGAATATGTGACAATATGTAAGGTAAGGAGATGTAAGAAAGAAAAGTAATGATAATAACAAAAAAAAACTCGGGAGTTAATCACTGGCTAAGTACTTCCCCAGCAAGAATTAACCAATTAAATTTTCGCTCCGAAGCTAATTGATTATTTGGGCTATAACTCAATATTTGACTCAAATAGTGGCTCCTGAATTATCTCACTAAATTTAATGACGCTATATTCATTACATGGGTAGTTATTGAAGTAGTTGAGTGGAGCCCCTCTGGTTCTCTCTCATCCCTTCAATCGATTTCGCGGAGTTTAATTATAAAATGTCATATCGATACATTCATTACATCGACTTTTTAGAGTTTTGAGTTGTGCCCCCTTTTGCTCCCCCCCTCTCCTTTGGCTAATTCATCTGAACATTATTAGTTTTCTCCTATGAGACATCAAATTTACATAATTCCATGTCAATATAATTAATTTCAACATCTTACATACTTCTAGGATACCTCAAACTTACTTTTAAAATACCCGAACTTACTTCTAAGATAGGTACCTCAACTTACTTTGGGTTGCAGGTAAATGCCCGGACTATACGAACTTGATGAGGACCTCCGTGTAGGTAGAAATAGAGCACCCTGCAAATATAAAAAAAAAATTATGAGGACAGAACAGCACATTACCTTCCCATAGGGTAGTTAAAAATAATTTATGAAATATATTATATATTAATAAATAAATATTATAACCTTTCCTTTGTATGTAAGCATATTTTTTATATACATTGCTCATTACTTTTCGTTCTTACGCAATGTGTAAGGTAAGGATATGTAAGAAAGAAAAGTAATGATAATCAAAAATAAATAAAGTCGGCAGTGAATCACTGGCTAAGTACTTCCCCAGCAACAATTAACCAATTACATTTTCCTCTCTGAAGCCAATTGATCATTTGGGCTAAAACTCAATATTTGACTCAAATAGTGGCAAATTTTCTGTCGATACATTCATTATATAGACTTTTTAGGGTTTGTCCCCTATTCCCCATCTTTCCTTTGGCTGATCTGGCTGAAATACAATAGGTGTCGTCCCTAGAGCGTTCTGGAGACACATAAAGTTTCGGATCGATACATTCATTATATCGACTTTTTAGGGTTTGTCCCCTATTCCCCATCTTTCCTTTGGCTGATCTGGCTGAATTACAATAGGTGTCGTCCCTAGAGCGTTCTGGAGACACATAAAGTTTCGGATCGATACATTCATTATATCGACTTTTTAGGGTTTGTCCCCTATTCCCCATCTTTCCTTTGGCTGATTCGGCTGAAATACAATAGGTGTCGTCCCTAGAGCGTTCTGGAGACACATAAAGTTTCGGATCGATACATTCATTATATCGACTTTCTAGGGTTTGTCCCCTATTCCCCATCTTTCCTTTGGCTGATCTGGCTGAAATACAATAGGTGTCGTCCCTAGAGCGTTCTGGAAACACATAAAGTTTCGGATCGATACATTTATTATATCGACTTTTTAGGGTTTGTCCCCTATTCCCCATCTTTCCTTTGGCTGATCTGGCTGAAATACAATAGGTGTCGTCCCTAGAGCGTTCTGGAGACACATAAAGTTTCGGATCGATACATTCATTATATCGACTTTTTAGGATTTGTCCTCAATTTTCCATCTTTCCTTTGGCTGATCTGGCTGAAATACAATAGGTGTCGTCCCTAGAGCGTTCTGAAGACACATAAAGTTTCGGATCGATACATTCATTATATCGACTTTTTAGGGTTTGTCCCCTATTCCCCATCTTTCCTTTGGCTGATTCGGCTGAAATACAATAGGTGTCGTCCCTAGAGCGTTCTGGAGACACATAAAGTTTCGGATCGATACATTCATTATATAGACTTTTTAGGGTTTGTCCCCTATTCCCCATCTTTCCTTTGGCTGATCTGGCTGAAATACAATAGGTGTCGTCCCTAGAGCGTTCTGGAGACACATAAAGTTTCGGATCGATACATTCATTATATCGACTTTTTAGGGTTTGTCCCCTATTCCCCATCTTTCCTTTGGCTGATCTGGCTGAATTACAATAGGTGTCGTCCCTAGAGCGTTCTGGAAACACATAAAGTTTCGGATCGATACATTCATTATATCGACTTTTTAGGGTTTGTCCCCTATTCCCCATCTTTCCATTGGCTGATCTGGCTGAAATACAATAGGTGTCGTCCCTAGAGCGTTCTGGAAACACATAAAGTTTCGGATCGATACATTCATTATATCGACTTTTTAGGGTTTGTCCCCTATTCCCCATCTTTCCTTTGGCTGATTCGGCTGAAATACAATAGGATTCGTCCCTAGAGCGTTCTGGAGACACATAAAGTTTCGGATCGATACATTCATTATATCGACTTTTTAGGGTTTGTCCCCTATTCCCCATCTTTCCTTTGGCTGATCTGGCTGAAATACAATAGGTGTCGTCCCTAGAGCGTTCTGGAGACACATAAAGTTTCGGATCGATACATTCATTATATAGACTTTTTAGGGTTTGTCCCCTATTCCCCATCTTTCCCTTGGCTGATCTGGCTGAAATACAATAGGTGTCGTCCCTAGAGCGTTCTGGAAACACATAAAGTTTCGGATCGATACATTCATTATATCGACTTTTTAGGGTTTGTCCCCTATTCCCCATCTTTCCTTTGGCTGATCTGGCTGAAAAACAATAGGTGTCGTCCCTAGAGCGTTCTGGAAACACATAAAGTTTCGGATCGATACATTCATTATATCGACTTTTTAGGGTTTGTCCCCTATTCCCCATCTTTCCTTTGGCTGATTCGGCTGAAATACAATAGGTGTCGTCCCTAGAGCGTTCTGGAGACACATAAAGTTTCGGATCGATACATTCATTATATCGACTTTTTAGGGTTTGTCCCCTATTCCCCATCTTTCCTTTGGCTGATCTGGCTGAAATACAATAGGTGTCGTCCCTAGAGCGTTCTGGAAACACATAAAGTTTCGGATCGATACATTTATTATATCGACTTTTTAGGGTTTGTCCCCTATTCCCCATCTTTCCTTTGGCTGATCTGGCTGAAATACAATAGGTGTCGTCCCTAGAGCGTTCTGGAGACACATAAAGTTTCGGATCGATACATTCATTATATCGACTTTTTAGGATTTGTCCTCAATTTTCCATCTTTTCTTTGGCTGATCTGGCTGAAATACAATAGGTGTCGTCCCTAGAGCGTTCTGAAGACACATAAAGTTTCGGATCGATACATTCATTATATCGACTTTTTAGGGTTTGTCCCCTATTCCCCATCTTTCCTTTGGCTGATCTGGCTGAAATACAATAGGTGTCGTCCCTAGAGCGTTCTGGAGACACATAAAGTTTCGGATCGATACATTCATTATATAGACTTTTTAGGGTTTGTCCCCTATTCCCCATCTTTCCTTTGGCTGATCTGGCTGAAATACAATAGGTGTCGTCCCTAGAGCGTTCTGGAGACACATAAAGTTTCGGATCGATACATTCATTATATCGACTTTTTAGGGTTTGTCCCCTATTCCCCATCTTTCCTTTGGCTGATCTGGCTGAAATACAATAGGTGTCGTCCCTAGAGCGTTCTGGAAACACATAAAGTTTCGGATCGATACATTCATTATATCGACTTTTTAGGGTTTGTCCCCTATTCCCCATCTTTCCTTTGGCTGATTCGGCTGAAATACAATAGGTGTCGTCCCTAGAGCGTTCTGGAGACACATAAAGTTTCGGATCGATACATTCATTATATCGACTTTTTAGGGTTTGTCCCCTATTCCCCATCTTTCCTTTGGCTGATTCGGCTGAAATACAACAGGTGTCGTCCCTAGAGCGTTCTGGAGACACATAAAGTTTCGGATCGATACATTCATTATATAGACTTTTTAGGGTTTGTCCCCTATTCCCCATCTTTCCTTTGGCTGATCTGGCTGAAATACAATAGGTGTCGTCCCTAGAGCGTTCTGGAGACACATAAAGTTTCGGATCGATACATTCATTATATCGACTTTTTAGGGTTTGTCCCCTATTCCCCATCTTTCCTTTGGCTAATCTGGCTGAAATACAATAGGTGTCGTCCCTAGAGCGTTCTGGAGACACATAAAGTTTCGGATCGATACATTCATTATATAGACTTTTTAGGGTTTGTCCCCTATTCCCCATCTTTCCTTTGGCTGATCTGGCTGAAATACAATAGGTGTCGTCCCTAGAGCGTTCTGGAGACACATAAAGTTTCGGATCGATACATTCATTATATCGACTTTTTAGGGTTTGTCCCCTATTCCCCATCTTTCCTTTGGCTGATTCGGCTGAAATACAACAGGTGTCGTCCCTAGAGCGCTCTGGAGACACATATAAAGTTTCGGATCGATACAATCATTCTATCGGTAATTATCGTGTACTTAGAGAGAAATTTTGCAAAAGCATGAAATTCCGTAGAAAACTCCACCTCAAACCGATCAAATATTTATCTTCTCCTATAGCTGGGGGAGTGATAAGAATGTCTGAACAAAGTAAGAAGACTCAAGTAATAATATTTTTGAAAATTACTAGAAGTTGTCAGGTAGTCTTGAGTGGAAGTATTTTCATAATATTTATTTCTTTTATATATATATTATTTTTTCAAGAAGCCATTGAATTGATTTTAGACACCACTTTCCTCTACAATATACATATGTGTATTCGAGCGTCTCTGAATACGATAACTGTAACTATTAATTTTTAATAAAGCAACATTTTCTGCATATATATTTATGTATTGTATATATTTTGTGAAATAGACTATTCTTTAAAATACAAACGTTGTTTCTTTATTTTATTGATTTTTAGTCAAAAAAAGTCGATTGGTTTTAGACAAAGAGCGAAAACATAGTTGGTCAAATCGTTCTGGGGAAGTACATTTTCCGTGATTCAAAATGTATTCAACATTCAGAGAAGAAATCTTGGAAGTGAGATGGGTCATCCTAATTATACATATTACATACTTCTAGGATACCTCATCTTACTTCTAGGATACCTCATCTTACTTCTAGGATATCTCAACTTACTTCTAGGACACCTCATCTTACTTCTAGGATAACTCAACTTACTTCTAGGATACCTCAACTTACTTCTAGGATACCTCAACTTACTTGGGGCCGATGCTGCGGAGTGTATGAACTTCTGGGCATCCACCCTATAGGTAGAGTAGGAGCCCCCTGGAAGTTTAGAAAGATATGAGCAGAGTATCTAACAATAAACATTTGAAAATTAATAGTTGTTAGGTGGTCTGGTTGTCATGAGAGAAGTAGTTAGTTATAATGACTCATGCCCGGGCATTCACTACAATATCATATCGCCTACTACCAGAGCGTCCTAAATTTTGCCTACCCTAAATTTTTATTTACTTAGGATTGAGATCATTAACGATACATGACATCGTACAGGCTTGGGACCACCGTTTGGCGTCTCATCCGAAGGACGCCATGCTTGAGTTTATTTTACCTCCCGAATAAAAGAATATAAGGGCCGGGTTTCGAACCAGCGATCTTGAGTTAAGTAAGCACGCACGCTTACCACTGATCTAGCGGCGCCCTCATGAGAGAAGAACTTTCATATTTCATTAACTTGCCAGTATATAGGGCACTAACAGGGACTATGGGGGGGAGGGGGCTAAGCATAAAAATTGTGTTAACTCATTAACGTATAATCGGATTGTAATGAAATTTAACATGTATCATTCTCAAAAGCCAATTTGAAAAAAAGGGTGGGTGACGTCTCAAAATTCCTAATGGGAGGGGGGACTGTGAGTGGAGGTTGAGTATAAAAATATTTCTAGCTCATTAACGGATTATCGGATTGTCATGAAATTTTACATCTAGTAGTTTTAAAAGCTATGTGACCTATGTGCATCTGCTTATCAATTAAAAATCTATGTACAGATTAAATTCAATTAAATGAATAAATATTTTTTTGGGCAAGGGGCTTTTGACATGGAAGTAGCCTGGAGGTTGTTGGACGAGTGAGGAGACAGACTAAACGTCCTAGCAAGCCAGCCTCCCATACTAAGCGTCGCGGGTTCGATCCTCGTCAGGTATCTTATGATTCACACCTAATTTATTCGTTATAGAAACTTGTGTTACTGACAGGACACCCGGACGCCGAGACTGCGGTACTTCTCCATCGAGCCTTCTCCCACCATACGATTAAACATTCGTTCTATCGGAAGTTCACAGTATCGCCTTCCCAGACAACAGACAAAACTTTTTACTTCCAAAGCTGTATGGGGATAGTTATGTAAAATTTTTAAAACATTTCTGTATGTCTGTGTGGGTTTTGTTATATATCAAGTCAAAATTTTTTATGTGTATCCAGAATTTTGGAGGACAACAGCTATTGAATTTCAATGAAAACTAACATTATTGCAGAGATATTGTGAAATAATTCAAATGAACTTGAAAGAAATAAAACTTGTTTGTTTATGATATTGTCTAATTTCACCAAGTACTCCCATGTAAATATAGTTGGTGAAATTAGACAATATCATAATTAAACAAGTTTTATTTCTTTCCAGTTCTATTGAATTTCAGCCAAATCATACAACGGGAGAGGCTTAACAAGAATTTAAAGAAACTTTAATGACTGCCATTTTGATGAAAGTATTTACTCGACATTTTATATGTAAATTCAAAGCCTTCTAAGGACGATTACTTATTTATTTCCAGCCTAATTGTTTGAATTTAAAATTTCAAAAATCCCAATAACTCCCAACGTAATCAATGTATCGACATGAAATTTTGTATTTAAATTCAAAACACCATATGAACGATCAATCGGCTGTTATCGTGTTCACAGACACACACAAACACACAGATATGACATTTTGTTTTTAATTTTTGGAATTAGGGAGTTAGAAAAAATTAATTCCAGTGAAAACTATATCAGACCGATTACATAACCTTCCACATTCTTCGCGTAGCTGGGGAAGTAAAAATGAATTTTTCCTGACCCTTCCAGGGTCGCAGAAAAGAGCTACGGTGTGAGAACTCCGTTGGTCGCGGGTTAACGATAACTCAAGGGTCGCTGAAAAGAGCTTCGGTGTTTAAACTCCGTGGGCCGCGGGTTAACGATAACTCAAGGGTCGCTGAAAAGAGCTACGGTGTGAGAACTCCGTGGGCCGCGGGTTACCGACCCCTCATGGGTCGCAGAAAAGAGCTACGGTGTGAGAACTGAGTGGGCCGCGGGTTACCGACCCCTCATGGGTCGCAGAAAAGAGCTACGGTGTGAGAACTGAGTGGGCCGCGGGTTACCGACCCCTCATGGGTCGCAGAGAAGAGCTACGGTGTGAGAACTGAGTGGGCCGCGGGTTAGCGACCCCTCATGGGTCGCAGAGAAGAGCTACGGTGTGAGAACTGAGTGGGCCGCGGGTTAGCGACCCCTCATGGGTCGCAGAGAAGAGCTACGGTGTGAGAACTGAGTGGGCCGCGGGTTAGCGACCCCTCATGGGTCGCAGAGAAGAGCTACGGTGTGAGAACTGAGTGGGCCGCGGGTTAGCGACCCTTCATGGGTCGCAGAGAAGAGCTACGGTGTGAGAACTGAGTGGGCCGCGGGTTACCGACCCCTCATGGGTCGCAGAGAAGAGCTACGGTGTGAGAACTGAGTGGGCCGCGGGTTACCGACCCCTCATGGGTCGCAGAGAAGAGCTACGGTGTGAGAACTGAGTGGGCCGCAGGTTAGCGACCCCTCATGGGTCGCAGAGAAGAGCTACGGTGTGAGAACTGAGTGGGCCGCGGGTTACCAACCCCTCATGGGTCGCAGAGAAGAGCTACGGTGTGAGAACTGAGTGGGCCGCGGGTTAGCGACCCCTCATGGGTCGCAGAGAAGAGCTACGGTGTGAGAACTGAGTGGGCCGCGGGTTACCGACCCCTCATGGGTCGCAGAGAAGAGCTACGGTGTGAGAACTGAGTGGGCCGCGGGTTAGCGACCCCTCATGGGTCGCAGAGAAGAGCTACGGTGTGAGAACTGAGTGGGCCGCGGGTTACCAACCCCTCATGGGTCGCAGAGAAGAGCTACGGTGTGAGAACTGAGTGGGCCGCGGGTTAGCGACCCCTCATGGGTCGCAGAGAAGAGCTACGGTGTGAGAACTGAGTGGGCCGCGGGTTACCGACCCCTCATGGGTCGCAGAGAAGAGCTACGGTGTGAGAACTGAGTGGGCCGCGGGTTAGCGACCCCTCATGGGTCGCAGAGAAGAGCTACGGTGTGAGAACTGAGTGGGCCGCGGGTTACCAACCCCTCATGGGTCGCAGAGAAGAGCTACGGTGTGAGAACTGAGTGGGCCGCGGGTTAGCGACCCCTCATGGGTCGCAGAGAAGAGCTACGGTGTGAGAACTGAGTGGGCCGCGGGTTACCGACCCCTCATGGGTCGCAGAGAAGAGCTACGGTGTGAGAACTGAGTGGGCCGCGGGTTAGCGACCCCTCATGGGTCGCAGAGAAGAGCTACGGTGTGAGAACTGAGTGGGCCGCGGGTTACCAACCCCTCATGGGTCGCAGAGAAGAGCTACGGTGTGAGAACTGAGTGGGCCGCGGGTTAGCGACCCCTCTTAGGGATATTATACTTTATAAAATAAAGGAAAATAGATCAATTCTTCTATGGAACACCCTATAATACGCTGATGGTACTTACAGTTACGGCCAGGATGTTGGTCAGCCATACGGCAGCAATGAAGAGAAATCTGAAAAACAATGTCTTCATTCTGGAGTCTCTGCTAAAAGTGTCTGAACAATTTTTTTAAGGACACGTCAGATTTCTGGGATGCAAGACGAATCATACTACACCACGTATATCACAAATACGTAATAATCACTCTACACCACGTATATCTTATAGGTACACGTAATACTTATCTCAGTACAAATCATCGGTGAATCACCGTTAATGTACTTCCCCGGCCCGAATTAATCAAATAAATTTTAGCTCTCCCTCTGAGACCAGTCGAACGTTGGGGCTAATAATCAATTCTTGACTCACATAGGAATTGAATAATCATACTAAATTTTATGTTAAAACATCGGCATTATTATGATTATTGACTCCTGATCCCCTGCCACCCTTCGATCAATTGTGTGTCTGTGAACTCCCGATTCGAATAAAAAAATTTATCAACACGTAATTTCATATGTGAATTCATAACCCTCTAATGACTACGCCTATTGTTTTTCAGCCAAATTGACAATAAAGAAAGGGGGATTAGGGGGAAAGCCTAACATGAATGCTTTATTAACTGTCGATAGAATGAATGTATAGACACAAAATTTTATATGTATTGCAAAAACCCCGTAAGGACACTTATTAATTTTCAGCCAAATAGGTAAGAGGGGAGGGGAGAGATAGAGGGGAGGACTTATAACTGCGGTTATAATGAATGTATGGACACGTAATTTCATACGTGAATTCGAAATCCCATAAGGACAACACTTATCAATTTTCAGCCAAATAGGTAAGAAGGGAGGGGGGAGATAGGGGGGAGGCCTTATAACTGCTGTTATAATGAATGTATGGACACGTAATTTCATACGTGAATTCGAAATCCCATAAGGACAACACATCAATTTTCAGCCAAATAGGTAAGAAGGGAGGGGGAGATAGGGGGGAGGCCTTATAACTGCTGTTATAATGAATGTATGGACACGTAATTTCATACGTGAATTCGAAATCCCATAAGGACAACACCTATCAATTTTCAGCCAAATAGGTCAGAAGGGAGGGGGGAGATAGGGGGGAGGCCTTATAACTGCTGTTATAATGAATGTATCGACACAAAATTTTATATGTATTGCAAAAACCTCGTAAGGACAACACTTATTAATTTTGAGCCAAATAGGTCAGAAGGGGGGGGGGGGGGGGGGGGAGATAGGGGGGAGGCCCTATAACTGCTGTAATAATGAATATATGGACACGTAATTTCATACGTGAATTCGAAATCCCATAAGGACAACACTTATTAATTTTCAGCCAAATGGGTCAGAAGGGAGGGGGGGAGATAGGGGGGAGGCCTTATAACTGCTGTTATAATGAATGTATGGACTCGTAATTTCATACGTGAATTCAAAATCCCATAAGGACAACACCTATCAATTTTCAGCCAAGTAGGTCAGAAGGGAGAGGGGAGATAGAGGGGAGGCCTTATAACTGCTGTTATAATGAATGTATGGACACGTAATTTCATACGTGAATTCGAAATCCCATAAGGACAACACTTATCAATTTTCAGCCAAATAGGTAAGAAGGGAGGGGGAGATAGGGGGGAGGCCTTATAACTGCTGTTATAATGAATGTATGGACACGTAATTTCATACGTGAATTCGAAATCCCATAAGGACAACACCTATCAATTTTCAGCCAAATAGGTCAGAAGGGAGGGGGGAGATAGAGGGGAGGCCTTATAACTGCTGTTATAATGAATGTATGGACACGTAATTTCATACGTGAATTCGAAATCCCACAAGGACAACACCTATCAATTTTCAGCCAAATAGGTCAGAAGGGAGGGGGGAGATAGGGGGGAGGCCTTATAACTGCTGTTATAATGAATGTATCGACACAAAATTTTATATGTATTGCAAAAACCTCGTAAGGACAAAACTTATTAATTTTGAGCCAAATAGGTCAGAAGGGGGGGGGGGGGGGGGAGATAGGGGGGAGGCCCTATAACTGCTGTTATAATGAATGTATGGACACGTAATTTCATACGTGAATTCGAAATCCCATAAGGACAACACTTATTACTTTTCAGCCAAATAGGTCAGAAGGGAGGGGGGGGATAGGGGGGAGGCCCTATAACTGCTGTTATAATGAATGTATGGACACGTAATTTCATACGTGAATTCGAAATCCCATAAGGACAACACTTATTAATTTTCAGCCAAATAGGTCAGAAGGGAGGGGGGAGATAGGGAGGAGGCCTTATAACTGCTGTTATAATGAATGTATGGACACGTAATTTCATACGTGAATTCGAAATCCCATAAGGACAACACTTATTAATTTTCAGCCAAATAGGTCAGAAGGGAGAGGGGGGATAGGGGGGAGGCCTTATAACTGCTGTTATAATGAATGTATCGACACAAAATTTTATATGTATTGCAAAAACCTCGTAAGGACACTCATTAATTTTGAGCCAAATAGGTCAGAAGGGGGGGGGGGAGATAGGGGGGAGGCCTTATAACTGCTGTTAAAGTGAATGTATGGACACGTAATTTCATACGTGAATTCGAAATCCCATAAGGACAACAACTATCAATTTTCAGCCAAATGGGTCAGAAGGGAGGGGGGAGATAGGGGGGAGGCCTTATAACTGCTGTTATAATGAATGTATGGACACGTAATTTCATACGTGAATTCGAAATCCCATAAGGACAACACTTATCAATTTTCAGCCAAATAGGTAAGAAGGGAGGGGGAGATAGGGGGGAGGCCTTATAACTGATGTTATAATGAATGTATGGACACGTAATTTCATGCGTGAATTCGAAATCCCATAAGGACAACACTTATCAATTTTCAGCCAAATAGGTAAGAAGGGAGGGGGAGATAGGGGGGAGGCCTTATAACTGCTGTTATAATGAATGTATGGACACGTAATTTCATACGTGAATTCGAAATCCCATAAGGACAACACCTATCAATTTTCAGCCAAATAGGTCAGAAGGGAGGGGGGAGATAGGGGGGAGGCCTTATAACTGCTGTTATAATGAATGTATCGACACAAAATTTTATATGTATTGCAAAATCCTCGTAAGGACAACACTTATTAATTTTGAGCCAAATAGGTCAGAAGGGGGGGGGAGATAGGGGGGAAGCCCTATAACTGCTGTTATAATGAATGTATGGACACGTAATTTCATACGTGAATTCGAAATCCCATAAGGACAACACTTATTAATTTTCAGCCAAATAGGTCAGAAGGGAGGGGGGAGATAGGGGGGAGGCCTTATAACTGCTGTTATAATGAATGTATGGACACGTAATTTCATACGTGAATTCGAAATCCCATAAGGACAACACTTATTAATTTTCAGCCAAATAGGTCAGAAGGGAGGGGGGGATAGGGGGGAGGCCTTATAACTGCTGTTATAATGAATGTATGGACACGTAATTTCATACGTGAATTTGAAATCCCATAAGGACAACACCTATCAATTTTCAGCCAAATAGGTCAGAAGGGAGGGGGGAGATAGGGGGGAGGCCTTATAACTGCTGTTATAATGAATGTATGGACACGTAATTTCATATGTGAATTCGAAATCCCATAAGGACAACACTTATTAATTTTCAGCCAAATAGGTCAGAAGGGAGGGGGGGGATAGGGGGGAGGCCTTATAACTGCTGTTATAATGAATGTATGGACACGTAATTTCATACGTGAATTTGAAATCCCATAAGGACAACACTTATTAATTTTCAGCCAAATAGGTCAGAAGGGAGGGGGGAGATAGGGGGGAGGCCTTAAAACTGCTGTTATAATGAATGTATGGACACGTAATTTCATACGTGAATTCGAAATCCCATAAGGACAACACTTATTAATTTTCAGCCAAATAGGTCAGAAGGGAGGGGGGGGGGGATAGGGGGGAGGCCTTTATAACTGCTGTTATAATGAATGTATGGACACGTAATTTCATACGTGAATTTGAAATCCCATAAGGACAACACCTATCAATTTTCAGCCAAATAGGTCAGAAGGGCGGGGGGAGATAGGGGGGAGGCCTTATAACTGCTGTTATAATGAATGTATGGACACGTAATTTCATACGTGAATTCGAAATCCCATAAGGACAACATTTATCAATTTTCAGCCAAATAGGTAAGAAGGGAGGGGGGAGATAGGGGGGAGGCCTTATAACTGCTGTTATAATGAATGTATGGACACGTAATTTCATACGTGAATTCAAAATCCCATAAGGACAACACCTATCAATTTTCAGCCAAGTAGGTCAGAAGGGAGGGGGGAGATAGAGGGGGAGGCCTTATAACTGATGTTATAATGAATGTATGGACACGTAATTTCATACGTGAATTCGAAAATCCCATAAGGACAACACTTATCAATTTTCAGCCAAATAGGTAAGAAGGAGGGGGAGATAGGGGGGGAGGCCTTATAACTGCTGTTATAATGAATGTATGGACACGTAATTTCATACGTGAATTCGAAATCCCATAAGGACAACACCTATCAATTTCAGCCAAATAGGTCAGAAGGGAGGGGGGGAGATAGGGGGGAGGCCTTATAACTGCTGTTATAATGAATGTATGGACACGTAATTTCATACGTGAATTTGAAATCCCATAAGGGACAACACTTATCAATTTTCAGCCAAATAGGTCAGAAGGGAGGGGGGAGATAGGGGGGAGGCCTTATAACTGCTGCTATAATGAATGTATGGACACGTAATTTCATACGTGAATTCGAAATCCCATAAGGACAAACACTTATCAATTTTCAGCCAAATAGGTAAGAAGGGAGGGGGGAGATAGGGGGGAGGCTTTATAACTGCTGTTTAATGAATGTATGGACACGTAATTTCATACGTGAATTCAAAATCCCATAGGACAACACCTATCAATTTTCAGCCAAGTAGGTCAGAAGGGAGGGGGGAGATAGAGGGAGGCCTTATAACTGCTGTTATAATGAATGTATGGACACGTAATTTCATACGTGAATTCGAAATCCCATAAGGGACAACACTTATTAATTTTCAGCCAAATAGGTCAGAAGGGAGGGGCTCAACACATAAATCCCAATAACCGATATAATTGTACTACACCCCCCCCCCCCCCCCCCCCCACCCCCCCCCCTATACGCTCTATGCTAGGAATTCAACAATTCAACTCTGACCATTGTCTAATCTTCTGCAGATGATTACAACGATCATATTCAAATTACTTGAACATACAAGATGAGAATCTCTTCATGGGCAAACTTATGTACAAAATGACTTACCTATGTTTTCTGCTTAAAAGTTTTTTTTTTTTTTTTTGCAATCTGACCATAAATATTTATATGATTTACTTTTCCTAAAAATAGTTACCATTACCTGAAATAATATACTGTCTTCAGTTAAACGTCAATTAAGTAGAAAAGGTAATACAATAAAAATGGCGTATAGTAGTTTTGGAATGTGAAGACAAATATTGTAAGGTGTATTATGATGTTGATCCACTACAAGGGATGACAAATTCTAATAAATGACTATTGTTCGCGTTTTTAATAAAATATAAAAATTATCTTTTCTTTAATTCAAAGATGCGGAGATTTTCTCAAACTTTATAACTGATTTGTACTAAAATAAAATATTCATGGGATGCCAGATCGCCTATCTAATAGAACGATACTTAAATTACTGATTTTAATATATAAATTGGATTTCTATAAACCAAAGGCGAAAGTACGTTCAGCTAAGAAAGTTTCAAAAAACTAAATTGTTAAATCAGTATTGACTAAGTTTGAGCATGGGAAACAAACTACTAAGGTTTAAAAACTCATAATAAAAATATTATATTTACAAGAAAAAAATTAACTAAAAATTAAAATACGTACTACAATTTAAACCTCGAGTTGTCGCGTTGTTTGGATGGGTTTCTTGACTCTTCTTGATTCCTCAGTCTGCTGGACGGAGATGATGTGGATGACGAGTGGAAGGACGAATAGTAAACGGGAATCATATAAGGAGGACTTCACACACGGGGACTTCTTGGGACAATGCAGGGACCAAAAAACCTCTAAACAATTCACGTTCCAGTCTGATACCATCTAGAGCATGTATGGGCAACCTTTGACATGTTGCGGGCCAAACTTTAGTGTGCAAATACGTTTCACTGGCCGCGTAGATGGTTCAAAATAAAATAACGTCGGACTTTAAAGTAGTGTTCATAATTTTTAGCGATAGATATCAGACTTGAAATAACAAGACAATGTTATTATAATACAATTTATTAAAACAACAAAATGAAATGAAAAAAAATAGGTACAATATTATAATTAAATCGTGAAATTTGGAATTATTACAAACTACGAAAGTTAAGTAGCGACACCGAAATCAATGAGACACTTGAGCTTGAATTTGGGAAACTAATCCATTGATGTTTGGATTAATTCCACTGATACAAAGACGTAAAGAATTTTCCAAATTATCTCCAGTGAGACTTGTACGATGTTTTGATTTATTAACTTTCATCATTGAAAAGAACTGTTCGCATTTATAAGTACTGCCAAACGCACAAATCAATCTTCTTGCGAATTTTCTAAGCTGCGGAAAATGGTCTTCTTCGAGGTATTTTTTGTAGAAATCGCACAACTCCACGTCTTCAAGTTTAGATTTTAGAAGTGGGGATCAAAGAGTGAGGCGGCAAAGGCGGATAGTGAATAATGAAAATTAACTTTCGACCCACACAGACAAAGGCTTCAAACTTATAACACCCCTGCTTTTGCGTCGGTATTTTTTTTTTTCTATTATTTTTACTGCCCAGCTACACGAATTACAGGGGAAGTTATGTAATCTGTCAAAAATTCGATGTGAAGTTTTCAACGGAATTGCATGTTTCCCGACCTCTAGATTACAAATATGAAAAAAAAAAAAAATGTCTGTCTATATGTCCACGTGTCTGTGAAAACCATAACTCCCAATAGAATAAATGTATCGAAACGAAATTTTATATGTGAATCCACGACCCTTGAATTGTTTTTTCAATCAAATCGACCAAAGGGAGGAGGAATAAAAATGAAGGCTTAACATAAAAACTCTAATAATTGCCAAGAAAATGAGTGTATCGACACTTAGATGTGCGACCAAAACCCTCAATTTTCAGCGGAATCGGCCGGAGAGAAGGGGGGCTCAACTCAAAAAAGGTGTAATGAATTTATCGACACAAAATTTAGAATGAGAAATTAGAAGCCCCTGTGTAAGACAGTTGTTGAATATTAGCGCAAACGGTCGACTGGTTTTGGAGGAGGAGCGAAAAGTTAATTCGTTTTTGGGGAAGTACATAGCCGCTTATTCATTATATTTTTTTAAGGCATTGACTAATACAGCCATTAGCGTTTGTATCGCCACTGGCACTGAGGGCGAAAGGGGAGGAAATGTGCCAGAACAACCCAAAACCCAAATGACAAATCTTGGGAGTGCCCAAGTTGGATTTCAAAACTAAATATATAATATACAAGAATTCCGAAGAAGTATAGGACTAGAGCATACTATGTAAAAAATTATAGGACTAGAGCATACCATGTAAAAAAGTATAGGATTTGAGCATGTCATGTAAAAAAGTATAAGACTTGAGCATACCATGAAAAAAAGTATTGGGCTTGAGCATGCCATCTAAAAAATTATAGGACTAGAGCATACCATGTAAAAAAGTATAGGATTTGAGCATGTCATGTAAAAAAGTATAAGACTTGAGCATACCATGAAAAAAAGTATTGGGCTTGAGCATGCCATCTAAAAAATTATAGGACTAGAGCATGTCATGTAAAAAAGTATAGGATTCGAGCATGCCACGTAAAAAGCATAGGACTTGAGCATGCCATGTAAAAAAGTATAGGACTTGAGCATACCATGTAAAAAAGTACTACTCCCACTTACATTGTCTGAATAACGTGGAGGTTGAATGAGAGAAGGTGGAGGACGAAAAGCCATGGTTCTACAAAGACCAGCGTCAAAGAACATGTATTGGTCTCTGAAATTCAATATCATATTACCCGTCAGGAATAGTCTAAGGCTATCACAGTTTTAACGGAGTTAAGTAAAGTTGATATTCATAAGCGATCAAATGTGGGGCAACAGAGGTGAGATGTATTGTGCATTGTGTGAGAGCAGCGGAACAATAGAGGCCCAAGTGAGAGCTTCCAAACAATACAGCGGGTAAATGGATTTCTGAAGATTCAGACATGGCGGCAGAGCGGTACCTCGCATCCATCCATCCGTTTTGCGATGCGAAAATGGCCAAACCAAAAGTTTGTTTCTCGGATAGGCTACCAACTCAACCAAGATAGCAAACGCTTTTCTGGTAGCAAAACAGCGTTAAAAAGACTTCAGTAGACTTATAAGGGAAGGGATAAGAGCACTGAATGCTTTGGTCCCTAGGTGTAAAACATCAGCCCACCATATATATATGATAAAAAGTCGTCGGTTATTGTAACAACGTCCACTCTACCTAAAACTTCACTCTCCTTGCAGGATATCAGTAGGATCTTGGGAGGCTGAATCTAATTTACTTATGACATAGAGTTGTGTTTATAGACACACAGACAGACATTATTTCGTTTCACTTCCCCTGCTTTATGAAGTATAGAGGGGAATGTAAACGGTCAGAAATTCGATGTTAATTATTCACCAAAATTTTGGGTTTTTCCACACACTGATTCCAAAAATTAATGATAAAATGGGTTCTAAACTATACAAAAACGACCAAATTGGATTGGTCAGAGGGGATTCGGAACACTAATACATTCCACTGTCAATCAGAGAGACGAAAGAACGCTATGGTAGTAGGCAAGATGACCTCGTAGTTAAAGCCAATAAATAACTATAGCCAGGGTTCCATTTTTACGGGACCTTTATTATTGCTTTTTATTTTTCGGGTGCAACTTGCGTTTGTGCAACATCACCATCATCATCAATAGTCGATATTGCTATAGAGATTATCGATAGTTCGCATCAATTTAACGGCAATCGATATTCGTGATCCTTTGTCGATAGTTGCTTCTATCTAACTATCAACTATGGGTCCGTTCCTGTACCCCACTTTCTGTCCACTTCCACGACTACCCCCTCCGGTCTCCTGTTCTCTCTGTGAGTCTTGACATCTATCGATAGTTGCTTCTATCTAACTATCGACTATGGGTCCATTCCTTTTCCCCACTTTCTGTCCACTTCCACGACTACCCCCTCCGGTCTCCTGTTTCCTTTGTGAGCCTTGGCAACTATCGATAGTTGCTTCTATCTAACTATCGACTATGGGTCCATTCCTTTTCCCCACTTTCTGTCCACCTCCACGACTACCCCTCCGGTCTCTTGTTCTCTTTGTGAACCTTGGCATTATGGGTGCCCTAACTGAAGCCCGAACCTGACAAAGACAGGTACTACCTTATTTCTTTAGTCTCCCTTAGAGACAATGCTGCCACACCGTCCTACTTACACAACAAAGAACTCTTTGTCAAAGAAATATTCTAAATATTTTTCCACATAGTCTTTTACAATATACAATGTACACGAGAAGAGTATAGGAGATGTAATGTATATATTAATTCCATGCTGAGCATCATGCTTTGACCGGGATTCCATGCTGAGTTTCGACCGGGATTCCATGCTGAGTTTTGACTGGGATTCCATGCTGAGTTTTGACCGGGATTTCATGCTGAGTTTTGACCGGGATTCCATGCTGAGTTTCGACCGGGATTTCATGCTTTCGACCCCCTTCTATTCAAAAAAATTTTTAAAAGTGAATCACCAGCCTTGTACTTCCTAAAAAATCACTGGTTCACTTACGCAGGGGCTTTTCAACCATACTAAATTTTGTGGCAATTATTAGGATTTTGTGTTATTAAATCAATTTCGATAGATTCATTTTATCAAAAGTTATCGTGTGTGATGTAAAAAAAAATGTACACACATTAAGATTATTAATATATTATAAAATCAATTATTATTATTTGTATAAAAACAGCTGTTAGGACAGTCTAGAGAGTGGACAGTCTAGAGAGAGAAGTGTTTTTAGGGTCCCCCGAGTGGGAGGAGATGTAGGAGTGAAAATTATAACATTGGAAGTACGTAAAAGAGAAAAGGTACTTTTTATTTATATGTATATATGCCCAAAATATAAAAGAATTATAAATAGTGGCCACTAGAAAACTGAGAAAATACTGATATAGCTTTAAGTAATTAGTTCGTAACATTTCTTTTTGTAAAATAATTTAATTTTTTTATTTCCAATCTTAGTAAGGTATTTAATTCATAATGTAGGTTAAGAAAAAATAAACCTATATTTGTTCTCTAATTCTATGCTATTCATTTTTCCTGCGAAGCCAGTAAGATAATTTATACCTTTGGATTGGATTGAACATTTTTGCAAATTTAGAAAAACATGATCGCATCTCTTTAGTAAATTTAGAAGAAATCCAAATGAAAAATTAATTAATTGAAAACTTTTTACAATTATTTAATTTAATTATTATTTAATTTTACATTTTTTTAAATTACCACACGTGTTCCGACACACAGGAATTTTTTATTTTTGAAGAAATCAGGGTCGGAAAAAATGAACGTGTTATCTAATTGTTTACGACATCCATGGCCCTCGGGAGGAAGTTCTATCTACGAAATAAAACTCACTCCCCGTCTGGGAGTCGAACCCGCAAACCATGGTGAGACCATGCGACCAAAGCCCTGGGCTCTAGCCCGCACGGCTACCATGACTCCCTAAGTTGTTTTATAATGTTACAATAAGAAAAGTAGTATGAGAAATTAAACTTTCAAATTTGTTGTTCTTCAATGTATTTTGTTCATGAAATTATAAGTTTGTGATAGCTAAAATAATTATATTTTTTTAGATTTACACTACTATATTATTTTTTTTTACCACAAATTTTATTTATTGTGACAAATTTAAGTTGTCGAAGCATCTTAATCTAAAAGTTTCTTAACGAAAGATCATTTTATAGTTCGTAATATTGATAATTTAGTTACATTCACTACAACGGAAAATATAATCAATAGTGTTGTAAAAATACAATGTTGTATCTAATCATGTTTTTTAGAGTTTTTTTATTGTTATTGGTTTTATTATATATTTACCTTTACATCCATTTGTATGTGACGAAATACATTACACATTCTTCGATTAACGCAACATTAAAAGTATCACACACAAGGCCAACATGTGGACCCAAACCAAGTTCTACGCTGCCCCCCCCTCACCTCCGAAGACATCTCCTATACAGACAAATAGTGAACCAAGGGCGTTCCCTTCCCACAGACATCACCCGGCTACTCATGTTTCCACACAAGAGGATAGATCTAATGCAAGCCCTCTACGACATAAAGACCAATAATATAAAAATTTAAATTCATCAAGCGTACCCATAAGAATGGCAATACATTTTTTTTATTTTTTTCCAATTAAAAAAATAACAATTCCAATAGAAATATATAAATTATATTACAATATATAAATTAGTCATTGCAAAGTTTATAGAGTGATCCGGTGGTGACGTCGGATGGCTCACTGGGTCCTCGGGGGGCCTGGACTGTGTCCCTGTGGTTCTTCTTGGCTCTTATCGGCCAAGAAAAATTTAAAAAAAAAAATCAATTAAATAAATTTTTAATTTTTTATGGCCAATATGCACGGAACATCAGGCCAAGAAGAGAGAGAGAAAAAAAAAAAGGACAACAAAAAGTCAAATGCAGTTGAAATATATTACACACTTTTTATTCCGTGAACGTAGAAATGCTCAAAAACAGCTGTTCATTAAAATGCATGTCTCTTATCTTTTTCATTACAGTACATTAGATTCACCGATGAGTTTACCTTAAATGCAACTATGGGGTTCATTAAAATGCATGTCTCTTGTGTGAGGTGAGTACAAGGGTGATCACTGTCCTGTCCCAGACACGCTCCAGTAGATCTCTTTGAAGTAAACTCACTTTCAACTTACCAGCTTCCCTTTCAAACCTTATTCCCTTACACCTTAACCTAATCCTAAAAAAAAAAAAAAGTTCAATCAACTTTTTCTTTTTTTGAGTAATGAGAAAAACGTTTGGCTATTCATGTTTTCGGGAGTTAGTACAAGGCTTGCCTTGGTCGATTTAGGCGTAGGGCCTGCAGGTTACCATCAAATGAAATTCTCCAAATCAGGGTTTACTCGGAAATGAAAGAGGCTCAGACAGACGGACCAATGTTTACTCAGGCCGTACTCTCACACTTAATGAGTATTTTCTCTTACCCCTTGCAATCCCTCCCTTCAGATGTTGCTAACTTGCTAATGTAAATTTTCCAGGTCTTTGCAACAATTTTCAAAGATCTATCAATTAACTTTTCGGCTAATATTCAACAATTGACTTACATAGGGGCTTTTAAATCCTCATACTAAATCTGTGGTCACAGGGAATAAATTGGTAAGTCTAAATTCGTAACTTTTCAGGGCAGCACTTTTTTACTTTTGCATTAATCGTGTAATTCCAGTTTTTGGAATAAATAAATTAAGTTTGCATCATTATTAATTGTAGGAATATTGAGGGTCAATCAAAGATGAAAGAAAAGACTATTCAAACGCCAACGTTTCGATATATTTTATATCATCATCAGGGCCTACAAACATGGGGGGAATCAAGATTAGAATCACAATTAAACAAAATTAGTGTGTTGATAAACATTACTGAACGTTAAAATAGACATTGTAACGAGTTAAAAATTGAACCTGACTATGAATACATTACTAAACATTAAAATTAAATATGAATACATTGTTAACCATAAACATGAACGTACACTAATACAAATTAAAATTATCTACGAATACATTACTAAGCATAAACATTAATAGTCATGGAAATAGACAAATAGGTGGAACATAATAGAGAGTAAAAATTAAACAGACTTTACTCTTTATTCTGTTCCACCTATTTGTCTATTTCCATGATTATCAATGTTTCTGTTTAGTAATGTATTCATATTTAATTTTAATTTGTATTAGTGTTCGTTCATGTTTATGGTTAACAATGTATCTATATTTAATTTTAACGTTTAGTAATGTATTCTTAGTAAGTCAGGTTCAATTTTCAACTTGTTACAATGCCTATTTTAACGTTCAGTAATGTTTATCAACACACTAATTTTGTTTAATTGTGATTCTAATCTTGATTCCCCCCATGTTTGTAGGCCCTGATGATGATATAAAATATATCGAAACGTTGGCGTTTGAATAGTGTTTTCTTCCATCTTTGACTGACCCTCAATATTCCTACAATTAGAGTCTACAGTCGCTAATCAACATCTACATCATTATTAATCATATATATTCTAAATCTATAGAAGTGAATGAAAATGAATATTGTTAATCCTTTCTTGGATTTTCCCTTAGTTACCTAATCATTCCACATCACTTACCTAATTATTTACCATACTTTTTGAAATACTCCTGAATGATGCCTCTCTAAAGTTGATTTAACCGAAAACACCCTCTTCACTTGGAATAGTCTGCCGTAGTGAATAAATGGTTAAATGCAGTTATCTCGTGAATGATTCCTCAAAGAAGTAGATTAAGTTGATTTAACCGAGAGCATACACAATTTTAGGAGATACCAAGAAACCCACATCTTCATAATTCCGAAAGTATTAGAGTCCTGAGCTCCCAACTTCTTCACAGTGCGCAGATGGCTTGGGAGATCATCACAGTACACACATTTCGGCCATTTTACGACTTAATAACTTATTCCCTGTGACTATAGAAATATTGTGTCGGTACATTCATTACATCGGCAGTTATTAGGGTTTTTGTATTATGCCCCCTTCCCTTCGGCTGATATGGCTGAAATTTGGCAGGTTATGCCCTCATGGAATTTCATGTCGATACATTCATTACATCGGCAGTTATTAGGGTTTTGAATTGAGCCCCCCTATTTGAAATCTAGAGGTCAGAAAACATGAAATTCCGTTAAAAACTCCGCATCGAATGTTTCACCGATTATATATAAAAATTAGACAAAAAAAGTTCTAAGGTCATAAAGCTTCCTACCAGAGCTATGAACCTACTACTGTGGGACTCCTGAATGTTGTCTACTCAGGTTTTGTTACCTAGAGGGACCTTTACAAGTACCTGACATCGCACAGGCTCGTCCCATCCAAAGGACGATGTGCTCTAGGTTTTTTTCACCTCCTAGTTAATACGTTACTTCTGCGCTATCGAGGTGCCCTCGATGGATAGTTTTCTATTACAAAGAAATGTTCTCAACGATGTTAGTTAATTGTGGACATGTAGGATGTGGAAAGATAGGTTTCTGGTCTGTAGGAGCACATAATAACGTTAAATTAAAACAAACTGAAGAATGAGGTACTCCTGCCTCTGAGTGGAGAATAACTTTACAATTATCTTGTCTGCTTCGTCCTCTTATCAACTCGCTGTATTTAGGATGTAGACGAGTTAAGCGATCTTGTCTTATGATTTATGTAGAATAAACATTTAATGATATTAAACGGAACAATGCTTATTTTCGTAGGGTCTCGTCTTGCAGCAATGTGATGCGGCCATTACAGGACTTTCTTATACCAACCACCAACCACGCTTACAGATCACTCTGTTTCCTCTCTTTCCCAAAATCATTTCATTTTGTCTCATTGTACAGCGTTTTTTCAGTGGTATGCGTGCTTGACTTCTAAGCTCAAGATCGTGGGTTCGAAACCCGGCCGAGGTCCATAGTTTATTTTATCTGGGAGGTAAAATAAATTTAAGCACGCCGTCCTTCGGATGGGACATTAAGCGATGGTCCCGAGCCTGTACGATGTCAGGTACTTGTTAAAGACCCCTGCCCTAGATGAATAGTAATTTAGGGTAGACAAAATTTAGGACTCCCACAGTAGAGTCGGGCTCATGTCCACCAGAGTGACGAAAGAGCGCTCTGGTAGTAGGCGATATGACCTCGTAGTTTAAGCCCAGGCATGAGTCATAAAACCTCTTACCTATCATAAAAGATAATTCAAATTTATTTTTCTTACGATTATGACTTGACAAAAAAAATCGACAAAATCGTTTTCTTACTTCTCGATGATGTAAGAAACTGTAAAAAAAATGTCAGCTGATTCGGAGAACCTCGACATAATGATGGGTAAATTTTAAAAAGAATGACCCATCTAGATATATTTTTTAATTTAATTAAAATTAAGATAATAATTTTTTATAACTGTCCCAGAAGAGTCTTTTCACGACGACATTTCGGGACGTTTTTACGTCCCTTTATCAGGCCATAATGTGCGAAATATAGAAAAGAGAAAGAAAACAAAATAACAATAACAAATATAAAAAAAAATAAGCAATGGTCCCCAGCCTGTACGATGTCAGGTACTCGTTAAAGACCCCTGGGCAAAATTTAGGACTCCCACAGTAGAGTCGGGCTCATGTCCACCAGAGTGACGAAAGAGCGCTCTGGTAGTAGGCAATATGACCTCGTAGTTAAAGCCCGGGTATAAGTCAACTATTCCTTATAGACATTGAGTTTACATTCCTCGGGGCGCTATAACTTTTGTCGTATTGATTCTACCTCAAATGTGAGGACTTATTAGCGATTGGAAATTTTATAAGGAACAATTTTGTTGGGGATAAATTTTTCGATAAGACTAATCGTTTTTGGGTAAATCAAAGAAACGTCTAAAAATATGTGTTTCAAAACTACATTTCAAGATGGTTTTCGGCATGTATCTCGAAAACCGGACGACCTGCGAAAAATCATATTTCATATAAATTTTGTATTTTAATATTCTCTACAACTATTACTATAAAAGATTTTCGCTTAGCTCATAAACATAAACTGTATCTAGTAAAACGTTGTTTGGTCCCGGGGGAAAGTGGTCTTACTTTCCGTCTGATTTCGGTCAAAATCTAATCAGACCTAAGTTAGAACATGTAACCCCTTCATTCCAAATTTCAAGTTCATAGCTACAATCATTTCTGTGATAGAGAGCTAATTTTTTTCAATCACATATACACGTCGAATATGGTCAAAATGTATTCAGAAGACCTTGAAACGTGAAAATCCTTTGAAAATTCGTTTTCGGATTTTCGCACGATTACAATACTTCCTTATACTATAGATATAATAAAGTAAAAAAAGTACTTCCCCAGAAAGAATTAATCAATTAACTTTCCGCTCCCTCTCCAAAACTAGTTTACCATTTGAGGTATAAATTAATAGTTGAAATACATAGGGGCTTCTAAATCCTCGTACACAATCTTGAAACGATAAATCCATTACATCGTCAGTAATTGGGGTTTTTGAGTTGAGCAACCTCTGATTCCCCCTTTCTTTCGGGCAATATCGTTGAAAATTAATAGGTGTCGCCTTTATGGGGTTTTGAATTAATACATGAAATTTAGTGTCACTTTCATTAAAATTCCAGTTATTTGAGTTTTTGTGTTAAGCCCCTTCCCTAATCTCCCTCTTCCTTTTGGTCAATTTGGCTAAAAAAACAATATGTGGTCGTTCTTATGGGATTTTGAATACACATATAAAATTTTCTGTAGATATATTCATTCTATCGGGAGTTATCGTGTTCACAGACAGAATTATTTTTAAATTTTGGAATTAGGGGGTCGCAAAACATGAAATTTCAGTGAAAACTCGACATCGATTTCATTAGCGATTAGATAACTACCCCTATACTTCATATGGATGGGGATGTTTCAATTGAAGAAGGAATAAAAAAAAATATCTTCTCCAGACGCGTAAAAAAAGAAGAGCAACCAAGCACTTCCGGTCGGGATAACTTGAGACCTTTTTTTTTCCTGTTCCTAGAAAATAAAAAGGAAACTCCCATTTCTGTTCAGGATAACTGGGATCTGGAGGCCGTGGGAGTCGATAGCAGTCTTCCTTTCCGGATAACTGGGATCTGGAGGCAGCGGGAGTCGATAGCAGCCTTCCTTTCCGGATAACTGGGATCTGAAGCCCGCTGGAGTCGATAGCAGTCTTCCTTTCCGGATAACTGGGATCTGGAGGCCGCGGGAGTCGAAAGCAGTCTTCCTTTCCGGATAAATGGGATCTGGAGGCCTCGGGAGTCGATAGCAGTCTTCCTTTCTGGATAATTGGGATCTGGAGGCCGCGGGTGTCGATAGCAGTCTTCCTTTCCGGATAACTGGGATCTGGAGGCCTCGGGTGTCGATAGAAGTCTTCTTTTCTGGATAACTGGCATCACGAGGCCGCGGGAGTCGATAGCAGTCTTCCTTTCCGGATAACTGGGATCTGGAGGCCTCGGGAGTCGATAGAAGTCTTGCTTTCCGGATAACTGGCATCACGAGGCCGCGGGAGTCGATAGCAATCTTCCTTTCCGGATAACTAGCATCTGGAGGCCTCAGGAGTTGATAGCAGTTTTCATTTCCAACTCAATAGCTGGGAGATTCGACTATATAAAAATATGTGACGTGGTCTTTGAAGGACTTTCTTATACAAACAACACTTACAGATCACTCTCCTCCTTTCTTGGTTGGTGTGAGAAAATCCTGTAATGGCCACTTCACATATATTTTTTTTTAAATTACTAATAATAAAAAAAAAGTTTATAATTCGTATTCACCGACGAATTGTCAACGCTCCTTTCTACGTCACCAATAAAGTTCTACAGAGAGATCTCGGTATTCCCAATATACATTCCCATCCTCACAATCCTCCCCGCCGCTTGAACAGCAGGTGGCCTCGCGATCTTCCCTCTGAGGATAGTGAATAATGATAATTAACTTTCGAGGGAGTGTCAGTGCTGGCTTGGCTTCTCCCATCAAGTGACGTTGTTATATTCTTTCTTTCTTGACCACATATTTGTTTATTATGAATATATTTTGTAAATAGATTGCAAATAAATAAAATAATTCGTATTCTACGCGATACAATTTAAACATTATTTTTAGAAATATTTTCCCATGGAAATTTATTTTTCATTGTTTGAGGGGCTATACCTTTTGTCGTATTAATCCCATCTCAAATCTAAGAAATACCAGCGATTAGAAATTTTATAAGGAAGATTTTTGATGAGAAACAATTTTTTGATAGGACTAACTGTTTTCGGGTAAATCATGGAAACGTCTAAAAATATGTGTTTCAAAACTACATTTCAAGACGGTTTTCGACATGTATCTAGAAAACCTCTCTCTGTTCTTATGTGTCTTTGAATTTACATACAGTTGTTACACGTGAGTGTTAGGCCACCCTCCTAATACTTCCTTTGGCTTTGACCGATTTGGCTGGAAATCAATAGGTTCTTGGAGCGATATGGATACTCTACATTCATTATATCGGCAGTTATTGGGATTTTTGATCACTCCTTCCCTTCGGCTGTATCCAATAGAATCCCCTTATGAGATTCTGGATACAATAATTATTGTTGCGAATTAATCAACTAAGTTTTTGCTCTCCCTCTGGAATCTACGGATTAGATTGAAAATGAATATGTGTTTTATTCAGGGACTTATCAACCCTCATACTGAATTTATTGTCGATACATTATTTAAAACGGCAATTATTGGAATTTTGTAATCCCCACGTTCCATTTTGCAGATCGGTAGACTGGTTTCAAAGAGCAAAAACATAATTGTAAATTCGTGCTGGGGACATGAATCTCCGGTGAACCACCGACTTTTTTAACTTCTCAGCATATAGGGAAATTATTGCAAAGGGTCCGAAAATCGAAATCAAAATTTTCAACATATTTTTATGTTTCAAGGTCACTACAGTATTTTTACACTTTTTTTGGAAAGAAGTATGTGTGGTCAATTTGTCCTGCTTGATGTCTCGCGAATGAAAAATGATATCGACTCCGCTTTGGTGCCAAACGAAGCATATCAACGTAAATATGATCTGAAAAAAATTTAATCAAGTTCGGTTCAGTCGTTTTTTCATTTAAACAAAAAGACTGCCAAAAAAGAGGATTTTAGGAAATCTTGAAAAAGATTTGTCAGATCTAATTTTTTCTGGTGGCAATCGATAAACATGTAGCATCCTTTTGAACCAGATTGTAAAATAGGCTAAATGGCGTCTGAAAATTTTGAACGGGTGGGGGGGTTGTGAGGAGGGCTAAGCATAAAAATAGGTCTAGCTCATCAACGGATGATAGGATTTTAATGAAATTTAACATGTAGTATTCTTAAAAGCCAAATTAAAAAATAGGGTGTGTAATGTCTCCAAACTTCTTAACAGGGGCTATTGGGGGGGGGGGGGGGGGGGGGGGGGGGATAAGCATAAAAATGTTGCTAACACATTAACGGATAATCGGATTGTAATAAAATTTTACATGTAGTAGTTTTAAAAGCAAAATTTAAAAATGGGATATGTGACATATCATATCAATTAAAAATCTATGAATAGATTAAATTCAAATAAATGAATCAATAATTCAGCCCTGAATAAAATGTCTACTTTTGTGACGTTTTTATTAATGATATTGATATCATGTTGGGAAGTTTGCCGTGTGGACCTCAAGGGCCGCACTTAGTCATAAATGCCACCTTTGTAGAGTCTTAAAACACGGCCCAGTAATTTCCTGTTATTTATGTTGCAAAGAGGCGAAACACATCCGAGAACCTGCTTGTTTTTTTTTTTCGTTTTTGGAATCAAGAGGTCGGAAAACATGAAATTACATAACTTTCCATCTACTTCGCATGTGGTAGGATTATTGATATTTTGTTAAACAATATTGATATTTTGCTAAACAATATTGTTATTTTCTAAACAATATTGATATTTTCTAAACAATATTGATATTTTGCTAAACAATATTGATTTTTATCTAAACAATATTGATATTATAGATGTGTGGCGTATCGATACGCATCCCTGGTGTCGCCGCCCCCAGCTCTGTCCCTTGAGAATACTCGCTATCGTCCCCATCGATCTTCCAACCCCTGGATATTTTTAGAGGCTGGCTCCGGTAGACTTCTTCCCTCAATGCTTACGTCACAGTGCAACTCTCATTTAACTCGATACTGATTGTCTTGTCTTCGCTTTGATCAAGTTTTACTTCGATTGCTTCTAATCCAAGTTAAATCTTCGACACTTAAAACCTAAATTACTTGAGAATCTTTTCCGTTTAAGAAGCGATTAAATCCTAACTTCCTTATTTTCAACAGTGTTAATCCTCTCGCTTGCTCTTTGTCCATTCTATGTCCCTACTCAATATTTTATTTATATTCATATATGCATATTATAGTTTTATTTATTCATTTATAATTTTTTATTTATTTAGACTTTTTTATACATTCATTTATAATTGATTTATATACATATAATTTTTCATATATTGTTATAGTGACATTGTTTTCTTTCTTTTCTCTATCTCGCACATTGGCACCTGATGATGGGACGTAGGAACGTCCCGAAACATCATTGGGATAAAGACATTTCCGAAGAGTTACTTTTTTTTGAAAAATAGTTATCTTAATTTTTATTAAATTGAAGAATGAGTCTACTTATTATAAAAGTATCGTGTATTTTTTTTTTTTTTATACACTCATATATTTTTATGTATTTATTTGTTCAGTTTTCATTAATTTCATTTTACTTTTTTTAATAGTTTTGTTATTACTACTAATCATAGATGTATTAGACTCAAGTAGTTATATATCTAATGTATAAGCTATCTTAATGTCTTCTTTTGACGTATCCTATTACCAGGTATTGGTTTAACGGAAATAAATGTATTATTATTATTATTAACCTGTGTAAAGTTACTCCGGGGGAAGCCGGGTAACCTGGTTATATATACATATATATATATATATATATATATATTGTAGCATTATCCTGATTACTACGCAATTATTTGCGACATAATCGGGTTTACGAACA
The DNA here is from genome assembly GCA_963662175.1 of Aradus depressus. Taxonomy (NCBI): domain Eukaryota; kingdom Metazoa; phylum Arthropoda; class Insecta; order Hemiptera; family Aradidae; genus Aradus; species Aradus depressus. The sequence continues at coordinate 28,016,130 of OY759224.1, forward strand.
AAGAAATGAGGTTGCGAGAAGCTGCCACCAAAGACAGTAGTAGCACTGTCCAGAGGCTCTACTTGGGTCAGAACAGATATAGTTCAATTTTTAGCGGATGCATCTTAATGAAGGACATCCTGGACAGTTGCAACTTGTTTAAACTATATCGAGGACAAAGGAAAGTACGAACAAAGAAGACTCTAGGCTCCTCCCCATATGACGTAGGTGGGCAGTTTGGGCCAATAAACAGTCATCACGACCGGTTTTCTCCCCACCACAATCTCATCAGAGCTACCCAAAAGGCTGTGTCCACATCGCTAGTCTTGCGACTGATACCGGGTGGACTCCACGTCGCTCCGAGTGCCGATTTATCTATAAATCTTTCTAAGTGCAAAATGTAGTCATACAGTTTAATTATTACGAGTCTTGCGACTGATACCGGGTGGACTCCACGCCGCTCTCAGTGCCGATTTATATAGAAATTTTCTAAGTTGAAAGTAGTCATACAGTTTAATTATTATCAGTCTGGTGACAGATCTCGGGCGGACTCCACATCGCTCTAGTCCAGCAATGGATCCCTGTCGGAATCCACGTTATTCTGCGTTCCGATTTTGAGATGAGATGCCAGCCATTTATTTCCACATTGAAGAGATACTCCGTTCAAAACATAACCCACCTTTAGACGCACCAGGACATCATTTCATCGCAGCAGGACAGGAATGAGGAATTCAACTAAGAGGTTTTATTTTTCAAATATTCATGGATTGCCAGTAAAGCCATATAAAGGACTAATAATGCCCTACAGACAAATTTTCAATTGTCACCTTTTGCCCATCAGGCTTCACTATTAGATTGATTATTTCTTTTCATTATTATCCTAGTATTCATTTAATGCTCAATTTTTGTGTCATAATAAATATGTGTTCATTTTAATTTTTTTTGTTTCAATCACCCAGACTATATGCATGCTACTCCAGGGTGGTCAAATATAATTAACAAAGAGTTAGTTATAAGTGATCCCCAACAACTATCTTGAAGCTATTCTGATACTGAGGAAGTGGAGGTTATTCAGGCAACATTTCATTGAAAGTCGCGATATTTTAATATTTAATCTATTAGCTTTTGCTCGAAATTAATATATCAATTTTTTTTTAATAATTCACTAATAATCCACTTCACCGGTAGCAGGTAGGTTTCAATATATATATATATATATATATATATATATATATATATATATATATATATATATATATAAGTATATATGAGTATATGACGGCATAACTATATTTCTATCTTATATCAGATAGCCTACAATAAGTGTTTTTATCTTCATATATAAACCTTTATTTTTGTCTGTCTGTCTGTGTCTTTGTAACATACGATTCACCAACCACTATTTTACAGTTCTGGTGAAATACTGTGGCAGTTATTCACCGACTACTTTTTGTTTTAGTTTAATAAGAAAATAGTTTTAAGACATTATAAACATTTTTTAAGTAAGTCTGAAGAAATCTGACAAAACAAAAATCATTGGATTTACATTGGTAGGTAGACCGATGCAGGACACTCAGTTCGAGACTTCAATAAATAAGGATTCTGTAAGAGTAAAGATAAAGAGGACTTAAATGAAATCGGTCTTGTTGAAACAGAGAGGCCAGGAAGCAATAACATTAGGAGACCCTCGGATCTACCGACATCCGGAGCTACCGACATCCGGAGCTACCGACATCCCTCCAAGCAAGCAAGCCACTCTCCATCCAATAAGACAAAGGAGAGGTTCACTCTTAGACCGTCTCTCTCTCTAACTTGAAAAACATTGAGCACGCCGTCCTTCGGAGATATCTGGCTTTCTAGTGGCTTACACTGGCTTAGAATTCATTGGTTCTTAGAGAACATTAGTTCTAAAAAGAAAAACAATGATGCCTAAACTGGGATCGAGTTATTCTTCCAAAATAAAAAGTTGGATTATTGATTATCGTGAACTTAAGTTCGATGGAAAGACTGTGTTTGCACGTCATGTGAAAAAGCAATTGGGTATGAAAAAAAAAATTGTTTTTTCAGTAAATATTTTTATAAATTGTTTAAATAAATTCCTTTACGCTTTTTACTTTATAGATTTATTTATTTTATTTTATTTTTTTATTTATTTTTTCTTCTTCTTTAAGGCATTTCGGATGCCTGATGGATGCAGGTCTCTGGGGATGCTAGCAGGCTAATTTGGATAGGCGCAGATTAATAATAATAAAGGAGATTGCAGTATACGAAACAGAAAGGCTACCTGATGAAGGCAATTTTGTTTTATAATTTAGATAAGAGATTTGGGAATTGTAAGAAATGAAATAGTTGGGTAATTTGGGAGCTATTATTGGATAGAATTTCGGAAATATCCACCGCAAGGTTGCAATTTTCACGGCTGGGGACTATATGCCATGCATTCAGTCAGAATGTGTCTGACAGACAGTCCCATCCCGCAGCACTGACACAGAGGAGGGGGTTCCCGAGCCATCAGATATCCATGGGTCAGCCTGCTCTGCCCTCTACGTAACCCAGTTAAAATTACTTCTTCATTCCTTTTTTCTCTTATTGAAGTGTTCCAGAGCTTTTGATGGTCCTTAGCTTATTATCGGTCATACCGAGCCACCGAATCTGCCATTTGATCCAAACTCTTTCCGTGATGTAGGCAACGAAGTCACTTACAGGGACTTCGGATGTGGGTAGTCCTTCTAGTATGGCGCGCCTGGCATTCCTATTTATTTTTTAAACCCTATCCAATTTTACGCTGAAAAACATTTTCTGCACATTTTTGCACGTTTTAGCCCTTTTATTGCACGTTTTTACATTTTTTTACGAAATCCGGGCTCTAGTTATTATAATTCATGTCCAGGCTTTAACTACGAGGTCATATCGCCTACTACCAGAGCGCTCTTTCGTCGCTTTGATGGACATTAGCCCGACTCTACTATGGGAGTCCTAAATGTTGTCTACCCAGGTTTATTCAGAAAGAGTTTCGAACCCGCGATCTTGAGCTCAGTAGACAAGTAGGCTACCTCTGAGCTAACGGCGCCCCTTATAATGATTATAGTTATTGTTAATTATTGTTTTTGAAAACTATTGTCAAAAACCCTTATAACTGTCGACGTAATTGTCAACAATTGTCAACACGAAATTTATTACGATGATTTAGAAGTCTCTGATTAATACACACATTAATTTTCAAAGAGGGGGCAGGTAACTCAGTGGTATGCGTGCTTGCCTTCTGAGTTCAAGATTGTGGGTTCGAAACCCGACCGAGGCCCTTAGTTTATTTTATCTGGGAGGTAAAATAAACTTAAGCACGCCGTCCTTCGGATGGGACGCTTAGCGATGGTCCCGAGCCTGTACGTCAGGTATTCGTTAAAGACCCCTGCCCTAGGAGAATAAAAATTTAGGGCAGGCATAATTTAGGACTCGCACAGCAGAGTCGGGCTCATGTCCATCAGAGTGACGAAAGAGCGCTCTGGTAGTAGGCGATATAGCCCGGGCATGAGTCATAAAACCTAAAACCTAAACCTAAACCTTGATTTTCAAACAAATCGCTATTTTCCAAAGAGAGAAAATTTAGTTGATTAATTCGCATTGCCGTTGACACATCGGCAACTTTGCACAATTTGTATGCGTTTTCCAACCTAGAAGGGTCTCTATCTCCCGGATGATCCTGAGTAGTGTTAAAAGTGGTCTGGTTGGGGGGGGTGAAGTCCTAATAAAATCTGTCTAGACTCCAGACAGGAGTATTGAATGCACTTCCTGGTAGGCCTCAAAGTATTGAGTTAGGTCGGGAACTGCAGCGCATGCGGACTCCGATGCAACCGCCCTCCGCATCACACCAACCGAAACTGCACTTTAAAAGTTTCTCTATAGACAAGTTCAGGCAGGAACGAAGAATGGTGACTCGTAGGAGGGAGCGAAGTAAAAAGCTGAATTTGTAATATAAATAATTTTTTAATATTAATTTTTTAACCATTTTAATGTGTGTATTTTTTTTTATGCATCACAACAGTTTTTTTTTTTTTTTCCATTTTTGGAATAAGGTTGTCGAAAACCATAAAATTTCTTTAAAAAATTAGCATTGAATAACTGACCTATTATATAAGATGGTCTAAACTTGGTAAAGCTGGGAATGTAGATAGCTAGAATACTAACGTTGGACAGTTTAAAAGTGTCAGAGTTTTTTCTTCGTGTTGTTACTTTTTTTTTTTTTTACTTTCTCAGCCTCCGTTTTGTGTCTCCTTCAAGATTGCGTGTTTCTAACAAAGAAAATAGTTCCACATTTATTTTCTTTCTAACTTAGTTTTTTTTAGATTAATTATACCCTGCTACTTTGAGCAAGAAGTATATAACAAGTTAGATAGTTATTATGACTACTGCCCGGGCTTTAACTACAAAGTCAAATCGCCTACTACCAGAGCGTTCTTTCCTCCTGACGGACATAAGCCAGACTCTACTATGAGAGTCTTAAATTTTGCCTATCCTAAATTTTTGGAGCTATGCTTCTTATGGGACGCCTGGGAGTTGGGGGTCAACGCGGAAAAACCGTAACGTAACGCTGTTTGTTCTAAATAGTTCTGGATCTCACGGCTAGATGTCGGCAGTAAAATTAGACTAATAGTACTGTTGCCTTCCGCTAGATGCCAGCACCTGTCAATATATATATATATGGCTACACTGGTTTGCTCTTCTGTATGTCCTTAGAGCTTAAGTTTCCGCTCTCCCTCTAAACCTTTAGTATCATTACTTGATCGACTCATAACTTCGGTTGTTGCTCATTTGAGGGTCTTTCGATCTCTCTGAAATCTACTTTACATCCTGCCTCATAAGTAGGTTTCCGCTCTCCCGACTCTACTATGAGAGTCTTAAATTTTGCCTATCCTAAATTTTTATTCACCTAGGTTTGGGGTCTTTTAACGAGTACCTAACATCGAATAGGCTCGGGACTATCGCTTAACATCCCATCCGAAGAACGACGTGCTTAATATTATTTTTCCTCACAGATAAAATAAACTAAAGGCCTGGGACGGGTTTCGAACCCACGATCTTGAGCTCAGTAAGCAAGCACGCATACCACTGAGCTGTACGATATTTCCATTATGATGTATTTGTTATGGATTATTTCTTCAACAGTGTTTAGTTGACTGACCCCTCTCTTCCCATTGATGAGGCTAAAAATTAATAGGTGTCGTCCTTATGGGGCTTTAAATTTACGTATGAAATTTTATGTGAATACAACTGCAGTTATTAGAATTCTTGTGTCAAGCCTCCTCCCCAATCCATCCCTGCCTTTGGCCGATTAGACTCAGAATCAATAGGTGTTGTCCTTAGAGGGCTTTGAATTTCTATATGAACTTGCGTGTCAATACATTCATTACAACGGCAGTTATACAGGTCAGTCCAATGTACGTTATTGTTTTATTTATTCATTTATAATTTTTTATTTATTTAGACTTTTTTATACATTCATTTATGATTGATTAATCTATATATAATTAATATGTATATATTATTTTTCATATATTGTTATAGTGACATTGTTTTCTTTCTTTTCTATATCTCGCACATTGGGACCTGATGAAGGGACGTAAGAACGTCCCGAAACATCAGGATAAAGACACTTCCGAAGAGTTTTTTTGAAAAATAGTTATCTTAATTTTTATTAAATTGAAGAATGTATCTACTTATTATAAACGTATCTTGTATTAATTTTTTTATATACTCATATACTTTTAAGTATTTAATTATTCAGTTTTTATTAATTTCATTTTATTTTTTTAAATAGTTTTGTTATTACTACTAATCATAAGTGTGTTAGACTCAAGTAGTTATAAATCTAATTTATAAGCTATCTTAATGTATAGATTCTTTTGAAGTATCCTATTACCATGTATTGGTTTAAAGGAAATAAATTTATTATTATTATTATGAGTTTAGCCCCCTCTCTGATCAATTTCACTGAAAATTCATAGTTATAGTCATAGTAATGAATATATATATGAGAGAGCGAAAACTTATTGAGATTAATTAGTTGTGGGGAAGTACATCGCCGGTGATTCACCGACTTTTCCGATTCACATGAAGTTTAGGTTAGGTTTTATGACTCATGCCCGGGCTTTAACTACAAGGTCATATCGCCTACTACCAGAGCGCTCTTTCGTCACTCTAGTGGACATGAGCCCGACTCTACTGGGGGAGTCCTAAATTTTGCCTACCCTAAATTTTTATTCATCTAGGGCAGGGGTACAGGCTCGGGACCATCGCTTAACGTCCCATCCGAAGAACGGCATGCTTAAGTTTTTTTTACCTCCCAGGTAAAATAAACTAAGGGCCTCGGTCGGGTTTCGAACCACATGAAGTTTGACCTCCGATTATTATTTCTAGTTACCATGTTATAGACTTGTTACAGATGGATGAAAAATTCAGAAAGATAAGTGCAGACTTCATACATAATGCACAGACAGATGTTGGCCAGGTAGTCTTTGAAGAATTGCATCTTTCAGTGAGGACAGGGGTTGCAGGAGCCTCCTATTATGCGTTTTATTGAATGTTAGTGTTTTGTATTCTGAACTGAGATGCAACTATACATTGAAACTCATTTTTCTTACATATATTTGCAATAAATATTGCAGAACTCAAGATGCAACATGAGAAGTTAAAGTGCATGTTGTCATGTTCCAGTTAGATATCTTCTAATAATAGAGGGCGCCGGTAGCTCAGTGGTACGCGTGCTTGCCTTCTGAGCTCAAGATTGTGGGTTCGAAACCCGGCCGAGGCCCTTGGTTTATTTTATCTGGGAGATAAAATAAACTTAAGCATGCCGTCCTTCGGATGGGACATTAAGCGATGGTCCCGAGCCTGTACGATATCAGGTACTCGTTAAAGACCCCTGCCCTAGGTGAATAAAAATTTAGGGTAGGCAAAATTTAGGACTCCCACAGTAGAGTCGGGCTCATGTCCACCAGAGTGACGAAAGAGCGCTCTGGTAGTAGGTGATATGACCTCGTAGTTAAAGCCCGGGCATGAGTCAAAATAACTAACTAACCTATCTATTTGCAGACGAATCGGTAAAAGGCAAAGTGGTGGATCGAAGGAGGAGGGCTCAAACAGAATAATATGAACAGGAAATATAGCACTACACTTACAAACATAAAGAGATATTATTTTTCATAATTTTTTGCCCAAATTGCCCTTCAAACTTACTGAAATTTTGCCCATCCTGAATATCTTATTCAATAAGATATGAATCCGAAACACCATATGGACAACTATCAATTTTCAACCGAAGTGTAATGAATGCCAATGTAGGACGTATGAATAAGAAATTTCAAATAAGGTTTATTTTTAATTTATCTGTTTTTTTTTTCTTGTTTAACTTTTTTTTTCATTTTTTTTTTATATTTGTTATTGTTATTTTGTTTTCTTTTTCTTTTCTATATTTCTCACGTTGTGACCTGATAAAGGGACGTAAAAACGTCCCGAAATGTCGTCGTGAAAAGACTCTTCTGGGAGAGTTATAAGAAATTATTATCTTAATTTTGAGGGCGCCGGTAGCTCAGTGGTATGCGTGCTTGACTTCTGAGCTCAAGGTCGTGGGTTCGTAGCCCGACCGAGGCCCTTAGTTTATTTTATCTGGGAGGTAAAATAAACTTAAGCACGCCGTCCTTCGGATGGGACGTTAAGCGATGGTCCCGAGCCTGTACGATGTCAGGTACTCGTTAAAGACCCCTACCCTAGATGAATAAAAATTTAGGGTAGGCAAAATTTAGGACTCCCACAGTAGAGTCGGGCTCATGTCCACGAGAGTGACGAAAGAGCGCTCTGGTAGTAGGCGATATGACCTCGTAGTTAAAGCCCGGGCATGAGTCATAAAACCTAACCTAAACCTAACCTTATCTTAATTTTAATTAAATTAAAAAATATATCTAGATACTGTATTTATTAATATCAATATTTTTGTACTTATATTTTAATGTATATATTTATATATTGCATTTTATTTTTTAATGGTATTGCTATTACTAATCATATCTGTGTCAGTCTCTAAAGGTGAATACAGACTACTCTGACGTGGCATGGGAACACGTGGTCCCACGTCATAATGCGTGTGATATGAAAATGTAACATAGGGTTTTGTATGCTTATGTTCATATTGTTCGGACGTGACGTGGGAACACGTTGGATGATGCAGCCTGACGCAACACGTGTTATGACGCGTGGGAAGAATATCAAAAGTTCTAGATTTTCGTCAGATGTGGGAAGGCATCAGAAGAGAAACATACCATTTCCAGTGATGGAAGACATGTTAGTTGAGTTGGTTACGTCAAATCCGGTGCTGTACGACCCTACAAACCGGAAATATCGAAACCAGCATACAAGGAAAGAGGCTTGGGACAAAATAGGAGAAAAACTCGGCATTCCAGGTTAGTGAAAACAGTTATTTTTTTTCATATATTTTAATAGTTTGTACAATTTATATTAGTTCAATAGGCTGTCGGCGCGTAGCCAGGGGGGTTTTTGGGGTTTTAACCCCCATGTAGAAATTTAACATGGAAATGTAGAAATTTTAAAAATTTACTATAAAAAGCATGGGTCACTTGATGACACCCCCCCCCCGAAATGTTTTTTCTGTCTACGCCCCAGATAGGCGCATTTTAGAGCACTTATTACTGGACGTGTCACGGAGCAACTCTACCCTTTCCAATGGAGTGCCATTGCCAAGGACAACTTGCTGAACCATGTTCAGAAACGAAGTACTTTTTGAACTCATCTCGAGTGGAGGCCGCTTGTCTCACGAAATTTCTACGAATGGGTTGGAGGTTGGCTACACCAATAAATAGATGCAATACACAGGGCAGCCATTTCTTCTTCTTCTTCTTCTTCCAGCATGTCAAAAACACGGAGTACACTCATGGTTGGAGGTTCAAAACAAACTGTCGGGAAATGCATGTTGTTTTATGTGCTATAGTCAGGCCAATGTGAACACCGCTTCATGTCTGACGTGGTCCCACAGTGCCTGACGGGACGTGGGAACACGTCACGTCAGAGTAGTCTGTATTCACCTTAAGAGTTAATATCTGTTTATATATCTTATTAGAGGGCGCCGGTAGCTCAGTGGTAAGCGTGCTTGTCTTCTGAGCTCAAGAACGTAGGTTCGTAACCCGACCGAGGCCCTTAGTTTATTTTTTATCTGGGAGGTAAAATAAACTTAAGCACGCCGTCCTTTGGATGGGAGTTAAGCGATGGTCCCGGTACGACGTCAGGTACTCGCTAAAGACCCCTACTCTAGGTGAATAAAAAGGCAAAATTTAGGAACCCCATAGTAGAGTCGGGCTCATGTCCACCAGAGTGACGAAAGAGCGCTCTGGTAGTAGGCGATATGACCTCGTAAGCCCGGGCATGAGTCATAAAACCTAACCTAACCTATATCTTCTAAGTTGAGGAACGCGGACATATTGTGGAAACTTGTAATAAATAAATAAATAAAAAAACAAACTTATTTTTGAAATATTGTCTATTCTTCCACTAAAGATTAGGTTTAGGTTTAGGTTTAGGTTTTATGACTCATGCCCGGGCTTTAACTACGAGGTCATATCGCCTACTACCAGAGCGCTCTTTCGTCACTCTGGTGGACATGAGCCCGACTCTACTGTGCGAGTCCTAAATTTTGCCTACCCTAAATTTTTATTCATCTAGGGTAGGGGTCTTTAACGAGTACCTGACATCGTACAGGCTCGGGACCATCGCTTAACGTCCCATCCGAAGGACGGCGTGCTTAAGTTTATTTTACCTCCCAGATAAAATAAACTAAGAGCCTCGGTCGGGCTACGAACCCACGACCTTGAGCTCAGAAGTCAAGCACGCATACCACTGAGCTACCGGCGCCCTCTTTCCACTAAAGATATAAATGTATATCTTTAAGTAAAATAATATAAGTAAATAAATAAAAATAATAAATAAATAAGTAAAAACTTATTTTTGAAATATTGTCTATTCCACTAAAGATATAAATATATATAACTACCGGTGTCGGCCTTACACCATCGTCAGGTCTAGTTATGAACTAAGTTAGTTTGCAGATAGCAACCCTTGAAATAGGTACAACTCAGGTGAAAGGGTGCTATTAAAACTTGGGAGTCCCCCGGCATCATGAGATAGCTAACGGTACAGCCGGGGGACTACCAAGTTTTAATAGCACCCTTCCACCTGAGATGTACCTATTTCAAGGGTCGCTCTCTGCAAACTAACTTAGTTCATAACTAGACCTGACGATGGTGTAAGGCCGACACCGGTAGTTATATATATTTATATCTTTAGTGGAATAGACAATATTTCAAAAATAAATTATTTTTTTTTTTATTTATTTAACTTATATCTTATAAGTTATATTCTTGTGACGTACCTATCCTATTAACATTAATGGAAATTATTATTATAAGTTATTATAAAAACACAATAAGAGAGGAACAGAGGAGGAAGGCTCAACACAAAAGCTTTAATAATTATCGATGTAAAGAACGTGTCTACAAGAGTATTCAGAAGCCTGAGTAATAAGACACCTATTGATTTTCAGTCAAATCAATAATTTGCGCTGGGGAAGTAGATTGCTGATGATTCAATTTAGAGAGGGAAGGAGCTTGGATTTAATGTAGAAGTGATCTTCATTGAGATCGAAATCAGTGGAATGAGGTTCTCTTAATATCTCCATCTGCATTAAAGCTAGTATCGTGAATGCAATCTTGTATTTAATGAATATAGTATAAGATTTTCTAGACTTTGTAAGGCTTGACAATGTTGGCAAAAGTGCTGCACTGAAGAACAAGAGAAAAGCTGCAAGTGCAACTCTGATAACGTTATCTTCTTCGGTGTAAATCTTAGCCTAGAAGATCAGTTAATCGCATCTGAGAAAAGGCATTCCCACTTATTGGAAAGTGCAGTTAATCTGAAAAGAGGGCGCCGCACAGTGGGCGAGATCCCTAATCTAGCTGGTCGAAAGTGCGAAAATGAAGTGAGAGATTTCGAGAAGAAAACAACCTGGTTCAACAAGTAGTATGTGAGGCGAGGTAGTTTTACTCCATCACTTACCTGTGAGTGTCGCTTCCGAACATTACTGATCTTCTCTTTATTATTCTTCCATGGAAGGCATTCAAAAAGGTAAGTCTTAGCAATTTTTTGTTTTTTCAAGTCAGTCACAAAGTGTTGGAAGGGCCACAAGAATAGTACACGTTTGAAAAAAAAAAAGTTAATTCCAGTTCATAAAGGCGTAACATTTTTCGTACCTCTCAGGACCTCGTAAACGTTCATTATGCTTGACATTGCATTTGACTTGTAGATAATAGGATGGCGCTAAAAACGACTCGTTTTTCCCCTTTTTTTTATTTTTTTCCACTAATGTTATCGTATTTTTAACTGCAAGTATGAAAATGTCTATATGCAGAAGTTGTACGATGTGTTAAGAGCCAGCAATCGTTCTATTGGAACAACCCTCGAACAAATTACATTCCTTTTTGATTATACGAAGAAAAAATATGGACTCGGCAGCTATTGATACGCCAAAGCAAGGAGGTGGCAATACAAATGATGGCAATGCGGCTCGAAGGTTTTTCCAAAATCCTTCCTTAAAAGCTGAAATTACTGACTATATGGGAGTGCTGTTATCAAACATTTTCTAATACCTATCGGACAGCTGGCCGAAGACATTCAAGAAAGCCAACATAAGGAGATAAAAAGGTTCAGGGAACACTTTTCTAAAGAAATGGATCGATTTTCTACTAACTGACATTTTAAAGGACCTGCTCATTTTGTCTGATCCTTTTATTGGCTCCCTCAGATCACTGTCTAACAAAAAACTGGTATAAGTGAGAAAATAAGACAGTTACTCTTAATTTCAAGAACCATTTCGGCAGAAACTATCAGTGAAGACAACAATTCCAATAGTGATTTTGGTTTGAGCGACTTGTCGCTCTAATTATAATAATTAAAAAAGCAATTGACAAACCATAGAGTTATTCGTTATTTTTTTGCCTTTTTATGCCCTCCTGAATGATAGAAAAATAAAATTTATCGGTAACTTATTCACCGGACTTTTGACCCGCTAGATTCGGGACCTGGCCCACTGTGTTCTGAGCTCAAGATTGCGGGTGTGAAACTCGACCAGCTGGGAGATGAACAACAGGTTGGGACAATTAGACGCATTTGCCTCCCGTGCTTCACGAATTGGTCAAAGAAACTCGATACCCGTCTGCAAGATGTCGGGGTCTTGCTCGTGAGGTTACCCGTGTTAATGCACGTTTAAAGGCGGCCACACACGCTCCGTTTTGCCTGATAGGTATACCTGCGCAGGTACCTGCGCCAGAGTTGCGCAGTGAGACAAGGTTTTGCCAAGGGTCCAGTGGAAAAACGATGAGGTTCCATTTTATCTGATTTTGAGAAAAACTAAATCTAAAGTTTCATGACTACAGAGTTCTTTCTAAATAATTTTCATGATCAAAACCTTATAAAAACCCATTTTCAGCCCAGGAACAATAAAAAATCATGTAAAAACAAATTTTTTATTCATTTCAAGAATGTAAAAATGAAAATAAAAGTGAAGTGAAAATTCTATTATGTATATCTATTGTCCGAAAATTCAGATTAATAGTAAAAAACGAAACTGAATAACTTCATGAACATTAGCACATTATAAGTTTTATAAAATAAACAAGAGCGAACTTATAGCGGCTAAGAATATGTTGTGATAATCACAGAAAACAGTTTGATGACAGAGAACAAGAGAGAGGGGAGACAGGGAACCTCATCGTTCTTCCTCGAGCGCGCGGGAACCTCATCGTTCTTCCTTGGGCGCGCGGGAGTCTCATCGTTCTTCCTCGGGAGCGCGGGAGTCTCATCGTTCTTCCTCGGGCGCGCGGGAGTCTCATCGTTCTTCCTCGGGCGCGCGGGAGTCTCATCGTTCTTCCTCGGGCGCGCGGGAGTCTCATCGTTCTTCCACTGTGCAACATATTTTCAAACATGACTTTTTGTGGAATCTAATTGTTTTTCCTCTGTGCCGTTTGGTGTGTTGTTAGTTCATGTCACTAGCCAACAGATGTCGCTGAAATCTCAATGCCGACAAAAAATGGAACGTCATCGTTTTTCTACTAGACCCTTCATATGTTTTCATTTCTTTACATTTGTTTTCTTTGTTTACATTAGTTCAACAGAAAATGTCTAAGCAAAACTTGTCAAAAAAAGTTATGGAGGAGTTTATTGAGACGTATAAGAGTAAACCCAGTTTATGGAAAATAAAAAATAAGGTGTACCACCATTTCGTTCATTCTCAAATAATTTCGATAATCCTCTGGTTCAAATTTCATTTAGCAGGTTTATATGACTAAATGTTGGTTTTTTTAGCAACCAATTTTTGAAGGTTCTTTCGATGGGTCTTCTGTTTTGTTTTTACCACAAAAAGGGCTGCAAGTGTTATCACATCGCTCTCCGATGCCATGATTTGAACTGAAACCTGCACAGTTTCACCGGAGCGTTTGGGGACTCACGCCTCTACAGGTATACCTGTGCAGGCAAACCGGAGCGTGTGTGGCCGCCTTAATGCTCTCTTATTAGTTCATCAAATTGACAACCTTAAAACTTGAAGAAGCCATTGAAGAGGATTTTGGTTGGCGACAGAACGAAAAGGATGTTTTGTCTACCTTCCGAACAAATATCTACTTATTACTCAAGGCACCGAATATCCGAGAGCGCAGTTTGAATACTTAAACAGGACAGCACAAAGGAAGGAAACTCACAACTCAAGGCATTGTCATTAAGGGAAGGGATGGTAGAGGCTGACCTGATGACATTTCCATTGATTTAATGCCCTGTTGTAATCCTCGTAAACCAAGCCACCTTTAACGGTTTCACCTGAACAATAATAAACGCAGAGATGTTATTGCCGTACCAGATTGAACTATTATTATTATTAAAACAAGCCTGGGATAGAACAACATCGATATTGAACAAAAAAAACATTAAGGCGAGGTCGGGATAAAATCATTTTTCATTTTCTTTTCGATGCTGCCCTAGCTCTTGCATTTGCTCGGCACTAGACTTTTTAGATTTTTTAAATTCCTTTTGATGCGAGCTTTCCTCTGATTTGCGTTTTCTATAATTTCGCGCATATTTACGATTCATATAAGACATCTTTAATTTTTTTTGCAATTTTCAATTTAATAGGTACCGATTTTTACATATATTTCGGCGAATATTTTTATTGTTTCACTTTGAGTCCTAGTAGTGCTCCTCAAGCTCTTTACAATGAAACCCGAATCAACGTCCTATCTAAACGCGTTATCACGCTACACTAATTTCTAATTTTACATAACGCTAATTCGCAACAACACTAGCCCGATAACGTCACAAAAACAAACACTGCACAACAAACACTTACAGACATGCTCTATCCATTGTGACCTCAACCGTTGTTATCGCATTATTAGTCTCGTAGTTATTGTCGATTGAAATCTGACTGTATTTTGTAACACAAGAGAGTTTGACCGGCTATCACTGTGCTTAACGAGCGAATAGACGTTTTCACGTTAAAAAGAGCAAACAACATGAGGCTGAGGACGAAGAGCATCGACTTTTTTTTTAACAAATCGATTGTACACTGGGAAGGCGATCTTCAACAACAGCTGACGTTCTTCTTAAAGAAGAAGAACTTGGAGTTAAAATCTTCGTGACTTGATAATATCTGGGACATCCAGTGATCAGGTTGTACCCAAGCTGTTTGAAGATCGTTATTGTCATTCCTTTACTATCAATTCCATGGACAATGTCCTTAAAACGCTCTACTCCGGACAGTTTGCGCATCTCTTCTTGCAAGGAGAAAGAAATGTAACCTGACATGGGTAACCACCTACAAGGTTAAACAATTAAAATTCCATCTAATTTCCTAATTATCGTTCCTATGACATCAATATCGATCATATACAATGCAAGGATGTAATATAACCTGACATGTGTAACCAGATATAAGGTTACGCAATGAAACCCACATCTCATTTTCAAATTATCATTCGAATGACACCAATATTGAAAATATAAGACAAAAGGAAGGTAATATAACCTGACATGTGTAACCAGGTATAAGGTTACGAAATGAAACCCACATCTCATTTTCAAATTATCATTCGAATGACACCAATATTGGAAATATAGGACAAAAGGAAGGTAATATAACCTGAGATGGGTAACCACCGAGAAGGTTACACAGTAAAATCCCTATCTCATTTCAAATTATCATTCGAATGACACCAATATTGAAAATATAAGACAAAAGGAAGGTAATATAACCTGACATGTGTAACCAGGTATAAGGTTACGAAATGAAACCCACATCTCATTTTCAAATTATCATTCGAATGACACCAATATTGGAAATATAGGACAAAAGGAAGGTAATATAACCTGAGATGGGTAACCACCGAGAAGGTTACACAGTAAAATCCCTATCTCATTTCAAATTATCATTCATATGACATCAATCACGACCAGAGATAACCATTAGGTTACGTTCTGAAGGAACATTTCCAAAAAGATAAAAGGACCATGTTGACACAAATTTATAAAAATTTATTTTTTTTAATGGTTTTGTTTAAATTTTTATCTCTTTCTATGCTTCTTTTGATGGGATTTTGAAAAAAAAAAACCCAACGAAATCGATTCAGCCGAAAATCCTTATTTGTCACTTCAAGTCACCACGAAGTATACGTATAGTTGTGCAAGTGTTCATAGGTAACTTTGTTCATAGTTAGTTATTATGCCTCATGCCCGGGCTTTAACAACAAGGTCATATTGCCTACTACCAAAGCGCTCTTTAGTCACTCCTGTGGACATGATATGGGAGTCCTAAATTTTTATCCACCTAGGGCAGGGGTCTTTAACGAGTACCTGACACCGTACAGGCTCGGGACCATCGCTGAACGTCCCGTCCGAAGGACGGCTTGCTTAAGTTTATTTTATTTGGGAGATAGACCTCTAACCTAGGTGAATAAAAATTTAGGACTCCTTGAATATACATATAAAATTTCCTCACGACACTTGAATTTTTTCTGTTAAACCGAGAGAAATCCTTGAGCAACATCGCTCGTTTAATTGTATGAGAGATCAAAAACTTATTTATTTCGCACTGCGAAATACTTGGCGGAAAAACGCTGCCGTTTTAGTTAAGATTTAAATCATTATTTCTACGAAATAATAATAACTTAAGAGTAATTTGTTCTTCTTTATAAACTTCAAGACTTATTACTGGACACAGATCAAGACAATCTTATCAGGACAAAAATATATTTTCCGGTCTCTCCGGAGATGAACGACTCGGTAAAGTTTTGAGTTATCACGCAACCACTTTATTAAATAAATAAATAATTAAAATAACAACCTTAATTAAGAAAAAAGAAAATGAAAATAAATATATATATACAAAGAAAAGGAAATGATATATTAAAAAAAGTTGTCGGTGAATCACCGGATGTATTTGTCTAGCACGAATTAATCCAGTAAGTTTTCGCTCTCCCTCCAAAATAAATTGATCGTTTGGGCTATGTATCAATATTTGACTTAAGCAGGCCCTACACTATTAATCCGCTTGATCAAAACAGCGCGTCCAGCTGATTGACATGCGCTTCAAGCAGCCTTGGGGCGCATCAATCTTTTCATCAACACTCATTTTTAGTTGAGTTTTCGACTAGTGAACTGCTCCTCCTGGACTCTAGTGAATCGGTGTTGTGTAGATACCATGGTTTCGAATCAGGATTTGGGGTTTCTCATCTCAAGGTTTCAACAGTTTTAATGCCCTCATTTATTCTTTTATTCTTATTGAAATAGTCCTTACTTTTAGCTTTCCACAACTCCGGACAATCACACGATATAAATCAATGAGGAGGCTAATAAATTCTCGATTGGCATTATTATCTACGACATCCGAACCTGTGGAAGCGAGCGGACGACCCTCCATCGTTGGTGTCGAGCAGGTGACTGACGTAATGCTTGATCGAAATTGAAGGGTACAGGGGAAAAACCCCGTCAGTCAGTTTTTTCAAGAAAATGGAACAATGATGCCATCTAGTGGTTGATGTAGTGTACTTTTCGAATAGTCGATCATCATTTCGTAAAAACCCCGTATGTCAGCTGAAATATTCATTTGAAAATACGCGGTACTGGGGAAAAATCCCGTCAGTCAATGGGCATGTATGGAAGAACCCCGGGAGTCAATAACAAGGCGCTCCAAACGGTCATCTTTGCCATCATGTTATCACTGAGAATGTTGAAAATTTCAGCAACTGGGAAAGATCTTGTGTTTTATAAACCATCTTTTTTTGGGAAATATACTTCTTCATCCCTAAAGAAAAAAACACCACGAAGAAAACTCAAGACACATCCACTCCTGTTGAACCACTGCGAAATTTGTATAGTGGAAAACTTCCAGTAAAAGCTGCGAAACATCGCGATCTTCTCCATTTATCACAGTTTTTGCAAAAACCAGAGGCGAGGATTTTTTACCAAAACTTAAGTTGAGACAGTGTTTTCAATGAAAGTGACTAGGAGTACGATGACGACCCCTGGAGAGATGTGATGCAAGGACATTTATTCAAGAATTTAATTCAGTATTTCTTTTTTTACATGTACTTATATTTTTTTAACATTTTAATTGTAAAAATATGTTACTAATTTAATTAGATGTTTTTGGGTTTATTTTTGTTCATTTTTTGAGCCCCATGATATGAAAAAACATTCAAATGCGTTTTTCTAAAAATCAGCTTTTTTTGACTGACGGGGTTTTTCCCCTGTGCCCTTCAATTGCTCTAGACCAGTGGTGCTCAACCTTTTCATACCCACGGACCACTAGATTCCTTACCTGATCAATGGCGGACCAGCCATGGAATTCAGTCAAAGAGCAAAAAAACCCCAAAAAACGAAATATGGCAAAAAGATGCAAGAAATGCGCAAAATAACCTTGAAACATTTATTTACTTACTATATTATAATTATTGTTATATTTACACAAATGTTACCTTAATGACTCCCTTGATCTTGCATTTCGTTTGAAAGTTTTTCAATATTTGGCTGCCAAGAAGTCAAAGCCAATCTCAATGGAGCATTCAAATTTAATAATCGGTTGCGATGTTTATTCTTGATGACAGTTAATGTTGAAAACGCTGTTTCACAAAGATATGTGGAATGAAAAGGGAGAATAGTAATGAATAAAAAACTTAAAAACAAGTCAAAAAATCCCACTTTATTTATATGAACACAATATATTTCACTCGTTAGAGCATTCTCAAGTGTACAGACAGATACAGACTAATGACGGGGAGGGGGGGGGGGGGCGTGGAGGGGTAGGAGGGGAAGTGTGAGGGAGGGTGACAGAACAGGAGGGGGGGGGGGGGGGGGGGGGGGGCTAACATACTATACTAAAAAATAAGTCAGAAAAAATTAAAAATAATAAATCACAATATAAACCTATTAAATATGAAACCTATTAAATATTTATATTGTGAAATGTTTAATTAGGTTAATATTGAGATTTATTATTTTTAATTTTTTCTGACTTATTTTTTAGTATAGTATGTTAGCCCCCCCCCCCCCCCCCCCCCCCCCTCCCAGTCATTAGTCTGTATCTGTCTGTACACTTGAGAATGCTCTAACGAGTGAAATATATTGTGTTCATATAAATAAAGTGGGATTTTTTGACTTGTTTTTAAGTTTTTTATTCATTAGTATTTACAATGAACTTCCACAAGATCTCTGGCGAAAACATCTCTAATAATTTGAAAAGGGAGAAGTTTTAATGTCCTTTTACTGAGTAGTGGACTTCCATCAAGCAACCGGACCCAAAACTAATTTATTTTGTTATTTATAAGACAAATCCCAATGCTTTATTTTTTTAGTTTTTTTTATTATTATGCCGAAAGGCTGATATATTTCGCGCACCACATGAAAACCTCCCGCGGACCACAGGTTGAGAATCACTGCTCTAGACTATCAAGCGCTCCGCCCAGCCGCTTGAGTCATTCAAACTTTCAATCAATCACCGTCAAGGCTTGACTCAAGCGTCAAACGGGTTCCTAGATTATCAATCACCGCTTAACACCATCGCTTGACGCTCTGTTTTGATAAAGCGGATCAGCGGATAGTGTAGGGCCTGCTTTACATAGCATCGGAACACTCACACTAAATTTTGTGTCGATAAATTCATTACATTGGCAATTATTTGAGTCTTCTAGTTGATACCCCCTCCCTTCTCTTCGGCCAATTTTGCGGAAAATTAATAGGTGTCGTCCTTATGGTGTATTGAGTTTCAATATAAAATTTCATGTCGATTCTTTCACTACATTGGCTTTTATTCAGTTTTTGTCAGTTGGTGAAGTCCTTTTGGGATTCTGAATAGGTACTTATAAAAAATATATCATATCGATGGACAGAATATTACTTAAAAAGTATAGGGGAAGTTATATAATCGGTCAGAAATTCGATTTTGATTCAAAATGGAAAAAAAAATTGTCTGTGTCTGTGAACACGATAACTCCCGATAGAATGAATGTATCGAAACTAAATTTTATATATGAATCCAGAACCCTCTAATGACGACAACTATAGTTTTTCAGCCAAATCAACCAAAGGAAAAGGGGGATAAGCGGTATGACTCAAAGCCAAAATTGTTATAACTGCCGTTGTAATGAATGTATCGGCACGAAAATTCATTTTTGTAATATAGGGGTGGGAAAACATGAAATAAGGGTGAACATTTACATAACTTCCCCTATACTTAGTATTGCAGGGGAAGTAAAATTTACAAATTCATGGTTTTCAATGTTATATATATATATATATATATAAATTTTTATGCGGGCGCCGGTAGCTCAGTGGTATGCGTGCTTGGCTTCTGAGCTCAGGAACGAGGGTTCGAAACCCGACCGAGGCCCTTAGTTTATATTATCTGGGAGGTAAAATAAACTTAAGCACGCCGTCCTTCGGATGTGACATTAAGCGATGGTCCCGAGCCTGTACGATGTCAGGTACTTGTTAAAGACCCCTGCCCTAGGTGAATAGTAATTTAGGATAGGCAAAATTTAGGACAAAAAAAATCAGTAAGAGTAATAAACAATATTAATCAAAGAAAAATAGAGAAATAGATACAGTAAAAAAAAAAAGTCTTCGGAGTATCACTTCTAATTTAGTACTCCCACAGTAGAGTCGGGCTCATGTCCACCAGAGTGACGAAAGAGCGCTCTGGTAGTAGGCGATATGACCTCGTAGTTAAAGCCCGGGCATGAGTCATAAAACCTAACCTAACTTATATTTTTATTTTGGTCACCTTGGTTGAAATTTTTAAAATGCGCATTTCATTCCGTAGGGACTAATTTATGGACTTAATAATTATGTCACGGAATGTAACAGAGATATTATAATGATGTTTCATTTGCATGCTTCTTTTCATTTTTTTCAGAGTCGACGCCATCTAGAGGCGATCTAAAGGTTACAACAATGATACTCTAATAACTACCAATGTAATGGATGTATCGACATGAAATTTCATATTTGAAATCAAAACCCAATGAGGGCATAATCTATCGGATGTTTGCGATATCGGCTTAAAGGAAGGGGGGTGTTCAGGGGAGGTGGCTCAATTCAAAAACCCTAAAACTCCTAATGTAATGAATTTATAGACACAAAATTTAGTATGAGGATTTAGGAGCGCCTATGTAAGTCAACTGTTGAGGATTTAGGAGCCCCTATGTAAGTCAACTGTTGAGGATTTAGGAGCCCCTATGTAAGTCAACTGTTGAGGATTTAGGAGCCCCTATGTAAGTCAACTGTTGAGGATTTAGGAGCCCCTATGTAAGTCAACTGTTGAGGATTTAGGAGCCCCTATGTAAGTCAACTGTTGAGGATTTAGGAGCCCCTATGTAAGTCAACTGTTTAATATTAGCCCAAAAGGTTGACTGGTTATGGAGGGGGGAAAAAAGTTAATTGATTAATTCGTCTTGGAGAAGTACATGGGTGATTGACAGACGACTTTTTAAAAATGAGTTTAGATGTGGGTCTTTCTGTAATAATGAAATCAATAGAGTCGACATGAATAAGAAGATGACATAGAAGTGCAAGTCTGCACTTAAGACTGCTGATGACGATGCATCTTCTAGACAGGCTCCTATTATTAGTTGACTAACAAAAAGTTCCAACCATATTGGGATTGGTTTGGTAACGTCAGACCGTCTCTGAGAGACAAAAGAAATGTTTGATCAGTCAAATAGATTTAGTCAAAAGTCAATTAAATCAGGTAACTTTAACTGCGCCGGTCGCTAGATACTTAAATCCAGGAGCAAGTATCTGCTAGATAATCATGTCGATTCACCTAATTAAAATCAAAATTTTATTGTAAAACTTAAATGCTAGTAGGTAATGTATCAAAAAAAACTATATTCAACTTAAAGGGCGCCGGTAGCTCAGTGGTATGCGTGCTTGTCTTCTGAGCTCAAGAACGTCGAAACCCGAGCGAGGCCCTTAGTTTATTTTATCTGGAAAGTAAAATAGTCTTAAGCACGCCGTCCTTCGGATGGGACGTTAAGCGATGGTCCCGAGCCTGTACGATGTCCGGTACTCGTTAAAGACCCCTGCTAGGTGAATAAAAATTTAGGGTAGACAAAATTTAGGACTCCCATAGTAGAGTCGGGCTCATGTCCACCAGAGTGACGAAAGAGCGCTCTGGTAGTAAGCGATATGAGCTCGTAGTTAAAGCCCGGGTTCGAATCATAAAACCTAACCTACATTCAACTTTTTATTTATTTTTTTAAATCGTGGCGCATGCCTGACCAGAGCAAAAAACCAAGATAAAAATTAAATAAACTAAAAAAATAGTTTTTAATAAAATTGGATTGCTAGCAAGTTACCAATAGGATCTTCAAATTTCCCGTGCGTCTGATTCCTAAATCAGCAATCAGCTGTTACATAAATGTACATGTACAAAACAAGTCATATTACATTTATTTAAATATACATGAATTCGATCATTTCATTTCCTCGCTCAAAATCGTCATTTATGTTATACTTTATACTCTTGAAGCTGATTTTACATGCGCAGTAAAAATGCAAAGCGCAGCAGCAGCAAATGCACGCTATTGGATGTGAGTCATTTAATCCTAAGAGCACAGAAACCACAGCGTGCATTTGCTGCTGCTGAGCTTTGCATTTTTGCTGCTCATGTAAAGTCAACTTAAGTATTACAGTCAGTGGTTACCTCAGGGGGAGCTTCTAGAGGTTCGAGTCTCCAAAATTAATAACCAAACCTCTGCAGCGCTACCACGGAACATGCGGACTGTGCCCCCGGGAGTCTATACCCCCCATCCTCGTAGCCTAACTTTGCCCCCCCCCCCCCCCCCCCTGCTCAAAATCCTGGCTACGCTCCTGGGGTAGTTGTGATAGCTTGGTGGCAGCCTGTTTTTTTCATTTATGTGTTGATTCCATGTTAATTTTGTGTCCAAATGAATGCCGAGGCATTTAATTGTTTCGTGATTAGGAATGCAGTTTATGTATGCTTTGTTCATGTGTAGTCTGCCTACTTTGATTTATTCACCTAGGGTAAGGGGTCTTTAACGATTATTAGAGGCCTTGAGCATGCCGTCCGTCGGATAGGACATTAAGCAATGGTCCCGAGCCTGTGCGATTTCAGGTACACATTAAAGACCCATATCCTAGG
The DNA here is from genome assembly GCA_963662175.1 of Aradus depressus. NCBI lineage: Eukaryota > Metazoa > Arthropoda > Insecta > Hemiptera > Aradidae > Aradus > Aradus depressus. The sequence goes on from OY759224.1 coordinate 28,038,871, forward strand.
TAACAAAACCTGAGTAGGCAAAATTTAGGACACTCATGGTAAAGTCGGGCTCATGTCCACCAGAGCGACGAAAGAGCGCTCTGGTAGTGAGCGGTATGACTTGATAGTTAAAGCCAGGGCATGAACTTCAATAACTAACTATATTATTATTGCACAGCTCTTTACTCTCCAAAAAGAAGATGGCCGCTTGGAAAATGACCTTTACAATTTGGTTATCCAATGAGATGTGGAGTTGTTGCCAAGGTAGGAGACCTCGAGGTCAGTGCCCACTCAACTCATTACTTCAACTAATTATTATTATTCATCGTTTATCTTTTTATCTTAAAATAAAAGAATTCTCGCTTATCTTATGCTTTCATGTATTTATTTTATTTATATATTTTTTACGCCAGAAGGCCCTACACTCATTGAGAATCATACCTATGTATATGATAAAAAAAATAACATAATGAAGAATGGAACATAAGTCATATTCATATATCTCATGCTGTGAACACCTAGGGACCTAAGCATCCAATACTCTTATCCCTTACCTGTTCCCTCTACAGTGGGAGTCCAGTTTTGCCTACCCAGGTTTATTTAGGAGTCTTCAACGAGTGCAGGCTCGGAACTGCCATTTAACATCCCTCTGAAGGACGGTGTGCTCGTAACCCGAGAATGGGCCTCGTGATACAAAACAATAAGGATAAAAATCAGCATTCGAAAATAGATACAAATTCAGTGTGCAAGAGATGTGACATAAGAGTCATAATAATTTTTGTTATTGTGATGTTCGTACTTCAAAATTAAAAAAAGCTTTTGTAAAAATACCCCCCTCCCCCCCACGTAAAAATCATCGGTGAATTACTGGCTATGTACTTTTTATACTGAATCAACTACGTTTTTGCTTTTCCTCCAATCGCCGATCGTTTGTGCTAAAACGCAATATAAGACTTCTGAATGCTCATACTTAATTTTGTGTCGATACATTCATTACATCGGCAGTTATTAGGGTATTTACTATTATTAGTCGAGTTCCTCTCCTCTGATCCCTCCTTTCTTTTGGCTGATTCCGCTGAAAATTAATAGGTGTCGTCCTTAGAAGACTTTCAATCAACATATGGAACTTCGTGTCAACATATGAAATTTCGTGTCAATATATTCATTAAATCGGCAGTTATTAGGGTATTTACTATTATTAGTCGAGTCCCTCTCCTCTGATCCCTCCTCTCTTTTGGCCGATTCCGCTGAAAATTAATAGGTGTCGTCCTTAGAAGACTTTCGATCAACATATGAAATTTCGTGTCAACATATGAAATTTCGTGTCAATATATTCATTAAATCGGCAGTTATTAGGGTATTTACTATTATTAGTCGAGTTCCTCTCCTCTGATCCCTCCTCTCTTTTGGCTGATTCCGCTGAAAATTAATAGGTGTCGTCCTTAGAAGACTTTCAATCAACATATGAAATTTCGTGTCACAATATGAAATTTCGTGTCAACATATGAAATTTCGTGTCAATACATTCATCAAATCGGCAGTTATTAGAGCTCTGGTGTCATGAGATTTTTTTTTTTTTTGGTATCAGGAGGTCGGAAAACATAAAAAACTCCGCATCGAATTTCATAACTTCCCCTATACTTCGTATAGCTGAGAAAATAAAAAGTAATAAATATCATAACTTCATGTTTTTTTTCCATCAAAATCAAGTTGTTTTTGAACAGGAAGCGCTAAATTTAAATATATGAGTCCAACTTTATATCCATTTCCTTTTTTTCATGACAATTTCATGATTACTAGAGTACGAAGATGGACAATGACACAAATACTAGTTGGGATGGAGGCATTGGCCTTCCTTCGTTCGTACCTCCCAGAACTTCTCAGAACGTAGAACCTCATCAGTCATCTTCGCCAACATCTTTCTGTCTGTCTCGCCACTGTCTGGTCTTTTACAAGACTAATGTGTTCTTCGAAACAACTCTACTGGCTCTTTGAGTTGACTAACCTCTCTCTATGTCCTGGCAGATTTGTACACTCAACTCCCCGTCATCGTAGGCAAAACTGGAATTGAGGAGTTTCTCAACTCCAGTATTAATATTTTTAGACTAAAAAAAAAAATCAGTAAGAGTAATAAACAATATTAATCAAAGAAAAATAGAGAAATAGATACAGTAAAAAAAAAAAGTTTTCGGAGTATCACTTCTAATTTAGGACTCCCACAGTAGAGTCGGGCTCATGTCCACCAGAGTGACGAAAGAGCAGCGCTCTGGTACTAGGCGATATGACCTCGTAGTTAAAGCCCGGGCATGAGTCATAAAACCTACATTTTACATGAACTGAAGTATACATTTTTTTTAAAAACTTGTTTTTCTTAATAAAATGTGTACATTTTTTTTTTTTTTTAAATAAAAACATTAACAATTTAATAAAAATATATTAACTAGTAGGTTAAAGGAACTGATAATACTGATTAGGACGAAACCTCTTTTCTTGGTTACTGACAGAATAGCCAACCGTACGGAAACCGAACTCTTTTCCCGACAGCAGCGATTGCTTTTCTTGTTCGAAATCCATGTTTCTGAATTTGATAGAACTACCGATTAATCGATAGTTTTGCTGAGAACTGTCGATACCATCGAATTCCTAACCTATTAATTTCCCATATTCTTGGGAAAGAATAAAGCTTTCGTTACTTACTTTTTATACTTTCTTAAGTCACTTCACTTTCCCATCAGTGTATTTGCTAGTAGAGTGATTTACTCGAAGAGTTAGTTAATGATTTGTGTTAAGCTCCAGCTTAGCAGCGCTAATTGCCATGAAATATAAGCAGGTAGCCCATCAAGCCTGTTTCAGCAGCTTAAGACCCTTCTAGCCACCTGAGACCTATCCCAAGTACTGAGATGTTGCGAAAAGTCCAAGACCACAAAAAGAAACCAGTATAACGGTGTTGGTCTGTCCCCTGTATATTTGTGGTTGTACAGGTTGATTTTCTCACGGAAATAAATCTCCCACCTTCAAACTTAGAAATTATTATTCTAATAAAATGAATTTTGAGTTTCGTAGTTCGCAATCGTAAACGTAACCCTGATAACGAGTTGCTATTGTTATTATAACTCATTTATCTACGAGGTTATATCGCCGACTACCAGAAAGTTAAGAATGTTTAGAAGGTTAAGAAGACCTCTTTCTTTTATTTATTTATTTATTTTGAATATTTACAATCGGAAAGTGACCACAAGTAAACGTGATGTCAGTGACCAAAGAGAACAGTACAAAATAAATGATAACAAAATTAAATAAATTAAATAAAAATATTATAATAAAAATATTATTATAAATAATATAATAAACAAAATAATAAATTAAATATGTACTACAGAACTCTTTCGATGAAGGTTCTGAATCAAGTATTAGTAGTATTTGGGTTTTTGTTTGGCACGCAACAGCCAGGGTCATAGCGCCAGTCTAGCGTATTTTGCAGTATCGCTCACTATATCTATATATATATAGGTATATATATATGTGTATTTTTTTTTTTTTTCCCCTTTTTTTAAGAAAATAATAACAAAAAATAAGAAAAATAGGTAGTCATAATATGCAGTCATATAATTGGAGGCAGATCAGAGCGGACCAGAGAGACAACATGATGACGGACCGACTATCCCGGGGCCCAGCTAAGAGACTCTAGGAGAACGGCACATTCCCGCTGCGATCTGGGAGCAGTCACAGTGAGATCTACGTAAGGAGGCCAAACACACAGCTATTACAGTGTAGTTGAATTTTTACGACAGAGCTGCAAAGCATATCTTATAAGTCTATAGTCCTATGTACTAGCTGACAATGCATGATAGATGATAAGGAATAAAATTACACACACCTACTTTTTTTTTTTTTTTTTTTTTTTTTTTTTCATTAATATTCTTTTCACTCATTTTTTGTATATATATTCTTCCTTGCTGTTTTGTAACTTTTTTTTTTTTTTTTTCTATTTTCATAATTTAAATGATATTTGTTATCATATGCATACATATATACACATTCACTACCCATACAAGCACACACATAAGTTATCCATATATACACATATATATGCACATACATTCACATACACACATACTTAGCTACATTTTAAATTTGCATATACCTATCCAGAAGGCAAAAATATATATCTGCAGAGTCAACTGACAGTCGGTCAGTCCCCAGCCATGTTTGTCATTTAACGACTGTATATTTACAGTTGGTTGATGAGCCCAGTCTTCGTGAGGAAGTCAACGATACGATCAGCCATCCGGCTGTCATCTTTGAGGGCCTCAGCTAGATAGCGTAGATAGCGGTTCTGAATCAAACCTTTACAGATGACTTGGGCCAACCTTTTGAAATATTCAGGTGGCACTTTCTGGTAATGAAGAGCGATGGTCCCGACCTCCAAACAAAAACCAGCTTTCATGCAGCCATTTTGTCACTAATTAAATGATACAAATCAAGAAATTCAGCCATATTGCTTGTTATGAACTGAATTGAGGGCAACGATAGCGTGCTTCCTAATTGAGCTCAAGATCGCCGTCCTTCGGATGGGACGTTAAGCGATAATCCCGAGTCTTTACGATGTCAGGTAACTCGTTAAAGACCCCTATCCTAGGTGAATAAAAATGTAGTCAAATTTAGTTTGAGTGACGAAAGAGAACTCTGGTAGTAGGCGATATGACCTCGTAGTTAAAGCCCGGGCATGAGTCACAATAACTAACTATATACAATCGGTATATCACCAATATACAAGTAAATGTAGAATATACAAACGGTATAAAGAAATAAATAGACTATGTACAAAATAATCAATAAAATATATACTAAAGAAGCGAGCTTGACTTCTGAGCTCAAGGTTGTGGGTTCGTAGCCCGACCGAGGCCCTTAGTTTATTTTATCTGGGAGGTAAAATAAACTTAAGCACGCCGTCTTTCGGATGGGACGTTAAGCGATGGTCCCGAGCCTGTACGATGTCAGGTACTCGTTAAAGACCCCTACCCTAGATGAATAAAAATTTAGGGTAGGCAAAATTTAGGACACCCACAGTTGAGTCGGGCTCATGTCCACCAGAGTGACGAAAGAGCGCTCTGGTAGTAGGCGATATGACCTCGTAGTTAAAGCCCGGGCATGAGTCATAAAACCTACATTTTACATGAACTGAAGTATACATTTTTTTTAAAAACTTGTTTTTCTTAATAAAATATGTACATTTTTTTTTTTTAATAAAAACATTAACAATTTAATAAAAATATATTAACTAGTAGGTTAAAGGAACTGATAATACTGATTAGGACGAAACCTCTGTTCTTGGTTACTGACAGAATAACCAACCGTACGGAAACCGAACTCTTTTCCCGACAGCGGCGATTGCTTTTCTTGTTCGAAATCCATGTTTCTGAATTTGATAGTACTACCGATTAATCGATAGTTTTGCTGAGAACTGTCGATACCATCGAATTCCTAACCTATTAATTTCCCATATTCTTGGGAAAGAATAAAGCTTTCGTTACTTACTTTTTATACTTTCTTAAGTACCATTCTCACTTTCCCATCAGTGTATTTGCTAGTAGAGTGATTTACTCGAAGAGTTAGTTAATGATTTGTGTTAAGCTCCAGCTTAGCAGCGCTAATTGCCATGAAATATAAGCAGGTAGCCCATCAAGCCTGTTTCAGCAGCTTAAGACCCTTCTAGCCACCTGAGACCTATCCCAAGTACTGAGATGTTGCGAAAAGTCCAAGACCACAAAAAGAAACCAGTATAACGGTGTTGGTCTGTCCCCTGTATATTTGTGGTTGTACAGGTTGATTTTCTCACGGAAATAAATCTCCCACCTTCAAACTTAGAAATTATTATTCTAATAAAATGAATTTTGAGTTTCGTAGTTCGCAATCGTAAACGTAACCCTGATAACGAGTTGCTATTGTTATTATAACTCATTTATCTACGAGGTTATATCGCCGACTACCAGAAAGTTAAGAATGTTTAGAAGGTTAAGAAGACCTCTTTCTTTTATTTATTTATTTATTTTGAATATTTACAATCGGTAAGTGACCACAAGTAAACGTGATGTCAGTGACCAAAGAGAACAGTACAAAATAAATGATAACAAAATTAAATAAATTAAATAAAAATATTATAATAAAAATATTATAATAAAAATATTATTATAAATAATATAATAAACAAAATAATAAATTAAATATGTACTACAGAACTCTTTCGATGAAGGTTCTGAATCAAACCTTTACAGATGACTTGGGCCAACCTTTTGAAATATTCAGGTGGCACTTTCTGGTAATGAAGAGCGATGGTCCCGACCTCCAAACAAAAACCAGCTTTCATGCAGCCATTTTGTCACTAATTAAATGATACAAATCAAGAAATTCAGCCATATTGCTTGTTATGAACTGAATTGAGGGCAACGATAGCGTGCTTCCTAATTGAGCTCAAGATCGCCGTCCTTCGGATGGGACGTTAAGCGATAATCCCGAGTCTTTACGATGTCAGGTAACTCGTTAAAGACCCCTATCCTAGGTGAATAAAAATGTAGTCAAATTTAGTTTGAGTGACGAAAGAGAACTCTGGTAGTAGGCGATATGACCTCGTAGTTAAAGCCCGGGCATGAGTCATAATAACTAACTATATACAATCGGTATATCACCAATATACAAGTAAATGTAGAATATACAAACGGTATAAAGAAATAAATAGACTATGTACAAAATAATCAATAAAATATATACTAAAGAAGTGAGCTTGACTTCTGAGCTCAAGGTTGTGGGTTCGTAGCCCGACCGAGGCCCTTAGTTTATTTTATCTGGGAGGTAAAATAAACTTAAGCACGCCGTCTTTCCGATGGGACGTTAAGCGATGGTCCCGAGCCTGTACGATGTCAGGTACTCGTTAAAGACCCCTACCCTAGATGAATAAAAATTTAGGGTAGGAAAAATTTAGGACACCCACAGTTGAGTCGGGCTCATGTCCACCAGAGTGACGAAAGAGCGCTCTGGTAGTAGGCGATATGACCTCGTAGTTAAAGCCCGGGCATGAGTCATAAAACCTAACCTAACCTATAATAAAGAAAATAAATAAACAACAATAATAAATTAGAACAAAATAAAAATATATATATCTTCATTATTTATATATAATAATAAAATGGTTTCCCATCTTCATTCAATAACTCACAATTTCATCTAGAAGTATCTTGGGTAAGCAAAATTTAGGACTCCCATTGTAGAGTCGAGCTCATGTCCACCAGAGTGATGAAAGAGCGCTCTGGTAGTAGGCGATATGACTTTGTAGTTAAAGCCCGGGCATGAGTTACAACGACAATCAAACTTCCTAACCGGAGCACAATCTATTTATTATTAATAAACAGATATTTTAAGAGTAAAACAATGTCACCCTTAAATAACAAAATGGCGGTCAGGCTACATTACCCTTTGCCTTAATTATCTATTAATATATAAAATGGGCGGGGCTAATTGTGTAACCTCTCCCCGAACCAAGTATACACATTACATTAATTTTCTGAGGAAGCCAGGATTTTTTTTTTTTTATTATATCCATGAGGTTGTTAATAGGATTTTTACGACAAATTTTATTGTCTGACGTTTGATTTCTCAAGAGTTGTCAAGCCATTAAGAGATATACATCCGAAACATTAAATTCAAACAAGGAAATCATTTTATTACACTGTAAAGTACTTAATATCGATAGTTTAGAATTGATTTGATATACGTATTATGGATAATACGTTCGATTAGGTATAGTCATAATTTACAGAAACTAAATACTAAATCTTAGCCGACTTGGTGACGTATATTACATTTTTTATTGATTTCTTAAAGAATGTCAATAAAAAGATGGTCGGTGAATCACCGGTATTGTACTTCCCCCGGTTGAAGAGGAAGATCAGTCCTGAGGTCGGAGAATTAAAAAAATGACTGTGTTTCTTTCTGTGAATATGACGAATATATCGACACGACTCTCAGATAAATTATCTCAGATAATAAATAGACACAGGGAATGCTCTCAAAAACCAAAGATCGTGTGGACCTCCCTGACAAATCCGTCATGTATAGGATTAATTGTAAAAAGTGTGAATGTTTTTATCTTGGGCAGACAGGCCGGAAGCTGAGGACTAGAGTGGGTGAACATTTGAGGAGGAGCGACTCTGAATTTTTTACAACTCCTCCAAAACAGAGGATTGAGGGCGCCGGTAGCTCAGTGGTATGCGTGCTTGACTTCTGAGCTCAAGGTCGTGGGTTCGTAGCCCGACCGAGGCCCTTAGTTTATTTTATCTGGGAGGTAAAATAAACTTAAGCACGCCGTCCTTCGGATGGGACGTTAAGCGATGGTCCCGAGCCTGTACGATGTCAGGTACTCGTTAAAGACCCCTACCCTAGATGAATAAAAAATTTAGGGTAGGCAAAATTTAGGACTCCCACAGTAGAGTCGGACTCATGTCCACCAGAGTGACGAAAGAGCGCTCTGGTAGTAGGCGATATGACCTCGTAGTTAAAGCCCGGGCATGAGTCATAAAACCTAACCTAAAAACAGAGGACAAGAGGCCGGTTCAGTCTCGTTACTAGAGGACATGAGGCCGGTTCAGTCTCGTTACTACAGGACATGAGGCCGGTTCAGTCTCGTTACTACAGGACATGAGGCCGGTTCAGTCTCGTTACTCCATCATATCCAAAAAAGTAGAAAGATGGACATTGGAGAGTATAGAAATTAAATTGGAAAGGAGGAAGAGAGACTCAACCTCAACTCTAGAGAGGGGATAAATTGTCCAGTCTCACGTACTCCGTTCTCCAAATTTCAAAAATTTCATTTTTTTAAATTAATTTTCATTCATTTATTAATTTTCATTCAAACTTTTTACTTTTTATAATTTAATGTATTTATATTTTTCGTTTCTTGTTTTTTGTTGCTTAAGGATGGTTTCTTTTGTAGACTGCCTGATGATGAGCAACCTCGCAACCTCGAAAGCCGGCTAACTAATACAAATAAAAATCTGTGAGAGGTCAGACTACATCTTATTTGACAACCTGTGAAATAATCACTTCTCACTACATCAGTCATCTTCATTTTATGTGTGTCACCAAAGACAACATCGTCATTATAATTCACAAAACCCGGCCTTGAGCACGCCGTCCTTCGTCGATGTGACGTTAAGTGATTGTTCCGAGCATGTTCCGATGGGGAATTAGGGGGGAGGCTTAACATAAAAACTCGATAAAATGAATGTATCTACACTAAATTGTATATTTGTGACCAAAATCACATAAGGACAACACCTATTGATTTTCAGTGATATCAGCAGAACGGAAGGGGTGGATCAGTGGGTTGGCTCAACTCAAAAACCTCAATAACTGGTGACGTAATGAACGTATCGACACAAAATTTAGTATGAGGATTTCGGAGCCCCTATGTAAGTCAACTGTTTAATATTAGCACAAAAGGTTGACTGGTTTTGGAGGGGGAGCGAAAAGTTAATTGATTAATTCGTGATTCACCGACGTTTTTTTTTTGTAAACATTTACGTCATATATCACGCTACACATTTATTTAAATTCTATTTAAGAGATTTTTAAAAGGTTATCACAGTTTTCTAATTAATAAAATTAACAAAGAAATTATTTATTTGTTATCAATGTCCAAATGAGTTATGTTAACAATATCAGGCCGTTAATCAAAACCCACAGAGGTCAATGATTGTCATAAAGAAACATTTAGTATAGAAATAATTAAAAATAGCAATGTACTTCTATGATTCTACGCTCCCTCTAAATCCAAAAGGCAAATTTTGGCAGAAAATCAATAGGGACTTTCCAATCCTCATATACTAATGTATTTCGTGTCGATATACCCAATACATTGGTAGTTATTATGATTTTTTAGTTGAAAATCCTTAGGTATCATCTTCCCCTATTCTATTTTCTTTCATTGCCTAAGGGAAAGGGAAGGGTTAGGATAAGGACGACACCTATTAATTTTTAGCGGAATTAGCTGGGAATCCCCCCTCCAAGCAAATTCCGCTGAAAATTAATAGGTGTCATCGTCATAAGGCTTCGAATTTACATGTGAAATTTCGTATAAATATATTCATTACAAAAGGCAGTTATTAGAGTTTTTGTATTGAGTCTCCCAGACAATCCCAAATAACTGTCGATGTAATGAATTTAAGGGCGCCGGTAGCTCAGTGGTATGCGTGCTTGTCTTCTGAGCTCAAGATCGTGGGTTCGTAACCCGACCGAGGCCCTTAGTTTATTTTATCTCCGAGGTAAATTAAACTTAAGCATGCCGTCCTTCGAATAGAACGTTAAGCGATAATCCCGAGCCTGTACGATGTCAGGTACTCGTTAAAGACCCCTGCCCTAGATGAATAAAAATTTAGGGTAGGCAAAATTTAGGACTCCTACAGTAGAGTCGGGCTCATGTCTACCAGAGGGACGAAAGAGCGCTCTGGTAGTAGGCGATATGACCTCGTAGTTGAAGCCCGGGCATGAGTCATAAAACCTAACCTGTAATGAATTTATCGACACCATATTTAGTATGAATAGAATGAGGATATTAGGATCTATATAAGAACATTAGTGCAAAAAGTCAACGGTTTTTGGAGGGGGAGCGAAAAGTTAATTGATTAATTCGTTTTGGGGAAGTAGATTGCCGGAGATTCACCGACATTTTTTTTTTTTAATCTTAATCAAAAAAATTGGCAAAACAACAGAAATAAGGTTGGCAGACATGTATCGAAGGAGGAAATGAATGTACTTATAAGTGCCGGCGCCTCCGGTCACCGGTCATGCAACGATAGCATTCAGTTGGGTGAGTCACGATGAAGCGGTCATCAGCCCGTTTAGGCGCTCTGAATCATTGGTTAAACATCGTTCGGAAATTCACATTACACCATTTGTTATCACTTTTTTCTTACACCTTGTAAATATATCGGTAAGGAAGTGATGTAATCTTGCAAAAATCTAAGATCGAGTTTTCAACGGAATTTCATGTAAATTTTCACGTCATAAGGCCCCCAGAAACAATGAACTGAAGATGACTGACTGATGAACTGACTCAATAAAATATCTCTTCTAATTTATAAGTTGTAGAGAAAACCGCACTTATATTGTAATACAATTTTTCGAATGACGTCTTGAAAATTGATTTTTTTAAATGTTTGCTCGATTTACGCAAAAACGGTGGGTCCTGTCGAAAAATTGATATTCACAAAAAATGTTCCTTATTAAATTTGCCATCGCCTAGGCACCTTCAGATTTGAGATAAGACAATAGGAACAATGTTATATCGCTCCGAAGAATGTACAATAAATTTCCTTAATGTAATATTTAAATTGTTAACATATTTTTATTTTTTGTCTTTTATTTATAAAGATGCAACTGTTGCTAGGGTGCAACAACCACCATCTCTGATGGTAGGTATTGAAATGTTGGCGTGAATGGCATGTGAGAGGAAGGCCACCCAGTGGTAGGTCCTCGGGACGAAAATTTATCTTATTTGGACAAGAACAGAAAAAATAAATAAATAAAGGAAAAATAATAATAATAATAAATAAAATAATAAATAAAAAGGAATTGAAAGACAATTTTGATGGATGGGTAAGAGAGATGATAAAAGTAAAGGAAAATAATGTAAAAAAATAAATAAAAAGGAATTGAAAGACAATTTTGATGGATGGGTAAGAGAGATGATAAAAGTAAAGGAAAATAATGTAAAAAAATAAATAAAAAGGAATTGAAAGACAATTTTGATGGATGGGTAAGAGAGATGATAAAAGTAAAGGAAAATAATGTAAAAAAATAAATAAAAAATATTAAGAACGAATAGGATTTAAGGTGGCAGTAAGTCGCGGTTCCATCTTCTCTTTAACCTTCGTGGGGAGTTTTGTGGTAAGTGTTGTGAAGATAAAGTACGTATTTCTGGGTTTGTATGTGTGTAAAGTTTTCTAAGAAAAGATATGTAAGTAGTTTGTATTGTGTCGGGTACTGTGTGTACCATAAGATCGTTATGAAGTGTTCTGTTGTATTGTTAACATATAGCAAATAATTTAAATAGGTATATTTTTTTTTTATTATGGTAGTTTATTATTATTTAAAAATAAAATAAATATATTTGATGTGATGACGGCTTAAGCGTCAATGGCCTAGAGACCTCCTTAGCAGCAGCAGTGACAGTGACAGTGATTAGTTACAAATGAGAGGAAATCAGTGACTAGGGAGTGTCACCACTGGGTGATTTCTCCCCTATTGACATTTTGACATTGCCATTATCTCTCTATTAGCACATTTCCTTGTTGTATTATATATATATATATATATATATATATATATATATATATATATATATATATATATATATATATATATGATAAATATATACATATATATTGACCAGAGGGCGCCGGTAGCTCAGTGGTATGCGTGCTTGACTTCTGAGCTCAAGGTCGTGGGTTCGTAGCCCGACCGAGGCCCTTAGTTTATTTTATCTGGGAGGTAAAATAAACTTAAGCACGCCGTCCTTCGGATGGGACGTTAAGCGATGGTCCCGAGCCTGTACGATGTCAGGTACTCGTTAAAGACCCCTACCCTAGATGAATAAAAATTTAGGGTAGGCAAAATTTAGGACTCCCACAGTAGAGTCGGGCTCATGTCCACCAGAGTGACGAAAGAGCACTCTGGTAGTAGGCGATATGACCTCGTAGTTAAAGCCCGGGCATGAGTCTTAAAACCTAACCTAACCTAACCTATATGTGACCATAACAAGAATTGATAACACTTTGTACAGATCACACTCCCTCCACGTCCAACAGAGAAAACCGATGATGTCAACATATTACTTTCATATGCTCAATAATGCTAGTATAAAATGAATTTGAGAGTTGAGTCCCCCTACAGACAAAGATCTGTAAAAACATGATTGGTATAAGAAAATCCTATTATAACCATCACATTTTTTTAATTTAATTTATACCTGTTTACAACAGTGAATTTGAGTAATGCATATGGTCAGTTTTGACTTGAAACTTGACCGAAAGGAATGAAAAAAGTATTTGGCAACAAATCAAGAATTTAAAATAGAACGGAAGTATTTACAATTAGGTAAAAAAAATTGTTTTCAGTCCACCAGTTGTTATTGTATAGATTACATTTTAACAAAATTTCTACGAAAAAATTAAGGTGCCACTTCCCCACCTCTACTAAGGTTTACGATGCCCCCTCCAAAACCTGTCGACCCCCTCCCTTCAGATTTGACAGGCTATGTCCTCATTGAGTTTTTGACTTTAAATATGAAATTTCATGTCGATACATACATTACATCAGCTGTTACTAGGGTTTTTGAAGTGAGCCCCCTTCCCATCTGCCGATTCCTCTGAAAATTAATGTCGTCCTATTGGGGTTTTGCATTTACATATGAAATTTTATGCCTTTTCCCTGAAACCCCACTTCTCTCTGGACGATTTGACTGAAAATCGATAGGTGTTGTCCTTATAGAGTTCAGGTCATGCACATACAATTTCGGGGTAGATAGATTCATTACAACGGCTGTTATCAGAGATTTTATGATAAGCCTCCCCTCTAATCCCGCTTTCCCCCATGGTCGATTTGGCTGAAAAACAATAAGTGTCGTCGTTAGAAGATTCTGGATTCACATATAAAATTTCATGTTGATCCATTTATTCTATCTGGAGTTATCATTTTCACAGACAGATTTTTTTTTTTTTTTTTTTTTCATTTTTGGAATTTAGAAGTAGGAAAACATGAAATTTCGTTGAAAACTCCGCATCCAACTTTTAACCGATTACATAACTTCTCCCATACTACATGTTTCGGCATTATATCGTCCGGTTTAGTTACAAAGACCCGAACTAAACCTGATCGGTAGTAGGTTTACCTATATATACAAAATATTTGTGGAATAGACAATATTTTTTTTAAAAAATGTTGTTTCAAGTTCCACCAGGGAGAAGAAAATTCATGAAAATAATCTGAACTGGGGAAATACATAGCTTGCTGATTTACCTACGATATTTTCTTTTAACTTAAATACTTTCAGAGAAAAAGTGCATTGAAACATTGGGACAGTGAACATATAATTTATGTCCGATAACTTACCTTTTACTAAAATGGTGGCGGGACTGGAATGGCTAGTTGAAGACAACACTAGCAGATGTGACTGAGATGCGCTACAGGAGGTAACCCAAGTCTCCTGAGAGATGTGATGCGTCCTCTGCGTTAGATAACCAAGCCAGTCTGGACTCGTATAACATATAAAGCTAATTCGAGTTTCCAAAGTTGGTAGGGGTGAGAAAAAAATATATATGTGGCCATTATAGGACTTTCTTATACCAACCATGGTTACAGGTAGTGGTCGATAGTACCATCGAATATTATTGATTGATATATTTAATATCGATTGCACTATCGAATCTCTATATTGTATGATAAGTTTAGTAAAAAACAGTTAAGTAAAAAAAAGCAGATGATCCTAGGGCCACAAAATATAACAGCACATATGATGCTAAATTTTATTAAAAATATAGATATATATATTTTTTTTTTTCGGCTTATGTTCGATGCATATTAGCCATGTCACTTTATTATCTAATTTTTAACGACGGGAGGGAGTTCTATCTACGAAATAAAACTCACTCCCGGAGGGGATTCAAACCCGCAAACCATGGTGAGACCATGCGACCAAAGCCCCGCACGGCCACCATGGCTCCCATAGATATTTTCAACATAACCTTTTTTTCAGTCTAGATTTTTGGTTTACTTACTTGTTCATTTAACATGAACTGAAATATACATTTTTAAAAAAAATTGTTTTTCTCAATAAAAACATTTTTTTTTAGATAGAAACATTAACTATTTAATACAAATATATTACTACTAAGTTAAAGGAACTGATAATACTGATTAAGAAGAAACCTCTTTTCTTGGTTACTGAGAGAATAGCCAGCCATACGGAAACCGAACTCTTTTCCCGACAGCGGCGGTTGCATTTCTTGTTCGAAATTTTGATGATTTTTATTAAAATATAGATATCTTTAACATAACCTTTTTTTTCAGTCTAGATTTTTGGTTATTGCTAACATGAACTGGTAACTAAAGTATACATTTTTAAAAAAAATTGTTTTACTACATAAAAACATATTAACTATTTAATTTTATATTTTATATTAATTTCGATTGTATTATAGGTAAGAGCTATCGATACTATTGGTTTTGCCGACTATCGATAGTTAGTCTTACAGGTCACACTCTCTCTCTTCCTCTCCACTTTCTCAAAATCATTTCATACTGGCATTACTTTCATTTTATCCGTCCATCAATCATTTTTAAATATCCCGTCTTAAAAGATGTTCTGGGAGATCCTTCCCTTCTAAAAAAAAAAATAAATAAATAAATTTCGTAATGCAGTAATCTTATGAAAATGTGACGAAAATACCGTCGGATATGTATATAATGCACAGCAAAGCCAGTGTGTACCCGAGCTAAGCTGTACAGTAGGGTGGAACGAAAATGGCCTTTTAAAATTTTTTTTAGTTATTAGTTTGGTAATAGTGGAGAAAAGTTGCCTTTTAAGTTCAAAAAGAATATAAAAAAAATTGGTTGCAATACTACAACATCTTGAGGTGCCGCAAAGAGTTTAAAGTTTGTAAAAAAATAGAAAAATTTTAAACTTTGATAAATTATTTTTTATGAATTTCTCGTACATATAATGTTACAAAAGATGGTTTTAAATACATATATAAGCATTAGAATTGGAAAAAATTATTAATTATAAAATATAATAAAAATAAAAAATATTTTGTAATGTCAAACTTTGTATTTCTTACTTCTGTATCCTTAATGATTACAAATGTTACAGCTGCAAAATGTTTGTTTCTACTTCATTGCCACATTAAACTGGTCCTTGCGGCACCTCAAGACTTACTCCAATATTTTTCATATTTTTTATTTATCTTATCTACACTAAAAAGGTGATTTTTTCGTTCCACCCTACTGTACAGGGCATGGGTGAGTTTTCTCCGTAGACTGAACGTGACAGGTTCTAACACTGACGGCGTCTTTACTTCGTCGTGGTGGTTACGTCCGTCCGTTATTACAGTGGGAGTCCTAAATTTTGCCTACCCTAAATTTTTGTTTCACCTAGGGTAGGGGTATTTAACGGATACCTGACATCGTATAGGCTCGGTTACTAAGACGAATAACAGGTGTGCGTCGCGGGACGCAAGAAAGTAATTGTAAATTGAAATCATTTCAAATTGAAATTATCATTATAAATTTGTTGTTAGGGAGCCATGGTGGCCGTGCGGGCTAGAACGTAGGGCTTTGGTCGCATGGGTCTCACCATGGTTTGCGGGTTCAAATCCCGGAGTGAGTTTTATTTCGTAGATAGAATTCCCTCCCGGGGCCATGGAAGTAATAATAACTATGTATACAATGAGAAAATAATTACAACGAAAATAATAAAAAAATGAAATAATATACCTAATAATAATAATATTATAAAATATAAAAATTAGGTTAAAAGAAAAAAATATATATATACATAATAAATACATACATAAAAAAATAATAATATAATAATAACAATCCAAATAAAAATATTTATGCCAGCCTCCGACCAGCAGTGGTGGCAGACCGAGAGGGAAGGTAAGGAAAGGGTATGGGGGAAGGGAAGGGGGAAGTATTCTCTCTATAAGAAAAAAGTATGACTTCAAAAAGAGACGTGAATTTTAGAAGCAGTTGGTGTTTACAGGGCTTCCCACCCAGACAGGTGAGACGATAAAAAAATGTGGGGAAAGGAAATGGAGAGACGGGATAAAGGAGGTTGAGTGGAGGAAATGCGATGTACGGGATAAGTCAGGCCATTAGCAAGAAGAGAGGCCTTGAGCTGAGGAGAGACGATGCATCGTGTCTGCAGCCGTTATAGCCGACTGACTCTCAGAGCTGGAGCACCAAAATACTAGTTTTACTAATTTCAAATATGTTTCCATATACGAATATATCGTGTTAATATACGAATTCGAAAGTTTGTGTTTAGGCAATAGAAAAGTTGTGAGCTCTCTACCGCAAAAACGATTGTAACTATGAACTTTAAATTTGGAATGAAGGGTTCTCACATGTTTTAACTTAGGTCTGACCTAACTACATTTTACAAGATACAACTTATGTTTATGACCTAATTAAAATTCCTTTCAAGTAATAGTTGTAGAGAATATTGAAATACATAAATTATATGAAATACTATTTTTTATAGGTCGACCAGCTTTCGAGATACATGCCGAAAACCATCTTGTAATATAATTTTAAAAACATATATTTTTAAACGTTTCCTTGATTTACCCGAAAACGGTTAGTCCTATCGAAAAATTGATTCTTACCAAAAATGTTCCTTATAAAATTTCCAATCGCTAGTAAGCCCTCAAATTTGAGATAGGACCAATACGACAAAAATAATAGCCCCCCCGAAGCATGTTAACTAAATGTCTATAAAATAATTTATGGTTTCCAGATTTACTTGGTGAAGCTCCATTCTAGAAATAGATAATTAAAATACACAATTTCTTTGTCAAACTTCACTATATATTCTCAAATACTCAACTAGTTTCACCGTATTAAGGTATTATCAAGAGTCATTTACAAACTGACAGAATTGGTTGACGGGGTAGAAGGTACAGTTATTGAGGGGGGTTTAGGTAGTGACGGGGAATCAGATTGTATATATATATATTTCTTTTTTATTTTATATTTATTATTATCTGGTAAATATCTGTTTATTAGAATGTATAGAGTAACAATAACAAGGGATTCCCCTACCTAAACCCCCCCTCCATAACTGTACCTTCTACCCTGTCAACCAATTCTGTCAGTTTATAAGTGACCCTTGATAATGCCATAACACGGCGAAACTAGTCGAGTATTTGAGAATACATAGTGAAGTTTGACAAAAAAATTGCGTATTTTAATTATCTATTCCTAAATGTCTATAAGGTTTTAAAATATGGTTTATGTACTAGTTCCGCCAAGACGTCTAAATCGGGCATGGCAGAGGGACCTGCTCCAGGACTAGCCTGGACTCCTCTTCGGTCACGTACCTCAGCAGTACAGCGACACACTTGCCACAGCACATCATCACAATCACTAGTGACAAATGTTGTCGTTGTGAATATGTAAATAAATAAAATAAAAATGTACTGGTAGTTTGTTTGAAAAATCATAAAATTAAAAAAAAATTTATATGATGTGGCCATTACAGGCTTCTCAAAATCATTTTGTCTCTTTCAAGAGCCTAATCTTGAGAGTAGACATTCGTATACACTGTAATGCCAGTATGAAATAATTTTGAGAAAGGGTAGAGAGTGATGGAATATTTTTGTGATCTAGCTGAAATGTTCACTTGCTAACGGATGAGTTGAACCAGTTCTGGTTTGCGCAATAATTGCTCAAAACTGAAAAAATAAGATGTGCCAAAAAACAACCTGTCTTTTGAAGATAATTATCACCAGTTATGAAGGAAGCCTGAGGTGTCACTATATTATTATAGGTCTTGTGTTTTGCAGTTCATGTAATTGCCACCAGGCAACATTTTTTGCTTGTCTGATTTGTTTTTTATCACGTGAAAACGTCTATTCGCACGTTAAGCACAGTGATAGCCGGTCAAACTTTCTTGTGTTACAAAATACCATCACATTTCAATCGATAATAACTACGAGACTAATAATGCGATAACCACGGTTGAGGTCACAATGGATAGAGCAAGTACGTGTTTGTTGTGCAGTGTTTGTTTTGCCTGTGACGTTATCGGGCTAGTGTGGGCGCCGGCGGATGATTGTTGCGAATTAGCGTTGTGTAAAATTAGAAATTAGCGTAGCGTGATAACGCGTTTAGATGGGACGTTGATTCGGGTGTCATTGGACTCAAAGTGAAACAATAAAAATATTCGCCGAAATATATGTAAAAATCGGTATTAAATTGAAAATTGCAAAAAAAATTAAAGATGTCTTATATGAATCGTAAATATGCGCGGAATTATAGAAAACGCAAATCAGAGGAAAGCTCTCATCAAAAGGAATTTAAAAAACCTAAAAAGTCTAGTGCCGAGCAAATGCAAGAGCTACGGCAGCATCGAAAAGAAAATGAAAAATGATTAAATCCCGACGTTTTCACGGAAAATCTACGGCATAGACCTTGACTACGCCTTAATGTTTTTTTTTTTTGTTTTTTTTTCTTATACTTTTAGTATAAGGAAGTATTGTAATCGTAAGAAAATCCGAGATCGAGTTTTCCACGTTTCAACGTCCCATGTTTTGACTTTTTTCGTGATGTTCTCAGTCTATATGAATGAGATTGTAACATTGTGAGCGCTCCAACACAAAAACGATTTTAGCTATAAACTTGAAATTTGAAAGAAGTCTCATGTGCTAATTTAAATAAGACATTTTAAGTACACTTTACAAGATACCGCGTATATTAATGACCTATGTATTATTATATAGCTTAATTCTGAAACTGACTGTCAGTTATTAGCGTTGAAAGTAGTACGTTAACGATAGTTTCGATACTATCGGCGTTAAACTATCGATAGTTTAAGGACTTTGTATTTCTGGGATCCACTGAATCGAAGGAAGGTTACATTTACTGTTCTTGTAGAGTGCTTCGTTGCTTAGAACTAAAAATTTACTATTCTTGTAGCGTGCTTTGTTGTTTTGAACTGAAAAATGAGTCGTAAACGGAAGTCCGATGTGTGGAGTTACTTCAATAAGGATGTGTTGTCCAAAAAAACTGACTAAATGTCATTTGTGCAGTGCCAAATACAGAACTTCCAGGAACACTTTCAATTTGAAGGATCACTTGTTGAGAAAACATCACAGTGATTACAACGGGAACGCCTTGTGCACATCTACAGATACAGAAGAGAATAGAGGTAGTGGAAGTGGAAATCGTTTTTACTTGAGCTCAACAAAAATATACGAAAGAAACTCCGAGAGGTACAGGATTCTCTTAAATCGCATTGTTTCATACATATCATTGATTTAGTACCTAACAATGGAAACTCATCTGGTCAATGTATAATATATATATACGTATTTTGAATTCATATTTTTATGTGCAAATGAAGTTTGTAGTTTAGTTCCTGATTGCGTTAACGAACCGGTCTGATCAGTTGAAGTACGTATTGTTGTTGAGATTTTTTGCTACTAAAAAGAAATATACCTACTTACACTGTACAACATCTTGTTTATTTGTCTTCCTTAAATTACTTACATGGTACATGTCATGTGTGCTTATACATGAGCATAGAGTTTAAAAAAATATTTCGATAGCCTCGATAGTTTTATACCCCTAGTTGAAAGCACCCTCTGATCCCCCTCCTTTCTTTCGAGCGACACAACAGAAAATTAACAGGTGTCATCCTTATACGATTTTGAATTAATATATGATCTTTCATGTCGATATATCGATTTCAAACCCAAACCTTACTCTTAATTAATTAAAACTCAATTAAATCACATTTTAATTAACTTAATGTGTGCCTCTTCAAGTGGCTCTAGGAAATATTCTTGTGTGGCCTCATTACCTACCGTAATTTGAGAAAATAATTTTAGTGTACATTTCTTTTTAATTACTTACGAGTTCTAAAGTTACTTAGAATATTGATTACTTCATGAAAAGAATTTCATGAAAAGACACTGTTTTATATAAAAATAAAAGAATTCCACCCCAACAGCTAACGAAGCAAAATGTTCTATTCTAGCACTTAAGCATATATTTTAGATGTATTTTAGTATATCAAAAAAAAGTCGTCGGTGGATACCCGGCAATGTACTTCCCCAGAACGAATTAATCTATTAACTTTTCGCTCCCCCTCCAAAACGCTAATAAGACTACTTAACAAAAAATTATTTATATTTATTTCTTTAGCATATGAAAGTAATATGCTGAACGCGAATATGCCATTCATTTTTTACAGAGATTATTTTCGATATTTTAACGGTTTTTTAATAATTTCAAATTTACCGCTTTTTCTAGCAATCGTAGTTGTTCAAACTAATCACCAGTAGATGGCTTTAACTTTATTATTATAAAGCTGGAAGGCTTCAATATACATAGATTCATCATTCATCAATGTACTTAGATATAACATCGATGTTTTTCACAAAATGTCTTCCTGTTGTTTGTGAGTGTAGATGCAGTTCTGTGGTTATAAGTAAAGTTGATTGCTGTTTTTTAACGTAAAATTTAACGATTATAATCAATAGTTGACATACATCGCGAAATACTAAATTTTGTGTCGATAAATTCATTATATCGGCAGATATTTATTTTAATTTTTTGTATTAAGCCTCCCCCATAATAGCCCCTTCCCTAGGGCCAATTTGGCTGAAATTTATTAGGTGTTGTTCTTTTTAATAGGTTCACGGACACGCAAACATTTCTTCAGGGATCAGAAAACATGAAATTCCGCTGAAAACTCAACATAAAATTACTGACAGATTACATAACTTCCCCTATACTTCATATAACTGAGGAAGTAAAAATAAAAATATTTTTAATTGTACATAACAGAAGTATCACATTATTGTAAATTAAGATATCTAATATTACATTCAGTTCGAAATTATTTAAACAAATTCTGGGGATTTTACTTGGATTACCTACATTATTTAAAATACAAAATTTTAGGAATATACAAAAACATTATATATAAAATATTTGAAAAAATAAACAAAAAGAAAAAAACATGTTGAAACTAGAAAGCTGATAGGTATTTGACAGTTAACGGACATCATCGTGCAACATTTATCCAGCGCCCAATCAAATTCGCTATTGTAACGTTTGTCAAGTTAAAAGTTTACAATCTTCAAACATAATGTTTTATATGACATATTATTATTTATGTTATGTATCTTATGATGTTACGTAACATGTAATATAACATAATATGTTGTTTAATTAGTTAAGTTTAATTTAAACTTAACGAAAAATGTTTTTAAAAAAATTACCAATAAGCTAATGTCTCTTCAGATTTGAAATAGGAGCAGGCCCTATCTTATGGCGCCCCAAAAAAGTTAAAATAAATTTCTGTAGAATATATTTTTAAGTATGTAATGTTTAAATAATTTAAACAATTTTTTATAAAAAAAATTTTTTATCCTCTTTAATTTTTTTTATCCTCTTTATAACTACCAATTACAAAAATATTTTAAAATAATTTGCTATACATTACAATTTACAATTGAGTGGTTGACGCGAAAAAGGTTCTAAGCGCCAATTTAGTCGAAAATGAGATTTCTGTGGAATAAGGTTCTATAGGCCTCTAGGGACTGTGTAGGGAAGTTTTTTTTTGCCGTTACAGCAGCAGTTGGTAGTATTGAGCCCACGTCAGCGTTGAGCCTCATGGAAGAAGGTTCTAACAGCCACCAGTAGTTCTCAACATGGCATCGGAAGGAAGTGTTATTTTGGCGTTTAGAACCTTTTTCGCGTCAACCACTCAATTATTGTAAATTGTAATGTATAGCAAATTATTTTAAAATATTTTTGTTATTGGTAGTTATAAAGATGATAAAAAAATATACTATCCACGTTTTTACAGATGCTATATAAGAAAGACACTCTCAGAATTACGCTGTACAGTGAAACCAAGAAAACTGCTTATGATGTTACGTAACATGTAATATAACATAATATGTTGTTTAATTTATAACATAATATTTTATGACATAATAATATATCGCATACTGAATCATACAAATAATTAGATTCCGTGAAAAATCTACTGTTGTGTCTTTCTGTAACACTTCGCAGTTGTGATTCAATGTACGATATGTTATATGACATGTTATGTAACATAAGATGTTATAGGTAAATGTTTTATTTATTTTTTTTAAAGTAACTTACATTGTACAAAAGTTTATTTATATCTCAGCTCATATTTTACAACAATAAGAGAAAAATATATGTAATAACAATAAATAACACATAAATTTAGAAAAATACTGCACAGAATAATACAAAAGAAATAATAGTAATATTATGAAAGATAATAAAACAATCAATAAAAGTAACATTAGCAAATCAACTGAAATGTCAAACAAAATAAATAATATACTTTTTTTTAAACATAGTTTATATGAAAATTATCAGTCTAATAATTAAATCCTATAATTATTTATAGGAGCATGCAGTTCTACTGTAGTTTACCAATAGTTTCCAACATTTCCAATTCAAATAGATTATTAGTTTTGATCAGACAAATGTTATGAAACATAATATGTTATATAACATTTTATATTATATATCATGTTATGTAATATATTGTTTTTTATGTTAATAGTCTTAATACTTAACCAAGTCAGCAGATTTTGGCTCTTGATGATGTATGTTGGATTGTAGATTCTTTACCCTCACATGAGCTGTACTCCAACAGATGCCTGGGATCTGTACCGACCAAAGCACCTGATGAAGTACAATCAACATGGGGCAACAATGGGGAGGAGAGAGCGTTGCTTGCGGTGCTGAGATGATTCCCCTTGCTCTCGATACCAAATTGAATGAGAGAGTTCCGCCTGTGATGCTGATCAGCTGACCCGTCCGTCTCTCGACACGCGCTACTTGAGGTACCTGACTCAAATTAACTCAACAAGTCGTCAGCGACCCAGTAGCGCCCATCGAGAGAGACATTCTTCAAGGCGACTTACTTCCTTCGTCTTCTTCTGTCCACAAACAGCGCCACCTGTTCAAAACCTCTAAATAGAAGTATTTAATAACATTTTTTAAAAATAATATCAAAGATAACAATTGTAATTAGAAATTATTAAAATAAAAAGTATACAAATCGAGAGTGTCAAGACCACAAGTCGTATCTAAAAAAATCGATTTTTTTTTATTGGCTCATTTGTTATAAAGAGAAGATCCGATTCCGGATGTAATGAAACCAGGGGTTTATCGATATATCAACTCGATAGTGCCGAAATTCGATGGTACGTGATAAGGTCTAATCACTATTATTGCCTGGAGTCAGTTTTTTTCTCTCTTCTGAAAAGTTGGTAAAAATTAGATAAGACCTGCGGTCTTGACACCCTCGAAATATTAGATTTCACAATACACGTCAATAAAACAGATCTTTCTATAAACTACAAAACTCTCGTTGTTAATAGAAAAAATTGTTATTGACGAACTCTAGACAACAATGAAAGCTTTAGTTAAGTGACAGATCGTAACTAAAATTTCGGGATTATTCTTGTTTTTTTTTTTCCTTATGGGGTTCTGAATTTACATATGAAATTTTGTTTCAATACATTCATTACATCAGTTATTAGAAGTTTTTGTGTTAAGTCTCCCCCTTCTCTCTGGCGTTCACACACACACACACACACAAAATTGTTTTTTTGTTTTTTTTGAAATGAGGGGTTGGAAAATGTGAAATTCTGGTGAAAACTCGACATAGAATTTTTTGCCGATTACATAACTTCCCAATAAAATAAGATATACATCTTCAATCAATAACTCACTATTTCATCTAGAAAACATCAACCTATGGTAATTCCCTAGTATGAGAGACGACTAGTACACCCAACTTCGAATTCTGACATGATTATAGTTAATAAAGCTAAGCTACTATGCCAAGAAATTCGAACTCTGGACCTCCAGATTACTGGGAAAACATCCTATCCCAGACGTATGAGATGACCCTGAAAATTGCATTTCTTATGCAGGTCACAATGATGTTGCTATGAATTAAATAACAGCAAACAGCACCAACTTTGTCAATATGTCTTCCACGAAAATATCCATTCATAACACCCCGTCAAGAATAATAAATCATTTTTTTTCTCCTACCTTTCATTCATAACTGTTCCAAGAAAAAATGAATGATTCAAACTTTGTAATCCATTTTATAGTTTTATACATTATAATTTCGTGTTCGAGGGACACATATGTGTGAAGAAGCCTTAACAAAAGTTTTTGGCGAAAAAATGCAGGTAACGTTTTGAATAAAGGACAATCGTCTATCACAACTCTTGAATAACAACGACTATTCGACATCTTTATTTTCAGTTCTGAACTAACAATAAAATGAAAGTTAAAACGTAGAGGATCATTTCCGACGAAGTATAGGGGAAGTTATGTAATCTGTCAGAGTTTTCATCGAAATTTCGTGATTTCCGAGTTATCGTGTTCACAGTCACACAATCATAGAATGAATTGTTATATTCAAATTCACAATCCCATGAGAACGACACCTATTAACATAGCAATAAAAGACGTTGTCCTCCCACTGTTTTATATGCGACAAGAACAGAGTTTCTGATTCAGCGTTATCATCAGTGGCACATCCAACCCGTGCAGTGTAGAATACTGGCCAGTATTCCTTTCGCCTCTACTCTGCCACTGTTGATGACGCTGTTACGTTGAAAACCGGTTCTGGTCGTGAATAATACAGTTGGAAGAAACATCCACATTTTAGTATCTTATAACCGATTATTATCAAATAATTAGTTAATTTTAGTTATTATCAAATTGATTTTTAGCCTTAACGATTGGTTTTGGAGGAAGAGAAAAAATCAATAAACTTACATTGAGGTTTCTGATACATTGTATAAAATTGTTTGTCGATATATACATTATATCGGCAGTTAATAGCGGTTTTTGAGAGGAGTCCCCCTTCTGTGGTCTCCCCTTCCCACCGAATTCGCGGAAAATTAATATTTGTCTTCCTTAGTTTGTAATGGATACATATACAGAATTTCCTGTCGATACATTCATTCTATCGGGAGTTATTGTATTCACAGACTGTAATATCCAAAATTATGGATATTAATTGTTTTTAAAATA
This sequence comes from Aradus depressus, assembly GCA_963662175.1. Taxonomy (NCBI): domain Eukaryota; kingdom Metazoa; phylum Arthropoda; class Insecta; order Hemiptera; family Aradidae; genus Aradus; species Aradus depressus. The sequence goes on from OY759224.1 coordinate 28,064,746, forward strand.
ATTAAAATCAGTGAAATGAAAATAGTTGAATTAAAAGGCAGGAAGTCCACCGGAAGTCTTTGGAAGACCCGCAACAGTAAGTGGTGTGCAAGGGTGGGGGATTGAACAACCAATAGGCACTCAAGAGTCCCGGGCGGAGAAAATGGAGGCAAGGAACCACACCCAGCTTCGTTCTATTTCGTCAGATACCTCCGGAGAGGGAGGACACTACTTCTTCAGACTTAGGAGAGAGGTCCACTTCAGCAACCCTTGTCCAGCCAACATTCCATATTCAGGACTCAGAGTCAGACATTTTTTTTTCCTATTATCTGGAGGTCGAAAAACATAAAATTCCGTTGAAAACTCTTCATCGAATTTTTGGCCGATTATATAACTTCCCCTATACTTTGTACAGCTAGAGAAGTAAAATGTAGAATGAGGATTTTCTGGAGGGAGAGCAAAAACTTACTTTATTAATTCTTCAACTGAATTTATAATTATTTACGCCCTTCGCACTAGAAAATCGAAAGGAGCTGTAATTAATCCCTCCGACCATTGAAGTATGGAGGTCATTGACCAGTCGCCAATCCTCCTGGGAACTCCCACCAGACGGACACATCAAGATGCCATCATCGCTAAAAAAGAAACCGGTCGACGCCACGCCATTTGACCAACCCACTCTCAAGAAGCCTTGGGACGGTGAGGTACCACAATTGGATATCCTTCTTGTCATTAGGCTAAAGAGAGCTGCTACAGACAGTCTTTTTGGAGGTCTCAGCCAGCTCCGCCGCTCCCAATTAAATCATACAAACATAAAAAATAAAAATAATAAAATAAGAAGAGACTTTTAACGTCATTCAGATTCTAGGAAATGTCAATAAAAAAATAAATAAATAAAAAAAAACAAGGATTTCTCATTATAAAAAATAAATAAATAAACCTTTCATGTCCAATAATTAATTTAATTTTATTTAATCTTTTAGAGGTTAGGTTAGGTTTTATGACTAATGCCCGGGCTTTATCTACGAGGTCATATCGCCTACTACCAGAGCGCTCTTTCGTCACTCTGGTGGACATGAGCCCGACTCTACTGTGGGAGTCCTAAATTTTGCCTACCCTAAATGTTTTATTCACCTAGGGCAGGGGTGTGACGAGTACCTGACATCGTACAGGCTCAGGACCACAGTTTAACGTCCCATCCGAAGGACGGCGGGCTTAAGTTTATTTTACCTTCCAGATAAAATAAACTAAGGGCCACGTTCTTGAGCTCAGAAATCAAGCACGCAAACCACTGAGCTACATGCGCCCTTTAATCTTTTAGATAAAATAATTAAAAAAGTCAGCGAATCACCGACTATTTACTTCCCCAGATTTAATTAATAAATTAACCTATAGCTCTCCCTCTGAAAATAAATATTTGACATTAATAGGGACTTCTGAATCCCTAATAGTAAATTTTATTACGTTCATTAAATTGGCAGTTATTTGGCCATTTGAGTCGAGCACTCCCTCCCTTGGACCGATTTCGTAGAAAATTAATACGCACCATCCTTATGGCGTTTTGAATACACATACAGAATTTCGTGGTGATATATTTATTTCTATCGGGATATATATAAATATATATATATTAGGGTGGTCCTTAAAAAATTCGTCGACATTGCCATACCTGAACATGATCGACAAATATGTAAAAAATGCTACCAGATTTTTAGAGTACGAGAAACTCGTGCCGGAAAATTTTTTTCTAGAAATAAATCATTAATTTTAGAAAAAAAGAGTATATCTTAGGAATATTCAAATCATTTTAATTTTTTTAAAAAATATGCCCATATAAAGAGCACGGGCAAAGAACCAGGTTTGTCACTAGATGTTGAAATTGAGAAAACTGAAATTTAAGGTTTGAAAGTCCGTATCTATCAATTCCCCGCACGTCATATTTTCAGCTTCCGCTTTCGCAGTGACAAATCGTCTTTTTGAAGCCCGTAACGATGGCGAATCGTGAAATATCTTTAATATTATACAGTATAGTAATACTGTAGTGGCGATAACTCACATTCGAGAAAAAAGTGACCTGGTTCTTTCCCCGTGCTCTTCATATATATATTTGTATACCTTAGAAAATACTTCTTCATTGCCATACCTGAAAACGAAAGCTGAGATATACAACTGAAGCTAAGATATACTCTTTTTTTTTCTAAAAGTCATGATTTATTCCTAGAAACAACTCTTTTGCGGCACGGGTTTTTCGTACTCTAAAAATCTGGTAAGTAGCATTTTTTTCGTCGCTTTTACATATTTGTCGATCATTTTCAGGTATGGCAATGTCGACGAATTTTTTAAGAACCACCCTAATATATATGGAAACGTACTAAAAAGGTGTAGAAGACAATAGTGGATGAGGAATATACGGTGGGCGGCTGATAGAGACCAACCAAAATTGAAAGGAATAATTATGAGACGACAAGTTGTCTGTCTGGCTGAAGGAGAGATGGGATTTTTTGACCAAGGACGACTAAAGAAGGGCAGTGACTCAGAGGTGTCTGGCCATGAGCTGAGGAGGCCAACGTGCTTTGTGTCTAGTCTAGACAGACAGAACCAAATAAGAGGTTGGGACCCTCTGGAGGAGCACTCACAACAAACTAATGTAATGTCGCTCAACCGCCATATTTCATTTCATCACTTAATAACTGTCTTTGTTTGTTTTTTATGATTCATGTCCGGACTTTAATTATACCGGGCCTATTGCCTCTTTCGTCGCTCTGGTAGACATGATCCCGACTCAACAGTAGGGATAGTCGATAGTTCCATCGATAGTCCAAGTAACTATTGATATGAATTTTCCTTCATTAAAGTTTTAAAAAAGTTATTTTAGAACTCTAAATTTTATTTATAAAAAAAATATATATACAAAAAAAAAAGAAGTTTATCGAAATGTTCATATACATTTTTATAAAAGTTGCGTAACTTTTCAACCAACTTTGATCGTAAACAGATTGTTTTCCTAGAAATATTTGAATATTTTGAATGAACGCTCGCCACTTGTGAAGCGTGGCGTGTTCATTTCAGAATGCCGCTAAAATCGAACGAGTAGAAGATTTAAAGTGCTAAATATACTTTGTGCAAAGTTTTATTCAAAACTAGTTGCAACACATCCAATCTAAGGGATCACCTCTTGAGATGCCACCAAGAAACTTATAAACCGGCACCCAAGAGACCAAACAACCCACTGCAGAAGCTGCATCACTGTCTACTGTTCCATAAAGTTTTATAAAAAATATTTTTCGTCAATTAATAATTAATTTTTTGATATTGTTTTATAAAAGTTGTTGACTGAAATACAAATTGTTGACTCTAATGTCATTATACCTACTTCATTGTTTTTTGATTATCTACAATAAGTGTTTTTGAACTTTAATTAAAGTGTTTAATATTCTTGCCAAGTGTTATACTTAATGCAATTATTTTCGACAGAAAATGTTATTTCCATAAAATAAAAGATAGATTTACTTATTCGATTGATATTTTTATTCCCCTTTCATCCTGCATAACATAGAATAATTTAAATTAGATGTACATGAAAAAATAATAATAATAATAATAATAATAATCATATTATAATACATATAATATAGGAATTGGAAAGTATTTTGCACGGAAAGCGGCAACTTACTGAATTATCGATACTATCGATAGTTTTCCACAGGCAGTATCGGACTATCGATAGCGACCAACTATCGACTATTCCAACTCAACATTGGCAGTCCTAAATGTTGCCTGTGCACAGGCTCCGGATCATAACTTGACTCCGAGAACTTGAGATCAGTAGACAAGCGCAGTATCTTCAACTAACGGCGTCCTCTGCTACTATTTTAAAAGTGAAAACAATTAGTAAAATAATTTAAAATTAACTAAAAAATATTTGATAGTTATTGCTCAGACTCATGCCCGGGCTTTACCTACGCTCTGGTGTACATGTGCCCGATTCTACTATGGGAGTCCTAAATTTTGTTTAAAAAACGATAAGGGCGCAGGTAGCTTGCTTACTGAGCTCAAGATCGCGGGTTGGAAACCCGGCCGAGGACCATAGGTTTTTTATCAGGGAAGTAAGCATAAAACGTTGAGCACGCCTTCTTTCGGATGGTACATAATAACCAACTTCAACAGTACAGCAAAGAGAGCCAATAAATAATAAAATGATAAATGGCGGTCCTCTGACATAACTTTCATTTTATTGGCTATTATTAAGCCGCGTTTACACTGTGTAACAAAACAGTTATATAGCCGAGCTATATGTAGCGTATAAAAACGATTCTTTGTCTAGCTGTATGAGGCTGTACTTGATGAAATCAACCAGTTTACTGCGAGATGGCGAGCACACAACTGACGAGCGTCTTCGGACGACAGCCATATAGCTATGCTACAACAAATAACGCGCTTGCAGCCCGGCTATATAGCTCAGCTGCATAGTTGCCTTTGATCTTACCGACAACCGATGGGAAACTTATTTCCAGCTATATAGCTCTTAGGAGTGTTTTAGTTTTAGACGATATCGATAGTTTTCGAAACTATCGATAGTACTATCGAAATATTTTTTAAAGCAGAAGTGACATCAAGTCATTCTATGCTCATATATAAGCACACATGAACCATGTAAGTAATTTAAGGAAGACAGATAAACAAGATGTCGTACAGTGTACCTATCATTCTTTTACGAATTCAACTACTGTTGCTGAACGGTTGAAAATGAAACAATGCGATTTAAGAGAATCCTGTACCTCTCGGAGTTTATTTCTTATGTTTTTGTAAAAACTAATTCCACTTCCACTACCTCTATTCTCTTCTGTATCTGTAGGTGTGCACAAGGCGTTCCCGTTGTAATCGCTGTGATGTTTTCTCAACAAGTGATCCTTCAAATTGGAAGTGTTCCCGGAAGTTCTGTATTCGGCACTGCACAAACGACATTTAGTCAGTTTTTTTTGGACCCACATCCTTATCGAATAAGTCCACACATCGGACTTCCGTTTACGACTCATTTTTCAGTTCAAACAACAAAGCACGCTACAAGAATAGTAAATTTTCAGTTCTAAGCAACGAAACACTCTACAAGAACAGTAAATGTAACCTTCCTTCGATTCAGTGGATCCCAGAAAGACAAAGTCCTTAAACTATCGATACTATCGATAGTTTAACGTCGATAGTATCGAAACTATAGTTAACGTCAACTATCGATAGTTTTACATCCCAATTTAACTATATTGCCGGACTATAAAGCTGTTTTCGGGTGGCGTTTTCAAAAACTTATAGCACGGCTACATAGCTGTTTTGCTACAGAGTCTAAACGCAGCATTAGAGTGACATGGTGCAACAATATTAGTAGACTTAGAGTATAAAAAGTTCAGAAGTGTAGAAGACAAACTGTATAATATACACAGACTATATATTATATAGTCTGGAACATTAAAGTGCAAGAAAGTACAGAACTGGTGCAGAAAGTTGATGGGAGACGAACACACCTGTATGTATAATTGAGTACAGAAAGTGAGAGACAGGAGGGTGGGGGGGATTGTCCTTGAGACAACCTTGTGAGAACTACTACGTAATGAGGCCGTCACCAACCTCTGTCAGCCGCCATGGTCAGAACAGCGCACAGCCAATTCTAGCTGGTCAAGCGGCCATCTTTTTAAATTCATGTTATATTATTTATTTTATATAATATATTATATTATACTTTTTTTTTTTATTTGAGAAAATTCAACTCTCCACCACATTTTTTGTGAATACTTACTTGAAACCGGCATTAAATTTTTTTTTTTTGGGCGGGGGGTAGCTAGGGCATATTATATGTCTTTGGTTGCATGAACTCACCATCGGGTTCGAATCCCGTCCGGGGAAGAGTTTTATTTCATAGATAAATCTCTATGGTTCCTTCCCTGGTCTATGAATGTTTGTAAATAACCTCGGTAGTGTAGCCCGCCCCTTTGGTGCCAAAATAAAAATGTACTGACTACAACCCCCCGCCATCTGGAAAAAAATTCCACAAGGGTGGGTGATGTCCAAAAACTAAAATTTAAACATTTTTTTATCTTTACTAGAAGCTAGGAAGGGATGAAGGTAGATGTTGTCTCCCGTCAACAGGTCTGATAACCAATTCTAATACAAAGTGGCATTAAAAATTGTTTTAAGATTGATGTTTGAAAATTCTAAGATAGATTTTAAAAAATTAAATAGGTTAGGTTAGGTTTTATGACTCATGCCCGGGCTTTAACTACGAGGTCATATCGCCTACTACCATAGCGCTCTTTCGTCTGGTGGACATGAGCCCAACTCTACTATGGGAGTCCTAAATTTTGCCTACTCTAAATTTTTATTCACCTTGGGTAAGGGTTTTTAACGAGTACCTGACATCGTACAGGCTCGGGACCATCGCTTAACGTCCCATCCGTAGGACGGCGCTCTTAAGTTTATTTTACCTTCCAGATAAAATAAACTAAGGGCCTCGGTCGGGTTACGAACCCACGTTCTTGACCTCAGAAGACAAGCACGCATACCACTCTGCTACCGGCGCCCTTAAAAATTAAAAATTAAAACAACAGAAGATATTACAGGCTCAGGGAGAGGCAGAAACTGCCAAAAAGATATCCTTTTTAAAAAATTGTTTAGCGTTATTTTGTTTTTAATGTTTTGTAATGTATAATAACAGGTCTACTGCAGCCTCTGTCTGCTCCCTCCGGGACCACTATAATAGGGACGGGCGATAGTCGATAGTACTATCGCTGTAGCGATAGTGGTGAAGGTTTGTTCGCCCGAGGGAGATGCATGACTTATCACGGAAAACTACTATTATTTATCTACTTTTATTAAAAAAATTAAATATATTTTTTAATGCTTAAAAAAAAAAAAATCTTTAAAAAATGAGGCGTGTTAACTACTTAATCGTATTTAGCCAACAATCGGCTGGGGACATATACAAATCTGCAGGAACACTATGAAATGAAAAAACTTTGAGCACATCGTCCTTCGGATGAGACATTAAACGATTGTCCCGAGTCTGTACGATGTCAGGTACTCGTTAAAGATCCTTATCTAAGATAGGTAGGCCAAATTTAGAACTCCCAGAATAGTCCACCGGAGCGACACAAAAAGACTCTGGTAGTAGGCGATATGAGCTCGTAGTTAAAGCCCGAGCATGAGTCACAATAACTTACCTAACTTATTTCCTAAATGGATGGCTAGTGAAAAGTATAAATAAATATGATCATATCACATTATGATATATTCGCCTGGAGACCTGGTTGCCCAACTGTATGGCTGAATAATGTCCCTCTGAAACACGACAAAGACGTACGATATTTGGGATTCTACCGTGACAAGACGACTGACTTGGAACAAACACGTTACCCAGACTCGACAGACAATGAAACGACTATTTGGACTATTCAAAAGACTATTAGACAAGCGATTTCAACTTCATCTCAACCACAAACTGAATGTCTACAAGACTATTTATCAGACCTATCTGGACATATAGCGTTCAGCTCTGGGGTCAGCTAAGTCCTCTCACATCAAAAGAGACAATCACACAATACTATAGAACGTTCCAAACATAACATTACATGGAGATATTAACATATAATTCTTACATGAAGTCATACAATAAAAAAGCATTCCAAGTTCTTGCAACACCCAAACATACTGGTGTAAGTACACATGAGATCCGTCAGGGGTTTTAGCCAAATTTAGTGACATTCCAAAGAAATACAGAACATACTGCACCAGCTGCATTCAAGAGTATTTTATGTAACGCGGCAAAACAAGGTGTCATCTTAAAAGATCCCAATTACAAAAATAGTTAATGACGTCGCTGAATCACCGGCTTTGTACTTCACCAGTAAGAAGTATTCCATTAAGTTTTCGCTCCCTCAAAAAACTTTGGACTAAAATTCAAAATTAACAGTTGCTACAGTACATATGAAATTTCGTTCAATACATTCAATACAACGGCAGTTATTAGATCATTTTGTGTTCAACTTCCCCCTAATCACCCCCTCCCCTTAGATCGATTTGACTGAAAATCAATAGGTGTTGTCCTTAGAGGGTTCTGGATACACATATAAAATTTCATATCAATACATTCATTCTATCGGGAGTTATAGTGTTCACAGACACACACAGAAATTCTTTTTTTGATTTTTGCAATCAGGGGGTGGAAAAACAGGAAATTCCGTTGAAAACTCGGCCTCCAATTTTTTATCGATTAAGTACGTTACTTCCCCCTATACTTAGGTTAGGTTTTATGACTCATGCCCGGGCTTTAACTACGAGGTCATATCGCCTACTACCAGAACGCTTTTTCGTCACTCTGGTGGACATGAGCCCGACTCTACTGTGGGAGTCCTAAATTTTGCCTAACCTAAATTTTTATTCACCTGGGGTAAGGGGTCTTTAACGAGTACCTGTCATCGTACAGGCTCGGGACCATCGCTTAACGTCCCATCCGAAGGACAGCGTGTTTAAGTTTATTTTACCTCCCAGATAAAATAAACAAAGGGCCTCGGTCGGGTTACGAACCCACGTTCTTGAGCTCAGAAATCAAGCACGCATACCACTGAGCTACCGGCGCCCTCACCCGCTATACTTCGATTAGCTGAGTACGTAAAAAACAAAATAAAAACTATATTTATCTTGCCAAATGACTAACTTTAAAAATAAACATCTCTCCAAATCGAGGATTTAATAATTTATAATTCATTTGCAGCAATTAGTTATTAAAAATTATTTTATTGGCAATAACTCACGACAGTGTAATTACAATATAATCACAATTATTGCTTAAAATTCTGAAGGAATTTTCACAACACTTGCTAATAACCTCGTGAGGCATCAGTAATGTAACACGACGTATGTAACACGTAAAGAGCTAGAGCCAGCCACGACCACTCTACGAAGAAACACACCTACCCGGCTATGGTGCGCCGTTTTTTCGTCACCGTTTTATGAAATTATACCACAGTATCATTTTTTTCAAAAATACCAAAGAATCTGATTAATTTTTGTATTTCGCTCGAATAGAGGCTTCAACGTCGAAATTCCGAGTCAATACAGGACCCACTTCTACATTATCAACTTGGGAGTTGAAGGGACACAGACAAGAGTAAGGGCGTTTGAACAGTAAATATTACAAGGAGAAAAGAATACGGAAGACATCAGAATGAAGGTGTACGCTACGTCGTACGCAGGTTCTATTGTTGACATAGTCAAGGCCTATGCTAATTATAATCAAGATAACACATAGTACAACATGAGGGCGCCGATAGCTCAGAGATAGTGTCCGTGTCTACTAACCTCAAGATCGCGGGTTCGAAACCCGGCCGAGGCCCTCAGGTTTTTTATTAGTTCACCAGCTGTACAAAGTATAGGGGAAGTTATGTATGAGTTCTCAACGGAATTTCATGTTTCCCGACTTGCAGATTCCAAATACGAAAAAAAAAACCTACAGAATGAATGTATCGACACGAAACATTATAAGTGAAACCAAAATCCTCTAGCGAAGACACCTATGATTTTCAGTCAAATCGACCATAGGGATTAAAGCCGATCGAATGAATGTATCGAATGTGTAAGCAATGTGGGAGCAAGAGCCTTATCGTCATGTTGTTTATACTGATCTATGATCTGTGAACACTTCTATTTGTCTAGTGTTTCTCAACTAGGTTTATTGAAATCGGATTTTATATTGCATTCATTCCACTTACAAATAAAAAAGTGAAAACTCAAGATATCTCACTAATAAAAATAATTTACAAACCTTCGTTATTCCAAGTGTAAATAGTTATAGCTTCGGCCATTAATAGGTCAATTTGGGCAATTTCATCAGAGATAATAGCAAATTCTTGAGGCCTGGCTCTGGTTCGCATTTTGTTATACCTAAAATAAAAGTCCACTATATAGATTTCAAATCCATTGAAGGGTTTGCTTAACATTTCCTGGGAGAAATTAAATTTTATAAAAAATAAGACAATTACGTCATAATTATCAATGCCAAAAGATTAATTGAGAATATCTTCCACAATATCAACTAGCAAAATGGAAACCTCACTATATCTCTATAAAAACATATTTATCGAATGTGTGACCTGAACCCAATAAGGGCAACACCTATCGATTTTCAGTCAAATCGACCAGAGGGAAGGGGAGAGACTTAACTTAAATTTCATATTTGACTTTAAAACGACATATGGACGATAATTATCAATTTTCAGCGGAATCGCCAAAAGAGAAGGGGGGATCAGTGGGGGCTCAACTCAATACCCAAAAAACTTCCCATGTAATGAAATTATCAACACAATTAATTCGTACTGCGGAAGTACATTGCCAGTGATTCATCGACGATTTCCTAGGAGGCGAATAAGCCATGAGCACGCCGTCCTTCAGATGGGAAGTTATGCGATGGTCCCAAACCTGAAGTATGTCAGCTACTCGTTAAAGACCCTAAGTCATGAAAACTGGGTTAGCAAAATTTAAGGCTATAGGCCATCAGATTGGCGAAAGAGTGCTCTGGTAGTAGGCGATATGACCTGGTAAAGTTCGGACAAGAGTTACAATAATTAACAAACAACAGTTGGCAGGATGTCCACAACTATCGATTAGAGCACTATTTCTGCTGACTATACATGTTTGTATTAGATGGCAATCTATAGGTAACCATCTGGTAAGACCAAGAAGCTTTGTAGAAATCTCAAAAAAAAAAAACCTTAATCCCATTACTTTGTTCCTGTTGGTAAGACAAACGAGAGAAAGAGGCCGGAGATAAAGGAGGTGGACTCAAAAACTTTAATAACTACAGATGTAATGAACGTATCAACATGAAACTTTGTATGTGAATCCAAAACCTCATAAGGACGATACCTATCAAATTTCAGTCAAATCGGTCAAACGCAAATAGTGGTTCGGAGCAGGGTGCGTAACAAAAAGCTTGGGAGTAGAAAAACAAATGTTACGGGCCCCGCGAATTGGAGGGCCCCGCGCTCCAACGCCTGTCTGATCGTAAAAAAATATCAATTTAGATAGGAGGCGACGAATTGGTGCAGTTGGCTGAACTACTGAAAACAGATGTGGCTACTGTTATTGACAGCAAGAAACAGGAGCCTCTGCAACTGCAATTTTATACACTTTTATTAAATAATTCTTTAGGATCGTGTTTCCCAAACGTAGCATTTACTTGTCTCTCATGATCACTAACTGCAGTGGCGAACGTTCTTTTTCAACATTAAAACGTATTAAAAATGAGTTAAGGAACACGATGGACCAAGAACGTCTTAATCATCTCACTTTGATGAATATAGAGCATGATTTGCTCAAAGAAGTCGATATTGAAAGTGTTATCTCTAAATGTGCCCATATTAAATCCAGAACAGTGTATTTGTAACAGTTTTGTTTTATTTAATACCCTAAACTTGATAACCTAAAGCAAACCAAGGGCCTCTTGCTACAGGCCCCTCGCTGGCTTAATCCGGCACTGCTGACCTACATATTAGTAAACACCAACAACAGCGCTGGATTGTATGTAAAAATAAATGAATTGTGTTCGCTTTGAACTTAAGTTCATGAACGCTCTGATCTACCTCCATCAACAGAATTATTAATAACCTGAAGGAGAATATCTGAGAATCTAAGGAAAATGAGATTAGGACGGAGTTCGGAGAATGTTATGGGGTTAGTCGTCAGATATATACCTCTTACATCTATTGTTTTGCGCCTCACAATAAATAGTTGTTATAGTTCACAATGAACAGATTATCGTTCTTCTAATAAAAGTATAATAATAAGAACCCTAAGTTTTTATAACATAATCCTTAAGAGGATTGTAGATCTGTTTCAACAAATATCTCCATAATTCTCAAGGTTCAAAAATCAAGAGGAAAAAAAAGTTGTCGGTGAATCACCGGCAATGTACTTCCCCAGATGAATTAATCAATTAACTTTTCGCTTCCCCTCTAAAACCAGTCGATAGTTTGGGCCAAAAATTAATATTTGACTTAGATAACGGCTTCTGATGAACCATCCTGCACTACTCAAACCTATATGGACTTACGGACTTGAACTCTGGGGTTCTGGCAAGGCTTCCAATCGGCGCATTCAATCCTTTCAATCCAAAATCTTTCGTAAAATAGCCAATGCTCCTTATTACGTCTCCAACAAAACTCTTTACACTGACCTTAACGTATCTTTTGCCAACGAAGTTGCTAAATCCAATTATAAAAAATTATTTTCCCTTCTTAGTCACAATAATCCTCTAGTCCGTGCCCTCCATTCTGCCATACTTCCCCAACGACGGCTTAAGCGTCAATGGCCTAGAGACCTCCTTAGCAGCAACATGGACAGTGATTAGTTACAAATGAGAGGAAATCAATTAAAGAGTGTCTACCACTGGGTGATTTCTCCCCTCTTGACATTACCATTATCTCCCGTATTTAATTTTATACAGTTGAAATTTATTTGTTCGTAAAAAAAAAAAAAAATGCGGAGTTTTCAACGGAATTTCACTTTTTTTATTTACCTATTTTATATAAATTCCGAATTTTATATATATAGTACAAGTCCAAATATATCAGTGATATGTCCTCATTGTATTTATTTAGTTTTTTTTTTTTAATGGTCAATTGTCCAAAAACTTTGACATGGCATAGAATGTTTCTGGGATATTTGGTAATGAGATGATTTGACTGAGTGTGTTGAACAAAGTGACACATACCGAAAAAGGCGATACAGATTTGTGTTGTGGTGTTGGCGGCCAGTCATGAGTAGAACAGACGGTGGCAGATCTGTAGGAGGAGCGACGTCCTTATAAGGCCCGCGTCTAGCTGGCTAAGTCGTACCGCTCGGCAATCGACCTGCTAACACAAACAAATACATTAAATATATTTCGGCATTAACAATATTATAGCAATATATCATAGTAAATAAATACAGTAATCCCTTCAACATTCCCCAATTCGTTATCCGCCATTTTCAAATATTAGCGATTGATTCAATGTGCACTGAAATTATTGACGTGAATATAGTGAAATAACTGTTAAATCTAATATAGTGATAGTTATTGTGACTCATGCCCGGGCTTTAACTACGAAATCATATCGACTGCTACCAGAGCGCGTGAACATGAGCCAGACTAAACACGAGGTAAATAATCCTAAATTTTGCCTACCTAGGTTTATTCTCCTTAGATAGGGGTCTTTAACAAGAACAGGCTCAGGACCATCGCTTAACGTCCCATCCGAAGGACGGCATGCTCAGGGTTTTTATCGTATTTTAATTTTTTTTTTTAATATCGTATTATAATCGCAATATCAGCAGTGGAAGCTCTACAAAGTGACGTTCATGTCTTGATGGACTGGTTCCATAGGTGGAATCTTGGAATAAACACTGCTAAAACGATGGCCAAAGTCTTCACTCTTCCAAGGACTAACTTGGACACACACACAGATTCGAATCAACAATGATGCCATATCCTGGACACCTACTGATGTGACAATCGTGACAAGTACCTTGGAATACGTTTCAACACTAGACTGACATGGAAGACACACATACATAGAAAACTAACACAAGCATACACTCGACTATCACAACTATACCCACTACTGAACAGACGTAGACCACTCACGACTCTACACAGCCTTGTTACGACCACTCCATCACCTATGCATCATCCATTTGGCAAGGTGCAAGCAAAACTCACCTAGACAAACTTCGAAGTTTTGAAAATAAGGTCCTTTGTTTGGCAGTGGGCGCACCTTGGTTCGTCCGGAATCAGCAGATCCGAAGGGAAGTGGACATCCCGGACATCGAGGCTTTCATCGCCAAACTGACCCTAGACTACCATGAAAACCTCATCCAGGTGCCTGGAGCCCAGTTCTACAAGTTGGGAGAACCAACACCAGATAGGAGGCTCAAACCTCGTCTCTACCAACATTTTATTAATTATAATTATCTATCAACTTTTGTAATTTAAAGGTTAGGTTTTATGACTCATGCCCGGGCTTTAACTACGAGGTCATATCGCCTACTACCAGAGAGCTCTTTCGTCACTCTGGTGGAAATGAGCCCGACTCTACTGTGGGAGTCCTAAATTTGGCCTACCCTAAAGTTTTATTCAACTAGGATAGGGGTCTTTAACGAGTACCTGACATCGTACAGGCTCGGGACCATCGCTTAACGTCCCATCCGAAGGACGGCGTGCTTAAGTTTATCTTACCTCCCAGATAAAATAAACTAAGGGCCTCGGTTTATAATTTAAATGTTACCTTTCCATTCTGAATGTTTTCAATTTTGTGTTTAGCACCAACTTGTGCTGAACAAATAAAACTTTTTTTTTTTTTATAATCGCAACATTCCCGAATTTGAAAATCGCAGGTTACAAGAACGCTTCGCATATGTTGTGGGATTATTTTACTAATAAATAAAAACAAATCCTTCGCCAAAAAAAAAAAAAATAGGCCAAGGTTTGCAGTCAAATCCGTTACAGTCTCAGTAAAAATAAGAACACAACCCAAAAAAGGATCCCTCAAGAAAATATACACAATCCCAATCAATGGGATCAAGTAAAAAATAATCAACGGCAATGTACTTCCCCAGTGCGTTTGACTATGTTTTAGCTCTCTCTCTGAGACACAATCGTTATATCAACAGCCTTGCATTAGCGGCTGTCGCTACGTTACTAAGCTAATAAAATTAATTGTGATACTGACGTCAATAACGACTAATGAGTGGAATAAGCTCAAGTTAAGATCTAAGTATAGACACTTAATTTTCCTAGTCAATTTTGATATTTTGAGGTTTTGACAATAAGGGATGTTTTGTTTACTGGAATATTTAGCTGGAAATTGTATGGAAATATAATATCAAAACATGTCTACATAAAAAAAAGAAAATTATAACATCATGAAGAGGGCGCCGGTAGCTCAGTGGTATGCGTGCGTGTCTTCTGAGTTCAAGAACGTGGGTTCGTAACCCGACCGAGGCCCTTAGTTTATTTTATCTGGGAGGTAAAATAAACTTAAGCACGCCGTCCTTCGGATGGGACGTTAAGCGATGGTTCCGAGCCTGTACGATGTCAGGTACTCGTTAAAGACCCCTGCCCTAGGTGAATAAAAATTTAGGGTAGGCAAAACTTAGGACTCCTACAGTAGAGTCGGGCTCATGTCCACCAGAGTGACGAAAGAGCGCTCTGGTAGTAGGCGATATGACCTCGTATTTAAAGCCCGGGGATAATTAATATAAAACCTAACCTTACATCATGAATGTACTGTTGAAGAATTTAATTGGATTCAGAATTGAATTGGATTGGAGAGATATTAGAAGAAAAGTCAAAGTTCCCCGGGCAACGCCGGGTATTACTGCTAGTACACAATAAATATAAAAAAGTAGGTGAATCACCAGCGAAATAATCGCTCTCCCTCCCCTCCTCTAATTCCCTCCCCCCCTTCCTTCCCAATGGTGGGTCGGGAAAACATGAAATTCCAGTGACATTTTTCCCCTCAATCCCTGAATGCGCTACCTAAATTCAACTACAACCTCTCACATTATTACAAGTCTATATAATTCATTATTAACATCAAACTCAAAATGGAAAGGACGGTGAGGATGAAGCTTTGAGTTCACTGAGTGCATAGATCCCTAGGCGCAGGAGAGCTTTTTTTTTTTCAACTCCTCCAAATAAAATACAATGAAGTGTATACCAGAAGGGGGGGGGGAGGGGGGGGGGGGGGGGGGTGCTCGCAGAATTCTATTCAAAGAAAAATATAATGGCAACAAAAGATAGTTCCAAGGACACTGCGGCCATACCTCTAACTAGATCAAGTGAAAAAATTTTCAGGGGCGAATCATCTCACTAATCTTCCTCGGATCGAAACTTATTTGTAAAATGAAAGACCAGGCTGAAGATTTTTATTGCCAGCGATTCACCGACACTTTTTTTACTAAAGAGGAAGTTCTGTAATCGGTCAGAAAGATGCCATGTTTTCCGAACTCTTCATTCAAATATTTAAAAAACGTTGTTGTTTGTCTGTGCGATAACTCCCGATAATATGGACAAGAAATTTTATATCTAAGAACGACACCTATTGTCTTTCAGCTAAGGGGGCGTTCAAGTATTACGTAACGCAATTTGGGGGGAGGGGGGGGGGGGGGGGGGGTCTTGTAAAACGTTACGATGCGTTACAGGGGCGAGAGGAGGGAAACAAGGGAATTAAAATCTCCCAAGTTGGCAACCCTTTTCGTTAGGTTTCCGTTTCTAATTGCATTGCCAAAGATTAAAATAAATATGTTATTTTATTTCAAGAGTTTATTAGTAAAAAAAAGCTAAAATAGGAGAATGCACGAGAAGAACAATTGTGGATGAAGCCAAAAATGTATGTAAGGACAGGGCCAAGTCAGGAAAACGGCCTTATTAAATGGAAGATTAGTAGTAAAAGTTTATTAGGACAAATTTGAGCCCATTTTAACATATTTTAAACTTAAGCAAATGTTTATTGCATTATGTGTAATTGTTTATTAAATAACAATATGAATAAATAAAATAAACAATTAGAAATCTCCTGTTTTGTTTATTATTACCGCAAACGCGATTAAAACAATAACAAAGGTATTTTAGTGACTTTCCGGTACTTTGCGCAAAATAATTGTGACTTTTAGGTAAAAATGGTCACTTGGGTGTTACGTAACGTTTAGGGAGGGGAAGGAGGGGATACAGAAAAACGTTACGGCGCGTTACATGAGGGGGGGGGGGGATGATCAAAAATCTTCAAAAATTGCGTTATGTAATACTTGAACGCCCCCCAAATCGGCCTAAGGGAAGGCAGGGATTTCGGGGAAGGCGAATTTCAGACTCGAAATGTCATGCATACATTGAAAGCCATGAAAAGACGACACTGAAGGGATCAACTCAAAATCCCAATAACTGCCGATGTAATGAAAATGTATCGATATGAAATTTTATATTCAAAACCCCATAAGAGTGGCACCTGTTAATTTTCCACGAAAAGCGTCGAAGATGGGCGGAGGCCCAGAGAAAAGGGACTCGACTAAAATACCCTAATTAACAGTCGATATAATGAATGTATCGACACAAAATTTGTAAACTAAACAACAGCTGTAGGCATTACTGAGATTTTTCCCTTAACTTCATAACTACCCTCACATTGAATTATGAAATTCTTGGAGCAATAATTGTATTCTAGGCGAGCAGTTGAAGCTCAGATGTAGGGATATAAAACTACCGGTAGTTTCGACACTATCGGCGTTAAACTAACGATACTATCGATAGTTTAAAGACTTTCTATTTCTGGGATCCACTGAGTCGAAGGAAGGTTACATTTACTGTTCTTGTAGAGTGTTTCGTTGCTTTGAACTTAAATTTTACTATTCTTGTAGCGTGCTTTGTTGTTTTGAACTGAAAAATGAGTCGTAAACGGAAGTCCGATGTGTGGAGTTACGATGAGGTTGTGGCTCCAAAAAAAACTTACTAAATGTCGTTTTTGCAGTGCCGAAAACAAAACTTCCGGGAACACTTGTTGGTTTTTGTTGAGGTTTCTGATGTTCTAGTATTTGATTTTAGTTGTTCGTTTTTGATGTGATATTTTTCTTACTACCTAACAATGGAAACTCATCTGGTCAATATATAATATATATATACGTATTTTGAATTCATATTTTTATGTGCAATTGAAGTTTGTAGTTTCGTTCCTGATTGTGTTAACGAACCGATCTGATCAGTTGAAGTACGTATTGTTTTTTTTTTTTTTTTTTTTTTTTTTTCATTTATTGATAATTTTTGTAAAATGTACATTCAATTGTGCTAAAATAAAATAAAAAACAAAACATCTGGCACTTGAATGAGGCCGCTGACCAGCGTCAGTCCTCTTGATTAAGGTCGCTATGGTGCTTCCTCTTCAGACGACGATCTGGTCTTGGCGGAGGCAGGTGGAGAGGGATGGCACGTAGCAGAGGATTTTGATGATTTTGCATGCTCCGCAGCAGACTGGTGTAGCAAATAGGCAGACATTTTTTCACCTCAGGGATCTCAAGATCATCGTGTATAGTTTTGTTACGGACAAACCAGGGCGCACTAGTGATTATTCTTAAGGCCCGATTCTGGAGTGTCTGTATACGTTTGATTTGAGAATCCGAGGCAGAACCCCAGATAGAGCAGCCGTAAAGCCACATGGGCCTGATGAGCATCATATAAATGAGCCTCTTGAGATGGAGGGGGAGCTCAGAGTTCTTGAAGAGAGGTTTCAGCTGGTTAAGTCGATGTCTTAGTCTGTGAAGCAGCGAAGTGATGTGCTCGTTCCAGGTCAACTTGGTGTCCATGGTGAGGCCTAGGTACCGAATTGAAGAAGTCTGTGGGACAAGAGCTCCGTTGAGGGTCAGCGGGCCTACTACTTCAGTCCGTAGATAAGTGAATGGTACCAACGCTGACTTTTGAGGATTTAAATGTATCCTCCATTTGGCACTCCAAACTTTCACCTCATCCAAGAAGTTGTGCAGTTGTACTTCAGCGAGTCGACTGGAGGTGGCCTTACTCATTACAGCAACATCGTCGGCGAATTGAGCAGTTGTTAGGCCGTTCTGCTGTGGAAAGTCGTGGGTGTATATTAGATATAAGAAGGGTCCAAGCACACTTCCCTGTGGTACTCCAGATATCATCGACTTGGACTGGGATTGGGCTCCTTGGTAGATGACAGAGAAGGTACGGTTGCTAAGATATGACTGCATTAGTCTCCAATAAGTGTCAGGCAGCAGCGGTTTCATTTTTAATAACAGTCCCTCATGCCAAACCTTATCGAAAGCTTTTTCAGTGTCAAGGAACAAGCCGAGACATACCTGCTTCGTTTCGTATGTGTCCAAGATCGTATCGACGACTCTGTGCAGCTGTTGTGGACAAGAGTGGTTCGAGCGGAATCCGAACTGTGAATTTGGAAGTAGCGGACTTAAATATTCTAATAATTTTGGTAGAAAGAGACGTTCAAAAATCTTAGAGAACAATGTCAATAAGCTAATAGGTCGGTAACTGTTAGGGTCATTACGTTTTTTTTGTGGCTTAGGAACCATAATGATATTTGCATGTTTCCATTTTTGGGGAAAATATGTTGTTCGAAGCATGGCATTGTAGATCTGGGTAAGTAGAACTAATGGCTTCCTAGGCAGATTTTGTAGCAAGGGTTGCACTATGTGATCATACCCAGGAGTTTTCTTTGCTGAAGAACGGTCGATAACATTTTTTACTTGGCCTGGTGAGAAGTAAAAGTCGAATGGAGTCAAGAGCAATGGTTGTTCCAGTTGTTCTTTCACTGTCTCTAGAAAGTGATGATTGATAGTTCGATTTGGTCTAAACTGGTTAACTAGCATCTCTGAAAAGACGTCAACCTTCTCCTTCGGTGTTGTTAACCAGTTGTTTTGATGTTTTAAAGGGGGTATTAAATGACGTTCTTTGGTAAGAAATTTGGTTTTTCTCCAGAGGGAGCCATTCCTTGTGTCCAAGGTTAACAGATCGTTGGTGAGTGCTGTCTGCTTTAGCTCTCGGAGTGCCTTCCTGAGGTCATATGTGGCTCTGTTGTAGGACCGCTTATGGTCGGGGTGCCTGGTACGTGCCCACAAGGTCCTTGCTGCTTTCTTCTCGTTATGGAGTTGGGTGATGTGAGCTGGGTAAAAGACTCGTTTGGTGCCTGTATAATTAGTTTGTTGATCTCCTGCTTCACTTGCCGCAAACTGAATATCTTGTGTTAGTTTACTGACAGCCACGTCAATGTCCTCCTTGGTTTTGAGAGGTATTTTAAGGTCTGTTACATCTTGTAGAACTGCCTGATATATTTTCCAATCAAAAGGATATTTGATCAGTTTAGGTGCTATTGGAACTTGAAGGGGGCTTTGAGCAAACTCAATCCTGACTGGAAAATGGTCAGAGCTAAGGTCATGAAGAACACTTGGTGTTGTACAAAGCCTAGATATATTACGGCCAATGAAGAAGTCCAGTATGTCAGGCGCGTGATTTTGAGTGTGCGGATAGTGAGTAGGTTCTAGTGGATATACGACATCCAAGCGCAGCTGGTTGATAACATCATGGAGGACTCTGCCCCTCGGGTTAGTTACATGCGATCCCCATCGTGGATGTTTGGAGTTGAAGTCTCCTCCCAACAGGAAGTGCGTACCCATCTCATGAACCACTCCCCAGAACACAACAGGAGCGACTGAATTGGAGGGAGCAGAATAAAACGAACCTACTTGATAGGTGTGGTGGTTTAGCGCAAGCTGACATCGGGCTACCTGTACCTCCTCCTCTCTGATAGGAAGCAGCTCGTAGTGGAGGATTGTAGACTTGATGCAGATGACAGCACCTCCTTTACAGTGCCCAGATGGATGATCTGCTCTGTAAACCTTATAGCCTGCTATGTGAATATGAATGTTAGGATTCAATTTAGTCTCTGTCAGTAACATTATGTCTATGTTATTGAAGTTTAGAAAATATTCCAACTCATCATATTTATTACTGAAACTTTGACAGTTCCAGGTGCAAATTTTAAAAGATTTGTGAGGAAGGAAAGCCATTATTTTGATTTTATCAGGATTGGGAGCAGTTGCACTAACGATTGGACGAGAGGCTGTATGATAGCTATCAGAGAATCGATTTTATTTACAAGAGTGAGCATTTCGGTGGAAGAACAGGCAGGCATTTGGTCACCTAGGCTAAAAGAATGATTTTCATGTTGGCTGCTTTGGACATTTGATTTGGTTGCTTTAGCATAACTAATTAGAGGGCTTGTCATCTTAGTCTGTGATACCGGAGATGCCGCGATCTCAGCAGTCGATGTGAGACGGTTGTCAGTTTTGACAGGCATTTTATTGTAAGTGGTGCGTGGCGATGGTTTTTGGAGCTTCAGGTGAACAGGACAACCTCTGTAATTTGCAGTATGAGAACCTTTGCAATTCACGCAAGTAGGAGGACTGGTGCTTGGCCTCGGACAATTTTCTGAGCCGTGCATTCCGTCACATTTGACACATCTGGCCGTTTGATGACAGAAGTTTTTACTATGCCCATATTGTTGACACCTGAGGCATTGTAAGACCGTTCGTCTTGGTCGGGGGGGTTCTATTTTGATTACCGCATAATAAAGCCGAGTTAGGTTATAAATTTCTGCGTTTTTAGCGCTCGGTCGCAAATCTAAAAAGAAAAGAGGCATAGGTACTTTGGTAACAGGATGGAAAACAGGCACCATTTGTATAGGTTCGAAACCGAGGTTACTCAGTTCAGCCATCATCAACGTGGTGTCACAGGTGGGATGCAGCCCTCTAACCACCACTCTAAAAGGCTTTTCTGATTTAAGCTGAAAAGTGTGATATTCAGCTTGATTTCCTTGCAAAAAATTGATCATTTTTCTGTAATCATCTACAACTTCAAAATTAATTTTAACCTTATCTTCAATAGTTTTGTAAAGATAGTTGCCAAGACTTAATTCCTTAATCTGCGATATTAAGGAATTCATGTTATTAACATTATGAATAAATATAGGAGGTGGCTTGGGTACCTTTTCAACAGATGCGTTCTGAAGGGTGCATATATTCATTGGCTCATTATCACTAGAAATACCTGCCAAGGGCGCAAATGCGTTAGATGTTGGTATAGGTTGAGATGGGACATTGGATGTTGAAATTTTTGGTTTTTTGGCTCGCCTGTCTCCCAAAGTGATCTGATTTTCGGCGTCAGATGGATCAGATGGCTCCGTTCCCATGTTAAAACCTAAGTTTTATGACCACAACACTATGTCAAAGCTCACATACACAATCGCTGTTCTTCGACTCTGGTAAACCCGAATTGAAACCCAGGCCTGTTAAGCACTGATAAACTGCTTTGAAAAACTGATTTTCAATAACAGAAACACTTTTTAACAAAGTAAACTTTTAATTTTAAAAGACACTTTAAATATAGGTTATACCGACATATTCACCGTAACAGCTGACATGTACGTATTGTTGTTGAGCTTTTCTGCTACTAAAAGAAATAAAGCTACTTACACTGTACGACATCTTGTTTATTTGTCTTCCTTAAATTACTTACATGGTACATGTGTGCATATACATGAGCATAGAGTGACTGGATGTCACTTCTCCTTAAAAATTATTTCGATAGTACTTTCGATAGTTTTACACCCCTACTCAGATGTGTCGTTCTACCAGCTAAAAGTATATGTGAGGTTATTCCTCTGCCCATAACTCAAAAATGCGTTGTTGCAGCAAATGCAGTTATGAGGACTGAGAAGCGATATGTCAAATATTTAGTTTTTAGCTCAAACTTGCGAGCTTTGGAAGGAGAGCGAAAACCGTAATTGATTAATTTGTCCTGGGGAAGTAGAAGCAAAATTGGTTTGAGCACAATGAGATGATATAAAAATGGCCAGCCCTGGTTTGAGCCCCAAAGATAGTGGGGAGGAAGCTCGACGGAAGGAGTGGGAGGTGCATGGCAATCATGGACGACATTTTTTTTTTTCTTATTAATTTTTCATTTTTTTGTCACATTTTTTTTTTGTTTTTACAATGTTTACTGGTAAATATGTCAAGGAAGGTCTGATCTCAGATCAAACCTGTAGAATGCAGCTCCTGTCCTGCCCTCTCCTTTTTTTTTTAGAAAGGTACAAAAAGTACACAATTCAAAACATTAAAATTAAAAATATAAATGAAAAAAATGTCGGTGAATCATTGACAACGTACCTCCCCAGCATGAATTAATTAATCTCCCTCCAAAAACAATCGTTTGGGATAAAAATCTATAGTTGACTTTACATAAAGACTTCTGAGTTCTCATACTAAATTTTGTATTTCAAAGATAAAATTTCATGTCGATACATTCATTACATCGGTAGTTATTGGGGATTTTGAGTCGAGTTCCCCCTCTGATAACTCTCCTTCTTTTTGGTCGATTTGGCTGAAAATCAATCGTATCAATTACATTCATTCTATGTGTTTCTTAAACTTCTCTGGGAGGTTACATTGTTGGTTAATTCCGGCATTTCTTCCAGAGGTGTCTTTTTATTCTTTTTTCCGACAATATTTCGGGACTCTTACAAGTCCCTTCTTCCGGTCACTATGAACCTATTCAGGCACTTGTAGAGTCCCGAAATATTGTTGGAAAAAAGAATAAGAAGACACCTCTGGAAGAAATGCCGGAATTAACCAACATTCATTCCATCGGAAGTTATCGTGTTCATAGATACACACATAGACATTCTTTTATAGAAGTAATATGATTAAAATAACAATAAACAAAAGAAAAAATCGATAAAGAGAGGAAAAATAAATAAGTTCGAATATTAAGTTTACTAAATGAAATTACAGTAAAATCCTGATATAACGATTTTCCGGATATATCGATGTAAAACCCGTATCTAGTTTGGTTTGCTATTTAAAAGTGAAGAAATAAATCCGGATATACATTGTACATACTTATGTACATCATTGGGTAAAACAGTATGAGTTTTGAACGGATGAAAACTACGAACATTATAGAAAAGGGTTTTAAACACGGTTCTTGTTTACTCTCTCCGAGCGCAATAAGTCATTCCATTTCCCCCTTGTCGAATTTTCTTCGAACTCCCTTCTTCCCTTCTAGTGCGTCTATTCCTAGTTTCAGATAGTCTTTCCTTTGCCTCCGTAGGGATCGTGACTTCGCAACTTCATGATCATGTAAGCAAAAATGTATACCTACTTAAAAAAAAAAAGCAAGCAAACTAAAATAACTGATTTTTTTGTGAAAGTTAATACATATGTAATCATGTGTATACATCATTTATGTATACAGTTACAAATGTATGTAAGTAAATTTTATGTAAATTTTAAGAAGTAAATAAAAATATGTAAACTTTCTCATGATCATTGTAAAAAAAATTTTTTTCACTAACAAGCCTATACATGTGTATGTAAGTTTAACATATTTAGGTTCCGGATGTAACGATTTCCGAATATAACGATGTATTTTTCTTAGTCCCTTGAATATCGTTATAACCGGATTTTACTGTACTCCGAGATCATTCTAGATCTACAATGAATACTATAATACTGCATGTACTGCATGGAATGTTCTGAACTTAAGGTAATTCTATATATATATATATATATAGAGTGAGGGAAAAATTCCGTCTGAAATTCAACACATGCCAAAAATGAAAAAAAAAAAAAAAATTGTATATATTCGTATATCTATGAACACGATAACTCCCGATAGAATGAATGTATTCACACGATTGATTTTCAGCCAAATCGACCAAAGAGAAGGGGAGTATCAGTGGAGAGCTTAAGACAAAAACTCTTATAACTACCGTTGTAATGAATATATTGAGACGAAATTTCAAACGATTTTGTCCATGACAGGTACTCAACTAAACTAGGGTAGGCAAAAATGTAGGACTCCCATATTTTAGTCAGGCTCATGTCCACCAGTGACGAAAGAGCGCTCTGGTAGTAGGCGATATAACTCACTTAAAGCTAGATAGTCAATAAGTTACTTACTCATACCTCAAGTTATAGACAAGTAACAAGGCACTTCACTAAAGCTGTGTTAACGTACCAAATATCAAAGTACAAAAACTAATAACTAGTACAGGAACGCGAACACACCTTAATGACTACATGCCTACTGAACTTAACAAAGAACTGAGGGACCACGAAACAGGCAGCAGTGGGGGGGAGACATGATACCAGCCAGGACTGGATAAGGAGCAGGTTATCAGAACTGTTATCAGTGAGTCACTCAGAATTCACCAGTACTTTCTAAGAAGCTCCTTCGGTGAATCATTACAACAGCTGAATCATACCATCATTAGTCACATGAGTATACGAATAACTACTACTTAAAATCACGGATGTACAATTAACTTTTCGCACCCTCTCCTAAAATTCATAAATTCTTATACTAAATTTTGTTTCAATAAATTCATTACATCAGCAATAGGGTTTTTGAGATGAGCCCCCTCCTATGAACCGCTCCTTTCCTTCGCCCGATTTCGCTAAAAATGTACAGGTAATGTCCTCATGGGGTCTTGAGATTAAATTTGTAATGTTATGTCGATACATTCGTTATAACGGTAGTTATTAGAGTTAGCTGAAAATCGTAGTGATCTCTACTGGTCCAATGTTCCAAGTTTGGCCCCATATATCATAAAAATGTATGGCAACCAGTAATATCATAAAAATGATAAGAAGAGCTTCATAAAGGTCACAACAAAAAAAAAAAACTTACCAGCGTAATTAACACAAACAAATAGAATTCAGTCACAAAATATCATAAAAATTGAAATCGACTGTCCACTGTAACACAAAATGTACAAATAAATTGACCTTACAGAGTGATGTGATCACACCGGAAACAGGAGAATCTTCGAAGAGTGCCTAAAAGAAGGTAGGACTGTCCTCGAAGAGTGCTAAAGAGAAGGTAGGACTGTCTTCGAAGAGTGCAAAGGGAACGTACGACTGTTCTCGAAGAATGCTAAAGAGAAGGTAGGACTGTCCTCGAAGAGTGCAAAGGGAACGTACGACTGTTCTTGAAGAGTGGTAAAGAGAAGGTAGGACTGTACTCGAAGAGTGGTAAAGAGAAGGTAGGACTGTACTCGAAGAGTGGTAAAGAGAAGGTAGGACTGTACTCGAAGAGTGGTAAAGAGAAGGTAGGACTGTACTCGAAGAGTGCTAAAGAGAAGGTAGGACTGTCCTCGAAGAGTGCAAAGGGAACGTACGACTGTTCTTGAAGAGTGGTAAAGAGAAGGTAGGACTGTACTCGAAGAGTGGTAAAGAGAAGGTAGGACTGTACTCGAAGAGTGGTAAAGAGAAGGTAGGACTGTACTCGAAGAGTGGTAAAGAGAAGGTAGGACTGTACTCGAAGAGTGGTAAAGAGAAGGTAGGACTGTACTCGAAGAGTGGTAAAGAGAAGGTAGGACTGTACTCGAAGAGTGGTAAAGAGAAGGTAGGACTGTACTCGAAGAGTGGTAAAGAGAAGGTAGGACTGTTCTTGAAGAGTGGTAAAAATAAATAAATCCTTCCTCATTGAGTATCAAAAAAAAAAATAGGATTGTCCTTGAAAAACATCAAAAAAAAGTTGTAAGGCCGTCCTCGAAGGGTCCCCAAAAAAATGTTGTATTATCCTCGAAGAGTGCAAAAAAGAAGATAGGACTGTCCACGAAGAGTCCCAAAAAGAGTAGGATTGTCCTCAAAGCGTGAAAAAAAATAAGTAAATGAATAGAAGAATAAAATGAAGTAGGATTGTCCTCGAAGCCTGCAAAAAAAAGATAGGACTGTCCTCACTCCTTGTTGAGTGCCAAATAAAAGGTGGAACGAGACTGTGTCACAAAAATCCTATCTGGAATCTGAGCCTACACTATGTGTTGTTAATCCCAATTGCAAACAGATAAGGAGATGTTAAACATGGTGACTAACAGGGGGATCAGTAACTTGATGAGTTAGCTAACTGAGAGGGTGTGGAAGGTGCATATAGAGGGATGGGGAGGGGGTGCAGTGCTGCACTCTCAAGTACCATGTCTAATACTCCAGCACTCCAGCCAACCAGACAGATCTTCTCTCACTACTCCACACTTACCCAATTACACAACATCCAACACCCAACCCTCGTCTTCACACATCAGCCTCTGTCCAATTAAACTCCCCTTCGCTCTGTCTCTTGTATTACGCCCTTTTCCAAGAGCTATTCTCCATTTTACTAGACTAGGAAAAGTCGTTCACTGAACAAGTTCTTCCCCAACTCGATTATTTTATTAAATTAAATTTTCGCTCGACCTCTAAACCAGGAGTGGCCAACACACGGCCTTGAATAATTTTACGCCCCTCGAGATGCATCACAATTTTACAAAATATTTTTTCTTTTGTGCAATATTTTTTTTATTTTTTTAAATTAGGCGCATAGACTGCAGAGGCCATTAACGCCAGCACAACTATTATTATAATAGTGACATCATGCGGATAAGGCTATCTCAGTGGAAATTAGCTATTCCTCTGCGAATGGCACCATATAATGTTTTGGTGATATAGTCCAGTGTTTGGCAAGAATTGCAGCAGCTGAGATATGTAGGCCGAGCTATCTTTCAGCACTGCTCGAGCATCGTGAGGCAGACAGTCAGTTCTTCCTTGCATAGTGGACAACTCGGTGGGCGTCTCCGCAACAAAATGTGGACATTTTTTTTTTTTAATGTAGTGTTTTATAACCAATATATAAAAATAGATTTTTATAACACTTATGTCACAAAAGAAAAATTTTCTAATTTGAGAAATCTGGCACGAAAAGTTGTGAGCGTTTTTGGATCAACAAACCACCTGCGAATCGTTTTTCTCGAAAATGATATTTACCAAACATAAATCACGCTCGAACTTAAAGAACTAAAACCTGCAACAACAATTACGATGTGCAAATACACCTAGGGTCAGGGATCTTTAACGAGTATCTGACATATTACAGGCTCGTGGACCATCGCTTAACGTCCCATTCGAAGGAGGGCGTGCTTAAGTTTATTTTACCTCCTAGATAAAATAAACTAAGGCCCTCGGCCGGGTTTCGAACCCGCGATCTTGAACTCAGTAGGCTATCACGCTATCTCTAAGCTACCGGCGAAATTTATCGACAGTTATTAGAAAATATGAATAGAGTTCCCCTTGTCAGGTACAGGTGGAAAATTAGTAGATGCCATCCTTATGGGGTTTTGAATTTAAATATAAAATTGCATGTACATACACTATGCAATTATTGAGATTTTTGAGTTGAGCCCACTCTGATCCCCTGAATTTTTTCTTTTCTTTTTTTGAAATCCCACGGTTGGAAAAAAAAAAATTCGTTTGAAAACTTCGAAAGTAAAGGCCGCGGCTGGGTTTCGAACCCGCGATCTTGAGCACATTATTTGCGATATCCTTTGTTTGAATGTACCACCTATCTTATCTGGAAAAATAAAAATAATCAAATAACTCATTCACGATATGATAACGAAAAAACAAACATTTTTTTTTTATTTTCTCTTATTATTTCACTCAAACATTTATCAGCTGACTGATAACAAAAATTGTATAATTTTGCCATTATTTAGTTTGTTCAATTTTTAAAAGAACCTTTTATTTTTTGTATATCTTTAGATAGTATAAGAAAGTATTGTAATCGTGCATAAATCTGAGATCCGAGTTTTTAACGGAAATTAATGTTTCAAAGCCCCCTGTTGTTTTGATAATTTTCCCGATGATGTAGTTAGTTATAATGACTCATGCCCGGGCTTTAACTACGAAATCATATCGCCTGCTACCAGAGCGCTCTTTCGTCGCTTTGGTGAACATGAGCCCGACTCTACAATGGGAGTCCTAAATTTTGCCTACCCAAGATACTTCTAGATGAAATAGTGAGTAATTGAATGAAGCTGTGAAATTATTTTATTACTTTCCACCTATTAATTTTCAGCCAAATCTGTCAAAGGGAAGAGGGGATTAGATGAGAGGCTTAACAAAAAAAAACTTGTAACAAATGTGTAATTTTCAGCAAAATCAGCAGATAGGAATGGGAGGATCCGAGGGGTGCACAAACTAAAAAACTGTCTATCGACATGAAAATTTATATTTAAATTCAGAACCTCAAAAAAGGTGGCAACCTCAAAAAAGGTGGCATCTATTATTTCTTCGCGAAATCGGTCGAAGAGAAGAGGGGCTCGACTTAAAACACCCTAAAGATTGTTATTATATTACCAAATGATTGGTCGATTGGCGAAGGAGAGCGAAAATTTAATTGATTATTTGTTGCCGGGGAAGTACATAGCCGGTGATTAACCGGCGGATTTTTTTTGGGGGGAGACCACTTTAAAGGCCTTCAAAGTGTCAAAATATTCAGTATATTTTTCAAAAATAATAAAATTTGAACACTTATAGTGTGGCTTAGACTTATCATATTTTTTTCTTAAGATGGAAATCCTTTTTATTTTTGAGATATCTAAAATGGTGAATAGAGAGCGCTGTCTGGCCATGAATGGGACGAGTTATTGATCAAACATTGTCCTTTGTATCGAGCTGAACTACGTAAAGAGAAGTGACGCGGGTATGACGCAAACTGTATGACTCGCTAACAGCTGGCTGACGCGCCATTCCTACAATAACCACCAGTTTAACATAAAGGAAACGTCATAAAGAAATGTAATAAAATTAAAAAAAGGGTAAAATGTAATAAAATTAAAAACAAGTTCGGAACCATCGTTCAAAGTCTCATCCGAAGGACGGCGTGCTCAAGGTTTTCACACCTCCCAAATAAAAAACCTCTGATAGTGGATTTTGAGATCAATAAGCAACCACACATACCACTGAGCTACCGGCGCCCTCTAGAACAGTGTTATATATACAGTGTAGAGTCCTTGTTTGTATATTTTTTCCCCAGATATACGAAGTATAGGGGAAGTTATGTAATCAGTCACAAATTCGGTTAATTAAAATTTTGAGGGAGTCAGTAGCTCAGAGGTAGAGTGCTAACCTACTGACGTCAAGATCGCAGGTTCGAAACCTAGCCGAGTGAGTCCCTTAGGTTTTTTATCTGAGAGTTATAAAAAACTTGCTAAGCACGCCGTCCTTCGGATGGCACGTTAAGCGATGGTCCCAAGCCCGTGCATTGTCAGATACTCGTTAAAGACCCTTATCCTAGGAGAATAAACCTAGGTAGACAAAATTTAGGACTCGCGGCCCGGCCCGATCTAGTGTGTCCCAGGACTGAAGAAAGTCGCGGGCCGGCCCGGTCTAGTGTGGCTCAGGACTGAAGAAAGTCGCGGCCCGGCCCGATCTAGTGTGCCCCATGACGGAAGAAAGTCGCGGCCCGGCCCGATCTAGTGTGGCCCAGGGCTGAAGAAAGTCGCGGCCCGGCCCGGTCTAGTGTGCCCCATGACTGAAGAAAGTCGCGGCCCGGCCCGATCTAGTGTGCCCCATGACGGAAGTAAGTCGCGGCCCGGCCCGATCTAGTGTGGCCCAGGCCTGAAGAAAGTCGCGGCCCGGCCCGGTCTAGTGTGCCCCATGACTGAAGAAAGTCGCGGCCCGGCCCGGTCTAGTGTGTCCCATGACTGAAGAAAGTCGCGGCCCGGCCCGATCTAGTGTGCCCCATGACGGAAGAAAGTCGCGGCCCGGCCCGATCTAGTGTGGCCCAGGGCTGAAGAAAGTCGCGGCCCGGCCCGGTCTAGTGTGCCCCATGACTGAAGAAAGTCGCGGCCCGGCCCGGTCTAGTGTGCCCCATGACTGAAGAAAGTCGCGGCCCGGCCCGATCTAGTGTGCCCCATGACGGAAGAAAGTCGCGGCCCGGCCCGATCTAGTGTGGCCCAGGGCTGAAGAAAGTCGCGGCCCGGCCCGGTCTAGTGTGCCCCATGACTGAAGAAAGTCGCGGCCCGGCCCGATCTAGTGTGTCCTCTCCTTTCTTGTATTCCTACAACGGAGGTAGTGATAGTTTATAACCTTTGTTTTGATAGTTCAAACGACCTTATCCGTCTGTAAATACGCTAAAAATAATCCCTGACGACTATTAGGGTGTGTTTTAAAATTATTTCATCTATTTCATGAAATGGGCCACCAGGTTATTTGGAAGTTCGCCAAACTTTCACTTTCTCATCCGCCTACAACTTAAGGATGTCAAAGGAGGGCGCCATATGAATTTGAAATGTGTTGAAAGAATGAAAATTACTTGCACTGAAGCTGATTACTAACGCTGTCCGGATAAAGAATAAAAAGCTTCTACTTTATTGCACGTTCACGAACATATTTTAACTCTAATAAAATCTGTAGTCAATACCATAGTAGTCTGATCGAAAATGACGTATTCAACAGATTTGCGCGAATTTTACAATTTTTTTTAATTGTCCCAATTTTATTTTCTTCGGTGCTAGCTTGCATAGGAGTTCCTGATCGGGTGAACGCATGACCTAACGCCTTATAGAAATACGACAAAAAAAATGCACTTAACTTGCTCAAACTTTAGTTAGAACGAAATCGAGGTTCTGTCATGTAAAAGAAAATTCGAAATTTGGCCAACGTTTCGAAAATTATTTATTTTCTTCTTCTGGGCCTTATAATGACTTCAGTGGATTTGTTTAGTGAAGGTGTTGTGAGTGTGAACACAAAACTGACACCACACACATCCACTCAAGAAAATAAATAGTTTTCGAAACGTTGGCCAAATTTTGCATTTTTTTTTACACGACACAACCTCGATTTCCTTCTACATACATTGAAAAGATACTGTCGACTCTATTAATCATTTAGTTAGAACTTCAAATAGTGTCGATCTCTGTTATGATTCCTGTCGAATGAATTATTATAAGAATTTCTGAACTTCATATAGCTGAGGAAGTAATAAAGAAAAAAAAAATTAAGTCATATCGATAATTTACTAATCATCTGAACTTTCGGGAAGGTTACGAGCGAATCAGGGGCCCCATCCATAAACGATATAACGCACCCAGGAGGGGAGGGGGTCTCGAACTTCTACGGAAGTTTTTTGAGAAGACAGAGGGAGGGGGAAGCTGCCGAAGTAATACACAAAAACACCAAATTTTTATATAAAATTCCAAAACTTCATAAGGAAATAACAATATACATAAATTTTCATTAGACCTATATCATCATAAAATTTACTGTGAAGAAATCAATGAGTCAAGACACTTATTGATTTTTAAACAAAATCGGTAAATTGGTTTCAGAGGAAATTCGAGGACTAGGACAAATCCGGGGTTCCGAATATCCTGGAGTCAGATAAGTCATTGAACAATTTTCTGACAAAGGGCCTATACATATAGGCGTTGATACGGTTCTGATTAATATCAACCTCCATCAAAGGTATGAATGAATGACCTATTTTCTTCAGATGTTCCTTAGAATTAAGATCAAACGGGGGAAAAAAAAAAAAAAATCAATAACCTTTTTTTTAATGGGGTTACAGATCCTTTTTTTAGTTTATGTATGGTTTTGGTAGTGTAAACAACTATGTACAAGGTACGATAGCCCAGGGCTTCCAGGGAAGGGATAAGAATAAGAGCATTGGATGCTTAGGTCCCTAGGTGTACCACACTATATATGTAGTTGTCACTACGTAATTTGCTTCCCCACCGAAGAATGAATCACCGACTATGTACTTCCCCAGCACGAAATGAGACCTCTGATCACCCCCTCCCCTTCGACTGATTCCGCTAAATGTTAATAGGTTTTGTCCTTATAGGGTTTATATATGAAATTTCGTTTCAATACATGCATTACAGAAGTTATTAAAGATTTTGTATTAGGCCTCCCTTTTAATCCCCCCTCCCCCCCTCCCATTGGCCGATGTGGCTGAATATTAATAGGTGTTCTCCTTGAAGGGTTCTGGATACACATATAAAATTTCATGTCGATGCATTCATTCTATCGGGAGTTATCGTGACACACACACACACACACAGAAAACGGACTTACACGAAATTTCATTTGTAAAAATGGACCGATTTCGCATAACATTAATAGGTGCCATCTTTATGGGATATTGAATTTAAATACAAAATTTCATGTCGATTCATTCATTACCATCGGCAGTTATTGAGGTTTTTCTGTTGAAACCCCCATCCCTGTGGAGTTATAGCATTTACAGATACAGCAATCAGAGGGTCGGAAAAAATAAAATTCCTATGAAAACTCAACATTACATAACTTCACCTAAGTAGGGAAGAAAAGTGTGTTCTGCTCTCCCCACACCACCCCCTCCCCACCTCCCACCTCCCTGTTCCAGAACATGCTTTTCTCCCCTACTCACCTTTACTCATATCATATATCATAACAGAGGAAGTAATACGTCAGCACCATTAAAAATTTACCTCGTTTCTTATATCTATGGTCAAAGGGAATAATTTGTTAAGTCGTAAAATGGCCAAAATGAGTTAAGTGTACTATGATCATTTCCCAAGGCATCTGCGCACTGTGAAGAAGTTGGGAGCTCAGAACTCTAATACTTTCGGAATTATAAAGATGTAGGTTTCTTGGTATCTCGTAAAATTGTGTATGTTCTCAGTTAAATCAACTTAATCTACTTTTTTGAGGAATCATTCACGAGATAACTGCATTTAACCATGTATTCACTTCGGGAGACTATTCCAAGTGAAGAGGGTGTTTTTGGTTAAATCAACTTTAGAGAGGCATCATTTCCGAACATTTCAAAAAGTATGGTAAATAATTAGGAAAGTGATGGGGAATGATTAGGTAACAAAGGGAAAATCCAAGAAAGGATTAACAATATTCATTTTCATTCTCATATAGATTTAGAATGTATATGATTAATAATGATGCAAACATAATTTATTTATTCCAAAAACTGGATTTACACGATTAATGCAAAAGTAAAAAAGTGCTACCCTGAAAAGTTACGAATTTAGACTTACCAATTTATTCCCTGTGACCACAGATATCTAATAAAACACATGTGGAAATGTCAAACAATTTCAAATTTTTTGAACAATTGAGTAATAATTATTGTTTTTTTTCCCCCCTATGTTTGTAAATTGCTGACAAAATACAAACGCACGGCAACATATAGAACTGTGCACTTTAGTTTGATCCGAATTGAAAATACATGATGGATTAGGAGAAAACATAATTTAACTTCAGAATATCATCGGGAGGAATAAAATTGAAGTTCAAATCGATAAGTGCGGCACAGATGGAGAATAACGCCAATACTTAATGTTCCGCCTCAGAGATATCTTTCAAACTACACATAATTTTTGTGCTCGGGACGAGATTTTTATTAAACCTGAAACTTTTTATCTAACTGTAAAAAAAAATCTGAGAAAAATATAAGACGAAGAGAGAAAATAAAAAAATAAAAATTTTAATAGATTTAACCGTCAGTTTTGATAAATGATAGTCATTTTCGAAAGATAGCACAAAATATTTACATATTAAATCGGCAAAAAATATTCACAAAATGGAAATACATCGGTTGATAAATAACATTCATTAAAAACAATTTTGGATACATTCTAATATCACCTGGGATAGATAAATTATCAGAATTCGGAGGTCGAAAAACGTGAAATTTCGTTGAAAACTCCGCATCGAATTTTTGACCGAATACATAACTTCCTCTATACTGGGGAAGTAAAATGTGTGTGAGTGTCTGTGAACACGATAACTTCAGATATGAATGTATCGACACGAAATTTTATATGTGGGGGAGAGGGGGCAGGGAAAAGGGGCTCGGCTTAAAGACTCTAAAAACTGCCATTGTAGTGAATGTAATGGAACAAAATTTCATATGAAAAATCAAAACCCCATAAAGATGTCAACTATGAATTTTGAGTGAAATCGGCCAAACAGAAGTGGGGGATTACAATGGGTGTTGGAATTCTCTCCCAAACAACCCTTGGGGATTTCAATGTGACTACTAAGGTAAAGTCAAATTTGCCCTTCCCCTCCGCACCATCTAGTATGGTCTGACGGTTGGTATCAGGGAACCCCATGGTACAAAGAAAGATAGGCTAGAATTTTTCAAAATGGGCGTTATAAAAACACAGATAACATTATCGCAATCAATGGCGGCGCCAGTAGAGTCCCGTAAGCGAATTCAAAACACAGATCGACACTATTTGAACTTTCAATAAAGTTTGAGCAAATTCAGTGCATTTTTTTTTTTTTTTTTTTTTTTTTTGGGCGCATTTCTTTAACAAATCAGCTTCAAAAACAAAAATCAAAATTCGGCCAAATCGTTCGAATTTGTCTTTTTTGATCAGACTACTATAATATTATAGATTATATTTGAGTTAAACAATGTTCGTGAACGTCCACCAGAAGCGAATGATGTACTGTTCAGAGCAGTAGCGTATTTTGTCCTAAACGAACAGATCTAGTTAGTTATTGTGACTCACGGCTTTTAACTTCGAGGTCATATCGCTCTTTTGTCGCTCTGGTCGACATGAGCCCGACTCTACTCTGGGAGTCCGAAATTTGGCCTACCCTAAATTTTTATTCACCTAGGGGTCTTTAACGAGTACCTGAAATCGTACAGGCTCAGGACCATCGCTTATTGTTACATCCGAAGGACACCGTGCTTAGGGTTTTTTCACATCCGAGACAAAAAACCTAAGGGCCTCAACCGGGTTTTGAACCCACAGTCTTTAGCTCAGTAAGTAAGCACGTATAGCGCCTTCATAAAATAAATAGATCGGTTGGTAAATGCTTCCGCTCTCCCTCCAAAACCTTTGGGCAAAAAAGTGTTAAGCCCCACACTCAACTGCCCTTCCTTCAGCCGATTTGGCTGAAAATCATTACGTGTCGTCTTCTGGATACACTTACAATATGTCGTGACGGCACAATCATTCTATCGACAGTTATCGTTTAATCAATTATGTTATCGATCTCTCGCTCTCAGAACACCCACTCTTCTTTGTTCGATTTGTTAGGAAATATAAACGTGTTCAATAAACCTTTGAATTCAAAATAATTCTCATCAATATATTCAATACTCCAAAACCCTCTCTAAGCAATTTGCCTGAAAATCAAAAAAGCACCTTACCGGAAGACTTCTGAATTTAAAGATATTTTCCTGTTGTCCAGAAAATATGAAATTTCAATTACAATACAACAATTTTTGATCGGTTATATAGGTTAGGTTAGGTTTTATGACTCATGTCCGGGCTTTAACCACGAGGTCATATCGCCTACTACCAGAGCGCTCTTTCGTCACTCTGGTGGACATGAGCCCGACTCTACTGTGGGAGTTCTAAATTTTGCCTACCCTAAATTTTAATTCACCTAAGGTCAGGGGTCTTTAACGAGTACCATGGGCTCTGGACCATCGCTTAACGTCCCATCCGAAGGACGGAGTGCTTAAGTTTATTTTACCTCCCAGATAAAGATAGGTTATATAACTTTCCTCATATGACATCTAAGGATGTAAAAACTAAAGAAAGATATAATTATTCTTGAAACGATTCTAGACAAATCAAGAAATAAAAGGATGAACTTGTGTTGTAATAAATTTACACACATTAAGGTTATTAATAAATTATAAAATCAATTATAATTATTTGTATAAAAACAGCTGTTAGGGTTGAGAAGTAAATTAAATAGTTAATAAATATATAAAGATGGACTAGTCGCATTTTGTTTTAAAACGAAATGTGAAAAACCAAAGAATAGAGACCAAAAGACGACGATCAGCTGTTTCAAATAGTCATGAAACAGTCTAAGTGGACAGTCTAGAGAGAGAAGTGTTTTTAGGGTTAAGGTGTAGTGAACCAGCCGGTGGTACTTTTTATTTATATGTATATATGCCCAAAATATAAAAATAGTGGCCTCTAGAAAACAGAAAAAAGACTGATATGGTTTTAAGTAATTAGTTTGTAAGATTTCTTTAAAGTAATTTCATTTTTTATTTACAATCTTAGTTATACAATTCGGATCAGCTGTTCACGTTAAACAAAAATAGTGTTATAAAATTGCTCTTCAAAAAAAAATAATTAATAGTGCGGTTTTTACTGTGTTTGTAAAAACGTGAAACAGTGAAAAGTACCAGGGAGAGGACCTTTTCACCAAACGGAATGAGTTGCAGCGGGGCGCGCTCTTCCTGGGCTGAAGAGAGTGCACCAGTGCCCACGGCCAGCCACAGCCAGCCAAGTAACTTCAAACAGGTACCACACCAGCCCCTGGCCACAGCATCGATGGCCGTTGACCCTCCAGGCCTTAGCGGCAAGAAGAGGACCCTAGACCAGCCTGACCAGCAGACACCCGCCTCACACCTCGCCGTCACCAAGAGGTATAAATCTTACAACTCACCAGTCATAGTTTCTAACAGGTATTCCGCTCTAACCAATTTAGACACTTCCAAGCCCCAACCGGCCGAATCAAATTCCGAAAATAGTAAAAAAATTAAAATACCTCCAATTTTTATTGTAGGTTACAATAACCTAAAAGAAATAACAGCTGACATATTAAAGGTGGCTACATCACCGTTTGAAACCAAACAATGCCTAAAAGAAAAAATTAAAATTCAAGCGACCTCGTCAGACGATTTTAGGGCCCTGACAAAATTCTACGATACACATAAAATTAACTATTATACTTATGTTAATCCAGAAACTAAAAATGTATCGGTGATTCTCCGAGGTGTGCCATACGCGCTCAGCGAAGAAGACGTCAAAAATGAATTGCTCCCTCACTACCCAGTTATTTCGGTCACCAGGTTGCACAATAGAGACAAAATGCCCACGCCATTGTGCGCAGTCGAACTGACTAATAACGACCAGGGAAAAGCCATATTCTCACTTACGAAACTATACTACAGTCGGATCCACGTGGAGGAAAGACGCCGGTCCCTGCACGTTCCTCAATGCATGAACTGTCAAAAATTCGGGCACACCAAGAACTACTGCCGCCTTGAGTCGACCTGCGTTAAGTGTGCAGGGAATCACCATTATAAAGTTTGTCCTTTCCAAAAAACTGACAAACCGAAGTGCGCCAACTGTGGGGGCGACCATACCGCCAACTTTGGAGGCTGTCTGAAACGACCACCGAAACGGCAACTACAGTCCGCAGGCACCACCGCAAGCCAAACATTTCATACTAATACTAGTCAGCCTCCGCAACACACACATGCACATTCAGCCAACACATCCAATACACCAACATACGCACCTACCTCCCCGGAGCCCAAACCACCTACGAACTTTTGGTTTGACAAAAATCGAAGTAGGCCAACACCACCGCAACCTAATACTGCAAACAATGGAATTAGATCTGAGCCAACGACTGACCTGACTGGACTCATCATGAACCTCATCAAACCATTCATCCCCCACATCCAAGCATTCTTATCCAATTTATTCACCAACCTTTTTTCGATGAATCATGGCAAACCTTAATCTGGGAACTTTTCAAAATTTAACTATATTAAACTGGAATGCGGACGGCTTAAAGATAAGGCAACCGTCATTAACCAACTTTTTATCACGATATAATGTCGACATTGCATGCATAACTGAGACCCATCTCAAACCGACAGACAAACTCAAACTCTCTGGCTACTGTTCATATAGACTGGACCGACCGACCCGTTTCGGTGGTGTTGGCATTTTCATCAAACGTCACCTGAAACATTCACAGATTTACATTCCCCCTCTCCAGAACTTGGAGGCAGTTGGAGTCACCCTCACCACACTCTCCGGCACACTCAACATCATATCAGCATACCATCGACCGAACACAAGACTGGTACAGACTGACTTCGAACATATTTTCACAGGACTACCGACTATAATGATCGGGGACCTCAACAGCAAACACACGCTATGGGGATGCAGAAGACAGAATAACAACGGGACTAGACTACAATCCATCTCAGAAAACCTGGGGATACAAATATCGACACCTGACGAACCGACATTCTACCCAACTCAACGAACGTACCAACCCGACATACTGGACATAGGACTGATACACAACTTTAACTTGCCCCTGTTTCACGAGACACTGACCGACTTAGACTCAGACCATCTCCCAGTTATCTGCACCTTCCTAGCACGGCCACAGAAGGAGGAATATCTTCCAAGGTTGATCACGGGGAAGATCGACTGGGCCACGTTTGAAGACGGAATGAACTGTCTCGGGGTCCCCCATCATTATAGCACGACGGACGACATTGACAATGCAGTTAGGACGTTCACACAAAACATACACACCTCAGTACATGAAGCAACATACCGACATTTCACTGACAAACGACACCTATTCCACAACAAGACACCAACACACATAATGGATATGATCCGTACAAAGAACACACTACGACAACACTGGCAAAGAACAAGAGATCCCCTTGAGAAAAGAGAACTGAATCGCCTGACCCGACGCATACGATGGGAACTTGACAAAGACAGAATCGCGAACTATCAGAAATACCTGACTGACATGACTCCGGGCGACAACAACTTATGGAAAGAGACACGACGACTTCTAGACCAAAGGACACCCCTACCCATCTTAACTGACGGACAAATGACTGCCACAACTGACAAAGAGAAAACCGAATTACTGGCGACCCATTTGGAAAATAAATTCACAACGACAGACGCTGACGATCATGAAACACTCATCACAGTTGAATCATACCTCTCACATACACTTCACACAGTCGAAGCACCCATACAGCATACCACACCATCAGAAATACACGCCCACATTACACGACTACACATCAAGAAGGCCCCCGGTGAAGACATCATCCCCAACCTGGTGCTGAAGAAGCTTCCACCGAAGAGCATAGCCTACCTGGCAAGTGTGTTCAACGCCTGTCTTCGCCACGGCT
The DNA here is from genome assembly GCA_963662175.1 of Aradus depressus. NCBI lineage: Eukaryota > Metazoa > Arthropoda > Insecta > Hemiptera > Aradidae > Aradus > Aradus depressus. The sequence continues at coordinate 28,104,095 of OY759224.1, forward strand.
ACTTTCCTGCAGACTGGAAAAACGCCGTTGTTTTAACATTTCACAAGCCAGGTAAGGCGAAAAACGATCCAGGCAGCTATAGACCAATAAGCCTTTTAAATAGCCTCTCAAAACTTCTTGAGAAAATAATTCACAAGAGGCTCCTCCGTCATCTGGAGACTGCAGGGACCATCCCTGCCCACCAGTTTGGGTTTAAATCAAACCACTCAGCCGTCCATCAGCTACAGAGAGTTGCTGAGACCATTGTGGGGGGCTTTGAGCGGAAGCAGTACACCGTAGCAGCCTTCTTGGACGTCGCAGCTGCCTTCGACACCGTCTGGCACGAGGGCTTGCTCTTCAAATTAAAACAGACCTGGCCTCCGCAATACATCCAGAACATCATTAGCTCTTTTCTTCGTGACAGAACATTTCAAATAAGGGTGAACAACACACTGAGCTCCAAAAAGAAGATATCAGCGGGAGTCCCACAAGGTGCGATCCTCAGTCCACTCTTGTTTGATCTGTTCTGTCACGACATGCCAGAACCAGTCTCTGCAACCCTGGCGACTTACGCTGACGACACGTTGATCCTCAGTCAAAACATAGCTCTGGAAGCGGCCATCGACTCCCTACAAATCCAGGTGGATCAAATCAGCCAGTGGTTTGGAAAATGGAAGCTTAAGTTGAACGGTGGGAAGACGGAGGCGAAGGTGTTTGCTTTACGCCGCTTCTCGATAGAACACCTCAGAAGGCTGCAAATCGACCAACTCCCAATTCCATGGAATCCTAAAGACCAGGGTGTGCGCTATCTTGGAGTGCACCTTGACACAAGACTAACATGGCGCCTACATATCAACATAAAACTCCAACAAGCACACACACGACTCAGGCTCATCTACCCACTCATAAACAGAAATACACCACTCAGACACACATGCACATCCTTACTTTACAAAACACTAATACTTCCACTCTTAACCTACGCTTGCCCCGTATGGTTCTGCACTAGCCACACTAACATAACACGATTACAAACATTCCAAAACAAAGTCCTCCGGATAGCGGTGAACGCACCCTGGTTTATCAGGAACACCCAAATCCATCGGGAACTGGGAGTTGCTCCTTTTGCAGCCCACATTGAGAAACTCACCCGAAGCTTCCATGAAGGTCTGCCAGCCTGCTCTGGTGCGGTTCACTACAGTCTCGGCCAGCCTGTAGCTCGCAGGCTGCAACCAAGACTGTACCAAGACTTTTTGTTTTAGTTATAATTTTCTTGTTTATTTGCCCATTTTGTGTAAAGTACATATTTAGTACTGGTCCAAATAAAATGTTTTTCTTCTTCAAGTTATACAATTCATTATGTTGGTTAATGAAAAAATAAACCCAATATTTGTATTCTAATTCTATGCTATTCATTTCCCCTGTGAACTCAGTAAGATAATTTATATCTTTGGATTAGATTTAACATTTTTGCAAATTTAGGAAAAAAGGATGGCATTTCTTTAGTAAATTTAGAAGAAATCCTATTGAAATAATTACTAGTTGACATTTTTTTTTTTTTAATTATATGCAATTTATTCAAAATTGCACGTCTTGAACTTTCGATATTTTTAGGGCCCTTTTTCGGAAATTACTGTAGAAATCAAAATTTAGTAGAAGACCAGCTACAATTTCTACAGGAAATGTGATAATAATTTTTATTTGTTTATTTTTTATTAATTATTATTCATATATTTATTTTATTTAACACCATTTTATTATAATTATCACAGAACTATAAGAGTATTCACACTTACCAGGAAATTTCACGGGAGGTTGAAGCGAAGATGGAATCGTGCCCATTTATCAACGTGAATTAAATTTTTTTTTTTTTTTTTTTACTTCCCCATCTATACGAAGTATAGGGGAAGTTATTCAATCCGTCAGAAATTCGAAGCGGAGTTTTCAACGAAATTTCATCTTATTCGACCACCTGATGCTAAAAATCATTCTTTCTGTGAATACGATAACGCGCCGATAGAACAGAATGCATCGTCACAAAATTTTATATGTGTATCCAGAACCTTCCAAGGACGACATCTATTGATTTTCAGTCAAATCGGCCCAAGGAAAGGGGGGGATTAGGGGAAGGCTTAACACAAAAACTGTGATAACTGTCGCTGTAATGATTGTATCGATACGTAATTTTATATTTAAATTTAAAACCCCATAAGGATGGCACCTATTAATTTTCCGCGAAATCGGTAGAAGGGAAAACTGTTTTTACCTCAAAATAAGCAAACGTTTGCCATAAGCAACAGCCACTAGGTTGCTTTCCTCGCATCTCGTCCAGAACTAAGCCACCCTGATAGTTGGCTTGTAGCAGCCACGATGTTCAACTACTTGTGGCCCTGAGGGGAAAAACGGCCTTCACATTACTCACTTAACATACAGATTACTTGTTTAAGATGGAATAGCTAGGAAGATGCCACGAGACGACATGGGACTGCATGCTGGCACCCCAAGGTGCAAGCGGAGATGCATACAGAACGACACAGAACGGTAGACTAACGAGATTCGCCACATTCACTTCTGAGGCCGGTCGGATTGGAGAGGGGGGTTTCTAAGTACTGAGAACAACATGTACCCACTATCTATTTTTAGGTAGATTTTCTCATCTGAAAAACTCGCATAGGAGGATATAATACGGCGCAAGACATGCTTGAGCACGCCGCCCTTCGGTTGGATGGTTGTATGTACGTAATTTCGGTAATCTTGTGCAAAATAAAATTTATGTATATTAATCAGAATGCCTTAATTCGTGAATATAAATTGTTATTTAATGATTTCAAGCAAGAGAAAAAAAAATGCAATTGCACGAAAATCCGTGCTGTAATCATAACCCTTTTAACTCCTCCCATAATTGTCTTTAATTTCTTAGTTAAAGACGGTCATTTAATAAAAGTGAAAAAAGACACAGCCTTCACTAATTTCAATTATCACTTTCGATCCATTTTGAACGTTATTTAGTTATTGTAACTCATGCCCGGGCACATCTGGTGAACATGAGCCCGACTTGTGTCTACCCAAAATTTTTATTCACCAAGGTAAGAGTCTTTAACGACTACCTGATGGCCTCGGTGGCTCAGAAGTTGCGTGTGTGTCTTCTGATATCAAGTTTTTTATCTAGGAGGTAAAAAAAAACCTTGAGGACGCTGTACCATGTCCGGTACTTGTTAAAGACCTTTACCTTAGGTAAATAAACCTAGGTAGGCAAAATTTAGGACTCTCAAAGTAGACTTGGGCTCATGTCCACCAGAGTGACGAAAGAACGCGGTAGACGCTATGACCTTGTAGTTAAAGCATGAATCACAATAACTAACTATGTACCTATTTGGTCAAATGAGCAAGAAGGACGATTAAGTAAATGGCGCTACAAATATTTTTTCCCGAATCCCGAGTTGAAAAACTGTAGAGTGAATGAATATTGTTGTATGACACCAAAAATGTATAAAAAAAAGTATGTGAACATAATTCCCGATAGAATGAATATATCGAATCGAAATTTTATATGTGTATCCAGAATCCAATAAGGATGAGACCTGTTAATTTTCAGCCAAATCGGCCAAAGGGCAGGGGGATTAGGGGAGGCTTAACTAAAAAAAACTCAATAATAGCCGTTGTAATGAATGTATCGACACAAAATTTAATATGAGGATTCAGAAGCCCTTATGTAAGTCAACCATTGATTTTTAGCGCAAACTGTCCATTGGTTTTAGAGAGAGAGAGGAAACTTAAATTGTATAATTCGAGCTGGGGAAATAAATTGTCGGTGTATTCTTCATAAATTTTCTTAAATTTCAGACATTATTTTTATCAAAAACTGTTTTTCTACATTTCTAATAAAAAATCAGAGAACCAAATAGACATTGCCTCAAAATGGCGACTAAACCTGATTTAAAATATTAATAAATATCAAACAATAGTAAATTTTTAGAATATTTTTCTAAATTCAAAAATGTTTCTTGTGTAACATAGTTTCCATACACTTACATACTTTTTTCTTGGATATTTTTTTTAGATTTAGAAAACAGGTATAAAAGAGGGATTTATTTCTAAAAAATCAAATTTAAAAAACCCAGAACGAAACCAGTATTTGGCAAATCAACGTCAATTGGTAAGACGAATTCAAAAAAGAAGTTAAACTTACTCAGAATGAGTTCCTCAGATGGAAAACAGACAAAACGTGGGTCCATCATGAACGCTCCCCTCTTCAAAAACCTGCAAAAAAAAAAAATACATTTTTTAATGTATAATATATTTACACTATATTTAAACTGCTAGTTCATTTTGACTAGGTGTTTATACATAGAAGTCAAAATCCTGCAAAAAAAATACATTTTTAATGTATAATATATGACACTATATTTAAACTCCTAGGTTAGTTTTGACTAGGTGTTTATATAGAGAAGGCAAAATCCTGCAAAAAAATACATTTTTAATGTATAATATATTTACACTATATTTAAACTCCTAGGTTAGTTTTGACTAGATGTTTATATAGAGAAGGCAAAATCCTGCAAAAAAATACATTTTTAATGTATAATATATTTACACTATATTTTAACTCCTAGGTTAGTTTTGACTAGGTATTTATATATAGAAGTGAGAAACCTGCAAAAAAAACCATTTTTTAATGTATAATAGGTTAGGTTTAGGTTAGGTTTTATGACTCATGCCCGGGCTTTAACTACAAGGCCATATCGCCTACTACCAGAGCGCTCTTTCGTCACTCTGGTGGACATGAGCCCGACTCTACTGTGGGAGTCCTAAATTTTGCCTACCCTAAATTTTTATTCATCTAGGGCAGGGGTCTTTAACGAGTATCTGACTTCGTACAGGCTCGGGACCATCGCTTAACGTCCCATCCGAAGGACGGCGTGCTTAAGTTTATTTTACCTCCCAGATAAAATAAACTAAGGGCCTCGGTCGGGTTACGAACCCACGACCTTGAGCTCAGAAGTCAAGCACGCATACCACTGAGCTACCGGCGCCCTCTAATGTATAATATACTATATTTAAATATATAATACACTATATTTAAACTCCTAGTTCATTTTGACTAGGTGTTTATATATAGAAGTGAAAAACCTGCAAAAAAAATACATTTTATAATATATTTACACTATATTTAAACTCCTAGGTTAGTTTTGATTAGGTGTTTATATACAAAAGTAAAAAACGTGCAAAAAAAAAATACATTTTTTAATAGATAATATATTTATCGTGGGTTCGAAACCCGACCGAAGCCCTTAGTTTATTTTATCTGGGAGGTAAAATAAACTTAAGTACGCCGTCCTTCGGATTTTTTTTCTTGTGATTTTTGTTTAACTTTTTCCATATTTCAAAAAAATAAAGAAATTTAGTTTTCCTGTTAATTTTTAATTTCCTTTATCAATTAAAAAAAAATTTAAGTGATCCGTTAATTTTGTCTGGGAGTGTAGTTCCGACTAGATGATGCACTAAATTTTTTTTTTTTTTTTTTTTTTTGGCTTTTATTCATAAAGATGCAACTGTTGCTAGGGGGCAACAACCAGCATCTATGTTGGTAGGTATGGAGACGTTGGCGTGAATGGCATGTGAGAGGAAGGCCACCCAGTGGTAGGTCCTCGGGACGAAAATTTATATTAATTATAAGGACAAGGGAAAAATAAAAAAATAAATAAATAATAATAATAATAATAATAATTAAAAAAATAAAATAAATAAATAAAAAGGAAGTGAAAGACAACTTTGATGGAATGGGTAAGAGAGATGGTAAAACTGAAGGAAAATAATGTAAAAGAATAAAAAAAAAATAAAAATATTAAGAACGAATAGGAATTAAGATGGCAGTAAGTCGCGGTTCCACCTCCTCTTCAACCTTCGTGGGGGGTTTTGTGGTAAGTGTTGTGAAGATAAAGTACGTATTTCTGGATTTGTATGTGTGTAAAGTTTTCTAAAAAAACGTATGTAAATAGTTTGTATTGTGTCGGGTACTGTGTGTATCATAAGATCGTTATGAAGTGTTCTGTTGTTTATGTATGGGGGGCATTGTGTTATCAGTCTGAGGGTTTTTGACTGAAATGCCTGAATTCGTTTGATGTTGGATGTTTTTGCTGAACCGTATATCTGTGATCCGTATGTCCATAATGGTCTAAGTAAGTAAGTATAACAGTTCCGTTTTTGTGTCATGTCTAATTTTGATCGTCTATTTAGAAGTCCGTAGAGTATTTTGAGTCGACGGTTCAGCGTGTTTCGTGTGAGACGTGTGTGAGGATTCCATGTCAGTCTTCGATCCAATGTCAGTCCTAGGTATCGTACAGTATTAGTTTGAGGGAGGGGCTTGTCGTAGATGAAAACGGGGGGGCATGTTTCTCGTCGAAGTGTAAATGTGATGTGCTGTGATTTTTCTGTATTTAGTTTGATTTTCCATGTGTTGCACCAGTTTTCAATTTGTGTGAGATGGTGTTGTAGTGTAAATGAGGCGTGTATGTGAAGGTCAGCAGCAGCTAAGATGGCGGTGTCATCGGCGTATGTAGCTGTCATTGTGTGGATGGAGGTGGGCATGTCAGATGTGTATATTGTATATAATAAAGGAGCTAAGACAGAACCCTGCGGTACACCCGCCAATATGGGTCTTATTGAGGAGATAGCAGAGCCCTGACGGACGGCGAAGTATCTGTTTGTTAGATATGAATGAATGATTAAATAATATGTGTGAGAAAATATTAGTTGGTTTGGTTTCGGGGGACGGTTTCGTTCTTATCTACTTACTTCCTGGGCTGGTAGAAGAGGGAGAGAATTCTCAGAACAGAAACAAGGTGTACCCAGTGTCTATATATAGGGGGAAATTTCTCATCACCGGATATGAAAATTCTCAGAAAAAAAAAATGTGTTGACTTTTCACAGAGGACAAAAACGAGGAATTATCATTGTAACTTTCCAAGAGGATGACGTCATGCGCCATTCCAGGGAACTGACTGTAGTACATTCCTCAGCTGCTAATGGACATTCAACAGAGAACCAACCACCTTGCAATAGTCGAGGTCAAATACCCCGCTTAATCAATCACAACTTTTATCTGGATTTAATACTCATTGAAGGGTTCCGTAGGTCGATGATAGTGAAAGGAAACCCTTACAACGCAAGCTACTGCAAAATAACGATTCAGTTGACCAGATAGTCTCCTGGGATCAAGAGCAGATTATATTGTTACAACATGAAGCTTATCGTCAAGTAGGCCTCTGTCAGCTATATAAACATGTATACATATACACATATATATAAAGAGCACGGGGAAAGAACCAGGTTTGTCACTTTTTTCTCGAATGTGAGATATCGCCACTACAGTATAGTATATTAAACACATTACACGATTCACCATCGTTACGGGTTTCAAAAAGACGATTTGTCACTACGAAAGCGGAAGCTGAAAATATAACGTGCAGGGAATTGATAGATACGGACTTTCAAACATTAAATTTCAGTTTTCTCAATTTCAACATCTGGTGACAAACCTGATTCTTTGCCCGTGCTCTTCATATATTTGTTTATATATGTATATGTATACACATATATAATACGTTCGTCCCTCTGATGGACATGAGCCCGACTATGTGGGAGTCCTAAATATAGCTTATTCAGGTTTTCTAAGGTAAAGGGTCTTGTTAAGTTTATTTTCTACTTTTCAGTGTACTCTAATTGAGATATAAGGTATATTTCTGAAAAACTTGTTTTTATATTATTTTTTATTTATTTATCATAAGTTCAAAACCCGACCTGGTGTTGAGCACGCCGTCTTTCGGATAGACCGTTAAGCGACGGTCCCAAGTCTGTACGATGTCAGGTACTCGTTAGAAACCCCTAAACCTAGTTGAATAAAAATTTAGGACTCCCATAGGAGAGTCGGGAAAACGGAAGAGCGCTCTGGTAGTAGGCGATATGACCTCGTAGTTAAAGCCCAGGCATGAGTCACAATAACTAACTAATCTATGTTGACAGATAATCCGCAAATCTGATATAATTTATGGGTCATGTTTAGAACAGGATGGCAACCTATAGACAGCCAGGTTGTATGAAGAAATTCAGGTCAGTAAGAAATTCTAAAAAAACCTAAAACCACAGTCCAAAGTGAAGCCTGACAAATATTTTACTTTACTTTGTCCCTGTTGGAAAGACGAGAGAGAGATAGGGTGGGGTTTGGAGATAAGAGAGAGGGAGAGAGAAGGGGAGAGATTCGTGGGAAGTGAACTGTGTGGCTACTTTGAGAACTGTCTGAGGAGAAGGGGGGAGTGACAACCAAGAACAAGAAGACTCCTGGAGATGGGCTCTCTTCGATCCAGGGCTGCTGGAGACACTCAAATTTCTGTGTGGAACAGACAGGACAATATCCACGACAGAAAGTCAGCCTTCCTCAAGGTTTCATCCTCCAACTTCCAATCAGTATAAAAATAAATAAAATCAGCTTTATTCTGGGATGTCCTTTAACAATAATAAAATGAGGAATAAATGAGGTTAGGTTAGGTTTTATGACTCATGCCCGGGCTTTAACTACGAGGTCATATCGCCTACTACCAGAGCGCTCTATCGTCACTCTGGTGGACATGAGCCCGACTCTACTGTGGGAGTCCTAAATTTTGCCTACCCTAAATTTTTATTCATCTAGGGCAGGGGTCTTTAACGAGTACCTGACATCGTACAGGCTCGGGACCATCGCTTAACGTCCCATCCGAAGGACGGCGTGCTTAAGTTTATTTTACCTCCCAGATAGGAATAAATGAAAGAATTAAAGTATATTTAGAAGTAACAGCGTACTTATAGAAGACTTCTTAGGAGGGCGTTGGTAGCTCAATGATATGCGTACTTGCTTAAGCCTAGTCCACACATGTTGCGCGATTTTGGTCTCGGAGACGTGTCTCAGGTTGTCTACGTAGACATGTCTATAGACCAATCCCCGTCTACGGGCCTGTTGCGAGACCAAAAATCGCAGGTCTAAAGTCTCCCGATTGGAATGGGAGACCGCATGCAACGTTAGACATATTGCGCAACATTTTGACAATGTGGACGTCACTCGGCGTCTAGAGGCGAGACACGTCCCAGTCTGTCTCCAGCTTCCGAGTGGTGTGGTTCGGCTCTTTACAGTTATTTTCCAAAGTTTTACAGTTCTTTTGAAAACATGTGGTCTAACGAGAAAGTTTTAAAACTAATTGAAGATTACCATGCGTCTTAATGTTTGTGGGATGTTATGAATCCCGAATAAAAAAACCGGGTAAAAAGAAAAGTGGCCCTGGAATCTCTGGCTGCAAAGCACAATGTGACAGTGGCGGAGATAGAAAAGAAAATCCATAACCACTTGTAATTAGCACTAAGCAGGAACTCATTCCACACAAAACAATGTCTTCCATGGTAGACTGCGAAGATGAGACTGAGAAATTCACATCGTAGTGTGGACGCTAGACGAGACAAAGAACGGTGTCTCTAGACCGCCTATAGACAAATCGCGCAACAAGGTCTATTAGTGTGTACTAGGCTCTACTGAGCTCAACCGCGAAACCCGGCCGAGGTCCTTAGTTCATTTTATCTGGGAGGTAAAAAAAACAACTTGAGCACGCCGTCCTTCAGATGGGACGTTAAGCGATGATCCCGAGCCGATTACGTAACTCCCCTTATACTAATTACTGTTAAGGAAAATCATGAACTTCATACCCAAAATTGCAAAGAAAGTGAGTGGGTGGGTCTTCAGGATATGGAATGTGCTAGAAATATGTTGCAAAAGACATCCGGGAGGGAAAAACTTCTAAAAATACACAGAAGGAAGGCCAGGCCATTGAGGCTCGTCTCGGAATCTTTTTTAACGTCTGACTCTAATAATATGTCGCGGCACAAAATAAATTTAGCAGAACCGCGCCGCTGGCGTCTAGAGCGGGGAAGAAGCCGCGCCCGCACCTCACCAAAACGCTTCTTTATCACCCAATATTCGCCAATTGGATGTTTTTCCCAAGAAGCAGGGAAAAACTTTTCTGGGAGGAAAAAATAGGAAATAAATACCCAAATAAGAATTTGTCCAATTTATAACTCATGAAAACATCTCAGAAGAAGCTGGCCAACGGACGCCAGCACACTTCAATAATAACAATTATTTCCATCAAACCATAACAATATAATTAGATAAAACATACAATTTTGGACATCAAAATAGCTTATAAATCTTAGAATAAATAAATAATACAAAATAAATTAATATAGAAGTCCTAACAATAATAAATACTATTCTAATTAAATTTTAAATTATAACTTTTTTTATTTTATTTGTTTATATTATTTTTCTTTATAGTTAGTTATTATGACTCATGCCCGGGCTTCAACTACGAGGTCATATCGCCAATTATCAGAGCGCTCTTTCGTCACTCTAGTGGACATGAGCCCGACTCAACTCTGGGAGTCCTAAATTTTGCTTACCCTAAATTTTTATTTACCTAGGATGGGGTCTTTAACGCGTACCTGACATCGTACAGGCTCCGGATTATCCCTTCCGACAGACGGAATGCTTAAGTTTATTTTACCTCCCAGATAAACTAAGGACCTCGGGCCTCGATTTCGAACCCACGATCTTGAGCTCAGAATGCAAGCACGCATACCACTGAGCTACCGGCGCACTTTATTTCTTTATATATATATATGGTCATTTTTTTAAATTATTTTTTTTTCTCTATTTCGCTTTTAATAAATAATTAAAATATCATCGTGAGAAAGACACTCTCAGGAGAATTATAAAAAATATTTATCATAATTTAACTTAAATAAAAAATTGTATCTACCATTTTTATTAGTATTATTATTTTTGTACTCATATATTTTTCAGTGTTTATTTATTTATTTTATTTTTTAAAAGTGTTGTTATTACTAACCCCATGTGTGTCCGACTCTAAGTGTTGATAGCTGTTTATGTATCTAATTTATAAGCTATCTTATGACGTATTCTATTAGCATGTTATGGTTTAACGGAAATAAATATTGTTATTATTATTACGTATACTTGGCGAATTAAAATATGACTGCAGGGTTATTTATAAGTAGTATAAGAGTACAATAATTATTACTGTTGGTGAATGTATTCAGCGGATAATGAAAACATTATAACGGAGACGATGGTGGAGGGGGGGGTAAAGTATGGCGGCTGGAAAATATAAGAGAGGGGGGAATGTCCCAAGGTCTCCAGACAGTAGGCAAAGTGGAGGAAATGTGGAGGCGCCCCCAAAGGAGGAACCATAGGTGACCTATTTTGGGAATGTGAAGGGGGGGGGGGGGGGGGGGGGGGGGGGATTGAGCTCGTTGAAGGGAGGTACATAGCGCTCAAATATCCAATTTGTGTTGGGATAGGTATCTAATGGTCAGTCACGAATCTCTAGTCGTAAAAATTATAACAATGGATCAACGTCAATGTACTTCCCCAGTACGAAATGAATCAATTAAGTTTTCGCTCTCCCTCTAAAAATAAACCACCGTTTCGACTTACATAGAGGCTTCTGAATTCTCATATTAAATGTTGACAGGATGTCAAATATAAGATAGTCTGACCTCTCACAGATTTTTATTAGTAGTAAAATAGCTAGCCGACTTTCGAGGTTTCCCTCATCATCAGGTAGTCTGATAAAAAATTAAATTTTTTTTTTTAATAAAACTAAATAACAATCTAAAACATTAACAATTTAAAATATCATGGATGTGGACAGACGAGTTATCCCTGTCCCCATCCATGATATTTTAAATTGTTAATGTTTTAGATTGTTATTTTATTATTTAGTTTTATTTTTTTTAAAAATTTAATTTTTTATCAGACTGCCTGATGATGAGGGAAACCTCGAAAGCCGGCTAGCTATTACTACTAATAAAAATCTGTGAGAGGTCAGACTATCTTATATTTGACATCCTGTGAAATAATCACTTCTCACTACAACAGCCATCTTCATATTAAATTTTGAGGTGCATTAATTACACCGACAGTTATCCAAGATTTTGTTTTGAACCCCCAACATTGGCCATTTGGCTCAAAGTCAATAGGCGTCGTGCTTATGGGGTACTGTACAAACATATAAAATTTTGTGTCGATATAGTCATTACATGGGCAGTTATTGGAATTTTTGAGTACAGAATCCGCACCTCCCCTTCGGCTGATTCCGAAAATTAATAGATGTCGTTCTTATAGGGCTTTGAATTTACATATGAAATTTCGTGTCAATATATTTATTACAACGGCAGAAGAAGAAGAAAAAGAAGAATTAGGGAATGAGGACGCTCAACTGCTATGGTCATTTACGCCCGTCTCGCTTACACTCATTGAAGACACTATATCGGCACGGGAACCAAATGTTGCTTGAATTTTGAGGTTACCTCTCGTTGTTAGTTTTATTAGTGACTTGAGTTTGTTATCTATTTAAGTTAATCAATGTAGGCTTAGCAGTACAATTAATATGTAATACTTGCGATTAGATTATTATTTTAGATACAGTAGAACCTCTTTAAGTCGAACCTCGATAAGTCGAAAACCTCCAAAACTCGAAAAAAAAGTTTTGTTCCTTTCCCTTGAAGCCCCAAAACCTCCATTACTCAAAATCTCAACCCTCTATTAGTCGAAATAATCAGTGAGTCCCTACAAGCCATTTTGGTACATATTTTCCCTCTATAACTCGAAAAAATAAATTGGACCTCTGTATCTCGAACATAGCAATGTTTTATTTTACAACCTTTACAACTCGATTATTTGAAACATATTACCTCTATAGCTCGAAGAAAAATAAGTTACCGACTTTAAGAATTTGCCGACAATGTACACCATTGTTTCTTAGAAAACAATTTAGGAGTATACAATAAATAGGATTACCAATTATCTAAAGCAAAAAAAAATTACTAACTTTTTTTTAATACCTACATATACTACGTATTTTTTATTTTAAGGATATTTTGAAATAATGTTGATTTATAATAAATATAAATATGTTTGTTACCTCTGTAACTTGAATTTTTATTTATTTCACCTCTCTAACTCAAAATTAGTTAGAATGAATCTTAACCTCTACAAGTAGAATCAAAATCCGCCTAAGTCGAAAACTCTATAACTCTTTCGGCGTCTCCTTTGATGTTCGACTTATAGAGGTTCTACTGTATTTCTTAACTTAGTATTTCTATACCTACGTAGAATAATGTTTTTACTAACTAAACGTGTACATTGTTGTACATGGTCAGTTAGGTATATAAATGTCGTTTTATATGTATACTCTTATTTTATTTTTATCTTTATTTATTTTATTATTTATTTATTTTTTTTTATTTTTTACAACGGCAAATACTAGAGTTTTTATGTTAAGCTTTCCGACTTCTCTATGGCCGATTTCCCTTTGGTCGCTCTGGCTGAAAATCAATAGGTGTCATTCTCATGCGGTTTTCGATACACATATAAAATTTTTTGTAGATAAATTCGGGAGTTATGGTGTTTAGACACTTTTTTCTTCATTTTTTGAGTCAGGAGGTTAACATGAAACGTTGAAAACTCATCTTCAAATTTCTGACCAACTACATAACTTCCCCTATACTTCGTAAAGCTGAATAAATAATTAAAAAAACTCATTATATAAGTTGTTTCCATCGACGCTCTTCTGTAACTGTAAGTTATTGGACTAGGTTGGCGAGTCAAGTTGATGGAGAGAAGGAGGCACTAACAGCGCTAGTAACACAGGGCTACAATAGGTGCCCAATCCGCCCTGCGGTGAACTTCACAAAAAAGCGTTGTTTATCAATAATAATTTCAAAGCAAGCTAATGGATAAAAAAGTTTAAATTTCGACTTTACAGATAGCTGAACATTCAGTGTGATTTTTTAAAAAGTATCCTAAAGAAAGATCGAAAGACTTTATACAAGTTGCTTCAATCGACGCTCTTCTGTAACTGTAAGTTATTGGACTAGGTTGGCGAGTCAAGTTGATGGAACTAACAGCGCTAGTAACACAGGGCTACAATAGGTGCCCAATCCGCCCTGGGGGGTGAACATCACAAAAAAAAACCCAAACCTCACCCTTAATTAATTAAAACTCAATTAAATCACATTTTAATTAACTTAATGTGTGCCTCTTCAAGTGGCTCTAGGAAATATTCTTGTGTGGCCTCATTACCTACCGTAATTTGAGAAAATAATTTTAGTGTACATTTCTTTTTAATTACTTACGAGTTCTAAAGTTACTTAGAATATTGATTACTTCATGAAAAGAATTTCATGAAAAGACTGTTTTATATAAAAATAAAAGAATTCCACCCCAACAGCTAACGAAGCAAAATGTTCTATTCTAGCACTTAAGAATATATTTTAGATGTATTTTAGTATATCAAAAAAAAGTCGTCGATGGATACCCGGCAATGTACTTCCCCAGAACGAATTAATCCATTAACTTATCGCTCCCCCTCCTAAACGTTAATAATTAGGATTAGGTTTTATGACTCATGCCCGGGCTTTAACTACGAGGTCATATCGCCTACTAACAGAGGGCTCTTTCGTCACTCTGGTGGACATGAGCCCGACTCTACTGTGGGAGTCCTAAATTTTGCCTACCCTATTTTCACCTAGGGCAGGGGTCTTTAACGAGTACCTGACATCGTACAGGCTCGGGACCATCTCTTAACGTCCCATCTGAAGGACGACGTGCTTAAGTTTATTTTAACTCCCAGATAAAATAAACTAAGGGCCTCGGTCGGGTTCGAACCCACGTTCTTGAGCGCAGAAGGTAAGCACGCATACCACTGAGCTACCGGCGCCCCTGTTAATAATTATACTTCTTAGTTACAATAATTGCCACACCAAGCGCTAGTTACGTGAAACACCTTATTAATTAAATTTTTTTTTTTTTTTTAAGAACAAAAAATTATCGGATAATGGATACTAATACAAACAATATCAGAATTGCATTTAGTAAGAAAACTGTATGTGATACAGCAATTTCGGTGTCATTTTTGAATTTAGCAGGCCAAAATACATAGAGGGAAGGTAAAATAATCGAAAAATAATATAATAATTTTATGAAAAATAAAGTTTTTTCATCGCTGGCCTGTGTAACCAATAGACTTACATCGCAGAATACTAAATTTTGTGTCGATAAATTCATTATATCGGCAGTCATTTATTTTTATTTTTTGTGTTAAGACTCCCCTCTCATCTACCCCTTCCCTTTGGTCCCTTTGGCTGAAAATTATTAAATAAATAAAACAAACTTATTTTTGAAATATTGTCTATTCCACTAAAGATCTTTAGTGGAATAGACAATATTTCAAAAATAAGTTTGTTTTATTTATTTATTACAAGTTTCCACAATATGTCCGCGTTTCTCAACTTAGAAGTTATGAAAATTATTAGTTGTCGTCAGAGGGTTCTGGAAACACATATATTTTGTGTTGATACATTCATTCTACCGAGAGTTATCGTGATCATAGACGTACAGACAGCATATTTATTTTTTATTTTTTCATTATTGGAAGGCGGAATACATGAAATTCCGTTGAAAACTCCGCATCGAATATCTGACCGTTTACGTAACTTCCCCTATACTTCGTATATCTGTGAAAGTACCACAGACCACAGAAAAATGTCACCACAAAATTTAGAATGCTCACACTAGGGTCGGACTCATTTTCATCAGAGCGACAAAGGAACGCTCTGGTAGTAGACGATATGACCTCGTAATCAAAGCCCGGGCAAAACCATGTGGCATCTCAAAATTTTGAACGTTTCGAGGGTTGTGGGAGAAATAAGTCCTATAAGGAATGATCAAATTTTCATTACATTTTACGAGTTGCATCCTTATAAAGCCTGTTGAAACTTAGTTCAGGAAGAAAAAAAGAATGTGCTTGCTCTCCAATTGTGATTATATTCGACGTTTAAGCGTCTCATACGTGTACCTGACAGTAACCATGAATATATTTAGTTGGTTATTGTGACTCATGCCCGGGCTTTAACTACGAGATCATATCGCCTACTACCAGAGCGCTTTCATGAGCCCCACTTTAATTTGAGGCCAATATTTAATAACGATTAATTTCGCTTTCGTGTCATGAATTGTGATTATAATGAGCGGGCTATTTGGTAGCCACCCGACTAGTTTAACACCAGGTCAGCAGGAAATGATACCATGATACCATGAGGCCACGAACCCCGACCTGTCTAGATAGTGACATCTACCACACCCACCTCCGAGGTCCCCCTCCCTCTTGGGCATCTCAACGCAAGTTGATTCCTATGAGGCAACCACCATGTGTAGGCAGACTGTTCACCAAGTGGTGATCCAATGAGTCGAATTGGTGACATCCATACACAACAGTAAATTGAACACACAATGAACCAAATTCGTTACAATGAATAGACACATCTTGGATTAGATCAAAACCCAACTGAAAGGGGGATTATTCGTTCGAATAAGGTGTCCTTAAAACGGAAAAGACTAGAGATGTTTAAGGGATATGCATGCAGAAGTTAGGTTAAATTAGCATGATAGTTGTTAACACTCTCACTTCCCCAGTTCCACGAGGTATAGGGGAAGTTACTTAATCGGCCTATTCAATGTTAAGTTCAAGTTAGAGAGACAACTATCAATTTACAACGAAATCGGCCCAAAGGAAGAAGGACTCAATAGAGAAAAAAACTCAATAACTGCCATTATAGAGGGCGCGGCTATTTATTTATTTATATTTTTATAATTGTTATTTTTATTTTGTTTTCTATAATTCGCACATTTTGACCTGATAAAGGGACGTAAGAACGTCCCGAAATGTCGTCGTGAAAAGGCACTTCTGGAAAAGTTATAAAAAATTATTATCTTAATTTTAATTTAATGAAAAAATTATCTACTGTATTTTGGAGGGCGCCGGCAGCTCAGTGGTATGCGTGCTTGTCTTCTGAGCTCAAGAACGTGGGTTCGAAACCCGACCGAGGCCCTTAGTTTATTTTATCTGGGAGGTAAAATAAACTTAAGCACGCCATCCTTCGGATGGGACGTTAAGCGATGGTCCTGAGCCTGTACGATGTCAGCTACTCGTTAAAGACCCCTACCCTAGGTGAATAAAAATTTAGAGTAGGTAAAATTTAGGACTCCCACAGTAGAGTCGGGCTCATGTCCACCAGAGTGACGAAAGAGCGCTCTGGTAGTCGGCGATATGACCTCGTAGTTAAAGCCCGGGCATTAGTCATAAAACCTAACCTAACCTCTACTGTATTTATTAATATTATTATTCTTGTACTCATATTTTCAATGATTTATTTATTCATTTCATTTTATTTTTTAGTAGTATTGTTAATTCTAATCCATGTGTGTCAGACTCCAAGAGTTAATATCTGTTTATGTATCTAATTTATAAGCTATCTTAATGTACACATTATTATGACGTATCCTATTACCATCTTATGGTACCAATCCACCGACAGGATGGAGACTTTTGTTGAATCTTCGTACTAAATTTCATGTCGAACTTTAGTTACATCGATAATTATTAAGGTTTTATTACGTCCTGAATCCACATATGACTCCGGTATTCAACTTAGAATTTCTAACCGATTATATAACTGCCTCTATACGATATCTGGGGGAGTAAAACAAAAAAAAAACAAGTTTCTACATTTGGTTTCATCAGCTGTGAATAGAAATTGTCTGATTATTTACTGTTTAAATTGAATTACCTTGCAGTTTGTGTTATTTTTTTATTTTCTCTCTCCCGGAATCTAGAGAGGACCTTGAAGGGGTACGATTAACGTCAACCCAGGATGTTCTTTGTTTAACCAACACTTGATAATTGTACGTGTCGTTGCCGTCACACTAAGAAATGTACCCACTCTGAGTTACCACAATAAATTAATATGTTAACAACGTAATAGGGTGGAGTATTTAGGGGTTTACACCTGGACTCCCGGGCCTTGCCTACTTACCATCTGGAGGAACAAAAAACACAGATCCCGCTTAGCTCTTAATAAGGCTAACAATCCTAATTTATAGACCCCCCCCCCCCACCCCCATAAAAAAAAACTCGTCAATGTACTTCCCCAGCACGAATTAATTAAGTCGACCTCCCCCCAACACAAATCGACCGTTTTAATAAATTTCAAAATATCAAATTTTCAATAAATTCATTCTACCGGGAGTCATCGTGTTCACAGACTCACAGACAGAATTTTTTTTATTCGTTTGTTGAATCAGGGGGTCGAAAAACAAGATATACCTATGAAAACACAATCGAATTTCTGACATATTACATAACCCGCTATATTTCGTATAGTTTGGGAAGATAGAAACGTCTGTAAATCAATGTCTAGGTATTTATAATTTTCGAATATAAAGTGCAGTAGAGGGCGCCGGTAGCTCATTGGTATGCGTGATTGACTTCTGAACTCAAGAACGTGGGTTCGAAACCCGACCGAGGCCCTTAGTTTATTTTATCTGGAAGGTAAAATAAACTTAAGAGCGCCGTCCTTCTGATTGGACGTTAAGCGATGGTACCGAGCCTGTACGATGTCAGGTATTCCTTAAAGACCCCTAGGACTCCCACAGTAGAGTCGGGCTCATGTCCACCAGAGTGACGAAAGAGCGCTCTGGTAGTAAAAGATATATAAGTTTGTCCGACAAATAAGTTTGGGAAAATATGGATACGGCCGCTGAAGATATAACGAATATACAGATGCGGCCTTAGGAAGAAAAAAGAGAGCAAACCCAGTAGTGATGAACATCGCCAGTTGGATCCACGATGGCGGTGAATAACGTCGCCGGTTGAATTCCCAATGATCTAGTGAATACTTTCTCTGGCTAGATTCCCGTTGGAAGTGAATAACATCGCTGGCTGGATTCCCAATGGTGTAGTGGTAAACTTCGCTGTCAGAAGCCCCGCCAGTGTAGAGGTAAGCTTCGCTGGTTGCATTCCCAATGATCTAGTGAATACTTTCTCTGGCTAGATTCCCGTTGGAAGTGAATAACGTCGCTGGCTGGATTCTCAATGGTGTAGTGGTAAACTTCCCTGTCAGGAGCCCCGCCAGTGTAGAGGTAAGCTTCGCTGGTTGAATTCCCAATGATCTAGTGAATACTTTCTCTGGAAGGATTCCCGTTGGAAGTGAATAACGTCGCAGGCTAGATTACCGATGGATCCTGTCTGGAAGCCCGGCAGTCTAGAGTAAGTTTCGCTGACTGAATTCCCAATGATGTAGTAGTTATTTTCTCTGGCTGAGTCTACAAGGTGGTGAATTACTTCGCTAGTTGGATTCCGGATGGTATAGTGGTAAGCTTTGCTGCCTGGAAAACTGACGATAGGTAAGCATCGCTGGCTAAAATCCCAATGTTCGTGGTTTGTTTCACTCACTCGATTCCCAATGATGTAATGGATACCCCAGTTCCCGATGGAATAATGTTTACCATTCTGTGGGAAATCGACAGGAATGAAAATTATAAGTGTACACTACTGGCGACGTCGGAATTTGAACAGAATCTCTATAGGGTATGAGAAGAACGGTCATTGCTCGCTCAATCATCAAGATCCGTTACTCTGCTACGGTACATTAAGAAGTATTTAAATTCGCCACCAGACGCAATTCAAGAAAACGCAACTCTAGCGGGTTTAATTGCGATTTCAACCTCCCGTTAAGTTACCTACCCATTGACATTCCTTCTTTGATGAACCAAGAGTCACGCAATTAAACTTAGAAATAAAATATTCGTTTTTCTCCAGAAGGCAATAAAGTGCTGGAATGTGATGAAGGATACAAACGTATAGTTCACGGCATCAAACTAAAAGCAATTACTGAAAATTCGTGAGAGCGCATGGCCGAGGTGGTTATATTTAGCAATTAATAGTACAAGTAACTGTTAATTACTTTTTGATATTAAACTCGGTATGTTAGCTCTTTAACTGTTGATCGGATTTTCATGAAATTTCGCAAATAGCAACCTTATAAGCCCAGTTTAAACATAGATTGGGGAACCGAAACATTTATTTATTTATATATTAAGGGCGCCGGTAGCTCAGTGGTATGCGTGTTTGCCTTCTGAGCTCAAGAACGTGGGTTCGAAACCCGGCCGAGGCCCTTAGTTTATTTTATCTGGGAGGTAAAATAAACTTAAGCACGCTGTCCTTTGGATGGGACGTTAAGCGATGGTCCCGAGCCTATACGATATCAGGTACTCGTTGAAGACCCCTACCCTAGGTGAATAAAGTTTTAGGATAGGTAAAATTAAGGACTTCCACAGTAAAGTCGGGCTCTTGTTCACGAGACTGACGAAAGAGCGCTGTGGTAGTAGGCGGAATTTTCAATGGAATATTATATTTTCCGATTTCCAGATTCCAAATTTGGAAACAAAAAATGGGGGAGGCTTAACATAAAAACTTTAATAACTGCCCATAGAATGAATATATCGAAATATCGAGCCCTCATATAAGTGAAACTGTTTAATATTAGCACCAACAGTCGACTGGTATTGGAGAGGGAGCGAAAAGTTAATTGATTAATTCGTTCTGGGGAAGGACATTGCCGATGATTCACCAAGAACTTTTATTATTTACAAATAGATATTCACAACACAAGTATAAATAAGACATGCAACAAGCAAATTTGCTAAAAGTAAAAAGATGGCATTGTCAAAATTTCAAGAGGGAAAAATCACCCAGGGGGACACTCCGCAACGCGAACCCAACCCCCCGAGGCCTTTGTAAGTTTTTTTATCTGGGAGATGATCCTTGAGCAAGCCGTCCTTTGGATGGGATGTTAAGCGATGGTCCCGAGCCTGTACGATGTCAGGTACTCGTTAAAGACGCATTCTCTACCTTAGGTGAATAAAAAGTTAGGGTAGGCAAAATTTTGAGGACTCCCACAGTAGAGTCGGGCTCATGTCCACCAGAGTGACGAAAGAGCGCTTTGGTAGTAGGCGATATGATCTCGTAGTTAAAGCCCGGGCATGAGTCATAATAACTAAACTACAAACGAGAAAAACTGCATCTGTAAAGAATGTATCGACACGAAATTTTATATGTGGATTAAGTCCCTAAGTAAAGCAAAAACTTAGTGGATTGAAAATGAGCTGGGGAAGTACAATTCCATTGATTCATAGACAACGTTTTAGATATATAATACAATCATTCAATTTTTCAAAAGGTTCTCATATTTATATCGAATGTAGTATTATTTTCTTTTCCTCAATAAAAAAAGTCTATTTTTTCTTCATTTTTTTTTTTTTGTCAAAACGAAATCCGAGTATAAATTACACAAAACTTTCCTGTAACACTGTTATACATATCTACATTTGTTATCATTTGATAACACTGTATATACAGATAAATGTACATGTATTTTTAGTCCAATGAAGCTTATACAGCCAATAATTCTTCCATTATAACATAGTATGTTTTAAATTTTGAAATTATTCTTATTTTTCAAATTATTAAGGAAAAAGTGGTGGATCAGCGGCGATGTACTTCGTCAGAACGAAATAATCAATTGATTTTTCATTCCCCTTCCAAAACTGGTCGACCGTTTGCGATAATATTGAACAATTGCCTTACCATTGGGGTTCCTAAATCTTAACTAAATTTTGTGTTGATAAATTCATTACATCGGCAGTTATTAAGGTTTTTTGAATTGAGCCCGCTTATTGAAAGATAGTTTTCTTGAGCCCCTAACGCACTGACCAATCGGTAGAGGGAATTATATTTATTAATATTAATATTTATTATATCAATATTTTATTATTAAAATTGTATTATGTATATCTGGAGTTGAGACATAGATTTCCATAATTCTTAAAGGTTTCCACAAAATTGCATTCTCAAATAGGTTATTGTTACGTCTAAACACACATTGCTTGGAGTTTGGAAAATATATTTCTCTATTTCTTAAAGTATTCTATAAAATCGCAGTCTCAAACATTTCATTGTTACCTAAACACAATACCTGGAGTTTGAACAATAGATTTCTCTATTTCTTAAAGTATTATATAAAATCGCAGTCTCAAACATTTCATTGTTACCTAAACACAATACCTGGAGTTTGAACAATAGATGTCTCTATTTCTTAAAGTATTCTATAAAATCGCAGTCTCAAACATGTCATTGTTACCTAAACACAATACATGGAGTTTAAACAATAGATTTTCCTATTTCTTAAAGAATTTCACAAAATCGCAGTCTCAAATAGGTTTATTATTACCTGAAAGACACTAAAAATTCCAATATTTCTTAAAGAATAAAAAAAAAATCGATAAGATTACAGCCCCAATACCGAACTATTGGGGTCAATTGGTCAGTAACCAGTTCTTCGGTTAAAGCACGGACAATAAACCTTTCATATTCTAGGTCAAGATTTCTACTCAATTTCGGGAAAACAGCTAACCATTTGTGACCAAATCCCATCATAAAGATCTCATTGTCTCTTGTAATAACAGGCGCGAAATTGTAATATGATGCTATAATGAGCTTAGCCCAATTTCATTGCAAATTATAAATATGTTCTTCTCATCTGTTTAAACATCTAATAATAATTATTGATAAATGTCAAAATATAAACTAATTACGCAAAATGTTAATGTAAATTAACGCAAAACTTAGCGAAAAAAAAAAATTAACTTGTGATAATATTGTGACCAAAGTAATTATAGAAACAAAATGAATTGGTAACAACTAATTATCAAACAGGTGGAACGAGAAAAATAATAATAATAATAACTATTGATAAATACCAGAAACTGACAATTAAATACAATAAATATTAAATTGAGACAGAATTGTTAATATTCAAAATTATCTTAAAATATTCTACTTAAAAATTAAATTAACTGTAATAATAACATTTAAAATATTAAAATCTTCTCAGTACTCATTTGCTAGTTGATAAAAAAAAGTCTTCAGGAATCACCCCAGAAAGAAATAACTATTAACTTTTCGCTCCCCCTCCAAATTTGCGCTTTAGTGTTGATAAATTGACATCGGTAGTAATTAGAATTTTTGAATTTAGCCCCCTCCCCTGAACCCCCCCTTCCCTTTAGCCGATATCGCTGTAATTTGACAAGTTACGTTCTCATTGCGTTTTGACTTTAAATATAAAATTTCATGTCGACATTCATTAAATCGTCAGTTATTGGGTTTTTTGAGTTGAGTCTGCCCTCTGACCCCCCCCCCCCCCCCCCCTCTTCTTCGACCGATTTGGCTTAAAATCGATAGGTGTCGCCCTTAAAGGTTTCTGGATTCACATCTAAAATTTCATGTCAATCGGGAGTTATCGTGTTCACGGAAACACACACAAACAGACATTTTTTTTTTCTTATTTGGAATCTAGAGATCGGAAAACATGAAATTTCGTTCAAAACTCCGCATCGAATTTCTGACCGATTACATAACTTCCCCTATATACCTGGGAAAGTAATATCCGTCATTATTAAGGTACCATGGGTCGAAATCTTAAAGGTAACCCTTTTAACGGATGTATAACCCCTGACAAACTAAAAACTATTGAAGACATAATATCTCCTTCCGTACTTAAGTACACGTTACTAAGCTCAAGATCGTGGGTTCGAAACCCAGTCAAGGCACGCTGTCCTTTGGATGGGACGTTAAGCGATGGTCCCGAGCTTGTACGAAGTCAGGTACTCGTTAAAGTCCCCATCCTAGGTGAATAAAAATTTAGGGTAGGCAAAATTTAGGACTCCCATAGTAGAGTCGGGCGCATGTCCACCAGAGTGACGAAAGAGCCCTCTGGTAGTAGGCGACATGTAATTAAAGCCTGGGGGTATGAGCCATATTATCTAACTTATTGATTTTCAGCCAAATCGGCCAAAAAGAAGGGGGGAATTAGGGAGGAGGCTCAACACAAAAACTTCAATATGTCGTGCTGGGGAAGTACACAGCCGGTGATTCACCGACGCCTTTTATTTTCCCATTTTGAATCAGAAAACATGAAATTCCGTTGAAAACTCAACATCGAATTTTTGACAGATTACATAACTTTCCCTATACTTCGTATAACTAGGGAAGTACAAACAAAAATAGTTGAGCAACATTCTCTGTTCATTGTTAAATTGTTAATAAAATGAATGATGGATTGTACACATTGAAGTATAGGTGTAAGTTCAAACACGCTAAACACTGCTCCACTTTAGACTGTCTGTGAGAGATAGGGGTGTGCAAAAAAAAAAAAAACATGAAAGACTTCAGAACAGCTGAGCTCTGACGGTCACTTAGCAACAACGTTGTCTACCTGACATCCCCCACCACTCAAAACGTATTTCCACAAAAAACCTTTTTTGCTCAAAATGGACCAAAAACTGGCCCTAATTTACAAAAATAAAACAATATAATTTAATTTTTGCATTTTCGAAAAGATGTATAATTCATCTCAAAAAATATAAAGAAAAATTACAACAAAATCTTCATAGAAATTAATGAACAATTAAGCCAATTTACAAATAGAAAATAAATAAAAAAGGTATTCGATAATCACCGACTATGTACTTCCCCAGCACAAACTAATCAATTAAGTTTTCGCTCTCCCTCTAAAGTCAATGGACCATATGGACAATATTTGACTTACCTAGTAGCTCCCTGAATGCTCATTCTAAATGTATCGATACATAAACATCGTCAGTTATTAAATTTGTGTTAACCTACCCCCCCCCCCCCCCCCCCCCCCCCTAATTCCTCTTCCCTTAGGCTGAATTGTCTCTGAGATTCAATCATCGTTAAAACGTTCTGGATACACATATAAAATTCCGTATCAATATATATTCATTATATCCGTGAGTTAACTAACTTCCCCTCTACTTCGTAAAGGTAGAGAAATAAAAAAAACATAAATGACTTTAAAACAGCTGAGCTCTGACGGTCACTTAGCAACAACGTTACTCCCTAACATCCCCCACCACTCAAATGTATTTCACCAAAAAAAAAAAACTCAAAATATATTAATTATATTGCACAAAATAAACCACAAAAAATAAAAAGAAAATTAGCCATAATTTACAAAAAATAAAATAAATTCAATTTTTTGAATTTTTGGAAAGATTTATAGTCTTCTTAAAAAATGATAGAAAGTAATAAACAATTAAGTCTAATTCACAAAAATAATAAAAGAAAACATTAATTATTTTCAAAAGTTTTCCTCAAACCTAATTAAAATATAATTTATTTAATTTGACTTTAAGAGTACATAATTTTCGTTAATGGAGGAACCATTTTAGGCATTGAATGAACTTAAGCAATTCGGATTGTTAAGTGGAATGATTTGTGTAAAAAAATGCCTAACTCTTTATATGGAGACTAAATTGCGTTATGCCGTCATTTTTAGGTCTACAAAAAAAAAATTAATAAATAAATAAAATTGTCAAAATTTCAAGAGAACAAAGTTAATGAATGGAAGAAAACTGTTCCAAATTTGACATATACCCAAAAATAATGCAAATACAAGACATTTTATTTTTAAAAAAAATAGCTATTAAATTTGCGTAATCCGCGAAATTAAATTTTCGTTAAAATAACGACCGAACCGAAGTTTAGTCAATGTGGCACAGTTGTGAAGAAACAAACTCAAGGATGAATTGAGAAATTTCTTTAACAATATTAATATAAATAATAAAATAGAGATTTGTATTATAATTTAATAAAGAAATTATATTATTTTATGGATATTATACTTTTCTTATTTGAACGTTTTAGGCTCCAGTTGGAATCTATGTTATTTTTATCAAGTAAAAACACTGGCTAATACAAAAATTTATTAAGATTTATCGCTCTATAAATATTATCAAACAGAAAACAAAAATTATTTAAAAAATCTTTCTAATATTGTATAGAACTTATACTCATATTGAGCATTTTTTAAGATGATGTAAGAGAATTGTGTATAATGTTTAAGCCTTTTCGTCTCATTTGTATTTAATTTGTTTTTTTTTGTATATGCGGAAAAAAAGACCAGATTATAAAAAACAATCTATCCAGAACTTGAATGACTGAACATTTTTTCCTCAAAAATTTGGAAGGTTATATGAGATTATTTTGTGCAATTTTTATATGATAAAAACCCCCAACAATAGAAGGGTATTGTTGAATACTGAAAAAAAAATGGTGAGGTATTCAATTTTTTTTTTAATAAAAAAAAAAAAAAAAGAGGGAGCCTATGATGGAGCAATGACCTGGGTAACGGTGCGACAAGTGTGCGAGGTGGGAGCAACGTCAGACTACAGAATTAACTATTTCTGGGTCTAGACCCTGCTAAATATACAGAGGTCTTCGCACTTTAGACAATATCTGTTGCGCAATATATACAATAGTAAAAAAAAAGAAAGCAGAACCGAATCATTTTTTTAATATATATATTTTTTTGTTAAGTTTTGTTGGTTAAAAATGACCTTTTTTCTTTTGTACTTACATGAGTGTGGAGGTATATGAAGAGGTGTCACCAATGGATGATTGGAGGTGCAAATTGTATCCGAGAAGACACAGAATGCGGCGCACACTGAGACAGACAAGAAGAGCCGGTATAAGAGCGCACTGTTGGAGAACTCGGGCCTCAGTGAACATGTCGTCTGAAGAGGGCTTTAGCGGCTGAATGGTCACAAGTCTCTCGCCGCCTCCCACCACCCCAGTACGCCCCCCACTACATCTGTCTAACAGTTAACCTATTTATTCAAATCAGTCTGGTACCTGAAACTAATTAATAATAAGATTAATAAAACAATATTTATATAATATGTTACCTCAAAGTTCAAATATTACCTTACAATTTTTTTAGAGGGCGCCGGTAGCTCAATGGTATACGTGCTTGCTTATTGTGTTCAAGATCGCGGGTTCAAAACCCATTCAAGGCCCTTAATTTATTTTATCTGGGAGCTAAAATAAACTTAGGCACGCCATCCTTCGAATGGGACGTTAAGCGATGGTCCCGAGCTTGTCCCTACCCTAGGTGAATAAAAATGTCGGGTAGGCAAAATTTAGGACTCCCATAGTAGAGTTGGGCTCATGCCCACCAGAGTGACGAAAGAGCGCTCTGGTAGTAGGCGATATGTAGTTGAAGCTCGGGCATGAGTCATAATAACTACTAACCTTATAATCATAACTAGAGCCCTGATTTTGTGCAGTAAAACAATTAAAAAACGGGATTATTGGCTTTCCACCAATTTAAAGAGAATTTCCCAGAAAAGCGGACCTTATTCAGTGCCTTCAAAACAACTATGAAACTATCCTTTATAAATTTGTATGTATGTATACATTTTCAAATTAACTTACAAATAAATTTTCTCATTACGACGAAATATGCAATTTTGTGCAGTAAAAACCTAAAACGTGCAATTTTTCCAAAAAGGTTAAAAACGTGGAATTTCGTGCAAAATAAAATTTATGTATATTAATCAGAATGCCTTAATTCGTAAAAATAAATTGTTATTTAATGATTTCAAGCAAGAGAAAAAAAAAGTCAATTGCACGGGAATCCGTGCTCTAATCATAACCAATTTTAACTCCTCAAATCATAATTTCCTTGTAATTTCTTAGTTAAAGATCCATTTAGGTTTAGGTTTAGGTTTTATGACTCATGCCCGGGCTTTAACTACGAGGTCATATCGCCTACTACCAGAGCGCTCTTTCGTCACTCTGGTGGACATGAGCCCGACTCTACTGTGGGAGTCCTAAATTTTGCCTACCCTAAATTTTTATTCATCTAGGGTAGGGGTCTTTAACGAGTACCTGACATCGTACAGGCTCGGGACCATCGCTTAACGTCCCATCCGAAGGACGGCGTGCTTAAGTTTATTTTACCTCCCAGATAAAATAAACTAAGGGCCTCGGTCGGGCTACGAACCCACGACCTTGAGCTCAGAAGTCAAGCACGCATACCACTGAGCTACCGGCGCCCTTCAGATCCATTTAATAAAAGTGAAAAATAAAGACACAGCCTTCACTAATTTCATTTATCACTTTCGATCCATTTTGAACGTTATTTAGTTATTGTAACTCATGCCCGGGCTTAAATTACGAGGTCATATCTGGTGGACATGGGTCCGACTTGTGTCTACCCAACATTTTTATTCACCTAGGTAAGAGTCTTTAACGACTACATGATGGCCTCGGTGGCTCAGAGGTTGCATGTGTGAGATCAAGTTTATTTTATCTAGGAGGTGAAAAAAAACCCTTTGAGCACGCTGTACCATGTCAGGTACTACTCGTTAAAGACCCTTACCTTAGGTGAAGAAACCTAGGTAGGCAAAATTTAGGACTCCCATAGTAGAGTCGGACTCATGTAGCAACATGATGATTTTAAATATTTGTTACAACGGAAAATAAACAACAATTAAATGCAAAAGCTACATAGAATATAGTAAATAATTAAAATATTATTCATAACCTTACTTTCATTAAGACTACAGTGTATAGTATTTTATTCATCTGTATTTTATTCAGCATTAATAATGAAGAAAATAACTTTAGTCTCATGATTTTCATGAAACTGACGTTTAAATAATAACAGATATACTTATGGTTTAAGCACACTCGTTACACATCAAGTGCAATGTAATAAACAGTCAACGAACATCAGTGTTGCCACTTTAACGTTTTTTTTGTTGTTTTTTTAAACTAAAAATGTTTTTTTAAAGCAACAAGCGTGTTATTTTCAGTGAAGTACATTTAAAATGATTTAACACATACTAAGTATAGAGGAAATAATGCATCGGTCAAAAATTCGATACAGAGTTTTCAAAGGAATTTTATGTTTTCAAAAGTGTGTGTCTGTGAACACAATAACTGCCGATAGAATGAATGTATCGACAACTTTTTAATTTTTTACTATTTTATCCTTTTTTTTTTTTGAGAAATATATATTCTAAAATATTTAAAAATATATTCGAAAAAAAAAATGGGTTTTTTCCTGTAGTCCAAATAATTGGACAATATGAAAATGATTGTCCAGTATAAGGTTGGGAGGGTGGGAGTGAGGGAGCCGTGTGACCTGCCGACCACTATCCGACTCCATCGTCTGGCCCCCCACTCCTCACCGTCTGGGTCCTTCACCCCACCGACACCCCCCACCCTCAGTCTGTCTCTCTCCTACATATACACATTCTCTTCTCCCTCTTTATCCACTACTTTTTCATCTTGTTCCTCCTCCCCAATCCCTCTTTCTCACTCACTCCCTCTCTCTCTCTCCCCTTCGCCTCCTTTGCCAGACGGAATCCCCGCCGGAACTGACCAGACCAATTCGGAAGACACTGGCTCGCTCTTATAGACCGTGGGAGGATTGAGAAACATTCCCCCTCCTTGTCCAGTTTTCTTCTGTTATTTCCTCAGCTACTCCAAGTATAGGGGAAGTTATGGAATCTCTACGTCATTTTATCCGGACTTTTCGCTCCCCCTTAAAAACCAATCGACAGTCTGCGCTTAATATTCAATAGTTGAATTACATAGGGACTCCTAAATCCTCATCTTAATTTTGTGTAGATAAATTCATTACATCGGCAGTTATTGAGGTTTTTGAGCTAAGCTTACCCCCTAATCCCACCTTTCCCCTTGATCGATTTGACTGAAAATCAACATGTGTCGTCGTCGGAGTGCGCTGGATTCACATACAAACTTTCGTGACGATACATTCATTCTATGGGGAGTTATCGTGTTCACAAGCACACACATTTATTTTTTTTTTTAATAGGAATCTGGAGGTGGAAAACATGAAATTCCATTGAAAACTCCGCATCTGGGGCATTCGTATTTATATTATATTGATCGGGTTCTGGATACGTATTACGTTTTCAATTTCGTGTCTATATATTCATTCTTTCGGAAGTTATCGTGTTCACAGACAAACAGACAGACGGAAATTGTATTTTATTTTGAATCAGGAGGGTTCCGCTTCCAATCTTCAGCGCATTCAATCCTTGCAATCCAAAATCCTTCGTACAATAACCAATGCTCCTTATTACAACTCGAACAAAACCCTTCTCATTGATTTCAATATTCTCTTTGTCACCGAATTAGCTAAATCCATGTACAAAAAATGATTTTCTTGCTTTAGTAGCCACATTAATCCTCTAGTCCGTACCCTCTGGAACACACTTCCCGAACGACGCCCTAAACGCCAATGGCCCAGAGACCTTCTCAGATCAAGCAATAACAGTGATTAGCCATAAATGGGTGCGACTCAGTGCCTAGGGAGTGTCAACACACTGGGAGATTTCGTGTCATTCATTAAAAATATTGTCATTTTTTTTCCCTTAGCACATTTGTTTATTGTATATATTCATTATACAGTTGTAAATATCTCCTAATTCCTGAGGGCGCCGGTAGCTCAGTGGTATGCGTGCTTGCTTAGTGAGCTAAATATAGCGGGTTCGTAACCCGGTCGAGTCCCTAAAGGCTAGTACAGACATGCGAGCAACGAACCGAGCACTGTTCGGCTCGTTTTCAGTTTTCAACGAACACACTCCAAGCCGAACAGAGACGAGCCGAGGATTTGGATGCTCCACAACCATACTAACGAACGTAACCTGCACAAGTTAACCTGCAGATAACAAATTTACGTTTATTTGTATATCATTTTATTATTATTCAAAATCTTCAATCAGAAAATGCTCAAGGTAGGTAGCTACTTACGTAATTAATTTACATATTTGTAGTACAATTAATACGGATACGAATTTATTATGATACGTAATTTATTTTTACATGTAAATTGTTAAAATGAACACTTTTTTAGGAAAAGTGTTTGAATAATTCCTCCCAAGCATCCAATCTCTTTATTTTATTAAAATGTAATTTGTGTTTTAAATCCCATATGACTGGGTAGTGTCTCATAGCCTGAGCAAACTGAATTTGAAGCTCCTGAGACCAGTCTTCAGAAGCCATAATAAAATATAATTTATGGAATAATATTTAAATATATATTTAATTTAAAAAAAAAAAGAACGTGCACTTCCAAAAACCTAAATATTTGAGAAGGTTATAATATTGGTTATAAACAACAGTGCTCGGGTCAAGTCGGGACGGTTCGGCTTGGTACCAGTCCACACACCGCAGCCCGAGCCGAACATTCCTTTGATGGTTCGTCAAAAAACCGACAACAGGTGGAGCAGACCCCGAGCCTCCCTTGTTCGTCTAGCGCCTGCGCACTATTCCCCAGGCATGCGCACTGACTAATGTTCGGCTCGTTGCTCGCGTGTCTATACGCCTCTTTAGTTTATTTTATCTGGGAGGTAAAATAAACATAAGCACGCCGTCCTTCGAATGGGACGTTATGTATGTGATGGTCCCAACCCTGTTCGATGTCAGGTATTCGTTAAAGACCCTTACCCTAGGTGAAAAAAATTTAGGGTAAGCAAAATTTAGGACTCCCACAGTAGAGTCGGGCTCATGTCCACCAGAGTGACGAAAGAGCGCTCTGGTAGTAAGCGATATGACCTCGTAGTTAAAGCCCGGACATCAAATTTCTGACCTATGACCGATTACATAACTTCCCCTATACTTCGTATAGCTTATTTTTGAGTCAAGCCCCCCACTCCTGCCGACGTTGAGGAAAACTAATAGGTGTCCCTATAGATATTCTGAATTTACATACTAAATTTCATGTCGATACATTCACTACATCGGCAGTTATTTGAGTTTTTGTGTTAAACCCACCTCTAATCCCTAGTAGATAACAACTAGCAATTTAATCCTGGCAACTTGTGGCAGTGTAAAAATGTTGCAAGATGTTGCACCCACCCGAACAGCTTGCAAGACACCAGAAAAGAGGTGTAACACTTTTTGAACTAGTTCTACGACGAGAACGAACCTGTGAAACATTGCACAGTGCGATGGCCTTGCGGTGTCCTCGTACCATGTCTACCCCTCTCCCCGCCTGTCTGCTCCACTTTTTTTATATATATATTTTTTTTTTATTTCTTATGCCAATTTTTTTGTTCGTTGCCCCCTCATGCAAAAGTTAGACGAGTTATATAAAAAATGTTACTCTCTGAAGTGACGCATGGGCCTAAGCAGCACAATTAATGAAAGTAATATTTATTTCTGTCAAACAATAACATAGAAATTGAGAAGTAGCTCATAAATTATATATATAATATATATAAACTAATTATATATAATAATATATATAAACTACTAACTCTCTCTATAAACTTTCTATCTCTTTATTATTGGATTCTGACCTCATCTACGGATCATCAGGATCCAGACCTAGAACCATGGTTCGACACGGGTACAGGTCAAGAATCATGGATCCGAGTTCGGGCCGAGAACCACACTGAGAAAAATTTATGAAATGTTGACAACTCCGCGCGGAGTTGACAAATTCGAAGTACAGTCTATAGAATTATGATTCACACAAGTCTGTCGGAATCAGAGTAACTATGTAGCTTATTTTAAACCAACTGCGCGAGGGAATTGAAGTTAAGTTTTAAGTGAAGTTGAGTCCACTAAATTTAAATTGGCTAAATAAATTTATTTATTGATACAACAAAATAAATAGTACAATGAATAAATCTTCAATAATTGACATGGAACTTTTTACTTATGAATCATATTGTTTTTAATTTATTTAAAATGTTGAAAGATTTTTGTATAATTTTTAAGAGTGATTGTTTGAAACATATTATCAATGAACATAAATGAAAATATATTTTGATTTCAGATAAGTGAAATTGCAGTAATTCCTGCAGTATAATTGACTTACATTCTTTGTACTTTGGGGTTTATTACTGGAAATTCCCGGCGCCTGTCTGCTTGTCCTGTCTGTTTGTTTACTACCTGTGGCACTTTCTGAGAAAACACATTCAGTCTTGTGCTGTTATCCTGAACTCATTGAACTAGTGCTCGATAGTGTTGTGGAAAAGAGTGAAATGGCGGATGAAGAAACGCGTGAGATTTTAATATAATGTAATTTATATCAATTAAGAAACTTATTATGTACACCATTTATTTAAAAACAATGTATAGAATAAGGAAGTTTTCAATAATTGTATTGACGTTTATGATTATTTTTAAGAATATTTATTAATTTATAATTTTATATGTTTATATTATATAATAAAAAAAAGTTTATCTGAACATTTACGAGTATTAATATTAATAACCTCATCCACTAAATTAATTGTAAGAAATAATGAACGAAATGAGATATAGAACTCAGAGAGTGTTATTTATGATTCTTTCGATGGAATGCTAGAATTAAACCAAATTGAGTTGAATTAACATTAAATGCTTTCGCGTCTAAATGAAATCTTCCAACGGTTGGATGAAAAAATTTTTTATATTATTGCAAAAC
This sequence comes from Aradus depressus, assembly GCA_963662175.1. NCBI lineage: Eukaryota > Metazoa > Arthropoda > Insecta > Hemiptera > Aradidae > Aradus > Aradus depressus. The sequence goes on from OY759224.1 coordinate 28,137,389, forward strand.
TAAATAACTTTCATTGAACACACTTCTTCAATTGAACGAAATATTTTTTTTTTTAAATTAATATTAATAATAATTAAACGAAATTCATAATTATTAGAATGAACTGCTAATGACGTATCTCAATTCCTTACGGAATTGACAATATTGACCTGCCAACTGCGTCAGGGAATTGAGTCAGCACCTATGCGGGCTTCGCCGTATCCAACTCAGCCGCGCAGTTGAGATAACAGAAATTCATTTGACTCAAAATTTTTGTTTTCTCAGTGCAGGTATAGACGTAGCGCGGAAACTTACATGTAAATCGTGATGTAGACTGATATTCAGAGATAAGTAACTTTAAAAAAAGAAGAAAAGTCCACCAAATGCAGAAAACAAAGGTTTAGAGAGACCGCAGAAACATATGTGTCAATAGGATTGTAGCCTCAAATATGGAAGTCGAAGGATCCTCTAAGGAGCAAAACTAGAAGGAAAGATCCACCAAATGATACAAACAGATATTTACAACTGTATAAAAATATATACAACAAGCAAATATGCTAATAGAGAGATAATGGCAATGTCAAAATGTCATGAGGGGAGAAAACACCCAGTGGTGAAACTCCCTAGTCACTGATTTCCTCTTATTTGTAACTAATCACTGTCACTGTCACTGCTGCTAATTGCTTTATTATTAATTGTTTTATTTTGTTACAAAATTTTTGATAATGCCTGAATAATGGCGAAATTATAACAAATATATAGATTATATATATGTATATTTAAAAAAATAAAAAATAAATTAAAATAAAAAGTTGTCAAACCACTTTTTAAACCGTTCCAATGATGTGTCAAACATAACCCATAAGTTTGAGTTTCGACAGTTTCGCATCCTATAAGCTTCACACAAACGGACATTCATTTATATATATGAAAAAAAATAAATAAAACCATCTAAAAACTTTAACAATTTAAAATTTCATGGATTGGGACAAATAAGTTATTCCAGTCCCCATCCATGAAATTTAAAATTGTTAAAGTTTTTAGATGGTTTTATTTATTTTTTTTTATCATAAAAACTAAAACATTTTAATTATCATTCAAATTTCAAAAAATTTTATTTTATCAGACTGCCTGATGATTAGGGGAACCTCGAAAGCCGGCTAGCTAATACATATAAAAAATCTGTGAGAGGTCAGACTATATCTTATTTGAAAACCTGTGAAAAAAAAGGAACCTGACTCAGTGAATTTTTATAACCTCCCAAACTTTAAACGTTTTTTTTTCGAGAACTACTTGACGTATCAAAAATCTGTTTGCACAGTTCTTCCTTGTTTCTTTAGTACCTTAATAAAAGGTAATGAAACTTAAGGGTCAAAAGGGAACCCCGCCCTTCGAAGGGCTGTTTGAGACATTAAAAGGGTCATTTTTGTCTTTTTGAGGAAGCCATACTATAGCTCTCGGCAAGTGCTACAACTTTAGTCCTATACACAATTTTCATATCTCTAACCGTTTAGGAGTTATTTCACTTATGACCCGCTTATCTGGGCGCCCCCTGTGTATATAAGTATGTATTTCGGTGCAACTGTCAAAAAAATAACATTTTAAGAACAAATTCTAGATATGTTCGAATATATTTCTATCGATATTGTGGTAAGTTAATAAAATAAACAACAAACAAATTGTCGGTGAATGACCGATTGCCGGTACATTGCGTGCTTCTCCACTGGACCAAGAACTGGAGAACCGGATGTCCTGGAAGTGGTTGACTTTCTTCAAGAGAAGAGCGGATCTGAAGGGGAGACTCAGAGCGAACCTTTCTAATCTGTATAGCGGTCTTTATTGAAAAAATGTACCCGGTACAAGCATCCGCCCCGCCACAAATCAAACAGGGCTGGGTCAACAAATTACTGCAATTATATTAAAATATCTCATAAAATTGTAGATGTATGCTAAACTTAGGTATGTCCGCGAGTAAAAGCAGGCCGAGCCAGTGCAACACGATAATTGGATAGGTCATACTTAATGAGAAGATCAAAATAGTTTATAAATTGTACACCTCAACTGATATTAAATCATAGAGTAAGAACACATAACAAATATATGATTTGAATAAATAAATAAATTATTAGAGGGCGCCGGTTGCTCAATGGCGTACCTGCTTATTGTGCTCAAGATCGCGGGTTCGAGACCCGGCCGAGGCCCTTAGTTTAATTTATCTGGGAGGTAAAATAAACTTGACGCCGTCCTTCGGATGGCACGTTAAGCGATGGTCCCGGGCCTGTACGATGTCAGGTACTCGTTAAAGACCCCTACTCTAGGTGAATAAAAATTTACACGAAACTTTCCTTTATAAATTTATATGTATGTATGTATACATTGTGAAACCAGTTTATAAATAAACAAAATATGCAATTTCGTGCAGTAAAAACCTAAAAAATGCAATTTTTCCAAAAAGGTTGAAAACATGAAATTTCATGCAAAATAAAATTTATGTATATTAATCAGGATGTCGTAATTCGTAAAAATAAATTTTTATTTAGTTATTTCAAGCAAGAGAAAATCTAATCACAACCCAATTTAACTCCTCAAATCATAATTTCCTTCAAATTTCTTAGTTAAAGATGGCTATTTACTAAAAGTGAAAAATAAAGACACAGCCTTCACTAATTTCAATTATCACTTTCGATCCATTTTGAACGTTATTTAGTTATTGTAACTCATGCCCGGGCATATCTGGTGGACATGAGCCCGACTTGTGTCTACCCAAAATTTTTCTTCACCTAGGTAAGAGTCTTTAACGACTACCTGACGGCCTCGGTGGCTCACAAGTTGCGTGTGGGCCTTCTGAGATCAAGTTTTTTATCTAGGAGGTGAAAAAAAAGTTGAGCACGCTGTACCATCTCAGCTACTCGTTAAAGACCCGTACCTTAGGTGAATAAACCTAGATAGGCAAAATTTAGGACTCCCATAGTAGATTCGGGCTCATGTCCACCAGAGTGACGAAAGAGCGCGGTAGTAGACGATATGACCCGTTAAAGCCCGGGCATGAGTCATAAAACCTAACCTAAATTATTATGAGGATTTAGTGGCCTATGTAAGTCAACTGCTGAATATTTGCGCAAACAGTCGACTAGTTTTAAAAGGGGAGCAAAACGTTGACTCATTAAATCGTTCTGGGGAATTATATTGCCGGCGATTCCCCAACGATGTTTTTTTTTTTTAACTTTTGGAATCTGGAGGTCTGAAAACATGAAATTCCATTGAAAACTTCGCATCGAATTTTTGATCGATTACATCACTTCCCCTCATGCTTGGGGTCGAACCCATGATCACACCCTTTCTGACAAATAAAAAAATCTAGTAGTTTTAAATTAAAATAATTTACTCTACCGGTACTACATAATAATAATAAAACAACCCTAATTAGAATTTAATATTATATTGTACAAATAGTGTGGATAAGGGGCTTATATCGCACGAGGACAAAATGATGAGGGATTATTTTTGCCCACATCCACACGTGTTGCACCTTTTTTCCTACGACCGACTATTATAACTATAAATTGTTTTATAATTATTTGTTATACCATATCGGAGATTTGAATCATTCCCTTTGGTCTCTATTTTTTTTTCCTTTTCAATTATTTTTTTAAATTTTTTGTATACATTTTCAGAAGATTAGTGTGGTGGCGAAACGATCAGCAAATAAGTTATGGATGGATATTGATGATGAAAATTTTTGAAACATCTATTTGCTAGTTTGCGAAAACATTGTTGTTATTGCTGTTAATTGTTTTGGGTGCACCTTGATGTGCAACATCACCCGTCGTGTCTGTAGAGGGAGCTCGGGATCTGGCTAGTGCTTAAAGTCCGGTCGGTGGTCGCCCCAGTCCGTCACAGCGTAAGTTTTTGCTGCCGCCAGGAGCTGACAAACCTTCTGAACACTGGGTAGTCGGTCTCCGTCATCAGCTGCAGCAGATCCAGTCCCAGGTATGATCCGGTCCCGCGAATCAACTCCACCCTGGCCTGGTCAAACAGCGGGCAATCAAGGACTACATATTCTGCAGTCTTGATGCCCCCATATGAACAGTTTGGGTTGTTCTTCCTCCTAAAGAAGAAGTTTGCAAAAACCAAAAAATAAATTGGAAAAGTATAAGGCTGTGAAAAACATGTATAGTTACTTATTATGACTCATACCCGGGATATAACTATGAGGTCATAACGCCTACTACCAGAGCGCTCTTTCGTCACTCTGGTGGACATGAGCCTGACTCTACTGTGGGAGTCCTAAATTATTAATCACCTAGGACAGGTGTCATTAACGAGTACCTGACATCGTAAAGGCTCGGAACCATCGCTTAACGTCCCATCCGATGGACGGCGTACCTCCCAGATAAAATAAACTAAAGGCCTCGGCCGGATTTCGAACCCACGATCTTGAGGTCAGAAGGCAAGCACGCATACCACTGAGTTACATATTATTATAAATATACATTATTTCACTCGTATATTACTTTTTAAAAAATGTTACGTCAAGGAAAGGGAGGGGGTGTGAGGAGAGTTACCTAACTCATGGACAATTCCCCTTATTACATATAGTAGCCGCGTCACATCAATTTCTAGTAGTCAGAAGATTTCCTGGGTTTCCTAGAACTAGACCTAGCGACAGACAAAAGTAATAAAGTGGTAGTAGTCATCAGCTGTTATAGCTTGTCGAGTGACGCGGCGACTTGACTCACTCATATCCAACCGTTCGTTTGTCGAGTCATCCGCAAATTTCTGACTCAGAGAAACATTCCCTCAATGTAATTTGACATTCTAAGAATTCTAAACTCGGAAATTGTTGAGGAAATATATTGGAATATATAATTTAATTTAATTTAATGTATCGGTGAATCATCAATCGATATCAAAGATACAGGGTGTTCATTTTATCTTGACCCAGGTAAATGACTCCTAAAATAATGATTTTCTGAAAAAAAGCTGCAGACGAAAATGTAGAGTAGAATTGACCGCATTATTTGCTGTAAACTAATTTTCAAACAAATGAAAATGTTTAACGTTTTTTATGAATTAAAAAAAAAAAATTTTTTGACCGTCAACATATTTTTTTTTTTTTGCATATTTAGATTCCTGGGAAAAAATTAAGGGGAGGTTAAATAAGACATTTTTTTGTTAGACCAATATTAATGAATTTAATTGTAGTAAATGTTCGAACTGATGTCCTGCAACTTCAATACATTTATCGAAGTTGTTCCGGAAAATTTCTCAAGGTTGTAGGATTTTTGTTGGTAGTGTTCATAAAATATTGAAGAACCATAAATTTCACCATTACCATATTTCTCTTCATCAAGCTCTATCTGGTGAAGATTTTAATAACCGTGTTATATTCTGTCAGTGTGCGCGTGAACGAGTTCAAGTTAATTGTGATTTTTTTTTTTTTTTTTTTTTTTTCGCTACACAATGTTTTCAGAAGGAATCAACTTTCACCAATATTGGATTAGTAAATAGACATAATACTCTGTTGAGGCCAGTCATTACACACGCATGCCTAGTGTGGGCCGGTCTTGCTCTTCAAGTATCCCAAAACAAATGCCTTAGGTTGGTTGGAAGCTACTCGAGGGACACCTCCATCCTACAAATCCACGAAGACCTATATATCGAGCTCCTACTCGACTATATAATAAATCTTGGTAAAAACTTTTTACTTAAGTATGACGCAAGTCAAAACGCTTTGGTTAAAAAAATAGGGACAACTCAGGGAGGGAAGCATAAAAATATCCGATCGCGATTTTAAAATTATACTCTCTGTTTTTAGACTGTTCATAAACTTACTTTCAATTCAGTTATTTTATATTTGTTTTTTTTTTTTCTCCTTTTTCATTAAGAGTTTTTTTAATTTTCTCTTAGAAAGTAGCATTGTTTTTTTAATTTACTGATTATTTTTGACTGTATTTGTAGGGTAATGGTGAAAGAACCTTTCTGTAAAATTGTATTTTCTGCAAAAAATAAAATAAAATATTTCAAAAAAAAAAAAAAAAGTCATAATATGCATTACTGGAGTGCAGAAAATGAATAAACAACATCCATGGTCGGTTAATGTATGGGCTGGAATCATCAATGACAAAGTAATTAATTGGTCCTTTTTTTTATCGACGGAAATTTAAATGATCAGAAATATCAACACTTTCTTAATAGGGAATTACCTTGAGCAATTTTCCGGAACAACTTCGATAAATGTATTGAAGTTGCAGGACATCAGTTCCAACATTTACTACAATAAAATTCATTTATTAGGGTTAATATTGGTCTAACAAAAAAATGTCTCATTTAACCTCCCCTTAATTTTTCCCCAGGAATCTAAATATGAAAAAAAAAATAAATTCAAAAAAATTTTTTTTTAATCCATAAAAAACGTTAAAAATTTTCTTTTTGTTTAAAAATTAGATTACAGCAAATAATGCAGTCAATTCTACTCTACATTTTTTGTCTCAAGCTTTTTTTGAGAAAATCATTATTTTTTGAGTTATTTACCTGGGTCAAGATAAAACACCCTGTATACTTCCCCCCTATAGGAGCAATTAAAAAGAGAAACTTCAAATTTATAAGCTATTAAAAAAACATTTTCATCTTTTAGAAAGATATCATCCAACCTTTTGATGTAATTACGAAATAACAACCCCATTAAATAAAATAAATAAAATAAAAACACACCCAACCTGACTCAGTGAATTTTTATAACCTCCAAAACCGGAGCCCACGCAAAAAATAGTTGATTTTGATAAGTGGCTCGTTGATTTTATATATGCACTTCAGGACCTCCCTTTGGTGCAACTATCAAAAAAATAGCATTTTATATTAGTGATATTGCATGCTTCCTCAGAACAAATTAATCAATTAACTTTTCGCTCCCCATCCTGACCGTAATATAAAACAGTTGACTTAGGTGGGGGCTCCTAAATCCTCATACAAAATTTTGTGTAGATAAATTCAATACATCGGCACTTATATATATATACATTGAAATAATATCAAGATAAATTCACAATTCTTCTCACAAGTTGAAGCTAATTCGGAGAAAATTTTAAAAAAGGAAATTAATTACATATATTTTATGATACTGACATTTTTTTTTTTAATATAAATATTTTTTTATTAATAATTATTGTGCTTCTGAAAACCTTTCATTGATAATTATTTACAAACATGTCTTTTCTTCTTTTTTTTTTTTAATTTTAGTAACAATGTTTCTTAACTATTTGCAATAGATTGATGATATATTATTGGCAACGCACATATATTTAAATGTTATGTTAAGACAGGACGCATATATCGACACAAATTGTAGTATGAGGACTGAGAAGCCACTATGTAAGTCAATATTGATTTTTAAGGTCAATTGATTTTGGAAGGAGGCCGAAAACTAAAATGATTGATTTGTGCTGGCAAAGTAATTCACTGACAACATTTTTATTTTCATCAATTTCAATTTTTGAGACAGTATTTGCTTTATCTCTGTCTAGGATCCTTGATGAATTATTAAATTTTTACTATTTTAAATATTTATTACTCAGACAAAAACAATTATATTATTTCAAACTAAACTGAAAAATTAAATATACTAATTATATAATAAATTTAATTCTAAATGCAGCAGGTAAAAACTAACGTTTTCTTTGTCTAATTTAATAAGTTGAATAAATGATGTGGCTTTTAAGGGCGAAAAAATATAATGTGAATAAAAATATCATCTACAATATGATTATCATTATGACTATCATCGTATCTGGTTGAAGCCTATCACCGACATTGCTGTATTAAAGTTTTTTTCAGAAAATATGAAGAATTGGTGCAACAAGGTTCACCTATATTCCACATTTCTTTTTCGGCTATTTTCTTTAGAACCAGAATAAATTTTCATCTTTTCTTATGGTTGACTATCATGGAAGCCTCTCTACTAACGATGCTGCATTAATTTGTTTTTCTAGGTTACAGAGGCTACACATAAACTTAAACGTTAGTTTCTGCTCTCCTTTTAAACCTTCGAAACTGCTGGTTTCTGCTCTAATTCGAAACTGTTATCTGCTTGATCCCCTTACCTTCAGTTTTTGATTTTTTGTGGGTCCTTCGATCTCTGATTTTGAGGCTACACCTCGACTCACAGTAAGTTTCTGTGCTGTTCTCTAAACCTTTAGTTTCTTCATTTGGTGGTCTCTTAACTTCTGTTTTTTCTCTTTTGCAGGCCCTCTGATCTCTCAAATTGACTTCACATCCTGCCTCATAGGTATGTTTCCGCTCTCCCTATAATTTTTCAGTCTCTTTATTAGTGGACTTTAACCTCATCTGTGGGTTCAAGACCCGAATCCAGACCTCTTTGAGAAGCTTTGGCATGGGTCCAGGTCTGGAAGTGTGAGCTCGGATTCGTGTCTCGATCTGTAGCTGTCTCTGTGTTGAAGGGAGTCTTGTGAGACTATGGACTGGTCTGTGCTTCTCCCAGGTACTTTATTCTCAGTTGGCTGAAGGCTGGACACTCCATAGTGTCTTCTTTAGTATTCGTCGTCGTTACGGACACCACAGCTGTCCTCTCTGTTGAAGAGAGTCTTGTGAGATTGTGGGCTGGTCCGTGCTTCTCCCAGGTACTTTCTTCTCAGTTGACTGAAGGCTTGGATACTCCAGAAAGAGGTATCTTCGTTAGTCTTCGTCGTCGTTACGGACACCGCAGCTGTCCTCCATGTTGAAGAGAGCCTTGTGAGGTTGTGGATTGGCCTGTGCTTCTCCCAGGTATATTCTTCTCAGCTGGCTGAAGGCTGGACTTCATGAAGAAGTGACTTCGTTAGTCTTCGTCGTCGTTACGGACACCACAGCTGCCTCTCTGTTGAAGAGAGTCTTGTGAGACTGTGGACTGGTCTGTGCTTCTCTCAGGTACTTTCTTCTCAGTTGGCTGAAGGCTGGACACTCCATGAAGAAGTGTTTCGTTAGTCTTCGTCGTCGTTACGGACGCCACAGCTCTTCTCCCTGTTGAAAAGGTAGGACACTTCTCCCACCGACACTTTATTAATGCATTTAGCCAACTTAATTATATATATTTTTTCTAGGGGACCTTGGGATAATTATAAGAACATAAAAATATATGAGCAACGTTCATTATATTTTAATAAACTAAATGGAAATAGTCGTTAAATGGAGAATTGACCCTATATTTTTTGTATAAATTGACGTTCCCCCAGTCGTTGCTAGGAATATATTTCGAACTCATTATAAAAAGAGCGAGTTGGAAGAAGGGTGAAGTTTTTCACTTTTTTTTTTTTTTTTGCTTCTTCTGAAGGACGGAAGAGGGTGGGATATAGGAGGCAATTATATAGAAGAGCAGCCGACTGCACTCGGCTGGGCTGGACTGCAACATAATTATGGAAATATGCATCCATCCCCCCCACCCCCACCCAAAAAAAAAAAATGGAGAAAAAAGCTGCTTCCAATGGGAAAATGAATAATGCGTGTAATTTCACAAAGTTCAAAACGGCTTGGTAACTTCCTCTTTTCTTTTAACATTGAAAACCCAAACGTAGCGTTACCAGGGACGACATAGAAATAAACTGTGTTCAGTCACCTTCTGAAATTAATCTACTGATTTGGTTGAAAAATTAATGGATGTCTAAAGGACTTTATGCTCATACTAAATTTCATGATATATTCATTACATCATTTGGTTGATTTGGGTGAAAATTGACTAAAGGGGTTCTGCGCACATATAGTATTTCGTGTAGATAAATTCAATGATGAGTCTCACCGAAATTTCACGATTGCCGATCTTCTGATTCAAGCCAACTTTGGAATATTAGCGAGAACGGTTTTGAAGGGGGAACGAGAAGATAATTCGTTCTGGGAAGTACATTGTCGACCGGTGATTCACAGAACACGTTTTTATCTGGGAAGTGAAATAACCTTGAGCACGCCATCCTTCGGATGAGAAGTTAAGCTGTAATGCCGAGCCTGTGCAATATCAGTTACTCGTTAAAGACCACTGTCCTAGGTGAACAAGCCTAGGTAGGCAAAATTTAGGACTGCCACAGTAGAGTCGGGCTCATGTCCACCAGAGTGACAAAAGAGCGCTCTGGTAGTAGGCTATATGACCTCGTAGTTAAAACCCCGGACGTGAGTCACAATAACTGAGTAACAAGAGACAATAAAAAAAAAAAAACATGTGTGCAGTTCACACGCGGTAGAAGTGAAACCTTCAGAAAACGAAACTGCGAGAGAATGAGACGAATGCAGTATCAGAAGTGGGATAATTATAGGATTTATTTATTATAATATTGGTACCAAGATTAACAATTATTTTATATTTTATTATTCAAACTCCATGTTTTTGATTTCAACAAATGACACGAGTGGCTTATGGTAACTAAAGTATGAAATAAATGTTTCCTTAATAAGTTCTTAAAAGTCTAAAAAAATTCACAATTCCAAACTTTTTGGAGGGAGAGGAGGAGGCGATGGAATTTTTCATGATTATCTTTTTTGTGTCGCAAGACTAGAGAAGAAGCTTTTCACTTCAAAAAATAGTATATAATAATGAAATAAACGAACAAAACACAGATTGGTTAACATAAACTTAAATAAATTGTTATTCTTAAATTATACAGTCTCAATTTTAAATTTAAATTGCATCATAACAATTACTATTTAAAATTTTATATACACTGAGGATGAGCTTTCAGCCTGAAAGGTCTATATAGAAAAAATAAGTTTTAAAATAAAATGGGAGAAATAAGAGCTGCAACGAAAAAATGCAATATTATATGACCTTTTTATAGAACTAATTATGTGTACACCATATAATTTTAGTGATTATATCTTAACATAAAAGTCATACATGGTAATTTACAACGGACAATAAAAATAAATTGATTCCATAGGTGTGAATCGATTTATGTTAATTTTTTTGTTAGCATTAAAAATAATCGCACATGGCTCATGGAGCGAAATAATCAAGTGTTCTCTCTCCCTTGAAAACTGGAAAGGGCTTGTGATTCCTCATAATAAATTGTGTCGATATATTTATTACATCATGTTTATTTGGATTTTTGAGTTGAGCCCCTCTGATCCCCACTTTTCTTAAGCCCATTGGCTGAAAATCAATAGGGGAAGAAAGGTGTTATGACTCATGCCCGGGCTTTAACTATGAGGTCATATCGCCTACTACCAGAGTGCTCTTTCGTCACTCTGGTGGACATGAGCCCGACTCTACTATGGGAGTCCTAAATTTTGCCTACCCTAAAACTTTATTCACCTAGGGCAGGGGTCTTTAACGAGTACCTGACATCGGACAGGCTCGGGGCCATCGCTTAACGTCCCATCCGAAGGACGGCGTGCTCAAGTTTATTTTGCCTCCCAGATAAAATAAACTAAGGGCCTCGGTCGGGTTTTGAACCCATGATCTTGAGCTCAGAAGACAAGCACGCATACCACTGAGCTTCCCGCGCCCTAAATCAATAGGTATAGTTCTTATGGGTTTCTGGAAACAGATATAAATGGGGTCGGAAAACGTGAAATTCTGGTGAAAACTCAATATCGAATTTATGATAAATTGCATAACTTCCCCTATACTTCAAAAAGCGAGGGAAGCAAAAAATCAATAGTGTTGATATTTCCTCTACGTATTACCTTTTTTCACAACATTGATTACTGAATAACAAATGGGCAGTTGTGTTCTGTTATAATGAGAATGCAGCTGATGTCTTTGAAGTAGAGTATAAAATGCCAACCTCTATTATCAGAGACGACAACAATAATATTACAGTCAATAATAATTGACTATGTTATTTGTCTTGTCATTCTGTTATATGTTATTAAAATTTTAACTAATACTAATAGGATAAAATTATATTGATTCCCTAACTTGCCTTGCAGAGGAAACCAGAATTAATGTCTCCATTTTGGAATCTGTAATAAGTGGAAACTCTAAGGAAACTATTCCATGGATTCATTATTATTCAACGGGAAATGTTGTAAGCCCAGTAAATAATGTAACGATACTTCCGGGTCATCGGGGCGATTTTTAAAAATTGTATGTATAATTTATTTGCAAAGTGAATAATATATACGAAATACTCCAAGCATAGCATAAGCAATAGAAGTTAATTATAGAAATAAAACTGTGTGGGTGGGATGTACCACTGATGATGACGCTGTTGCGTTAAAAACCGGTTTTGGTCAAAAATAAAACAATGGGAGGACAACGTCTTTTATTTCTATGAGTCCGCACAACTTCTTACTAAGACATATAAGAAGTTAGATATTGTGACTCATGCCCTGTGACTACAAGTTTATAACGCCTACTACCAGAGCGCTCTTTCGTCGCTCTCGAGCCCGATTCTACTATGTGAGTTCTAAATTTCTCCTAACCTAAATTTTTATTCATCCGGGTAGGGATCTTTAACGAGTACTTGATATTGTACTGGCTCGGGACTATCGTCGCTTAACGTTCCATTCGAAAAACGGCAAGAGCCTCGGCAGGGTTTCGAGCCCGTGATTTTGAGCTCAGAAGGCTAGCACGCTATCTCTGAGATACCGGCGTCCTCATAATCATTAATAATATCTTTGAGGATCTTCTGGAACAGGTCCTTTTCTCTGTCCTGCCAGAGGAACTTCCATTCCTTCTTTCGTTGCTTTCTTCGATGTCCAAGTGACGCTCGCAAAAGTGGATGGTCTTTTCCCCGACTTCTTGAAGTCAATAGATACAATAAAAAAATTTAAGTGTAAACTAAAAATGTTCATGTTAGAGGCAACCCTTTACACGGAAACTGAATTGTATTCTCACTGTTCAGAAAAAAAAAGTGTTTCAATTACAAAAAACATTATTTGATACAAAGCTTTCATTTTTCTTTTTGGGCAGAGTTCCTCCACACCTTAAAGGTCAGCCAATGTACGTTATTGTTTTATTTATTCATTTATAATTTCTTATTTATTTAGACTTTTTTATACATTCATTTATAATTGATTTATATATATATACATATATATTATTTTTTCATATATTGTTATAGTTACATTGTTTTATTTCTTTTCTATATCTCGCACATTGGGACCTGACGATGGGACGTAAGAACGTCCCGAAACATCGTTGGGATAAAGACACTTCAGAAGAATTTTTTTGAAAAATAGTTCTTAATTTTTATTAAATTGAAAAATGTGTCAACTTATTATAAACGTATCTTGCATTAATTTTTTTATATACTCATATATTTTTAAGTATTTATTTGTTCAGTTTTTATTAATTTCATTTTACTTTTTTAAATAGTTTTGTTATTACTACTAATCATAGGTGCGTTAGAATCAAGTAGTTATACATCTAATTTATAATCTATATCTTAACGTATAAATTCTTTTGACGTATCCTATAACCATGTATTGGTTTAACGGAAATAAATGTATTACTATTATTATTATTATTTTCGTGACAGATCTTGCCAGTGGTCTTGTTCTTTCGTCGGATTCGCTCGCTTTGCAGCAATAATCGGTCCTCAGGCCACGCAGAAGGAGTTTACGTCCGGCGTTATACTATGGAAGAGGCTCTCGATTTCAACAAACAAGACCACGAAGACGGGATCGTATTCGATGAAGGCACGCTCTTCGATGAGCCTCTGTGACCAGCAGATGTATTAACTCATAAATACAATTTGTACCTTGTGCAATGTACTTAAGTCCAAGTAAAGTACTCTCAATTTACTTACCATTTCTTCCAAAATTTAATCAGATCTAAGTTAACACACCTGACATTTTCATTTCATATTTCAAATTTCATAGCCAAAATTGTTTTTGAGTAAGAACGCTAACAACTCTTTTCAATGGATTCCAAATTTGGTTTTCTCCTTGACAAATTATCAGTTTTGAATCAGACACGGACTGCCCACATAACATGAAGTGTTGTCGGACAAGTACCCCCACATAGAGAACAACCCGATAGGTGGGTGAACTTCAGCAGAGGGAACCAGTTTCAACATTTATCATTAATAAAAAATGTTCAATTTAAAATATTTTCAGTTCAAGAACAAAAAACTGATTCCCATTAGTACTTTCATAGTTATACATAGGCGCCGGCCGGTAGCTCAGTGGTATGCGTACTTGTGTTCGAAGCTCAAGAACGTGGGTTCGTAACCCGACCGAGGCCCTTAGTTTATTTTATCTGGAAGGTAAAATAAACTTAAGCACGCCGTCCTTCGGATGGGACGTTAAGCGATGTTCCCGAGCCTGATGTCAGATACTCGTTAAAGACCCCTACCCTAGATGAATAAAAATTTAGGGTAGGCAAAATTTAGGATTCCCACAGTAGAGTCGGGCTCTTGTCCACCAGAGTGACGAAAGAGCGCTCTGGTAGTAGGCGATATGACCTCGTAGTTAAGGCCCGGGCATGAGTCATAAAACCTAAACCTATAGGCGCCGGTATACGTGCTTGCTTACTGACCTCAAGATCGCCGGTTCTAAACCCAGCCGAGGCCCTTAGTTTCTTTATCTGGGAGGTGAAAAAAAACGTTGAGCAGGCTGTCCTTCGGGTGGGACGTTAAGCGATGGTACCGTGCCTGTGCGATGTCAGGTACTTGTTAAAGACCCATTCCTAGGTGAATAAACCTAGGATATGGAAAATTTATGGTTCCCAAAGTAGCAGATGCCCACCAGAGCGCTGAAATGACATCGTAGTTAAAGCCCGGGCATGAGTTACTATAATCACGATTTATATAATTTTGAAAATATTAAATTATTTAATGGCTCAATTATTACTTAAAAATTGTTGACAATAATTGAGAACGAGTTTTCATAATACTGATCAGAATAGCTTAAATTGTGTGCGTCAATAACGCAACACGACAAAAAACTAAAGACGAAAAATTGTTTTATTTTTGCAGTCCATAGAGAATATAGGATTTTTGACGAAAATTGGCGAATACAATAGAATATTATCTGGTTGTGGTCTGAAGGTGGGTGAGCTGAGAGACCAGTCTCTGCAAGAATCCGGTTCTCAGTGCTAAGGCCGCTTAGTCATCTATTTAACTGGAACAGAGCCCATATTCAAAGAAATATACAATTTTAGTCAACTTGCAAAAAATTTAGTGATGAAATCAGGCAATAATTCAACCTTATTATTTTATTTATTTTTTCGTTTTGAAAACAATACTTGTTTGTTTCTTAATAAAAAATAATTTTAAAGACGTTGTCTGTATATCACAGGCTGTGTACTTCCCCAGGACGAATTAATCAATTAAGTTTTCGCTCTCCATTCAAAGTCAATAACCTGTTTGTGCTACAACACAATATTTGACTTACATCGTGGCTTCTGGATCCACATACTTAATTTTATGTCGATACATTCATAACGCCGCTAGTTGGTGGAAGTTTTCAGTTAAGCCCCCTTCTGATCGCTCCCCTTTGGCTGATTCTGTTGAAAATTAATAGGTGTCGTCCTTATAAGGCTTTGAATTTAAATATGATATTTCGTGTTAATACATTCATCATAAATGTTGATTAGCGACTGTAGATTCTAATTGTAGGAATATTGAGGGTCAGTCAAAGATGGAAAAAAACACTATTCAAATCAAATGCCAACGTTTCGATATATTGTATATCATCATGGGGGGGGGGGGGGGGGGGGGGGGGGGGGGGGGGGAGGGGGGAAGAATCAAGATTAGAATCAAAAATAAACAAAAAAAATTTTCTTGATAAACATTACTGAACGTTAAAAATACATTATAACAAGTTAAAAATTGAAACTGACTTATGTATTCATATTTAATTTTAATGTTTAGTAATTATTCATAGTAAGTCCGTTTCAATTTTTAACTCGTTATAATGTATTTTTAACGTTCAGTAATGTTTATCAACAAAAAATTTTTTGTTTATTTTTGATTCTAATCTTGATTCCCCCCCCCCCCCCCCCCCCCCCCCCCCCCTCCCCCCCATGTTTGTAGGCCCTGATGATGATAATATAAAATATATCGAAACGTTGGCATTTGATGTGTTTTTTTCCATCTTTGACTGACCCTCAATATTCCTACAATTCATTATAACGTCAGTTACTAGAATTTTTGTGTGAAGCTTCCCCCTAATCCCCCTCCCCCTCCCTCAAACAGATTTGTCTGAAACTTAATGGCTGTTGTCCTCAGAAACCTTTGAAGTTACACATGAAATTTCTTGTTAATACATTCATTATGACGGCAGTTATTGAAGTTTTTCTGTTAAGCCTCCCCAAGTATATAAATAGAAATAGCATCATATTAAAATACAAAATTTGAATTTATTTATTTGTATTTTATTAACTTTGATTTATTTCATATATACATATATATGTCTATAAGGTAGGCATGCTACAATACATATATATGTCTATAAGGTAGGCATGCTACAATACATATATATGTCTATAAGGTAGGCATGCTACAATACATATATATGTCTATACGAAATAAATCAAAGATGACAATAATAAATATATGAGTTCAGGGACGTAGCCAGGATTTTGAGCAGGAGGGGGGGGGGGGGGGAGGGGGGTATAGACTCCCGGGGGCAAAGCCCGCAGTTTCCGTGGTTAGCGTTGCAGACTTCTTAACGTAGAGCGTCGATTATGCGAACGTCAGTTATCCAAACGTTCAATTATCCGACCTGGCTTCGCAAGTAATGCCAGTATGAAACGAATTTGAGTGAGATTAGAGAGTGATCTGTACAAAAGTGGTTCGGATAAGAAAATCCTGTTATGCCCGTATCACATATTTTTTTGAGCAATCGATATCTGTGTAAACATACTTTTATAGCAATCGCAATGAATCCAATGAAATAGTCATATTTTTCCGGAGTCTCTTCTTCAGGAGGCCACCGCAGAGTAGTTGGGTCGCCCGTAGTGCGCATCTTGGGGGACTTGGAATGGCGCTTCTGGCCTCTCTGAGCAGCGTTATGTCCCAGGCTTGCGAGGGTGTGGACTGCAGCTCACTTATCCACAGCCTTACTGTTTCAATCATGTCAAATGCCTAATGCCTGCCGAGGGAGTTTCTTTGCAAATTATTTTCTTATAAATATATTTTTCTAACTTTTTTTCATTGGGTGTTCGATTATCGGAACTGCCTATGTGCCCAATTAGTTCGGTTAATCGACGCTCTACTGTATTTATAAATTCCATTGAACGAATAAGGAACCAATCAAACAGAGATCCGTTAGTTCCACTTAGCCCCACTAGACTGCATCTCTCTATGCCGATCAGACTCTCCTGGTATCAAGCTACACATTAGGAAGTGGTCAATGTTTTCTTCTGAGATTCTGCTAATTTATATATGTCTACAAGAGGACTCAGGAACACTTATGGTAATATATGAAAGGAAATCATCAAGTATAGACCACGTTTGGTGGGTTGCAAAGACAA
The DNA here is from genome assembly GCA_963662175.1 of Aradus depressus. Classification (NCBI taxonomy): domain Eukaryota; kingdom Metazoa; phylum Arthropoda; class Insecta; order Hemiptera; family Aradidae; genus Aradus; species Aradus depressus. The sequence goes on from OY759224.1 coordinate 28,154,772, forward strand.
ACAGACTGTACAAATTTACAGGTCAACCTTCCATTTAGAATTAATGAGAGGTAACAGTTAACTTCAGAGCACCCTTATTTGACTTAACTGTTATTACGATTTCACGAAAATCAAAACTGTGATTTGCTCTAACTAAATAGGTGTACACTGAACATAACTTGAGGAGTCAATAGGTCATTAGTTGAAATATGTAAACCGCGATAGGTTGATCAGTAACAGGTCGTTTATCTAGCCTAGTAGCTCTTTGTGTTCGAATCCCAATGTACTGTGATTTTGTACTAGCTATGTTTGAATTGGTTAGCCACCTGTTGATAATAACTAAAACTTTTAATGTCATGTTAAACTCCTTTCTCCTCAAAAGAAAAAAATAAATTAAAAGAAAATGTGGTGAATCATCGGTAATGTACATCCCCAGCGCGAATGAATCAATTTAAGTTTTCGCTCTCCCATCGAACTCAGCGTCTTATAAATGTACGCGGACATTACATAATCTCTTCTACTTCTTCCTCCTCCACCTCTTTCGTCATCTCCAATGGCATCTTCATCTGCGCCTCCTCCATTACCGCCATCTCCGCCTCGATCTCTCCACCATTGCCTTTACTGCCCCCTCCTCCTCTATCTCCATCTCTTGAGCGTCCTAAACCGTCTCGTCCAACTTCTCTACCTCCACCTCTACCACCGCCTCTTCTACCTTCTCCACCTCTACCACCGCCTCTTCTACCTTCTCCACCTCTACCGTCATACCTTTACCGCCTCTTCTACATCTATCTCAATCTCTACCTCCTCCTCCACCTCTGTCTTCATCTCCAGAGTCACCTTATACCGCCTCCCTCTTCCAACTTCTCCACCTCTACCACCGCCTCTTCTACCTTCTCCACCTCTACCGTCATACCTTTACCGCCTCTTCTACATCTATCTCAATCTCTACCGCCTCCTCCACCTCTATCTTCATTTCCAGAACCACCCACACATCCTCTTCCAACTTCTCCACGCCTCTTCTACCTTCTCCACCTCTACCATCATACATTTACCGCCTCTTCTACATCTATCTAAATCTCTACAGCCGCCTTTACCGCCTCCTCCACCTCTATTTTCATCTCCAGAGCCACCTACACCGCCTCTTCCAACTTCTCCACATCTACCATCATACCTTTACCGCCTCTTCTACATCTATCTAAATCTCTACAGCCGCCTTTACCAACTCATCCACCTTTATCTCCATTTCCAGAACCACCTACACCTTCTCATCCCTCTCCACTACCTCCTCTGCAATTATTGTAAGACCATTATCGACTCATAATTCCCTCATGGGACATTTTTTTTGGAGGGTTGAAACTGTGCAGAAAAAGTTTGGATACGCCCTTAAACCGAAGGCCCTACAGCCCGTTCTTCCAAACTTACTACTCGAGCCTTAATAAACCTTATAGCCCTTCTTCGGCTGAACTCCACAAAGACAACTAAAAGAAGCAATTTGTATCTTTCACAGTTCTTTACCCTTTTTCTTCTTTTGAATCAACAATGTTTATTTATCTTCTTCAAATTTAGTTCTCATTATCATAAATTAACTAAATAACAGACCTATCTAACTGGCTGAACACTCAAAGGGTGTAATTTCAACTCATCTTAGAAGCAACGTATAATTTTTGATTCTATGAGTCTTTCTCGACAAAACTATAGTAAATCTAGAACTTCTAACGAAAAAGCGTTACCCAATAAAACACAATATATACTCCATGACTTGTTTGACAAATTCTTGTCATATCGCCTACTACCAGAGCTCTCTTTCATTGCTCTGGTGGAAATGAGCCCGATTCTACTGTAGGAGATCTAAATTTTACCAAACCTAAATTTTTATTCACCAAGGAAGGGCCTTTGAGTATCTGAAATCGTACAAGTTCCAGACCCTTGCTTAACGTCCCATCCGAAGGATGAAGTGCTCAAGGATTTTTCACATTTTAGATAAAAAAACTTAAGGGCCTAGGCCTGGTTTCGAAACTGTGATCTTGAGCTCAGGAAGAAAGCACGCTATCTCTGAGCTACATGCGCCCTCGAAGCCAAAAATAATTTTCTTGAGTTCTAATTCATTGATATTAATTTATTTTTGGAAGCAGTTTTGTATTTTTTTTAAAGTATATTTTAGTTTGGGACAAAAAGGAGTTAGCTCCAAAATTGTGGGTGTTATTGTATGAAAATGGTGGCAAACCAAGCTTAAAAACATACACTGTGTATAGGAAAAAATATTTTTGACAAAATTTGAAAATTCAAATTTTAAAACTTTTTTTAATTTCCCAAAATCGTGAAAAGGGGAGCTGACCCCTTTTTGCTGCAAGCCCTTGAATTATCACTTCAGCAGTGTAACGAGACATCTGTTAAGCGTTTGATGGACTATCCTTTAGGGAAAGAACAAATATTCATCGGGTGGCTTTCTGGTTAAAGCAGCAAGGGAGATTATTCTGAATGACTTTCTTATACCCAATAATTTAATAAATTAATTTGAGAGGGGGTGGGGAGGGAGAGAGATCTGTACAAAAGTGGTTGGTATAAGAAAATCCTGTAATGGTCACATCACATATTTATATACAATTTATTATTTTTAATAAAAAAAAATACAATAAAACCATATTTTAAAATGCGTTGCTAAACGTTACAGTTTAAACATTACTTGGAAATCTTCGTTCGTATTGGTGCCATCTACAATCTGAGGACACTCAGGGATCAGAAATTCCATAAGGATATTAAAAACCTATGAACGACATCTATTGTTTCTAAGACAAATCGGCCAAAGATGGGAGAGATTAGGGGGGAGGCTTAACACAAAAGCTTTAATAACTGAACTTGAAAAATAAAATAAAACTTGTTTATTTAAGATATTGTCTAATTTCACTAACTATATATACATGGGAGTACTTTCGGTATTTCTACCATCCTCAGCCAAAAGCATAAGAGATAAGACATTAAAATCAGCGGATAGTGAGAGGGGATCAGAGAGAGGTCTCAAGTCAAAATCTCTTACAGGCACCTATTAATTTTCAGCAAAATCGGTTGAAGAGGACAGAGAAGTAGTAACTACTAATAATTGCAGATGTAATGAATATATAGACAGAATATTTAACGAGAATTCAGAAGCCATATTACCACAAATATTGAGTTTTAGCTCAAACGGTCGACCAGTTTTGAAAGGGGAGCGAAAAGTTAATAGATTACTTCGTTCTGGGGAAGTACATTGTCGGTGATTTACCGAAACATTGTTAAAATGTCTATAAATTCAGCCCTATCGTCTGTTGTCAGTGCATTCAATCACAATTATGCTTGCTTATTTTTCCAAGTGAGAGGTAGTTTAAATAATGAACAAAAACAAATGTTTAAAGAATATATTTTTACTAAATATGAAAAAAAAAAATAGATGAATAAACCTATTCATAAATATCCATGGTAGTGTTCACCTCGAAATTATGGACATTTCTTAAATTATTATAGGAAAATTAAGCCCGTTTTAAAATTATTTAAAATTGATTCTAAATGCAAAAAAATGGCTCAATATGGGATGAATTTACTATTATTAATGAATTTGACATGACTGCAGTTAAATGAATTAGAACATTTACAAAAATTGTTTTCATTCACTATTTTCAAAGAAATAACAGTAAATAGAGTTGAAACTGAGACATACTACAGTGGCTAGGATTCCCAGACCTCTTATTTAGAGAATATATACCGGGTGATTCATTTAACCTGAAAAACAAGAATAAATCGAAAAATAAGCTTTATCGAAAAAAATTGTTCAAACAAAAGTTGCAGGGCTTAAAGAGGGGGCATATAATGGTAATACGAAATTTAACCTTGAATGGCGTTTTCAGGGTCAAATCAACGGCAACTTCGATTTTTTCAATAGGAACCCATAGTTTTAATTGCATACTTGTATTCTACGTAAAAAATACGTATCTTTTGTAGGAAAAGTTTTGTTTGAAAATGTAAATTTTTTATGGTTTTGAGAATATAAGAAACGAGACTATCCTAACCGATGGATTGGTCGAGGTGGTCCAGTAAACTGGCCAGCTAGGTCACCGGACTTAACTTCGCCAGATTTTTTTCTATGGGGATATTTAAAAGAACAAGAATACAAAAATGTGGCAACTACAACTGAAAATATGAAAGAGAGAATCAGAAATGCATGTCGAGAAATTGACAGAAAAACTTTATTAAGGACGGTGCAATGTTTCATTACACGTGTTGAATAATGTATTGAAGTTTACATTTATTAAGATGATAATTAATTGTTGATAAGTGGTGTGAAATTATTCAATTAAAATTTGTTTTCAAAATTTTGTGTAAAATATTGATTCTTTGTTACAATAACATTCATTTTAATTTAATCTATGTTTATTTCTTTGTGCATCAAATTTGTTTTTTTAAATTCTCAAACCCATAAAAAATTGACATTTTCAAACAAAACTTTTCCTACAAAAGATACGTATTTTTTTACGTAGAATACAAGTATGCAATTAAAAGTATGGGTTTCCATTGAAAAAATCGAAGTTGCCCTTGATTTAACCCTGAAAACTCCACTCGAGGTTAAATTTCGTATTACCATTATATGTCCCTCTTTAAACCCTGCAACTTTTGTTTGAACAATTTTTTTCGATAAAGCTTATTTTTCGACTTATTCTTGTTTTTCAGGTTAAATGAATCACCCGGTATATATTTTGAGGTGGATCTCTTTTAGTTCTTTTTTGACATGTAACATATGTTTAAAAAATATATATTTGATAAAAAAAAAAAACTAAATAAACCTTATCTCGAATTTATGGACATTACTTAAATTATTATAAGAAAATAACATTCGTTTTCAAAATATTTAAAATTGATACTAGAAGAACGATATAAAAACAAATCATGCTTGTTTTTTTGCTTTTGCTGAAGTTACGTTACGTTAACAATTTTATCATTGCTTAAAGTAAACTAAAAACATGAAAATTCTTTATCTTGTTGAATATGACATGAAATATGAAAATGACTAAATATGAGTTGTAATTATTATTATTAATGAATTTAACATGACTTTATTAATTAGATAAACGAGAAAATTTTTTTGACTAATGTATCAAATTTGGGAAAAATAAGAGCTGAAATTGAGCCATACAGTGGCCTCTTATTTAGTGAACTTATTGCATATATATTTTATTTATTTAGATACTGATGAGAGTTGTTCTCGAAACAGACTATACTTGCTAGATTATAATAACCAAAAAATAAATGTGAAAAGTATATTATTATAAATTCAGAATCTTACAAAACCCCAAAACAAAATTTTATTAAAAATAAGTAATTCGTTTATTAATTAAACTACAATGAACAATTGAACTCAATAACAATAAAAGCAAAATATAAATGAGTTTCTAAGGAGTTTTGATCAATGTTTAAGGTCGGACCTGACAAACGACAAAGAGTAGGATGAGGCAGGTTTCTCCTCTTCTTCTTTGGGAGCTATGACGCCACAGTGGTCAGGCAGGGGGTTCTTAGGGCCGTTCTTCCCTGCAGGGTCCCAGGGGAGCATGATCTTCACTTTGATACCAAGAACGCCTGAAAAAAAATAATAAAATTACAATTTGTGAAATTTCATATGTAAATTCAAAGCACTCTAAGGACACTTATAGATTTTATTTCGATATAATAGATGTATCGACATGAAATTTTATATTTAGGTCCTCCGCACACGGTGCGACTGATTTGCAACTCGAGTTGCGCATGCAACTGTTTGGTGAACTTGCCCATGTACGGGAGATGCCCATGTACGGGGATCCACACACGGTGCAACCAAAACGAAACCGCTTGGAAATCAGTTTCCAATTGGTTGCGTGCGATCGTTCTTCCCAGTTGCATGGTTGCAAGTGAAAAATCACCAAAAAAAAATGAAAGACCCCTACCCTAAGTGAATAAAAATTTAGGATTCCCACACATGAGTAATAAAACCTAACCTAATACAATTGTAAAATATATTTACCCTGTCTGAGGAGGACATGACGTGTGGCCTTATCCACAAAATCAACAGTGGGCTCTCCGCTATGGATCATGAGCCCATCGACGAACTTCATCGACTTGGCTCGCTGACCACGAAGTTTCCCAGAGACCACCACTTCACAACCCTTGGCACCGTTCTCCATGATGAACCGCAGTATCCCATAGCAAGCCCTAAAACAGAAATAAAAAAATTAAAAATTAAACAAAGATTTAAATAGTTTAATAATGTGTTCGCTCTCCCTCTAAAACCATTCGACCGTTTTGGTTAAAAATCAACAGTTGACTTACAGAGGAATTTCTTCTAAATCCTCATTCTAAATTTCGTGGTTATATTTAATAAATCGGTAGTTATTAGGTTTTTGAGCTGAGCCTCTCTCCTCTGACCCCCTTCCCTCAAACGATTTCGCGAAAAATTAATACGTGGCGTTTTTATGGGGTTTTGAATTTAAATTTCATGTCGCTACTACATACCAGGGATGGGCGTATTCGTAATCGCAAATATGAATATATTCATATTCACACCTTTGAATGTGAATATATTCATAGCTGTGAATTCGAATACAGTTGTATATATCGTCACCTTAATACAACTAGATAACTCGAAAATCGGCATGTATGGGATAATTGTACCATTAGTTGTATTTTGCAGGTATCTTTGTTGTGCTAGAAGTAGACAAGTCTAGGAAAATATGTTAAGAACTTATGTAAAAATGTCAGTAGTTAAATTTGGATCATTCTACAACGGCTGATTAAAAAAAAAAAAAGATTTGAGTTTTTCTCAAAACTAATTTTCGAGATGTCTAGTTGTAGTATTAAGGTGACGATATGAAAACAGTTGTATATGTATCGTATGCATATTTGTGAATATGACGAACGAAAATCAAATTTTACATGGTATCACTCATAACTATACTACTCGTTATAAACCCAAAATTATAACCGTATTCTAGGGGTAGGATTTATGCACTTCGGACCGTAAAGACGTACACAATTTTCAAACTATTAAAAAAAATTATCCGCCCAAACGTTTTGTTAAGTGTCTCATTTAATAGCAGGCTATTTTGGGAAATAAAACAAGTAAATATTCGATTAGTAACAAACGCGTTTTTGAGAGTTAGAGCTATCATACGAATATATGAATACAACTGTATTCGAATTCACAGCTATGAATACCAATATATTTGTATTTATAGGTGTGAATGCGAATATATTGGTATTCACAGGTGTGAATACGAATATATTCATATTCAAAGGTGTGAATATATTCGTATTTTCGATTACGAATACGCCCATCCCTGATACATACCTACATTACATCGGTAGTTATTGGTGTTTTTGAGTTGAGCCTATCCACTGACCCCCCGAGTTTCGTTGAAAATTCCTGGGATATTGAATTTACATATGAAATTCTGTTTGTACGTTCACTGCAACGGCAATTATTAGAATTTCTGTGTTGTCCCCCCCCCCCCCCCCCCCCCACTTCTTCCCTCGGGCCAACTTGATTGAAAATTAATAGGTGTCCTTATGGGGTGATGGACACATAAAATTTCAGTGTCGATACATTCATAGGGAGTTAACGTGTTCACAGACACACAAACATAGACATTTAGTTATATTTCGTTTCATAGTAGTTTCCAGAGCTCCTCTCTCCCTTCGTACTTTATGGAAGGGTCGTTACAGATATAGAATGGGTGGGTACCTGCGCACTGGAAGACCCCCGATCAGCTTGTATCGCAAGGACTCAGCCTGCGCGATGGCACAGAGACCACGGACAGCCACCTTCTCAGCGAACAGATCCAGGCTCTGAGGAGCTAGTCCGAATCTCTTCTGAACCACTGCCGTCAGTTCCCGGATCCGTCGACCCTTCTCTCCGAGTACGTTCTGAGTCCTTGTGGCCATGATGATGATCTCGGTCCGACTTGGAGTCACCCGGATCTCCAGTCCGGAGTAGCCTTCTTCCGCCAGTTCTCGGGTTAGGAAATCGTTCAGTTCCGCTTTCAGAACTCCGTCTGCCACGAACTGAAACATAAATATATAATAGATCAGCCTCCAAAGAACTATCAGATCGTTAATTTTTTATTGATGTGTAAACATCTTAGCTCTCATAAGTGTGTTGGACGGTTCACAGTGCATACACGCAGCTACACACTTCTTTATCTGTGATGTCAGCTGTTTTTGAGCATTTCTACGTTCATGGAATGATTAGATATAACATAGATGTATACATATAACAATTATTAGATATAACATTGTATTTTTACAACATTATTGATCACATTTACCAATGTAGTGAATTTAACTAAAATATCAATATTTCGGTAAGAAACTTTTAGGTGAAGATGCTTCGATAGCAATTTGTCACAATAAATAAAATTGGTGGTAAAAGAAAATAATATAGCAGTGTAAATCTAAAAAAATATAGTAGATATATAATATTTTAATATATTATAATATATAATATATTATGATATTGTTGTTAGTATGTAATAATAAATGCTAAAAACATCGATTAATAAATAATATAGGTTTAGGTTTTATGACTCATGCCCGGGCTTTAACTACGAGGTCATATCGCCTACTACCAGAGCGCTCTTTCGTCACTCTGGTGGACATGAGCCCGACTCTACTGTGGGAGTCCTAAATTTTGCCTACCCTAAATTTTTTATTCATCTAGGGTAGGGGTCTTTAACGAGTACCTGACATCGTACAGGCTCGGGACCATCGCTTAACGTCCCATCCGAAGGACGGCGTGCTTAAGTTTATTTTACCTCCCAGATAAAATAAACTAAGGGCCTCGGTCGGGCTACGAACCCACGACCTTGAGCTCAGAAGTCAAGCACGCATACCACTGAGCTACCGGCGCCCTCAATAAATAATATATTTGTTGTCATATTGTCACAAATGTTTTTACTCAATTTAGAAGGTACAGAACAGCTTATTTCATTTGTAATGAACTTAATCTACAAATAAGTACCAATCGAAGCATTTCAACAATAAATTAGAAAACTACCATTGGCGCTTTATTCTCGCGGTATTTAGAGACACTATCATCACAGTTGTATGTATCTTATTTTAGCTATCACAAACCTATATAATTTCATGTATAAAAGAAATTGAAGAACAATAAATTTGAAAGTTTAATTCTTCAAACTACTTTTCTTATTGCAACATTATAAAACAAATTTTAATCAAAATCAGTGCAGTTTTTACTCAATTTAGAAGGTACAGAACAGCTTATTTCATTTGTAATGAACTTAATCTACAAATAAGTACCAATCGAAGCATTTCAACAATAAATTAGAAAACTACCATTGGCGCTTTATTCTCGCGGTATTTAGAGACACTACAATCACAGTTGTATGTATCTTATTTTAGCTATCACAAAGCTATATAATTTCATGTATAAAAGAAATTGAAGAACAATAAATTTGCAAGTTTAATTCCTCATACTACTTTTCTTATTGCAACATTATAAAACAAATTTTAATCAAAATCAATGCACGACAGCAATTTTTTGAAACTAAAGCAGATGTTTACACATCAATTCTTGTGAGTACCGCGTCACGCATTTGCTTTTTAATTTTCTTTACTTCACTCGTAATACGAAGTATAGAGAAAGTTATGTAATCGGTTAGAAATTCTATGTCGAATTAGTACCTGAATTTCACGTTTTTCTTCCCCCTGATTCCAAAAATGGACAAAAATACTTCAACCATATAAACTTACACTATTTTCTTCTTAAGAAAATGACCTAAAATCCCCTATTACAAAAACATAAACTTTACACCACGTGCTATTAAAACACGAATGAACTCTACTTGTCTAAATTCAGCTAAAAAAAAAAACAAGAAAACTATACAATTATTAACTGAAAATGATTACCTTCCTTTTCTTAGAAACTGGCAACGGAGGCATTCAGAAAATTAGTGGAAAAAAACTAAAAACCTTTCAGCAGACAGCTTGTGTGAATACAGAACCAAGTTGAGACTAGACAGATCACAGGAAGTGAAGAAGTGACTGTTGGAATCATGGCATTGCTTTTGATTATTATTTATACTCCAATAAATAACTTACCATATAATAAGATAAAAATATTTATTCTTTATATTAAAATTTAAAAAATACAACTGAGACACGAAATAATATAAACTTGTTATTATTGTAATTGCTCAAGTTATGTTAACATTTAAAATTAAAGTAAATAAAGTGTTACCATAACCCATGAATTAAATAATCAATATTAGAATTAATGATGCAATAAAACTGTATTCATTAGAAGTGCTTGAAAAATATACTTACGAGAAGTAAATAAATTTGATGATATATGAGGCATAGATTTAGTTAAAATGTCGGAAACTAGTTGTCACAGGAAATTATCAAGAAACTAATTTGGGTTTAACAAATGGGCTATCTAATTTTTTAATTATTACTATTTAAAAAATATATAATAATCGTTATAGTCTTATAGTCGGAAGGGATGTTCCATCAAAACTAGGAAGAAAGGATCCCCCATTCCTCCTTAGATTGCAATTTTTTTTCTTCCTTAATGACTTAAGTAGCTAGCCACAGCTAACACAATTTTTTTTTTTAACCTTTAAGTAGGGAGGTGGGGTGTTCACAGCACCCCACGACATTAGTTGCTCTGTATTTTTAATTAATATGTTTGCAATCCTGTTGATCTTTGCTACCTTCCTAAATAACATCTGTTTATATATTGAGGTGGCAATGGCATCAGATTTAACCTTTCTTGTTTATCTTTAGGATCATTTATTGTCTGAGGGTGCTCATAACACCCCACATCCCTACTTACGTTATTATAATATAAAATAGAATTTTTTGTTCGACTTCAGTTTAATATGTCGTATGAGAACTCCTATATAAAAATTTGACCTATGTCGGAACTATAAGGAAAAATAAACTGGAGCTTCCTACTGAGCTAACTATGATAAAAGGCAGGACAGAAAAGAGCACCATTTTTGCCTACAGAGAGCTGGTACTGCACTTTCTTATGTGCCAAATTCTAAAGATTTGGATGAATCGACTGGAGATAATAATAAGCCAGAAATAACTACATTCTATAATCTAACGAAAGGTGGTGTGGACGTCATTGAGAAGATGTGCGCTACATATACTGTAGCTCAGCGATGTAAACGTTGGCCCCTAACTGTCTTGTTTAGAATCCTCGACATTAACTCTCAGGCAATATATATGGGCAATAATCCTACCACAAACTTGGATAGATCAAACTTTTTGAGAGACATTGGGTTCCATTTGATTGGACCAGAGATTGAAAAGAGGTCATCAGAATCTTCGATTCCCAAAAACATCAGGCTAAAGGCGGCAAAAATGTCCGGGAAGAGCACACCAGAACCAGCAACAAAATCAGAGCGGTAGGGGATTTTTTCCGGTAGATGTACTGTTTGCCCAAGAAACCCTGATAAGAAAACAACGTTTTTTTGTTGTTCTTGCGAAACAATTATGTGTATGGATCACATGAAACAAATTTGTTCTGAATGTTTAGAGTAAGTGATAGGTACTACTTTACTGCTTGAATTTGTATAGTTAGCAACAATATATTTCATAAAAAGTAGTTTTTTTGTCTCCTTCTACCCTTTAACAATCAATTTTAACTTAATTTAGAATTGTATATTATTTTACAATATCAAATTTTTGATAAAAGTATAGAAAAATAATAACTCAAGAAGAAATCCTATTAAAATTGTATCATTAAAAAAAACACAAAATTCGAGCATTTTAGTTAATTAGTCATTTATATAATATAGGTGTAGGGTTTAAAAAATGAAATAGTAATATAGATACTAATTTTCAAAAGCGAATTTATTTTTTACGATTTTTTTCGTTTGGGTGTTCTGAGCACCCCACCTCCCTACTTACGTTTGGGTAAACCACCTCCCTACTTAAAGGTTAAATGAATAAATAACAATAAAATTATAATTACGTAAATAAATAATTGAGAATAATTAGATGAAGCACGAAAAATAACTTAATTAAGATGAATGATGGTTATCTAGACACTAATTTTGATATCAGACAAGAAACCGAGAATTTTGCCATACACCTCAACGTTACTGCTTCAGAGATGAGTTTTATAGCTGAAAGGACAAAAGAAGAGAGGATAAACATCGTTGAAAAAATTGTTTCTCAGCGAAGTGAACCTGGAGCACTCCATCTGGTGTCATGGAACCCACACCGGGAACAGCATGGATTGTCCATTCGTCCCATCCTGTACAAGTAGAACACAAAATCTATGGTTCGAACGCATTCTGAAAATCGATCTCACCATATTCTTGGAAACCGATAGCTGCGAGAACCATTGAGAAGATTGCACATTATAAATTTTATTATTGCGAAGATTAACCTCGAGTTTTAACTGCACAATTCCTCCTTAAAAAGAAAGTTATCAATAAGCAGAATTATCAGTAGTCAAATGGTGGACATTGATTAGATAAAAATATTTTAAATTTGAAGTCGAAAAAATAAAATTATATTTGATATGTTATTAACATAATTATTATAAAAACGAAAAAACAAGTATGTCTATATTTAAATGTTCCAAGGTAGGATATATTTATATAGGTTGAATAACGTTAACTCAATATTCTTCTTTTTATAGTTTTGAAAATCCCCGAATGAGTGAATCGTAAATTGAATTAGAAAAATATATATACTTGGGAGAACTAAGACCAAATAAATGTTTATTGCAACCATCTCTATCTAGTGGCATGGGTTTAGTTAAAATGTTAACTATAGCTAACATGTCACAGGAAATAATTAAGAAACAAATTTAGGGTTAACAGATTGACTTTTTTTTCAAATTACTATTATTATTACTCAAAAATATAATAATCTTTATATTCTTATACTCTGACAGGTATTAACATCAAAACTACGAAGTCGGAAGCTCCCATTCCTCCCCTTGAAGATTGCATTTAACAATTTTTATTATTACAAAGGTTATTCTAGAGTAGTCTACGCAATTCCTCCTAATATTCTAGCAAAACAGTTATGATCAAAATAACCAACATAAAATAAGTTATTTTACCAACTATCGGAAGGGACGTTAAGCGATGGTCTCCGAGTCTTTACGATGTGAGATACTCCTTAAAAACCCCTGCCCTAGGCGAATAAACCTGGGTAGATAAAATTTAGGACTCCCAGAGTAGAGTCTGGCTCATGTCCACCAGAGCGCTCTGATTGTATTAAAGTTAGAGCATAGGCATGAGTTACAATAACTATAAAGGGTACCCCCCATTAAGATAGGCAAAATGCCCCCATCTTCGAATTCTTGAAAAAACAGTTGAGATAGGTAGTTTGGGGGCAAAAAATGAGTTTGGCACGACTTTTGGGTCGGGTGACCCCCCCGCCCCTCCAGGGGGGGCAAAAATGACCTTTTTCCGATTTATTTTTTTTTAGAACGACCTAGTTGACGAAAATTTTTGAAAAAATTCAGGAGTATAGGTGGTTGTGAGGGCTTTTCAGGGAAATTCTTTCGGCTCCCCAGGCTCCCCCCTTACCTTCTAAAAAAAATAAAACAGAATAAAAATCGAAAAAAGACCCCAAAAATGCCGAGGACTCCCAAGTTTTTTTTTCGAAATATTGAAGTTCGCAATGAGCTCTACAGTAAGATATTTTTTTTCGATTTTTTCGAGCACTGCATCTCCTCGAAAAACTGCATTTTTCCGTTTTTTACGACGTTTTCACAGATCTTCCAACTTTTTTGGGGACGGGAAGCATTTTCAAGGTCAAATAACACCAGATCCGGATTCTACGGAAAATTTTACTGACATAGGCCTCCACAAAATCAGTTTGGACTCAATTTTTTACGTACTATGGGCTCAAATTAACTTTTTTCACGAAGAAATGCCATTCTTCACCAATTTTACGACGTTTTCGAAGACAGGAACCAATTTGAAAGTCAAATAATACCAGATTTGGTTTCAACGGAAAATTTTACTTACCTATAGTCCTCCGCGAAACAAGTTTTGACACGATGTTCCTCGTATTTCCTGTGCAAACTAAGTTTTTTTTTAAGAAAAAAAAGGATTTTTTCCGCCATTTTTTACCGACTTAACGACCCTTACGTAGATGAAATGCAGTTATGAAACGTGATTCCGTCTCCTGGATTCATAGAAGGGATAAATAATAACGTCAAAATATCTTTGCATTCGGTTGTTCAAAGTTTCAATTTTTAATCATGCATCTGTTCCCTGAGAAATTGCAAGAAGTGATTATTGATGGCTATTTTCTAGAGTTATATGAGTCAATGCAACATTTATTTATAAAAATTGAATGAATTTTGTACATTAATATAATTCAACATCAAAACATGAAAAAATGCTCGCTTGCAAGGTCTGCAAAAAGAAAAAAAAATCGCCCGAATTGTAATGTTTCCTTACTTGCAACTTATATCTTCGTATTCCCACTCTGTTGACCTACAGCAACATTACAATAGGTAAATAAAGATTGTCTTTAGTGGAATAGACAATATTTAAAAAAATAGGTTTGTATTATTTATTTATTACAAATTCCACAATATGTCCGCGTTCCTCAACTTAGAAGTTATTACAATAGGTATCAGAAAACATATGTACATTGCACACACATACTTGATATAATCCAGAGATATCTAACCTTCGTCACTATCTTCATCGATCACTGGACTGCAATGGTTCATGTCGAAGATATTTGTGAGAACCTCTGCTGGTCTTATTACCTTAGACAAATATCTGCCGTAACTTAAATGATAGACCAGACTTGCAACGTGGGAGCAGCAACCAATTCGGGGCAAAAAAAAACACATTTATGCAAGCCGTTTACTATGTGTACCACAAAATATACGTTTTTGCATTGATATGCCGAGACCTGACCTCGAATCGTACAATTTCTGGCCTATCCTTTACGAATTTCAAAGGTAAACGCCCGTTCTCGTCCAGCATTTCTCCTAAGTAAGAAACCGCCTGCCCAAGCTGATACGATCCAGTAAAAAATAACACAAGTTCTTCTAATGTCAGTTTCGGAAAATCAAGGAGTTCCGATGAAGTTACATTTTGAAACGGGGCAGTTTTTCTGTTCAAATTATCCCGTTCAATTTCTTCCGCCAATTCATTCTTCTCGAGGTTCAGTGCCATCATCCTAGCTGCAATAATATGAATTCTTTCATTTGATACATTAAGGCTTACCGACTTTGTTGAGAAGGAACAACGCCATTTTGTTGGACACCCGCATCTTTTAGCATATTATTGTGAAATTGATGGTGCAGTAATTTATATTTTTGTCCCAAAATTCCATGTATAGCCTCCACTACCCATCTGAGTACAGTTACAGACCGAGAGTGATTAGACTCTTTTGCCCTAAGTTGATTTCTTTTCCCTTTCAAAGATGGCATCAAAACGGAGTAGCCTTTTTCTTCCAAATACGGAATGACATCTCGAAATCCTCGATCCAAAATAAATTCGTCCCCAGGCTACAATATGGTACTGATTCCGTCAGGATCTTCTAGAACTCGTTTCATTATTTCTGCATCGTTCAATGTCCCATCAAATGGCCCAGGAGCATCGATTGTGAAAGTGTTTGTGGTACACATAGTAAACGGCTTGCATAAATGGGTTTTTTTTTGCCCCGAATTGGTTGCTGCTCCCACGTTGCAAGTCTGGTCTATCATTTAAGTTACGGCAGATATTTGTCTAAGGTAATAAGACCAGCAGAGGTTCTCACAAATATCTTCGACATGAACCATTGCAGTCCAGTGATCGATGAAGATAGTGACGAAGATTAGATATCTCTGGATTATATCAAGTATGTGTGTGCGATGTACATATGTTTTCTGATACCTATTGTAATAACTTCTAAGTTGAGGAACGCGGACATATTGTGGAATTTGTAATAAATAAATAAAACAAACCTATTTTTTTAAATATTGTCTATTCCACTAAAGACAATCTTTATTTACCTATTGTAATGTTGCTGTAGGTCAACTGAGTGGGAATACGAAGATATAAGTTGCAAGTAAGGAAACATTACAATTCGGGCGATTTTTTTTCTTTTTGCAGACCTTGCAAGCGAGCATTTTTTCATGTTTTGATGTTAAATTATATTAATGTACAAAATTCATTCAATTTTTATAAATAAATGTTGCATTGACTCATATAACTCTAGAAAATAGCCATCAATAATCACTTCTTGCAATTTCTCAGGGAACAGATGCATGATTAAAAATTGAAACTTTGAACAACCTAATGCAAAGATATTTTGACGTTATTATTTATCCCTTCTATGAATCCAGGAGACGGAATCACGTTTCATAACTGCATTTCATCTACGTAAGGGTCGTTAAGTCGGTAAAAAATGGCGGAAAAAATCCTTTTTTTTTCTTAAAAAAAAACTTAGTTTGCACAGGAAATACGAGGAACATCGTGTCAAAACTTGTTTCGCGGAGGACTATAGGTAAGTAAAATTTTCCGTTGAAACCAAATCTGGTATTATTTGACTTTCAAATTGGTTCCTGTCTTCGAAAACGTCGTAAAATTGGTGAAGAATGGCATTTCTTCGTGAAAAAAGTTAATTTGAGCCCATAGTACGTAAAAAATTGAGTCCAAACTGATTTTGTGGAAGCCTATATGTCAGTAAAATTTTCCGTAGAATCCGGATCTGGTGTTATTTGACCTTGAAAATGCTTCCCGTCCCCAAAAAAGTTGGAAGATCTGTAAAAACGTCGTAAAAAACGGAAAAATGCAGTTTTTCGAGGAGATGCAGTGCTCGAAAAAAAATATCTTACTGTAGAACTCATTGCGAACTTTAATATTTCGAAAAAAAAACTTGGGAGTCCTCGGCATTTTTGGGGTCTTTTTTCTATTTTTATTCTGTTTTATTTTTTTTAGAAGGTAAGGGGGGAGCCTGGGGAGCCGAAAGAATTTCCCTGAAAAGCCCTCACAACCACCTATACTCCTGAATTTTTTCAAAAATTTTCGTCAACTAGGTCGTTCTAAAAAAAAATAAATCGGAAAAAGGTCATTTTTGCCCCCCCTGGAGGGGCGGGGGGGTCTCCCGACCCACACGTCGTGCCAAACTCGTTTTTTGCCCCCAAACAACCTATCTCAACTGTTTTTTCAAGAATTCGAAGTTGGGGGCATTTTGCCTATCTTAATGGGGGATATGGTTTCATACAATAAATACCAAATATAAGAGACATTATTAATTTCCTAAAAAAATAAGGAAAGTAAATATACAAACCAAATAAACAAAACTATACATTTATTTCTTTAAAACATTACAGTTTACAAAATATTTACATAAAAAAAATAATCAAATAATGTTACAAGGGAATTTGAAACTTGGTAGTGTTGTGCGCATTCATTTTTTCTATCCTCTTTTTATCTTCTTTGAACGCTTTTGTATTCATCTTCCTTTCCTGTCGTCTTTCCTGAAATATACATACATACAATTATTAGTGTAATCTCAACCCGAAGGTAGACTTGAGTTCTTCATGGTAGACTTAAGCTTAAAAAGTTGAGAGATATTACGAAAACAAATTTTTTACTTCCCCAGCCATACGAAGTATAGGGGAAGTTATGTAATCGGTCAAAAATTCGACACGGAGTCTTCAACAGAATTTCAACCTTGACCTCTGGATTCTACAAATATGAAAAAAACAAATCTATTTGTATGTTAAGGCAGGTTTTCCTAGCCAGCGTTTGTAATAAGCAGCGTGAACTGAATAGGGAATTTCACGTCAGCAGGAGCGTATTTTTTATCAAACTGCGCATTTCTGTTTTCCTAGGGAACGTTATATTTCCCAGTAGTATTTAAAAATGTTGTGATGATGAGCCGTTTAGGACCAAAAAAGCTAAAAATATTTGCTCTTTTGCTATTAAAAAAACATTTGGCGGAGAAGGATGAAGAAGTAAGAATACTGCAAAGTTGCGCAAACAGAAAAGCTATCAGCAATGTGTTTTTATAACGAGAAGAGGGAACTTTTAATAAATTGATTAACAAGCATTTGCTTGACGAAGAAGAGAAGTTTAAAAGCTATTTTAGATTTACCCGAGAGCATTTTAATTCGATCTTGAATGACATCAAAGAGGACCTTTTATAGTCTTCGTGTTTCATATCCCAAATATATTTAAAACAACTGATATGTTCAATTAACTGCTCGTCCTCTTCAGCAGAAAAGGGTATTTTTTTAGATTTTGAATTTTTTGACATAATTTTTTTTTAAATACTAAAAACAAACAACCACTATCAGTACACTATCACAAAATATATGAAGACACTCCGCGTACAACGCAATAGACTCCTCTGAATGCAGTCGGTTTTACCATGCTCGACGTACAACGCTGGCTTGGAACCTATTGCGCTCTGTAGGAGAACACAAACACTAAATTCCTATTAGGAAGTGCCGGCGTGTTGCGCTGGGCGTATTACGACGAACGTGGCGCACAAAACACGCTGGCTAGGAAAACCCGCCTTTAGAGATGTTTTCGCCAGAGATCTTGTGGAAGTTCATTGTAAATACTACTGAATAAAATACTTAGAACAAGTCAAAAATTCCACTATATTTATAAAAAATACACAATATATTTCACTGGTTAGAGCATTGTCAAGTGTACAGGATACAGACCTGTACACTGTGTACAGGAGCCTGTATCCTGTGTTTTATTCAGTATTATATATTTGTATGTGTGTGTGCGCATCTCAGTGAACACGATAACTCAAATTCTCATAAGAACGACATGAAATTTCATATTTTAAAGTCAAAACAAATGAGGACATAACCTGAAAAATTTCAGCGATATTGAATGAAGGGAAGGGGGAGTTCAGGGGAGGGGGCTCAATTCAAAAATCCTAATAACTGACGATGTAATGAATTTATTCATTAGACATAAAATTTAGTATGAGGATTTAGGAGCCCCAGTGTAAGTCAACTGTTGAATATTAGTGCAAACAGTCGACTGGTTTTGGAGGGAAGCAAAAAGGTGATTGATTAATTCATTCTGGGGAAGTACATTGCCGCTGATTTAACTACTTTTTTTCTTTCTTTTTTGAAAATAGTTTTAAAACAGGAAAAAAATGAAATATATATGAAATTAGGTCTACCTTCTTGTGTTGCCTAAAAGCCTTCTTCCTGGATCGCTTTTCTTCCCAGTCCTCATCCTTGTTCCTCACTGAGAGGAGCGATATGGCTGAAGCCAGGGAACGGGGCCCAGTGGCTCGATTGGCCACCTCCTCCCTTCCGTCCAGCTTGGCCAACGCTCCTGGAGTCAACTTCCTGCTCGTGTATGGAACCCCTTCCGAGTTAACTCTGATTTTCTTCTGCAAATAAAAAAATATATATATAAATCGTTCTATCGTTTGTCTCAGGCAATTAATTCTTTATAATGTTCATCTAAACGACCACATCGATTTTTTACTTCCAAGCTTTATGTTATGTAATCGGTCAGAAATTCAATGTGGTCTTAAACGGAATTTCATGTTTTCAGTGGACATAACTCCCGATGGAATGAATGTATCGACACGAAATTTTATATGTGTATCCAGAACCCAATAAGGACGACACCTAACGATTTTCAGCCAAATCGGTCAAAAGGAAAGGAGGGATGAGGGAGAGGCTTAACACAACAACTTTAATAAGCGCCGTTGTAATTAATGTAATTGACACGAAATCGTATATATAAATTCAAAGCCTTCTAGGGACGACACCTATTAATTTTCAGCGGAATCAGCTGAAGATGGGGATCAGAGGGGGCTGAACTAAAAAATCCCAATAATCGCCAATGTAATGAAAGTGAAAGTTTAGTTAGTTATTATGACTCATGTCAGGGCTTTAATTACGGTCATATCGCCTACTACCAGAGGGGCCTTTCATCACTCTGGTGGTCATGAGCCTACCCTAAATTTTTCTTCACCTAGGGTAGGGGTCTTTAACTAGTATCTGACATCGTACAGGCTCGAGACCATCGCTTCACATCCGAAGGACAACGTGCTTAAGTTTATTTTACCTCCTAGATAAAATGAATTAAGGGCCTCGGCCAAGTTACGAACAGCACTCATACCACTGGGCTACCGGTGCCCTCATGAAAATTTATAATTAAAACCACTTAAATTTAAAACCCCTTAAGGATGGCCCCTATTAATTTTCCGCGAAATCAGAATGTATCGACACAAAATTTATTAAAGGATTCAAAAGTCACTATGTAGGTCAAATATTGAGTTTTAGGTCAAACCAGAATCAAAAGCTCTGGAGGGAGAGCGAAA
The DNA here is from genome assembly GCA_963662175.1 of Aradus depressus. Classification (NCBI taxonomy): domain Eukaryota; kingdom Metazoa; phylum Arthropoda; class Insecta; order Hemiptera; family Aradidae; genus Aradus; species Aradus depressus. The sequence continues at coordinate 28,175,061 of OY759224.1, forward strand.
ACGTAATTGAAAAATTCGAGCTGGGGAAGTAACTAGCTGGTGATTCACCGACGACTTTTGAAAAGCTAATACACATTTTATACTATCTGACACAAATGTATTTAACATTCATTTATATAATTTTTTTGTTGTTTTTTTGGCTTTATGTATGATGCATATTAATCATGTCACTGTGTTATCTAGTTATTTACGACATCCATGGCCCCGGGAGGGAGTTCTATCTACGTAAATAAAACTCACTCCCGGACGGGATTCGAACCCGCAAACCATGGTGAGACCATGCGACCAGAGCCCCACACTCTAGCCCGCATGGCCCCCATTTGAAATGAAGATGTTCCAACTTAAATCTGATCAGATTTTGGAAGAACTCGGAGATACACTTTACTTCGATGATGCTGTTTAAACTTATGACCTAATCAAAAATCTCTTAAAATAAATGTTGTATAGAAAACAGAAAGGCACATTATATACGAAAGACGATTTTTCGCAGGTCGCCCCATATGCTTGATTTACGTAAAAAAATTAGTCCTATTGAAAAAATTGGCTCCTACCAAAAATGTTCCAGCAATGTAAATCGATGATGCGATCAGAATGAGTAACCTTTCAACAAGGTTATTAGGACTATCCCAATATTCATAAGTATGCTGCCCTTCTTTCATCATAAAAGGTTTTTTCAATTTACTTTGTGATCTTGTCTTGATATTTAATTCTGGTGATTCAAACAATTTAGATATAATTTCTTTGTATTTTTCACCCCGTTTAGAGCTGATATGTTTTTGAGCGCTATAACTTTGAACTTTGTATCATGTAATTTATACCATGAAAGTGCCTAAATTGTTAAAAGTTCCGTCTCGTTCATTATAAATAGCTTATTTAAAACTAAAACTAACTGATGGAGCTGGAATGACTTTGGGATGATTGTAAATGGTGGAATACGTGGAGAGTATGGATTCACAATCCCATTTTTCTTTATCCTTAACTTCAACATATCGGAATTCTTCTTCATTGTCACTGTCGTTCGCCAATCGAGCCCTCTCAGCTGAATCGAGTTCCTGAAAGAAAAAATCATTATTTTATAATTAGTAGGAGAAACAAATGGAATATGCTGTGGGGAGGAGGGGAGGGTAGCCGAAGCTAAAATGGAATTAAACTGATCAGATGAGCGAAACACGTCTTCACTAATCAACAATTTTGCTTGTATCTCCCTCATTATAGAACTAGCAGTATTACCCATTGTTGCCCGGGGAACATTGAACTTTTCTCATAATATCTCTCATGCGAATCCTGGAAATGAGGCATAGAGTCCTTCAAATCTCGGAAAAATGCTTTGCTGTTTTTAGTTTTGCTATGAATGCAGTGGTCTTCATAGCTAGCAATTGCGAAGCAACAGCGGACCCCACGTAGTATGTGCTAAGCAACGCTTGGCAACCCAGTTATTTATTTAATTAGCTTGTTTCACAAAAATATCAGCAGTGCATATTAGTATTTTCAATGTTTGAAATCGCGATATCTCATGAATGATGATTCGTAGGAAAAAAAGTATTCAAAAAGTTTTTGTAGATAATTGCATGATCTACAAACTTTGTATGACCTATTTTTGCGATAACACCGTTATCGTTATTCCGAGAAATATGCTAAAAACCTATATTTGTGACCTTTGACCTTGAATAAAAGTTTTAGCCGACATAGGATCGGTGGGGACTTTTTTGACATTTTATTTGTAATGGTGTATTCAAGGTTTGTACCAATTTTCAGCTCTATGCGAATTATTGCGAAGTTTCACTTTTTTTTTTGTCTATTTTGACTGGACTATTAGTATTTGCCGTGCAACGGTGGACACCCCAGCTGGGCATCACAGCTAGTACGTATTTAGGAACGCTGGACACTATAGCTAGTATTTGACGTGCGACACTGGTCACCCAGGTAAAAGTGACATACCATGAATTCGACCATCCGTTAATGAGCTAGCACTCTTTATGAGAGGGCGCCGGTAGCTCAGTGGTATGCGTGCTTGTCTTCTGAGCTCAAGATCGTGGGTTCGAAACCCGACCGAGGCCCTTAGATTGTTTTATCTGGGAGGCAAAATAAACTTAAGCACGCCGTCCTTCGGATGGGACGTTAAGCGATGGTCCCGAGCCTGTACAATGTCAGGTACTCGTTAAAGACCCCTACCCTAGGTGAAGAAAAATTTAGGGTAGGCAAAATTTAGGACTCCCACAGTAGAGTCGGGCTCATGTCCACCAGAGTGACGAAAGAGCGCTCTGGTAGTAGGCGATATGACCTCGTAGTTAAAGCCCGGGCATGAGTCATAAAACCTAACCCAACTATCTTTATGCTAAGGGCCCCCTCCTTCTCGTTAAAAATTGTCATACGCCACATAGCCTATTTTTTAATCTAGCTCAAAAGGATGCTACATGTGAAGTTTCATGAAAATCCGTTAAGCCATGATGTTGGAACAAACCCACAATCAATGAAACAAACAAATCCCGTTCCAGCTTTATTAATATAGATAAAAAGATCACATCGCTGAATCACCGGCAACGTACTTCCCCAGACCGAATTAATCACATAACTTTTCGCTCCTCCTTCAAAACAAGCCGACCGATTGTGCAAATATTCAACAGTTGTCTTACATACGGGCTCCTACTAAAACATCATAATAAATTTTGTGTCGATACATTCATTATATCGACGGTTGTTAGGGTTTTTAAACTGAGTCCCCTTCCCTTCAGCCAATATTGCTGAAATCTGTTCATCCACTGCTTCTTTTTCACCTCTTAATCTCAATTTTTCTCCACATTTCTCTTCAGGGTACAGCTATTTCCGTGTCCAAACACAAACAGAATGCTTTATTTCCTTCAGTACAGACATTCAATATATATTGTGTATCCTAAAATCTATTCCTGAATAGGTAAATTCATCATGATATGAAGCCTGTTTAATACTTCATAATATAATAATGTGGAGGACGCCGGTGGCTTAGAGATGCCGTACTAGCCTACTAAGCTCAAGATCGAGGATTCGAAACCCGGCCGAGCCCTTAGGTTTTTATCTGAAAGATAAAAAATCTTGAGCACGCCGTCTTTCAGGAACTTTAAGCGGTTGCCCCAAGCCTGTACGATGTCAGGTGAATAAAACATTTAGGATTCCCATAGTAGTGTCGGGCTCATATCCACCAGAGCGACGAAAGAGCGCTCTGGTAGTAGGCGATATGACCTCGTAGTTAATGACCGGACATGACTACAATAATGTACTACTCACCGGTTTTGTGTAGCCGCCTTCTGTTTCCAGCACTTTTTCCAATATATCAATTCTCCCATTTCCTAGGTATTTTCTAAATAATTTTGGATCAGGATCTACTTCCCCATCGATTTCTTCAATGTCAAGTGCACCAATCTCATTGTCATCGTATCCAGTAAACATCTGAAAATGAAAATATCTCAAATGTGCAATTGAATTGACCGAGAGATCATGACAGATTAATGTTCAAATATTATGTACTACTAACAATGAACCTCTAACATTCATTCATGTTTGTCAGTAGGTCATTTCATGTTTCATTGTTGATCTAGAGAAAAATTATATTTTGTAACCTTGATATTCGAACTTACTATTCGTTGTTTATTGAGGATTCATTCAAATCTGTTTATTTTTAAATAACCAGTTTAGTTCGTTATGTGTTTAAAAGTGGTTTCCTAGATGTTTTACTCCTGTAATCCGGACATAAATTCGACATAATATCGTATTTTCTGACCCCTGATTCTAAAAAACAAAATTGTTGTCTGTCTGTGAACATCCATAGAATGAACCCCATAAGGATACCAACGAAGGGTGATCAAAAAATTCTAGGATTGTGCGCCAACGGAGCGCGAAAGATCGGCAGCATTAGTTGTGACTCTTCCTGAGCTCAGCTGTTTTTGTGGATTCTCTACAACCTACTTTGTTGTGAAGTAACAGTCGTTTTTGTGCAACAAGTTTTTCGTGTATGGCTATTTTGTCAAATGAATCAAAAAGAAGAACAACGCGTTTGGGTCGAGTTGGGTAAAACGTTTACAGAAACTTTTCAGATGTTGCAAGAGGCTTGGGAATGAATTTCTTAGTCGATCACGGTGTCATGAGTGGTACAAGAGATTCAAAGAAGGCCGGACGTCGTCAGAAGACAATCCTCGTTCAGGACGCCCATCAACTTAGACTGACGACGATCTTGTTGTCAGAGTGAATGTTCTCGTGCGATCAAATCGTCGACTAACCATCGTTTTAGTTACCTTGAAAACCTGAGACATTTGCGCGAGACTGTGAGGAGAAAGATACCTGAGTTGTGGCGAAGTGGGGAAAGGTGCAGCACCATGACAACGCGCCTGTTCATTCTGCGATTGCTCATTCGCGATTATTGCACAAAAAACGCCATGGCCGTCATCCCCCAGCCTCCATACTCGCCAGACCTGGCCCCTGCGGACCTTTTCCTGTTTCCGAAACTCAAGAGACCCTTAAAAGGTCAGAGATTTCACTCAACTGACGAAATAAAAGAAAAATCTCAGGAGGAGTTGAACAGCACTCCAGAAGATGACCAGTGGAAACGGCAGTGGGAAAAATGTGTAGTTTCCCAAGGGGAGTACTTTGAAGGGGAAAAATGTGTAGTTTCCCAAGGGGAGTACTTTGAAGGGGAAAAATGTGTAGTTTCCCAAGGGGAGTACTTTGAATGGGAAAAATGTGTAGTTTCCCAAGGGGAGTACTTTGAAGGGGAAAAATGTGTAGTTTCCCAAGGGGAGTACTTTGAAGGGGAAAAATGTGTAGTTTCCCAAGGGGAGTACTTTGAAGGGGAAAAATGTGTAGTTTCCCAAGGGGAGTACTTTGAAGGGGAAAAATGTGTAGTTTCCCAAGGGGAGTACTTTGAAGGGGAAAAATGTGTAGTTTCCCAAGGGGAGTACTTTGAAGGGGAAAAATGTCCAATAACTTTTAAATGTTTTACATAAATTTTTAAAAAATGAGTCCTGGAACTTTTTGATCACCTCTCAAATGGTTTTTCAGCAAAATTGAAGAGGGGAATTAGGGGGCTTAACCCAAAACTCTAGGGTCGGTCTATGACACTCGGGAGATTACGACGCACAACTCATTAAAATTGGTCCAGACAGACTTTCAAAGACTTTCCGAGCAAACAAACATACAAAAAGAATACCCCCCCTTCAAATTGCTTAGTCGGGTAAAAATGAGCATTCATTTGTATCAAAAATACCTCTTCAAAGCGTTCATCAAGCATAGTAAGTTGTTCATTTCTTCGAATCACAGAACTTGACATAGAATACTCGGTAAAACAAGATTTGGTCTCTTCATATCCAAACCGATCCAAGCTTCCAAGTTCATCTCGTTCTTCATCCTCGTCATAATCATCTTCATCTTCTTCACGGAATTCAACATTCTTACAATTACTATCCGCAGAACTGAAAAAAAAAAAAAAAAAAATCATAAGTTTTAATCACAAAATATTTATAAATAGTAAGTTATCCGGCGTTTGCGTTAAACAGTAAAACCCCTCTGCAACGGACAGTCACGGGACTAAGAAAATTGTCTGTCGCAGAAGGGTGTTCATTGAGATGGACTTGAAAAATAAAATAAAACTTGTTTATTTAATATATTGTCTAATTTCACTAACTATATATACATGGGAGTACTTTCGACTCAGTCTTATCTCTTATGCTTTTGGCTGAGGATGGTAGAAATACCGAAAGTACTCCCATGTATATATAGTTAGTGAAATTAGACAATATATTAAATAAACAAGTTTTATTTTATTTTTCAAGTCCATTTGAATTATTTCACAATATCTCTGCAATAATGTCAGTTTTCATGTTCATTGAGAGTTAAAAAAAAAAAAGAAGGGCATTATTGAGCTGAGTTTACGAAGCTCTTTCTGAGGCGACTCATGTATTTCGTTGTACTCGTACTCCTCCTAAACCCCTTCACCGATCACATTGAAATTTGCCACGATGGTAGTGGACACGGTAACGATGGTTTACTATTGAAAAACTCTTAAATCGAACATACCACGGAGGAATAATCACCGAAAAACGAAATCCCCACATTGAAATCAATTGAGAGACAAAATTCTCGCGCAAAATAGAATTTTTCGATTTCAAATGTAAAAATCCGGGCGAAGCCCTTTTCGGTTTACCATCGGACACCACTTTTTTTGGAGCCTTTTTTTCAGTGTTCTAACATACAAACTTCGACTTTTTTTCGATTAAAATATTCTTCAACAAACAAAGAACACTTAGTAAAAAGAATTTTGTGCAAAAACAGCTGTTGTTGTCTACAAAAAGGCTAGAAAAAATCTATTGAATTCAATTGAAATATATTTAAAGTATTAATATATTCATAAAGAACATACAAGGTGAGAAGTTACTGATAATTATTAAAACATTAACTGAGTTTTTTATACAGATATGCTCAGTTTTTGCAAACAGCAGAATGTATTGCACACCTAGTTTGTATGTATGTAGGTACATATAAGAAACGTTTAATTTGCTTTTATGTTTAATAGTACATATATAGATAACGAACAATAGCTAATTAGATAAAACACACATAATAATAGTCATTATGGATTTTAAAGTAATAAACCAAACAGTAGGTATGTATGCCCTGTTTCACAAACAGCGAATTCTATGAATAATAAAAAGCATTCAAAATTACATTTTTCAAATGAATTGTTTTGTAAGTGTCCGCTTAGGAGAGGTAAATTTATCTCTTAATGACAAAAAATTGGTTGTCTTCGTCCATTGCGAGGGGTGTAAAAATACATTGTTTTCCTATATGTCGGCCCTAGACATAAGCAGAGGTGCGCGTAAGGAGGGGTTTTACTGTATTACTTTTCCTGAAGGTGATTACGTGCGATCTCCGGACAAAGAATGAAAAGTTCATTTTCCCCCCTTCCACCCCTACCTCACTACACTTTCCCTCTTGCTCGCAAATAGAAAATGTTATTTATATCCATAATTTATATACGAAGAAATCTCCACCAGTATAGTTCTCATTTGTGCCCCCCCCCCCCCCCCCCCGGGACGACTAAATTCAATTTATATTTCCAGTTTTCATCGAAATTTCATGTTTTCCGGCCTACTGAAATGTCTGTCTGTTTATGTGTGCCTTTGAACACGAAAACTCCCAATAGAATCAATGTCTCTACACGAAATTTTATATGTATATCTAGAACCCCATAAGGCAGACACACATTGTTTTTGAATTGTCACATGAAATTTTATATGTGCAACGAATGAGAGGAGGGCCTGACTCAAAAATTCTAGTTTTGTTGCCGAAAAAGGTTGATTGGTTTTAGCAGGAAAGCGAAAACATTATTGTTTAATTCGTGCTGGGGAAGTACATAGAGGGAGATTCACCATTGACAATACAAGATGTTAAACTACAAAAATATACTAAGAATGCTCTTACTCAAGCGGTTCTCGAGCCAACTGCACAAAGTCGTCCTCCAAGAGATTGTCAGGATCCTCGTAGTCAAAATGGAAGTCATCGTCCAATGTTGCAACTACGTCTGGGTCAAGATCCAAATTCAAACCTAAACATAACAATTATGTTATTAATCATAATTATACAAATCATTAAATATATGAATAACAACTAGCTCTAGCTAAAACTGCCATCCAAATTAAATTTTAATGAAACTATATTTAAATAAATATATATACGGGTAAATATTTATGTAAATCATTCATCTTCATATAATATTTATGTAAATCATTCATCTCCTGTTCAACCTGGCCCTTGAGCGAGTGATAAGGCAGGTGATGAGGAACGAGGAAGGCACCCAGATAGCCGGAGAAAACGGAGTCTTGGCGTATGCAGATGACGTGGCCTTTTTAGGAAACAGCCCAGTAAGTAAAAGTAAGGCGGGAAAACTACTTAAGCACAGCTGGGGGGGGGGGGGGGGGGAGAAGACGCTTATCTTATCGCTGTTAGACAGCTTACAACAAATGGAAATTGAGATGTGGTGGAGCTAATTAATAAGTACCGAATCGTGTTTCATATCCAAAAACATTATTTGATACAAAGCTTTCATTTTTATTTTTTGGGCAGAGTTCCTCCACACCTTAAAGGTCAGTCCAATGAACGTTATTGTTTTATTTATTCATTTATAATTCCCCTCGTTTCCTATTTGGAATGATTTTCAGACAAAGAGCTGCCATAAAAAGAGATTCTGAATACTGGGATTGTAAAAAAGACAAGGTCGAATTTCAGTACAGGTTCTCCTGAGGGGTGGCGGGTAAGTTCTGAAACCTGTACTGCATCACTGAAAGGACCGATGGGAGGGTCAACATTTCTATTTATTATTCCTTTGGATAAATTATATTACTTAGGATTATTATTATTAATTATACATCATATCATGGTGGCAGGTAAATAGAGGAAAAGTACCAAAATGTGAAACTACATTGGCGAGCCCATACACAAGTTTGATACTAAGCCTAAACTTCCGTATAGGCCCAACCTTTTTTATTTATTTTTTTTACTAAATAAAAATTATTGTTATTTTAACCAATTATCGAAACATAAATTTCATACTCTCCTGTACAACCTTGATATAACATTTTAATTAGAGTGGCCCAAATATAGATTTGAAATTGCGGGCTGGTACGGAAGTACATCGAATGGCTCACAATTTAAGGCCTAGGTAATTTTATGAAGATCATTTCCATTTAACACACTAATTAACTTGTGTCTACTATTCTCTTGAATATATCTTGGAGTATAATTATTGTTATGCTAAGTTGTGAATAAATAATACAAATTAAAACAATAAATAATTTATTACCTGATTGCGGGGCTGCCCTGTTGAGCAACCCAACTTTTTCTTCAATATCTGACTGAAATACAGATGATGGAAGATTTACCGACTTTTTCTCTTTCTGAAAATTAAAAACATGACTGTAAATGTACAGAAGATATATATTTTTTTAAATCGTATTTTGAAATGTTTAACATACTTGTTTATTTTTTACTGGAATATCAACCTCAACCAACTCTCCTTGGTTGGACCTCTCTTTCAAATGTTGCATATAATCATAATCATCATCGAACATGATCCCATATTTGAGGAAATCATCACTTTTATCATTCTAAAAAACAAATAAAATACAATATTCCTTTATAATGAATGCTACGCTTCTCAGCTAATTAAACGTAACAGTTGATGAAAACATAAAATAACTCAATAACAATAATAAGTAAAAGAATAGAACTCACTTTAACCGGTTGTAAAACTCGTTGGGGCGCAGTTTCATCTGTTACAAGAGGATCTCTCTGACTTCTATGCAATAAACGAAACGTAACAGAATTCTTTTTTTCAGAAAATTTCTTCTTACCCTGTTAAAGAATAAAATGAAAGTTAGTAGGTAGTTCGTTGTGCTTATGCAGATCATTGTGCAATTGAAAACTTAAATTAATTATTAGAATTTAATACCATCTTTTGAGTACTTTTTCAAATGAGGAACATAAAAATATGCAATTATCTTGTAACCACGAAAGAGGTTATAGCAGCATTGATTCCAGTGTTGCCACACGGTTTCTTCCCCATTTTATTTTTCAAAACATGGAAATATGTATTTATACTTTTTCTTGTTAACAGTGTAAAACTCCGGGATCTAAAATTCATCACTTGAGTAGTAGTAATATAATTTGCTTAGGGTGCAACAGCTAGGGTCGTAGTACAATTTCTGGATTTTTTATTTTTCTCAATTGAAAAATAAATCATAGAGATAAAATGAAGCAACGTCACAAACAAGCTCGTAATAAATTTATCGAAACAAATTTTTTCTTATAGAAATTTATTTTACATTCCTTACCCTTCCCCTCAACCGATATCGCTGAAATTTGACTGGTCATGCCCGCAGTAGATGTTGATTTGATACATTCATTACCAGGATACTCCACATGCAAGGCCCCCACATTCGATTGCGGGCCCTGTAACCAGGATCAGGGTCGGGCCCCCCATCTCATAGTCATGTGCTATATTATAATTACATGGTTATTTTTTAACCCTTTTACAATTTTATTTAAACTAAAAATAGATTGTAAGGTATAATTAATGTTACAGTATCAGTTAGATTTTAAAACCAAACTTTATTGATTAAATTATTTCACACATCAATTGCTACCGTGATAATATCATTTACTTTTATTTTACTGAAATTAACGTTTAAATTTTTAGATTTCTTTGACTCACTAACATTAAAATAAAAATTGACAAAAACTAGTATTACGATCTAAAAAAAAATAACATTAAGAGCTCTAAAAATTACGATGTTTGTGTGTGTTTAATACACTGGCTACAACAAAAGCTTACTTATAGCCTAACTGCCCTAAATTATCATAGCTTTCCTAGCTTTCTTTTGACTAAATTTATCAATAACATCTGAAAAGTCAATAGTTTTGGCCAATTCATTTTCAATCAGTCAAACTGATACTATGCGTCGATGAACGATTTTTAGAACACTGCTCTGAGGGAAACAGCTTGACAATAGGCTGGGAAATAGGAGTGGGGGAGGGTTGAGGGAGTGCGTGGGGCCCGTCTATACCTGTCTCGTGCCGACTGTTTTATACTAGTAATTTGCAAACAAGAGTAACTATCCATGCACGCAACTAATTAAATAATAACTTAATATTTCGCACAACTAGAATATGTATCTATTATACTAAATTTTCTTATAATTATATATTTTGCCTTTTTAAGCTATGATCCCTTGCAAAATCTACTAAAATAAAAAAATAAAAAGGACTGGAGCCGGACCCCCCAAAGTTGCACCAGCCCCACCCTTGTGGGGGCCATGTCCACATGTAGCATCCTTTAGACCCCGATTGACTGATAGGCTATGTGGCGTCCCAAAATTTTGAAGGGAGGCGGGGTTGTAAGGGGGGGCCTAAGCGTAAAATTTGCTCTAGCTCATTAATGGATGGACGGATTATCATGAAAGTTCACATGTGAATTTCTTAAAGGCCAAGTTGAAAAATAGGCTATGTGGCGTCCCAAAATTTTGAAGAGGAGAGGGGGTTGTAAGGGGGCCTAAGCATAAAAATTGCTCTAGCTTATAATGGATGGACGGATTATCATGAAAGTTCACATGTAATATTCTTAAAAGCCAAGTTGAAAAATAGGCTATGTGGCGTCCATAAATTTTGAACGGGAGGGGGGGTTGTGGGGGCCTAAGTATAAATGAATATCGCCCCCTCCCCGGAACTCCCCCCTCCACTCAACCGATATCGCTGAAATTTGACTGGTCATGCCCGCAGTAGATGTTAATTTCTAATAAGAAATTTGATGTTGATACATTCATTACATCGGCTGTTATTGGGATTTTTGAAAAGGGCCCCCACCCCGGAACTCCCCCCCTTCCCTCAACCGATATCGCTAAAATTTGACTGGTCATTTCCGCAGTGCCCCCACGCCGGAACTGCCCCCTCCCCTCAACCGAAACCAAAAAAATCTTCAAAAAAAAATTTCAAAAAAAATTTCAAAAAAATTTTTCAGAAAAATTTTCATAAAAAATGTTTCAAAACAAATTTCAAAAACATTTACCAAAAGAATTTTCAAAAAAAATTTTTAAAAAATTTTTGAAAAAATTTTCAAAAAAAATTCTTCAAAAAAATTTTCAAAAAAAAACTTTCAAATATCGGTTAAGGGGAATTAATAATATTATGGCGACTAGGTCAGTTTTCACTACATGTGAAATTTCATGGCGATTCGCCCATTAGTTGATGAGTTAGCTCTATATTTATACTTAGGCCCCCCCACAACCCCCCCTCCCGTTCAAAACTTTGGGACGCCACACACCTTTTTTTCCTATTTGGCTTTTAAAAATACTACATGTGAAATTTCATGACGATTCGCCCATTAGTTAATGAGTTAGCTCTATATTTATACTTAGGCCCCCTACTACCCCCCCCTCCCGTAAAAAATTTTGAGCCGTCACACCGCCTATTTTTCTATTTGGTCTTCAGGAATACTCCATGTGAAATTTCGTGACAATCCGACCAACCGTTAAAGAGTTAGCTCTATATTTATACTTAGGCCCCCCCACAACCCCCCCTCCCGTTCAAAACTTTGGGACGCCACACACCTTTTTTTCCTATTTGGCTTTCAAAAATACTACATGTGAAACTTCGTGACAATCCGACCAACTGTTAATGAGTTAGCTCTATATTTATACTTAGGCCCCCCCACAACCCCCCCTCCCGTTCAAAACTTTGGGACGCCACACACCTTTTTTTCTTGTTTGGCTTTTAAAAATACTACGTGTGAAATTTCATGACAATTCGACCATTAGTTAATGTGTTAGCACTATTTATATACTTAGGCCCCCCTTACAACCCCCCCTCCCGATCAAAACTTTGGGACGCCACACACCTTTTTTTCCTGTTTGGATTTCAAAAAGACTACTTGTGAAATTTCATGACAATTCGCCCATTAGTTAATGAGTTAGCACTATTTTTATACTTAGGCCCCCGCCACAACCCCCCCTCCCGATCAAAATTTTGGGACGCCACATAGCCTATTATTCAATCGGGCTCAAAAGAATGCTACATGGGCAGTTTCATAAAAATCCGTCCAGCGGTTTGGGCGTGATGCTGGAACAAACATACATACATACAAACAAACAAACAAACAAACAAACCCCGTTTCAGCTTTATTAATATAGACTAGCAGTAATACCCGGCGTTGCCCGGGGAACTTTGACTTTTCTACTATTATCTCCTATAAGTCCTTTAAATTCTTCAACAGTACATTCATGATGTTATAATTTTCAATTATTCATACGGAATAAGGCTTATAGTCCTTCAACGTCAAACACCCCAGCTAGTAAGTTCTTAGGACCCCTGGGCATCACAGCTAGTATGCGTCTTTCAACGGCGGAAACCACAGATAGTGAATACTTAGCATCGCTGGACATCCTAGCCAGTGCGTACTTAAGAACGCTATTGACCGCAGCTAGTAAATGCCTTGCAACAGCGGACCCCACAGCGAATACATAGTTACTACTACTACATGTGAAATTCATGCCAATCCGCTTACCCTTTAACAGTACATTCATGATGTTATAATTTTCAATTATTCATACGGAATAAGGCTTATAGTCCTTCAACTATAGCAACGCTAGTAAGTTTTTAGGACCCCCGGGCACCACAGCTAGTAAGCGCCTTTCAACGGCGGAAACCACAGCTAGTGAAGACTTAGCTTCGCTGGACGTCCTAGCCAGTGCGAACATAAGAACGTTTGTGACCACAGCTAATATATGCCTTGCAACGCTGGGCACCACAGCTAGTACGTAGTTAGGAACGCTGGGCACCAGAGGTAGTATATGCCTTGCAACGGCGGATCCCACAGCTAGTACGTAGTTAGAACGCTGGTCACCGCAGCTAGTATGTGCCTCGCAAGAGCGGACCCCACAGCTAGTACGAAGTTAGGAACGCTGGGCATCACAGCTAGTAAGTGCCTTGCAACAGCGGACCCCACAGCTAGTACGTAGTTAGAACCACTGGGCCTCACAGCTAGTATGCTTTTGCAACGACGGACCCCACAGCTAGTACGTTTTTAGGAACGCTGGGCCCTACAGGTAGTAGGTGCCTTGCAACTGCGGACCCCACAGATAGTATGTAGTTAGAACCACAGGGCATCATAGCTAGTATGAGTTTTGCAACGGCGGACCCCACAGCTAGTACCTACGTAGTTAAATACGCTGGGCCACACTGCTAGCGCCTTGCAACAGCAGACCCCACAGCTAGTACGTAATTAGGAACGCTGGGCATCACAGCTAGTAAATGTCTTGTAGGTGCCTCGCAACAGCGAACCCCACAGCCAGTACATAGTTAGGAACGCTGGGGCTGAGCACTACAGTTAGTAAGTGCCTTGCAACAGCGGACCCCTCAGCTAGTACGATATTAGGAAAGCTGGGCATCACAGCTAGTAAATGTCTTGCAACAGTGAACCCCACAGCGAATACATAGGTACTACAACTACATGTGAAATTCATGACAATCCGATTACCCTTCAATGATTCAGCATTATTTTTTTGCTTAGCCTCCCCTCCCAAATTTTTAAAATGTCACATAGTGCATTTTTTTATTTGACCATCAAGAATACTACATGTGAAATTTCGTGACAATCCGATCCTCCGTTAATGACCTATCACTATCTTCAAATTTAGGCCTACCCCCATAACCCCCCTCCCGTTCACAATTTTTAGACGTCACACACCCTATTTTTCTATTTGGCCTTTATGAATACTTCATGTGAAATTTCGTGACAATCCGATCATCCGTTAATGACTTATCACTATACTAATACTTAGGCCCCCATCAACCCACCCTCCCGTTCAAAATTTTGTGACATATACACTCTATATTTCTATTTGGCTTTTAAGAATACTACATGTGAAATTCCATGACAATACGACCAACCGTTAATGAGCTAGCACTATATTTATACTTAGGCCTCCCCGCCACAACCCCCCCTCCCGTAAACAATTTTGAGCCGTCACACCGCCTATTTTTCTATTTGGCCTCCAGGAATACTACATGTGAAATTTCGTGACAATCCGATCATCCGTTAATGACTTATCACTATACTTATACTTAGGCCCCCATCAACCCACCCTCCCGTTCAAAACTTTGGGACGCCACACACCTTATTTTTCTATTTGGCCTTCAGGAATACTCCATGTGAAATTTCGTGACAATCCGACCAACCGTTAAAGAATTAGCTCTATATTTATACTTAGGCCCCCCCACAACCCCCCCTCCCGTTCAAAACTTTGGGACGCCACACACCTTTTTTTCCTATTTGGCTTTTAAGAATACTACATGTGAAATTCCATGACAATACGACCAACCGTTAATGAGCTAGCACTAGATTTATACTTAGGCCCCCCCGCCACAACCCCCCCTCTCGTAAACAATTTTGAGCCGTCACACCGCCTATTTTTCTATTTGGCCTCCAGGAATACTACATGTGAAATTTCGTGACAATCCGATCATCCGTTAATGACTTATCACTATACTTATACTTGGGCCCCCATCAACCCACCCTCCCGTTCAAAATTTTGTGACATATACACCCTATATTTCTATTTGGCATTTAAGAATACTACATGTGAAATTCCATGACAATACGACCAACCGTTATTGAGCTAGCACCATATTTATACTTAGGTCCCCCCGCCACTACCCCCCCTCCCGTACAAAATTTTGAGCCTTTACACCGCATATTTTTTTATTTGGTCTTCAGGAATACTACATGTGAAACTTTGTGACAATTCGATCAACCGTTAATGAGCTAGCTCTATATTTATACTTAGGCCCCCCCACAACCCCCCCTCCCGTTCAAAACTTTGGGACGCCACACACCTTTTTTTCCTATTTGGCTTTTAAGAATACTACATGTGAAATTCCATGACAATACGACCAACCGTTAATGAGCTAGCACTAGATTTATACTTAGGCCCCCCCGCCACAACCCCCCCTCTCGTAAACAATTTTGAGCCGTCACACCGCCTATTTTTCTATTTGGCCTCCAGGAATACTACATGTGAAATTTCGTGACAATCCGATCATCCGTTAATGACTTATCACTATACTTATACTTGGGCCCCCATCAACCCACCCTCCCGTTCAAAATTTTGTGACATATACACCCTATATTTCTATTTGGCATTTAAGAATACTACATGTGAAATTCCATGACAATACGACCAACCGTTATTGAGCTAGCACCATATTTATACTTAGGTCCCCCCGCCACTACCCCCCCTCCCGTACAAAATTTTGAGCCTTTACACCGCATATTTTTTTATTTGGTCTTCAGGAATACTACATGTGAAACTTTGTGACAATTCGATCAACCGTTAATGAGCTAGCTCTATATTTATACTTAGGCCCCCCCACAACCCCCCCTCCCGTTCAAAACTTTGGGACGCCACACACCTTATTTTTCTATTTGGCCTTCAGGAATACTCCATGTGAAATTTCGTGACAATCCGACCAACCGTTAAAGAATTAGCTCTATATTTATACTTAGGCCCCCCTTACAACCCCCCCTCCCGATCAAAACTTTGGGACGCCACACACCTTTTTTTCCTATTTGGCTTTTAAAAATACTACATGTGAAATTTCATGACGATTCGCCCATTAGTTAATGAGTTAGCTCTATATTTATACTTAGGCCACCCCACAACCCCCCCTCCCGTTCAAAACTTTGGGACGGCACACACCTTTTTTTCTTGTTTGGCTTTTAAAAAGACTACCTGTAAAATTTCATGACAATTCGACCATTAGTTAATGTGTTAGCTCTATATTTATACTTAGGCCCCCCCACAACCTCCCCTCCCGTTCAAAACTTTGGGACGCCACACACCTTTTTTTCCTATTTGGCTTTTAAAAATACTACGTGAAATTTCATGACGATTCGTCCATTAGTTAATGAGTTAGCTCTATATTTATACTTAGGCCCCCCCACACCCCCCCTCCCGTTCAAAACTTTGGGACGCCACACACCTTTTTTTCCTGTTTGGCTTTTAAAAAGACTACGTGTGAAATTTCATGACAATTCGCCCATTAGTTAATGAGTTAGCTCTATATTTATACTTAGGCCCCCCCACAACCCCCCGTCCCGTTCAAAACTTTGGGACGCCACACACCTTATTTTTCTATTTGGCCTTCAGGAATACTCCATGTGAAATTTCGTGACAATCCGACCAACCGTTAAAGAATTAGCTCTATATTTATACTTAGGCCCCCCCACAACCCCCCCTCCCGTTCAAAACTTTGGGACGCCACACACCTTTTGTTCCTATTTGGCTTTTAAGAATACTACATGTGAAATTCCATGACAATACGACCAACCGTTAATGAGCTAGCACTAGATTTATACTTAGGCCCCCCCGCCACAACCCCCCCTCTCGTAAACAATTTTGAGCCGTCACACCGCCTATTTTTCTATTTGGCCTCCAGGAATACTACATGTGAAATTTCGTGACAATCCGATCATCCGTTAATGACTTATCACTATACTTATACTTAGGCCCCCATCAACCCACCCTCCCGTTCAAAATTTTGTGACATATACACCCTATATTTCTATTTGGCATTTAAGAATACTACATGTGAAATTCCATGACAATACGACCAACCGTTATTGAGCTAGCACCATATTTATACTTAGGTCCCCCCGCCACTACCCCCCCTCCCGTACAAAATTTTGAGCCTTTACACCGCATATTTTTTTATTTGGTCTTCAGGAATACTACATGTGAAACTTTGTGACAATTCGATCAACCGTTAATGAGCTAGCTCTATATTTATACTTAGGCCCCCCCACAACCCCCCCTCCCGTTCAAAACTTTGGGACGCCACACACCTTATTTTTCTATTTGGCCTTCAGGAATACTCCATGTGAAATTTCGTGACAATCCGACCAACCGTTAAAGAATTAGCTCTATATTTATACTTAGGCCCCCCTTACAACCCCCCCTCCCGATCAAAACTTTGGGACGCCACACACCTTTTTTTCCTATTTGGCTTTTAAAAATACTACATGTGAAATTTCATGACGATTCGCCCATTAGTTAATGAGTTAGCTCTATATTTATACTTAGGCCACCCCACAACCCCCCCTCCCGTTCAAAACTTTGGGACGGCACACACCTTTTTTTCTTGTTTGGCTTTTAAAAAGACTACCTGTAAAATTTCATGACAATTCGACCATTAGTTAATGTGTTAGCTCTATATTTATACTTAGGCCCCCCCACAACCTCCCCTCCCGTTCAAAACTTTGGGACGCCACACACCTTTTTTTCCTATTTGGCTTTTAAAAATACTACGTGAAATTTCATGACGATTCGTCCATTAGTTAATGAGTTAGCTCTATATTTATACTTAGGCCCCCCCACACCCCCCCTCCCGTTCAAAACTTTGGGACGCCACACACCTTTTTTTCCTGTTTGGCTTTTAAAAAGACTACGTGTGAAATTTCATGACAATTCGCCCATTAGTTAATGAGTTAGCTCTATATTTATACTTAGGCCCCCCCACAACCCCCCCTCCCGTTCAAAACTTTGGGACGCCACACACCTTTTTTTCCTGTTTGGCTTTTAAAAAGACTACGTGTGAAATTTCATGACAATTCGCCCATTAGTTAATGAGTTAGCTCTATATTTATACTTAGGCCCCCCACAACCCCCCCTCCCGTTCAAAACTTTGGGACGCCACACACCTTTTTTTCCTGTTTGGCTTTTAAAAAGACTACGTGTGAAATTTCATGACAATTTGACCATTAGTTAATGAGTTAGCACTATTTATATACTTAGGCCCCCCTTACAACCCCCCCTCCCGATCAACATTTTGGGACGCCACATAGCCTATTATTCAATCGGGCTCAAAAGAATGCTACATGTGAAGTTTCATAAAAATCCGTCCAGCGGTTTGGGCGTGATGCTGGAACAAACATACATACAAACAAACAAACAAACAAACCCCGTTTCAGCTTTATTAATATAGATTATATCACAATGTACACAAGTTTTAATTTGTGTTCATATCTATACATACATCTTTTTTTTTTTGGCCTTTTTCTTCCATAGTGGATCGGTGTCACCATATTTAAAGTCAGTCTGAACGTTGTGCTGACGTTGGCATAATCCGAAACCAGCACACTCTATGGCTCTGTCAGTTAACAAATATTAAATCTATAAACCGTTGAAAAGCAAGAAATTTGAAGAATGGAGTCTACCGAGCTCAGGATCGCCACTTAGAAATCTAGCTGAGGCACTTAGGTCAGATGTTTTAATCGGGAAGTTAAAAATAACTTTGAGCACTTCGTCCTTCGGATGGGACATTAAGCGATGATCCAGGGCTTTTTCGAATGTGAGGTACTCGATAATGAGACGTATGTTATGTAAATAAACCTGGGTAGGTCAATTTCCACTTAGGTTGAAAGCCTTGAGCACGTCGTCCTTCGGATGGGACTTTCCGGATATATCTGAATCTGTAGTATCTGTTTTAACAATTATTAAGCCTATAAACCGTTAAATAGCGCGAATTTTTTGAAAAACGTTTTCATTTTGATTTTTGTGTGGGGTTCAGATAATCCGGTCGTTCTCTATCAGTTTTAACAAATATTAAATCTATAAACCGTTAAAAAGCGAGAAATTTGAAGAATGGAGTCTACCGATCTCAGGATCGCCACTTAGAAATCTAGTTGAGGCACTTAGGTCAGATGTTTCAATCGGGAAGTTAAAAAACACTTTGAGCACGTCGTCCTTCGGATGGGACTTTAAGCGATGATCCAGGGCTTTTTCGAATGTGAGGTACTCGATAATGAGACGTATGTTATGTAAATAAACCTGGGTAGGTGAAATATCACTTAGGTTGAAAATAGCCTTGAGCACGTCGTCCTTCGGATGGGACTTTCCGGATAAATCTGAATCTCTCGTATCAGTTTTAACAATTATTAAGCCTATAAACCGTTAAATAGCGCAAATTTTTTGAAAAACATTTTTATTTTGATTTTTGTGTAGGATTCAGATAATCCGGTCGTTCTCTATCAGTTTTAACAAATATTAAATCTATAAACCGTTAAAAAGCGAGAAATTTCAAGAATGGAGTCTACCGAGCTCAGGATCGCCACTTAAAAATCTAGTTGAGGCACTTAGGTCAGATGTTTTAATCGGGAAGCTAAAAATAACTTTGAGCACGTCGTCCTTCGGATGGGACATTAAGCAATGATCCAGGGCTTTTTCGAATGTGAGGTACTCGATAATGAGACGTATGTTATGTAAATAAACCTGGGTAGGTGAAATATCACTTAGGTTGAAAATAGCCTTGAGCACGTCGTCCTTCGGATGGGACTTTCCGGATAAATCTGAATCTCTCGTATCAGTTTTAACAATTATTAAGCCTATAAACCGTTAAATAGCGCAAATTTTTTGAAAAACATTTTTATTTTGATTTTTGTGTAGGATTCAGATAATCCGGTCGTTCTCTATCAGTTTTAACAATTATTAAATCTATAAACCGTTAAAAAGAGAGAAATTTCAAGAATGGAGTCTACCGAGCTCAGGATCGCCACTTAAAAATCTAGTTGAGGCACTTAGGTCAGATGTTTTAATCGGGAAGCTAAAAATAACTTTGAGCACGTCGTCCTTCGGATGGGACATTAAGCAATGATCCAGGGCTTTTTCGAATGTGAGGTACTCGATAATGAGACGTATGTTATGTAAATAAACCTGGGTAGGTCAATTTCTACTTAGGTTGAAAGCCTTGAGCACGTCGTCCTTCGGATGGGACTTTCCGGATAAATCTGAATCTGTCGTATCAGTTTTAACAATTATTAAGCCTATAAACCGTTAAATAGTTTTTGCAACGGCGGACCCCACAGCTAGTACGTAGTTAGAAACGCTCAGCATCACAGCTAGTATGTGTTCTGCAACGGCGGACCCCACCGCTAGTACCTAATTAGAAACGCTGGGCATCACCGCTAGTATGTTATTGCAACGGCGGACCCCACAGCTAGTACGTAGTTAGAAACGCTCAGCATCACAGCTAGTATGTGTTCTGCAATGGCGGACCCCACGGCTAGTACCTAATTAGAAACGCTGGGCATCACCGCTAGTATGTTTTTGCAACGGCGGACCCCACAGCTAGTACGTTTTTAGGAACGCTGGGCCCTACAGCTAGTAGGTGCCTTGCAACTGCGGAGCCCACAGATAGTATGTAGTTAGAACCACAGGGCATCACAGCTAGTATGTGCCTCGCAACAGCGGACCCCACAGCTAGTACGTAATTAGGAACGCTGGGCATCACAGCTAGTAAGTGCCTTGCAACAGCGGACCCCACAGATAGTACGTTTTTAGGAACGCTGGGCCCTACAGCTATTAAGTGCTTTGCAACGGCGGACCCCACAGCTAGTACGTAGTTAGAAACGCTCAGCATCACAGCTAGTATGTGTTCTGCAACGGCGGACCCCACCGCTAGTACCTAGTTAGAAACGCTGGGCATCACAGCTAGTATGTTTTTGTAACGGCGGACCCCACAGCTAGTACGTAGTTAGAACCACTGGGCATCACAGCTAGTGTATTTTTCTATTTGGCCATCAATAATAGTACATGTGAAATTCCATGACAATCCGATCATCCGTTAATGACCTATCACTATCTTCAAATTTAGGCCTACCCCCATACCCCCCCTCCCGTTCACAATTTTTTGACGTCACACCCTATTTTTCTATTTGGCCTTTATGAATACTACATGTGAAATTTCGTGACAATCCGATCATCCGTTAATGACATCACTATACTTATACTTAGGCCCCCATCAACCCACCCTCCCGTTCAAAATTTTGTGACATATACACCCTATATTTCTATTTGGCTTTTAGGAATACTACATGTGAAATTCCATGACAATACGACCAACCGTTATTGAGCTAGCACTATATTTATACTTAGGCCCCCCCGCCACTACCCCCCCTCCCGTACAAAATTTTGAGCCGTCACACCGCCTATTTTTCTATTTGACTTTCAGAAATACTACATGTGAAATTTCGTGACAATCTGACCAACCGTTAATGAGCCAGCACTATATTTATACTTAGGCCTATCCCCACAACCTCCCCTCCCGTTCAAAACTTTGGGTCGCCACACATCTTATATTTCTATTTGGATTTTAAAAATACTACATGTGAAATTTTGTGACAATCCGACCAATCTTTGAAGAGTTAGCACTATATTTATACTTAGGCCTACCCCCCCCCCTCCCCCCGTTCAAATTTTTAGGACGCCACACACCTTTTTTTCCTATTTGGCTTTTAAAAATACTACGTGTGAAATTTCATGACAATCCGACCATTAGTTAATGTGTTAGCACTATTTATATACTTAGGCCCCCCTTACAACCCCCCCTCCCGAACAAAATTTTGGGACGCTACATAGCCTATTATTCAATCGGGCTCAAAAGAATGCTACATGGGAAGTTTCATAAAAATCCGTCCAGCGGTTTGGGCGTGATGCTGGAACAAACATACAAACAAACAAACAAACCCCGTTTCAGCTTTATTAATATAGACTAGCAGTAATACCCGGCGTTGCCCGGGGAACTTTGACTTTTCTCCCAATATCTCCTATAAGGCTATTCAGTTCCTCGACAGTACATTCATGATGTTATAATTTTCAATTATTCATACGGAATAAGGCTTATAGTCCTTCAACGTCAAACACCCCAGCTAGTAAGTTTTTAGGACCTAGTATGAGTCTTTCAACGGCGGAAACCACAGATAGTGAACACTTAGCATCGCTGGACATCCTAGCCAGTGCGTACTTAAGAACGCTATTGACCGCAGCTAGTAAGTGCCTTGCAACAGCGGACCCCACTGCTAGTACGATATTAGGAACGTTGGGCATCACAGCTAGTAAGTGCCTTGCAACAGCGGACCCCACAGATAGTACGTTTTTAGGAACGCTGGGCCCTACAGCTATTAAGTGCTTTGCAACGGCGGACCCCACAGCTAGTACGTAGTTAGAAACGCTCAGCATCACAGCTAGTATGTGTTCTGCAACGGCGGACCCCACCGCTAGTACCTAGTTAGAAACGCTGGGCATCACAGCTAGTATGTTTTTGTAACGGCGGACCCCACAGCTAGTACGTAGTTAGAACCACTGGGCATCACAGCTAGTGTATTTTTCTATTTGGCCATCAATAATAGTACATGTGAAATTCCATGACAATCCGATCATCCGTTAATGACCTATCACTATCTTCAAATTTAGGCCTACCCCCATACCCCCCCTCCCGTTCACAATTTTTTGACGTCACACCCTATTTTTCTATTTGGCCTTTATGAATACTACATGTGAAATTTCGTGACAATCCGATCATCCGTTAATGACATCACTATACTTATACTTAGGCCCCCATCAACCCACCCTCCCGTTCAAAATTTTGTGACATATACACCCTATATTTCTATTTGGCTTTTAGGAATACTACATGTGAAATTCCATGACAATACGACCAACCGTTATTGAGCTAGCACTATATTTATACTTAGGCCCTCCCGTACAAAATTTTGAGCCGTCACACCGCCTATTTTTCTATTTGACTTTCAGAAATACTACATGTGAAATTTCGTGACAATCTGACCAACCGTTAATGAGCCAGCACTATATTTATACTTAGGCCTATCCCCACAACCTCCCCTCCCGTTCAAAACTTTGGGTCGCCACACATCTTATATTTCTATTTGGATTTTAAAAATACTACATGTGAAATTTTGTGACAATCCGACCAATCTTTGAAGAGTTAGCACTATATTTATACTTAGGCCTACCCCCCCCCCCCCCTCCCCCCGTTCAAATTTTTAGGACGCCACACACCTTTTTTTCCTATTTGGCTTTTAAAAATACTACGTGTGAAATTTCATGACAATCCGACCATTAGTTAATGTGTTAGCACTATTTATATACTTAGGCCCCCCTTACAACCCCCCCTCCCGATCAAAATTTTGGGACGCTACATAGCCTATTATTCAATCGGGCTCAAAAGAATGCTACATGGAAAGTTTCATAAAAATCCGTCCAGCGGTTTGGGCGTGATGCTGGAACAAACATACAAACAAACAAACAAACCCCGTTTCAGCTTTATTAATATAGACTAGCAGTAATACCCGGCGTTGCCCGGGGAACTTTGACTTTTCTCCCAATATCTCCTATAAGGCTATTCAGTTCCTCGACAGTACATTCATGATGTTATAATTTTCAATTATTCATACGGAATAAGGCTTATAGTCCTTCAACGTCAAACACCCCAGCTAGTAAGTTTTTAGGACCTAGTATGAGTCTTTCAACGGCGGAAACCACAGATAGTGAACACTTAGCATCGCTGGACATCCTAGCCAGTGCGTACTTAAGAACGCTATTGACCGCAGCTAGTAAGTGCCTTGCAACAGCGGACCCCACTGCTAGTACGATATTAGGAACGTTGGGCATCACACCTAGTAAATGCCTTGCAACAGCGGACCCCACAGCGAATACATAGTTACTACTACTACATGTGAAATTCATGCCAATCCGCTTACCCTTTAACAGTACATTCATGATGTTACTTAAGAACGCTATTGACCGCAGCTAGTAAGTGCCTTGCAACAGCGGACCCCACTGCTAGTACGATATTAAGAACGTTGGGCATCACACCTAGTAAATGTCTTGCAACAGTGAACCCCACAGCGAATACATAGTTACTACTACTACATGTGAAATTCTATGACAATCCTATCATCCGTTAATGACCTATCACTATCTTCAAATTTAGGCCTACCCCCATAAGCCCCCTCCCGTTCACAATTTTTTGACATCACACACCCTATTTTTCTATTTGGCCTTTATGAATACTTCATGTGAAATTTCGTGACAATCCGATCATCCGTTAATAACTTATCACTATACTTATACTTAGGCCCCCATCAACCCACCCTCCCGTTCAAAATTTTGTGACATATACACTATATATTTCTATTTGGCTTTTAAGAATACTACATGTGAAATTCCATGATAATACGACCAACCGTTATTGAGCTAGCACTATATTTATACTTAGGCCCCCCCGCCACTACCCCCCCTCCCGTACAAAATTTTGAGCCGTCACACCGCCTATTTTTCTATTTGACTTTCAGAAATACTACATGTGAAATTTCGTGACAATCTGACCAACCGTTAATGAGCCAGCACTATATTTATACTTAGGCCTATCCCCACAACCTCCCCTCCCGTTCAAAACTTTGGGTCGCCACACATCTTATATTTCTATTTGGATTTTAAAAATACTACATGTGAAATTTTGTGACAATCCGACCAATCTTTGAAGAGTTAGCACTATATTTATACTTAGGCCTACCCCCCCCCCCCCTCCCCCCGTTCAAATTTTTAGGACGCCACACACCTTTTTTTCCTATTTGGCTTTTAAAAATACTACGTGTGAAATTTCATGACAATCCGACCATTAGTTAATGTGTTAGCACTATTTATATACTTAGGCCCCCCTTACAACCCCCCCTCCCGATCAAAATTTTGGGACGCTACATAGCCTATTATTCAATCGGGCTCAAAAGAATGCTACATGGAAAGTTTCATAAAAATCCGTCCAGCGGTTTGGGCGTGATGCTGGAACAAACATACAAACAAACAAACAAACCCCGTTTCAGCTTTATTAATATAGACTAGCAGTAATACCCGGCGTTGCCCGGGGAACTTTGACTTTTCTCCCAATATCTCCTATAAGGCTATTCAGTTCCTCGACAGTACATTCATGATGTTATAATTTTCAATTATTCATACGGAATAAGGCTTATAGTCCTTCAACGTCAAACACCCCAGCTAGTAAGTTTTTAGGACCTAGTATGAGTCTTTCAACGGCGGAAACCACAGATAGTGAACACTTAGCATCGCTGGACATCCTAGCCAGTGCGTACTTAAGAACGCTATTGACCGCAGCTAGTAAGTGCCTTGCAACAGCGGACCCCACTGCTAGTACGATATTAGGAACGTTGGGCATCACACCTAGTAAATGCCTTGCAACAGCGGACCCCACAGCGAATACATAGTTACTACTACTACATGTGAAATTCATGCCAATCCGCTTACCCTTTAACAGTACATTCATGATGTTACTTAAGAACGCTATTGACCGCAGCTAGTAAGTGCCTTGCAACAGCGGACCCCACTGCTAGTACGATATTAAGAACGTTGGGCATCACACCTAGTAAATGTCTTGCAACAGTGAACCCCACAGCGAATACATAGTTACTACTACTACATGTGAAATTCTATGACAATCCTATCATCCGTTAATGACCTATCACTATCTTCAAATTTAGGCCTACCCCCATAAGCCCCCTCCCGTTCACAATTTTTTGACATCACACACCCTATTTTTCTATTTGGCCTTTATGAATACTTCATGTGAAATTTCGTGACAATCCGATCATCCGTTAATAACTTATCACTATACTTATACTTAGGCCCCCATCAACCCACCCTCCCGTTCAAAATTTTGTGACATATACACTATATATTTCTATTTGGCTTTTAAGAATACTACATGTGAAATTCCATGATAATACGACCAACCGTTATTGAGCTAGCACCATATTTATACTTAGGCCTCCCCGCCACTACCTCCCCTCCCGTACAAAATTTTGAGCCGTCACACCGCCTATTTTTTTATTTGGACTTCAGGAATACTACATGTGAAACTTTGTGACAATGCGACCAACCGTTAATGAGCTAGCTCTATATTTATACTTAGGCCCCCCCACAACCCCCCCTCCCGTTCAAAACTTTGGAACGCCACACACCTTTTTTTCCTATTTGGCTTTTAAGAATACTACGTGTGAAATTTCATGACAATCCGACCATTAGTTAATGTGTTAGCACTATTTATATACTTAGGCCCCCCTTACAACCCCCCCTCCCGATCAAAATTTTGGGACATAGCCTATTATTCAATCGGGCTCAAAAGAATGCTACATGTGAAGTTTCATAAAAATCCGTCCAGCCGTATGGGCGTGATGCTGGAACAAACATACAAACACACAAACCCACAAACCCCGTTTCAGCTTTATTAATATAGACTTGAACGTTCCGCTCAACATAGGGTACGTGACATCACCCAACACTCCTGCCAACTTCCTACTACCATCTCCAAAGCCCACTTATATTCCACATTTCTTCCTTGATAATGTTAGTAGAAACCAAACGGTAACTTATTTTATCATACATATGGAGTCTATCGAGCTCAGGATCGCCACTTAGAAATCTAGCCAAGGCACTTAGGTCAGATATTTTATTCGGGAAGATAAAAATAAATTTGAGCACGTCGTCCTTCGGATTGGACTTTAGGCTATGATCGAGGGCCTTTTTGTATGTCAGGTGCTCGATAATGAGACGTATGTTATGTAAATAAACCTGGGTAGGTGAAATATCACTTAGGTTGAAAATAGCCTTGAGCACGTCGTCCTTCGGATGGGACTTTCCGGATAAATCTGAATCTGTCTATCAGTTTTAACAAATATTAAATCTATAAACCGTTAAAAAGCAGGAAGTTTGAAGAATGGTATTTAGCCCGACTTTTTTCGAAAAACATTTTTATTTCAATTTTTGTGTAGGATTCAGATATCCCGGTTGTTCATCAGTTTTAACAAATATTAAATCTAAAAACCGTTTAAAAGCGAGAAATTTGAAGAATGGAGTTTACCGAGCTCAGGATCGCATTTCGAAATCTAGCCAAGTCAATTAGGTCAGATGTTTTATCGGGAAGATAAAAATAAATTTGAGCACGTCGTCCTTCGGTTTGGACTTTACGCTATGATCGAGGGCCTTTTCGTATGTCAGGTACTCGATAATGAGTCGTATGTTACGTATCTAAACCTGGGTAGTTGAAATTTCATTTACGTTAAAAATAACTTGAGCACGTCGTCCTTCGGATTGGACTTCAAGCTATGATCGAGGGCCTTTTTGTATGTCAGGTACTGGATAATGAGTCGTATGTTATGTATCTAAACCTGGGTAGCTGAAATTTCACATAGGTTAAAAATAACCTTGAGCACGTCGTCTTTCGGATGGGACTTTCCCGATATATCTGAATCTGTCTATCAGTTTTAACAAATATTAAATCTAAAAACCGTTTAAAATCGAGAAATTTGAAGAATGGAGTTTACCGAGCTCAGGATCGCATTTCGAAATCTAGCCAAGTCAATTAGGTCAGATGTTTTAATCGGGAAGATAAAAATAAATTTGAGCACGTCGTCCTTCGGTTTGGACTCTAAGCTATGATCGAGGGCCTTTTCGTATGTCGGGTACTCGATAATGAGTCGTATGTTACGTATCTAAACCTGGGTAGTTGAAATTTCATTTACGTTAAAAATAACTTGAGCACGTCGTCCTTCGGATTGGACTTCAAGCTATGATCGAGGGCCTTTTCGTATGTCAGGTACTGAATAATGAGTCGTATGCTATGTATCTAAACCTGGGTAGCTGAAATTTCACATAGGTTAAAAATAACCTTGAGCACGTCGTCCTTCGGATGGGACTTTCCCGATATATCTGAATCTGTCTATCAGTTTTAACAAATATTAAATCTATAAACCGTTAAAAAGCAGGAAATTTGAAGAATGGTATTTAGCCCGACTTTTTTCGAAAAACATTTGTATTTCAATTTTTGTGTAGGATTCAGATATCCCGGTTGTTCATCAGTTTTAACAAATATTAAATCTAAAAATCGTTTAAAAGCGAGAAATTTGAAGAATGGAGTTTACCGAGCTCAGGATCGCCGTTTAGAAATCTAGCCAAGTCACTTAGGTCAGATGTTTTAATCGGGAAGATAAAAATAACTTTGAGCACGTCGTCCTTCGGATGGGACTTTCCCGATACATCTGAATCTTTCTTTGGTTGACCATCTTCGTTTCTGGATGCTGCCCATCTACCAACATAGCTGTATTAATTTGTTTTTCAGAAAATATGTCAAAACGGTACCTCAAAGCCCACTTATATTCCACACTAGCAGTAATACCCGGCGTTGCCCGGGGAACTTTGAATTTTCTCTCAATATCTCCTATAAGTCTATTCAATCCTTCGACACCACATTCATGATGTTATAATTTTCGATTATTCATACGGAATAAGGCTTATAGTCCTTCAACTATAGTAACGCTAGTAAGTTTTTAAGACCCCTGGGCACCACAGCTAGTAAGAAGTTAGGAACGCTGGGCATTACAGCCAGTATGTGCCTTGCGACGGCGCACCCCACATCTAGTACGTAGTTAGGAACGCTGGGCACCACAGCTAGTATTTGCCTTGCGACGGCGGACCCCACTTACGCTTTGCCACCCCCCCCCCCCCCCTGTTCAATTTTTGAAGATGTCACATAGTGTATTTTTCTATTTGGCCATCAAGAATACTACATAAGAAATTCCATGACAATCCGATCATCCGTAAATGATCTATCACTATCTTCAAATTTACGCCTACCCCACAACCCCCCTCCCGTTCAAAACTTTGGGACGCCACAGACATTTTTTTCCTTTTTGGCTTTTAAAAATACTACATGTGAAATTTCATGACAATTCGACCATTAGTTAATGAGTTAGCACTATTTATATACTTAGGCCTCCCTTACAACCCCCCCTCCCTATCAAAATTTTGGGACGCCACATAGCCTATTATTCAATCGGGCTCAAAAGAATGCTACATGTGAAGTTTCATAAAAATCCGTCCAGCCGTATGGGCGTGATGCTGGAACAAACATACATACATACAAACAAACAAAGCCCGTTTCAGCTTTATTAATATAGATAAACATTTAGTTTACATTCTTCGGGGCGTTATAACTTTTGTCGTATTGATTCTATCTTAAATCTGAGGAATTATTAGCGATTGGAAATTTTATAAGAAACATTTTTGGAATTAATTTTTCGATAGGACCAACTGCTTTGGTGTAAATCAACGTCTAAAAATATGTGTTTCAAACCTACATTTCAAGACGGTTTTCAGCATGTATCTCAAAAAGTGGAAGACCTGCGGAAAATCGTATTTCATATAAAATGTGTATTTTAATATTCTCTACAATTATTACTTGAAAGATTTTTGATTAGGTCCTAAAAATAAGCGGTATCTTGTATCTTGGCCCCGGAGTAAAGTGGTCTCAATTTTCGGCTGATTTCGGCCAAAATCTATTCAGATCTAAGTTACCGCATTTCAGCCCTACATTCCAAATTTCAACAAACACACACACACAGACAGACTTCATCGCGAAATTGATCAAGATCATCAATGAAACGTGAAAACTCGATCTCGGATTTTCGTAAGACTACAATACTTCCTTATACTATAGGCAGGGGCGTAGCCAGTATTTTGAGCAGGGGGGGGGGGGGGGGCAAAGTTAGGTTACAGGGGGGGGGGGGGGGGGGGTTAAAAAGTAAATTCATTTTTTTTAGCTAATTTCAAAAATTCATTTAATATATCAATTAATACATTTTTTCTAGTCTGGCGGGGGTAAAATGTTTTCTTACATGTTTTCCAAGCATTTTCACCTTTAAAATTTGAGATGTTTGTTGGGGTACCATCTTTTTGTGCCATGGGAGCTTGGACTATTAGGTTATCTGTCTGAATCTCTAGGCTCTTCAATTCAATTATAAAATAACTCAAGATACTTACTAAAAAACTTCCTAATATCCATGCTAATTTTAATAATTTTATGCAAATATGGAAAACAGTCAAAACGGAACGGAACTGTTAGACGAAAACTTCGTCAAAACCTCAAAACAAACTGTCACTTGAACACAAACACAGTGAACAGTTACAGCACATGGCCTGCGGCCTGCACTTACAACAGCTGATTGCTGATTTAGGAGTCAGAAGAACGGGAAATTTGATGATCCCATGGTAACTTGCAAGCAATGCATTTTTAATAAAAACTATTTTTTTAGTTTATTTAATTTTTATATTTTTATTTCTCTGGCCAGGGGGGGGCACGTGCCCCCCCCCCCCTGCCCCACCCCCTGGCTACGCCCATGACTATAGGTATAATATAGTAATATTATTTGTTACTAAAGATATAAACAATTAAAAATGATTATATTGAATTAAGAATCATATGTTTTCAATTTTAACACTTTCCCGACATAAAATATATAAATAATTCTATCTAATAATTAATTAATAAAGTTCGCGTAATGTCTGTTAGCACAAAGCCTATTAACAAGTTTTTGCGAAGTTTTAGACAATCAGTAGTAAAAAAAACCACAACTGATTTGGTAGAAGACGCGCCATTGATAACTCTTTCGAAGTTCTTGATACTTCAGCAGGCCTCAGTCCCTATGGCGTCAGGAGTTTTAACAAACTTACTGGAAGCAGTTCAGGCGGCCATCAAAGGTATATCCAATGAAGTTAACCAGTTTTATTCACCGAAAATGTAAGAAATTATTTAATTATTTTTTTAAAATAAGAATTGTAATTTTATAGTCATCCGAGTGAGGTAAGGTACACTCAGGTTCAAATAACCACAAAATCTGAGATTTTCAAAAACAGAAAAAAAGTCGGTGAATATTTCATCCAAAATGGACAGGTGCCTTGCTTATGGGCTTTCGAGTATTCTTAGTTTCGTATCCATTCATTCATGTTAAGACACTCCCCCTCTTGGCGATCTTTCTGAAAATCACCAGGTGTAGTCCTTACGGGATTCTGGATAGACATACGAAATTTCGTGTCTACATTCATTATATCGGGGGTTATCGTATTCACTCTACAATTCGCAGTCCCATTAATCCATTCTAGGTACTATTCTCTACGTGTTTTAGTCTCATTTATCCATTTTAAGTACTATTCCTTTCATGTTAAAGTCCCATTTATCAACTTAGGTACTATTCTCTACGTGTTTTAGTCTCATTTATCCATTATAGATACTATTCTCTATATGTTCCATTTAACCTTTCTCGGTAGGTAGTCTACATGTTACAGACCCATTTATCCATTCTAAGTACAATTCTCTACATGTTATAGTCCCATTTATTCACTCTAGGTACTATTCTTTACATGTTATAGTCCCATTTAATCACTCTAGGTACTATTCTCTACATGTTATAGTCCCATTAATACACTCTAGGTACTATTCTCAACATATACATTCCCATTAATACCCTCTAGGTACTATTCTCTACATGTTATAGTCCCATTAATACACTCGTTCTACATGTTATAGTCCCATCTATTCACTCTAGGTTCTAGTTATTCTTAACATGTTATAGATCCATTAATCCACTCTAGGTACAATTCTCTACATGTTATCGTCCCATTTATTCACTCTAGGTTCTATTCTCAACATGTATAGTCCCATTTATCCACTCTAGGTACTATTCTCTACATGTTATCGGCCCCTTTATCCATTTACCAATAATTTTGGCACATCAGATGCACTTGTAACATATTACTTTTGACTATTTTCAGTTTTAAAAAATTCAAGGCTGGAAAACTTCAAAAAAGCGAACAACAAGTGATGGAAGCCTTGGCACATAAAATATTTACTTCTCTTGTGATCAATTCAGGAGTTGTCACCTTGCTTGTAAGCCGATACAAAGACGAAGTGATAAAGGTATGGATTTTTTTTCAAAACTAGTAAATTATTATATTTTGTCCAATAATATATTCAAATTATATTTCACAAATATAAATTTTAGAGATTTGAAACCATAACTGATAAAATACATCCTCATAAATTAAAGTTTCAAATGCTTCACGGCAGTTTAAAACGATATTCTACACAATGTTCAGTTCGCCTTCCCCTCCTCTTCGCCCCTCCACTCAATATACACTCTATCAAAAAATTCTGTGAACACTCACCTGGGTTTCCTTCAATTTGTAATTGTGGGCATAGGAAAAAAATGTTCACAAGGAAATTACACTTGTTTAACACAATAATCAATAAACACTTTATTTCCCAAAAGATAACACAAAATATTATTCAACAATATAGTATAATAAAATTTTAATTGGAAATAACGTCCCTTAAGGGCAAAAAAGTCTGTGAACACTTACCTATATAAACAGAGATGAGCCTACAGCCAAACAACAAGAAGGGATTAGCTTCATAACAACTGTCTCCTATCAATGGAAGTGCTCAGTAGTATTTATTAAGCCATCAATATGGAAGTGCAAGTAGCAGTTCGTGAATTGATTGTTAAGTTAAGAAACGAAGGAAGAAGTATTCGCGAAATAGGCAAAATAGTAAAGAAAAATCCTTCTACAGTGCATAATATTATTAAAAGATTCAATGAATTAGGCTGTGCTTCCAGCAGACCACGATGTGGACGCCCTACCAAGTTAAATCGCCTTCACACACGGGAAATCTTAAAAACTGTTCGTGATGAACCCAGTACCAGTGCGCCAAAAATTGCACAAATCTTGTTACGTGACTATGGCGTAACAGTAACACCTCAAACCATAAGAAACAGGTTACATGAGAATGGTTATAATGGTAGGGTTCCTCGGAAGAAACCATTTATAAGTGAAATGAACCGTAAGCGCCGTTTACAGTTCGCAAAAGAATTTGTTCAAAAGCCTCTAATGTTTTGGCAGTCAATCATTTTCTCTGATGAGTGTAAATTTAGTGTGTTTGGATCAGATGGACGACAAAAAGTGTGGCGAAAAGCAAAGGAGGCTTTAAAACAAAAAAATTTACGATCCACAATGAAACATGGAGGTGGTGGTATTATGGTCTGGGGATGTATGAGTAGTAGAGAAGATGGAAATCTCCATGTTATTGATGGAATAATGGACAAGTATGTGTATATTGAAATATTAAGAAATCATTTAAAGAAAAGTGCCGAGAAATTGGGGTTGGAAAGAACATTTCTGTTCCAGCAGGATAATGACCCCAAGCACACAGCTCATTTAGTTAAGGAGTGGCTTCTGTATAACGCACCCCGACGCCTTAATACTCCTCCCCAGTCCCCAGACCTTAATCCCATAGAACATTTATGGGATGAAATTAAACGCCGAATTAGAGTACGTGGCGTGAAAAACAAAGCAGAACTGAAAGCAGCCGTTGCAGAAGAATGGGGCACAATTTCCGAAAAAGTGACTTCAAGATTAGTAGGATCCATGAAAAAAAGATTAATAGAAGTTCTAAAGAACAAAGGAGGGCCTACCAGCTTCTAAAACATTTATTATTATTGATTTAAAAAAATAATTACCTCATATTATAATGTGTTCACAGACTTTTTTGCATTTAAGGGACGTTATTTTCAATTAAAATTGCATTACACTATTGTTGAATAATATTTTGTGTTATTTTTTGGGAAATAAAGTGTTTATTGATTATGGTGTTAAACAAGTGTAATTTCCTTGTGAACATTTTTTTCCTATGCCCACAATAACAAATTGAAGGAAACCCAGGTGAGTGTTCACAGAATTTTTTGATAGAGTGTATATATACGTCAATTATCCAAATGATCAAACGTTGGAAATTTCATTTGACACTTTTTTATTTTACACATTAACCACGAAAAGTTAACCATTAAAAAACTATTTTAGGTTCCCCCCACCCCCACCTCTTTACCGTTCAAAATTTGGAGATCCCGCATAAACAATGTTTTTAAGGGCTTATAAGGATGCTATCATTAAATTTGTGAAATTTCGTAAAAATTCGATCAGCTGTTGAAGAGTTTGAGTGCGCTGGTAGCTCAATGGTATGCGTGCTTGCTCACTGATGAGACGTTAAGAAATGATCCCGAGCCTGTTGTCAGGTACTCGTTAAAGATCCCTAGCCCAAGTGAATAAAAATCTAAGGTAGGCAAAATTTAGGACTCTGATAGTAGAGTCAGGCTCATGTCCACCAGAGTGACGAAGGAGCGCTCTGGTAGTAGGCGATATGACCTTGTAGTTAAAGCTATTTGGGACACCACATGCCTATGATTCAAACGGGCTTACTGAGATACAGCATATGAAATGTATTCAAAACGGATTTAGTCGTTTTTGTTTTTGCGCCATTTTGTAAAAACTCTTATGAAGGCTATTCTGTTATAGATAAGTAATACCTATACGAGTATGATGTCTTAGAATTTTTTGTATATTGTTTATTGCCGATATAGACAGCATATAAAATAAATGGCGCTCGGGCGGCCGTTTCTCCTTCGACTTGCTTCACTTTTACCGTCACTGCCATTTTGATAAAGCGTGAAAAGAAAGTTTCAGTTATATAAATTACATATTGTTATTTATAATTATTTAATCAATTAATAATACATAAATAATATTATTACTATATTAATATTATTATAATAAATACATAATATTTACAATTTCAGGCTGTCTCTAACCAAGGAAATTACTTTATATGTTATAATGCACTTGATGGAGCTGAAAAAATGCTTTATCACGGACCCGTTGCTACAATTTTTGGAATTTATACGTTAGTATTTTATTACAGTTAGAATGGTTAAAAAAAACTTATGTCCTGTAAGAAAAGAAGGGCTGATGTCTGCGATTTTGAGAAAACATTAAGATGGTATAAGAAGAAACAAAAAAAAAAAAAAAAATTTCCAAAATTATGTCGCACTAAAGCATATATAAATATTTCGTACTCTCATCATTATAACGGCACAAAAATATTTGTACTCGTCATGTTGGCTAAACTGGTAAAAAAAAAACTTTTCATTTCTATATTTTATTAAAAGTTGACAAATCTGTGGTCAGATGTCTTCAATGCCTTCTATAATACTACGAGATCGCCCAACTACTGATCTTGGCGCCGATGAGAAATACATTCTGGCTGGTTCTAACCAAAATGGTCCAAGGTTTCAGGTACTCGTTAAAGACCTCTACCCTAAATGAATAAAAAATTAGGGTAGGCAATTTAGGAGTTGGGCTCATGTCCACCAGAGTGACGAAAGAGCATTCTGGTAGTAGGCGATATGACTTTGTATTTAAAGCCCGGGCATGAGTCATAACTAACTATCGCATATTTCCTGTTCTTATATTTTTGCCTCATCAATTTAAGGAGGTTAATTCATATCACCACCATTTTACTTACGTGCAATTTCATTGATATCTTTAATAGTTTTCAAAAATCGGGGGTGGGGGGAGCAGTCAGAATTGTATAAATAACGTGTAATGTCAGGGATGTGGCAACACTGATTGCATTCAAACATGCTGAAGTGAGTCTGTTAATTCAACTGACATATCGCTCACTTCTTTAACAACGTATTATCTCAGTATAATGTAATTTAAATATGAAATTGTTCTTAATATAACATACATATTACAAGAAGAAACTAGCAGAAATATATTAATTACAAGCTAATATATTTGAAAAATCACTATTCTCGCTAAGTAAGTAGTATTGTTTTCTTATCAATTTAGGCAATTTATATGATTTTTTTTTAAAGCTAGGGAAAACTATAATTGAATGAACAATAGATAACTTGGGATTTTTAATTGTTTATGGAAAAGATACAGGGAAACTAGAGTTATATGTTATTCTGTGTTCTCAGGCTAAATGAGCTGACCCTATATTTGAGATAGGTCTCTAAATTTCTGTTTATTTTCAGTAAACCCAAGGGTTCCTGGGTGCGAAGTTCCGACATACTGCGACCTGGTAGAAAACTGGCGGCTGCAGGTTACGCACTTTATGGAACTTCTACTGTACTCGTAATAGCGTTCGCTAATCAAGGAGGAGTTCATGAATTCGTCTTGGATCACGTAAGTCAATAAAATTCTCATTTATTCATGTATATTATTTTGACCAAATTCGGTCCTTTAGAACCCTCTACTTCCTCAAACGTCTTCCTCATCTCCTCCCCACTAAGACCCGTCAGTTGTTGGTATCCTCCGTTGTTTTCCCCTATTTTGACTAAACTTGCCTCGCATATGGAGGACTCTCTGGTGAGCTTAACTTGAAACTAAAGCGAGTCATGAATTCCTTCTAAGACCCATCTTCGGGCTCCCAAGACACCAGAGTTGGGCATTAGCTAGCTAAGGTGTAACTACAGCTAATAGCTTAAACAGAATTAGTTGCAATAAAAATGCAGTTAATTTAACTATTAATTGTTGACACGCAGCGAATTTTTACAAATAAATTAGCTTTTAGTTAAAATAAACAGCTAATTGTTTTAAGCTATAGAAAATAGCTTATAGAAACTTAAACTAATTAGCTTTAGCTGCCAACTAATAACTAACAACTAATTATCTCCTTACGCGTGTTTTTTGAGCAAGGGGTTGAATGTGAGAATTATTTGCTTTGGGGGAAAAAATCATATCATGACTAGATTTTTATTTTTATAATTTGAAAATCATTTTGTGATTTTTGTCAAGAAATATCTCTGATTTACCTGACAATAGATTAAAGATCACCTCATAATAATAATTATTGTTGAGGGAAAAAATTTTACTAAAAAATAACTCGTTATTTCTTTCGCTTGTAATAAAACTAGAAACTCTTATATTGCTTAAAATTTGAAGTGGCAAGTTGAGAGTGTTTTCATTTTATTCAGCGTGAAAATTCTATTTTAAAAAATCGGTATTTAACCACTTTTTAATTAATATAATTAAATTAATATGCTGACAAATTAAACTGTCCACAAACCAAATATAAAACCATAAAGTAAACAATAATTATATTTTATCTTCCTATTTGATATTTAATGCTTAGTTATTACTTTAAAATATGCCAGAATATACAATTAACAATGTTATTTATTAGTTTGTAGTTGTAAAGATACCTATTTCAGCTAATAGCTAATTTAGTTACAAGAATCAACTATGGGCAAACAGATAACAACTGATCTTTATCTCTTAGTCCATTACAACTACAGCTAATTTAGCTATAGTTTTTAGCTACTAGTTATAGATGATTGCCCAGCTCTGTTCAAGACACTCATCTACTACTAGTTCTCATACAGACCTAAAATGGCTCTTCCCATCCTCTCGTCGACAGTATTTCCTAGGCTCCTTTGTCTGTCAAACCATATCTTCACAAAAGCCCTCTTCCAAATGCTCCAATTTAAATCCCATATCCACCAGAAAGTCACTAGATCCCGTCCCTCTGATCTTTACCTTCCTTCCCACAGGACAACAACCCACCACAACTCCTTCCTTATCCAGGCTAACTCCCTCTGGAACTTTCTCCCTCTCCGGATTCGCCATGCTCCTACTTGATTTCCAGCAAATAACACTGAACTTTTGAAGTTTGCTTAACGTAACTCTTGTCTTCTTTTATCTTTTGAGTTAGTATAAACTTAAATATAAATGATGTAATTATATATTCACTGACAAGTAATAAAACATTTTACTCAGAGCCTGGGAGAGTTCCTGTTGTCTGACTGCTACATCGACATGCCGTCCCATGGGAGAGTGTACAGTGCCAATGAAGGATACAGCGACCACTGGGACAAAGAAATCAGAGATTATCTTTTCAAAAAGAAAGATCCAAAGGTAGTTGGGTTTATTTCGTGATTATTATATTATTATTATTATACATGATACAGAATAATTTAAATATTCCATCCAGGAAGTTCAGGTGTCCCTCACTCTTCACAAACTGGCACAGGACAAACTATTCCTTTAAAGACTCTGTCGAACGAATGATGCGTATTGCATATTCCCTAAACACAGATCTTTTCAATATTAACATTCCCATTTAAAACGAGAATTTTACTCCAACTTTGTTAAAATTTTTATTTTGTTTTTAAAGATTTTCTATATTTAGTACCTATTTGTGTTATTATAACGATTATTATTATTAATTTGGCTGTTTAATGTCTCGTCATGAAATAGTTCTCTATATAAATCTTATTATAATTAGTTATTGTGGGAATCCTAAATTTTGCCTATCTAGATGTATTCATCTGAGTACCTGTTATAACTAAGGACGGCGTACTCATTTACCCACCTGCCCTGCCATACTCTCAATGTGTGTTCCATGATTTCCTTATTAGCTTCACTTATGCGCCTGTCTCTAACAGTCGTTTGAAGTTCTAAGCTAGATCCGGCTCATATCACACCCAGTCACTGGGTTTCTTCCTAAAGTTGTATGCTGCGGCAGCCTGTTCTATGACAATATCTAGTGTGGGCATTGTGAATAGATGAATCACTCAACATGTTGATAATATGTATGCTGGAACATACGGACATTCTTAACTTTATTTATTGTGATGTATAAAATAATACACACATTAAAATGATTAAATTATTAATATTAAAAAATTAATTATATTTATTTTTGTATAAAAATGCAATTTTATTTTAAAACAAATGAATAAAAAACAAAACACGGCCATCAGCTGTTTTTAGTGTGTGTAGAGACTAGTCAAGGCCTGGGTTCAATGGAGACGGTCTGAGTGAAGATGAGAGTGGTGTTTAGGCTTAAAATGTAATGAACTAAATAGAAGTGAATTGACGGTGAAATTGATCCAAAAAGAAGGTACTGTTGTTTGTTTATGTGTACAGGATATATGCCCAGAAATATATAACTTCAATGTTTAAAAAAATGGCCAAAAATATAAACAAAAAGATTGAATTAGTGTTAAGAATTTAGTTTTTAAGATTTTTCTTTTGATTTTTGTTTGTTTCAATGTTTAGTTTTTTTATTTTATAATGTAGATGATTTAAGAAATTAAACCCAATATTTGTTCTCGTAAATGTTATTCTATTACTTTCTTAAAAATTTCACGTCTTGAACTTTCTATATTTTTACGGCCCTTTTCGAAAACTACTGTAGAAATCATAATTTATTTAAAGAAAAGAGATAAAATTTCTACAGGAAATGTGGTAATTTATTGTTCATTATTTATTCTTTATGTTTGTAGTGTTTATTTAATTATTATCAATTCAATTATTTATTATTTGAATTATATTTTTATTTATTTATCATTTATTTAAGATTACCCTTTATTTTTTTACCATATTTTATAAATAATTCCTAAATTAATTCCCTAAATAATTATACCCAGTAACACTAACCGCGTTCAATTTCAGATGGGTCGACCATATGCAGGACATTTCATAGGCACCCTATCAGCAGATATTCACAGAATAATTAAAACAGGAGGAATATATCTGTATCCTGCGAATAAACATTATCCCAAAGGGAAGGTAAATTATTACTAACATTTTAAATAATTGCGCTCTATAATTAGATTCTTAGTTATCGTTGGGAATTATATAATTCAATATAAAAAAATTCGTCGGTGAATCACCGGCTATGAACTTCCCCAACAATATTTAATAAATAAATTACTTTTTTGCTCTCCCTCCAAAGCCAATGGACCGTTTGAGTTAAAACTCAATATTTGACTTACATAGTGGCTTCTCAATCCACATAATAAATTTCATGTCGATACATTCATTATATCGGCAGTTATTAAGATATTTAAGTCGAGCCGATTTCACAGAAAATTAATCTCAGCTATCCTTATGGGCTTTTGAATTTAAATATAAAATTTCATGTTGAT
Source organism: Aradus depressus (assembly GCA_963662175.1). Lineage (NCBI taxonomy): Eukaryota > Metazoa > Arthropoda > Insecta > Hemiptera > Aradidae > Aradus > Aradus depressus. The sequence goes on from OY759224.1 coordinate 28,215,106, forward strand.
ACGTTCATTTTATCGCCAGTTATGGGAATTTTTAAGTTGAGCCCTCCACTGATCCCTTTAAATACAGATACTACAAAGCCATTTGAGATCAGCATTTTTGTATCTAAAAATAAAAATAAAAGTTTGAAATAATTGAAATGTTATATATTTATATTAAATTAATGATGAACATCATTGCTGATGGAGTGCATAAAAAAATGTTTAGATACTGTGGGAATATTTCCGAAACATCTATGATTTGATTGTTGTGAGCAGAGTTGGGCATATTGTAATCGATTAACGATTAAAGATTACTAACTGTTTTCGACAACCGTACCGCGATTACTGATTACGTAATCGTAATAAGTTGGTGCAATGTTATTATGACTATGTAATCGTCCAATAGGTAATCGTAATCGTCAAGCGGTTACTGATTACAGTATTCTTCAAGCGGTTATTTGTTCACAGTTATCTTAATTAATTCTCATAGCAGATATACCTTACATTCCTGAAAAATGAAACATGCGATTTGGAGAACCAAACTGTACTTCCATGAAAATGTGTAAAAGTCTATTAGAGGAATTTAAAATGTATACATTTTTATTTATTTAATTTATTTCGGATGTATTGTATAGAGATAATATCATATTTAATGCTCATTCATAGCTTTTATTTACTAATAACTTTTTATACTTGATTTTAATTTAATTTTTATTATATTGAAGCTTTTTTATCTAATGCTATTAGGCTTTCTCAACAGTTTCGAAATTTTTTGTTATTCATTACAAAAAGTAATCGGGATTACTAGCAGAAAAGCTTACTTGTAGTCATGATTACATGGTAACCTAATTATCAAGTAATCGTGGTTTTTAGTAATCGTAAAGATAATCAATTACAAAAAGTAATTGATTACGCCCAACTCTGGTTGTGAGACCAAAAAAATTAATGGGTGAATAATGCTGCCAAAAAAAATATATTATTGTGAATTCAAAATCTCCTTACACAAACCAGCAAATAAATAACTTATATTATTTGAATATTGTTTCAGTTTTCTCTTCTGTACGAGTGCAGTCCAATGGCACTACTGATCAAAGAGGCAGGAGGTCTGGCGACCAATGGCACCATGTCAATTCTAGATGTTGAACCGACACACATCCATGAAAAACAGCCATTCTATCTTGGCTCAAGAAGAGATGTGGCGGAACTGATGGAAGTGATCACCATCTCAAGAGCCCTCAACTCTGGGGTGGGAGTACAGTTGCGGCCTACACTCGACATCGAAGGAGACGAGTATAATGAATACACGCAAGAATTTAATGAACTTATAAAAGAAAAGAAAGAATTAATGAAAGAAAAACTAAAACTATTAAGTTGAATTGTAAATATAGCCCTGAAAATATAACAATTTATCTATCGAAATAATATTTTTGCTGTAACTCCTTCTTCTTACCAATAGCCAAAAACTACGTTTTCAGGGTCGAAGGAGTGGCTCTTCCGCTTCTCTTGTTAAAAATACTTCTTAGACTTCGTTCTTTATCAAAACGTATCTTTCCTAAGCTCTCCCACATCAATCACAAAGTCGCTTGCCGGATTCCGTCCCTCCTCCCTTCCCATAGGACAACAACCTACCACAACTCCTTCCTTATCCAGGCTAACTCCCTCTGGAACTCTCTCCCTCTCCAGATCCCGTCCCTCTGATCTTTACCTCTCTTCAACTCCTTTATTTAGGCTAACTCCCTCTGGAACTCTCTCCCTCTCCGGAGCCTAACCCCCCTTCCCATAGGACAACAACCTACCACAAATCCTTCCTTATCCAGGCTAACTCTCTCTGGAACTCTATCCCTCTCCGGATCCCTCCCGCCTTCCCATATAACAAGCTACCACAACTCCTTCCTTATCCAGACTTATTCCCTCTGAAACTCTCTTTCTCTTCCGATCCCGTCCTTCTCATCTTTACCTCCCTTCCGATAGGACAACAACCTACCACAACTCCTTCCTTATCCAGACTAACTCCCTCTGGAACTCTTTCCCTCTCCAGATCCCGTCCCTCTGATATTTACCTCTCTTCAACTCCTTCCTTATCCAGGCTAACTCCCTCTGGAACTCTCTCCCTCTCCAGATCCCGTCCCTCTGATATTTACCTCTCTTCAACTCCTTCCTTATCCAGGCTAACTCCCTCTGGAACTCTCTCCCTCTCCAGATCCCGTCCCTCTGATCTTTACCTCTCTTCAACTCCTTCCTTATCCAGGCTAATTCCCTCTGGAACTCTCTCCCTCTCCAGATCCCGTCCCTCTGATATTTACCTCTCTTCAACTCCTTCCTTATCCAGGCTAACTCCCTCTGGAACTCTCTCTCTCTCCAGATCCCGTCCCTCTGATCTTCAACTCCTTCCTTATCCAGGCTAACTCCCTCTGGAACTCTCTCTCTCTCCAGATCCCGTCCCTCTGATCTTCACCTCTCTTCAACTCCTTCCTTATCCAGGCTAATTCCCTCTGGAACTCTCTCCCTCTCCAGATCCCGTCCCTCTGATATTTACCTCTCTTCAACTCCTTCCTTATCCAGGCTAACTCCCTCTGGAACTCTCTCTCTCTCCAGATCCCGTCCCTCTGATCTTCAACTCCTTCCTTATCCAGGCTAACTCCCTCTGGAACTCTCTCTCTCTCCAGATCCCGTCCCTCTGATCTTCACCTCTCTTCAACTCCTTCCTTATCCAGGCTAACTCCCTCTGGAACTCTCTCCCTCTCCAGATCCCGTCCCTCTGATCTTCGCCTCTCTTCAACTCCTTCCTTATCCAGGCTAACTCCCACTGGAACTCTCTCCCTCCCCAGATCCCGTCCCTCTGATCTTTACCGCTCTTCCCACAGGACAACAACCTATCCACAACTCCTTCCTTATCCAGGCTCTGGAACTCTTTCTTTCTTCAGATTGTATCCTTAATTAATTTAAATCTCTACTTTGCCAGTATCTCCCAACTCAGCAAACCTCTGATTCCTGAAGCTAGAAACATCCTTGGGATAGTTCTAGTCAACCTCAAAGTCTTTCCCTACACTGGACATATTGTTACTTTACTGTTTCTTCAGCCAAGGTAGAAAATAAGTTGATTTTCACTTATTACTACATATTTTTCTACACGGTATATAGTAACTATATTCTCCTTTTTCTTAATTAATTGTTATTATTTTTACTTTGTTCCTAATTTGCATTTATCTATTCTCATTGTTCGAATTATTACTCTTCCTTAACAATTATTGTTTCTTTAGTCAATTGCTAGAATTGTTCTTTCATTTTCATTTGGTTGATACTTCTATTCTTTAGTTCATTTCTTATATTGTTATTTTTTTAGGTATATGTCCCAGAATAAGGATTATTTCATTTAAATTTCATTTCAAAACGGCCCACACTTCGAATCTCAATCTTCTCATGACTAATATTTGTCAACAGTTGGTTGTATGAAAACCCTGTAGAGAACCAAATTTGTGGAGAATTTCATGACCGTTGATTTATGGCCAGTACATTTTATCCGTTAGTCACACGGTTTCCGAGAGAATTATGGTAATTTTTTCATCACAACGTCTGATTCTAAAGCTCTCTCCAAGCTGAAGAAGTTCATGCGGCGGCATTGTGACCGCACCGCATTGAGTCCTGGAATGTCCGCTGTACGACCGAGCTAGGGAGGATGCGGTTAGAGCACCTGGTGATGGAGATCAGCTGATTTGTCAGCTCCTGGCGGAAGCAGAAGAATGCAGCGTGGTGGTCGCCCCCAAACCGCCATAGCCTCATTTAATTCAATGTTAATAAATTTTAGAACTAGTAGGCCTTTTTGCCTACTTCTTGAGCAATCTTTCGTCATTCTGATGGACATGACTGTGGGAGTCCTAAATTTTCCTTTCCTAGATTTAAGTCATATAGGACTTATCCTAGGTCTTTAGGGAGACCTGACATAGTACAGGCTCCAGACCATCGCTCAATGTCCCATCCGAAGGACGACGTGCTCAGAGTGTTGCTGCATGCACGCAAGGTGTACCCACAAAATAAAAATAGCCGTGCATAAATTGCGTAACGCAAGAAGGCGGGGTGGGGGGACAAACATTATGACGAGGGTTAGGTGTCCTAGAAAATGTTACACAACGTAATAAAACAATAAATTTTCATTATTTCACTCGTTTTTAGTAAAAAAAAAAAAAAAGTTACGTGATGAGGTTGTTTCAGGAAAATTTCATTACGTAATTATTGGAGGGCCTCTAACCTATTCAAACTTCCCTCCTTTTTTAAAATGAAGTGTAAGAAAAATATTTTTCTTATCTAAAATGTTGTTTCTATTTTCCTTAAGATTCAATTTTATTAATTCATTTAAGGGCTTTTCTATTTTCTAAAATATTTTCTTTGAATTGGATATTGTTTTACACAAAACGTAATTGTACAAGTTTCTACTAAAGTACTGTTTTATCAAATAAAATTAGTTTTTTTTTATTTAAAAAAAATTTAATAAATACAGTTTAATATATTTAAAGATTTTTTTAAATTGTGATAACATTTAAGGGCCAAGGTTACAGGTGTTCATATCTTTTATAATTTTTTTTTTTTCATTTGTAAATTATCAGCTGATAATAGGTTAGTGTTTGGATGTCTGATAATGTCGTAATTAAAGAGTTTGTTGTTATTGCTGTTTAGTTTCCTACCGAACTAATACATTGCTTTTTTTTTTTTTTTTTACTTTTCTGAAGAATATTATCTATTGTGAGTAAAAAATTTGTTTTCTAGTACAAAGTGACCTTCTACAATCAATTGCGTTGTTCGGCGGTTTCTGGTAACCTCGAAAGATGATCTGAAGTAGTTCAGTTTAAGTTTTTCTCGTTCTTGTGTCTATTGTTCATTGTATTACGAAGTTTTTTTTTTTTATTTCTTGTAATTCACTCTTTAAGTTTCAATTTTCATAAATTGTTCTATTAAAGGGTTAATTTTTTATGTTTTTGTTATATTATTGTGTGAAATAAATTGTTAACTTGTCTAACTTTTCACTATGGACTAACCTAAATTTGTGGCCAAATCTATATTTGGGTTTTTTTTTTTAATTGAAAGAAGAAAATGATTGAAGATGAGGTAAATGGTAATGTTATTCAGAATTCACATTTAAATAAATTAAGTATGCCTTCCTCGTCTCCATTCCCTAATTCAGCTACTGTAACAACCACAAGATCCAGTGGTTCTTCAGCGGAAAGTTTTCCATCTCCAGGACCCAAAAAGAAACCATCAGAGTACGAATGTAAGCCTTTTTTTAAATTAATTTCTATATGTAATTAAACAAAATTATATTTTCCTTTTAATGTCATTTACTTTTTTTTTTTTGCTTTTTTCATAGGTAAGAAATTAAATCGAGGTATTTCCCGAGCTACAGACAATGTAAATTTGGTCTCAATCGCTCGTACTGAGATACTTATGGACACATGTGATCAAGAATACTCCATTGACACTCCGACCCATACATTTGCGCTTCCAGATTTAAATGCATTCACTGGTAAGAAAAAAAAAATATATATACATAAATTTTTTATGAAAAATAATTATTTTTAAAGTTAGAATTAAATGCATGTTTTTTATAAAAATGCAAATAATTTTATTTGTTTTAAAGACAATTGTAAGTAATATAGAGACTGTCATTGAATTGTTTCTGTCTTGTTAATTTTTCAGTGTCGAAATTAAAATTAATCATTTTATCAGTCAGTGTGATTTGACCTTGACCTTAGCACGGTTATATTTAACTCATGTAAGGAATTTAATTATTGTTTTTAAATAAGTCCTAAATTGTTTACTACGCATTTAAAATCCCCTTCAAAAAAAATATAAATAAATAAGCGATACCTACGATTTTTTACAGAGATATTGTGAAATATTTACAAAAATATAAAGAAAAACGTACGTTTTTTAAAATATTATTTATTTCACAAAATATATGGGAGTATTTTCGATATGGCTACTTCAGCCATGACAAATACTATCTGGTAGTCCAACAGATTCACATTCCGAACTGTCTCTCTCCAGCCTGGGTCCCCCTGCCTCGTTCTTCTGTATAGCAGAGTATTCAGAAATTGGAGACATGAATAAATATTAGGCACGAAAGTTTATTTTTAATATATTCCATTTTTTTAAGACTATTGCGGCATTTGCCACAATATGTAACTAAAATTATTAAATTCTAACAAAATAAACTAATTATGGGTGAAATGATGTTTGTGCATTTAACAAATTGATTACTGTTGACAAGAAAATGCTAATAAAATAAAAATCAGAAACTTTTCCTATCTTTAAAATAACTAAATGAATTACAGTAAAGATATAAATTGAGATAACAAACATAAATAAATAAAATAATAATTTTTAATTGTACAAACATCATTTCATGTATAAATCAGCTTATCTTGTTAGAATTTAATAATTTTATCTTTAATTTTAGTTTTACCACTGATTCCTAAGTGTACATTCATGGGGATTAACAAGTTGAAATATGAATCCTTTTCTCCCTGATATATTACAATGGTTCGCACTCAGCAAACTGACAGTTATTTTTAGGAAGAAGCACTCCATATGCCTTCTTCAGGGTCTGTATTGATAATATCAGTAAGGTTGTATATGCTAGGTTTGATAAAAAATATGGTAAAACTAAATGTGATTAAACCAACAAAATAACATAATAACAACTCATGCCCAGCGAGTACCTGACATCGCACAGGCTCGGGACCATCGCTTATTTACATCAAACTAAAATATTATATCTAAACACAAACAATGATACCTAAATAAAATAAATAAAAAATAAAATTTTTATAAATAATTAAACAAAAACAAATAATATAATATATCTAAACAAAAAAAACATCCTAGTTATAAAATAATATAAATTATAATATTGAAACAAAAGAAAATATGGTGTCACACCTATACTAAATCTCCTACGTCATTAACAAATAGAATTATCCCACTATTCAAAATAAAATAGAAATATATTATTAATATGGTTAAAGTTTGAAATCATTGTATATCCACTCACTTCAGTGTTATTTTTAACCAAATTTAACGATGGTATAATGCCGAAACCTGTAATGTCTGCGTACAATTTTGTGTAATAGACAGTATGTCCGTGTTTCTCTACTGAGATACTAATGTATTCTTATTCACTTTTCAGAGGAGTTTAAGAACTTCCTGGTGAAGGACCTAATCGCAGTCTCAACCCAAGTCTCTCTGGAGCAGGCAAATCGCCTCAACTGGTGGACCAACTGTTGTCAGAGACTCTGGCCTTTGTCCACCTCCGGCGATGGAAACTGTCTTCTTCATGCCGCCTCCTTAGGTATTGTAAAATGTATTTTGTTCTTTAGGATTTATTTTAGTCTTCGGGAAAGATGCATTGGAATCCAGACCTTAAAATATCACTGTAGCCCATAGATTTTTTTTATTTGGGATGTGAAAAAACCTTGTGCACGCTGTCCTTCGGATTAGACGTTATGCGATGTTCCCGAGCCTGACCTTTACCTTAGGTGAATAATGATTTAGGGTCTACCTTACAGACAAAATTGAGGACTCCCATAGTAGAGTCGGGCTCATCTGGGGATGTTCACCAGAGTGACAAAAAAGCGCTCGGGTAGTTGAAGCCCGGGCATGTGTCATAATAATTAACCAGGAGGAAGAAATATGGACGCAACTTCTTTGAATTAACAAAATTGTACTATTAAAAATATAATTAACGATTGATATATGAATTTCTGATCTGCTTGATGAAAATTCTCATTTTCAAAAGTATATTCCAGAATAAACCCACAACTATTTGTCAGTATTATTTTCCCAATCGTAAGTGGTATAGGGGAAGTTATGTATTGGGCAGAAATTGAGGAAAAGTGTTTGGAGACAAAGTGAAAACTTATTTGGTTAAAAATAATCTAAGCTGGGATTCACCGACTGATATTTTTGACGATATTGGACGGAACTCGATTATTGTTTCGTGTCTTGAAGCTTTATTTGGTGTACTGAACAGAATACAGTAGACTCTCCCTTATCCGGCGTTCTGTTAACCGGCGCGCTCCCTTATCCGGCGCTCACAAAATAATATTAAATTTGTTAAACTAAAATTAACATTCAATTATTAGATTATCAATTATATGGGCCACGTGTATTTACTAGCACATAATAATTCCGTAACTCACGAATATTTTATGTATTTTTATTGTACGTACATACATATGTACATTGTATTTATAATGAAGGGAACGCTAATACAATATTTTATTACTTCACTAATATCCTATAAATAAATTATAATAAATACATAGTTGAAAAACAAACATTTATAAAAAATGTTTCCTAGAATAGAAAAACAAAGGTACCGTCCCGTCCGTGGCACAACAATATCGTCTTATCGGGAAATGAACACTTAACTAGTAAAGTATGTACATATTAGTCAATTTAATAATTGTTATCAACAAAATACATACTTGTTTTATTCCTTAGCTCACCGAAAAACACTTTTTTTTAATGGTTTAATGGATATATTTTTTCACATTAATTGATGATTTCCGTTATCCGGCGTCACGTCGGTCCCGGCAACGCCGGATAAGGGAGAGTCTACTGTACTTCAAAACCAAACACGAGACGGAGCTACTAACATGGTCATAAATAAGTTTTGTGACCTTGTCGTAGTAATGCTGCTGCAAAAGTCTTGATGATCTTGATCACTTAAAAAAAAAATCTTCGGTGATTCACCGGCAATGTACTTCCCCAGAGCGAATTAATTAATTAACTTTCCGTTCCCCCTCCATACCAGTTGACCGTTTATGCTAATAATCAATAGTTGACTTACATAGGGGCATACTAAATTCATTACATCGGCACTTATTAGGGTTTTTGAATTGAGCCTACTACCCTGAAACCCCCTTCCCTTCGGCTGAAAATTAGTAAGTGTCGTCCTTATGGGGTTTTGAATCTTATGAAAATTTCGTGTCGATACATTCATTCTATCGGCAATTATTAGAGTTTTTGTTTTGAACCACCTTTCTTATTCCTCCTTCCCTTTGATCGATTTGGCTGAAAATCTATAAGTGTAGTCCTTAGAGGATTCTGAATACACATGTAAAATTTCGTGTGGATACATTCATTCTATCGGGAGTTATAGTGTTCATAGAGAGAGTCAGTAGGTCGGAAAACATGAAATTCAGTTGAAATCTTCGCATCGAATTTCTGTCTAATTACATAAATTATATAATGATACCTGACATTTTTTGCAGAGATATTGTGAAACACTTAATAAAAAGTAAAGAAAAACGTGTTTAAAAAAAATATATATTGTCTCAGAAATATATTTATAATATGGGAGTACTATCGGTATTGGTACCATCTTCAGCCACGAACAAGTTGGTAGCAATACTGAAAGTACTCCCATATTATATATATATTTGTGAAATAGACTATTTTTTTTTTACTTTCTATAATTACAACTATTACAAACGTGCTTTAACGATAGATTTGAATAATTGAATGATTAATTATTGTTTGTTACTAGGAATGTGGGGTTTCCACGACCGACTGTTGACCCTTCGGAAGACTCTCCATGGATATCTGACCCAGTCACCCCGAAGAGAGGCACTGTGGCGGCGATGGCGCAGACAACAGGATCTACTGAATGCCCAGGCAGGTCTCCACTATAGTGAGGTGGAATGGCGCCATGAGTGGAATGCTATAGTCAGTATGGCCTCCTCCGAGCCTCGACTGCGCAGGCTCAGTGTTCAGAGGTAAGTTCGTTATTACACTCATACAAATACCCACGTACTCTCCTTGTTTATAACATGTTTTTTATGATAAATTAAACTGTTGAGCGAGATCAAGACAAAGTTTAAATAGGCCATAACCGAAATTATGGCGATTTAAGAAATGATACAACAATTAAGCTTTAAGCATAACTTTACTCGCCTCGGTGGAAAGGACAGGCATTCTAGCTCAGTAGGTAATCTGCCATTCTCACGATACATTGTTAAAACCCAGGATCAGTTCGTTCAGTTAATCATTTCAATTATAGTTTATAGTTAGTTATTGTGGACTCATACCCGGGCTTTAACTACGAGGTCATATCGCCTACTACCAGAGCGCTCTTTCGTCACTCTGGTGGACATGAGCCCGACTCTACTGTGGGAGTCCTTAATTTTGCCTACTCTAAATTTTTATTCACCTAGGGCAACAGGGGTCTTTAACGAGTTACCTGACATCGTACAGGCTCTGGACCATCGCTTAACGTCCCATCCGAAGGACTGCCTGCTTAAGTTTTTTTTTTTATCTGGGAAAAATAAACTAAGGGCCTCGGTTGGATTTCGAACCCACGAACTTGAGCTCAGAAGGCAAGCACGCATACCACTGAGCTACCGGCGCTTTCTTTTCAATTATATAAAAATACATTACTAAGGTCGCCAACCCCTCGACTGCCCACTCTAACCACTCAACCTCTACAGCCCCTCGACCCTAAATACTTAACCTCTTAAGTCTCTTTAGAATGGTAACACCAACCACCATGCCAATATCTTCTAATTGTTATTAATTTAATTATTTACAATGTTACAAATGTTTTTCATTTTTAGTTATTTTCTTATATTTGAATAGTTTTCGAAGATTGCTAAGTGTTTAATTTGTAATTTCTGAATGAGATTTTCGTCTTGTCCACTTATATCTAGCATAGAAGATTTATGAGATTCTGCGTCAGTTTTTATATAAATTTTTGCTAGCATTTATTAATTTATTATTTTGCGTTTTAGTGAACCTGGAAGTGACAGTACAACTGGAAATATCTACGAAAGTTTGGAAGAAATACACGTGTTGGCTCTTGCCCATGTACTAAAAAGGCCTATTATTGTTGTTGCTGATACAGTTCTTAAGGTAAGTCTATTTTAAATAGTTATTGTGATTCATGCCCGGGCTTTAACTATGAGGTCATATTGTTTTTTCATCACTCTGGTGGACATGAGCTAGACTTTACTCTTGGAGTCCTAAATTTTGCCAACTCAGGTTTATTCACTTAGGGTTGGGATCTTTAGGGCCACGTCAGGGTCAAGCATGTTACATCTGAACTATTTCATGTTCGTTTTGTTCTTTTTCGTTCTTTTCTTACTATCATAGCGCTTTTTTGTCGCTCCTGTGAACATGAGCGTCAACTGTGGGAGTCCTTTATTCCTTAATTTTCTCTATCCTGGTTTAATTAGAATAGGGGTCTTCGACGAGTGACATCGGACAGTCTCGGGACCATTGCTTAATGTCCAATCCGAAGGACAAGGTTTTTTTGTAGCATAACTACATTTAGAAGGAGCCTTATTTTGTAGCACTTAATTACGTCAAGCCTGTATTGTTGACGGGGTATCTATTTTTTTTTTGCCTTATGTACGATGCACATTAGCCATGTCTCTTATAAAGGAGTTCTCTAGTTATTTTACAACACCAAAGGAGTTATATATACGAAATAATACTCACTTCCGGACGGGGTTCGAACCCGCAAAACCATGCGACCAAAGCCCTACGCTCTAGCCCGCACGGCCACCATGGCCCATTTCTGAGACTAAATAACGTCTCTTTGATAAACTCAAGAATACCGGTCTGAGCTGTTAGTTCCCATTTACACGTTCTTACATGAAAACAGGCGCCTGTTCTAAGCTCACAGGAGACAATGGAGCCCGTTTTGAGGACCGAATTTCTCAGTAATGACTTCCTTAGTCCTGTCCTACTGAAAGATCATAACATATAAATGTACAGTCGACTTAATTCCACATATTACTCTGTTTCAGGACATGAACGGAGATGCTCTGGCCCCTATCCCCTTTGGCGGTATCTACCTCCCTCTGGAGTGTTCTTCAGAAGAGTGTCACAGGTCCCCACTTCTCCTTGCCTTTGATGGAGGACACTTCTCAGCTCTCGTCTCTATGGACTCACCTTATCCACCAGGTAAACTAGTTTGTCTGGAATGTTCTTCTTTTTCCAGGGTTTTCCTTGGTAAAATTAGAAATTTTAGTTACTTTAATTCTGGAAATTTTATGTATAATTGTATTTTGATAGCCTAAAGACGTGAAAAATCCTATACCCGTAATTTGATAAGGATGTTTTTCTAGAAATCGGTGTTGAAATCTTCAGCATGAATTTGTTTTTTTTACAATTTTCATATTTATTGACAAACTTGAATTTTATAATGTAATTTTTAGAGTTTATAACAAGTCGAATATGTAACATATTATAGTATACACACTATGGTAAACCTGGTTATATTCGGCGAAAATGACAAGGGCACTTCATTACCGATTAACCGAAGTAATGATGGGGCGGGTACCACAGAGAAGCAAAACCACGGTTTATCCAAAGGCTAAGGTTTTTCAATAGAACGGTCTATTTTCATAAAGATTTATTTTTAAAATAATTTTTATGTAACATTTTGTAAAAAGATATTCTTTAAATCTTATAATTTCATCAGTATTTTGAAGAAGAAATAAAAAAAATTAATTCATATTTTTGAAAAATTGGGGAATAATTTGCTATGGATGCTTACAAAATTGAGCATTAGTTAAATTAAGGTAGTTAGTTTTTTTAGGCTTTACGAGTTAATATCGTCGCTCTGGTGGACATGAGCCTCTACTGTGGGAGTCCTACATTTTGCCTACTGAGATTTTGTTACTCTAGGATAAGGGACTATCGCACAGTCTTTGACTGCGTGTTGAAGGTTTTTTCACTTCCCATATAAAAAACCTAAGGGCCTCGGCCTGGTTTCGATCCCGCGATCTTCAGCTAAGTAGGTTAGCATGCTCCCTCTGGGCTTCCGGCTCCCTCAACGCGTTAATCAACAGTTGTGGAGGTGTCCCGTCACCAAATTCGCTAGATTTTTTCCTCTATGTATTGAAACATCTCTATTCCATTTCATATTTCTTCCCTTCTTCATTATTATCTATTATACTTAGTGCATTTGTGTAGGACTGTCTAGTGCCATCCCCGTGACAGACATGGCCGGGGACTTGCTCCCTCTGCAGTTCTCTGTGGATCCTGGCAGTAATGGCAATTTCACGGAAGGGCTCGACCTTTCACAGGAACAGAACATCGATCTCCTCCACAGATATCTTGATTTGATACGTGTCGCACCTAATGTAAGTATCATTATTTATATTTATATCTATCTATTTCTGTTCGAACATGAGGAATACTAGAGTTTAGCACACAATTATGATTTTTGAAAAATCGCCTCCACATTTCTACCTTTTTCTTAACCCGATTTTTCTGCTTAAAAAACTTGATTGATCTTCCTTTTTTGGAACTATTTTTGTGTAAATTTTCAAAAATAATGAGCGTTTAGAAGTTAATTTATCGGCATTTAATGACCTTAGACGAAGGTTTTATAGCCCAAATTAAAGAAAACTATAGTTATATAGTTTTCTATAGGTATATAGTATGGGTCGATGTATATATATATATATATATATATATATATATATAATATAAACTATATATATACATATGTATATATTTCTTTAGTTTGAGCTATAAAACGTTTGTCTAAGGTCGATGTGTATATATATATATATATACATAATATAAACTATATATATACATATGTATATATTTCTTTAGTTTGAGCTATAAAACGTTCGTCTAAGGTCGATGTATATATATATATATATATATATATATATATATATATATATATATATATATATATTCAGACAAAAAATGGAAAAATCGAGAGCATAGCGCGAAATTAGGTTTCTAACAAATGTTTCCGCCTTCTTTCCTCCTCCGTCTGATGGTCCAAATTTTCTGGCTAATGAATTATTTTTGTTCAAATTTGAATAAACGTTCGGAAGTTATTAAGCGGAGTACCTTCAGGCAGGTTAGTTACATTATCAGTCCGGTTAGTATTTTACGGTTACATTATTTTAGAAATAAGTTGAAATTTGCAATGATATTGATGCAGGTGGCTCTTTATTAGTATAGATTTTAAGAAAATATGATAGTTTCCGTAGGCCTTACCGACCGGGTGAGCGCATAATGTGATGTCTTATAGTATCAGTTGAAACTATAGGGTTCTTTTCGGGGTTTTGTATACAAACTTTCGTGAGAATGTGACAAAATGAGAGATATAACTCTCAGTTTAATATACACAAAAACTCTGAAACACCTGAGAACCAAAGGTGTAAGTAAGTTCTTCAGCCTGGGTCATTTTGAAGTATATCACATTGCAAACATGAAAACATCCAATATTTTTTCTTGAAATTTAAATTTTTGGTGCTTGACCTATTTGGGATATACCACATTTCTAGGGTGTCGGTAGCTCAGTGGTATGCGTTCTTGCTTACTGAGCTAAAGATAGCGGGTTCGTAACCCGGCCGAGGTTCGTAGTTTATTTTATCTGGGAGGTAAAATGAACTTAAGCACGCCGTCCTTCGCATGGGACGTTAAGCGATGGTCCCGAGCCTGTACGATGTCAGATACTAGTTAAAGACCCCTACCCTAGGTTAATAAAAATTTAGGGTACGCAAAATGTAGGACTCTCATAGTAGAGTCGGGCTCATGACCAATAGATTGACGAAAGAGCGCTCTGGTAGTAGGCGATATGACCTCATAGTTGAAGTCCGGACATGAGTCATAATAATTAACTATACCACTACTATAACTAAAAATTCTAACTGTATATTCTTTGTTATTCCTTAGATTCCAACACCAGAAGAGGGCAAAAATGGCCTTCTAGGGAGCATTGGTAAATCAGTTGGGCAGAAGTTGCGGCTGAAACTGTCCCGAAGCAATTCACAAAGGCAGACCAAAACATTGCTCTCCGCAGTTCTGCACACCGACAAACGGCCTGAGTACCACGAAGTCATGATCAAGAACTACCTGGAGACGGCTAAACAGAGGTTTCAAATTCAACAGGAAAAAAATATGGTAATGATATTTACTCTAGCACATTTTCTATTCATATTTTTAGGCGTTCGGAGTTTTGAAGACCATAAGAGAAACCCTTTTAAGAAATTTATGAGGTCAGTCTGTCGCCTAATCATGTCTTGCAAGGGTCAGAACTTGCTGGCTTCTCCAATAACATTTAAAAAAATATAAAATAAATTTTTTTTTGGACATTTTGTCCTATTTGTATTGTCAAGAAACTACCTAAAGGGGCGCCGGTAGCTCAGAAGCTTACTGAGCTCAAGAACGTGGCTTTGAAACCCTTGAGCACTCCGTCCTTTGGATGGGACATAAGGCGATGGTTCCAAGCCTGTACGATGTCAGGTACTCGTTAAAGACCCCGTTATCCCATGTGAACAAAAATCGGAGTCGGGCTCATGTCCACAAAAGGGACTCTGGTAATAGGCGATATGACCTCGCATTTAAAGCCCCGGAACTTTTCAATATTATACATTTCTGTAATATTTTAATTATTTATATGTATCGTCATATGTATTTGTGTTATGTTGGTCTTCTTCAATGTTTGGACATCTTTGGAAATACTAATTTTATAAAATATTTTTCACAACGTAAATAATTAAATTAATGACAATTAGAAGAAGATATAGGCACCCTGAAACATAAAAACCAGGCTAGTGTTGCCAAAAAAACAATATAAAAGAAGAAATACTGTTCGTTGCTAACTTTTTGTTTTTGTAGTCGGTAAATGAAAAATTAAAATAATGAAAAACCATTTCTTGTGTATAATTTAAAAAAAAAAATGAGTCTACGTTTACAAAAGTAAAAAGTCATTGCTTTACATTTTTTATTTGACTAAAGAGTACAGATAGATCCAAATACCGTGCTACTTTACGTTTTGCGGCTTAAACAGAAGAAACAGTTACGGGAAAAAGTATAATTCGGCTAAGACAAAATAACGGAAAAATCTCTCCCTTGTCTTTTACAAAAATGTCTAAGAAACAATATTTGTAGCACAAGAAAAAGTTCGAAGTTAGTTATATAATACTTTGTTATAAATAATAACAACCTAATAACCAGTAACGATATCAAGTTTTGAACTGATTACAGGTCTACTTTGTGAAAATTCATATTGTGAAGAATAAAGAATACACACACACACACACACACACATTACTTGTCAATATTTTCGCTATATTGGTCAAAATTACACGACTATAGTTTCGCCTGTGACAACAGTAACTAGTTACTGTTGTCACATTGCCTAAATTATGACCTTGTTTGTGTTGCCTTGTGTTTAGTTCAGCAGAACTCTTGGTTTAGTTCACTTGATAATGCCGTAAGAGGCGAAACTATAGTCGTGTAATTTTGACCAGTATAATGAAAATATTGACAAGTAGTGTGTGTATTCTTTTATCCTTCATAGTAACGATATTTTTATTTAATTTATTTTTCTCTCTAAAATTAAATAACTGAAGATGTCCTAATAGTGAAATAGACTGACGATATGATTCCTACAATTGTACTATAATTTCTTCCTTAGGCCGTTCTCCCATTGAGTTAACTCTATATTTGAGGTTCAATGAAAGCTGAGTGTCTAGAGGGGCTGGCTATTGAACTGAGAAGTTCAAACTCTCTCTTTACTCGTGTCTCATTATTTAATAATTGAACGGATCGATCGGGTTGTCTCAGTGGAGGAACGGCCTAAGTTTATGTATTTTTTTTTTTGCAATTTCACATCCTGCTCGAAATTTTTAATAGTAAGCATGAGTTCTTGTGCATGTCTTTAGTTTTGATTTATTATATTTTTTGAGTTTACGTAGAAACCTTGCGTGCGATATTTTCTTCTTTACCATGATTTTTGTTATTTTTTATTCAACTAATTTACTAATAATCTCGAAAAAAAAAAACGATTGGACTCATATTTGACTTACACAGTGACTTCTGAATCCTCATGCTCAATTTTGTATACTCAATACTGTAAACTCACAGTTCATGGGATATTGAGCACCCCTCATATGAAATATATGGAAGTACTTTCGGTATTGCTACCTATTTTCAGCCACGATTTAACAAATACCGTATTAATTTTTGGGTTCAGGGATGAGAAAACTTTAAATTTAGGGGAAACTCGACAATAAGAGTTATCGTTTCATGAGAAGATCAAAAAATGTTGACGAGCACGCCGCCCTTCGGATGGGACTTAACTGATGGTCCCGAGCCTGTGCGATGTCAGGTACTTGTTAAAGACCAACTCCCTAGGTGAATAAACCTAAGTAGGAAACGTTTAGGACTCAGTAGAGTAGAGTAGGGCTCATGTTCACCAGAGCGACAAAACAGCGCTCTGGTGATAGGCGATATGACCTTGTAGTTAAAGTCCGGGCATGAGTCACAATAACTAACTAACGTTCTCCTACGATCATGTCATAGAATACACTTTGTCATATCGTTTCTAATTTTGTAAAGTAGTTTACTTTTCCGCGCGTTGCTATGGGCAACGTGCAGAAAAGTACTTTATCGCATGCTAATGAATTATATTTATTAAAAAATTATATGGTACCAGTGCTACTTTTTTTTAAAATGTTACAATAAAAGTGCTACTTTCCGCACTGGTTCACAAATAACTATGTTCGTCAATTTATGCCCTGCACTGATTCTTAGTTTCGACAATGCTTTTTGTAGATTTCTTGTAGCACTACCGTATATTTCAGATATTAATTTGCACTTTAATGCTTTTTTTATCTTTTTTTTTTTCTTGTAAATATTTTATAATTTCTTGCTCACTAACTGATTGCACTTGGCCCTGGGTTGGTTTGGGAAACTCTCTCTACAAACCAAGGGTGGGGTCTGACGACAGGTGGTGCCGGTGTCAACTGATGAAGGACTCCGATATGGGGCTGGCAACTCCCAGTTCTACACGGAGGCGGACTCAGCCACCCACGCCCGAGTTAGTCAACTTCAACCTGTTCGAGCCTACAATGGACACGATCCGACCACACTCTATCTCTCCAACTCGACATTCTATCATGTGATGAACGCCACACCTTGTCGAGGACCTGATTGCACTTTTTACGGTAATCCCAACACTGACAACTACTGCTCCAAATGTTATCAAAATATGCTTGAAAATTCTTGTAAGTAAACTAACTCTTTATGATTTAACTAACATTATATACATACATCCTTATATATATATATATATATATATATATATATATATATATATAGTTTTGTGTATAGTATTTATTTAATGAAAGAGACACACTTCTTTGCTGTTGAGAAACATTATCCATACATCAGACGTCTTCTGTAAATAGACTTGGTAGATCAGATAATATTGGATATAATGTATTTCTGGAAATGAAAGCTTCTCAGGGAAAACCTTTTTTTCTTTCCCTGAGGACGAGGCCCTTAGGTTTTTTCATCTGGGAAAATGAAAAAAACCTTGAACACGCCGACCTTCGGATGGGACTTGAAACGATGGTCTCGAGCCTGTACAATGTCAGGTACTCGAAGACTACCCTAGTTGATTAAATATTTAGGTTAGGCAAAATTATAGTCGTGTCCGACGAAAGAGCGCTCTGGTAGTAGACGATATGAACTAGTTGTTAAAGCCCGGGCATGAGTCACAATAACTAAGCTTCTGGGTACATTTCTTAATATTATATTATAATATAAACAAAGGCCTGGCAGTTACTAAAAATGCTCATGTTAGTGTGACACATGCCCGAGCTAGTTCATATCGCCTACAACCAAATCGCATTTTCGTCGCTTTGATGGACATTAGCTCGACTCAATATGACACTCTTAAATTTTGCCTACCCAGGTTTAGTTATCTAGGGTAGGAGTCTTTTACGAGTAGCTAACATCGTACGGAACATCGCTTAACGTCCAATCCGTAGGTCAGCATGCTCAAGTCTTCGGCTGGGTTTAAAATTTTGAAATAATCATTTTGGGGAGGCGCTGTATAGATGTTCTACACAAATCAGTCCTTTCTTACAATCATCATTTATTTGAAAAAGGTTCTTATGAACAAATATATATATATTAAGTGCATAACCTCGCCACTTATGAAATTCATTCAAAATTAACAAAAACTGTTTATCGTTCGTATCGATAAACCTGATATGAAATGATTTTTCCTTGTGGAATCAGAAACATCAGATATGACAGTCAAGTAATTACTTTAGTTTTTGTGAAGGAATTTGTTTTCTTTTTCAAGGAGAAACATTTTGTGTTCATTTGTTTAATGAATTACATGAGCAGCAAAATTATACAATGATCACTTATTTTGAAGTTAAAACCTTGATAATAATAATCTCCAAGGTCTCTTACTCAAAAAGATATAGTTTCTAATCTCTTGGCAAGTTACCAGGTACAATCTAAGGTGGCTTTTGCGATGTTGAAGAATGATGAAGCTATCCTTGATGCATTGAACTGTCGAATTGAAAACGTTGTCTCAAAAATGCAAGTCCATCGCTTCTCGTATCAACTTTTATTCTTTATTATCCCCGAATGGACGATATATCTGTCCAAGGAAAAGTGAAGTTTTTTAGGCAATAACGAAAATAAATATTCAGGAATCTACTATTGACGTCGCCAAGCTATATCCTAGTTGTATTTTCTATAAGTCTATTTGCAGATACATTAGAAGAAGCGTTCTCCTCCTTCTTCCTATTATCCTGAAGATATGTTGGGTAAGGTCAGTTCCCAGATCGGTCTCTTTAACAGTCCAGCCACTCTCCACTGGATGATTTAGTCTGCCACGAAATTAAGTCGTGCACATTTATGAAAATACTTCCCTGTGCGTCAAAACTTCACCTGGTAGATTTAGATTGAACCCAAAAACCACAAAAAGTATTCAGTTTTCCCCATTATAGAATTCTGTATCCAACTTGGCAGAATATCGACAATTATATTTTTATCATATTTAGCGACTACAGATAAGTAAAAGGACATTGTCTTCCTACTGTTTTATTTTTGACCAGTACCCGTTTTGAAAGCAACAGCGTCATCATCATTAGTAGCACATCCCAACTGTACAGCATAGAGGCTAAAGGAGAACTGGCTCGAAGATTTTAGCTACGACGCTGTACAGGTGGCGCTGTTGCGTTGAAAACAGGTTCTGGACAAAAATAAAACATTTCTATGAGAAATCTCATCTCACAACATATTATCATAAGAAACCAGAAAGGAAGGTCATAAAAAATAAATAAATATTTATTTTTCTCTACAGAAGTGTGCCTTTTTCTATATTTCGTTACCGTATGTCTTTTATGACCCCCTCAGTTGGTGTCATAAAACTTCATACTTATTGTATTCTAGTGTGAAAATTAATTGTATTATTATATTTATTAATTTCCATTCGTGTCTTATTGTATTGTTCAGAAGCCTTACTAATAATTTCCTTTTATTTTATTATTTTTCTGTAATTATAAACAATTTTATGAAGAGATTATTATTGCCCTTAATCTTAAAACTGTCGCCGAGATACAATATAAAATTTAACTATATATTATTTTTTTAATTCCTTGTTTCAAAATAAACACTTTTTCAACATAAATAATCTTTTAAATGTTGATTTTGTTGATATTTATTTATTTTTTAATATATTCGAAGTACAAATGCGCTTATATCTAGTGCTGGTGCTCACTTTGAAGCATGGATTGAAAACTTTGGCCTAAATGCCCCCCTCCAAAATATATATACATATATATATATATATTATTTTCTTAGTAGATTACTATTATTTTAAGATTGTTTTATTAAGTCTATCGATTTATTATTTTTTTCTCCAATTGTAATGTAAACTTCCTTTTGCTCTTTTAAAGTAAAATTGGTGAATTAAATTTAACAAACGATATAAGTGTCAGAGTACGGTTTGTACTCTAGAATTCTCGGTTTGGTAGTTTTTCTAACAATACACATATTGAAAGATAGAAAACTTCTGAACTACTGTCTATAATGGTCTTGATTTTCTGAAAGATCTTATTGGAAATTAGGACATTTTTGCATATATGCAAAAAATTTTGTTTTACTTAAAAAAAAAAATGCTGTTATATATTGTTCGAACGGGAAGCATGTCGAGCTCTTTTTTTTCTAAAAATAGTTGGAATTTAAGGCAAAAAATAAGAAAACATTTCGGCAAAAAATAAGAAAACATTTCGGCAAAATAAACGTATTTCTTTATATACAATAATATTCAATCCTCGTCAAAAGAAGGAAAACTATTACTTCCCGAGAAAGAGGTTAAAAAAAATGATTTTATACAAAAAAAAAAGTTTTCTCTTTCGAAAAATTTTCAGTCTGAATTCCATTATTCATGTGCGCCGTGGTTTCAAAATGAAGAAAAAGTAACTTAGTGATAAATCACGAGCAACTTTTTCTGCACGATTTAATCAGTTGTGTTTTCGCTCTCTCTCCAAAACTAATTGAACGTTGTGAGTTAAAAATCAGTAGTTTACTTACATAGGGGATTCTGAATTCTTATACCAAATTGTGCATTGATACTTTCATTACATCGGCAATTATTAGGGTTTTCGAATCAAGTCCTCCCTCCTCTGAACCCCTTTCCCTTCGGATTATTCCTCGGAAAATTATATACGTGTTATCGCAGTTATTGATGTTTTTGCGTTGTTTCTCTTTATCTCTTCCTTCCCTTGGTCCGATTTCGAGTTGATACATTCATTTTTGAAATCAGAGAAAAACATGAAAATTCCGATGTCAACTCAACGAATTTCTGACAGATTCCATAACTTTCCCTATATTTAATATGGGGAAGTAAAAATGATCCTACAAGAGAAATAATCCATCGGTTAAAAGTGAGCCAGGAATTGAAAATATGGCCTTAGCCAAAATATCGATGTTATTAATTTTGAAAAAACTATTTACGCCCTCTTTAACTCGGGGTGCTTTCGATTGTCAATATTGCTGCTAGGGTTGTATACTTTACCGGACTATGATTTCTGCTGTGAGAGAACTACGATGACCGGTTTACGCCTTGACTCTCCGGTTGCCACATTTCATATCCCAGAAGACCCACCTATATGTATAAAAAAAACATTTGTTTCCGCTTTATATTTGCTTGATATCAATTAATGCAAAAGAAATTATTTATTAGGCTTACTGTAAAAACGTCATTAAAAATTTAATATTGAAAATTGTATAGTTTTTAAGTGTTGTGAAATGTTTGACTACTCCAAAATATAGTCGCTAAATAAATAGTTATAAGTGTATTAATAATTAATAACATATTACTGTTTAAATAACAGTTGAAGATAATATTGTAACATTTCTGTTTTATGTTGCTTTTTTTTCTTAAAACGTATATTAGTGACAGAAATGAAATGGTAAAAGCAGTGAAACTTAATAACAGATTTTTTTTTTAGACATAGAACTAAGTTTTCCCCCCCGCTCGGGTAGTGGTAACATCAGGAGCACGGATGCTACGGAAACATGTCACACTTGACTATGAGGTCATATCGCCTACTACCAGAGTGTTCTTTTGTCACTCTGGTGGACATGAGCCCGACTCTACTGTGGGAGTCTTAAATTTTGTCTAAATCATTATTCACCTAGGGTAGGGGTCATTAACGAGGACCTGACATCATACAGGCTCGGGATCGCTTAATGTCCCATCCGAAGGATATTTTTCATCTCCCAGATAAAAAACCTAAGGGCTTCAGGCGGGTTTCGAACCCGCGATCTTGAGCTCTGTAGAGAAGCACGTTACTTCTGAGCTACGTGCACCCTCTGTATATTTGAAACTAATAATCGTAAAGTTTTAAATAATGCATCATTAGATATGATACTTAACATTTCTTTTGCAGAGATATCGTGAAACACTTAATAAAAAGTAAAGAAAAAACGTATGTTTTTAAAAAAATATTGTCTATTTCATGAAATATAATATGGGAGTAGTTTCGATATTGCTACCATCTTCAGCTACGATAAATGTAGCAATACCGAAAATACTCCCATATTATATATATTTTGTGAAATAGACAATATTTTTTAAAAAACATACGTTTTTTTCTTTACTTATCTATCATTAGTGTTTCAAGGTTGATAAATAGTGAATAAATAATAATAATGTCACGTACAACATTCATTTACAATAAACCGAAATGTTTTGTCAATTGGCACTTAACAATTTTTAAAACAAATCCGCAAAAAAAAAAAAAAAAAAAAGAAGCTTTAGTTTGTTAAATTGTTACAATGAAGCAATATTGTTATACATTTCACATATTTTGTTATTTGTTGTAAGATTTAATATAAGGGGCGGTTCAGCTGATGAAGAATGACATTTGGACAAAAATATAAAAAAACAAATATATATATTTTTTTGAATTTTGCTAAATGTCTCTATTAATAAAACTCATCAAAAATTCCGAAAATTATTATATATTATTTTTTACCTTCAATTCGATGAGTTGTGAACGAGATACTTACTAAAATGTGAAAAAATAAAATTCTTCTTCTTATTTTAGTCCTCAAGTATGAGCTGAATCATCGTGTTATATTGTATAGCTTAAACATTTCTTCTCCATGTATTAAAGTTGGTTCATTTTATTAATTTTTATTTTATTGTAATTCTTGTTAAAATAATAATAATAATAGGTGATGAACTTGCCTTGTATATACCTATAAATAAGATATATTTACAGTTATGGCATTTTTTGCTATTCTATGTTGTGCCAACTTTATTTTTTTTTGCAAAATGATAGTGCTGTTAACTGATTGATTTTTTTGGAGTGAGACAAATTATATACTTATGTAATATATTATAGTCTAATATTAAAGGTAAATAATTGAAAATTATATTCCTACATTTTTTTTTTCTCCTCTTGGCCTGATGTTATATTCCTACATTTTTGTTATAAGTTTACCATTAAACAAAAAATAAATTACTGATTTTGTGAATTAATATTAAAATTTAAGTTGAGAGTTCCTCCCTTCCTGAGGTCTCTCCCCCAGTAAAACATGCGATGAGTTTACCGCTTACCAAGAAGTAGAATATCCGCTATATTCTGGCCATTTTTTTTTTTTTTTAATTTTTCAAATAATAATTAAAGTACCATTGCATTATTAATTGACAAAAAATTTCTTTGGTAATTTAAATTGTCTTGCTCTTAATTAATTTCTGAGTTGTACACATTTACAATGTTCTGTGATTAGTACTACTGATACCTACGTAAATTTTAATTCTGCTGTTTATTCAATTAATGTTAGATTGATACTTAACATTTTTTGCAGAGATATTGTGAAACAATAAAAAAAAAAAATTATGGTTTAAAAAAATATATCTATTTCACAAAATATATGGGAATATTTTCGGTATTGCTACCATCTATTTCCCAAAAGACAACATTTTTTTTTAAATCATACATTTTTCTTTATGTTTTATTGTAACATTAATTATTATAATTATTGATTATGATAATAACAATAACCAAGATATACTCACTTATTAAGATTCTTCACAATTCCTATTAAATTTTTTAATATATTTATAACGTATTAAATAATTTAATAATAAACTCCTCAAGGAGAATCATTAAAATTATTTTTCAATTAAGTCCTTGGATTGTTTTTAAATATATTTTTAAAAAATCAATTGAAAAATAAAATGTATATTAAAAATCTTTATTTAAAATATTTAATGAAGTTTTAAACAATTAAATTCATAAAAGTGATTAACAATAGAGACATGGTTGTATGTTATTTGAAGATTTGTTAAATTTATTATATAAAATAATTTCTAAACCGTATTTTCCTAAATGTAAAATTCAATATGTGGCTACTATTTTTCTACTTATTTATTGCTAATCTCAACATTAATAACAGTCAATGTTGCTTTGTAGTATTATGTTACAAAATACAACTAATTTTGAATGTTATATATTTATTGTTTGTGAAAAATATAAATAATAATATTTATTTATCATTTATGAAATCATTAAACCATTGAAGACTTATCATTGAATGTACATTCATTAAACAACTGAGAAGTTAAAACTAAACTTATAATAAACGTTATGAACAATATAATTTAAATATTGTTTTATATTTTATATACATTCTTTTTTATTTTTCCCCTTACAACATTGAATACGTAACATTTCTTGTGAAGATTAAGTCGTCAGTGAATCATCAGCTATGTACTTCCCCAGCAAGAATTAATTATGTTTTCACTCAACCTGCAAAGCATATAGACCGTTTAGGCCAATCCTCATATTAAATTTTGTGTCAAAACATTGATTACAACGGCAGTTATTATGAGTTTTTGTGTTTAGCTTCCCCTTCTCTTTGGCCGATTTGACTGAAAATCAATAGGACCACCCCCCCTTGGAGGGTTCTAGATACACATATAAAATTTCGTGTAGATACATTTATTATTTCGGGAGTTATAGCGAGTTCACAGACACACCGATATAATTTTTTTTTTTTTTTTTGTAATCAGAAGATCTATACTTCGTAAAGCTGAGGAAATAAAAGTGTTTCTCGTTTTTAATAATTTATTTATATATTATTATTATATATTATATATATTATAATTTATTTTAATAATTTATTGACAAGGAAGTGAAAGTTTTGAAAGGGCCGGAACTCAAAGCACTGCAAGGGCAGCAATAAGCAGTTGGTTGACCAGGAAACACATTCTAGAGAGGTGACCCTAAGGAAAGACATTCAAAACTCTTTGTTATGGACCACTCAGAGAAAAGGAACCGAGAGCTCCTGAATATGAGCAGAATGGATCTAAGAGCTATGACAGAGCTGATTACAGGACACTGTCAAATGAACAAACACCTACACAATATGGGCATCGCTAGAAGCCCTCTGTGCAGGAAGTTTGACCCCGGTTCATTTACTAACAATGTAAAATTTTAGAATGCAAGAGGTTCTACTGCTTCAAGTCTGCCATAACGGAAACGAGACAGGCTTTGGAGAGAGTCGCAGGCTTGGACTTTTTAATAAAGTGCTGTGGTAGGGACCAACACACACAAGGCACACAATAGGCCAACTCTGGCCGTGGCGATATCACCAGCCCTCATATTATTAAACAAAGTGTGAATCACCGGCAATGTACCTCCCCAGATTGAATTAACTAACTTTTCGCATCCCCTCCAAAACCATTCGACTTACACAGAGGCTTCTAAATCCTCATACTAAATTTTGTATCGATAAATTATTTACATCGGCAGTTATTTGGGTTATGAGTTGAGCCTTCTGCCCTAACCTAAAAGTGTCATCCTTATGAGATACAGAATTTACATATAAAATATTCACTCTATCCGGGGTTATCGTGTTCACAGATATACTTTCTTTTTTTAAATTTTTGAAAACGGGGGGTCAGAAGACATGAAATTCCGTTGAAAACTCAGCATGGAATTTATAACCACTTACATAACTTCCCCTATACGAATAGCTGGGGAAGTCAAATTCTCTTTTAATAATAATAATTTAATTGTTTACATTTTTTTGAAATATAAGTACAGGATATAAGGAGTTTTGGATAAATTCTACCTCAAAGTTTATGAAAAAATTTTAATGTGTAAAATAACTATTACAAACATTGAAAAATGACAATTATTTGTATCTTCTTCGGCCACGAAGTCTTCAGTAAGCTTTGCGCTTTCTAAAGGTAAGCTCTGTGGAAGGAGCTCCACTAAAATAAATATTTTAAAAGCTGAACACATTATTTTGTTTTCATATAAAATTTGCCTTTCCAACCTATTCCAGGCAACTTTCTCGCACTGAGTTACAAATACAAAAATAAAATCACTACGTTTGTTTCTTTCCTTAGTGTAACATGAAACTTTTATGATCCAACAGCTATAACTTCTGCGTCGGACGGAGCCGCCATAGAATCGTCCGCCAGAACTGTACATGAAGAAATTATCTGTCCTTTGTCACCCAGCACGTCAATGGTAACTGTTTTCTCCGACTGGATCTGAACTGATTGTGTCGAAATTTTTTCTGATATATCCAGATCCTAAAACAAATTTTTTTTTCATATTAATATAATAGTTTCTGATTTGGTTTTTAATTTATAATAAAAATATTCAAAAGAATGAGATAAAACAAATACAATTATCTTGGAAGAAAATGTATTGTAGGCAACCAAGCCTACGATAATAACTAAATTTCCATATAAAAAGGATGTAAATACTGGATGGGTAGAGTAGACCCGAAACGTCTATAATAATAATAAATATAATAATATTTATTTCCGTTACACCATAACATGGTAATTGGATACGTAACACAATTGTCTACAGCAAAATATATGATAATATAATGATGAAAAATAATTATAAAAATAAAATAGATGAATATAAAATGCTTAATATTAATAAATACAATAGATAATATTTATATTAAATTTTTAAATATAAATGTATTATATATTTATTCACGACAATATTTCGGGCACAGAGAGATTAAGTGCATAATCGGGTAAAAAAATGATATTTCTGATCAGGAAAAAAGTTGTACAGGTCCTAGCCAGTGCTAGTGGCAAATCATTTATTTATACCATTTTGGTGACATGAACAAGTAACTTAAAATATCAATAGTGACTTTGAACTAACGAAACCCCGTCAAATGTGACTAAATCATTAATCAACATTAAATAATTTACACCAAAACAAACAGAAATAATATATTTAAACAGAAAACCATAAACAATATTAACTAATTATAAACGTATTTCACTCAGGGGATATTGTTTTCTGTTTAAATTTAATATTTCAGTTTGTTTTCATGTAGATTACTTAATGTTAATTATTGGTTTAGTCACAATTATGTCATGTCATATTCATATCTACATACATTAACGCAGTAATATATTTTATATATGTCAATACAGGATCTGAAGAAGACACACTCTGTGCAGAAAGCTTGCCAAAAATTCCATAAGTCCGTTTTATTCGACCACAAGCCTCATCTCTCCTCCTTATTACATCCTTGGTCAATCCTTCCTTAGTTGATTACAAAAGATCTAGTTGGGAGCGTAGAATGGTGCAATGGCATAGGGTCACAAGAACTGAATAATTATTAAGATGTTCATACGTACCATTTTTTGACTTGGGTCATCTACATCTTCCTCTGAACCGGACTATATAGAGAAAAAATAAATAAATGAATAAAATAAAATAATTGATAGTTTCATTAAATGTTTGTAAAGTTTACCATACCTGTTGCACGTTGACCCCGGCGATTTCAGAAACGTCAAGACTTTCCAAACGAACCGTCTGAAGCCGATAAAACCCATCATCTTCTAATATATATTGAAATCTTGAAAATCCAGGCGGCTTTTTAAGGTTATGCGCAGAAGACAGATGTTTTGTCAGGTATGCACCTCTAGAACACTTCTTCTCACAGAGATGACACGCAAAGACAGGCCCCTTCTTTCCATAAACATGAATCTAAAAAAAAACAATTACAAATTCATTCAGTGTTTAATTAGGGCTTGTAAATTAAATTGTTGCAAACTGTACAGACTAGAGACCCAGCCTGCTCGCTTCGCTCGCCAACCCCGGCTGACAACCCTTACGCGAAACTGAATTGTAAAGATCTAATTAATTCCCAGCCCCATTTGACGAATCTTATGGCGCCTTACTTTCATTCAGGCTATTAAAACGTTTCATATCTGAGAAACGCTAAACCGTTTTTGGAAAGGACAAGGATGAATATTTTCGCATTAAACCAATGTCATTGAGATTCGACTTCAGTTTTATTTTCTATCCCAATGTGTAAAAAAATATTTAAAAAAAAAAAAAAAAAATTAAAAAGGGGTGGAGAGCAGGAAGGGCTTAAAGGGGAGGCTTCGGGGGAGGGGCTTGGCCTTATAAACATTTGAGCTCCAACTCCAAGTCTCTAGCTGTAATAGAGGCCGAGATCCCTACACAGGCTCTGATGAAACCTGTAGACCTTAGAAACGGCATACCCGATTTCCCCACCAAACATAGCTAAGAACCATCTCGCAAATACCAGTTTTTGAAACAAAAAAAAATTCTTTGAAATCGGTTAAGCCGTCTTGGAGCTACGATGCCACATACACGGACAAAGGCTTCAAATCATAACACCCCTCCTTTTATGCCGGGAGTTAAAAAGGGGCCATATTAAAGACTTTATATCCAATTTTATTTTATTTACATATTTATTCACATCAGCATTTTGTCAGACACAAAAATATGAATTGTAGGAAAAATATATTAATTTTTTTCCTTAATACACAGCCAACACAATCTCTATGCGTTTACTTAAGGATAACAATAAGAAGAAAACTAAATGAATAGAAAATAAATTGAAAAGAAAACCTAATTGAGAAGCATGATGGGAAAACAATTTTGGTTGTCTAGAAATTAATTTGGATATTGGATAGGGAACTATGAATTTTGCTAAATACTTCAACATTAAATCTTCCTATGAGAGTTTCACAGCTGAAGGGACGCGACGTGAAGATAAACATCGTTTGGAAAACAACGTTAGACAAGGAAGCAGAACTTGGAGCTTTCTGTCACTATGATCCTAAACCGGGAACAATGCATGGACAATCCTATCCAGGTAGAGTCCACAATGTTCACGGTTTCAGCGCATTCTATAAATGCACCTCGCCACAGTTTCTGACAGCCTGGGAACTAAGGATTATTTGTCCCAGGTCCTCCCTCTTACACACGCTCTACGCTCCCTGTAAGCTATCTTACATCCTATTGTAGCATCCTCAGTGGGGACTCTCTTGGTACATATATCCGCCTCTTCGAATTACTTACTCATAATATATAATAGTTCATGAAGTTAGTTCACACTAAATAAAGGCTGAGGTATCCCAGACAAGAATGTGTTCATTTCGACCATCAAAATGGGTCACTTTATGAACATACCACAAAACTTAAATGTGATCTATTCAAATAAAATTATTATTAGCTTACCATTTCATAATGCAAATTCATTGCGTTTTGCGAATGAGAGGTGAATTTACAATTAGTATCGTAACATTCCAACAGAGATTTATTTCGAGAGCAACAGTGGGTCTGCAGGTCAGATTTCGATTTACATCTGCAACCATTAAACCTTTGTAACTGAAAAATCTAAATAAATGATAATTTTATAAAACATAATAAACTAAAATATACTAAGAAAAAAATACATTATTCTGACTTTTACAACCCCATCTGTACCAAATATAGATGAAGTTACTCTAAGCAAAATATTATTGAAGAGGAAACTAGGACTGTTGGAAGGAAATATGGATAGCTGAGAAGAGGTTACCTGTATTCGCAGGAGGAGCACTTGAAAGGTCTGCTTTCTAAATGCTTGTAGCGGATGTGTCTACAGAGTGCAGCTGGTCGGATGCATGTCATCTCACAGAAGGGACACTGGTAATGGTTGATGTGCTGACGCATATGTTCCTTCAGCATCCTCTCCGTTGGGTGCAGTGTATGACAATGGTCACACTGGAATTTATGTTCTGAAAATTTTAATTTAATTAAAGAACAGATTTACTTGCGCAAAGAAGAAAAGCAAGGAGACAGACATATATATTCTGAAAAATGTTGGTTGTTGACTTTTTTTTTCTTTGAAGAGTTCTGATTTAATTGTATGTCTTTCTGAATCCGAAGCTGAAATAGGTATTGTTCCATCAACTGAAGCCGTTTAAACAAGACGGGCAAATATTGGCCCAAGGTTCGAAATTAGGCAGTGTAACTCATTGTTTGCCAAACAATGTTTTTTCTACACATAGAAGTGCAAATAATTGGCCTAGACAAATATTGGTGAGGTCTAAGTTCCTATCCGATAGGAAGGCGTGCTCAAGGTATCTTACTACCCAGATGAAAAACCTACGGGCCTCGGCCTGGTTTCGAACCTACTTCGCACGCAAACTCTGAGCTACCGTTCACCTCGATTGTATATGCTTGTTGAAGCCATCCTCATCTCTTCTTTGTGTTAACATTTCATCATCCTCTGTTTTCTACGTCTGAGCTACCGGTGACCTCAGTACCCTTAAAGAATTATTACATTGAACTCTCAATAAATATTTATACGTTTTTCTGTTTATTTATTTTTCTGATGATATCTCTCAACTAACAGGTATTTGAGGTTTGGGAACACAATGTAGCTGTTGCTACAACCTCTTTGATTGACCAAATATCTTCACGTACCCTGATTATTGACACTAATTGAGGCCTCTCCTGCCCATTGCTTTCACAGACGTTGGTTATTTTCTCATTGTTCAAAAATAGTGAAATAGCCATAATAAGGAAATCGTGTTTTGTATTCGGGAACATTATTTGATGAATAGCTTTCATTTTAATTTTTTTTTGGCGGATTTCGTCTAGATTCCAAGGAGAGGCCAGTACATTGCAGATACTCCAAGGTCTATACAGCCACTATACTGTGGCGTCCTATCTTCACATAGAGACTCATTTGCTGAGTTTTCGGACGGAAGTGTATACTCCCAATTTTGTCTACTTTACCTACAATTGTCGGTACATATTTACATTATTGGCAAATAATTTTCGATGAATGAATAATTGTTTATATACTTGCGCAAAACTATGTTGGTGAACTATATTGAAATGTTCATTAAAAATATATAGTTAACCAGATTCTGACGCAAGCCCAGAGAGTAGCCCTTTTAAGAGCTACAAGGGCCTATCGAACTGTCTCTACGGCTGCGCTACAGGTACTAGCGGGAGCCGCCCCCCTTGACTTGATCTTGGATGGGGCTGTCGCTTCGCATTTCTGTACACGCAACATGCCCTTAGGAGCAGATATTGATGAGCCCTTACGTCTAGCCCTAGAGGAAGAGATGCGCGGACAGTCCACCAGTGCGCTGCAAGGACATCGTCCAGAATTGGATTGTGGAAAAATGGCAACAACGTTGGTCACGATGCTGGCCGAACGACGTACGCATACTTCCCGGACGTCCGGGTACGCCTTGACTCAACATGGGTACAGCCTAATCACTGAACGTCTCAAATATTATTAGGTCATGGTGATTTCAACTCCAAGCTGTTCTTCTTTCACAGGAAGAACACCCCGAACTGTTCGTGCGGCGGTATCGAGACTGCAGAACATGTGGTCCTTGGATGTCCGCTGTACGACCAAGCTAGGGTGGAGTTGATTCATGGGACAAGATCGTATTTGGGACTGGATCTACGGCAGATGGTGACGGAAACAGACTACCCGATGTTCTGCCGATTCGTCGGCTCCTGGCGGGAGCAGAAACAGGCAATGTAAGGTAAAAAAAAAAGTTAACCAGTTTCATTTTATGAATAGTATTAAACAGAATATTTATTTATGTATTTATATATATAAATTTATACTTTCTTTAAGTACCGAATATATATTTATTTTTTTTTTATTATCAGGAGATATTTACATAAGGGATCATGATGTAAAAATAAATTGTAGACTATTAAAAGAGAAAATACAAAAATCTTACCAGCATAAACGGATCTTACCTTCGAATGGTTTTTGTCTCTGACAATGATCCGAAAATTTAGTTTTATTCGAAAAAGAGTAACCACAGTTGGGACAAGCAATAAATTTCTCTTTGGTGTGTGTTCTCATATGTTCAACTAATTTAGCTTTTTTCTGAAATGAGGATTCACACTCTAAAAAAAAGAAAGAAATTAAACAGGAATGACATAATACCAAGTATGCTCTATACATTTTTTTTTTAAGAAATTAAACAGGAATGACATAATACCAAGTATGCTCTATACATTTTTTTTTTTAATGTTGATTGAACTTAAGGATCATCTGTTAGTTGTGATTCAAGCCAACCCTACCCTAAATTTTTATTCAGTGTCGTCCTTATGGGGTTTTGAATTCCCATATGAAATTTTGTGTCCGATACATTATAACGGCAGTTATTACGAGTTTTTTTTTAGTTAAGCCTCCCCTCTAATCCCTCCCTTCCTTTTGGTCGATCTGGCTGAAAATCGATAGGTGTGGGGTTTTGGTCACACATATAAGACTTCGTGTCGATACATTCATTCTAGAGGGAGTTATCGTGTTCACAGACACACTTTTTTTTCCCATATGTGGGAATATAGAGGTCGGAAAACATGAAATTCAGTTAAAAACTCCGCATCGAATTTTTGACCGATTACATAACTTCCCCTATACTTCGTATGTAAAAGTTCCTCTAGGCTTTCTAGGAAACATAAAAAACAGACAGCGAGAAATTTTTATTATTATTTTTTTTTTACTTAAACTTAACGGTGCTTAATCCATTTAGAGCACCTAGTTATTAAAGGCCTTTAGAAGCTTAAGCGGTTTAAGTACCTGTCTTTTCAGACCATCTGGATATATTTCACTTGTACTTATCTGTTGTACGCCCTACTAGGAGGCTTCATTGTCCTTAAAGGCTCACCTCTTTAAAACTATAGGCCATCAGGTGATTAAAGACATTTAAGCCCCTATATGCTATCTGATTATTAAAGACATTTAAGTCCCTATAGGCCATCTGTTATTAATGACATAAATCAACAAAAGGAAAACGTGTACCAAGCACACTATTATTAAGTGAAACTTCCAAGTTTAAAAAACAAGCAATAATCCTTTTGGAATTAAGTAGAAGCAAGATTTAACATCAAAAGTCCTGGATATTAATATGATAATAATGTTTATTACATATAATCATTCAATACAAAGTAAGAAACGATGTTTTTTGACTGAACTATCTACTATAGATAAGTACCAACCTACCTTTCCACTTACACCTGTACAAGTCTGCAGTCGAGAGATATTTAATATGGTAGCAGACATGATCAATATGCTCCTGAATACCAGAACTGTTATTTCCACATAACTCCCATAGGCAGATGTATCTAATATCCGAAGGAAATGAATTTGATACATCTTCTGACATCATACATGGCTAAAAAATAATATTTTTAATATTATATAATTTCTGAAAATTCCTTACACAAATAATTACATAAAATAAACTCAATAAAATCGTCTAAAATATAAACTTACAGGTAAATTTGCCTCTTGAATAACATGAGCACCTAGGGCTTTCAGTCCTGTGAGGTAACCATGATATTTAACATGCCGAGTAAATTCATATGCATCGCAGCTCGCGAAAGAACACTCACCCCAATCACACTTATAGGTCGCTAAAAAAATAAAACATAATTATGAACTATGAAGGCAAGAAAAACTGAAAACATTAGTAGAATAATAATGAAACCTTCAATGTCTGTCTCTAAATGCATGTTGACAAGTAAAGATACGTGTTTACTACAGTGTTCATAGAATTTGTATCTGCATTTCATTTCCAAATAACAATCACTCCATCCACATTTTATCAACAAATTTTCACTAGTTTTTTTCCCAATTTTGATGATTTTCTTCTTCGCACGGACTACGTCATTGTCACTAGACGTTTTTAAATAGATTTCTGACATATTTCCAGAACAATTATTATTTAAGAGAATTAATTCCAAAGAACAAGGACAAAAATTTTCTTCTAGGTCCTAAAAATGGTGGGAATTATTTTTAAAAAACATCAAAATAACCTATCTGTAATTATTGAAAACTATCGATATCCATATCGATTACATATATAGTCCACTATTGACTTCTGTCAGTTTATCCAAGTTGCTATAGATAAGGACAACGTTGAACATGGATATCTGTACCAAAAAAACACAATTTTTGACTCCTTCCCTATACCAAGAAATGACACACTCTTCTGAACGCTCCTCCCCGTAACATGAAAAAATATAATTGTATAAAATGTAATATTTGACTTTTAGAATACTGCAAAAGTTCAAAAAAATAATTCAAATTGATAAAGTACACATTAAAAAATAAATATTGTTCTGATTATAAAATGAAATAGGAGTTTTATGTACCCATTGTAAATAATGTTTTGACTACTGAATATCTGTTATTTATTATAATTCTGTTTTTCGTCTTCCAAAAGCCATGTGATTATGGGAATCTGCCGCTGTAAATAGAGATAACTTCGTCTCATTCTGAATAATTAATTTTCCATTTCTTCCATATTTTGTTAATGTTTTCATATTTTCTTAGTTTTAGCAACTTTGGCCACTATCGATGACGATTGCATTAAAACATAAACTTAAGATTGCATTATTGATATGGTCCTAGCCCTATTTATCTCTCGTATTTAAATAAAAGCTGTACTTCAGAAGTAGCTACCATTACTTTAATATCATTGCTCATGAGCAGTCTAATTTTTAAGTCTGACTCTATTGATGAAGTTCACTATTGAAGGAAGTTTGTGCGAGCGTTTTTGAACGAAGGCAACACTGATGAAAAAATATCAGCTGTGTGAATGTAGGCAACAGTGCCGATAATATCAGCTGTGAACATTTAATGAAAGTGATCAGGTCAGGATTTAGAAATGTCTTTTTAAGTGTTGACCAGAAAAACAATATATTTTCAAAATGTCGTTGACCAGAAGCTTAGGGCTCTGTCGAAAAGTCGACCTCTTTCTCCGTAAGCCTGTTAGCGGATGCAATCTCCAACAATCAAGAAATAGCGGAGGATTGTAATTATATTTTTCATTGGAAGTAATTTATGAAGTTAACTGAAAACCAAAAAAAACATCATAATTAATTTTGTGATTTGTCTATTTCAGGTATTCCTACCGATGCGCTAGTTATCCTCCTCCAAAAATAAATGTATTTGGAGCAAATTTATTAACTGGTATTATGTGGTGGTGGGTTTTGTGGCACGTCTGGCATGAGCCTGGACATCTAGTGGTGAGTTATCTCTTGATATTTTTTTCCTAAAAATTAATTCTTTTTTGTTTTTTTGTAATAATTGAGATAAATTTTCGTCCCGAGGACCTACCACTGGGGGTGGCCTTCCTCTCAAAGGCAACATATCTATAATGCTGGTTGTATCTTTATAAATAGACAACAATAAAAAAAGGATGATAAAGAGACAACTTTACAAAAAATAAATAATAATAAGTATATGAAAATTAATCTGGTGATATATTATTTTACTGAAATTACTCGCATACAACTAACAAATTAAATTTTGTAATGATTGCAATCATTAGAAGAGCAGTGTACAATCTAATATGAGAGGTGAAGACATTCTCTCAGTAGCCAGAATTTAGGACTCCCAGAGTAGAAACTGGCTCATGTCCACCCGAGCGATGACAGAGCGCTTTGGTAGAAGGCGATGTGACCTCGGAGTTCCCATAAACGTAGCTCCGCAAATTCTTCCGTGAAACGTTATATTCAAAAATCTTCAAAAACCTTTTTGGAGTATAATAAATTATATATTTCAAAAATGTGTTTTCTAATAAAATAGTTTATTATTGTACAGGACAATATTTAAAATAAAATGAGTATTCAAACGTTATGTTTAACAAACTTGAGAAATTACTATAATCACTTCCCCAGCTATATAGAAAGTATATGGGAAGTTATGTAATCAGTAAAAAATCGATGCCGAGTTTTCAACTGAATTTCATATTTTCCAACCTCTAGATACCAAATATCAAGACAAAATGTTGGTCTGTCTGTGAACACGATAACTTGCGATAGAATGAATGTATCAACATGAAATTTTATATGTGATGAACATATAAAACAAAATGAAGCGGAGATTAGGAGACACGTTTAACATAAAAACTCTTTATATTTGCCGATACAAATGAATGTATTGACACACAATTTCATATGTGAATTCAAAATCCCGTAAGGACAACACTTACTAGGTGTGCAATACATCTTGCTGTTTGCAAAAACTGAGCTGAGTCAGGCATATCTGTATAAAAAAACTCAGTTAATGTTTTAATAATTATCAGTAACTTCTCACCTTGTATGTTCTTTATGAATATATTAATACTTTAAATAGATTTCAATTGAATTCAATGGATTTTTTCTAGCCTTTTTGTAGACAACAACAAATGAATATTTTTATCGAAAAAAAGTCGAAGTTTGTACGTTAGACACTGAAAAAAACTGCTCAAAAAAAGTGATGTCCGATGGTAAACCGAAAAGGGCTTCACCCGGATTTTTACATTTGAAATAGAAAAATTCTATTTTGCGCGAGAATTTTGTCTCTCAATTGATTTCAATGGAGATTTCGTTTTTCGGTGATTATTCCTCCGTGTTATGATCGATTTCAGATTTTTTTAGCAGTAAACCATCGTCACCATGTCCACTACCATCGTGGCAAATTTCAATGTGATCGGTAAAGGGGTTTAGGAGGAGTACGAGTACAACGAAATACATGAGTCGCCTAAGAAAGAGCTTCGTAAACTCAGCTCAATTAATTTTCAGCTGAATCGGCAGAAGGGAAAGTGGGCTCAACACAAAAAAAAATATAATGAATATATCGACATGAAATTTCATATATAAAGTCAAAACCCAATGAGGACATAACCTGTCGTTTTGTCAGCCGGGAGCGAACTCTCCATCCTTCACACAGTAAACAATGACATTACCTTTCGGTATATCGGCGCCACAATTTAATAATCAATAATGTATTATTTTAACGAATTATTACTTTGTTTCTAGGGAGACTTTCCTTATCCTGATCCGTCCAAATGGACCGATGAAGAACTGGGGATTCCACCAGACGATGCGGCCTGCTGATTTGCATGATTTATAGAAATATTTATGGAAGACCTCATAGTTGAAATATAATATATTTTCTCTTTCATTTTTTAAACAAATTTGTTTATTTTGTTTTGAAATATTTTTGAGTTTCCAAACTTTTTAGTCCTTATATACTCAAGTTTCATTGAGAATTTTAATTGTTAATAGATGAGAGACTATTTATTAATAATAAATGTATCTCTGTTGATACCATCCGAAAAAAACTTGAGAAAAAGGTTTGTTAATATTTGTGGCGATCAATAATATCTGTTCAATAGACAATGTGTATTATTTATTTATGAAAACACTTTCTTTGTTCTAAGCAGGATAGAAAGGAAGATATTTGTTAAAAATAAATAATAAAATCACCAAATAGTCCTGAAACAAATAGATTTTTTTAAATAAATTTTTATAGTTTTTAAAGAGAAAGGTCGGTGAAACTCTCATAATGTCCCCAGGACGAATTGATCAATTACCCTTTCTCTCTCCCTCCAAACACATTCGAGCTCGAAACTAACAGTTGACTTCTGAAGCATCTGAATCATCATATTAAATTTTATGTCCATACATTCAATACAGTAGCAGTTATTAGTGTTATGAATTGAGCCAAATTCTGATCCCTTTATTCCCTTTTCGGCCGATTCTGCGGAAAATTAATAGATATTTATTTTATTTTTTATTTTATTTATTTGTTACTACATTGAAGCCTATTAAGGCTTATTGTAGAGAGTTGGGGTACAATTTGAATATACATTTTATGTAATAATAAAGTAAGAATTTCACACTTAATAAATTTCTAAATATTAAAATATAAATGCGGAAAATTAAAAGATATCTACGAATAGATAATTAAAATACAAAATTTCTTTGTCAAACATCACTATATATTCTCAACTAGTTTCGCCGTGTTGAGGCATTATCAAGTCACTTATAAATGATGATTATAAGTGACTTGATAATGCCTTAATACGGCGAAACTAGTTGAGTATTTGAGAAATATAGTGAGGAATTTCTTGGAGGTTGTGAGCTGTATTTAATGAAAGACACAGAGTTGTTGTCCACTCACAAGTTTTATTAGCATAGCCAGCTTTCGGTCCTATAAGACCCTCAGTGCTAACACTTTACAAAGGTAGTGGTCTCCACTAGAGTGGCAATCAGAAACTGGTGGAGACCACTACCTTTTTAAAGTGTTAGCACTGAAGATGGTCTTATAGGACCGAAAGCTGGCTATGCTGCAAATAAAACTTGTGAGTGGACAACAACTCTGTGTCTTTCAATATATAGTGAAGTTTGACAAAGAAATTGTGTATTTTAATTATCTATTCCTAGAATGGAGCTTCACAAATCAAATCTGGAAACCATAAATTAATAGATATCTACGTTGTGAAAAAATTTTGAGCAACGACGTCCTTTCTTCAGAAGGGACGTTAAGCGATGGTCCCGAGCTAGTACGATGTCAGGTACGCGTTAAAGACCCCCTGCCCTAGGTGATGAAAAATTTAGAGTTGGCAAAATTTAGGACTACCACAGTGGAGTCGGGCTCATGTCCACTAGAGTGACGAAAGAGCGCTCTGGTAGTAGGCGATATGGTCTCGTAATTAAAAACCGGACATGAGTTACGATAACTATTTCTAAAGGAATCAGGTTTTTAATAAATCATTACATTTATTGAAACATACATATATATTTATTTAAATACTGCTAAAAAAACATAATATATGTACAACAAATACTTATGGCTAAAGAGTTTTTGAGATCAGGAACTTTTTTTACTTATAAAATTCCAAGGAATATCACATAAAATTGCATTATAAATGCTTTCCTTCAAAAATATTCTAATATAATAATTTTTCTCCATCTTAAACTTTTTTAAATATATATAATTTCAGTATTGTGTTTTTACAAAATAATAGAATTTATTACAAAAAGGTAACTTAAACAATTATATTTAACATATTAATGACAAAAAGCTAATGAAAAAAAAGAAATTAAATACTGTTAAAATAAATAATTTTGTAAAAGGAACCAAATTTTAAAGAGAAAAAAAATATTGAAATGCGAATTATTAAACTCTGCAGGAACTAAAGTTAATATATTAACAATGACATAAATAATAACAAAAATATATTTAAACATTTAGAATCTTTCAACCTCAGTATACGTTTTTATTTATTTTTTATTAGGTGTTTCATAATATATCTACAAAAAAAAGTTAAGTATCACTTCACTTTTTTTTTTTTTTAGAACAATTGGCTAAATTTAAAAAATAATAAGTTCAATGGACATTTATTGTTTTAATTTTACAATCAGAAGTAAACTGTCGTAACGTCTGAAAGCTATACGTTATGGGAAAAGTTTATTGAATGAATTTTTCTGACTATGACAACAATTTCGAGTTTCTTTTAAATATTTTACAAAACAAATTTAAGTATTTCTGTTGTATTAAAACATGGTTGTTAATAAGTAAACTTTTCAGAAAAAAAAAAAAAAAAAGATAAATAATAAAAAAAAGCCAAATTACATTTTAATAGAAATAAAAGACGTTGTCTTCCTACTGTTTTATTTTATACCAGAACCGGTTTTCGACGCAACAGCGTCATCATCAGTGGTTCATCCCACCCACACAGCACAGCGGTTGGAAGATAACTGGCGAGTGGAAGATAACTGATGATGACGCTGTTGCGTCGAAAACCGGTTCTGGTATAAAATAAAACAGTGGGAAGCCAACGTCTTTTATTTCTATTAGAAATCTCGTCCCACAACATCTTACTATCACATATGAAATTACATTTTCTGAAGTTACGTTAATTTACTTCTGATGGCACAATTTATCGTATAATAAATAAATATACGTTATTCGAGAGATTGAACAATTTAATGATGATTTATACTATATATTAATTTTTTGTATAAATTAAGTTCCTTTCATATTGAAGAATCCACCTTTCGAACACGAGCATTACGGATATATAAAATATACATGAACATAATATTTCATAAAATATATATATGTACATATAAATGATGATGCCAAAAACTATAGAAAAACACAATATTTGCATTTTTCTAAATGAAACTATTAAAATGCGAGGTACAGAAGAGACTGCACTGCTCTTATACCCTTTCCAAGTAAATGCAAATACTTGGTTTTACATGGATGCGAGTTCTTCAACTTGGTGATATTATATATGAATAACATTACATTCATCTGTTGCGATGTAATTTTTAGAAAAAATTCCCTGTATTTTAAACTAAATCGACATTAATTTAAAAAATTTAATACTCAAGTTCTCTCTTCGTATGACAAATATATATCAAATATTATAGACCGATTATTTTATTGTATTATTTTTTTCTTAATTTCGTTTTATTTAAAAATATATATATATATATATAATTTAATATTTAAAAAAACATATATCTTTCAAACTTCTTAATAACAATTATAGTTTTTAAAAGTATTCCTTGTTCTGAAGAGAATATAAAAAATATTTAAATGAATATACCTTTTAATATATAAAAATAAGGTCTTAAAAATATATTTTAAAAAAAGCTAATATTAAAGCAAAGAAGTAAGATTAAGGAAGCGTGGCATTTTGGATGTAAGTTTAAGGTTGGAGCCTTGCCAGACCACAACCTGGCCCTGGCTGGTCGAGGCGTAGAGGTGCTGAGCGTCCTGCGAGTAAGTCAAACTGAAACGAAAATAGATAGCCATTAGGAAATATGTATCGATATATATCGGGTCGATACGATCATTCTATCGGCAGGTTCACACAGACAGATTTTTATTTTTTCATTTTCGGAATCAGGGGGTCGAAAAACATGAAATTTCGTTGAACCTTTAGATATAATGAACGTATCAACATGAAATTTTGTATGTGTATCCAGAACCATCTAAGGACAACATCTATTGATTTTCAATGAAAACTGACATTATTGCAGAGATATTGTGAAATAATTCAAATGAACTTGAAGAAATAAAACTTGTTTATTTATGATATTGTCTAATTTCACCAACTATATTTACATGGGGGTACTTTCGGTATTTCTACCATCCTCAGCCAAAAGCATAAGAGATAAGACTTATCTCTTATGCTTTTGGCTGAGGATGGTAGAAATACCGAAAGTACTCCCATGTAAATATAGTTGGTGAAATTAGACAATATCATAAATAAACAAGTTTTATTTCTTTCAAGTTCATATTGATTTTTAGCCAAATCGGCCAAAGGGAGGGGGATTAGGGGAGAGGCTCGACACAAATACCGTAATAATTGGCAATGTAGGGCACCGATAACTTAGAGGCTAAGTAGACTAGAGTATTGTCTAGTATATTGGACAGAATTTCTTAAAATCAAACAAAGCAGCTTAAAGAAGATCATAAAGTGTATGATCTAATGCGGTAAAAAAAAAAAAAAACTATTATACAATAAGAGCAACACAGGGTCATGAAATTAAAATAAGGGAGGGGGAGGGGAGAGCACTCCCTATCTCGAGACCCACTTTGAGGTATGAAATTAGTAAACAATAAAGGGCAAGGCCCTTAGGTTGTTTTATCTCGGAGGTGAAGAAACCTTGAGAACGCCGACCTTCCAATGGGACGTTAAGCGATGGTCCTGAGCCTGTACGATGTCAGGTACAAGTTAAAGACTACAGAGAGCTCTGATAGTAGGCGATATGATCCCGTAGTTAAAGCTTGGACATGAACCACAAAAACTAAGCTTCTGGGTACATTTGTAATATTAAATTATAATATAAACAAATGCCTGGATACGATAAAAATGCTCATGTTAGTGT
Source organism: Aradus depressus (assembly GCA_963662175.1). Lineage (NCBI taxonomy): Eukaryota > Metazoa > Arthropoda > Insecta > Hemiptera > Aradidae > Aradus > Aradus depressus. Next base: position 28,257,399 of record OY759224.1, read on the forward strand.
GACTCATGCCCGGGCTAGTTCATATAGCCTACTACCAGATCGCTCTTTCGTCGCTTTGATGGACATTAGCTCGACTCAATATGAAATTCCTAAATTTTGCCTACCCAGGTTTAGTTATCTAGGGTAGGAGTCTTACGAGTAGCTAACATCGTATGGAACATCGCTTAACGTCCAATCCGAAGGACGACATGCTCAAGTCCTCGACTGGGTTTAAAATTTTGAAATAATCATTTTGGGGAGGGGCTGTATAGATGCTCTACACAAATCAGTCCTTTCTTACAATCATCATTTATTTGAAAAAGGTTCTCATGAAATTCGTTCATTCTGAATTGTTCATAAAAATATTTAATATGAGGCGCTTCCGACCAAAAGGGCGAACTCAACAATTGCGAGTTTTAAGAAAATCTCAATTAAAGATTTTTAACCAAGGGCGAACTCAAACGGGCGACCCCGTAGTTAAACCTTGGACATGAACCACAAAAACTAACTAACTGCCAATGTATCGACACAAAATTTAGTAAGATTCAGAAGTCCCTATAAAAGTTATAGATGTTTATCCCAAACTCGATTGGAGAGCAAACAATTGATTAATACGTGCTGGGGAAGTACCCTATCAATGATTCACCGACGACTTTCTTAAGACCTCTTCTCATAGTGTTTCGAAATGATTTTAGAATCTTCAATACAAACCGGGAAATTATTCTCATGTGTATTAAACTAATTTTAAGATGTTATAACATGGAGTAGACAACAAATGTGGTCTTTTATGTTCACTTTACTGTTGTGAACCTAAGTAGAGATATCAAACAGAGGTAACCTATAATGGATCAGTTAATTTGGGCCAATACAGTAGATTCCTTTTCGAACAAGCTCACTTCAAACAGGACACATTAAATGTATTTTTGAAATGATTTGAAAAAAAAATTCAATGAAAATGATATCAAATAACATGGAATAATGAAGTATCGAAACGAAATTACCTTATGATCGGTTGATTAATTCCGTGAGCTGTGATTTTCTTAACAAACGTCAGATCCCAAGTGCTCCACAGTCTGGAAAACATTAAAAGAAAGGTCATTTTTCATAAATAATTTTATGAATTAATAACAATTAAAATGCTCTACACTTATCTCATTTATTGAGCTGAGTTTACGAAGCTCTTTCTTAGGCGACTCATGTGTAAACCCCTTTACCGATCACATTGAACATAAATTGAAAAATTGTAAAGCTGTGATAAATATATTATATATAAATTCAGAATTTCTTTATACAAAATAATTCTCATTTTAAATATTTAATATACAAAATGAGGCCATGGGGACACACTTCAAACGGCCCATTCTTGAGTTATACACAGAGCTAGATAAGTATAAACAAAGAGACAAATGAATAATTTATAAAATAAATAATTTATAAATGTTGTTATTTAAGTTTGTTGAGCGCGGTAAGACCTTTAGAATGTCACTATTAACTTTATATATCTCTTGAGAATGAGGAGGCAAGAACTGTAAACGAAGGGTCTTCCGAATGGGTTTTTTAAATTATTTTATCATGAAAATAAGACATCAGGTAATTATAATTAAAGATTGTTTGTTATCAATCCTCAATTATTTTAATTGCTTGTTATTTGGATGAAAGTGGGGAAGGGGAACTCACCCAACAGATCCGTCAGTGAGTCCAGCGGCTATGACGTTGACCGACTTGCCCTCAGGGGCTGGAGAAAAGGTGAGTGACGTGATCCTCTCTCTGGAGAAGGCCATGCCGACCGGACTAGCATTGACAGAGTACAATCGGAGCCAGGATCCTTGTCCGTGCGGACAGTCTCCACCAGTCGCTAGATCCCCCAGTGTCTCAGAGATGGAGACCAAAGTTATCTGAAATATCCATACATATATACATATACCTCAAGAATTTCTGAATTCCCTCAATCCATCAGGATTTCCACCCCATTTCTTAGAACTAAAAGTTGGAACTATAATGGTACTAGATATCAAATCGATGCGTAACTACATTATTGAGACCACTGTCACTACAGATCCAGCCATGGGGATGGTTGCTTCTATACCCCGTATTCCTATGATTCCTACAGACTTGCTATTCCAATACAAACGTTTCCAATTCCCAAATAAGCTACCTTATGCAATAACAATAAATAAATCATAAGGGCAAACATTTAAATATGTAGGAATTGATTTTCGATCAGATTGTTTTTCACATGACCAACTGTACTCGTATGGTCTTTCACGGTCAGGGAATTCAGAAAATCTATATTTATTAATTACAAATGAGAGACAAATTACAAAAAAGTTATATACCCTGAAGTTTTAGAACAAATATTTTTCTTAATATCATACAGGTTAGGTTAGGTTTTATGAGTCATGCCCTATATATCGCCATATCGACATATCGCCTACTACCAGAGCGCTCTTTCGTCACTCTGGTGGACATGAGCCCGACTCTACTGTGGGAGTCCTAAATTTTTATTCACCTAGGGAAGGGTTCTTTAACGAGACATGACATCATACAGGCTCGAGACCATCGCTTAACGTCCCATCCGAAGGACGGCATGCTTAAGTTTATTTAATCTCCCAGATAAAATAAACTAAGGGCCTCGGTCGGGTTTCGAACCCACGTTCTTGAGCTCAGAAGACAAGCACGCATACCACTGAGCTACCGGCGCCCTCTTATAAATAATATAAACAGCTGAATACAAAAAAAAATTCTGTACTATTCAAAACACGGGCGTAGCCGTTTTCGGGGGATGCTAGTACATATATATAATAATGATAGACTGTGTGTGTATGTAAGTTGTGGCTAAGTCAAAATAGAAAAGATAGATTATAATTTTAAAAAATCTGAGCAAATCCCAACTCTTCCAGTTTCATAACAAGCTTCCCCCTCTCCTGCGTACTGCATTAGACTCCGATTTGTTTTTATCACAGTTTGTTTGATGTTTTCTATTTTCTAAAAATGAGACTATGAGAGGACAAGTACGCTATTTTAATATTAAAAAAAAATATATAATAATGTAAATAAAAAAATTAAAACATCTATATTGTCCAATTCCACAGTGTACCAGTTTCGAGCAACTTTTAACAGATCAAGCCGATAATGTAAAGGTTACTGTTGAACGTTATGCTGGCGATGGCGTAAGCCGAAACCAGTACACTTTTGTATATATTTATGTGGAATTAAACAATATGCAAGTCAAACTAATTCATTGTTCACTGTGAACCCAATGCATTGGATTTCATCTTTGCCTCCTTCTATAAATGTATGAGCAAATTAAAGATGTCTTTATAGAAAATGTTTCTTTCAGTGAATAAACGATTGTAAAGTTGTTATTGTACGCGTTCATTGCAACTAAACAGTTTATGCGTTCTAAAATCATTTTCTTTGCTCTACTCGACTTAGTCGATAGTCTGCGATAGGAATGCGTTCAGTTCCAGTTTTACTTCAGGTTTATTTTACACAAATATTTATAATGGGACACTCTTGAGACTTGAACAGACAGACTCACCTGCTGGTGGTTAGACTCCGGCTGAGGCAGAGATCTGATGAAGTGGAGTGTGTTCATGTCCCAGAGATGGCCGGCTCCATCCTCGGAGACTGACACCGCCAGAGAGAAGCCCCGGGACAAGGCGAGCCCAGTGATTGGGGACAGATGTCCTGTGAGCACAGCCGGCTCTTCGCTCACCTCCAGCCCAGATCCGCAACCGTCAAATTTGTATCTGAAATATTAATTTAAATTTCAATCATACTTTTGAGAGACTGAATAAAAAAAGTACCTTTTAATTTGAGCCATGTTTGAAAATAACAATTTTACCATTTTAAAAGCCCCACAATTCGAACAAAAAATATAGCTAAAAAACATTAAATTAATATTCTGATAGTTTTTGTTTGGTTTAACGTGCTTGCATACTCTCAACTAGGGCAGAATTGAGCTCTCTGCACTTTTCTAACTCTAAACTGCGCTCTGTTGCAACACCGGGCCTTAACTACATGGTCATGTCGCCTACTACCAGAGCGCTCTTTCGTAGCTCTGGTAGCAGAGCGCTCTTTCGTAGCTCTGGTAGACATGAGCCCGACTCTACTATCAAAGACCTAAATTTTTATACACATCGTACCGGCTCGGAAGCATCGCTAAACATCCCGTCTGAAGAACAGCGTGCTGAAGGTGTTTTCACTTCCCAGATTAAAAACGTAAGGGGCTCGGCCAAAGTTATACTCGCTGAAGAGGAAAAATAAAACAATTACTTCTGGGTTGTGTAAGGAGATTCTCAATTTATATATATATTTATCACAGCTATACATTTAAAAAATAATATTTTGATTGAGAGAAAATGTTAACATTAAGAACAAATAAATAATAGATACTGATAATGGGAGGATTTCTGTTTGTATTGTAATTACTACGGTATAAAAACCAAAAAATAAATGGGAGAAATGTAGCTGGGATAAATATATTATAGTTAGTTATTATGACTCATGCCCGGGCTTTAACTACGAGGTCATATCTCCTACTACCAGAGTACTAATGAGTCGCTGTGGTGGACATGAGCCTGACTCTACTGTGGGAGTTTATTCAGCTAGGATAGGATTCTTCAACGAGTAACAGACATTGTGCAAGCCATCGCTGCCAAGAACGGCATGCTCAAGATTTTTTTTGTTTCCCAAATGAAAAACCTCAAGGCTTCGACCGGGTTACAAAACTTCGATCTTGAGCTCCCTCTAAATATATTATATATAAATCTATAATTAAAAAGAACATACGTGTAAACGAGTATCTTTCCAGAGAGATATGCAATCCAGAGTTGACCAGAGTCAGGCACTGAGGTGCAGAGAGCTATAGTATCCCCAGACACATCAGCTATAGCGGGGAAGGGAACCTGTTCTTTCTTCAGCTTGGCTCGGATCACCCCGTCGCCATGGCCCCAGGAGATCAGCGCTGCTCCTACAAACAAAACAGTAGAAAGTTAATAAAATAAATGGAACACCATCATGGTGAAAACTTCAACTTGAGCAACAAAGTTATATATAATCTTTACTAATATGATCGGGGTCGAAACCTGGCCGAGGCCTTTAGATTCTATTTTCCTTCTATGACCTTGAGTTATTCTTCGTACGGGACGTTAAGAGATGGTCCCGAGCCTTTGCGATGTCAGGAACTCGTAAAAAACTAAATTTAGAACTCCCACTTAGAATCAAAGTCATGTCCACCGCATTAGTAATTACAACATAGTAATTACAAAATACTCATATTTTTATTGTTATTTTAGATTATTTATGTTTTGGATAAATATTAATCGAAATCATATTTTTGTCTCTTTTTAATAAAGCATTCCTTTATAGGCAATTATTTTCTTATTTTGACCTCCTGAATATATCGTCGGTGATAGTACAAGACCGCGTAAGAGCAGTTTGTAAATCCCTCGTAACAGCTTTTTCACGATTTTACAGGACGAAGAAAAAAGGTAATATGTTGATCATTTGAATGTACTTTTCCGACTGAACTTGTTTGCTACTTCTTTAGGGCTACTTTCTTAAGTATGACATAAATTTACCAATAGCTTGTTTAGATTCTGTATAAGGTCATTTATTCGTTGCAATACCGCGTATGTGACTATAATACCAAAACTCCGTAATATCAAGACCGCGGAACTACATCTTAAACTGAAATTATCAAATGATTTAACCTCCTAAGGCCCAGAGTCCCATAGAAAGGATATAAGGGTAATTTTAATATAAACTCTCCATATCACTTAGGCATAGTAATAATATTAAAAATACGATAAACACAATGTACATACTTGATAACTATTCAGGACAAAATAATTATATTTGGGAGCACGCACTAACCGTGTTGCGACTTGTTCTAGAATAACGGATTTGCTGGCAACTTCAGGTCTGTGACTGGTACGCGGTACTGTTTCAATAGCGAAAACGAATTTCTCTATTGAATATTTTAAATCGCGTGAAATCTAATATAAGCGAATCAGCGTTAGGAATCTGTTGGCGCGATATTTCAATTTTGCGACTTTTGCTTTTAGGCGGTCTTGAACTATCACTGACGATATTCCTCTTTGTACTGGGTATACATAATGTTTCAATATACATTTATATTATCTAAATAAAACTGTAAGAGATGTTGTCTGTACATCAAGTATTACTTCCCCAGCAATACGATGTATAGGGGAAGTAATGTAATCGGGTCAGAAATTCAAGAGTTTTCAACGGAATTGCACCTCTAGATTCCAAATATGAAAAAAAAAAATGTATGTGTCTCTGTGAACAAGATAACTCCCGATAGAATGAATCTAAAGAGACTAAATTTAATATGTGTGACCAGAACCCCACAAGGTCAACACCTATCGATTTTCAGCTAAATCGACCAGAGGAGGGATTAGGGGGAGCCTCAACACAAAAACTCATTAACTGCCGTTGTAATGTATTCAACGACACAACATTTAGTATGAGGCTTTAGAAGCCCCATGTGTAAGTCAAATGTTGAATATTAGCGAAAAGGGGGAGGCTTTGACCGCACTGATGGTAAGAGCGGAAGAGAGATGCGCCATTCTTCTCAACATAGGCTACATATACACCGTGTACGTACAATTGCTATTTAAAACTATATTGCTATTTATTACTATATTATAGTAATAATAATATAAATATAAATGAACCTAGAACGGAGGTTCCACTGAGTGTGGTACTCCCGGCCAAGGTGGACTCCTTGTTGTAGGAGAGAAGGAGAGCGGTGGAGGGGGCCAGTCCGAACACATCGTTGGAGGCCAGGGCTACCAGTGTGGAGATGGGTGTGTTGTGGACCCCCTGCCAGATGACAGAGGGGGGCCCGTCCCCAGGCGAGCCAACGTAGTGGCCCCAGGAGAGCCCCTTCACATCTGAAACAGGGAGAGTCGGATGTCACATTAGGCAAACTTCAGAAGCAAAAAAATGCAAATGTCAAAAAATTTATTAATAAATATATCCAAAAAAACATTTTTTTTTAAAATGTAAAAGGGTTTAAAGTATTCTATCAAAAATAAAAAATAATATACAGTAGACTCTCCCTTATCCGGCGTTCTGTTAACCGGCGCGCTCCCTTATCCGGCGCTCGCAAAATAATATCAAATTTGTTGAACTAAAATTAACATTCAATTATTAGATTATCAATTATATGAGCCATGTGTTTTTACGAGCACATAATAAATCCGTAACTCACGAGTCTTTTATGTATTTTTATTGTACATACATATGTATATTGTATTTATAATGAAGGGAACGCTAATACAATATTTTATTACTTCACTTAATTAAACGCAGATTTCAAAATATCTTTTTAATGCTTGGATAAATATGGGCTAAAAAACAGCGAAACAAGCATGAATACCGAAAGTACTCCCATATGGACGGTGTTCTGCGTATTTGTGTTAAACCATAAAAAATCGGATTTTGAGTTATGCAGGCAGTCGTCTTGTAAAATCATTAAGCTTCAATATGTGTTAATAAACGCAAAAATGTGTTAAGAAATTGAAACGTTTTGCGATATGGGATCATGAACAGACTGATTCGCAAAATTACTTATTATTATTATTATTACATTCACTTAACTCCATTTAAAATGAATAAGTATTAAATTGAACTTAAAAAAAATAATTTTTACACTCTCAGAAGTTATTAGATTTCAAACTTATTAATATATATTCATTAGTTTTGCTACTATATCGATATTTAACCAAAAATCTTAAAACTTAAATATCTCGAAATGAACTTTTTGTGGGTTAACACATAAGCAGAACATCGTCCATACATATTGAGAACAATATTTAAAAAAAAAATACATTTTCTTTATTTTTACTCCTAAAGATACTTTCGGTTCCCTCCCATTAAGTTTTTACACTGTCGTCAATCCTCCACTAACTCAAACTTGAAGTAATAGACCCCATTCTACTGCGCCAAAGTAGATAATTTCCTCGGCAACCAAAATACAGACATACAAGGTTATATAAGGACACCACCTCCTGTATACATACTAGGTATGACCTGCGGCACAGTCTTCTTGGGCTCCATTGACTGAACCACAACGGGATGAGGTGCTCTGAAGAGCTGTTTGGGCATCTGACCATACATTCGGACCATGGTCTGCCAGGCCTCTCTCAGTAGAGGATCTGTTATAGACTCAGGATCGAATCCATAGTATGTGGCAGGATGAAAGACATTGATAGACTCCACAGCCGCCTTCCCCACCTGTTTGTAGCCGAAGACTAGGTCTATCCAGTGGGGAAGGTACTCACGGACATGGTCCGACTCTAACGCTTGTCTGAAAAAATACATGTCATATATAGTACGTTTCAAATTTTCGTTTTTTTGGCCACATCACACATATAAATAGAGTATATAAGGAAAATATATAAATAAATATAAATAAAAGACAATATAAGGAAATACTAATGACCATGGGTCTACGAAAATTACATAAGATGCTAGGGGATGACAACTATCCGCAATGAAATCAAGTCGCCTCATCGAAATAATTTAATCATTTGTACGGTGTCAAAAATCTAAGCCATTGAACGTCGACAAATAAAATTATTCTACTCTATGTAAATATATAATTTTTTTATAGTATCAAGTTAATTTAATATACCTTACTTATGTAATATTTCAATATTGGTAATTGAGGCAATCAAGGTTTTATATTTTAAACAATATTTTCTTTGTTTCATTTCAGACGTTTCGACGCTCTAGTCATTATCACTTCTAAATACAGAATGATATATAAAATTACTATTCCAATCATGTATTATATACAATTTTCAATTTCACCTTTACATCTTCGATTTATTAGAATATTATTAGATTATTTACAGCTATGACTTCCTCGTCCTCATGGAAGAGGAGGGGGGGGGGGGGGGGGGGGCGATGCACTTTAAATGAAATGACAAAAGAGTACAAGAATCACCCTCTATTCTACAGTTGACTTACATAGGGGCTCCTAAATCTTCATATTAAATTTTTTGTCGATAAATTCATTACGTTATTAGGGTTTTTGAATTGAGGACCCCTCATTGGTTACGTCCTCATTGGGTTTAGAAAAAATTTAGTATGAGGTTTCAGAAGCCTCTATATAAGTCAACTATTAATTATTTACCCAAACAATTGATTGGTTTTAAAAAAGGAGAGCGAGAGAGCAAAAACTTTATTGATTAATTCGTTTTGGATATGTATTGATTTTTTTTCAATTGACAAAAGTTAATTAAGTTGTATAATAGTGTAATACATACCTGTGGATAAGAATAAAAAGTCGAGAGTTGAGAGCCCAAGGGGGAAGAATGATGTCATTAACAGGCTCGCCATTTTGTCTAGTGCCAAAATCAAAATCTTCCGAATTACAGAGAAATTCAGGAAGTGTGAAAAACTCTGGAATCATTTCTTTGACGTCAGTCGCTGACTCTGAACTGGTCAGTCGCCAAGTGGTATGGAGAGAGTGGAAAGTTCGATCCGGCCAGTCGAAGTTTTTATCCTAAAAACATTTTTAAAAAACAAAATTTAATACCTTTATGGTGGGAGGGAGGAGTCGGTTGTTTGTCTGTCAGTCTGTCGCAGCCTCATTGCGAACCGTTTAACGTACTTGAAATTTTGATGAGAGATGCGTCTTGCGAATCCGCAGACAATGCTAAAGTAAAATTTAGGGGAAGTGGAAGACAAAGAGTTTTAGCGGTTATTAGAATGAAAGTCAAAAAAACATTGTTTTTAATATATAAATGTATTTTGGATATCAAATGAAAACTGGCAAAGAACTGATTCTAAATATGTATAATTTTATATAATAATATATCATTACAGCATCACTTCTCCTGTCTATTTTTTGTCTTCTCAAGAAATAGCAATTATAATATATAATATAAGGAATAGTTAACATGAAGAACAGATGTATTGTAGACATCTTATAGACACAAAAAAATGGGAGAAGTGTTGTAATAATATATTATGTATGAATTAAAAATTTCCTTACACAATCTAAAATATATATTTTTGCTTTATCGAGTTTTGAGAAAAACTGCCTAAAATGTATGTATATTGGAGCGTACATGGAGAGAAAGACCACATGCAGGCAGTCGAAGATGTTTCTGAGAAGGGAGTCCAGAGTTCTGAAAGACGGGATCCTGAACCTCAAAAGGAACGAGCTTCGGCAACTAACTGGAGTTCTCACAGAACAGGGTCCGTTCAATAGAAACATACACACTGTGATAGTCAAGGACAGTCCTACCTGCGATAGTTGTGGGGAAGAAGACAAAACGGCGGCACACTTCCTGGGCATCTGCTCGGGATATGCGCGAATGAGATTCCGCATCTTTGGTGGGGATGCAATTGCAGAGGAGGACTTTAGAAGATTGGACTATGAGACCATTCTCAGGTTCATTAAGAAAACTGGGAGACTGAGCACTTCATGAAGGGCTTGGTTCAGGTAGTATAAGTATAAACATACAGTTAATATAATAAGGGGGAAGCCCAGCGCTTCCAGGGAAGGGATAAGAGACCTGGATGCTTAGGTCCCTAGATGTAAAACACCAGCCCACCATATATATATATATATATATATATCCCCTTGCATTTCTTCTGAATCTGCTAAACCAAAAAATTTCGATATATATATATATTATCTATTGATATATAAGCCAGAGGTTCAAATTACTATGAACAATAATCATAATGAGGGTACCACATATTAAAGACAGAAAAGATTTTAGTTTCAAAAAATTCTGTACACCATGAAGGATACTTTGAAGTTTAAGTACATAAATATTACATAGAAAAACTTTGCTAAAGTATAACTCGATTTTTTTTTTAATATGCCCCGAAGTGTCTTTATTGCAAAAAATTTGTTCGTCTGTTTGTCAACACGATTCTGGTCAAACTAGGCTATTACATGGATCGAAACAAAATTATGGTAGGATGTTCGACATCCTATGTAGAAAGACTCCTATTGTTTTGGGACAAAATAGTCGCAGGCGCAGAATAAAAATAAAATAAAACGGTATACTTTTCATAACAATTTCTTTCAAATTTGTAATTCAAACAAAAATAAAATTTCAAAAATAAAACTATAATATACCTGATAGCTGAGGAACATCTTGGTGAAGGGTGGGAGTCTTACAAGAAAATGGAGAACCACCCCCGAGTTGGAGTAGTGGGAACAGTAGTGGTAAGGTTCTTGGTTGTAGGATATCTCATTTGTGGCGTCCGTCTTCAGATACTAGAAAAAAAATATATATGAAAATTAATAAATTGTAATTTTACCTTTTCAATTTAATTTTCAAATTGTTTAGTTAGTTATTGTGACTCGTTCGGTCATATCGCCTACTACCAGAGCGCTCTTTCATCGCTCTGAAAATGAGCCCAACTCTACTCTGGGAGTCCTAAATTTTGTCTATCATAAACTTTTATTCACCTAGGGTAGGGTTCATTAACGAGTAACTGACATCGTACAGCCTCGAGACCAACGCTGTTCGGCGAGCTAATATTTTTTTTTTCACTTCCAAAATAAAAAAACCTAAGAGCCTCATTCAAATTTCGAACCCGCGATCTTGAACTCAGTAAGCAAGCATAGTATCTCTAACTACGGGCACCCTCTTCAAATTGTTATACTTATATATGTTCTTTGACATGCCTTATTTCCAAAACATGCAAAAAATAGTTTACGGGCTGAAATATTTTTTTTTCTCATTTTGACTTGTTTATATGTTTCTGAATAGTTATTGTGACTCGTTCGCACTGGCGATATGACCTTGTAGTTTATCGCCTACTACCAGAGCGCTCTTTCGTCGCTCTGAACATACGCCCGACTCTATTAGGGGAGTCTTAAATTTTGCCTACCGTAAACTTTTATTTATTTACAGTAGGGTTCTTTAACGAGTACCTCACATCGTACAGTCTCCAGACCAACGCCTTATATCCAAAACATGCAATAAAAAGGGAGTTTACTGGCTGAAATGTTTTTTTTTATTTTGACTTGTTTATATGTTCCTGAATAATTAGTTATTGCGATTCATGTCCGAGCTACCAGACTACTACTACCAGAGCGCTCTTTCGTCACTCTGGTGGACATGAGCTCGATTCTACTCCTAAATTTTGCCTTACTATGTTTATTCACCTTGAGTAGGGTGTCTTCAATGAGTATCTGATATCGTACAGGCTCGAGACCATCACTCAATGTCCCATCCGTGCTCAAGGTTTTTTTACACCCCAAATAAAAAATCTAAAGCGAGTTTCGAACCAGTCAGTAAGCAAGAGGCTTCTGAGATTAATATTTTGAATATTTCTTTTTAACGTTTTGTCTTCTTATTTTGACTTGCTAAAAAAATACGTTCCTGAAGTTTGGTCTAACGTATTTATTATATAACTAACATAGTGTAACAATAAGTATTACTTACGTTATAATTATTGATATAATGCTGTTCATTTTTCCTTTCTTGAATGGCCATCGGTTTCATTAAGTTCCTGGGAACATAATAAAATTAAATAAAACAATTATAGAAAAGGCAAAATAAAAGTTAGGGAAAATAGTATTTATTTATTGGAAAGATTTCAGTTATATTTAGGGAAAATTCATGTAGTCAGAAAGATATTACATGAATACTCAAACAAAAAATAAATAAAACAAACTTCTTTTTTGAAATATTGTCTATTCCACTAAAGATATTTATAAAAATAAAACTACCGGTTTCGGCCTCACACTAGGTCTAGTTATGAACTATTATTTTGACTTGTTAGTTATGAACTATTATTTTGACAGTTCATAACTAGACCTGACGATGGTGTAAGGCCGAAACCGGTAATTTTATTTTTATAAATATCTTTAGTGGAATAGACAATATTTCAAAAAATAAGTTTGTTTCATTTATTTATTACAAATTCCACAATATGTCCGCGTTCCTCAACTTAGAAGTACTCAAACAAAAGTCAATATTTCCACTACATTGGACAGATTATACGAATCGAATCTTAGTATAGGAAGAAATACCGTCCTATTTGTGAGAGGGATAGACAGATGGAGTATAAGAGGTCCAACAGAGAACTGTACACAAGAGTCCGAACTTAGTGGCCTCAGGAAGGAGGAGTTTGTAAGAGCAGAAGAGTATATGGCGGAAGGATGTGTGTTAGGAAGACCTTAGGGTGAGACTAGCGAAGGAATGTCGACCGGTTTCCGAGATACATGCCGAAAACCATCTTGAAATGTAGTTTTGAAACACATATTTTCAGACGTTTCCTTGATTTACTCGAAAACGGTTAGTCCTATCGAGAAATGGATTCTTACAAAAATTGTTCCTTATAAAATTTCCAATCGTTAATAACTCCTCAAATTTGAGGTAGGATCAATAGACAAAAGTTATAGCGCCCCGAAAAATGTAAACTTTAAGAAATATAATTTTGAAATCGTAACTTATGCAACGAACTTTAAAATATGGTTTTGTATTGGTAGTTTTTTTTGAAAAATTAAGAAAAATATGTGTGACATGACCATTACAGGATTTTATACCAACAACGCTTACAGATCATTCTCTCTCCCCCTCCCCTTCTCAAAATCATTTCATTTTGTCTCTTTGTACAGCGCATCTTGAGAGTAGACATTCTTATACCCAGTAATGCCAGTATGAAATAATTTTGTGAAGGGGGAAGAGAGTGATGTGTAAGCGTGGTTGGTATAAAAAAGTCCTATAATGGCCACACAATTTTTATTTTTTCTTGATTAGATGAGTAATGTTTGAGTACCTATATGAGGTCGGGTCATCTAGATCGAGCGATTGACTAGTATAGTCGGCCAGTATGAAGGGGAGTACAGGATACTGCATCAAATCGTTGTAGGACCGTCCTGAGAGAGTGTTCAGCACGCCCAGGTACTGCCAGTTGGTGAGATGGCCTTCTCTCCACAATTCCACTGCATCCACCAGAGGTTCGCTGGCCACTCGGTTGCAAAGTTCGCAGTCGAGCAGCGCTCCCATGAACGCATCACGTTCCTTGGACAAAAAAATAAGTAACTCAAAAATGACAAGTCTATTGCAAAATAGAAGTATCCTATAGTCAAAGAAAACAAGAGGTTAGACAGGGAAAACTTTACAAGAAATAATAGATAATCAAGAAATAATTCCACCTCAAAAATCAATAGACGTTTTGGCCATTGGTTGGCATAAATGCAGTGAAATATTTTAAAATAAATAATAATTAGATATATTAAAAATCATTAAATTTAAAACTTAAAAAACCTTGGCCTTATAAACATTTGAGCTCGAACTCCAAGTCTCTAGCTGTAATAGAGGCCGAGATCCCTATACAGACTCTGATGAAACCTGAACATCTTGGAAATGGCATACCCGATTTCCACCAAACGTGGCTAAGAACCATCTCGCAAATACAAAAAAAAAACGCTTTGAAGAACCATCTCGCAAATACCAGCTTTTGAAACAAAAAAAACGATTTGAAATCGGTTCAGCCGCCAGTCACTCCTCCTTTTTCGTCGGGGGTTAAAAACATTATTAATATATAACTCTCTCAAAAAATGGAATATATTTGAAAAGAAAATTGAAAAAGAATATACATAGAGTACAAAAGGCTTCTTTCAGCTCAAGATGAAACATTAACAGTGAGACGAAACTTCTCGCAACAAAATAAAGTGTAAGATTCAAAGTCTTAGTTACCTTCGTGGTCTCAAATGCCATAAAAAATGTCTTCCCATTAAGTAGAAATATCTCTAAAGCTCGCTCCTGAAGCTCGAACCGCCGTCGATGTAACTCTTTAATTTGGTCGAACAGCCATTCCTGCAAAATATGTAAAATAGAAATAAATAGAATACACAGTTAGAAGGAACGTATAGGTAAGAATGTGTATCGAAAGGGAAATTGGGTCACGATATCGATATGTGGTAATTTCGAGTTAGTTATTGTGACTCATACCCGGGCATTAACTACAAGGTTGTATCGCCTACTACCAGAGAGCTCTTTCGTCGCTCTAGTGTATATGAGCCCGACTGTACTATGGGAGTCCTAAATTTCGCCTACCCTAAATTTTCTATTCTTTTAGAATAGGGGTTATTAACGAGAACGTGACATTGGCTCAAGACGGACCATCGCTTAACGTCCCATGTAAATGAGACGCCATGCTCAAAGTTCGTATACTTAGCAGGCAAACGAACTAAGGGCCTCGGCCGGGTTCTGAACCCGCGATCTTGAGCACAGTGAGCAAGCATGCTACCTCTGAGGTACCGTGGCCCTCTTTGATTATGTTCTCTCATTTTATTAGAAAGTGAATAACGTGTATATATATATATATATATATATATATATATATATATATATATATATATATATATATATAAATATATAATAAATATATATATATATATATATATATATATAAATTTAGAAATTGCAGTTTCGAGAGAAATTAGTAGTTGGCAGAGAGGAGAATGATAAGATGGCGTATTAATTTTAAATGAGAGGGCGCCGGTAGCTCAGTGGTATGCGTGCTTGACTTCTGAGCTCAAGGTCGTGGGTTCGTAACCCGACCGAGGCCCTTAGTTTATTTTATCTGGGAGGTAAAATAAACTTAAGCACGCCGTCCTTCGGATGGGACGTTAAGCGATGGTCCCGAGCCTATACGATGTCAGGTACTCGTTAAAGATCCCTACCCTAGATGAATAAAAATTTAGGGTAGGCAAAATTTAGGACTCCCACAGTAGAGTCGGGCTCATGTCCACCAGAGTGACGAAAGAGCGCTCTGGTAGTAGGCGATATGACCTCGTTGTTAAAGCCCGGGCATGAGTCATAAAACCTAACCTAAATTTTAAATGATTTATATTATGTGAAAATATCTTCTGTTAAAACACAGAAAAAAATAAATACTGTAATATCAATATAGTAAATTTCGATATTATTGGTATATCTAGTGTCTGTCCGCATCTCTATACTACGGTAATAACTACCTTAGTATTATCTCCGGAGCTGGGTACAAAGTAGAGGGAGCATCCTCCAATGAGCAGCTCGCCAGGATCCTCCCTGTCCGGTGTAATCACACTCGCCTTGCACATATGTCGGATCTTAGCGTTCGTGTGGAGTCGGTCGATCAGAACTGCACTTGTGGAGATGGCACCCTCAAAAAGGAAGCTTAGCACCTCTTTCTTTACCCGCACTGTAATGTAAAGCATAAACGTAAGATAGTTTGGGACACTGTAGACTTGTGGTTTTCAAATTGGGAAGCACGCCTCCCCAGGAAAGATGTGAATTGTCTCTCAATTATAAATTGTTTTATGTGTATTATACGAACACACAATTCAAGAGATTCGCAGGGACGAGACCTTTACATAGATATTTTATACACAGACGGGTGACGATAATTGATTGGACATTTTCGTAAACTAGACAATATAAATGTTAAACAAAGACTTGTACAAGAGCCCGGACCTGATGAAGCAGGGGCTGGGGCATTTACAGAGGATGGAGTCAGACAGGATACTGGAGGGACACCCGGGAGGACAAAGAAGAAGAGGTAGACCCCGCTTACGTTGGCTGGAGACCTCAGAACGTTGGATGTGAGAAGATACGAGACGGGAGGGCGAGGATAGAGAAGAATGGAGGCCGAGGATCTACAAGGACCGTAGCGCCAGGGAAATTAAGTAAATGTTAAGTTCTTTGTTTTTATTTATTTTATAAGCTTTCCATTATATCGACACAGACCGCAAAAATGTATTCAAATAGTTCTATAAGATGCCAGCACATGTCACTGTAAGCTACAGACAGCTGCGAAAGTTTGCCAACAGACTTCATGGCATGTCAGAACCATTATCAAACTTGTTGTTCACAGTTTAATTTAAGTAAAATGTCAAGAGGCTGGATGGCCAATCCTTCGTATTTATCATAACTTTGATGGGAGCCAGGGCAATTTGAAGCTTTTAAATATAGACATTATTTTTCCATAAAATTGTTTCATTGCTTGTGTTTGTGTTCAATATGCATTTTTTAGTCTCAAGGTCTTAAAAAAATGCACTCACACTGAAGTTAGTGCGAGAATCAACGGGAAGTGTGTAGGAGAGGAAAGCAAAACGTTTAAGAACCACTGCTATGGTCGTGTTCCCTCTGAGGATCTAACCAGGTCGCGCTACGCACGAAATTAACGTTTCCTTGTGATATGGGATAAACCTTTTCGAAAATTGTGACAATATGGTGCTATTTATAGCCAAAAGAGCCATTAGTTAGTGTAAATCTTCTTTAGAATAAAGTAACATTAACATGAGAACTTGCATCTACTGTTCAAATGTACCATTACTGCACCCATTACATATAAAGATAGTTGATCTGGTACATACCTCGACTGGAACTATTTCTGAAATACTTGTTATCCAGGTCCAAATGGCATCTCCTTAGTCGGTTCCTCACTCTGGCGGGACCTTCTGTCGGATCAAGCTCCCAAGAACTAGAACAATAATAAACTAAAATTACTTTTGGGTTGTGTAATGAGATTCTAAATTTGTATATAATACTCGTATATTTATCACAACTACATTTGTCAATTTATTTTTTGTTTATACAGACGATTCGGGAAGCCTTCCGTGGCTTCCTTCAAATCCTCTCTGTTCCAATTCCTCTTCCATATACAATACTCTCCCTCCGATTATCCTTTCATTCCCCTTCCTTTGTATTTTCTTACATTTACTATCAATTCTTACTATCTCTGCTGTATTTAGTTTATTTATTCAATTCATTTTAGTATTGCATCTAATTAATATTATTTCAAACCGTCTGGACATCCTCATCTTTTTAATGCATCTATTTTTCGTCTTTGTATTATATATCTATTTTCCATTTAGTTAAAGTGTTAATGTAAATATTTATCTATTTTTTTTTCATCTATTTATATGTATACTAGCAGTAATACCCCATGTTGCCCGGGGAACTTTGACTTTTTCTCCTAATATCTCTCATTCGAATCGTATTCAATTCTTCAACAGTACATTCATGATGTTATATTTTTCAATTATTTAATTGAAATAAGGCTTATAGTCCTTCAACGGCAGACACTCCAGCTAGTATCTGCTTTGCAGCGGCGGATACCCCACCTATTAAGTGTTTAGAACCCCTGGGCACTACAGCTAGCAGGGCAAAACAGCTAATACGTACTTACGCAGGCTGGGTACCACAGCTATTACGTAGTTAGGAACGCCGGTAGCTCAGTGGTATGCGTGCTTGACTTCTGAGCTCAAGGTCGTGGGTTCGTAGCCCGACCGAGGCCCTTAGTTTATTTTATCTGGGAGGTAAAATAAACTTAAGCACGCCGTCCTTCGGATGGGACGTTAAGCGATGGTCCCGAGCCTGTACGATGTCAGGTACTCGTTAAAGACCCCTACCCTAGATGAATAAAAATTTAGGGTAGGCAAAATTTAGGACTCCCACAGTAGAGTCGGGCTCATGTCCACCAGAGTGACGAAAGAGCGCTCTGGTAGTAGGCGATATGACCTCGTAGTTAAAGCCCGGGCATGAGTCATAAAACCTAACCTAAGTTAGGAACGCAGTGTACCACAGCTAGTACGTAGTTAAGAACGCTGGGTACCACAGCTAGTACGTGGTTAGGAACACTGGGAACCTTAGCTAGTATGTGCCTTGCAATTGATCAATTCTCTTCGTTTTCATCTATTTATTATTGTACGCTACTCTCCACAGTAGCACCAATTTAAGTTTTATTGTTTTGTTTATTTTTCTTTTTAGAGCTAACTGATATTTTATTTTATTGTTCCTTTCTCTTTGACTTTCATGTATTTATTCTTAGGGGACTTCGATCCCAGAAAAAATTTATTTTCATTTCATCAGCAGAATCTATAATTTCTTTGTTCAAAATCTTCTTCTTACAGAACATATTTATTTAGCTATGGTAAATATATTACGTATAAATTAAAATGTTATTAAAAAAAATAAAGTAGTTTCTTAATCAACCTCCCTTCTTTTTTAAACCATGTTGTTAGTGGTTACCAGTTTTTTTTTCTTATTGGTTACTGTTATGGGTGTGCCTAAAACCTCCTAAATACCAAGATTTGGTAAAAATCATCGAAATCGATTCAGGGATTTCCAAGATAATCGCGGACATGGCCCACATAATACAAGACAGAAAACCTTTTTTCTTTAAGTGACAGAATAAACTGAAGGATAAATAGCTGCGAAAAGAAAAATATACTTTATTCTTGAAAATATTCATCAATGAATTGCTATAATTGTTTATTTGTCAGAATTGAGGAGTGTGCACTGAAAATCCCCTTTGATAAAAAATGAGAAGCCCTTATTTTTGCTAACAAATTATGTCTGTATGGTTAGAAGTTGTGTAGAGGAAGGGCTACTCGACACAAGGTAATACAGGTGACTGCGTAAGGGACAAAATTGTTATTTAGTGAATATGCCAAGAAAATAAATGTGAGTCAATATTTAATATTCAAGATTCTTTGGCGACCCTAAAGAAGCGATGCCAACGGCAAGATTGGCGAACCAGTTTTCCTTACTTAGGGTATGCCTGAGGGAAGTGCCAGACGGCCCCCTGGTGAGACAGAGAAGCCACCACCTCTCTCCATTTGAAGGCAGCCTGTACCTTGGTACCAAACCCATTCTTGATACTCTCCATCAGCAGTTTCCTCTGGTGGCTCTGGTTGGCTTCCACCTCTTTGGTCACACCCATAGCTCGCTCGGCAACCTCCTTCACCAGTCCCTCGTATCGGTACACCACTCTGAAATCATTAAACGTTAATAACAATGGAAACTCGAGGAATGAGAGTAACATAAATGAAAAATTATTTTAAGCTTTAATATACAAAATTAGCGAACATTTTTCTCAATAATTCAGATTTTGACAAAGAGATCAACTTCAATTGTGGTTGAAACAAAACTTTTTTGAAAGTGCTCTTTGGGCAACTAAAGAAAAAGTCTTTAATTATACTTTTTTTTTAGGTTTTCCTATGTCTCCAGTGTTTAAATGCAGATACAACTCTAACTTTTAAAGTGAAGATTATTAAATATTTTGCAAGAAGCCAGCTTATAGGCAGGGCAGCATCATTTGAAGACACAGTAAGGAGTGGCTGACAAGTCCAACAGTTGAAGAGACATAGTCAGACAAATTTTTAATTTTTATTTTCTGGCATAGACGAGCCTTTATGATAGTTTCTGAGAGTCAAAAACGTTTTGATCTTTAATTTCAAAATTTCCTTCAGATCTTTACGTCCCTTGAATCCTTGACACATGAAACTTATAAGAATGTTAAAAATTACAGAACTCAAGAACTACAAATCCGATTTTTAAGAAACTTCGTATATAAGTTCGGTTTGGCATGTAGATGGTCCCATTTAAAAGGGTGGTTAACCAGCAATGATTTTTGGAAAACTACTTTTCTGAAATGGATATTTTATCACAAAATTTGCATTGACAAAAACTTTTTCTCTCAACAGAAAACAGGTAATGAAATCAATACTATTTTAATAACTCAAATGATAAAAAAACTAACTTATGTATTTGGGTGAGGTGTTGTGAGCGCCAGGATTCCCGTACCAGAGCGGCCTCAGCCGCTGCCTCCACAGCCGCCTCCTTAGCTTCTGTCTCTCCAGTGACCACCCCCAGCACGTAGCCATTACACCATTCCTCCAGTTTGGCTCCGAACTCGTCCAGGGCATGGCGGTCCCTTGGATCGCAAGAGTCTCCAAAACGAAGCTCCCATAGGTAGTGGGCCAGAGTCTTCTCCAACTGCAACACAATATAAGATTATAATATCTACTGTACGTAAACGTGAGAATCAGAGGTTCACAATTTTTCTTTCGATCTTGGACCAAGCCAGAAATTGAGGACAAAATTAATCATTTGAATAGTTTAGTGTACATATACAAATTGTACCCTTCACGTGAACGAGGAGTTGGTCTATCATTCATAGATCAATGAAGAATATTGTTATCTTAATAGTCTCTCCTCTAAGAACAATAACCTAACAAGTAAATATATTTATGAGCAACATAAATAATAATAGTAAAAAGATAAGATGAGATATAAATGATAAATATAATAGAAAAGAGGGCGCCGGTAGCTCAGTGGTATGCGTACTTGTCTTCTGAGCTCAAGAACGTGGGTTCGAAACCCGACCGAGGCCCTTAGTTTATTTTATCTGGGAGGTAAAATAAACTTAAGCACGCCGTCCTTCGGATGGAACGTTAAGCGATGGTCCCGAGCCTGTACGATGTCAGATACTCGTTAAAGACCCCTACCCTAGGTGAATAAAAATTTAGGACTCCCAGAGTAGAGTCGGGCTCATGTCCACCAGAGTGACGAAAGAGCGCTCTGTTACAAGGCGATATGACCTCGTAGTTAAAGCCCGGGCATGAGTCATAAAACCTAACCTAACCTATAATAGAAAAAAATAGTCGATGAATCACCGGCAATGTACTTCCCTAGTATGAATTAATCAATTACATTTTCGCTCCAACTCCAAAACCAATCAACCGTTTGGGTTAAAAAAATATTGACTTACTTAAGGGCATCTAAATACCCATACTAGGCTTTTTCAGTCAAGCCTTCCTCCTCTGATATCCATATTCTTGGGCCGATTTCGCGGAAAATTAATAGCTGTCGTCCTTATGGGGTTTTGAATGTAAATATAAAATATCATGTCGTTAGATGTATTACAACGGCATTTATTAGAGATTTATACCTCCCAGATTCGGTATCGGTTTGCTAAGCTAGGAGAAATTGGAAAAGTAGGGAACATGGCTAATCTGAAGAGGGAGGTAACCTGGATAAGAAAGGAGTTGTGGTTGTCCTGAGGGAAGAGTCGCAAAGATCAGACATTGAATTTAAATTGGATAAACAAATGATGATAAAAAAAAGTTATAATAATTAGTTAGCCTATAAGGCTTTTCGTGGACACTAAAAACATTGTAATGAAAAATACTTATGAAACAAAAATTTAAACAATCACGAATATTAGATAAAGTTACCTGAGTAGAGCTGATTATAAATGTG
Source organism: Aradus depressus (assembly GCA_963662175.1). NCBI lineage: Eukaryota > Metazoa > Arthropoda > Insecta > Hemiptera > Aradidae > Aradus > Aradus depressus. The sequence continues at coordinate 28,279,430 of OY759224.1, forward strand.
AGTACATCTTTAGATCTTGGTTCGTTCAGAATGGAGTAAATTGTAAACATTTTCAAATTTCTGCTATGTCTTGGCGAGAGAAGCCACAAGAACATTTGAGCACCAAGACCTCTAAAAGTATAAAAGACAATTTTAAAAACATTATAATTAAATACAGCACATAATTTCAAAGAAAAATGTTTCATTTCCTTTGAACCAAATATATTTTTTTGGAAACTTCTCGACACATGAATTTTCTGTTTTAAAGAATAAAAACTTAAATTATTATTAATTAAACATGATTTTACCTGAGAATATCTCTATTTGCGTAAACTACGTTTGACCAGGAGGTTTTAGTTGAGAGTGATTTTCGCTCAATGACTGTAACTAAAGACTGTAGAAGATAGTTCCAAACTTCTCTCACAAAATCAACAACTTTCATCATTTGAGAGCTTAGGACAACCTCATTTTCATTGACTGGCTCTGAAAAAATAAACAAAACATTTAATAATAATTAAAAAATAAAAATGTCGCCAAGCTTGTCCTCAAGTTACCATTAACAATGTTCAAATTCCTTCCTCTAACCAAGGACGCTATCCCTACTTTTTACCTGGACAGTAGACTAACATGGAACTCACATACAAGACTTAAACAACAGAAACTGAATCGACGTTACGGACTACTCTGACAACAAACTAATAATATATATATATATATATATATATTGATTAACAGAGTCAACAGTATCTTTTCAATGGAGAAGGAATTCGAGGTTCTGTCGTGTAAATGAAAACTCAATATTTGGCCAACGTTTCGGAAACTATTTATTTCCATCTTCAGGGCAATGCAATGACTTGAGTGGATGTGTGTGGTGAAGGTGTTGAGAGTTTGTGTGCACACCTTGAAGGAGGAAATAAATAGTTTCCGAAACGTTGGCCGAATATTGAGTTTTCACTTACACGACAGAACCTCGAATTCCTTCTACATATATATATTATTTAAAAAATAATTATCTTATTAGTAGCGATGGTATAAATGCTGTCTTACCAGTATAAACCACAAAGTCTGTTGCTTTACAAATAACGAACTTGAATCTCTCGATAAGGTCATTTTTGGACAGTTTTCCAAGAGTATTCAAACTTGATGAACTAGAAGATGGCTGGTGGTCCATGTCGTCACTACTCAACGATATAACTGCCAAAACAAACAAATAAGATAAGTATAATTTATAATTGTAAATATATTTTGAAAGCTTTCATAAAATATAACATAATGTTTTCTATCTTCCTAGCGCAAGAGCACACTTTAGAAATTATATTTTTGCGGCAACCCTTTAGAATTATTATTGTTATTTGTATTTATAAATTGTTTTTCAAAAAAGCGACTCAACATGAGAATTGTATTAGTTTAAAAAAAAAATAATGGTTCGCCATCAGTAAACTTGTCTTAGTTTCTAACTAAATCTGTAGACGGCGTTATGCCGAAACCGGTATTATATATATAAAACTTTCGTGGAATAGACAATATTTTTAAGAAAATAATTTTTTTTTTATTAACGTATGATGGAAATTGCCATTTTAAGAAAAGGCAGTAAGGGGGTTATCTTTTCGCAATTATTACGCACAGAATTACTTATTTTCTTTTTGGATTGTGTAAGGAGATTCATAAATCATATATAATATATTAATACAAGTTATAGAGATCGAAATTATGCTGCCATATCAATTTTCTAACTATTTACGAAGAAAGAACGCTAGTCTAGGCTGTTCTATGGCATTATAAAAACCCAGGCCGGCATAGCGACTCACACACTCTCACTTTTGTACAAGGACACTCACTATCTTGTATTCAATTTTCATTGTGGGTCTATTATATTATAGTTTATTAATTGTATCTAGTTATTTCACTTATATCTGCCAAGCCGTGGCTGGACCCCGATTTTAAGTACAATATATATTTATCTGTTTCTCTTGTGTCTCTTTTATTACGATACCACTACCCCTCATTAGATATTCACTTCCACTGCGTATGCCCTAGAGATAATAATCCTAATTAACTGGTTATAATGTTAATAAGGTGGTAGCAGTCTATATCTGTAATAATAAACTGGTAACAGCGTGGTTATCGTAATAAATTGGTAACAGTCCGTGGTAATATACAGCATCATTTCTCCCATTTATTTTTGGCCTTCTCAAAAAAATAGCAATTACAAACATTTCTGGAAGCACTTCCGTCATCAGTATCTATAATACATGTTACTTAACATTTTTTGCAGAGATATTGTGGAACACTTAATAAAAAATATAAAGAAAAACGTATGTTTTTTTAAAATATTGTCTATTTCACAAAATATATGGGAGTACTTTTGATATCGCTACAATGTTCAGCCACGACTTAGTAAATACTGAGGCTATCAACGCTCAGCATTTGTTATGTCCTGGCTGAACATGTAGCCCCATATATTTTATCTATTTTGTGACATAGACAATATTTTTTAAAAACTATTTCTTCAGTCAATCAAAACCTTCCTTTTATATAACATATTTATTGAGTTGACTTCTATATTTAAACACTTAGCTAAACCTTTTCAAGACTTGGTGTTTAAATATAAAAGTCGACTCAATAATTGCCATTTTACGATTGTAAATGCCATTTTTTTTAATAATCTTTAATAATATATTATATTACTTCTGAATTATAATTTTCCTGAAAGCGTACCAGATGAGAAGAAAGAAGGCCGCGAAGTGTGAGCGTTGATAGCCTCAGTGATGGCTTTGATGGCAGATCGGAGCAGACAGCACTGTGCCAGTTTGAGGGCCTCACAGCAGGCAGCACTAGGACTGCAACCAGTCGTCACCTCTAGACCGTGACAGAATTCCAACTGGAGGATCACTTCACCAAGGACCTGCGCAACACAACAGAATAAGGACATTAACAGATATGTCATATTGACGAGATAGAAGACGAGAAACTCAAAACTCCGCATGTTTTAATTAACCTTCAACTATCGAAGGGAAAAATGTATACACTATTGCGATGTGGGGTTCGCGGGACCCCAGCTTTGTTTTTCGGTTAAAGCAAACAACTTACTTAAACTCACAATTTGAAATTAATTTTAATGAGCTAAACATAACTTATACGGGATGAGAAAACTATTAATTCACATAAAAATTATACGAGATGAATTTCTTTTTGAGGATTTTAATAAAGTAACACTCAATAAAACGTATTTTGTATTAATAAAGGTACTCATTACAATCAGAGATAATGTTTAAAATAATGACAACACTTATAAATCACATTATCATCACGAAATTGGCATAAAAATAGAGAAAAGAAAAAATAAAACTGAATAAAATCTATATCTAATAAAACTCTCATGAATAAATTAAAATTTTTGCAGAAACTAATTGAACAGCTTGGCATACATTGCAATCAGGTTCATCTGAGTCGCTACTATGTTCGCAGCTCGCATCATGTTCACAAAATTTTCGCTATCTTCAATATCCGATATTGTGCAATTTTCCTCGCTCCTGTCTTTCAATTTCCTGTAATATCCGTTCGGCAAAGTCTGGATAATCAATTATAAAATTCATCACGATTGTGAGACATTGTAAATTGTTGCTAAAAGACGTAAAAAAAACTGTGTAACGTTTATCTCGATGTGGGGTCTAACAGACCCCAAGTAGGTACTACATTTCAACGAAATCGCCTCCTTGAACAACGCTAGGAGACTAAGACTGCATAGATGTCTCAGGGACAATTAATAATAAAAAATCAGAAGATAAGGTAACCAAAATGCAAAAAACCACCTAACAACAGCATTTTGAAAACTGCTCAGGTTTAGACCCCCTTTTTTAAACCCCACCTCGATAGTTAAAGGTCAACAGAAGCAGTTCATCTAGAGGGTACTGAAAAATATAGATATACTCATACTAATAAGGCGTAGATATACTAATAAAGTATATATATATACTAACAAGGTAAAAATATACTAATAAGGCATATATATATATACTAATAAGGCACAGATATAATACTAATAAAGGCATGGACATAATACTAAACATGGACATAGAAGAACGTTTTATACCTCAGATTGAAATAAACACTATATAATATTTTTTGGGTAAGTAAGGAGATATATTAATTCACATAAAATATATTATTACAGCATCACTTCTTCCATTTATTTTTTGCCGTCTCAAAAAATAGCAATTACAAACGTTTCCGGAAGCACTCCCATCTTTAGTATTATAATACATGTGTTCTTTATGTTAACTATTCCTTCTGTCAATAAGAATCTTTCATTTATATAACATATTTATTGAGTCGACTTCTATCTTTGTTTTGACTAAGTGTTTAAATGAAGTTGACTCAATAAAGGTTAGGTTAGGTTTTATGACTCATGCCCGGGCTTTAACTACGAGGTCATATAGCCTACTACCAGACTCAATAAATATATTCTATAAATGGGAGATTCTGATTGACAGAAGGAATAGTTAACCTAAAAAACATATATTATAGACACTGTTGAAAAGAGTGCTTCCCGAAACGTTTGTATTGCTATTTTTTGAAAAAGCAAAAAATAAATGATAGAAGTAATACTGTAATAATATATTATATACTATATAATCTGTTTCTAACAGAAAATAATAACAAGTATTGTCATTAGGACGTATTAGCGCATAAGCGCTTTTTTGAAGAAATCCATCAACAACAGAAGACAGACAAAACGTCGGATCTCAAATTACACATGAGGAGGAAACGTATGATAATTACTCAATAAATATCCGAACTGTTAGCATTAAGTTGACAGGAAACTGCATGTCCAAGAATAAACTTATGTAGCCCACATTTAGGACTCCCAAAGTAGAGTCGGGCTCATGTTCACCAGAGCGACAAAAGAGGGCTCTGGTAGTAGGCGATATGAACTCAAAGTTGAAAGCCCGGCCATGAATCACAACAACTAACTATAATTATCAAAAGTAAGAATATTTTTATATTTATACACTGTTTGGTCCAGGTTTGAAAAAAATGTACAATAAACATTTCAAATAAATAAACTCAATTACAAATTTTCTCTCTCGAAAAAATAAATAATAATAATATACTATTTTTATTATTAAAAGAAAATTGTATTGTTAAAAAGAGAAAGAGAAGTGAGCTGGGATAGACGATCTATTTGCGACTATAGGTTAGTCATGGAGTACAGAGTCACCAATTCAAGCACACTCAGAGAAACTAATAATGGGCGAAGCAATAAATGAAGGGAAATACAAAAAAATCAAGTAAGAAGCGCGGGAAAGAATAGCTAAAAGTACAATTTTTTAAACTTTAAATCCTTTACTTTATAAAACAATATTCGTAAAATATGGATAACCCCACCTCGATTTGCAATACAAGGAAGGCACAAAGACATTGAGGACAAACACAAAGGAGAAGACGAACAAATATATTTGTCAAAATGCCTACGTACCTCAGAAAAGGACTCCATACAATGGCGAAATTCCAGAGGCGAAAAGGGTGTTTTTCTTCCAAACCTAGCTCTGAGGATGCCATTACGATGGACAAGGGAACTTAAGAGAGAGATCTCAGCTGTTAGGGGACTCCGCCAGGGGTCCTTAGTAGAAAAAATACCACTCATACTTACAAATAACAAAGGAAATAGTACTAGAAGCAGTCACAAACCAAAACGACATTAACACAAAAATAATTACAGATAGATTTACCAAAATATATATCTGTAATAAATCATAAAAAGGAGATTGTACGGTTTTTTTTGTTATTTTGAAAACAATTAATAAAGAGAAGAAAGTGAAAAATGGAGGATAGCTAGGATTAAACTTAATCTATTATTAATAAAGTTTTTATGGTATAATATAGTGAAGTAGGAAAATGATAAGAATAAGTCGGAAGATATCGAGGTTCAGTGACTAAAATGAACCACTTGTTCAGTGTGGCTTATACGACGATATTGTGTGACCCAAGGTAAGAGACACACTTCGAGAACAACCATATTGGCACAGTCAAAAGACAGTAACATGCTAATGAAAATTCTTTTACCGAACCGAAACGTAAAGGAATTCCGTAATAAATATTTTCGTCGTTATAAAATTTAATTTGTATTGTAAAATGTTATATTTGGCAAACTTGTAGATGTATACCCACAAAACAAAAAATATATTGTCTTGTTTAAGAACATAGCGGACATCGTCGGATCTACTGTTTTGGTTTTGTCATTTATCGAGAGAAAAAAATTAAATTAAAAGGTTTAAATTTCGGCGAATTCGGATGTCTCTTCCTGTATCACAGAGCCAGAAACAGGGAGATTTTTGGCTCTTGCTGGACAAAACCATTCGAAATAATGGCGATCAATTTCAAAACCGTTACCGTGTTTTTTTGTGAAAGCCGATTTCGTTTCTTTATTTCCATGTTTCTGACATTTTAGTAAAAGTTCATTCCTTTCTTTTAAAATGGTCGCGATTTGCGCTTTTCCCACCTTAAACTTTGCCGCTAAGTCCCTAACGTTGGGCTTTTCTCGATTATAAACTTTAATTACTTCTATTTTATTTTTGAGCGTTAGCTGAATTCTGTTTTGAGGCACGGACGCTACCAAACTGAATAAAATCTGGCAAAATGCTAAAGAAAATGAAGCAAGAAATTTCCATAATTATTGGGAAAAGGTATTTGTTATTTTTTAATAATTTCCCTGAACTCCTCCCCAGCCGTGCCTCACTGTGTTCCAAGAAATCAAGAGCCGGCTGTCCGCTTTCAGTAGATTTTTCGCACGGGACCATTTAAGGCTGACAGTTAAGAGAGGCCCCGTTATCGAAAGGTAAACTAAGCATTGATCTGAGTGGTCTGCTGTCGGGACCATAGAAATTTTGACCGTTAATAGAGTTATTCGCTATCTAGAGGTGTCCATTAGAAGAGGTTTCACTGTATACCTTACATAAATGAATATTCTATTCGTAACTTTTTTGGGATAAATAGATGAAAAATTTGGAATAAAAAGTGGAATTGAAAGTGAAAAACATCTGTTTATAATCATTATCAATTGTCCTTTATTAAAAAATAATAATTAAATAATATCACCTAATGTCACGGGTTCGACACCTGGCCAAGGCCCTTAGTTTTTTTTATCTGGGGAGGTGGAAAAACATTGAGCACGCCGTCCTTTAGATGGGACGTTAAGCGATAGTTGCGAGCCAGTACGATGTCAGATACTCGTTAAAGATCCCTATTCTGGGTGAATAATAAAAATGTAGAGTATGCAAAATATAGAACTCCCACAGTAGAGTCGGGCTCATGTCCACCAGAGCGACGAAAGAGCGCTCTGGTAGTAGGCGATAGCCTCTGTATCGACTGAACCTCGATATCTTCCATATATTATAATAATTAATAAATGTGACGAACCTGCATGTTATTGCTTCCAGTGGTCTGTATAGAATGAATAACGATAGATGACAAAAACGAGTTAATATCCGAGAGAAGAACGTGATGTTCAGGAACACAGAGGTCAGTGAGTGTGTTGTCATCTCGATGCATCACAGCCACCAGGGTCTTCAAAAGGACTTCTATCAGACCGTACTCCAACAGGATTCTCCAGTCTGGAATCTGAAAAATTCAGACAAAATTGTACATTTGAATAGTCTCTTGTATGAGTAATTCTACTACAGTAATTTTCTTAAAAAGGCGGTGTGAAAATTAAATCATGACCTTTATAATGTCGTTTATATTGTACTGTCTGAATTAAAAATTGAACCTAATACCAAATGAAGTACTCTACACACCAACATATTCAACATTATTTATTATATTTTAATTCACTTATATTTTTAATAACATTTATCCACGTAGCAGTACTCCTTAATTATAAGGTGAATAAGAGTAATTTTCTTCCTGTTAAAATGTGTCTTAATTCGCAACCGGTTTCGCATTTTCTGGTTAAAAATAAATGAAGGGGAGTATTAAATTTCATGATTTTAGAAATACATAAGTTGAAATTTTCAATGAATTTGAGACTGGTGGTTTGTGAATTAAGGAAACTTCATGGAAAAGAAGAAGAAGCACTTGTTGATGTACACTATATCATCAACATTGGTTTAGTAGTTTTTTTACGCTAATTTGTTACAAACAAATGGACAAACGAAAATACAGAGTTATAGGTTAGGTTAGGTTTTATGACTCATGCCCGGGCTTTAACTACGAGGTCATATCGCCTACTACCAGAGCTCTCTTTCGTCATTCACCTTTTCTTTTAACCTAGGGTAAGGAGTACCTGACATCGTACAGTAGCGTGGAACGAAAATGGCCTTTTAAAATTTTTTTTAGTTATTAGTTTGGTAATAGTGGAGAAAAGTTGCCTTTTAAGTTCAAAAAGAATTTAAAAAAAAAATTGGTTGCAATACTACAACATCTTGAGGTGCCGCAAAGAGCTTAAAGTTTGTAAAAAAATTGAAAAATTTTAAACTTTGATAAATTATTTTTTATGAATTTCTCGTATATATAATGTTACAAAAGATGGTTTTAAATACATATATAAGCATTAGAATTGGAAAAAATTATTAATTATAAAATATAATAAAAATAAAAAATATTTTGTAATGTCAAACTTTGTATTTCTTACTTCTGTATCCTTAATGATTACAAATGTTACAGCTGCAAAATGTTTGTTTCTACTTCATTGCCACATTAAACTGGTCCTTGCGGCACCTCAAGACCTACTCCAATATTTTTCATATTTTTTATTTATCTTATCTACACTAAAAGGCAACTTTTCTGCGCTATTCCAAATTAAAAATCACATAATCGAGACACGCAAAAATCTTTGAAAAAGTTCCAAAAAAGTGTGTTTTTATGAAACTTTAAGGTCCTTGCGGCACCTCAAGACGTACTCCAATATTTTTCATATTTTTTATTTATCTTATCTACACTAAAAGGCAACTTTTCCGCGCTATTGCAAATTAAAAATCAAAAGGTGATTTTTTCGTTCCACCCTATCGTACAGGCTCTGGACCATCGCTTAACGTCCCATCCGAAGAACGGTGTGCTTAAGTTTATTTCACCTCCCAGATAAAATAAACTAAGGGCCTCGGTCGGGTTTCGAATCCACGATCTTGAGCTCAGAAGACAAGCACGCATACCACTGAGCTACCGGCGCCCTCTATACTAGACGTATATATAGAGAAAGATAAAAAACTGTAATTGAAGTCATCTGTTAGAGAAGGGGGAGGAGGCGGAACTCAAAAAATCGAATTTCTGTCGATGTAATGAATTTATCAGACACAAAATTTAGTATGTGGATTCAGAAGCCCTTTTTTAAGTAAACTATTGATTTTTTAGCACAAACGGTCGACTGGTTTCGGAGGGGGAGCAAAAACATAATTGATTACATCGTTCTGGGGAAGTTGTTTGCCGGGGTTTCACCGATGTTTTTTTCTCCAATCTTTCTAATCCGACTAAAAACGAAAGTTTACAGATGAGCACACATTATTTCTATACAAAAAAAAAAAAAAAAAACAGGAGATAAAAAAATGACTTGCTTTTCTTCGATATAAATGAATTAGTAAATAGAATAATAGACTGTCTACAGATAAAATAAATATGTACATATACATTTTAAATTATTGTTTAATAATGTTTGTAAAAATGTTCTCATCTGTTATAGATAGGTATATGGTTTTGCAGACCTTTTTGGAGAACGTTTCATTGCCAATAATTCCTCCGTACATTATTTTGATATATCTTCAACGGTTTAGACAGCGTATGCAATAAATGGCGCTCGGGCGGCCGTTTCTCATCCGACGCACAGTGTGAAATTTATGAGTTTTGATTTTTGATCAATTTGGATGAAACTAGGTGCAAAATATTTGTGAAAGCTGGCTTTTTATCAGATAACTGCGGGTTTCACAATCAAGGCAAAAATAGCCAATATATTGAATTTGGACCACTTTAGGCCAAAATGACATTAGGACCACTTTTGGCTAAAATAAATATTGAATTCGTAATCAGCGACCCAAAAAACATTCATTTAATATTCATTTACGTTGTAAAAATCCGTTAACAAAAACTTAGACAAAAAAAATTAAATTTTTTAAAAAGTTTCGCGGGGTTTTGGCAGCTGTCAATTGTCATATAATACCTTGATTGTGAAACCCGCAGTTACCTGATAAAAAGCCAGCTTTCACAAATATTTTGTACCTAGTTTCATCCAAATTGATCAAAAATTGAGCGAGGGCTCGAATCTTGAAAATCAAAACTCATAAATTTCACACTGTGCGACGCTTCTCTTTAAACAAGAAAATAAGCCAATAAACAAAAACAGAATTCCACCCCCTATCCACTCACGGCCTGACGTAACAGATTGTGAACTAACTCCTGAACTGTCACTACAAACTCTAAAATGTATTTCAGTCAACACTTACCTTGAGGAAGATATTGTGTAGGAAGGCGATGATATTGTGAGCCAGAGGTATATCGGAGACAGCTCGAGGCAGCAGACTAAGGAGTGGGGGAAGGCCAGGCAGATTCAAGTCCACGCAGTTAGCTTCCAGCTGTAGCGACAAGGGTAGGCAATGGGACATAGTTACTATACCTGCAACAACAGCAATATATTCATTTAGACATTTTTACTTCAGCAGCTAAACGAAGTATACGGCAAGTTATGTAATACTCTGATTCCAAATATCGAAAAAAAATTAATTCTGTCTGTGTGCCGGAACTCCCGAAAAAATGAATATATCGATACGAAATGTTATATGTGTATAAAGACAAGAGGGGATTAGGTGGACGGCTTAACAAAAAAAATTTTAATAACTGCCATTGTAATGGCAATGAAAAAAAAACAAAATACATGGTGGCAGGTGGAAGACGAAGAAGAGACCTAAACCCTCTTAAAGTTGCCGAGTATTCATTCGAGACGGTTAAGGGGTTTGTCTACCTGGGCTCATATATAGACCGGGCCAATGATGTGGGCGTAGAGGTGAGCCGGCGGATACTGGCGGCCAGCCGGAGTTACTATGGCCTCCAGTCACAATTTAAATCCCGGCTGCTCCCCAGGGACACGAAGGTGCTGCTGTACAAGACGCTTGTGAGGCCGGTGCTGACATACGGGTCGGAGACGTGGACCCTCACCGCGAAAGATAGGCGTCTTGACATCTTCGAGAGGAGAATACTTCGCAGGATCTTCGGTCCCACCCAGGAGGAGGGCGTCTGACGCATCCGATACAACCAGGAGTTCTACGCACTCTATACAGAGCCAAAATTGTCGCACTGGATTAGAGTTGCCAGACTCTGTTGGACTGGACACGTAAGACGGATGGACGAGGACCTTATACCCAGGAAACTTGTTAATGTGACACCGGAGGGTAGGAGAAGAGTGGGACGACCCACAAGAAGAAGGCTGGAGACCGTGAACAGAGACGCAAGACGGTTTGGTGCGGTGTGCTGGTGGAGACTGGTCTAGGACAGAGCTGCATGGGGACATTTCCTGGAGGAGGACAAGGCTCTTGACGGGCTGTAGCGCCTATGATGATGATGATGATGATGATGTAATTTCAAATGTAAATTCAATGCCCTATAAGGACATTCAACGGAATCAACAGAGGGGGCTCAACGCAAAAAACCCAATAACTGCCGATGTAATGAATGTATCGACATAGAATTTAGATGATGATTCAGAAGCCACTATGTAAGTCAAATATTGAGTTTTAGCCCAAATGGTCGAGAAGGGAGGACTCTACAGCATAAATAGTCTCGATAATATTTCTCAATCAAAATGGTGTATAATAGTTTAAAAAAAAAAAATTAAATATTTTGAGTGAGGTAACCTTGAAAAGGTATTATGAGGACTTCAAAAATATATTAAATTATTTTTTGATTATATTGAAAAACTCGAATGAATGCGCTTATAGGAGTGTCCACCCCCATATTTTCGAAAGTACTCATAAGAGTTTTTAGAAAAGGTTTTTAGTTTGATGCCGAGGCCTGTACATTAGTAGTTATATAATGAAATGAAAAATAATCTTTATTCTGGAACATACGAAATCGTACGTCCCCTAAGAATAATAAACAAAAGAATACAAGTATCAACCAATTGAGTCAGAATAAATAAAAAAGAAAAGAGACCTCTAAGAATTAATTAATAATAATAATAATAATTAATTAATTAAAGAAATATTAAATGTTAATGACAGCCAATGATTAAAGCAATGAAAATAAACTAGTGAAAAAGAAAAGGAGAAAGGAAAAAATGTTGAAAAAACAAAATAAGAATAATGTAACAATACTAACAATAATGAGTTATACATAAATTATAAAGAAAAACAGAGGTATAAGGAATATGTGTTAACAAGAGATAACCAAGTTATATCCGACTGGGAAGATGAAACAGTAGAGTAACAATCTGTCCAGTGGAGAGAGAGACTTATAGGAAGAGGAGAACTATCTCATAGGAGGTAGTCTTAGGAATCAGAGGTTTGATGAGTTAGAAGATAATGGAAAAGTAGGGACTTAAATGAAAGAAGAGTAGGAGCATGGCGAATCTGGAGAGGGAGAGAGTTCCAGAGGGAGTTAGCCTGGATAAGGAAGGAGTTGTGATAGGTTGTTGTCCTACGGGAAGGGAGGTAGAGATCAGAGGGACGGAATCTAGTGACTTTCTGGTGGATATGGGAATTAAATTGGAGCATTTGAAAGATATAGGAAGGCTTTTGGGAAGATAGGGTTTGATAGAGGAAGAAGCCTAGGAAATATTGTCGATGAGAGGATGGGAAGAGCCATTTTAGGTCTGTACAAGAACTACTAATAGAAAAGTGTCTGGGGAGCCCGAAGAGGAATCTTAGAAAGGCGTTTATGACTCGTTTTAGTGTTATGTCGAGCTCACCAGAGAGTCCTCCATATGCGAGACAAGCCTAATCAAAGTAGGGGAAAACAAGGCATACAGCAAAGAGATTGAAGAAAGATAATATTTAATTCCTCAAAATGGAGGATTTTGATTATGTAATTAATCAATTCCGATAACAAAAATAAATAAAAATAGAATAAACGTGTTTGCGTGAGTGTCCACATCCCTTATTTCTGAAATTACTCATGAAAAAATTCTGGGGAAAAAACATTTAAATATAGGGAACAATAAATAGGAAGGCTCCCCAAAATTAGTTTTGTTGTTCTAACACAAATACATAGTACAGGAGATATTGTTAGATAGGAACCCTTATCTCACACTTATTTTAAGTCCATGATGGAAAAACAGAAAATAAAATAAATTAGTTTACCAGCGAGAGCATCAGCAAGTTCCGCAGTAGGAATGACATGGTTGAGTTGCATCGCAAGAAGGTAGAAACCTCTGTCTTTGATGAACCTTGCTTTCTCTTCAGCATTAGCACGCTCCAGGTAGGCAGACAACACCTATAAATATATATCATTCATTTTAGGATCTACCCTAATTACATTTTACATTTTTATCCAGGTGCACCAAATTAACAAAATAATTAATTTAAAATCTGATGCAGCAAGATAAAATAGTAATAAACAAATCAGAAAAAAGAAGACGTTTGCTAGATTTAGGCGAAAACTCTTCTCGTGGTTCATATAAAAAAGTTTTTTATTAACTTTCCAATCGCTATTGTGCCCTCAGATATGACATCAGAAAATATTTCCAAGTTAACTTTTAATTGTATCGCTTAGCAACGAATTATTTTTTTTTTATTGGTTGCTTTACTTCCCCTACTATACAAAGTATAGGGGAAGTTATGTAATTAACTCAAAAACTCCAATAACTGCCGTTATAATGAATGTACAGCACAAAATTTCATTTGTGAATTCAAAACCCTGTGAGGACACTTCTTAATTTTTAACCGGCAGAAGGGAAGGGAGAGATCAGCGGTGATGGGGAGGGGAGGGGGGGGGGGGGGGTTAAAATGTTAATAGATTAATTTCTTTTGGCAAAGTACATTCCAGGTGATTCAACGACGACTTTTTAATAAAAAAAAGTATCAAAAAAAATTGTATATGTGATGTAGCCATAACAGGATTTTCTTATACTAACCATTTAGCATAGATCACTTTCCCCATCTCAACTCATTTCGTACTGGCATTACCGGGTACATGAGAGTAATGTGTTGGTCTAATCACATACTTTTTATATATATAGTTTTTTGTTTTTTCAGAATATACTAAATAAAATGAGAACTCACCCGTACAACAGCAGTGACGACAGGAGGACTAGAGTGGTTGGCCATTACAATGAAGGACTCAGGGCTGATGACGTTAGGGAGAGCAGAGTGTGCAACACTATCTGGAGTGACCAGGATCTGATCTCTGAGCAGCTCTAGGAGTCCGGTCACTACACCAACTTCAGTGCCATCCCTTGACCCACCTTCCCCTCCCACCTGGAACCCACATAAGAGGAACTCATTATTTTAATAGTACATTATCGTATACAAGTGTTTTAAGAACTAGCATTATGTGCTGCAGGCTTGTCACGAAGCAGAATGCAGCGCACAGTCGAACAACGACCTCTAGATGTGAGAGCAGCTTACCAACAAGATGCTCTGTCACAGGCACACATTTTTAGATGGTTCAAGGCTTTCAAATATGAAAGAGAAAGAACGATCTGGGCGCCCAAGAACTGGCCAAAACGTTGTCTATGTCAAAGCTGTTCTGGACAGACAGGCGACTGAACATCAGGAAGATTACAGAAGAAGTCGGGTTACCAAAGTCTGTCATCCACCGAATTGTTACACAAGATTTGTGCAAACCTTGTCCCCAAGAACTTGAGTGAAGGGGCCCAAAAATACATTCCAACGCTTCCACATGCCCCCTACAGCCCTGGTGATCTTTGTTCAAGCTAAAAACCAACCTAAAGGGAAAATATTTTGGAACCATTTCCAACATCCAGAATGCTGTGACGCGGAGTTCAAACAACATTTCTGAAGCAGACTTCCAACACTGCTACCAAGAATGGAAAAACCGTTGGAATCGGTGTATTATTTCTCAAGAATGTTACTTTGAAGGTGATAATATTGAATTGTAATTTTTTTGAATAAATGTACGTTTCAGAGTATCACTATCATTACTTTAGGAACAGACCTCATGTAAATAATATTAAAAACTAGCTGTGATACCCGTCCAGTAAATACGAAGTAGATAAACAGTAGACAGTGAGAGAGAAGAGCGTACACGTGAAGCATAGGATGGAGATAACGCGGGAATAAAGTTAGACTGATCAGGTGAATGAGTCTCGCCCTTCAGGCTCCTCTAACTCACTCCCCTCCCTCCCCACCTCGCTATCTCTCGTCTTCCTCGCTATTCGAAAATGTTATTTATCTATGTTGTTTCTAACTTGAGTGAAAAAATTCACAGAAGAACAAATGTTTAAAATGAAAATGTAACTAACTGAGAAGAGGGCGTATGCTTGTCTACTGAGTTCAAAACCCGGCCGAGGCCCTTGTGTACGCAGTCATTTGAATGGGACGTTAAGCGATGGTCCCATGTACGATGTCAGATATATTAGGTAACTAAACCTGGGTAGGCAAAATTTAGGATAACCTACAGGAAAGTCGGGCTAATGTCCATCAGAGCAACAAAAGAGGGCTTTGGTAATTATTTATATGACCTCGTAGTTAAAGCCCGGGCATGATAGAGAATAACTAACTACTAACTGAGAAAACATGAACTATTTCTGTCTCCAAGTAACCATGTAAACAAATAGATATGACAGCTAAAAACTACGTCTATGGTTTTTGTTTAACCTGAAAATGATAAAAGCAAGGAGTTTTCAAAAATACCCTAACTACAGACAACCAACCCCTTGCAATATTATTTATAAAGATACAAAGTGAATAATGAGTATAATAAATATCTGAGGTAAAATATTAAAAAGCAATTTAGTGTTAGTTATTATGACTCATGCCCAGGCTTTCACTGCAAGGTCATATCACCAACTACCAGAGCGTCATTTTGTCTCTCTCGTGGGCACGAGCCCAACTTTAATATGGGAATCCTAAATGCCGAACCCTAAATTTTTATTGATAAGGATGGTCGGCGTGGTCAAGTTTGTTTCACCTCCCAGATAAAATAAACTAAGGGCCTCGGCTGGGTTACAAACTCGCGATCTTGAGCTCAGTAAGCAAGCACGCATAACCACTGAGCTACCGGCGCCCTCAATTTAGAAATTGATATAATAATAATAATAATAATACAGAACTAACATTTTCATGAATGTATTTGGCATCGTCTTCAGTGGCGTTGGACGAGCTCTCTCCCGAAGTGTCTTCAGGATCGGGACACTTCCTGGTTAAGAAGTAGGTGTTGGCAGAGGTGTTACTCAGCTGATCATAGTCCTGAGGGCACAACAAACAACTAATTAGGTTCACACATTAGGTTAGTTATACAACTCAGAAATATAAGGGGTGTAGTTCACTTTTTATTGTAACATATATTTTTCGCTATAAATGGATCTTAAAATAATAATACTAAAGACATTCTAAAGTCTCAAATATACTCAATTCAACCGATTTTCACTTCCATAACTATACCAAGTTCAGGGTAAGTTATATAACCGATCAGAAAATTTGTGTGACTGTGTGTGTGCCTGTGGAAACGGTAATTCCCAGTAGAATGAAGGTATCAACACGAAATTTTATATGTGTATCCAGAACCTTCTAAGGACGACTCCAATGAATTTTCAGCCAAATCGGCCGAAAGGAGTGAGGGGTTTAAGGGGGAGGCTCAACACAAAAACTCTAATAACTGCCGTTGTAATGAATGTATCGACACGAATTTTGATATGTATATTCAAAGCCATACAAGGATATCATCTATTAATTTTCAGCAAAATCAGTTGAATGGGAGGAGGGATCAGACAAGAGGGCTCGACTCAAATATCCTAATAACTGCCGATATAATAAATGTGTCGACACAAAATTTAGTATTACGATTTAGAAGCCACTTAGTTAATTATTGAGTTTTAGCCCAAACAGTCGATTCGAGTTGGTGGGAGACCAAAAACATTATTAATTCGTGATGGGGAAGATCATAGCCAGTGATTCACTGCTGCTTTCTTATTCTGAAATTCGGCCCCAATTTTTAAAGATAATTTCACAATAAAGATTAATTAAAAAAGTCAAACCTGTGTATTGGTGGAGCCAGCAGTAAATTCCCGACATGAACCAGCAATACCGGAGTCACATATAACATCTGTCCCGTCAAAAGATTCCCTCGGGCAGTTGACACCAAGCTGTTTGATCTTAAAATACAAGATAATAAAGTGGTTAAACTATACATTTGAAAAATTTAGAGAAACAAATTGCAATATTAAGAACAAAAAAACAAACATTAAAAATGTAGATGTTGATTAGCGACTGTGGATTCTAATTTTAGGAATATTGAGGGTCAGTCAAAGATGGAAGAAAACACTATTCAAACGCATATTTTATATCATCATCAGAGCCTACAAACATCAAGATTAGGGGAATCAAGATTAGAATCACAATTAAAACAAAATTAGTGTGTTGATAAACATTACTGAACGTTATTTTATTTATTTACATATTGACAACGACAACATTTGTCACTAGTGATTGTGATGATGTGCTGAGGCAAGTGTGTCGCTGTACTGCTGAGGTACGTGACCGAAGAGGAGTCCAGGCTAGTCCTGGAGCAGGTCCCTCTGCCATGTCCGCTTTAGACGTCTTGGCGGATACTGAACGTTAAAATGGACATTGTAACGAGTTAAAAATTGAACCCGACTTACTATGAATACATTAATCAACATTAAAATTAAATATAGATACATTGTTAACCATAATAATGCTTATTCATAGTAAGTCAGTTTAATTTTCTTTATTATGTTCCACCTATTTGTCTATTCCCATTATTAATGTTTCTGTTTAGTAATGTATTCATATTCAATTTTAATTTGTATTAGTGTATGTTCATGTTTATGGTTAACAATGTATCTATATTTAATTTTAACGTTTAGTAATGTATTCATAGTAAGTCAGGTTCAATTTTTAACTCGTTACAATGTCCATTTTAACGTTCAGTAATTTTTATCAACACACTAATTTTGTTTTAATTGTGATTCTAATCTTGATTCCCCTAATCTTGATGTTTGTAGGCCCTGATGATGATATAAAATATATGGAAACGTTGGCGTTTGAATAGTGTTTTCTTCCATTTTTGACTGACCCTCAATATTCCTACAATTATTAAAAATACAAAATATTAGTTAAGAAGAGTGCTGCTATACAATATGTAGGAATATATTCGTACTAACCTGCAGATTATACAGAGCCTTGTTCAATTTAGTTGCGTCAACAGGTTGAGTAAAGAGGCCTCTGTATTCAGATTTGACGTCCACAATCCCACCAAAAAGGTTGAAATTTCTCTGGACTAAAAAAAACAGAAACATAATTGATAAAAACTATACAATGTGTTAAATAAATAAATTTAAAAATATATATATATTCGTCCAGATAGCAAAAAAACATATTTTGAAAAAATAACAAGGAATAAAGTGAGTTCCGAACACAAAAGTGTAAAACGGAATCGGTCCGAGAAAATGTATACAACCGGAAATTTGGCAAGAAAGCTGATGAAAGTAGACGAGGTATACAAATAACAAATATTATATTCTTGATGACAACCCTCTTGAGTCGGACATTTTGGAAACATTAAAAAAAAATCAGAAGACAATTGGGAAGAAATGAGCTGAAAAATCTGAAAAAAAATGTTTAGGGGCGCAGTTTAAGAGGAACATTTTCAGGAAAACTATAGAAATGTAAGGCTTCCAGTAGCTGAATTTATCAAAAATAAAGCATGCAAAGCATAGTCGATGAATTACGGACGAGGCTCATGTGCTTCATTAATTAGGCACATGCTTTATGCTTTAGGACGCTGGGAATGCTTGATGTAGAAAATGTGCCTCTCAGCCCCACACATCCTCCAAAGCCCAGGGATGTTACAGACTAAAGAAAGCCATACCATGTTTCTAATAACTTCTTTTTCTCATTTTGACATTATAAAAAAAGCTTGAAGTCTGTAGAATAAAGTACCTCTGTTCCTGCGACTGCCGGAGGGCGGAGCAGGCCGTGGCGGCAATACGAAGTATAGAGAGGACCTTGAGTGTGAGATATAGGTGGCATGTGCAGGATGAGCGAGGAGAAGATAGTCTGAGATGGCTGCCATATGGCTGAGTTGGGGAGGTGCTGTCATCAGACCTCGGGTCACTTCCACCAGAGCGCTGCACAGGCCGGAGTCCAGAGGATCCCTTTCTTCAACCAGCCTCTCCTAAAAAATCATCTCATTTTACAATCAATAGTCCATTAGATGGAAAAAAATATATATATGAGAAAATAAAAAAAACTAACCTTACAAAAATACAATATGGCGTCAAGAGCTCGAGCTCTGTTGAGTTGAGCCGAGTTGAACTCCCGATGAGGATGATCGTCCCTGAGTAGAGAGAGCAAAGCTCTGAGCAGGAGAAGTAGGGTAGGAGAAGGCCAGCATGTGGGAGAGCCGAGGGTCAAAGAGACGAGGCGATGAGGCTGAGTGAGAAGGAAGTCATCTCGAGAGGCAAGTGTCACCTCGTCAGCCCATGAGGTGAGCAGACCCGCCCGGTCACACACTGTGTCCATCACAGCCTAAACCAATAGATATAATGATACTTCACATGCTTTTGCAGAGCTATTATGAAACACATGATATAAAATAAAAAACAAACAATAAAATAAAATGTTTTTTTATAAATATTGTCTATTTCACAAAATATATATATATATATTAGGGTGGTCCTTGAATATGCCATTTCGCGATTTTGAAACGTGCGCACCCTAGAAAATTTCTTCAACCCGAAACAAAATTTTTGGCGCTAAAAACACTAAAAATACCATTAAAAAACCTGTGCCCCACAAGGGTTAAAGTTTTAATGGAATTTAACATAGGATTCAACGACTATTGCTTTCGCAGATGCTTAGCTCCATAGGTTTTCATTGGTATTCTTAAAACTTAAAGTATTTAGAGGTTTTCGAGGTCGCTGAATAAGATGCCGTTGTCAAAAAGTCGATTTTGACAGTTGACAGCTGTCAAAACGCTGTCAACAAGGCTCCAATTTTCAAAAAAAGCCGTATAAGAACGCTTTTTATATGTTTTCGCGGTCACTGAGCTCAAATTTCGGGTCAAGTTAACTTTTTAAAACTGGGATGTGTTGAAATTGAATTTCGCCCCGAAATTTGAGCTCAGTGACCGCGAAAACATATAAAAAGCGTTCTTATACGGCTTTTTTTGAAAATTGGAGCCTTGTTGACAGCGTTTTGACAGCTGTCAACTGTCAAAATCGACTTTTTGACAACGGCATCTTATTCAGCGACCTCGAAAACCTCTAAATACCATAAGTTTTAAGAATACCAATGAAAACCCCTAAGGAGCTAAGCATGCACGAAAGCAAAAGTCGTTGAATCCTATGTTAAATTCCATTAAAATTTCAACCCTTGTGGGGCACGGGTCCTTTAATGGTATTTTCAATTTTTTTAGCGCCAACAATTTTGTTTCGGGTTGAAGAAATTTTCTAGGGTGCGCACGTTTCAAAATCGCGAAATGGCATATTTAAGGACCACCATAATATAGAATATGGAGTACTTTCGATATTGCTACTATCTTCAGCCATGACTTAGCAAATACAGTATTTGTTATGTATTGTAAAATAGACAATATTAAAAAAAAAAAAAAAAAAAAAACGTTCTTCTTTATTTTTCAATAAATATATGATAAATAAAACATGTGATGTGGCCACAACAGGACTTTCTTATACCAACCACTTTTTACAGATCACTCCTCCTCCCCCTACTCCCTCTTAAATGCATTTTATACTTGCATTATTGGTTATAAAAAGTCACACTCAGAATTACGTTTTACAATTAACCAAAGAAAACCACTGATTATACACATTACTTGCATGTACTCAATAATACTAGAATGAATGAATTTGAAAGGGAGGAGGGAGAGTTATATGTAAAAAAGTGGTTGATATATTATTTTATATATATTTATATTATATCCTTTTAATAAAAAAATTAGCAATAATAAAAACATATTTTTTTTGTTCAGAAAAAAAAAAGGAAATATCTCCCGCGTACGACCAGAATTGTGCACAAGTACCTCTAGAGGAATGCTTATCACAGTTTGGGTAACACTTTTTGACGTAGAACTACGTCTTTTCCAGCGGTATGGGTAGTTAAAGTGCGTCACGAAAATGTGTCACACTTCGAGAGCTTATATCTCCTAAAATAATAATCGTAGAATAATGGAACCAAACGCCGATAGAAAGCTTGTGTAGTACGATTTATTATAAAACAAGTTTCAATCCTTCATGTTTCATCCCTTAAATACGGTAGCATAAAAACAAAAAATTAGCTGAAATCCCGAATGATTGTATCTCAAAGTTAGCAGAAGAGTCGCGAACCGCCATCTATCCGTAATATACCAAACTTTTTATCGACAAAGGAAAGAGAAGGTTGAGTTATGTATTTATTTTATTTGTAATTTGTATTATTTATGAAAGATGAAGGGTTGAAACTTGTTTTATAATAAATCGTACTACACAATTGACAACAATAATACAGCTCATTCTATTTCTAGTGAAATAAATAAATAATAGATTATGATAGTTACCAGAGCATAAATTTATATTAAATAAATAAAATAAGAAAGATTTATTTTGTTTTCATTTGAAAAACTGAATATACTAGACGTAGTTCTACATCATTGGTTTGTTTTTAAGGAACATGGACGTCTTCAAGAAATCAACGATACAGAACCACTGCTGTAAACAAACTATTTACCAATAAACATATATAAATAATGTATTTTGCTACCTTGAGCATGTGTGGTCCGACAAGTGTGAGAGGTGACTCGAGCACTGTAGATACCAGAGGAAGATAGAGGTCAGACTGCGCTTTGAGATGAGGGTCCGTCCTCCCCAGACGTAGGAATAGCTCCAGTGCCTGTGCCTGTTCTATCTCTCCTCCGCCGGCTTCAACCACCTGAACAACAATAGCCACCAATAATTAGATGTAGATGTTGAGTAGTCATTGAAGAATTCTACATTTAGGGGTCAGTCAGAGAAAAACAGTCTAAATGTGAGTTATTTTGATTTATCTTCATTTTATTTTCCCAGCTACACGAAATATAGGGGAAGTTATGTAATCGATCAAAAATTCGATGCCGAGTTTTCAACGGAATTTCATGTTTTCCGACTTCCTGATTTCAAATCATGAACAAGGAGGTTCTCGGATGTATGTTTCGCCTCTTTGCACCCTAAATCAGAGGAAATTACTGGGCCGTGTCTTAGAACTCTACTGGCATTTATAACTAAGTGCGGCCCTTGAGGACCACACGACAAACTTCCCAGCATGATATCAATATCAATAATAATAATAACATAAAAAAGTAGGCATTTTATTCAGTACAGAATTGTTTATTCATTTAATTGAATTTAATCCATACATAAATTTTTTATTGAAATGCGAATGACATATGTAGGCGAAAATGGAAATTGTAAGATTATTTATATTTTCACTGCACAAAATGAACTCGGAAATTACATACCGGACTCTCCGGTAGGAAGAAATTTCCGCAACTGATTTGGTCAACAACCTTTGAATGGCAAATGAAATTGAAACACGAAATATAATTCTATCATGCTCTTCACGTCAACAAAATACCTTTAGAATACCTCCCATTCGCATCAAATTTCGAAGTAGAAAAATAGAATTCCTAACTTTTGAAATAAACGCATTTCATATCTTTATATATTATAATTGTTGTAGAAAAATATATCATATCATAAAATAGTGAGAACCTTCAAATATTATCTATATACTCCAATTCAAAAAAATATCATTATATATATAATATCATTACACAACACAATGCATAACGCGTAATAAAATATTTAAAAAAATAATAATAATAACAAAGGAGAGTAAGCGAGTCATAATAACTAACTATAAAATTATAAATAAAATATTACACACTTTATTGTAGTATATATTATTACGATGATCACTGTAGTGACATTAAGACAGAATATTATAACAATGGCGTCTATACATTAAGGCTTCTATAGATCGTATATACAATTTAGTGAATTATTAAGACAGTGTAAATGGGTTCTCTAGTGACTTATATCATCCGTGACCTACATTGGCTAATAGTCGCTGTTTAGATCTGCTCGAGGATTTTCTCTTTATGCTATTTCATTTATAATGGTGAGAAAAAAACTATCAAAATTAGGCTTATTTTACTCAAAGATTCAAAATTATTTTCAATCAAAACCAATTTAGGCATATGTGTACATTACCCTTGCAAAAAGAAAGAGGAAGACAGTTACGCCGCCAAGGCTGTCCACTGCAGTTCCGATAGATGAATGTTTGATGTGTGAACTGGAACAGAGGCGAACCACACTCACTTGCATCGGCACCAGCTGACTGCTCCGTTGTTCAACGCTAACTACTCGAAAACCTGCACTCAATCCTAAAACAATTATGAAAAGTTTAATTATTAATTAATATTTAAAAAATAAATAAATAAGAATAATAGTATCATTATTAAATAAAACTTAAAATTAAATGAAAACAATTTACTAACCTGAAGTGACGGACGCTAAAGGATATACGTGAATAGCATCTGGGTTTTTTGCTGAGTATGTAAGCAGCATGGATTCCTATCGAAATTCAATGATAAATAATAATATTATTATATAAAGTAAAAAACATCTTATATTTTCATCAATAAAAGAAAATAAGTTAAGGAAATAACTAACTCCGCTAATATGATAGGCGTTTTGATATTGAATTTTTCAAATCAATAGATGTGAATGGGACAAATTATTTGCCAGAAAAAAAACTAACTTAATGCAAAAAAGAAAACAATTATGTCTCATAAACTCCAACATGAAGATATTATCCAGACATCCTTGTTTAGTATAGAACACTTTGTGCAAACTGAAGTAAAAAAAAAAGTATGGCTATTTTTTCTAGAAGTCCTCAATTTCTAGCTGTTCTAAAGAATCTAATTGTCTACCTTTTTCATAGATGTGGAGATAGAAAATATGTGAGAAAGGTAGACAATTAGATTCTCTAGAACAGCTAAAAATTAATAAAACTCGTAAAAATGGGAATAGTTTGAACGACCAAACACACTTCAATTTCTCTCCTCTGTTAATACCTCTTAATTAACAAGTATTTATGTCAATATTAACCTAGATGAAATGTCTTCTTTCTGCGATTTCTTCTGTTCAGACATGTAATAGCTATATATTCGGACTGTACATCTATGTTACATTGATTTCATAGAATGTTTTGTTTCTGTGTGTTCTGTTTCTACCTTTTTCACAGATGTTCTATCTCCACATCCACAGTTGGCAATAGCGTTAGAATAGGGATTTCCACCCCCTAGGGAGCTCCTACCCCCAGGTGATCTTAAGTTAATATAAATATGTCTGCCTAGCTCATATCTCCATTATTGTTGAACCTTGTGCTGACAATGGCGTAAGCCGAAACCGGTACACATTTATGTATTTGTATGTTGAATTAGACAATATAAGTGTTCAATAAAAAAGTGCTTTATATCTTTTTAATTTTATTTATTAGTATTTCCACTATATCGACACAAAAGGCAAAAAATGTATTCGGAAAATTAACTTGTTTGTGCTTTATTAATTAAAATAAATCGGAAGTCATTGAGTGGAAAAATCGAAAAATATTCAGATAAGCTAAGCTAGGGTATTATAAAATTAACGAGTATGAATCAAATTGACTATTTTCACCCCCCCAGGGATGCCCCTCCCTTATACACTCCGGATTTGTTTTACTAGTTAAACCGTCCTTACCTGGAGCTCCTTGATCCCGGATCCATCGGAGGCCAACAAGTCGCTCCATGGGATCCCTGGAGAGAGACCCCGAGGTGTGAAAACAGTGGGCCAGAGAGGACGAGGGTTGCCCACTCGAGCTCTCGTCATAGTTGCAACGTCTGGGCCCACCGCACTCAGGTACATAGAGGCTCCCTTGTCAAGGACCGGCCGCCGGAACATCATCAGACCTCCCAGTTCCCACTTACCGCAGCCCTACAAGAACACATTTCACTTTAGAGGTGCTACTATAAATAGACCTATTTGTCTTGATGAAAGGGCGAAATCGAATTGCGCTAATGGGATACCTGTTATATTAAGTTACCCTTGTTTATATTTAAAATTATTGAACAGCGCCAAACATCTTTTCCAACTCATATTGAATACCGCCAACTGTATTTTTTGTTTATATGATTTCGTAAAATTCAGTTTTTTCGTTCAGTCTGTGTTTTTATTCTCTATATATTCTCTACGATAGTCAAAGTCCTGTGATATATTATAAAAATGTGCGATATCGAGCTAAAGCAAATGGAAATATAATTGACGTATTATATCGTTTATATTGAAAAATATATATTTTTTTTATGAACTTTCTCTATATCAGGAGAACCTGGACTGTTTCAGTAAAAGGACCGACGGGAGGGTCAACATTTTTTTTCTTCGGATTCATCAACTGCAATTACTAAGAGTAAGTGGTTTCTATGCCACAATTTTGTAGTGATACATAATACATCCTTGTAATTTACACAAACTTTGTCACTTTGTAAGGTAATATATAATATGTATGTAGGCAGTGTTAATAAAATGTGTTTTGGCGGAGATCAATGTCTTTCAACTTATATCTATTTTCAAATGAGCGCAGTACAATACAAGGATTATGATTTGGCGCAATTCAATACCGGCCATCTGAAACACGTGACCTAATATGGTCATACACAGTCTAGTTCAGTGGTAGTTAAGCTTTTGCAGCAACGAGCCTTAAGAAAAATCTTATGACCCTCATCTCCCATGATTATGGCCTAAAACTTTAAAGTAACTTTGCATTTTTTAGACCCTGAACTAAACCAATGTCCATTAAACACAGATACAAACAATGAAATAGTATTATGAAAATATAACCTGCATTTAAAAGCCTTAAATCGCTATCGCTCCCAAACTTTATCACTCAGAGTTAAGAAATATAACTAGTTGAACAGGTAAATAGACATTTTAACTTCCAGCGATCTGTAGTGGTATCTTGTGGAGCTATTTCCAACTAACCTTTTTCATCCAATGTACGTACCAATGGTAAACTTTTCGTCCTTGCTCATTCTACAATTTTGTGTAGTATGGATAGAACAATTCATAGTAGAGAAGTAATTCACACCACTCCCATGTATATCCTCCCAGTTTAAGAACGACAAACAAGGTTGTTATTATGTACATTTTAAATTAATTTTCTAGGACGAACAGTTTCCAATAAGAAATAAATGAAATAAACTGTAGTTAAAAGCTTTCGCTACCCTCCTCCCCCCCCCCCCCCCCCCCCATGTTGTAGAGTTAATTATTATGACTCATGCCAGGGCTTTAACTACGCGGTCATATCGCCTACTACCAGAGCGCTCTTTCGTTTCTCTGGTGGACATGAGTCCGACTTTACTCTGAGAAACCTAAATTTTTATTCAACTAGGATAGAGGAGTATCTGACATCGTACAGGTTCGTGACCATCCGAAGGACGGCTTGCTTAAGTTTTTTTTTACTTCCCACATAAAATAAACTGAGGGCCTCGGCCGGGTCTTGAACCCCATCATGAGCTCAGTAAGCAAGCATGCATTGTGCATTGTTAGACAAACTGCGTGCAAAATGAAATTAATGTAAGTGAGCATAGATTACCTTTGTATTAGTGTCGCCGACTAAAACCAATGTAGGACGAGATTTTCTAACAAGAAGCCCTTTGAATGCAAGAGGCACTTGTACTTCACACCAACCATCAATGATAAGTGTTACCTAAAAATGCATATATAATATATTATCATACAATATTAACAATATGACAGAAATTTTATATAGCTTTTTCTAGTTACTTTCATATACCTATAATGTAAGGAAGTAATGTAATCTTGTGAAAATCCGAGTTCTTTTTAAGATCCCTGGAATAATTGTTGACCATTTTCGCGATGATATGTGTGTGTGTTATAGGAAGGTTGACAGCGCTCTACCGCGAAGAAGATTGCAGCTATGAACTTGAAATTTGGAAGAAGTCACACGTGGTAACTTAGATCTGATTAGAATTTGACTGAAATCGATCGACAATTGAAACCAATTTCCTTCTACAATTTACAAGATACCGCTTATATGTTTATGATCTTTTCAAATAAAAGTTTTAGAGAAACTGAAATATATATATTTTATTTATTTTTTTTTATTTTTATTTATTTACATATTCACAACGACAAAATTTGTCACTAGTGATTGTGATGATGTGCGATGGCAAGTGTGTCGCTGTACTGCTGAGGTAAGTGACCGAAGAGGAGTCCAGGCTAGTCCTGGAGCAGGTCCCTCTGCCATGCCCGCTTGAGACGTCGTGGCGGATTTGTGGGGAGAGTGTTCGTGGATAATTGAAGAATAAGTGGAATGGTGTGATGATGGAGTTTGTCGTGAAATGTTATTAATATATTTATATTATGTTTGATTTTTTGGCTGATCCCCATATCTCGATGCCGTAAGTCCAGATGGGTTTTAGTATAGTGTTGTAAATGTGAAGTTTGTTTTCAAGCGATAATGTCGATCGTCGTCCGATGATTGATTTCAGTCGTCCAAATCGTCTTTTGAGGTCTGTGTTATTTTATTAAATACGATTTTTCGAAGAGTGTCCTGTTATTGAGATACATGCCGAAAACTGTCCTGAAATTTATTTTTGACACATATTTTTAAAAAATAAAGGAAAAACGTATGTTAAAAAAATATTGTCTATTTCACAAAATATATATAATATAGGAGTACATATACCATTATTGGACTTTCTTATACCGACCACATTTACAGATCACACTCTCTCTCCCTCCCCCTTCTCAAAATCATTTCATATTGGCACTACTGGGAATAAGAAAGTCGCTCTCAGAAATGTGCAGTATAATGAAACAAAAAGTACCGCTGACGTCAACTCATTACTTTCATATACCAAGTAATGCCAGTACGAAATTAATTTGAGAAGGGGGAGGAGAGAGGGAGTGATCTGTATGCCTGGTTGGTATAAGAATGTCCTGTAATGGCAACATTATAAGTTACCAATACCAGTAATAGTCACCAATAGCTAATACCATTTCTAAAATAATATTTCTTTCCATCCCAGTACCTACCACCTCCATGATCCAGAGATGTAACCTCCTTTTTTGGTTACAAGGGTTCGTTACTCCGGCCCTAACCAATCCTCGCCGCCCTGGCGCAGAAGAGATGCATACTATTTTTGCGATTATATAAAATGAAAGTTTTGTATAATGTCGGAATGATTTTTTTGTTTGAACAAAAATTAAGATCAAAAGCCATTGGTTCAATATCACCGGAAAACGGCTGAACAAATATTAACGAAATTTCCAAGGCCTTTCAAGGTTTGTTCAACTTAAAATAGGCGGCATTATACAATTTTAAACAAGTGGGGGGGGGAAGTAAAATTACTACTAGTTTTCAAACGGTTGATCAGATTTACATAAGGTTTCATATACAGCCTCTTTAGAGGCTCGGTTACATTTACATAAGTGCAGACATCGTTACCAACCTGCTCAAAGTTACTAACCATGCTACGCCGGGTAACCAGCTAGTGCTTTATACTTGACCCTCTGAAGGAAGTATCATATGCGTTTTGAAGAAAGCTCGTATCCGATTTTTCTTTTTTTAAACAATCTTAACAATAGTGATAATTAAGTTACCTCAATGACAACTCTGCCACTGTGTACAGAATCGTGGACTGAGACTGCGAGATGGTGCCAAGAAGAGGGAGGAAGTCTACCTTCCAGAGAGGCTTCACTCAGCACTTCCAGCTTAGGGCCGTCCGGGCGGGTGAGTCGAACATGCAGCAACTCTGAAACAGAAAATATTGTTAACCAAATCTGTTGCAGGAAAATCGTTCCTGTGGCAGGTCAGCTGTCTATAGAAGGTCAGTCTGTTCCAAAAACATTGATCACTTTATTATTAAAACGTGACAAGCCCGACCATGTGCATTTTCATTTAAAAAAACAATGAATTAGTGCGAAATTTTACGTTTCCAATCTCATCCACTTATTCAACAATTATACACAAACATTCTCCCTGCAAATCCACCATGACGCCTGAGGAACCTGCTCAAGACTCACGTACCTCAGAAGTACAGCCACTCCCATGTCATGCTTCAACATCGTACTTACTAATAACGAATAATTCGGTGTTCTAAATAAGTAAATAAACAAATGAAATTTATATACTCACAATCGATTCCGCTGCTTAAAATACTCAACGCTCTAAGCAGCGAAATCGATTGTGTGTGTAAAAATAAAATGGAATGTAGATAATTAATTGTTTCCTTTCATTAGATTTGCATTATAAACGACCGCAAGATATCTAACGAAAACAAGACTACATCATTGTCTTGGAGTGTTCAGTGCACCCTTCACAGACCAATCTCATGGAAGATGTGTTACCAGAAACAAAAAAAATTGGCAAACTTCTGCCCCCCCCAAATGTCTATTTTATAAAGATTTACCTCTAGTTCCATCAGCCCAAAATTCAAGAACAAGAGCCTCGTAACCAATGGAAACTATATGAAGAAGATGATCAACATTGATCTCATCTAGGCCGGAGCTGCGACCACTCTCAGAGCTCGTACTGTCAGCGTAATCTGAAGAAGAAAAAAAAAACAAATAAATAAAATAAACTTATTTTGAAATCTTGTTTATTCCAATTTTAGACCAAAAATAAGTTGTTAAGTAAATGATTCTAGTTAGTTATTATGGGCTTTAACTACAAGATTATATCGCCTACTACCAGAGTGCTCTTTCATCGCTCGGGTGGACATGAACCCGACTCTTCTGTGAGAGTCCTAAATTTTGCTTACTCACTTTGTTACCTAGGGTAGGGCGAGTACCTGACATCGTACAGGCTCGGGACCATCGCTAACGTCCCATCCGAAAGACGGCGTGCTTAAGTTAATTTTAATTCTCAGATAAAATAAACTTAAGGCCTCGGCCGAGTTTCGAACCTGCGTTCTTGAGCTCAACAAGCAAGCATGGGCGCCCTTTGATGAAAGTATATAATGAATGTGGTGCTTATAAAATGCCGGTTTATACGTTCCAAAAAAACTAAACAAATCCAATGTTTGCCCTTCTAAGTTCTTAAGCGTTCTTTTTACGACATTGTCTAAATCTATTTACCATTTTGTTAGGATTTTATGGAAACTTAATTAATTATTAAGTAAAAAAAGGGAGAGAAAGAAAAAAAAAATCGCATCGACTGAGACCGGCTGGAGCGGGAATCCGGAGGCCCAGTGCATTTATACCGTCTGCAGACCTTACACAGGCTATATCGGGGACGCAGCCGCAATGGGGTACGTGAAACGTCTTGTGTGTACTGCAGAGTACAGAAATGTACATAGTAGGGTACAGAAATGGCGTAACCAAATACACATGTCGAACGCAGGGGCGCCATAGCCGAGAAACCGTCAACTTTCTGCAACAAATTACACACTTGGTAAGCCTTATAACTCCTGAAGAGCACCGGTTTGAGTTCGATGGATTATACGTACCACGGCAGAGTGATTTGATTGACAAATGTACTGCCAAGCTACGCCTCTGAGGAACACCACGCGCGAATCTAAATTTAGCTCCGATTGTGACAACGGCGCCATCTGCGGACGAGACACATGCGTGATCGAGTAATAGCTTCTTTCCTCTACACAACGATACCAAAGTAAGGCGCACGAGTAGTGCGGTTGCAAAGGTATAAGCGATATTAATGTTACATGTTTTCGTTACGCACATGTGGTTTTCAGCAAGCGTTTCACGTCAAAAAATGTTATTAGTTCAGCACACACATTTCTATATCAAAATATGAAACTGATAACATGAAAAACACATGTGCTAGGACCATAAAAAAATCAATAAATTACAATGAGAAGGTCTAGTATTTGTCTGTTTTAACCTACTACATAAAATCATAACAAAACGGAATAACAAGGAGTCTCAATTGACTGTCGTGTTGCACTGAAGTCATACCCCCTTGATGCCAATCATATCATTGGTTCCTTGTGTCGTTAACGTTACGTCACTGTGCTGTGATATTATATCACAGAACCCACAGATTTTCAGGTCAGTATACTCACAGTCAGACTGGTGGGGAAGCTCAAGTGAGGGGGACTGTTCTATCCTAAGCCAGAGTGACAAAGAGAATCCTTGGACCCACATGGCCCAGCCGAGTTCAGCGTTGATGGGAAGCAGAATGGCAGCTCGGGCCCAACAAGAGGAGACACCTGGAAAAAAGAGTTCTTAGAATCACAGTATTTAGCTCCTTGCTCATAATTGTCAATAAAAAAATTATATATAAATATCACTCTCTCTCTCCCTTCTCAAAATCATTTCATACTGGAATTGCTGTGTATATGAAAGTAATGAGTTGGCATCAACGGTATTTTTTCGTTTCATTGTACAACGTAATACTGAGAGTGACATTCTTATACCCAGTAATGCCAGTATGAAATGATCTTGAGTAAGGGGAGAGGGTCAGAGAGTAAGCTTGGTCATAAACATAAGCGGCATTTTGTAAAATGAATTAGGCCCCTGGGTAATGTAGTGTCAATTTTCGTCCGATTTCGGTCAAAATCAAATCAGGCCTAAATTAGCAAATGTGACTTCTTCATTCCAAATATCAAGTTCATATCTACAACCGTTTTCGGGGTAGAGCGCTCACAACTTTCCAATCATACACATGCACAGACATACTACATCGTAAATGGTTAAAGAGTGTTTATATAATATTTACCTAAGGAGAGATGCTGTTGATGTAAAGTTATTCCAAGTTTATGAGCTTGAGACGTGGCGACAAGATTCGAATTTAAATATTCACGTGGAAAACTGAGGATGAACTTAGGCTGAAGAGTAGTGTTCATCAACAGCTTAGAAAAACAAGGAAGAAGCATTTTCTAAAATAAAATAAATATATATAAGAATTTCTAATTATAAACTTTAAAATAAAATTAAATATTGTAATAATAATAATAATAAAAAAAAATATTTTTCATTTGAAAAGATACAAAGATCTTATAGGAAGAGGCTTGTTATAAACAAAAAAGATCATTAATTCGATCCTACTATATGAGTACAGCTTATCCTTTTGTACCAGAGTGAGAAAAGAGCGCTCTGGTAGTAGGTGATATGCCCTCGTAGTTAAAGCCCGGACATGAAACACAATACTAACTGTAATTGTACCAAAGCAATGCTGTATTTTATAGATACTGAGAACTTAATAAGATTTTATGTGAAAAAATAGTTTTAAATAAAGTGGGAGAAAAAGTGCTGCAACTAAACAATATAAAAATAGCCGGCCGAAGCACATTTTTTGTCTGGGAGCTGAAAAACCTTGAGCACATCCTCCTTCGGATTAGATTTAATTGATGGTCTCGAGCCTACACGATGTTAGATACTCGTTAAAGACCCCTTATCTTAACCTAAGTAGGTAAAAATCAGGACTCCCCCAGTAGAGTCGATATCCACCAGAGTAACGAATTTGGCATGAATCACAATAAATAACTACAAAAATAATAATATTCTAAATAATTTGTATTTTAAATTTAAAACTTACAAGAGGTGGTTCCTCTGAAATAAAACTACTCATGAAAATAGCTAACTCTCGTGACTGAATACTATATTTGGCTAAATAGCAAAAAACCTCAAGTACTGCTTGTTGTAACTCTGCAAAAAGACAATTTTTATTTTAAAATATTATAGATATATAATTAGATAAGACAAAATTCTGATACAACCCTGTACTAAGTTCTTACCGCATAGAGTAGACGAATTTTCAGATAAAAGTCCAGAAAATTGTGTCAAAAGGCTCAGCGTGAAGCCACTTTTTGCAAGATAGAGTACATTTTCTGGATTGTCTCTCAGGATAGAGCTGATCTTGTGGAGACCGTAAATTGAATCTTTTACCCATTTCTCTTCGCTTGAAAAAAATAAAAATAAATAAAATATAAGTCATTTTCTAAAGTACTAAATAAAATATTAATCATAAAAAGTTTTTACAATAGGTATATTATTTTATAAGAAAATTGGCTTTCGGAATTCAGACTGAATGGGTGTTTCTTATAAATACATTTTTAAAAATTTACAAATAGGTATCCACAATTGTATAAATAGTATTAACAAGCAAATTTGCTAAAAGAGTAAAATATGGCAATGTCAAGAGGGGATAAATCACCCAATGGTGACACTCCCTAGGCACTGAGTTGCAATAATTTATCTGACTGTCACTGCTGCTACTAAGGAGGTCTCTAGACCATTGGCGCATAAGGAGTCGTTGGGGAAGTATGGTAGAATGGAGAGCTCGGACTGGAGGACTATAGGGATTATAGACTGAGGTCAGTATGGAATCTTGTTGGAAACATAGTAAGGAGCATTGGCTATTGTACAAAGGATCTTTGGATTAAGATTAAAAGGATTGGATGCGCTGCAGATTGGATACCTTGACAAAACCCCAGGACTCAAGTCCGTAAGTCTACATCGGTTTCAGCACTGCGTTGTATGTAAGTCGTTTTATTTTCAAAGTTAATTTATATCTTTTGTCCAGTCGACATAACAGTTGTAGCGTCTGTTCATTTCTTGTCTTTTCAGTCTCGTGTGAGGATTATATAAGAATTAAAAAATAAAACAACCTTTTGTCAGAAAATACAATCAACCAGACAACCCTACCATTTCTGACAAAAAGACGCGGGTATATTCGTTGAACATGCTTTTAGTCTTATAAATTGCAGTAAAAAGTCATTGCGTTCCTCTCATATTTTCTACATAATTAATTTAAATGAATAATATTTCGCAGTTTATCTTGGAAATGGCTTTTGTAGCCAATATTGTCATACCCCTTTGTAGCCAATATTGTTACAGCTCTTTTCATCCAATATTGTCGCACAACGAAAAATATCATTATCATTATCAATCAATAATTAATAAATATTTGAGATACATACCTAGAGCAGTGTACAATGAGATGGAGTGTGAGGTGACACAGTTCTGGATGTGTGATCTGACAGAGTCGTCTTTCTCCCAAGATGGAGGAGATCCTGCGGCTAGGAGGAAGACTTCCCTTAAGGCTTGATGAATCCTTCTCCTAGAACAATAAATTGTATACATAAATAATCCTATACAAATCAAGTATGCATATACACTGTGAACTCTAATGTATAACTAAACTTCAGAAATATATTTGGATGGGACAAAATAAGAAAAACTTGTCTACAGGCAAGACACAATTGACAACATTGCCTATAGCCAGGAAGAAAAATACGATTCAATGGTTTTAAAATACAGTTTTAAAGTTTAATCCAGTGAGGAACCAGAGTCGCCGAGGACACGAAACAACTGTTGAGTCATATTTCTAATCTAACTGAAATGAAGTCTGTATCATGTTGCGCGTTACTTTAAACATTGTTCTGAAAACGCATCTTATTTTCCAAAGATTTTACAAACCTTTCTTTCACGAAAACCTACCTTTAATGGATGTTATCTGTATTTTGTTGAGAGAAAACAGTCTTCATATAATAAATTTTATTATAAAATATAAATTATAAATTTCGACAAAAAATTAGTAATTCGAAAATAGTTATAGGTTAACTACTCTTAATTTTAAAACGATTTTACGAAATTGTAAATGGGACCATCTACATGCCAAATTGAACTTATACACCAAGTTTCATAAGAATACGTTCGTTAAGTAGTTCCTGAGTTAGGAGTATGACAAGGATTTAGAGGACAGACATTGAGCAGAAGGTAATAGCTTGATACAGATTTCCCTTATATTCACAAGTAACGACAAGCCTTAATTCCCCTATTCACAAGTAATGACAAGCCTTAATTCCCCTCTACACAAATAATGACAAGCCTTAATTCCCCTCTTCACAAGTGCGAGAGCCGCCTAACCCACTCAGACTCCTTCATCTTCTTCCTATCTTCACACTTCTAAAAACATCAGCTGTATTCTCGTTATAACAAACACCCCCAACTATTTATACCTAATACTCGAAGAGTTGTAATTAAAATCTAATTTCATATACAAAAACGTTATTGGATACATTTCTTTCATTCTAATTTCCTAGGCAGGGTTCCTCCACAGATATCCTCCTTAAGATCTGTCGAATATACTTTTTGTTAAAAGTTTCATTATTTTTATTTACTTATATACTACATAATTTATTTTATTTCTCTTGGTATATTTTTGTATATATTGATAATATTATTTTATACAAAAAAGTAATAAGATGTATCAGTCCAACATTCTCCAGTCTTATTACTTATTTAACAAGTTAGTCCACTACATCTGCCTACCATCAAGAAATTTATTATTTTATTGTTATTTTTTTTACTTTTATTCCTATTATTTTTTAAAATTTAATTATATTAACTTCTAGAAGAATTATAAAAAAATAATTATCATAATTTAAAGTAAATTAAAAGCTGTATTTATTAGTATTAATTTATAATTTGTAGTATTTGTTTATTAATTTTTTATTTATTTCTCATTTAATTTTTAACTTGCATTGTTATGTGTTTCCGATTCTATGAGTTAAAAGCTATTTTTGTAACTAATGTATACGTTATCTTAATGTAAACATTATAATGACGTATCTTATTATCATGTTGTGATTTAACAGAAATAAATATTATTAATTATAATCTAGACAGGAATGAACTTACAAACTTCTACAAATAAATCTATATTCTTTCAATTCACAAGAAAAAAAATCATTACTTGAAATTTGCGACATGGGACGTCAACATCTGCATCATAACCTTCATCAGCTGAATTTTCCAAAGAAGAATCTGAATTTCCCTCTTCCAAAGAGTTCACTAAAATGAACTCTATATTATCCAACTGGAATATAAATTAATAAAAATTAAACAAAATTAAATTTTTTTATTAAAATATTCTCTTTTGCAAATAAATATTTAAATGAAGCAATAAAAACATAATTGAACACCTTGGGCATTGCATGGGTTGGAATCAGAGTTTTTTTGCTTGCTTTAGCCCCGCTACTTCGGATGAGAACATCGCAAACGGATCGCAAGCCCAAACATCCATCAACAACCTTCTCCAGTCTGTTTCGTAAACCAAAAACTCCTTCTGAAATAAACAAATACTAATATTAATAATAAATTAAAAAAAAAAACTTAGAAATACTATGAATTGTCTTTAATATGTACTCAATGATAGGAACGAATGTAATTAATAATGTGTTTTTACTATAGGTTAGGTTTTATTACTCATGTCCAGGCTTTAACTACAAGGTCATATCGCCTACTACCAGTCACTCTGGTGAACATGAGCCCGACTCTACTATCTGAGTCCTAAATGTTGCCTATCCTAAATTTTTATGCACCAAGGGAATTGGTTTTTAACAAGTACCTGACATCGAACAGGCTCGGAACCATCGCTTAACGTCCCATCCGAAGAACGGCGTGCTTAAGTTTATTTTACCTCCTATATAAAATAAACTAATGGCCTCGGTCGGGTTTCGAACCCACGCTCTTGAGCTCAGAAGACAAGCACGCATACCACTGAGCTACCGGCGCCCTCTCTGTTTTTACTATATATTTTTAATTAATTTCGATTTGCATCTAAGGCTTGCATTAATTCTATGGGACAGAAAAGAAGCAATTTAAGTTCTTAAGCATAAATAAATTGCATTTCCTAGGATAATTTATTTTCGACCTGATAATGCAATTTTTATAGGCAAAAACAAAATGAAAAATATAAATATATAGAAAAAACAACAAAATATATTGCAATAAGTGTGTTAGTAATTGTGACTTTAACTACGAGGTCATATCGCCTACTACCAGACCGCTATGACATCACAATATCCAAGATATCAGGGAGGGACAGACTGTCATCATGCACTCGTTAATAGGATTTACGATCTACTAAACCATGAAAATACATTATTTATAGATTTATTCGAGTCCATTACTATACTTATAGCGAAAAATAAATATAAATTAATAATAATACCTGGATTTCCGGAATAGGGAGAGACGACACTCAATATGATTAGTGATTCCAACAATTTCAAATTGAGTTGGTTCATTGAAAATAATTTATCAGAAAATACAGTAGTGTTGCAAACCATATCTAAAAGTATAAAACACAAAAGGCTTTTTTTTTTAAACTATATAAATTTCATGGGTGTAATCATTTTTTAATTTAATGAAAATAGGTTTACCTTTAACTTTGACATTTCGAGAAAGATGATGCAAAAAAATTGAAAATAGAGAATAACATTGTATGCTAAGATGTCTGTTGAAATATCCTCGAATTTGGGGACAGTATAGACACAAACTCATCCAGCTTTTCCAAAATAATGTGAGTTTTTCCAATGCTTTCATGTATGTATCCCATTCCTTTTCACTTTGAAGTATTATTTCGTTATTTTCTTCATCAATATATTTTTCCAGTCTTTTTAAGAGAGTTAGGAACTGTGTTGTTGCTTCGTCT
The DNA here is from genome assembly GCA_963662175.1 of Aradus depressus. Classification (NCBI taxonomy): domain Eukaryota; kingdom Metazoa; phylum Arthropoda; class Insecta; order Hemiptera; family Aradidae; genus Aradus; species Aradus depressus. Next base: position 28,317,031 of record OY759224.1, read on the forward strand.
ACATACTCTTGAAGAACTTTTAAACCAGAAATGTTCATTTCTACAATATCATTTAGGTCTCTTTTTTCTGCCTTCCAAACATGAATAATTATGATTATTTCCATAATGAGACAACAAAGATGTGTAAAATTTTTATCTTTGATCAGATCTAAAACGTGAACAACGCCATTTCTCTCTAGAAATTCTTCAGCAAATCTCATACGATTTAGAAGATTTGTGAATGCTGAAAGGCACATTACAATTGTGAATTTATCTTTGTCTGTATTTGAAGTTAGGTAACGTTTTTTGGTTGTAATAAAAACAGGGTAAAAAACACCGAAAAACATTTCTCGTTGTACTTGAACACTACACTGCGGTGTAACTCTCATAAGATGAGAACCTATCGTGTAGGCAACTTTGTAGTTGGAGGAAAGAAGCATATCTTGAAAAGCTTCCAAGCAAGCCCACCGATGCTTTGTAAGTTCAAGTAAAGATGAATCTTTCTCTTCAACTTTCAAGCAAACCTGACATACTCCTACAATATCAATTGCTCCAACCTCGCGATAAATTGTCTTCTCCAAGAGAACTAATCCCAAATTTCTGACACGTGTGTCTGCTTGTTGAATCACTTTAAGTATACGTGAAATTAATTTTGAAGCAGGAAAGCAACAACATGTGCCACACATCATCATAGCTTTCATTGTTCTTATTGTAACTTCACGTTGTATTTTTTCAGACAGAAAACGTGTGAAAATCATAAAAAGGCACGTGATAGCGCAACTTTCTTCGTTTATTGTCGATGATGGTAAAAGTGTATTTGTGTAAACATTTCCAAATACATTATCATGATGATGTGATACATCAGGAAAGTGACAATTTTTATGACGCTGTTTTTTACAATGCCTTATATGAACAAATTTCGTTCTTATCTGTTTAAAACTAAGTATAAGTTGACTAAGAAGGCCAATAATTTTGTTAACACGATTCAGTATTACCTTTTCTTCAATATTTCTTGATTTTATCATAGCCAAAACAGTCTTATCGACAATTCGTCCATTGAAACTATTAACGAACAATTGAAAATGTGTTAAAAATGCATTTGGTTTTTCTGGAGTACTTTGCTGTAAAAGCAAGCAGTGTATGAAATTGATGACAGCGTACATTACACCAAAAATGAAATCTTGCGATAAAGTACAATCATCTTTATTACACTGAGATTTTATAATTCCATCTTCTAATAGTCGCAGCATCATAGGAAGTGCACCTTTTTGAACAATTTGGTTCATTGAGTCTGGCTGAAGAAGTATTTTGTCCAAAGCTGAAAGGAATAGACTGGTAATGGCGGATTTTAGGTTGGTATTTTGTTGACTTTCACTTATCACAGCTGAGCTAAATTGCAGTGTACACAACTGTTCAAGGGAAAAACTAAAAGACTGAACGCAAACTTGCGCAGAAGCCAATTCTGACTGACAAAGACCGCGAAGTATTTCAACAATAAGACAGCGAAACTGAATACAGCTTATCTCTTCTCGGAAAACTTTATGCAATCGCTCATCACGAAAATCATTAGGAGTTAATTTTTTTGGTTTTTTTTTTACAACACCAGGTTGATAACTTATACAATTTTTACGTAATTCATCTTCACTTCGAACAACTGAGGTAAAATAATCAAAATCCATTGGATCTAAACGAATTTTCAATGAGGATTTATGAGTATCATTGTCGACAGCTTCAGACTCTGAGGTGTACCGCGTTTGCTCCTGACGTCCGAAAGAAGCTCTTTTCGAATGGACGGAAGATGCAGTACTGATTTTTCGCGAAGGGGGGCTTCCCTCAACGCCGCTGGAGTGAGAAAACGTCCGGCTTTTCAGTCGGCTAGGCACTCTGAATCTGCACACTTGTTCTATTTCCGGTAATGATTTTTCAATCACATAAGGATTCTTCGTCTTCACATCTTTGCCATCGACAAAATTATAAATGCATGTTAAATTTCTGGTCAGCTCCCCATTGCAAGTAACGTCCTAAAAAATAAACAAACATTAGTATTACATATAATAATGTATAAACAAAATTTAAATAAACTATTTTAGAAAATCTATTTTATTTTATGAATTTTTTTAAAATAAATACAATATCAGGAGAACCTCTTGGTTCTGATTTATATAAAGACAAACACTAAAACTACTGTTTTCAGGTATCCAGAACACTTTTGTTAACTTCATTCTTCGTTAGGGGCCCTCAAGTTAGTTATTATGATTCATGCCCGGGCTTTAACTATAAGGTCATATCGCCTACTACCAGAGAGCTCTTTCATCTCTAGTGGAGAGCCGGCGACGTTGATACGCTTGACTGGATCGTAACTGGGACTGACCCTGCAGCAGCTGGTGGCCGAGTCAAGTTACCCGGCATTGACCCAATTTGTAGCGGAGTGGAGGAGGAGAAAAAACGCCTCCTCAACCTCGAGCCTTGGCGGACCTTCGGTGACAATAACACCTGGCGGTCCGACCCGACATGAACTTTCCGAGTTTCAGCGCACTCCAGAAACTACAACTATGGTTCCTCCGCAGGGACGAAGAGGGTGTTATGGTCCCACACCAGAGACGAAAGCTCATGGGGGTGGGTTTAGTGGAAAGAAAAAAATGGTGGACATGAGACTGACTCTACTATGGGAGTCCTAAATATTTATTCACCTAGGGTAGGAGTCTTTAACTAGTAACTGATATCGTACAGGCTAGGAACCATCGCTTAACGTCTCATCCGAAGGACGGGGTGCTTAAGTTTTTTTTTTACCTCCCAGATAAAAAAAACGAAAGCCTCGGCCGGGTATGGAACCCGCGATCTTGAGCTCAGTAAGCAAGGACGCATACCACTGAGCTTTCGGCGCTCTCTCGCATGGGGCCGTCAGTTACATAACTATAAATTACTTAACACATCAAGGGGGGGGGGGGGGGGGGTCGAATTTGTTACTGCCTAAGGAGAAGGGTATTGAAAACTATTGTATAACTCAATATAATCATAAGTATTAATAATTTCAATAGGTGAAACAGAGGGTGCCTCGGTAGTTCAGAGGTGGAAAAACCTTGAGCATGCCGTCCTTCGAATGGGACATTAAGTAATGGTCCCGAGCCTGTACGATGTCAGATGTCACTTACTTAGGTGAATAGAAATTTAGATTAGGCAAAGTTTAGGATTCCCACAGTAGAGTCGGGCTCATTGTCCACCAGAGCGATCAAAGAACGCTCTGGTAGTAGGCGATATGACCTCGAAGTTAAAGCCCGGACATGAGTCACAATAATAAACTCAATATATAATTATATTTTATTTATGTTACAGACACCATTAAATCTGGTAGGTTCATTAACATAAAGAATTCATGGCAACAAAAATTTCCGTGACTCTAAAAATGATAATTTTATTTATTTATACATTTTTTTTTTGAAAGTGGATTATAAGTCAGATAATGTTAGCAATTTTTACAACTCAAATAAGACAATGGATTAATATAATGCTATACAATCTTTTAAAGTTAAATATAGACCAGAATTAGGGCAAATAAACTAACACACAGACAGAAGAAGAGTCATTACGACACACACACAGGGGAAATAACAATTACACAGATCAGTAAAATTGAGGATAAAAATTGTAATAATTATAGACTTGCTGATGTTCAATTTGTTACTAACTGAATCATTTATTTATGTCAGTGAGTCATTTCATGTGTTCATTGTTGATCTCGAATGACCCATCACATATATTACCTTCCCAACTATACAAAGTATAGAGGAAGTTATGTAATCGATTCAAAATTGGATATACGACAGAATACTCGATTTCCTTTAATATTGAAAAGATACTGTCCCATCTTATCCTCGGGCTCAAGTTTTTTTTCACCTCCCAGATAAAAAAAACTTAAGGGCCTCGGCCAAATTTCGAATCCGCGATCTTGAGCTCAGTTGAGCTATCAAAGAAGATATATGTAAGATCATTGGATGCTTAGGTCCTTAAGTGTACACACTAGCCCTACATATATATGTATAACGGAAAACATGAAATTCCTGTGAAAATTCAACTTCGAATTTCAGACAAGATTACACAACTTCCCAATACCTCATACAGCTCTGGGGAATTAAAAGCTAATACGCTTCATATTAGAGGTTTTAAAAATACATTTCTATTCAACGAGCTTACTGCTAGGCTCGACCGAAGCACATGAAGTCCCCCATCAATTAATTATATATTTAGTTTAGTAATTACATATAATAATAATTAATGTAAGATCAGTTCATAAAGTGGAGTTGAAATGAGTGCCAGGGCATCAGGGGTTTGAGGCCCGGTCAGGAGCTGACGGAGAACCTATACGTATGACCGGAACCCTTCTGCGGGATCTCTAAGAGCATCGCAAGGACGGCAATAAATGGTTGGCTGACCAGGAATAACATCCAGTTCTGGAGAGGAGTCGCAAAGCAAAGACATTCAAAACTCTTTATAGCGGAATCCTCAGAGAAAAGGAGCCGAGAACTCCTGAATATGAACAGAATGACACTGTCATATGAACAAACACCTACACAATATGGGCATCGCTAGAAGCCCTCTGTGCAGGAAATGTGGCGAGGAAAATGAGAATCCGGTTCATATTCTAAGCCGGTGCGGGGCACTAGAAAGCAGACGTTTGTTGTCTTCCATCTGAGTCCATTCATTGCTCCAGTGTTGTTAAATTTTTCTTCTGAAGTAGGTCGAAAGGTCTTTCTGTGCTGTTTAACTGTTTGTTGAGGCAATAAGGGGGAGTGATGTTCGTCAGATAGAAAAGCCGGTACAACGGTGTTCCTCTTTAATAAATATACAGGGTTGCTGTAGGGACTAACACACACAGGGCACACAATAGGCCAATCAGCCCTTGAAAAAAAAAAAAAAAAAAAATTATGTCCTATTTACAACATCCCCCCCCCCCCCCCCCCCCCCCCCCCCTGTTTACAAAGTATTACACTGTTTGCTATCCTACAATGTTGTAAAATGTTATTTTTAACCAACATCTTGTTGCATTGTTCAATTATAATTAAACAATAAAATATATTATGTATTTTGGCCTTGGGTGTGTCTATCTGTGATATTATAAGCTGGGGATTTTGAAAGTTGTATACATCCCCCCCCCCCCTTCCCCCCTAGGGGGTCCAATGATTTTTAAAAAAGAGTTCGATGAAAATGTAGTTATCAATCAATAGGATAACAACTATAAGAAAGGTAACACTGTTTAAGGTATGACTAAACTCAGTTCGTTGAGAGGTTGAGGCCCCCATAGTGTGTAATGTCTACCAAAGCGACCAAAGAGCGCTTTGGTAGTAGGCGAAATGACCTCGTAGTTAAAGCCCGGGCATGAGTCATAATAACTAACTTTATGTTGAGGCTATTTTTGTTAAACGTCTCTGAGGTCATTTTAGTCATAAAATTTATGACTAAAATATATCACATGATAGATTAGAACAAAAAACAGACAAAAGTAACCTATTATTATATTTTCGTTTTCATAATGATATTTGAGGAGTTTGGAGCCAGAGCGGACCAACCCACAATTTTTCGGAAAATGAGTTATTACCATCCTGATGTTGGCATAGGTTCCCTTTTTCAAAAGCAGTGTGGATCACTTAGTTTCTTCACTTCAGTGATAGATAGCAGCACTTTAAGTTTAGTCCACAAATATTTCGTGCATATATTTTCAAAGTCACAATGGATCATACGGCCTTCAAAAACTTTATAGAATACAAAAAGGGATCACTCATCCAATACTATTCTAAAATTTCAAATATAAATAAATATTTGGGGCCCATTTATGGAGATAAACAAAATGTACTGAATTTTCAATTGCCATTTTCTACCTGTTCAGTTTCAACCAGTTGGTCCGCTCTGGCTCCAAACTCCTCATTTAATACCATTATGAAAACGAAAATATAATAATATTAAATATTATTACTGATATTATAATAAGTACCTAAACACGAAAAATTAAGTTTTGAAAATGCCAGAATGTGTGAAATGTCAACGAATGAGGTTATGTCAACCGATAGGTTAGGTTTAGGTTAGGTTTTATGACTCATGCCCGGGCTTTAACAACGAGGTCATATCGCCTACTACCAGAGCGCTCTTTCGTCACTCTGGTGGACATGAGCCCGACTCTATTGTGGGAGTCCTAAATTTTGCCTACCGTAAATTTTTATTCATCTAGGGTAGGGGTCTTTAACGAGTACCTGACATCGTACAGGCTCGGGACCATCGCTTAACGTCCCATCCGAAGGACGGCGTGCTTAAGTTTATTTTACCTCCCAGATAAAATAAACTAAGGGCCTCGGTCGGGTTACGAACCCACGACCTTGATGTCAACCGATATATAAAAAATAAATATTTTTACAGAGATATAAAACACTTAATAACAAGTATTTCACAAAATATGTGGGAGTACTTTCGGTATTGCTACCATCTTCAGCCACCACTCAAAAATACTAAATGCAAGTTCAACCAGTTTATAGTCCTAACTGTCTCCTTTCCAGCCCACGGGATTTTTCCCTGTCTCTCCTATAGAGATAAGTCTTAAAAATATGGAAAACATTAAAAAATAAAATTTCGTCTCAAATTCAAATTTTAATAATAACTGGAGTCGAAATTTTATTTTTAATTTTTTCCATATTTTTAAGACAACTTACAGGAGAGACAGGGAAAAATCCTGTGGGCTGGAAAAGGAGACAGTTTGTAATGTAAACTGGTTGAACTTCCATTTAGTATTTGTTAAGTCGTGGCTGAAGATGGTAGCAATACCGAAAGTATTCCCTTATATTTTGTGAGACAGACAATTAAAAAAAAAAAGTTTTTCTTTATATTTTTCAAAAATAAATATATGTATTTGAGACCGTAAGGCCAATGAAGAGTTGTTTCATCAACCATCTCTTACTATTGAAGTTACAACTGGTCTTAAATCACCGACATTCTTCCTATATAAAACTCATTATTAAATCAACATTCACAAAGAACAATAATAATAATAAAAATATCAATATACAATCAATATACCTCCGAAGATATGGACTTTGTATGCCCAATGTGTTACAGCCCCTGTAAAGAACACCTAAATCACTTCCTCATTACCTGCCCCAAATATGATGATTTAAAAAATAAAATATTTAAAAACAACATAGATACTTCATTTACGTTGGAATTATTAAATGGTAAAGACTGGCAACTACTGGTAAATTATTTCAAAAAAGCTTACGATTTCAGAAATTGTGAATTAAATAAATAAATAAATAGGAACAAAGATATATTTTTTAAATTATTTTTATTTGTATTTTAGAAAGAAAAATTTGTTGTTTATAAGCAATACGATTATAAGTCTATAAGATCATATTATTTATGTAAATCTATACTCCTCAAGACGGCTTAGGCCATTGAGTTTGTCTTCATAAAAGGTCACATTATTGTATATATGTTTTGTATGTAATTTTCTATTATGTTAAATGAATAAAGACTTTACTACTGGTAGTTACTACTACTACTACTACTAATAAAAATATGTTTTCAACAAAACTGGCACACTTTGAAATTATAATTATTTATTGTTTTACGACATATTTTTCCTAAAAGCAAGGAAATAAAGAGAGTTGAATGAAATAAATTAAGAAACAGTTTAATGTACGATGGTATGTGATTCATGCCCGGGCTTTAACTATGAGGTCTTCTTGCCTACTACCTCTTTTGTCATTCTGGTGGACATGAGCCCGATTCTACTATGGGAGTTCTAAATTTTGCCTATCTAAGTTTATTTATCTAGGGTAGGGGTCTTTAAGAGTACCTGACATTGCACAGGCTTGGGACCATTGTTTAACGTCATGTTCAACGTTTTTTTACCTCCCAGATAAAAAAAAACCTAACGGTCTCGGCTCACTTATGTTACAGAAAAACTGAAGATGACCTTTTGCATGAAAACGTAATAAATACAATTTCCGGAATATCTAATGTTTTTTTTTTATCTACGTCATATATATGCATATTTCTTAAGGCATGCTATTGCACTTAACTGACCTTGCCATGCAAGAGGCGATAGAAAGCGTGAAATGACTTATAACGCCTTCAATACCGAGGAGAGCGTTTCAAATTATACATTTCTGAATTCTACCAAGCGGAAAGTCATATTTATAATGTTCCTTTATGAAGAAAATCGAGAACATTCGGGAAACAATAAACAAACCTATTTTTAATAATAATAAAGAAAACCTATAGGTCAGCTGTAATATACGAAAAAATCAAAAAATTATCCTTGATCCAGTGACAGCTAACATCAGACACGAATGTCTACAGTTAAAGAGATAAATTGAAATAGTTGCAGCGTCAGCAAATATATCGCGCGTGTTTCTTGTAGCCACAGATAAACATCGTGTATTTCGGAGAAAAACAAGGTCGCGAAAAGTTGACCCGTAATTCAAAAAGAAAAATAATGCCATTTAATAATGTTATTCGAATTGAAGGCGCCAGTAGCGATAGCATGCTTGCCTAATGAACTCAAGATGTCGAAACCCGGCCAAGGCCCTTAGATTTTCGATCTGAAAGATAAGCACTGTCAGACCCTTCTACCCTAAATAACAAAACTTGGGTAGGAAAAATTTAGGATTTCCACAGTAGAGTCGGGCTCATGTCCAACAATGAGACGAAAGAACGCTCTGGTAGTAGGCGATATGCCCGGGTATGAGTCACACAAACAAACAAGGAAGAATTCTCAGAAGCCAATACTTTTTATCTAATAGAAAAAGTCAAGCACGCCGTCCTTCGGATGGAACGTTAAGTGATGGTTCCGAGCCTTTACAACGTCCGGTACTCATTAAGGGCCCCCCTAGTTGAATAACCTGGGTAAGTAAAATTTAAGACTCCCATAGTAGTCAGGCTCATGTCCACCAGAGCGACGAAAGTAGTCACAGTAACTAACTGGCATACTAAAGTATTAAAGAGGTACATTTTTTGAAAATGAATAGTCTCTCTGTCTTACTAATTTTTATATAAACTATGAAGAACTTGACAAAAATAGTACTGCATTGAAATTGTACAAACAGTAGACAATTTTTAAATAAAATTACTGAAGCACCTTCTCACTTATCAAAAATGTGACTTCAACTTAAAGGAATAATCCCAAAAACCCTATGAAACAAACTTTGAAGAAACAACTAATTATTACCTAAATCTTAACGACAATCCGACAAAGAACGTTACAGAGGAATATAAATTATTGCATAAACTTCTTGTGAACTAATATTTAAAACCATATAATTTTTATATAAAAAAGGTTAAATGATCAATTTTAATAACAAGAGAAGAACATGCAATTATTTGCCCTGAGAGGCCTCTCAGGATCATCAAAAAAAACATCATCCAACATTGTTCTTTATTTACACTTTAATTTAATTAATTGGTACTCAGATAAGTAATTAAATTTTTTTTTTTTTTTAATGACAACTTTTATAACATATTTAGTTAGTTATTATGACTCATGCCCAGGCTTTAACTACGAGGTCATATCGCCTACTACCAGAGCGCTCTTTCGTCACTCTAGTGGACATGAGCCCGACTCGACTGTTTGAGTCCCAAATTTTGCCTAATTTAAATTTTTATTCAGCTAGGGCAGGGGTCTTTAACGAGTATCTGACATCGTACAAACTCGGGACCATCGCTTAAAGTCCCATCGGAAGGAAGCCAATACTTTTTATCTAATGAAAAAGTCGAGCACGCCGTCGTTCGGATGGAACGTTAAGTGATGGTTCCGAGCCTTTACAACGTAGGGTACTCATTAAAGGCCCCCCTAGTTGAATAACCTGGGTAAGCAACAGCTTTATAACCTTCCTTCTTGCTCCACACCTGTTTTCCGACTTTAACAGCTTACATCAGCTGATAAGACTGTGGTTGAAGATAAAAATGACGATTGAAATGTTAGGACCCTTGATTAATGTCGACATTAACCAAATTTACGACTTTATAAATAACATATAATGTCAATATAGGCCCTGAAGAAGGCTCACTCAGTGCTGAAACCTTGACAGAAATTCTACAAGTTTCTTTTTATCGACCATAAGCCTCATCTCTTTCCCTTCCTGAAAACATTTATGACAAAGTGGCAACCGATAGAAAGCCGAGAATAGTCACCGTGCCCGTGGCTGAGAAACACATCAAAAGACATAAATGAGGGCAATAAAAACAATACTATAATGACGTCATAGTCAACAACAAAAACAAGGGATATGCCAGTCCAGAGGTCAATTTAAATTGATTAAAAAAAAAATTGAATAAATTAATTTTCTTTATCAATTTACAATCTAAAGAAATGGAGGAGGCGCGGTGACTCTCTGATAACGAGTGAGGTTATTAATAATATAACACTAATAAAACAAGGCTAAAAGTTCGGTTACCGCAAACATATGTCACTTGTCATGTACGAAAACACTATAAATATATATATATATAGGTTTTATGACTCATGCCCGGGCTTTAACTACGAGGTCATATCGCCTACTACTAGAGCGCTCTTTCGTCACTCTGGTGGACATGAGCCCGACTCTACTGTGGAATTCCTAAATTTTGCCTACCCTAAATTTTTATTCACCTAGAGCAGGAGTACCTGACATCGTACAGGATCGGGACCATCGCTTAACGTCCCTTTACCTTACCTCCCAGATAAAATAAACTAAGGGCCTCGGTCTGGTTTCGAACCCATGTTCTTGAGCTCAGAAGACAAGCACGCATACCACTGAGCTACCGGCGCCTTCTATATATATATATATATATATATATAATAATAATAATAAGCGAAGGAAAAATGTAAAAATAATACCAAAAAAAATGTTTATATATTCATTACATGGGGAGTTACTGAGAATATTGAGTTGAGGTCACTCTTTGTCACCCCTTCTCCTCGGCTGATTCCGCTCAAAATTAATAAGTGTCGACCTTAAAGGGTTTTGAATTCACATATGAAATTCTGTGTCGATACATTCATCCTATCGGGAGTTATACTGTTCACAGGCACACAGACAGTTTTTTTTTTCATGTTTGAAATCTAGAGGCCGGAAAACATAAAATTCCGTTGAAAACTCAGCATCGATTTTTTGGCCGAAGTCGTTCTTATAGTTGGGAAGTAAAAAAAAAAAAAAAATGTGACCAAAGAGGTAAGAGTGTTGAATGTAGTTTTCATTCTTTATCAGTTGGCTTCCATTTTTCTTCAATAAACATTCTACAGAATGTTGTTAAACCACTTAGGTTCTTGAGATGTAAGATATCTCAAGAATCAACACCCTAAGATGTAGATATCTCAAGAATATAAGAACTTTAAGAGGTTGGACATACGCGGGTATAATTTAAAGATAAGCGAAGAGAATGGTCGAGGTCCGGTGCATACCATCGCCTTATCAGAACTCACTTCTAGTCAAGGTGACTGCTAAGAGAAAGACAGACTAGTAAGAATCCACTGAAAAATCATTTTATAAGTAAGATATAAATATGAAATGAAATGAAACTTTATTGTTTATAGAGATACAAATCTCAGTTAAAAAAATTAATTATATTTATTTTTCTATAAAAAGCAATTTTCTTTTAAAACAACAGTAGAAAACAAAACACGGCCATCAGCTGTTTTTTTTTTTTTGTGTGTAGTGTAATGTCGAGGTTTGAGTCAATGGAGGCGGTCTGAGTGAACATGGAAAGTGGTGTTTAGCCTTAAGTTGTAATGAACTAAATAGAAGTGAATTGACGGTGAAATTGAGTCACAAATAATGTACTGTTGTTTGTCTATATGTACAGGATATATGCCCAGAAATATATAACTTAATTTTAATAAATGGCCAACAATTATAAAACAAAAAAAAAATGAAATAGTGTTAAGAATTTAGTTTTTAAGATAAAAATCTTAAGTTTTTTAGTTAAGTTTTTTTATTTTGTAATGTAGATGATTTAAAAAAAATAAACCCAAACTATTTGTTCTCGTAAATTCTATTCTATTAATTTTCCCTGTTGGCTCAGTAAGATAATTTGAAAACCATTGGATTAGATTTACATATATTTTTGTAAAATTTAGAAAAAATGGCATCTCTTTAGAAATCCAAATAAAAAGTTTGTTAATTGAAAAAAAAAAAAAAAAAAACTACGTGCACATTCTTTAAAATTGCACGTTTTGAACTGTTGATGTTTTTTAGGGCCCTTTCCGAAAAACTACTGTAGAAATCAAAATTAAATAGAAGACCAGTTAAAAAATTTCTACAGGAAATGTGGTAATTATGGGCCGAAGTGAATGGAAGAAAAATACCATCTGTTGTGAAATGTGTTATATTGAAGTGTGTAAGGTAAACGAGAGGGCAAATCGTAATAAAACTGTTTTTCTAAACTTCAAACTATTAGTTATGAAAATAAATATATTATTGATTTTGTCATCGTTATCAATACTTAACAAATTAATTATTTTATCTGAGACTGCATTATAGTGTGAAGTATATTTATTGATTAATTTGTTTGTGTATTGGTTTAACACTGGACAAGTTATGAGAAGATGGAGTATGTTATCATTATCACTGTTACAAAGTGGACAAACAGAGTCAAGTTGAAATTTAGCTGAGTAATTTGTATAATTCAAATGAGTTGTATATTTTCCTGAGATCCGTAATTGTGAAATAATTCTTTGTTTGCTTATGTGGTTCCTCATTTAAATAACTTCCGTTATTGTCAAAAGAACTCTAATTTCTGTAAAAGGTGTTGAAGGAACTGGAGATGGTTTTGTATAATATAAATATTGTCACCAGCACTGAGCTCAAGATCGCGAGTTCGAAACCCGGCCGAGGCCTTTAGATTTTTTTTATCTGGGATATGAAAAAAATTTTGCACATGTCGTCCTTCGGCTGGGACGTTAAATGTCAGGTACTGGTTATTGATGACACCTTCCCTATCTAAGTAGGCATAATCTAGGACTCCCACTGTTGAGGTCGAGGTAATGTCCACCAGAGTGACGTCTGGTAGTAGGCGATATGACCTCGTAGTTAAAGTCCGGGCATGAGTCACAATAACCAACTCCGCACTATGGTGAGTAATCATTTATCAACGTTTTTCTCTATTGTACAATCTTAATGACCCAGTCGGCCAAAAAAAAAAAAAAAAAGCCCCCCCCCCCTCCCCCTCTTCCCTTTGAGGGTTTTGACTACAAATCAATCATCCTTATGGGGTTCTGTAAACACATATACAATTTCATGTCGATATATTCATTACATCGAGAGTAATAGTGTTCACAAACACACAGACAGGAATTTTTTTTTTTAAATTTTGGAATGAGGGGTCGGAAAACATGAAAATGCTTTGAAAACTCAACTTAGTACAGTTGGGAAAATAAAACTGTGAGTACATGAATATTGAATGCATCGCAAAATTTATGAGGTATCATTTTTTTTAGCACTAGTTCAGTTTTGAAGACACTACCCAAATATAATAACTGAATATTGGTTTTCCAACTGACCTGTACTCCCAATGCATGAAGCAGTGCCAAAGAACGCCAACCTCGTCCTGATAGAAGATGAGACCGAAGCGGTGCCAAATCTTCTCCATCTCCGGACTGACTACAGATACTCTGGATGTCAGAGACTACCTCGGAAGCGAGCAGTCCAGTAACTGTACAACTGAAACAATATGAAATATTTTTTTTATTTTAAAATATGTATTTACAACTGTATAAATAATATATATATATATATAAGGAAGTTTGCTAAAATAGTAATATATGGCATTATCAAAATGTCAAGAGGGGAGAAATCACCCAGTGATGACACTCCCTAGACACACTGAGTTCCACTCATTTATAGCTCACAAGAGGTTTCTATTCTTAGTTTTCTACTAAGGAGGTTTCTAGGCCATTGGCGCTTAAGGGTAGTTGGGGGAGTGTGGCAGAATGGAGGGCACGGACTAGAGGATTATTGTGGGAACTAAGAGATGAAAATAACTTCTTGTAGCTACTTCGGTGACATAAGGAATGTTGAGGTGAGTATGGAGTGTCTTGTTGGAAATATAGTAAGGAGCATTGGCTATTGTACGAAGGATTTTGGATTGAAGGGATTGGATGCTCTGCAGATTGGAAACCTTAGCGGAACCATAGACGTCAAGTCCATAAGTCCACATCGGTTTTAGCACTGCGTTGTATATAAGTCGTTTTATTTTCAAAGTTAATTTAGATCTTTTGTCTAGTAGTCTTAGTAATACTTTGACAGCCTCGTGTGAGGGTTCCATGTTAGCCGCTTGTCAAGTTGAAGGCCCTAGATAGCGGACATAGTTTTTTGAAGAGATGGGATTATTCTTAAGGTATACTGGAGGGCAGGTATACGTTTGACGAAGAGTAAAGACGATGTGAACTGACTTTTCTTGGCGTTCACTTTCACTCTCCACTTTTTGTACCAGGACTGAAGGGTTATCAGGTGTTCTTGAAGGTGTCTGGATGATAGGACTGGGTCGGGAGGAACAGAAAGGATAGCAGTTTCATCTTGATAGATGGTGGGGGGGGGGGGGGGGGGGGGGGGATATCAGTTGTGTACATAGTGTGAAGGATAGGACTCAGAATACTTCCTTGAGGAAAGCCAGCGTTTTGAATTCACAAATGAAATTTTGAGTCTATACATTCATTGTGTCTGGAGTTATCGTGTTCACAGACACACAAACAGACATTTTTTTTTTTTTTTTTAAATTTTGGAATCAGAAGGAATGAAATTCCTTTTGACATGAATATTTGCCCGATTACATAGCTTCCCCTATACTATATACTATAAGTGTAGGGGAAGTTATGTAATCGGGCAAATATTCGATGCAGAGTTTTCAAAGGAATTTCATGTTTTCTGGTTTGTTTTTTTCTGGCATTTCTTCCAGAGTTGTCTTCAGATTTGACAATATTTCCGGACACACACGCCCTTTTCTCGGGTCACAATACATCTTATAAGTAGTAGTATCGGCAAATCGATCTAAGCGCCTCTACCGGCAATTACTTCAAGGTAGACAAGAAGGAAACCTTATTTTAAAAAAACTGGATTTCCCAATTATTTTTATATTAATAATATATTTTAAAAATAAAGATAAAAATATTTATACAGTGAAATAGAGTTACACCAAACAGTTTCAGTAAATGAAGAGCCGTCTGTGTAAAATAATCGTGATTTCTAAGAGTGGCACTATTGGCTATAGAGACCAATGAATTTTTATAAAGTGCATCTGGTCTATCTATTGCAAAACTCCTTAAAATTATAAAAAAATTATTAAATCAAGGAAAAATTAACCACTATTAAAATTACCCTTTTTTTCTTTTCTTTTTTTTTTTTTACAAATTTTAAATAGATATTTTGAGATAATGTTGAGTTCAAATGCCCCAAGATAGCTAATTAAAATTTGAAGGACGATTAGGTAACCAGTCGGTTTTGACTTTTTGATCTAAATTTGGTTTCAACAAAAAAATTTGAAGTTTTTGTATTTTTCTGAAATTTTGATGAATGGAAAGATACTGGTACAGCGTCCAGCGACAATTTTTTATATAATATTCTAAGGATCATGCCATGAAAACGTGTTTTTCAATGAAGTTGTTCATTTAAATTGTTTAATATAATAGAGAAAAAAACAATTTAAAAAGATAGTAAGAAAATATATAATAATTAATTATAATTAGATAAATTCTTCCAAAAACAATCAAATGTTTTTGTGGAAATTATGCTTGTTTTAGAAACGCAGGGGCTCATCATTCCGTTTTAGGCAACGGTGTACATCCCAGCTAGTAGGGAATTTCAACAGTTTATTTACATTACATTGAGCACGCCGTCCTTCGAATGGGACATTATGTGATGTTCCCGAGCCTGTACAATGTCAGATACTAATTAAATACCCCTCTACCCCAGGTGAATAAAAATGTAGGGAAGGCAAGATTTAGGACTCCCATAGTAGAGTCTAGGGCTCATGTCCACCAGTGACGAAAGAGTGTTCTGGTAGTAGGCGATATGATTTCGTAGTTAAAGCCCGGGCATGAGTCATAATTGTCATCCCATTCGGATCCAGATAATCCCCCCCCAACCCCCCGACTACTGCGGCGGCACTGGCCGAGAGTTGCTATTATAATTTATCATAAATATTAAAGAAGTGCCGATGGCTTTTCATATACTCCTGTTACTCTCAGATCTACATTCCTTCTTGGTCACCCTCCACTGCTGGACAGTGGACTGGCGAGGCGGGAGGTTTACTTTGTTCTGTATATGTTATGTTATTATGTACGTAGACCATTATTTTGTTATCGATGTATATATACTTTCTTATAATTTTTTTTTTTTATTAATTTAATTTTTAATTTTTTTAAAAATTGAACCACAACAAATTTACTTATGATAAGTACCCATTATAAATATTCAAAATAAAGGAAAAAAAAAGTTCTGAATTTTTGTTTAAACATTTTCCTTGCATCGGAGATATAAGAAAATTAGTAAATTTATGTTGGTACTTTATGGTCAAATTTAAAAAAAAAGGCCCGTGAAAAATAAAAATAAAATTTTTGAATAAATTGTATAGTGAGTGTACGCAAATGAAAATTCACAGCGTGACCGAAAAAGAAAAGATAGCATTCTAAAATAAGCTATAGATCACGTAACTTTTAGATATCTGTTCAATAACCTCTCTTTGGGATTATAGGTTATAGGACATAGCATAGAGAGTGACAATAGCTCAGTGGTATGCCTGCTGGCTTATTGAGCTCAGTATTTCGGGTTTCAAACCCGGCCAAGGCCCTTAGTCTATTTTATCCGGGAGGTGAAAAAACCTTGAGCAGGGCGTCCTTTGGATGGGACGTTAAGCGATGGTCCCGAGCCTATTGAAGAACTCTGCCCTAGGTGAATAAAAATTTAGCGTAGGCAAAATTTTGGACTCCCACAGTAGAGTCGGGCTCATGTCATGAATGATGAACGAGCGCTCTGGTAGTAGGCGACATGACCTTGTAGGTAAATCCCAGGCATGAGTAATAATAACTAACTAACGGGGACGTAGGAGTTTCAGAGTTTCAAAAGGGTATAAATATATATAAGATTAGAGGGCGCCGGTAGCTCAGTGGTAAGCGTGCCCTTAGTTTATTTTATCTGGGAGGTACAATAAACTTAAGCACGCCGTCCTTCGGATGGGACGTTAAGCGATGGTCCCGAGCCTGTACGATGTCAGGTACTCGTTAAAGACCCCTACCCTAGATGAATAAAAATTTAGGGTAGGCAAAATTTAAGACTCCCACAGTAGAGTCGGGCTCATGTCCACTCGAGTGACGAAAGAGCGCTCTGGTAGTAGGCGATATGACCTCGTAGTTAAAGCCCGGGCATGAGTCATAAAAACTTAACCTATATATAAGATTAAATACAGCAAATAGACTATAGATAATGAGATGATTCCAGCAGGAGACGCAAACGGAAAAATGTCGTCTGTGAATCATGGACAATGTACTGCCTAATTAATCAACAACGTGTTCGCTCTGTCTCTGTAGCTAATTTGCCAACTTAATTGAAAATTAATAGTTGTGTTTTTAGGGACTCATGTTGAAACATTGACAGTTACTAGAGTTTTTTAGTTGACCCCCTCATATCCTTCCTTTCAACCGATTTCGTTGACTATCTAAAAAAACATGAGCACGCCGTCCTTCAGACTGAACGTTAAGTGATGGAACTCAAGTATGTACGATATCAGATACTGCTTAAAGACCCCTAACCTAGGTGAATAAAAATTTAGGATTCCCATGGTAGAGACGGGCAGTAGGTTAAAGCCCGGGCATGAGTTACAATAACTAATTAACTACCTAAAATTTCGTGTAGATAAGTCGTCCATAGGCAGTTATAAGGGTTTTTGAGAACAACCCCCTCCCCCTGAGCCGAGTAGGATGACAATTTTTAGGTGTTGTCCTTATGAGGTTTTGGATTTCAAGTACGATACACTGACAGTTATTGGGATTTTTGAGTTAAGCCGTCCCTAATCCCTTTGGAGCTTTGACAAACAATCAACAGATATCGCCCTTTATGCGTATAAAAAACAATCAAGTCGATCTAGATATATTTATTTTATCGGGAGTTCACATACATCGTGTTCACAAACCAGTAGTTACTTGTTACAAATAGTTACTTGTTACGAGTAGTTACTTGTTACCAGTAGTTACTTGTTACCAGTAATTACTTGTACCAGAAGTTACTTGTTACGAGTAGTTACTTGTTACCAGTAGTTACTTGTTACCAGTAATTACTTGTACCAGAAGTTACTTGTTACGAGTAGTTACTTGTTACCAGTAGTTACTATATACAATCCTATTGTATAGAATAACTTATGAGATATAAGGGAAAAATATAAAATTGTATTTATACAGCCCAATAGACAATTCAATTTGAACCTTATAGATTGAAATAATATTTATTTTACATTATCTCAAACGAAATGTATAATTTTCAATTTAGTTTGAAACTCAAAGTTCGAAATAACATGGTTATATTTCGTTATAAATAAATAAAACAAACTTATTTTTGAAATATTGTCTATTCCACTAAAGATATATATATACATATATAACTACCGGTTTCGGCTTTATACCATCGTCAGGTCTGTTATGAACTAAGTCAGTTTGCAGAGAGCGACCCTTCAAATACATCTCAGGTCAAAGGGTGCTATTAAAACTTGGGAGTCCCCCGGCTGTACCGTTAGCTAACTCATGAAATATTTCCTAACAAAACCTAGTTCTAAATTTACATAAAACAATATCACTAGACTAATCGTGGCAAAACAACAAATAAATAAGTACAAATACAAGTAAATAATAAAAATAGAAATAAAATTAATAATAATATTAAGATTTAGGTAACTTGAAACATATATGTGGAACCAAATATTAATAACAGATATGTGGGAACAGAACTGGTTCAGGGTGTTAACAAATTGAAATAAATTTGGTCATTCATGCAAATGTTCCTTTTGGTAGCTTTATTTATTTCTAATTGCTCTAAGCTATTAAGTAGCCTGCTTTTTGAGCAATAGTGGAGATATTTGATGCCTATAGATGGGTCGAAAGTGTGGCTATTGTCAATTATGTGGGTCGCGAATGTAGAACGGTTCATAACTAGACCTGACGATGGTATACAGCCGAAACCGGTAGTTATATATGTATATATATCTTTAGTGGAATAGACAATATTTCAAAAATAAGTTTGTTTTATTTATTTATTACAAGTTTCCACAATATGTCCGCGTTCCTCAACTTAGAAGTTATATTTCGTTACCAAAATTTTAAATTTAAACTATGCATTTTACTAAATCGGGAAGAATGGCGCACTTTTACCGGAAGTTAATATAAGAGTTGTTCTTTATTTATTTTGCGGTCCTCAAATCAACACTGTTGACTCTGGACACCCCTGTTTACTTCCCCTTTATCCCCATGGCTACAAGACCTTGTTCTGTCCAAGAACTTACCAGGACTTCCTATTACTCCATCTACATTTAACAAACCTGCAAGACTTGTTAATAAATATTAAATGCGACCAGTATGCTGATCACTAGAGATCGTTGAAACTTTAAGAACGTTTTTTATAGAAGATGTAGAGAATATTATTATTTAAAGAAAATAAATAGATCCACATTTTTCCTATAAAAGCTGGTGTGCCACAAGCAGGTTCTTTAAGCTGGTTTCTTCACTCTATTTTTACATTGAAAGCTTTAGCTTCAACTTCATATTTTTAGACTTTACATTTTATATATTGTCAAGCACGAGCCAACTTACTTCCTCAGCGCGAATTAATCAATTAAATTTTCACGCTCAAACCAAAAGCATCGTTTGTGCGTAAACTACTGTACGATGTCAGGCACCCTAGGTGAATAGAAATTTAGGATAGGCAAAATTTAGGACTCCCATAGTAGAGTCGGGCTCATGTCCACCAGAGTGACGAAAGAGCCCTCTGGTAGTAGGCGATTTGACATCGTAGTTAATGCCCGGGCATGAGTTATAAAACCTAACCATCAATAGTTGGATTGGTTCCAGAGAAAGAGCAAAAAAACTAATTTAACAACGGATAGTACATTATGCTTTCTATCTAAATTTCATATAAATAAATAATACAAATTTCATTTTTGAAATATTGTCTACACAAAAAGTTCTGTTTTCGGCGTTAGAGTATTGTCAGTTCATATATGATGGTCCAAAAAAATAGTCCAAGTGGTATTTTTGAAAATTTTTCGTTAAGTGCAAAATCGGGTACAAAAATGATAGTTCTGTTCAGGAAAAAAGTTGTACACGTGGAATCCTAGCCAGTGCTGAGATCTAGTGGCAAATCACTTATTCCATTTTGGTGACATGAACAAGTAACATATCAATAGTGACCTTGAAATTAAGATTTTTATTCAATTTTATGGTTTGCTAACAGCAACTTTCACCATAAAAGCAGAAAAAAAATATATTTCCACTTTCGATGAATTATAAATATTTTAAATCAGTTGAGACTTAATGCACAGTTTCTTCAAAGTTTTAAAAATGTCACTATAATAATTTTTGAGAGCGCTTGGAGCTCAGAGGCCTAATGAGCTCAAGATCGCGGGCTCGAAACCTAGAAGAGACTCTTAGGTTTTTTTTTATCTCGGAGGTGAAAAAACATCGAGTACGCCGTCCTTCGGAGGGGACGTTAAGCGATGGTCCTAAGCTTATGCGATGTCAGGTACTCGTTAAAGACCAGTTTTATTTGGTGAATACACCTAGGTAGGCAAAATTTAGGACTCCCATAGTAGAGTCGACGAAAGAGCGTTCTGGTAGTAGGCAATATTACCTCGTAGTTAAAGCCCGGGCGTGAGTCACAATATCTAACTAGAATTATTATTGTTTTTAGTCAATACGTTGAGACTTTCCTGATCCTTGGTCTCAAGGAATCCATCGGTCTGGTGTATCTTTATCCAAGGCCGTTCTCACCACAAACCCAATATTTACTTCTTAAAGAGTCATTCAATTTGAAGGTTTTCCAGACAGAAAATAAAAACAAGTTGGTGAATTCCGCAGCGCCAATTAATCAATGAAGTTATTACTTTTCCTTTAAAACCAATCGACTGTTGTGACTAATAATCATTAGTTGACTTATATAGGGACTTCAGCATCCTCATACTAAATTTTGTGTCGATAAAATTTGACTGAAAATCGATAGGTGTTTGTTCTTACAGTGTTTTGGTCACACAAATAAAATTTCGTGTCGATACGTTCATTCCATCATGAGTTATCGTGTTCACAGAAACACAGACAGACAGAAAATTGTTTTTCTTACTTGTAATCTGTAGGTCGGAAAACATGAAAAACTGTTGAAAACTCTTCATCGAATATTTGACCGATTTACGATAACTGCCCCTATACTTGAAATGAAAATTAAAAATAATCTTTATTCTGGGACATACATCCCCTAAGAATAATAACATAAAGAATAAACAAGAGTATACAAGTATCAGCAATTTGAAAAGAATAACAATAAAATAAAATAAAAGAGGTCTCTAGAAGTAAATAATGTTGAAAGCAGGCAATCAGCAAGACAATATAAGGAACTAGTGAAACATAATGAAGAGAAATAAAACAAGTATGAATAATAAGGTGAAACATGATAACAATAATGACTGATGTAGAAGGCGTGGAGTGACTCCCTGGGCTTCAGCTGGATAGACTGGAGATTGGTTTTTCTTCACTGGTTTTGTCCTCTGCACTCTGCTTCTGCTTCCTTTTTTTTTCAATATATCGTCGATACAAATGCTAAATATCGAATATGAAAAACACCACTTCTCAGGAGAGTGAATAAACTGTTTCATGGTTCATTCAAAATCAATGCTTATTGTCAAACATTTTTTACTTATGTCATTATATGTGGTGTTATGCCTTATACATGACTCTATAATAATTTTATCGAATGTTGTATCTTAATAAGTCAAAACGCACATTCGTTAGTTTGATTATCGATAATTGATGATTATTTTTCTATAATTTACAACGCAAACTATCGAATGTGGCATTTTCGTTAGTTTGCATTGTATAATATTTAAATATTTACATTGCAAACTATTGAATATGTCACAATCGATAGTCTGCTTTAAAACAGCTCATTGTTTTTACAAAAAATTGCATCAGCAAACACACGAACATGACTGATTTTGTTCCTATTCGAACTAGATCAAAAACGCGAATGTGGTACATTCGAGACTTTGAAACATCCCAGTTCAAAAAATTAGTTCACAATAACGAATGCAGAATAACGAATTTTTTATTCCTACCCTTTACAACGTGAGTTCAGATTCGAGAGTTCGCTACAACATTCATCGCTTTAGACCGAAAACGAAAAATGCGTTTTTTCACATTCGATACTTTGCATTTGTATCGACGATGGGTCGAACCCCGAGCGAGCTGGGCAGGGCACACTAGTTGGACCAATTGTATCAAAAAGTTCCCACTAGCGACCCCTTAACCCAGAGCTGCTGAGGGAGCGGGAGCCGATCAGGGGTAGGATCAGGCGTCAGCTGACCCTAGGGGCCCTCTAGAACGGATTCCCAACCGCTCAACAGCCCCGGACAGCAGCCGCGCTCGCCAGGGGCCTAAAAAGGTTTGGGGACAGTGGCATGATGGTAGTGCCACCTAGTAGCTTGAAGGTGAACTACCATCACGGGGAAATCATGTTAAATTGGCGAAAATTTTATAGTTGTTCTCGGCACGTGCGAGAATGTCACGGGAAGAGAGTTGGTATCATGACTTAATATATGAATTGTAAAAAACTGGACTGAAACAGAAGAGTGACACAATCTGTCCAGTGGAGAGAGAGACTTATAGGAAGACGAGAACTATCCTATAGGAGCTTCGCATAACTGGAGAAGTAAAATCTATCTGTGTCTGTGAACACGATAACTCCCGATGTGACGAATGTATCGACACAAAGTTTATTATGAGGATTCATGTTTAGCCGAAATTATCGATTGTTGAAGAGAGAGCAAAATTCGTCACAAGTAGATTGTTGGTGATTCACCGACAACTTGTTGTTGTTTGTTTACTCATGCCCGGGCTTTCACAGGAAGTCCTAAATTTTACTTGCCCAGGTTTAGTTATATAGGGTAGGAAAGGGTGTTCATCGAATACACAACATCGCACAAACTCGAGAGCACCGTTTAATAACATTCAATCCGAAGGACGGAGTGCTCAATATTGTTTCACTTCCCACAGAAGCAAGCGCGCTACCTCTGTGCTCCTGGCGCCCAATTACATTTTATTAACCAGCTGTGAAAAAAAAAAATTCGAACATAACTGTTGTTGCTGACGTACCAAATATTAATAATAAAATTTAAAAAAAAAATGGCCGACAAGAATAAACGATAACATTTAAATATTGAAAAACAGAAAAAAATAAACACTTAACAATCAATTAGCTCTTACAAGAACACTTTTGCAGTGAGCTGACAATATATTGTAGATAAGTTATCAGTTTGGCGGCTAATCTATTGGCGGGTGATGAGAGAATGGCGGGAAACAAGTGGGCAATAAAACCATTATTAATTCATTGACATGTTAGGATTTAGGTGATTATACAAGCAATTAATATCCGCCCAACTAGATAAAGAATCGAACTCATCCTATGTACAAAATAGTCTACAATCATTTACACAATTTATTTATCAGAGTCAGACACCAGACATTTAAAATTATCAAAGATAATCTTCTATACTACTGATAATTTTTATTATAAATTAAAATATTTAAAAAAAAAAAAAGAGAAAACTCAAAATCTATCAAATTGAAGAATCAGTTCTGTAATAGTGCTTTTTTTTTTTTTTTGGCTTTATGTACGGTGCATATTAGCCATGTCAATGTGTTATATATAGTTATTTACGACATCCATGGCCTCGGGAGGGAGTTCTATCTACGAAATAAAACTCACTCCCGGACGGGATTCGAACCCGCAAACCATGGTGAGACCATGCGACCAAAGACCTACGCTCTAGCCCGCATGGCCACCATGGCCCCCATAATAGTACTTTGAAAATTATTGTTTATAGAATCAGTTGGATCATCTTGAGATGACAGGTGAGACGAGAAGAGTTATTGTGACTCATGGTGGGCTCTTCGAGGTCATATCGCCTGCTACCAGAGCGCAATTTCGCCCCTCTGATGGACTCTACTATGGCAGTATTTATACCTAGGCTCGGTACCATCGCTCAACGTCCCATCTAAAGGACGGCGTGCTCAAGGTTTTTTCACCTCCCGGGAGCTCCCGGATAAAATAAACTAAGGGCCTTGGCCGGGTTTGAAACCCGAAATGTAGAGCTCAGTAAGCTAGCAGGCATACCACTGAGCTATTGTCACTCTCTATCCTATGTCCTATAACCTATAATCCCAAAGAGAGGTTATTGAACAGATATCTAAAAGTTACGTGATCTATAGCTTATTTTCGAATGCTATCTTTTCTTTTTCGGTCACGCTGGCAATTTGCGTTCACTCACTATACAATTCATTCGAAATTTTTATTTTTATTTTCCACGAGCCTTTTTTCATATAAGTATAGTTAGTTATTATGACTCATGCCCGGGCTTCAACTACGAGGTCATATCGCCTACTACCAGAGCGCTCTTTCGTCACTCTGGTGGACATGAGCCCGACTCTCTACTATGGGAGTCCTAAATTTTGCCTACCCTACATTTTTATTCACCTAGGGGTCTTTAACGAGTACCTGACATCGTACAGGTCTCGACCGAGTTTCGAACCCACGATCTTGAGCTCAATAGGCAAGCAAGCACTTATAAGTATATAAATAGTTACTCCCATGTAACGCCGGGTAACCCGCTAGTAATTCATAAGAGAGAATTTTATCAAATACGTCATTATTGATGGAATAACATTATAGAAGCACTGAAACAAACAGGAAAACAATTATAAAAAAAATATATATATATATAAAAGAAAACAACAACAACCCAGGCGCCATTTTGGGGAGTTATGTAATCGGTCAGAAATTGGATATTGAGTTTTCAGGAAATAAACTTCCCCAGCTCAAATTAATAAAGTTCTCAGTTTTCCCCCAACACAAAAATAAAATTCCGAATCATATTGAATTTGCTATCGATATATTTATTCTGTCGGCAGTTATTAGGGCTTTTGTGTTGTCACTCCCTTCTCTTCTGCCAATTTGACTGAAAATCAATAGTTGTCGCCTTCATAGGCGTGCTGAATACATATACAGTGGAATATCGATAATTCGTATCTCACGATAATTCGTATGAAATGCCCGGTCCGTTGAAAAAATATAATTCGTATAAAACCCATACACTTCGGTCCCCTTGATAATTCGTAGATTTTTTCTCGTCGAGCCAGTCGTCAACGCTCTGTAATTCGTATTTCTTGTGCCGCGCATCTCTATAATTCGTATTTTTTCTCGTATTGACATTCACTTATTCATGATTGATCCCTTCACTTTGATCTTTTTTGTCGGCTGAATTTCGGCTATTCTCTTCTTAAATCAGTTTGCAACATGAGTTCTAAGACGTGCCTATCTGTTGCTACTGCTCCAACTTTCTCAGCCGATCGACATTGTGGCATCCACAGAGAGCAGTGATCACGAAAATGACGAGGAAGACGAACCCGAAAAAACCATTCAGGTCATCAGTTTCAAGGAGGCAAAAGCAAGCCTAGAACGCTTGCGAAATTTTGTGGCATCTACCCGAAGTTGGTGACGAGGTTTTCGGCGCTTTATACACGTTGGAAGTGGCCGTCGACAAGGCAAGAGATGACAGCCTCGTTCAAAAAAAACTCTGGTGGACATGAGCCCGACTCTACTGTGGGAGTCCTAAATTTTGCCTATCCTAAAATTTTTATTCACCTAGGGCAGGGGTCTTTAACGAGTACCTGACATCGTACAGGCTCGGGACTATCGCTTAACGTCCCATTCGAAAGACGGCGTGCTTAAGTTTATTTTACCTCCCAGAGAAAATAAACTAAGGGCCTCGGTCGGGTTTCGAACCCACAATCTTGAGCTCAGAAGGCAAGGACGCATACCACTGAGCTACCGGCGCCCTCGTGGTAATTATATTAAAAGCTTAGAATAACACAAGGTCAATATTGTTTACATTGTGAAGCCTTACAGGAACAGGGTTAAAGAAACTAATGGCTGATGTAACGGAAGATTTTCTAGCCAATTACCTGCTGAGTGGAGTCAGACCAACTTTGTACATAACTATAGTCAATCTAAAACAAAATCGTACATTATAAACAATTGTAGGTTCATTGATGATTCAATGCATCTACTTCACTGTTATTTCACACCTACATGGTTCACTACCGCC
Source organism: Aradus depressus (assembly GCA_963662175.1). NCBI lineage: Eukaryota > Metazoa > Arthropoda > Insecta > Hemiptera > Aradidae > Aradus > Aradus depressus. The sequence goes on from OY759224.1 coordinate 28,343,374, forward strand.
TAAAAACACTTCTCTCTCTAGACTGTCCACTTCCATCTCTCAACTTAGACTGTTTCACACTCTTTAAAACATCTGATCGTCGTCATTCAATGGATGTTTACATTTCGTTTTGAAACAAAATGCGACTAGTCCATCTTTGTATATTTATTCTCCAATTAAGTTACTTCACTCCTAACAGCTGTTTTTATACAAATAATAATAACTGATTTTATAATACTTTAAAAATCTTAATGTGTGTATATTTTTTACATCACACTGATAGTTATGACTCATGCCCGGGCTTTAACTACGAAGTCATATCGCCTACTACCATAGCTCTCTTTCGTCACTGGTGGACATGAGCCCGACTCTACTATGGGAGTCACCTCCCGGATAATAAACCTAATGGCTTCAGCCGGCACGCATACCACTAAGCTACTGCACCATCCAAAAAAATATATATATATGATGTGACGATGTGACAATAACATTTTTTATCAACAACATTTTTACAGATCACTCCTCCAAATTGGGATGTACAATGAAACAAATAAAACAGCTGATGCCAACATATGACTTTCTAATGCCCAGTAATGCCAGTTTGAAATGAAAGAGAAATTGAATTTGAGTAATCTGTAAAAACGTGGTTGGTATAAGAAAGTCTGGCTATATGTATACATCAGATACAAGTTACACAATAGGTCACTGTAACTTGAAACAACACTTTATCTCAAATCAAAACCATTATTAAAATCACTTCCGTTTTCTGAAAAAAATCAAAAAAAATCGTGACCTCAATATAATATTATTAAATATAACGTTCAATCATTAGGAAATAGCTAAATAATATTGATAAACTAATACTATAAAAATTAACAACAGACAGATAGTATTTCAGATGTCAATGAAACTGTTAATAAACACACATTTCAACAAAACCCGAAAATTCGAACAAATGGCGGTGAACGCCTTTTCGGATAATAGCATTTAATAAAAAATCAAAATAACCGATTCGTCAAATTTCGGCCCAATATAGGTTTCATAAATTTTACAAAAAATATTATACATACCAAATAAAACTAAAAACTCCATTAATTTTAATATAACTAATTTTTAATAACCAAATTATTGAACCCGATCGAGGCCCTTAAGTTTATTTTCTCAGGAAGGTAAAATAAACTTAAGCACGCTGTCCTTCGGATGGGACGTTAAGCGATGGTCCCGAGCCTGTGCGATGTCAGGTACTCGTTAAAGACCCTTGCCCTAGGTGAATAAAAAATTTAGGGTAGGCCAAATTTAGGACTGCCATAGTAGAGTCGGGCTCATGTCTACCAGAGTGACAAAGAGCGCTCTGGTAGAAGGCGATATAACCTCGAAGTTAAAGCCCGGGCATGAGTCATAAAACCTAACCTAATTATTGTTACAGAGACAGAATTGTACACACCATCATCTTGCAATTATGAAATTTTAATTTTTTTCCTGCAAATAATAATAATAATAATAATAAAAAAAAAAAAAACTTCCGTAACCTTTTTATAGATAACGGATTTAGAATTAACGATGAAAATTAATGTTCCAGTCTACTACGATAGCGTGCTTGCCTACTGAGCTCAAGATCACGGGTTCGACACCCGGCCGAGGTCCTTTCGTTTTTTTTTACCTGGGAGGTGAAAAACCATTGAGCACGCCGTCCTTTAAAAGAAGCTTAAGAGATGGTTCGAGCTAAACTTGGGTAGGCAAAATGTAGGACTCACAGAGTCTGGCTCATGTTCACCAGGGGGCGACGAATGAGCGCTCTGGTAGTAGGCGATTTGACCTCATAGTTAAAGCCCGGGCATATAGGTTGGAATCCTATGATGTCTGCCACATACCGCAATAACTAAAGCAGCTGTTATGACGCGTTCATTTATCTCGCGTTAAAACTCAACACATAATCTATAGTTTAACAATAACTATTTAATCTATATATTTGTGAATGTTTTTTTTTTGTAATCTATTTTTCGAACCACTTGAATAAAACCAGCTAAAGAACAAATACAAACCGACTAAGGAGACCGAGTAAGATCGTTACACAATATTATCAGGGGACAACAAAATTAAACCGTAAAATCCTCCTTACACACAATTATCAAGACAATCTCATCGTAATGGAAAGTATTTGTTGTGGAATAATAATAAAGTAGTAGGTGAATCATTGACTGTGTACTTCCCCAGAACGAATATAAACTATTGCTCCCCCTTTCATAACCAGTCAACCTTTTGGGATAATAATCAATTTTCATACTAAATTTTGTTGATAAATTCACTTCATCGGCATGTTATTAGGGTTTTTGTGTTGAACCCCCTTCCCTAAACGCCCTCTTCCCTTCGGGCGATTTAGCTGAAAATTTATAGGTGCCGTCCTCATGAATGTTTCAATTTAAATATGAAATTTCATGTCGATACATTCATTACAACGGCCGTTATTATGAGTTTTTTTGTTAAGGCTTCCCCATACCCCTCTTCCCGTTGGCCGATTTGACTGAATATCAATAGGTGTCGTCCTTATGTATGTATATCTGGATACACATACAAAATATCGTATCGAAATTCTATCGGAAGTTATCAAATTCACAAACAGGCAGATTTTTTTTTTTTTTCATTTTTGGAATCAAGGTGTCGAAAAATATGAAATTTCGATGAAATCTCAACTTTGAATTTCTGACCGATAATATATCATCGAATTTCTGGGGAAGTACAAATATAATTTCTTACCTGGTTAAGGAGATTATTTCTGAAGGTGAAGTTCCATCTCGGATTTGTGAAAGAGACTCAGCGAGAAACAGGTCCAACCATGCTCCACGCTGTCAACAAATAATAAATATAAATATACTATTTCAATAAATAAATAAATAATAATATAATGATAGTGTACGAGGTTGTATTAGTCCGATTCGCGCGATTTTTTCGTTGTGTTGGTAAACATGTCTGAAAAGTATCGGTACATTGTTAGCCAAACCGGATGTTTAGTCTGCTGTCAAAGAGGTTACATGTGTTTTGGTACGATCGGCGATTATTTATTTGTTTACAAAATGGATCAGAGAATTTGCATTAAATTTTGCTATAAGAATGGAATAAAGTGCAGCAAAGTTTTAGAAATGTTAAATATTGCTTTTGGTGAGTCTGCTGAGAGTGAAACTAGGGTTTACGAGTGGTATAAAAGCTCGACAAGTGCGGTCGAATGTGAAGGTCATGCTCACTGTGTTTTTCGATTTTAACGACATAGTGCACCATCAAGTGCAACGCCGTTTGCATGAAGCAATCCGAAAAAAAACTGCCCGGATTTGTGGCGAAACAATTCATGGCTTTTGCACCACGATAATGCACCTGCTCACACTTCATTGCTTGTTCGTGAATTTTTGGCCAAAAACAACCCTGTAATGATGCCCCAGCGCCCATATTCGCCAGACTTGGCTCCGTGTGACTTTTTCCTGTTCTCAACAATAAAGAGAACCTTAAAAGGCCGTCGTTTCACAAGCATAGATGAGATTAAAGGCGCATCGCTGAGAGAGCTAAATGCTATGCCAAAGATCGAGTTCCAGAAGTGTTCCGAAGATTGAAAGAAGCCCTGGCTTAAGTGTATAATATCTAATGGGGACTATTTTGAAGGGGATAATTGATGTAGACGAATAAATAAAATTCTTTTAAAAAACCGAAAATTCCCCTTATTTTTTGAATACACCTCGTATAAAGATAGTTAGTGATTGTTACTCATGCCCGGGCTCTAATTCGTATACTAGGGGATGTAGAAGGGGAGAAGTTACCCTGGAGGGTGAAATTCCCTAATGATATAGAAAGAAATTTGAAAAAAAATGTCGTTTTTATTTTAATGGATATGAAGATTGATATGGCTTTGGTATGCCCCTCCTTCGTTGATAGTTTCTGTGAAAATTACTATTATTATTGCGAAATAATATTATTATTAGTTCACAAGGAATCTGCAATAACATAATTAATACACCCCTTTCGAATAGGGTAGACAAAGAACAATACCTTGGACCGATTCACGATATGACTGATATAATATTGGGGTCACCTCATTGTGTAATGTACTGCTTACTAAAACGTATACAGTAGAGGGTCGATTATCCGAACGTCAGTTATATGAACGTTCAATTATCCGAGCTGCCTTCATGGAAAAAAAAAAATCAAATTAATTTTTCCATGAACTTCCATGAGGGAAACCAAATTAATTCATAGAAAGAGAGTAGTTAGCTGTATAAGGGATATGTGTATGTCTATGTATGTAATTTGTTCATTGGATTTTTTCACTGAATCACTTTCCATTCGTATGGTCGGTTACCAGTCAATGCTCTCAGTTTCAAATCATTCATTGTGAGATGTACATTGAATTAGTTAGTGGTCACATATTTAAGTAAAACAAAAAGGAAACGAGTAGTGTTTTCATTAAAAGATAAAATGGAAATTATTATGCGGTTGAAGAAAGATGAAACGGGTCAGGCATTAGCTATCAAGTTCGGTGTTGGTAAATCAACGATAACGGGATTAAATAATAATTCTGATTCAATCACTAGGTACGCACCTAATCTTGACAGTGAGCAGAGCACTTCATATCCTAAAACTATGAAAAAACCGAAATCCTAATTGCTGGAAGATGCTGCATTCACTTGGTTTTTGCAAAAACAGGCTTCTGGACAGCCCATTTTGTGTGAAAAAGCAGTGGAATTAAACATAAAGCAATGGTGGTGGCTCTTCATTCAACGCAAGTTCTGGGTGGCTGAAAAATTTCGATTATCCGAATTTTTGATTATCCGAACCACCCCACACAATTTCACCTGAATTTAAATTGGTGTCCATTTGTGTACATAAGTTCCATTAGACTGAATATACAAACCTGGGTTGGCAACGTACAGACAACTCTACCAGACCGAGGATAGAGTGCTCTGGTAGTAGGCGATATGGCCACGTAGTTAAAGCTCGGATATTATTAACAATATAAAAAAAGTCGTTGGTGAATCACGGGGAATATACTTCCCCAGAACGAATTAATCAATTAACTTTTCGATCATCCTTCAAAACCAGTCGACTATTATTCAACAGTTGATTTAACCCTCCGTCGGGCGCAATATTTGGTGTCACGAGTTCGGGCGCAATGTGCCCAACAGGCACACGGCAAAAACATCTAAGTTTTTGGGGAGGAAACTATCTTTTATTTTTCAAAACGGTCACAGTACATTATATGAATGGTTTTTTAAAGTAAAACTTGTAAAATAAGATGGCCACAATGACAAATCCAAACAAAGGTCCAAACAGATGTTATAACCTTCAACCTTACATTTTTTAATTTTTTTGGATGATTTTGGTGTTACAACATGCATTACTTAATCACAGAAGTTGTATTACACTATAATTATGTGTTAGATAGACAGAACTGCAAAGTAAGTACCTTAAGAATTAACAACAAAAACACTGACAAACAGTCATTTGTTCTCCATATTTGGAATCGGGAGTTCGGAAAACATGAAATTCCGTTGAAAACTCCGTATTCGAATTGTTGACCGATTACATAACTTCCCCTATACTTCGTATAGCTGGGGAAGTAAAACAAGGGCGAAACTCTAAGGTTTTTTACCTGTTAGGCGAAAAAACCTTGAGCACACCGTCCTTCGGATGGGACGTTAATTTAAGGTCCCGAGCTTGTACAATGTCTGATAGTCGTTAAAGACCCCTAGGCATCCCATAGTAGAGTCAGGCTCATGTGTCCACCAGAGAGACGAAAAAGCGCTCTGGTAGTAGGTGATATGACCTCGTTGTTAAAGTCCGGACATGAGTCACAACAACTAACTAAAACGAACAAATCAAATAATATGTGATAGTAAGATGTTGGGATGAGATTTCTCATAGAAATGAAAGATGGCGTTGTCTTCTCACTCACTGTATATTTATCCTCTTAAGTTTAAAAACTATGATCTCCAGGAAAAACGTGATTGATATGTTGGTGCATCTAAGCATATGATGTGCAGCTCCTTATTCTAAACCCTTCGAGTTGCAATTCATAAACATTAAATTTCATACTTATCATCAGTATAACTTAACTGATAAACAATTGACGTCCATCCCAGACGCCAAAGATCATTGTTTTGAAGAAAAATATAATTTAAAAAAATAATAATTTGATATGCTCCAAATGACTCCATGCGGCCCAAATATGATTTTCAAAGTCAAATTATGATCTTTTGACATTGATAACAATTGATAAACTAAGAGAAAATGTTTAAAAAAAATAAAACAGAATCCTGGCGCCCTTAGAAATCGGTAAGGATTATCAAAATAGTTTTATGCAACAAAGATCTTTATCAGATAAACTCAAAAAAATACGGCAATAAACGAGTATAAATAAAACATTTTTTTTTTTTTTTTTTTTAAGATCATGTGCGACTGACACACCCCCAATGATATTTCTGAGAAATATATATATATATTTCTTTTTTATTGCCCTTGGGTTCATCCACGAACAACTGTCTACTCTAATAATGGACACTACCCAAAATATTAACAAGTGGATCGTTACAGAAGAAGCAGGGGATGAAAACGTGAATCTGAAGTTCGAATTTTATAATCTAAGAAAGGTTTTTGGAGTTCATTATTAATATTACACCAGTCACAAGTCAAAGCGAAAACGTGATTATTTCCTGCTGGGGAAGAACATAGCAGGTGATTCACTGACAATATGTTTGTTTTGGTATTATAAAACAGAAACAAGATCATTTCATAATTCAATGCACAAAATTTCAGAATACCAATGAGAACAAAGATGCAAGATTGAGTCCTAACTCCACTACAGCACTTCAATATAAAATGAAATGAATGAATGAAAATAAATTTTATTCTGGGAAAGGTCTCCTAAGAATAAATGGGTGAAAATATTTTTTTTTGGAAAAGTGAGTGATTTCAAGTTGCTCATTTTGGAAATCCTAAAGTTGCTTGGATACGGTTAATTCTTGCCATTTAGCATTGCCTCATTATCCCTGAATACTGACAGGTTGGTGGTTCATGAGTTTGACGTTTAACGGCTTAAAAAAAAAATTTTATTGCCAAAAAATGAGTCCCACTACTCACGAATGTTACCATATTATAAAAAAATAATTTTTCGATTCTATAGCAAGAATTAAAATTTCTTCATTGGCCAACATACTTTTTGTACCAAGTTTTACCTAGCTGGCTCTACTTTTCTGCTTTTAAGCTCATTGAAAATAATTAAAAAGTAAACAAAAATCACGAATGTTACAAAAAAAAATGTTAAAAACACAAAGTTTTATTTTTTCAACCACTATCCCGTAGTATCACGTAATAGAAAAAAAAAAGTGTGCGACGTCACTAGATTGTGAACGGGAGGGGGGTTGTGGATTTTTGAACTGAGCCCTCTCCCCGGAACTCCCCCCTCCCCTCAGCCGATATCGCCGAAATTTGACTGGTGATGTCCTAAGTGGATTTTAGTTTTAAATACGAAATTTGATGTCGATACATTCATTACATCGGGAGTTATTGGGATTTTTGAATTGAGCCCCACCCCGGAACTCCCCCCTCCCCTCGGCCGATATCGCCGAAATTTGACTGGTTATGTCCTAAGTGGATTTTAGTTTTAAATACGAAATTTGATGTCGATACATTCATTACATCGGGAGTTATTGGGATTTTTGAATTGAGCCCCACCCCGGAACTCCCCCCTCCCCTCGGCCGATATCGCCGAAATTTGACTGGTTATGTCCTAAGTGGATTTTAGTTTTAAATACGAAATTTGATGTCGATACATTCATTACATCGGGAGTTATTGGGATTTTTGAATTGAGCCCCACCCCGGAACTCCCCCCTCCCCTCGGCCGATATCGCTGAAATTTGACTGGTTATGTCCTCCGTGAATGTTTATTTTAAATACGAGATTTGATGTTGATACATTCATTACATCGGCAGTTATTGGGATTTTTAAATTCAGAGTCGCTTATTTACCCATTCTCTTCCACCGGCTTCTATACTCCTATACTGAAACGGGGATTGTTTCTATGTTTCTTCCAGCATCACGCCCAAACGGCAGGACCGATTTTCATGAAACTTCACATGTAGCATCCTTTCAAGACCGATTGAATAATAGGCTAAGTGGCGTCCTAAAATTTCGAACGGGAGGGGGGGTTGTAAGGGGGGGCCAAGCATAAAAATAGTGCTAACTCATTAATTAATTGTCGGATTGTCATGAAATTTCATATGTAGTATTCTTGAAGGCCAAATAGAAAAAAAAAGTGTGCGACGTCACAATATTGTGAACGGGAGGGGGGTTGTGGATTTTTGGACTGAGCCCTCGCCCCGGACCTCCCCCCTCCCCTCGGCCGATATAGCTGAAATTTGACTGGTTATGTCTTAAGTGGAATTTATATCTAAATACGAAATTTGATGTCGATACATTCATTACATCGGGAGTTATTGGGATTTTTGAATTGAGCCCCACCCCGGAACTCCCCCCTCCCCTCGGCAGATATCGGTGAAATTTGACTGGTTATGTCCTAACTGGATTTTAGTTTTAAATACGAAATTTGATGTCAATACATTTATTACATCGGCAGTTATTAGGATTTTTGAATAGAGCCCCCACCCCGGAACTCCCCCCTCCCCTCGGCCGATATCGCTGAAATTTGACTGGTTATGTCCTCCGTGAATGTTTATTTTAAATACGAAATTTGATGTTGATACATTCATTACATCGGCAGTTATTGGGATTTTTAAATTCAGATTCGCTTATTTACCCATTCTCTTCCACCGGCTTCTATACTCCTATACTGAAACGGGGTTTGTTTCTATGTTTCTTCCAGCATCACGCCCAAACGGCTGGACCGATATTCATGAAACTTCACATGTAGCATCCTTTCAAGACCGATTGAATAATAGGCTATGTGGCGTCCTAAAATTTCGAACGGGAGGGGGGGTTGTAAGGGGGGGCCAAGCATAAAAATAGTGCTAACTCATTAATTAATTGTCGGATTGTCATGAAATTTCATATGTAGTATTCTTGAAGGCCAAATAGAAAAAAAAAGTGTGCGACGTCACAATATTATGAACGGGAGGGGGGTTGTGGATTTTTGAACTGAGCCCTCTCCCCAGAACTCCCCCCTCCCCTCAGCCGATATCGCTGAAATTTGACTGGTTATGTCCTAAATGGATTTTAGTTTTAAATACGAAATTTGATGTCGATACATTCATTACATCGGGAGTTATTGGAATTTTTGAATTGAGCCCCACCCCAGAACTCCCCCCTCCCCTCGGCAGATATCGCTGAAATTTGACTGGTTATGTCCTCCGTGAATGTTTATTTTAAATACGAGATTTGATGTTGATACATTCATTACATCGGCAGTTATTGGGATTTTTAAATTCAGATTCGCGTATTTACCCATTCTCTTCCACCGGCTTCTATACTTCTATACTGAAACGGGGTTTGTTTCTATGTTTCTTCCAGCATCACGCCCAAACGGCTGGACCGATATTCATGAAACTTCACATGTAGCATCCTTTCAAGACCGATTGAATAATAGGCTAAGTGGCGTCCTAAAATTTCGAACGGGAAGGTGGGTTGTAAGGGGGGGGCCAAGCATAAAAATAGTGCCAACTCATTAATTAATTGTCGGATTGTCATGAAATTTCATATGTAGTATTCTTGAAGGCCAAATAGAAAAAAAAAGTGTGCGACGTCACAATATTGTGAACGGGAGGGGGGTTGTGGATTTTTGGACGGGGCCCTCTCCCCGGAACTCCCCCCTCCCCTCGGTCGATATCGCCGAAATTTGACTGGTTATGTCCTAAGTGGATTATAGTTTTAAATACGAAATTTGATGTCGATACATTCATTACATCGGGAGTTATTGGGATTTTTGAATTGAGCCCCACCCCGGAACTCCCCCCTCCCCTCCGCCGATATCGCTGAAATTTGACTGGTTATGTCCTCCGTGAATGTTTATTTTAAATACGAGATTTGATGTTGATACATTCATTACATCGGCAGTTATTGGGATTTTTAAATAGAGCCCCCACCCCGGAACTCCCCCCTCCCCTCGGCCGATATCGCTGAAATTTGACTGGTTATGTCCTCCGTGAATGTTTATTTTAAATACGAAATTTGATGTTGATACATTCATTACATCGGCAGTTATTGGGATTTTTAAATTCAGAGTCGCTTATTTACCCATTCTCTTCCACCGGCTTCTATACTCCTATACTGAAACGGGGATTGTTTCTATGTTTCTTCCAGCATCACGCCCAAACGGCAGGACCGATATTCATGAAACTTCACATGTAGCATCCTTTCAAGACCGATTGAATAATAGGCTAAGTGGCGTCCTAAAATTTCGAACGGGAGGGGGGGTTGTAAGGGGGGGCCAAGCATAAAAATAGTGCTAACTCATTAATTAATTGTCGGATTGTCATGAAATTTCATATGTAGTATTCTTGAAGGCCAAATAGAAAAAAAAAGTGTGCGACGTCACAATATTGTGAACGGGAGGGGGGTTGTGGATTTTTGGACTGAGGCCTCGCCCCGGACCTTCCCCCCTCCCCTCGGCCGATATAGCTGAAATTTGACTGGTTATGTCTTAAGTGGAATTTATATCTAAATACGAAATTTGATGTCGATACATTCATTACATCGGGAGTTATTGGGATTTTTGAATTGAGCCCCACCCCGGAACTCCCCCCTCCCCTCGGCAGATATCGGTGAAATTTGACTGGTTATGTCCTAACTGGATTTTAGTTTTAAATACGAAATTTGATGTCAATACATTTATTACATCGGCAGTTATTAGGATTTTTGAATAGAGCCCCCACCCCGGAACTCCCCCCTCCCCTCGGCCGATATCGCTGAAATTTGACTGGTTATGTCCTCCGTGAATGTTTATTTTAAATACGAAATTTGATGTTGATACATTCATTACATCGGCAGTTATTGGGATTTTAAAATTCAGAGTCGGTTATTTACCCATTCTCTTCCACCGGCTTCTATACTTCTATACTGAAACGGGGTTTGTTTCTATGTTTCTTCCAGCATCACGCCCAAACGGCTGGACCGATATTCATGAAACTTCACATGTAGCATCCTTTCAAGACCGATTGAATAATAGGCTATGTGGCGTCCTAAAATTTCGAACGGGAGGGGGGGTTGTAAGGGGGGGCCAAGCATAAAAATAGTGCTAACTCATTAATTAATTGTCGGATTGTCATGAAATTTCATATGTAGTATTCTTGAAGGCCAAATAGAAAAAAAAAGTGTGCGACGTCACAATATTGTGAACGGGAGGGGGGTTGTGGATTTTTGGACTGAGCCCTCGCCCCGGACCTCCCCCCTCCCCTCGGCCGATATAGCTGAAATTTGACTGGTTATGTCTTAAGTGGAATTTATATCTAAATACGAAATTTGATGTCGATACATTCATTACATCGGGAGTTATTGGGATTTTTGAATTGAGCCCCACCCCGGAACTCCCCCCTCCCCTCGGCAGATATCGGTGAAATTTGACTGGTTATGTCCTAACTGGATTTTAGTTTTAAATACGAAATTTGATGTCAATACATTTATTACATCGGCAGTTATTAGGATTTTTGAATAGAGCCCCCACCCCGGAACTCCCCCCTCCCCTCGGCCGATATCGCTGAAATTTGACTGGTTATGTCCTCCGTGAATGTTTATTTTAAATACGAAATTTGATGTTGATACATTCATTACATCGGCAGTTATTGGGATTTTTAAATTCAGATTCGCTTATTTACCCATTCTCTTCCACCGGCTTCTATACTCCTATACTGAAACGGGGTTTGTTTCTATGTTTCTTCCAGCATCACGCCCAAACGGCTGGACCGATATTCATGAAACTTCACATGTAGCATCCTTTCAAGACCGATTGAATAATAGGCTATGTGGCGTCCTAAAATTTCGAACGGGAGGGGGGGTTGTAAGGGGGGGCCAAGCATAAAAATAGTGCTAACTCATTAATTAATTGTCGGATTGTCATGAAATTTCATATGTAGTATTCTTGAAGGCCAAATAGAAAAAAAAAGTGTGCGACGTCACAATATTATGAACGGGAGGGGGGTTGTGGATTTTTGAACTGAGCCCTCTCCCCAGAACTCCCCCCTCCCCTCAGCCGATATCGCTGAAATTTGACTGGTTATGTCCTAACTGGATTTTAGTTTTAAATACGAAATTTGATGTCGATACATTCATTACATCGGGAGTTATTGGAATTTTTGAATTGAGCCCCCACCCCGGAACTCCCCCCTCCCCTCGGCCGATATCGCTGAAATTTGAAGCATAAAAATAGTGCTAACTCATTAATTAATTGTCGGATTGTCATGAAATTTCATATGTAGTATTCTTGAAGGCCAAATAGAAAAAAAAAGTGTGCGACGTCACAATATTGTGAACGGGAGGGGGGTTGTGGATTTTTGGACTGAGGCCTCGCCCCGGACCTTCCCCCCTCCCCTCGGCCGATATAGCTGAAATTTGACTGGTTATGTCTTAAGTGGAATTTATATCTAAATACGAAATTTGATGTCGATACATTCATTACATCGGGAGTTATTGGGATTTTTGAATTGAGCCCCACCCCGGAACTCCCCCCTCCCCTCGGCAGATATCGGTGAAATTTGACTGGTTATGTCCTAACTGGATTTTAGTTTTAAATACGAAATTTGATGTCAATACATTTATTACATCGGCAGTTATTAGGATTTTTGAATAGAGCCCCCACCCCGGAACTCCCCCCTCCCCTCGGCCGATATCGCTGAAATTTGACTGGTTATGTCCTCCGTGAATGTTTATTTTAAATACGAAATTTGATGTTGATACATTCATTACATCGGCAGTTATTGGGATTTTAAAATTCAGAGTCGGTTATTTACCCATTCTCTTCCACCGGCTTCTATACTTCTATACTGAAACGGGGTTTGTTTCTATGTTTCTTCCAGCATCACGCCCAAACGGCTGGACCGATATTCATGAAACTTCACATGTAGCATCCTTTCAAGACCGATTGAATAATAGGCTATGTGGCGTCCTAAAATTTCGAACGGGAGGGGGGGTTGTAAGGGGGGGCCAAGCATAAAAATAGTGCTAACTCATTAATTAATTGTCGGATTGTCATGAAATTTCATATGTAGTATTCTTGAAGGCCAAATAGAAAAAAAAAGTGTGCGACGTCACAATATTATGAACGGGAGGGGGGTTGTGGATTTTTGAACTGAGCCCTCTCCCCAGAACTCCCCCCTCCCCTCAGCCGATATCGCTGAAATTTGACTGGTTATGTCCTAAATGGATTTTAGTTTTAAATACGAAATTTGATGTCGATACATTCATTACATCGGGAGTTATTGGAATTTTTGAATTGAGCCCCACCCCAGAACTCCCCCCTCCCCTCGGCAGATATCGCTGAAATTTGACTGGTTATGTCCTAACTGGATTTTAGTTTTAAATACGAAATTTGATGTCGATACATTTATTACATCGGCAGTTATTAGGATTTTTGAATAGAGCCCCCACCCCGGAACACCCCCCTCCCGTCGGCCGATATCGCTGAAATTTGACTGGTTATGTCCTTCGTGAATGTTTATTTTAAATACGAAATTTGATGTTGATACATTCATTACATCGGCAGTTATTGGGATTTTTAAATTCAGAGTCGCTTATTTACCCATTCTCTTCCACCGGCTTCTATACTTCTATACTGAAACGGGGTTTGTTTCCATGTTTCTTCCAGCATCACGCCCAAACGGCTGGACCGATATTCATGAAACTTCACATGTAGCATCCTTTCAAGACCAATTGAATAATAGGCTAAGTGGCGTCCTAAAATTTCGAACGGGAGGGTGGGTTGTAAGGGGGGGCCAAGCATAAAAATAGTGCTAACTCATTAATTAATTGTCGGATTGTCATGAAATTTCATATGTAGTATTCTTGAAGGCCAAATAGAAAAAAAAGTGTGCGACGTCACAATATTGTGAACGGGAGGGGGGTTGTGGATTTTTGGACGGGGCCCTCTCCCCGGAACTCCCCCCTCCCCTCGGCCGATATCGCCGAAATTTGACTGGTTATGTCCTAAGTGGATTATAGTTTTAAATACAAAATTTGATGTCGATACATTCATTACATCGGGAGTTATTGGGATTTTTGAATTGAGCCCCACCCCGGAACTCCCCCCTCCCCTCCGCCGATATCGCTGAAATTTGACTGGTTATGTCCTCCGTGAATGTTTATTTTAAATACGAGATTTGATGTTGATACATTCATTACATCGGCAGTTATTGGGATTTTTAAATTCAGATTCGCGTATTTACCCATTCTCTTCCACCGGCTTCTATACTTCTATACTGAAACGGGGTTTGTTTCTATGTTTCTTCCAGCATCACGCCCAAACGGCTGGACCGATATTCATGAAACTTCACATGTAGCATCCTTTCAAGACCGATTGAATAATAGGCTAAGTGGCGTCCTAAAATTTCGAACGGGAAGGTGGGTTGTAAGGGGGGGGCCAAGCATAAAAATAGTGCCAACTCATTAATTAATTGTCGGATTGTCATGAAATTTCATATGTAGTATTCTTGAAGGCCAAATAGAAAAAAAAAGTGTGCGACGTCACAATATTGTGAACGGGAGGGGGGTTGTGGATTTTTGGACGGGGCCCTCTCCCCGGAACTCCCCCCTCCCCTCGGTCGATATCGCCGAAATTTGACTGGTTATGTCCTAAGTGGATTATAGTTTTAAATACGAAATTTGATGTCGATACATTCATTACATCGGGAGTTATTGGGATTTTTGAATTGAGCCCCACCCCGGAACTCCCCCCTCCCCTCCGCCGATATCGCTGAAATTTGACTGGTTATGTCCTCCGTGAATGTTTATTTTAAATACGAGATTTGATGTTGATACATTCATTACATCGGCAGTTATTGGGATTTTTAAATAGAGCCCCCACCCCAGAACTCCCCCCTCCCCTCGGCCGATATCGCTGAAATTTGACTGGTTATGTCCTCCGTGAATGTTTATTTTAAATACGAAATTTGATGTTGATACATTCATTACATCGGCAGTTATTGGGATTTTTAAATTCAGAGTCGCTTATTTACCCATTCTCTTCCACCGGCTTCTATACTCCTATACTGAAACGGGGATTGTTTCTATGTTTCTTCCAGCATCACGCCCAAACGGCAGGACCGATATTCATGAAACTTCACATGTAGCATCCTTTCAAGACCGATTGAATAATAGGCTAAGTGGCGTCCTAAAATTTCGAACGGGAGGGGGGGTTGTAAGGGGGGGCCAAGCATAAAAATAGTGCTAACTCATTAATTAATTGTCGGATTGTCATGAAATTTCATATGTAGTATTCTTGAAGGCCAAATAGAAAAAAAAAGTGTGCGACGTCACAATATTGTGAACGGGAGGGGGGTTGTGGATTTTTGGACTGAGCCCTCGCCCCGGACCTTCCCCCCTCCCCTCGGCCGATATAGCTGAAATTTGACTGGTTATGTCTTAAGTGGAATTTATATGTAAATACGAAATTTGATGTCGATACATTCATTACATCGGGAGTTATTGGGATTTTTGAATTGAGCCCCACCCCGGAACTCCCCCCTCCCCTCGGCAGATATCGGTGAAATTTGACTGGTTATGTCCTAACTGGATTTTAGTTTTAAATACGAAATTTGATGTCAATACATTTATTACATCGGCAGTTATTAGGATTTTTGAATAGAGCCCCCACCCCGGAACTCCCCCCTCCCCTCCGCCGATATCGCTGAAATTTGACTGGTTATGTCCTCCGTGAATGTTTATTTTAAATACGAGATTTGATGTTGATACATTCATTACATCGGCAGTTATTGGGATTTTTAAATTCAGATTCGCGTATTTACCCATTCTCTTCCACCGGCTTCTATACTTCTATACTGAAACGGGGTTTGTTTCTATGTTTCTTCCAGCATCACGCCCAAACGGCTGGACCGATATTCATGAAACTTCACATGTAGCATCCTTTCAAGACCGATTGAATAATAGGCTAAGTGGCGTCCTAAAATTTCGAACGGGAAGGTGGGTTGTAAGGGGGGGGCCAAGCATAAAAATAGTGCCAACTCATTAATTAATTGTCGGATTGTCATGAAATTTCATATGTAGTATTCTTGAAGGCCAAATAGAAAAAAAAAGTGTGCGACGTCACAATATTGTGAACGGGAGGGGGGTTGTGGATTTTTGGACGGGGCCCTCTCCCCGGAACTCCCCCCTCCCCTCGGTCGATATCGCCGAAATTTGACTGGTTATGTCCTAAGTGGATTATAGTTTTAAATACGAAATTTGATGTCGATACATTCATTACATCGGGAGTTATTGGGATTTTTGAATTGAGCCCCACCCCGGAACTCCCCCCTCCCCTCCGCCGATATCGCTGAAATTTGACTGGTTATGTCCTCCGTGAATGTTTATTTTAAATACGAGATTTGATGTTGATACATTCATTACATCGGCAGTTATTGGGATTTTTAAATAGAGCCCCCACCCCAGAACTCCCCCCTCCCCTCGGCCGATATCGCTGAAATTTGACTGGTTATGTCCTCCGTGAATGTTTATTTTAAATACGAAATTTGATGTTGATACATTCATTACATCGGCAGTTATTGGGATTTTTAAATTCAGAGTCGCTTATTTACCCATTCTCTTCCACCGGCTTCTATACTCCTATACTGAAACGGGGATTGTTTCTATGTTTCTTCCAGCATCACGCCCAAACGGCAGGACCGATATTCATGAAACTTCACATGTAGCATCCTTTCAAGACCGATTGAATAATAGGCTAAGTGGCGTCCTAAAATTTCGAACGGGAGGGGGGGTTGTAAGGGGGGGCCAAGCATAAAAATAGTGCTAACTCATTAATTAATTGTCGGATTGTCATGAAATTTCATATGTAGTATTCTTGAAGGCCAAATAGAAAAAAAAAGTGTGCGACGTCACAATATTGTGAACGGGAGGGGGGTTGTGGATTTTTGGACTGAGCCCTCGCCCCGGACCTTCCCCCCTCCCCTCGGCCGATATAGCTGAAATTTGACTGGTTATGTCTTAAGTGGAATTTATATGTAAATACGAAATTTGATGTCGATACATTCATTACATCGGGAGTTATTGGGATTTTTGAATTGAGCCCCACCCCGGAACTCCCCCCTCCCCTCGGCAGATATCGGTGAAATTTGACTGGTTATGTCCTAACTGGATTTTAGTTTTAAATACGAAATTTGATGTCAATACATTTATTACATCGGCAGTTATTAGGATTTTTGAATAGAGCCCCCACCCCGGAACTCCCCCCTCCCCTCGGCCGATATCGCTGAAATTTGACTGGTTATGTCCTCCGTGAATGTTTATTTTAAATACGAAATTTGATGTTGATACATTCATTACATCGGCAGTTATTGGGATTTTTAAATTCAGAGTCGGTTATTTACCCATTCTCTTCCACCGGCTTCTATACTTCTATACTGAAACGGGGTTTGTTTCTATGTTTCTTCCAGCATCACGCCCAAACGGCTGGACCGATATTCATGAAACTTCACATGTAGCATCCTTTCAAGACCGATTGAATAATAGGCTATGTGGCGTCCTAAAATTTCGAACGGGAGGGGGGGTTGTAAGGGGGGGCCAAGCATAAAAATAGTGCTAACTCATTAATTAATTGTCGGATTGTCATGAAATTTCATATGTAGTATTCTTGAAGGCCAAATAGAAAAAAAAAGTGTGCGACGTCACAATATTATGAACGGGAGGGGGGTTGTGGATTTTTGAACTGAGCCCTCTCCCCGGAACTCCCCCCTCCCCTCGGCCGATATCGCCGAAATTTGACTGGTTATGTCCTAAGTGGATTATAGTTTTAAATACGAAATTTGATGTCGATACATTCATTACATCGGGAGTTATTGGGATTTTTGAATTGAGCCCCACCCCGGAACTCCCCCCTCCCCTCCGCCGATATCGCTGAAATTTGACTGGTTATGTCCTCCGTGAATGTTTATTTTAAATACGAGATTTGATGTTGATACATTCATTACATCGGCAGTTATTGGGATTTTTAAATTCAGATTCGCATATTTACCCATTCTCTTCCACCGGCTTCTATACTTCTATACTGAAACGGGGTTTGTTTCTATGTTTCTTCCAGCATCACGCCCAAACGGCTGGACCGATATTCATGAAACTTCACATGTAGCATCCTTTCAAGACCGATTGAATAATAGGCTAAGTGGCGTCCTAAAATTTCGAACGGGAAGGTGGGTTGTAAGGGGGGGGCCAAGTATAAAAATAGTGCCAACTCATTAATTAATTGTCGGATTGTCATGAAATTTCATATGTAGTATTCTTGAAGGCCAAATAGAAAAAAAAAGTGTGCGACGTCACAATATTGTGAACGGGAGGGGGGTTGTGGATTTTTGGACGGGGCCCTCTCCCCAGAACTCCCCCCTCCCCTCAGCCGATATCGCTGAAATTTGACTGGTTATGTCCTAAATGGATTTTAGTTTTAAATACGAAATTTGATGTCGATACATTCATTACATCGGGAGTTATTGGGATTTTTGAATTGAGCCCCACCCCGGAACTCCCCCCTCCCCTCGGCAGATATCGCTGAAATTTGACTGGTTATGTCCTAACTGGATTTTAGTTTTAAATACGAAATTTGATGTCGATACATTTATTACATCGGCAGTTATTAGGATTTTTGAATAGAGCCCCCACCCCGGAACACCCCCCTCCCGTCGGCCGATATCGCTGAAATTTGACTGGTTATGTCCTTCGTGAATGTTTATTTTAAATACGAAATTTGATGTTGATACATTCATTACATCGGCAGTTATTGGGATTTTTAAATTCAGAGTCGCTTATTTACCCATTCTCTTCCACCGGCTTCTATACTTCTATACTGAAACGGGGTTTGTTTCCATGTTTCTTCCAGCATCACGCCCAAACGGCTGGACCGATATTCATGAAACTTCACATGTAGCATCCTTTCAAGACCGATTGAATAATAGGCTAAGTGGCGTCCTAAAATTTCGAACGGGAAGGTGGGTTGTAAGGGGGGGGCCAAGCATAAAAATAGTGCCAACTCATTAATTAATTGTCGGATTGTCATGAAATTTCATATGTAGTATTCTTGAAGGCCAAATAGAAAAAAAAAGTGTGCGACGTCACAATATTGTGAACGGGAGGGGGGTTGTGGATTTTTGGACTGAGCCCTCGCCCCGGACCTTCCCCCCTCCCCTCGGCCGATATAGCTGAAATTTGACTGGTTATGTCTTAAGTGGAATTTATATCTAAATACGAAATTTGATGTCGATACATTCATTACATCGGGAGTTATTGGGATTTTTGAATTGAGCCCCACCCCGGAACTCCCCCCTCCCCTCGGCAGATATCGGTGAAATTTGACTGGTTATGTCCTAACTGGATTTTAGTTTTAAATACGAAATTTGATGTCAATACATTTATTACATCGGCAGTTATTAGGATTTTTGAATAGAGCCCCCACCCCGGAACTCCCCCCTCCCCTCGGCCGATATCGCTGAAATTTGACTGGTTATGTCCTCCGTGAATGTTTATTTTAAATACGAAATTTGATGTTGATACATTCATTACATCGGCAGCTATTGGGATTTTTAAATTCAGAGTCGGTTATTTACCCATTCTCTTCCACCGGCTTCTATACTCCTATACTGAAACGGGGATTGTTTCTATGTTTCTTCCAGCATCACGCCCAAACGGCAGGACCGATATTCATGAAACTTCACATGTAGCATCCTTTCAAGACCGATTGAATAATAGGCTAAGTGGCGTCCTAAAATTTCGAACGGGAGGGGGGGTTGTAAGGGGGGGCCAAGCATAAAAATAGTGCTAACTCATTAATTAATTGTCGGATTGTCATGAAATTTCATATGTAGTATTCTTGAAGGCCAAATAGAAAAAAAAAGTGTGCGACGTCACAATATTGTGAACGGGAGGGGGGTTGTGGATTTTTGGACTGAGCCCTCGCCCCGGACCTTCCCCCCTCCCCTCGGCCGATATAGCTGAAATTTGACTGGTTATGTCTTAAGTGGAATTTATATGTAAATACGAAATTTGATGTCGATACATTCATTACATCGGGAGTTATTGGGATTTTTGAATTGAGCCCCACCCCGGAACTCCCCCCTCCCCTCGGCAGATATCGGTGAAATTTGACTGGTTATGTCCTAACTGGATTTTAGTTTTAAATACGAAATTTGATGTCAATACATTTATTACATCGGCAGTTATTAGGATTTTTGAATAGAGCCCCCACCCCGGAACTCCCCCCTCCCCTCGGCCGATATCGCTGAAATTTGACTGGTTATGTCCTCCGTGAATGTTTATTTTAAATACGAAATTTGATGTTGATACATTCATTACATCGGCAGTTATTGGGATTTTTAAATTCAGAGTCGGTTATTTACCCATCCTCTTCCACCGGCTTCTATACTTCTATACTGAAACGGGGTTTGTTTCTATGTTTCTTCCAGCATCACGCCCAAACGGCTGGACCGATATTCATGAAACTTCACATGTAGCATCCTTTCAAGACCGATTGAATAATAGGCTATGTGGCGTCCTAAAATTTCGAACGGGAGGGGGGGTTGTAAGGGGGGGCCAAGCATAAAAATAGTGCTAACTCATTAATTAATTGTCGGATTGTCATGAAATTTCATATGTAGTATTCTTGAAGGCCAAATAGAAAAAAAAAGTGTGCGACGTCACAATATTATGAACGGGAGGGGGGTTGTGGATTTTTGAACTGAGCCCTCTCCCCGGAACTCCCCCCTCCCCTCGGCCGATATCGCCGAAATTTGACTGGTTATGTCCTAAGTGGATTATAGTTTTAAATACGAAATTTGATGTCGATACATTCATTACATCGGGAGTTATTGGGATTTTTGAATTGAGCCCCACCCCGGAACTCCCCCCTCCCCTCCGCCGATATCGCTGAAATTTGACTGGTTATGTCCTCCGTGAATGTTTATTTTAAATACGAGATTTGATGTTGATACATTCATTACATCGGCAGTTATTGGGATTTTTAAATTCAGATTCGCATATTTACCCATTCTCTTCCACCGGCTTCTATACTTCTATACTGAAACGGGGTTTGTTTCTATGTTTCTTCCAGCATCACGCCCAAACGGCTGGACCGATATTCATGAAACTTCACATGTAGCATCCTTTCAAGATCGATTGAATAATAGGCTAAGTGGCGTCCTAAAATTTCGAACGGGAAGGTGGGTTGTAAGGGGGGGGCCAAGCATAAAAATAGTGCCAACTCATTAATTAATTGTCGGATTGTCATGAAATTTCATATGTAGTATTCTTGAAGGCCAAATAGAAAAAAAAAGTGTGCGACGTCACAATATTGTGAACGGGAGGGGGGTTGTGGATTTTTGGACGGGGCCCTCTCCCCAGAACTCCCCCCTCCCCTCAGCCGATATCGCTGAAATTTGACTGGTTATGTCCTAAATGGATTTTAGTTTTAAATACGAAATTTGATGTCGATACATTCATTACATCGGGAGTTATTGGGATTTTTGAATTGAGCCCCACCCCGGAACTCCCCCCTCCCCTCGGCCGATATCGCTGAAATTTGACTGGTTATGTCCTCCGTGAATGTTTATTTTAAATACGAGATTTGATGTTGATACATTCATTACATCGGCAGTTATTGGGATTTTTAAATTCAGAGTCGCTTATTTACCCATTCTCTTCCACCGGCTTCTATACTCCTATACTGAAACGGGGATTGTTTCTATGTTTCTTCCAGCATCACGCCCAAACGGCAGGACCGATTTTCATGAAACTTCACATGTAGCATCCTTTCAAGACCGATTGAATAATAGGCTAAGTGGCGTCCTAAAATTTCGAACGGGAGGGGGGGTTGTAAGGGGGGGCCAAGCATAAAAATAGTGCTAACTCATTAATTAATTGTCGGATTGTCATGAAATTTCATATGTAGTATTCTTGAAGGCCAAATAGAAAAAAAAAGTGTGCGACGTCACAATATTGTGAACGGGAGGGGGGTTGTGGATTTTTGGACTGAGCCCTCGCCCCGGACCTCCCCCCTCCCCTCGGCCGATATAGCTGAAATTTGACTGGTTATGTCTTAAGTGGAATTTATATCTAAATACGAAATTTGATGTCGATACATTCATTACATCGGGAGTTATTGGGATTTTTGAATTGAGCCCCACCCCGGAACTCCCCCCTCCCCTCGGCAGATATCGGTGAAATTTGACTGGTTATGTCCTAACTGGATTTTAGTTTTAAATACGAAATTTGATGTCAATACATTTATTACATCGGCAGTTATTAGGATTTTTGAATAGAGCCCCCACCCCGGAACTCCCCCCTCCCCTCGGCCGATATCGCTGAAATTTGACTGGTTATGTCCTCCGTGAATGTTTATTTTAAATACGAAATTTGATGTTGATACATTCATTACATCGGCAGTTATTGGGATTTTTAAATTCAGATTCGCTTATTTACCCATTCTCTTCCACCGGCTTCTATACTCCTATACTGAAACGGGGTTTGTTTCTATGTTTCTTCCAGCATCACGCCCAAACGGCTGGACCGATATTCATGAAACTTCACATGTAGCATCCTTTCAAGACCGATTGAATAATAGGCTATGTGGCGTCCTAAAATTTCGAACGGGAGGGGGGGTTGTAAGGGGGGGCCAAGCATAAAAATAGTGCTAACTCATTAATTAATTGTCGGATTGTCATGAAATTTCATATGTAGTATTCTTGAAGGCCAAATAGAAAAAAAAAGTGTGCGACGTCACAATATTATGAACGGGAGGGGGGTTGTGGATTTTTGAACTGAGCCCTCTCCCCAGAACTCCCCCCTCCCCTCAGCCGATATCGCTGAAATTTGACTGGTTATGTCCTAAATGGATTTTAGTTTTAAATACGAAATTTGATGTCGATACATTCATTACATCGGGAGTTATTGGAATTTTTGAATTGAGCCCCACCCCAGAACTCCCCCCTCCCCTCGGCAGATATCGCTGAAATTTGACTGGTTATGTCCTCCGTGAATGTTTATTTTAAATACGAGATTTGATGTTGATACATTCATTACATCGGCAGTTATTGGGATTTTTAAATTCAGATTCGCGTATTTACCCATTCTCTTCCACCGGCTTCTATACTTCTATACTGAAACGGGGTTTGTTTCTATGTTTCTTCCAGCATCACGCCCAAACGGCTGGACCGATATTCATGAAACTTCACATGTAGCATCCTTTCAAGACCGATTGAATAATAGGCTAAGTGGCGTCCTAAAATTTCGAACGGGAAGGTGGGTTGTAAGGGGGGGGCCAAGCATAAAAATAGTGCCAACTCATTAATTAATTGTCGGATTGTCATGAAATTTCATATGTAGTATTCTTGAAGGCCAAATAGAAAAAAAAAGTGTGCGACGTCACAATATTGTGAACGGGAGGGGGGTTGTGGATTTTTGGACGGGGCCCTCTCCCCGGAACTCCCCCCTCCCCTCGGTCGATATCGCCGAAATTTGACTGGTTATGTCCTAAGTGGATTATAGTTTTAAATACGAAATTTGATGTCGATACATTCATTACATCGGGAGTTATTGGGATTTTTGAATTGAGCCCCACCCCGGAACTCCCCCCTCCCCTCCGCCGATATCGCTGAAATTTGACTGGCTATGTCCTCCGTGAATGTTTATTTTAAATACGAGATTTGATGTTGATACATTCATTACATCGGCAGTTATTGGGATTTTTAAATAGAGCCCCCACCCCGGAACTCCCCCCTCCCCTCGGCCGATATCGCTGAAATTTGACTGGTTATGTCCTCCGTGAATGTTTATTTTAAATACGAAATTTGATGTTGATACATTCATTACATCGGCAGTTATTGGGATTTTTAAATTCAGAGTCGCTTATTTACCCATTCTCTTCCACCGGCTTCTATACTCCTATACTGAAACGGGGATTGTTTCTATGTTTCTTCCAGCATCACGCCCAAACGGCAGGACCGATATTCATGAAACTTCACATGTAGCATCCTTTCAAGACCGATTGAATAATAGGCTAAGTGGCGTCCTAAAATTTCGAACGGGAGGGGGGGTTGTAAGGGGGGGCCAAGCATAAAAATAGTGCTAACTCATTAATTAATTGTCGGATTGTCATGAAATTTCATATGTAGTATTCTTGAAGGCCAAATAGAAAAAAAAAGTGTGCGACGTCACAATATTGTGAACGGGAGGGGGGTTGTGGATTTTTGGACTGAGGCCTCGCCCCGGACCTTCCCCCCTCCCCTCGGCCGATATAGCTGAAATTTGACTGGTTATGTCTTAAGTGGAATTTATATCTAAATACGAAATTTGATGTCGATACATTCATTACATCGGGAGTTATTGGGATTTTTGAATTGAGCCCCACCCCGGAACTCCCCCCTCCCCTCGGCAGATATCGGTGAAATTTGACTGGTTATGTCCTAACTGGATTTTAGTTTTAAATACGAAATTTGATGTCAATACATTTATTACATCGGCAGTTATTAGGATTTTTGAATAGAGCCCCCACCCCGGAACTCCCCCCTCCCCTCGGCCGATATCGCTGAAATTTGACTGGTTATGTCCTCCGTGAATGTTTATTTTAAATACGAAATTTGATGTTGATACATTCATTACATCGGCAGTTATTGGGATTTTAAAATTCAGAGTCGGTTATTTACCCATTCTCTTCCACCGGCTTCTATACTTCTATACTGAAACGGGGTTTGTTTCTATGTTTCTTCCAGCATCACGCCCAAACGGCTGGACCGATATTCATGAAACTTCACATGTAGCATCCTTTCAAGACCGATTGAATAATAGGCTATGTGGCGTCCTAAAATTTCGAACGGGAGGGGGGGTTGTAAGGGGGGGCCAAGCATAAAAATAGTGCTAACTCATTAATTAATTGTCGGATTGTCATGAAATTTCATATGTAGTATTCTTGAAGGCCAAATAGAAAAAAAAAGTGTGCGACGTCACAATATTATGAACGGGAGGGGGGTTGTGGATTTTTGAACTGAGCCCTCTCCCCAGAACTCCCCCCTCCCCTCAGCCGATATCGCTGAAATTTGACTGGTTATGTCCTAAATGGATTTTAGTTTTAAATACGAAATTTGATGTCGATACATTCATTACATCGGGAGTTATTGGAATTTTTGAATTGAGCCCCACCCCAGAACTCCCCCCTCCCCTCGGCAGATATCGCTGAAATTTGACTGGTTATGTCCTAACTGGATTTTAGTTTTAAATACGAAATTTGATGTCGATACATTTATTACATCGGCAGTTATTAGGATTTTTGAATAGAGCCCCCACCCCGGAACACCCCCCTCCCGTCGGCCGATATCGCTGAAATTTGACTGGTTATGTCCTTCGTGAATGTTTATTTTAAATACGAAATTTGATGTTGATACATTCATTACATCGGCAGTTATTGGGATTTTTAAATTCAGAGTCGCTTATTTACCCATTCTCTTCCACCGGCTTCTATACTTCTATACTGAAACGGGGTTTGTTTCCATGTTTCTTCCAGCATCACGCCCAAACGGCTGGACCGATATTCATGAAACTTCACATGTAGCATCCTTTCAAGACCAATTGAATAATAGGCTAAGTGGCGTCCTAAAATTTCGAACGGGAGGGTGGGTTGTAAGGGGGGGGCCAAGCATAAAAATAGTGCTAACTCATTAATTAATTGTCGGATTGTCATGAAATTTCATATGTAGTATTCTTGAAGGCCAAATAGAAAAAAAAGTGTGCGACGTCACAATATTGTGAACGGGAGGGGGGTTGTGGATTTTTGGACGGGGCCCTCTCCCCGGAACTCCCCCCTCCCCTCGGCCGATATCGCCGAAATTTGACTGGTTATGTCCTAAGTGGATTATAGTTTTAAATACAAAATTTGATGTCGATACATTCATTACATCGGGAGTTATTGGGATTTTTGAATTGAGCCCCACCCCGGAACTCCCCCCTCCCCTCCGCCGATATCGCTGAAATTTGACTGGTTATGTCCTCCGTGAATGTTTATTTTAAATACGAGATTTGATGTTGATACATTCATTACATCGGCAGTTATTGGGATTTTTAAATTCAGATTCGCGTATTTACCCATTCTCTTCCACCGGCTTCTATACTTCTATACTGAAACGGGGTTTGTTTCTATGTTTCTTCCAGCATCACGCCCAAACGGCTGGACCGATATTCATGAAACTTCACATGTAGCATCCTTTCAAGACCGATTGAATAATAGGCTAAGTGGCGTCCTAAAATTTCGAACGGGAAGGTGGGTTGTAAGGGGGGGGCCAAGCATAAAAATAGTGCCAACTCATTAATTAATTGTCGGATTGTCATGAAATTTCATATGTAGTATTCTTGAAAGCCAAATAGAAAAAAAAAGTGTGCGACGTCACAATATTGTGAACGGGAGGGGGGTTGTGGATTTTTGGACGGGGCCCTCTCCCCGGAACTCCCCCCTCCCCTCGGTCGATATCGCCGAAATTTGACTGGTTATGTCCTAAGTGGATTATAGTTTTAAATACGAAATTTGATGTCGATACATTCATTACATCGGGAGTTATTGGGATTTTTGAATTGAGCCCCACCCCGGAACTCCCCCCTCCCCTCCGCCGATATCGCTGAAATTTGACTGGTTATGTCCTCCGTGAATGTTTATTTTAAATACGAGATTTGATGTTGATACATTCATTACATCGGCAGTTATTGGGATTTTTAAATAGAGCCCCCACCCCAGAACTCCCCCCTCCCCTCGGCCGATATCGCTGAAATTTGACTGGTTATGTCCTCCGTGAATGTTTATTTTAAATACGAAATTTGATGTTGATACATTCATTACATCGGCAGTTATTGGGATTTTTAAATTCAGAGTCGCTTATTTACCCATTCTCTTCCACCGGCTTCTATACTCCTATACTGAAACGGGGATTGTTTCTATGTTTCTTCCAGCATCACGCCCAAACGGCAGGACCGATATTCATGAAACTTCACATGTAGCATCCTTTCAAGACCGATTGAATAATAGGCTAAGTGGCGTCCTAAAATTTCGAACGGGAGGGGGGGTTGTAAGGGGGGGCCAAGCATAAAAATAGTGCTAACTCATTAATTAATTGTCGGATTGTCATGAAATTTCATATGTAGTATTCTTGAAGGCCAAATAGAAAAAAAAAGTGTGCGACGTCACAATATTGTGAACGGGAGGGGGGTTGTGGATTTTTGGACTGAGCCCTCGCCCCGGACCTTCCCCCCTCCCCTCGGCCGATATAGCTGAAATTTGACTGGTTATGTCTTAAGTGGAATTTATATGTAAATACGAAATTTGATGTCGATACATTCATTACATCGGGAGTTATTGGGATTTTTGAATTGAGCCCCACCCCGGAACTCCCCCCTCCCCTCGGCAGATATCGGTGAAATTTGACTGGTTATGTCCTAACTGGATTTTAGTTTTAAATACGAAATTTGATGTCAATACATTTATTACATCGGCAGTTATTAGGATTTTTGAATAGAGCCCCCACCCCGGAACTCCCCCCTCCCCTCGGCCGATATCGCTGAAATTTGACTGGTTATGTCCTCCGTGAATGTTTATTTTAAATACGAAATTTGATGTTGATACATTCATTACATCGGCAGTTATTGGGATTTTTAAATTCAGAGTCGGTTATTTACCCATTCTCTTCCACCGGCTTCTATACTTCTATACTGAAACGGGGTTTGTTTCTATGTTTCTTCCAGCATCACGCCCAAACGGCTGGACCGATATTCATGAAACTTCACATGTAGCATCCTTTCAAGACCGATTGAATAATAGGCTATGTGGCGTCCTAAAATTTCGAACGGGAGGGGGGGTTGTAAGGGGGGGCCAAGCATAAAAATAGTGCTAACTCATTAATTAATTGTCGGATTGTCATGAAATTTCATATGTAGTATTCTTGAAGGCCAAATAGAAAAAAAAAGTGTGCGACGTCACAATATTATGAACGGGAGGGGGGTTGTGGATTTTTGAACTGAGCCCTCTCCCCGGAACTCCCCCCTCCCCTCGGCCGATATCGCCGAAATTTGACTGGTTATGTCCTAAGTGGATTATAGTTTTAAATACGAAATTTGATGTCGATACATTCATTACATCGGGAGTTATTGGGATTTTTGAATTGAGCCCCACCCCGGAACTCCCCCCTCCCCTCCGCCGATATCGCTGAAATTTGACTGGTTATGTCCTCCGTGAATGTTTATTTTAAATACGAGATTTGATGTTGATACATTCATTACATCGGCAGTTATTGGG
The DNA here is from genome assembly GCA_963662175.1 of Aradus depressus. Classification (NCBI taxonomy): domain Eukaryota; kingdom Metazoa; phylum Arthropoda; class Insecta; order Hemiptera; family Aradidae; genus Aradus; species Aradus depressus. The sequence goes on from OY759224.1 coordinate 28,371,813, forward strand.
ATTTTTAAATTCAGATTCGCATATTTACCCATTCTCTTCCACCGGCTTCTATACTTCTATACTGAAACGGGGTTTGTTTCTATGTTTCTTCCAGCATCACGCCCAAACGGCTGGACCGATATTCATGAAACTTCACATGTAGCATCCTTTCAAGACCGATTGAATAATAGGCTAAGTGGCGTCCTAAAATTTCGAACGGGAAGGTGGGTTGTAAGGGGGGGGCCAAGCATAAAAATAGTGCCAACTCATTAATTAATTGTCGGATTGTCATGAAATTTCATATGTAGTATTCTTGAAGGCCAAATAGAAAAAAAAAGTGTGCGACGTCACAATATTGTGAACGGGAGGGGGGTTGTGGATTTTTGGACGGGGCCCTCTCCCCAGAACTCCCCCCTCCCCTCAGCCGATATCGCTGAAATTTGACTGGTTATGTCCTAAATGGATTTTAGTTTCAAATACGAAATTTGATGTCGATACATTCATTACATCGGGAGTTATTGGGATTTTTGAATTGAGCCCCACCCCGGAACTCCCCCCTCCCCTCGGCAGATATCGCTGAAATTTGACTGGTTATGTCCTAACTGGATTTTAGTTTTAAATACGAAATTTGATGTCGATACATTTATTACATCGGCAGTTATTAGGATTTTTGAATAGAGCCCCCACCCCGGAACACCCCCCTCCCGTCGGCCGATATCGCTGAAATTTGACTGGTTATGTCCTTCGTGAATGTTTATTTTAAATACGAAATTTGATGTTGATACATTCATTACATCGGCAGTTATTGGGATTTTTAAATTCAGAGTCGCTTATTTACCCATTCTCTTCCACCGGCTTCTATACTTCTATACTGAAACGGGGTTTGTTTCCATGTTTCTTCCAGCATCACGCCCAAACGGCTGGACCGATATTCATGAAACTTCACATGTAGCATCCTTTCAAGACCGATTGAATAATAGGCTAAGTGGCGTCCTAAAATTTCGAACGGGAAGGTGGGTTGTAAGGGGGGGGCCAAGCATAAAAATAGTGCCAACTCATTAATTAATTGTCGGATTGTCATGAAATTTCATATGTAGTATTCTTGAAGGCCAAATAGAAAAAAAAAGTGTGCGACGTCACAATATTGTGAACGGGAGGGGGGTTGTGGATTTTTGGACTGAGCCCTCGCCCCGGACCTTCCCCCCTCCCCTCGGCCGATATAGCTGAAATTTGACTGGTTATGTCTTAAGTGGAATTTATATCTAAATACGAAATTTGATGTCGATACATTCATTACATCGGGAGTTATTGGGATTTTTGAATTGAGCCCCACCCCGGAACTCCCCCCTCCCCTCGGCAGATATCGGTGAAATTTGACTGGTTATGTCCTAACTGGATTTTAGTTTTAAATACGAAATTTGATGTCAATACATTTATTACATCGGCAGTTATTAGGATTTTTGAATAGAGCCCCCACCCCGGAACTCCCCCCTCCCCTCGGCCGATATCGCTGAAATTTGACTGGTTATGTCCTCCGTGAATGTTTATTTTAAATACGAAATTTGATGTTGATACATTCATTACATCGGCAGCTATTGGGATTTTTAAATTCAGAGTCGGTTATTTACCCATTCTCTTCCACCGGCTTCTATACTCCTATACTGAAACGGGGATTGTTTCTATGTTTCTTCCAGCATCACGCCCAAACGGCAGGACCGATATTCATGAAACTTCACATGTAGCATCCTTTCAAGACCGATTGAATAATAGGCTAAGTGGCGTCCTAAAATTTCGAACGGGAGGGGGGGTTGTAAGGGGGGGCCAAGCATAAAAATAGTGCTAACTCATTAATTAATTGTCGGATTGTCATGAAATTTCATATGTAGTATTCTTGAAGGCCAAATAGAAAAAAAAAGTGTGCGACGTCACAATATTGTGAACGGGAGGGGGGTTGTGGATTTTTGGACTGAGCCCTCGCCCCGGACCTTCCCCCCTCCCCTCGGCCGATATAGCTGAAATTTGACTGGTTATGTCTTAAGTGGAATTTATATGTAAATACGAAATTTGATGTCGATACATTCATTACATCGGGAGTTATTGGGATTTTTGAATTGAGCCCCACCCCGGAACTCCCCCCTCCCCTCGGCAGATATCGGTGAAATTTGACTGGTTATGTCCTAACTGGATTTTAGTTTTAAATACGAAATTTGATGTCAATACATTTATTACATCGGCAGTTATTAGGATTTTTGAATAGAGCCCCCACCCCGGAACTCCCCCCTCCCCTCGGCCGATATCGCTGAAATTTGACTGGTTATGTCCTCCGTGAATGTTTATTTTAAATACGAAATTTGATGTTGATACATTCATTACATCGGCAGTTATTGGGATTTTTAAATTCAGAGTCGGTTATTTACCCATCCTCTTCCACCGGCTTCTATACTTCTATACTGAAACGGGGTTTGTTTCTATGTTTCTTCCAGCATCACGCCCAAACGGCTGGACCGATATTCATGAAACTTCACATGTAGCATCCTTTCAAGACCGATTGAATAATAGGCTATGTGGCGTCCTAAAATTTCGAACGGGAGGGGGGGTTGTAAGGGGGGGCCAAGCATAAAAATAGTGCTAACTCATTAATTAATTGTCGGATTGTCATGAAATTTCATATGTAGTATTCTTGAAGGCCAAATAGAAAAAAAAAGTGTGCGACGTCACAATATTATGAACGGGAGGGGGGTTGTGGATTTTTGAACTGAGCCCTCTCCCCGGAACTCCCCCCTCCCCTCGGCCGATATCGCCGAAATTTGACTGGTTATGTCCTAAGTGGATTATAGTTTTAAATACGAAATTTGATGTCGATACATTCATTACATCGGGAGTTATTGGGATTTTTGAATTGAGCCCCACCCCGGAACTCCCCCCTCCCCTCCGCCGATATCGCTGAAATTTGACTGGTTATGTCCTCCGTGAATGTTTATTTTAAATACGAGATTTGATGTTGATACATTCATTACATCGGCAGTTATTGGGATTTTTAAATTCAGATTCGCATATTTACCCATTCTCTTCCACCGGCTTCTATACTTCTATACTGAAACGGGGTTTGTTTCTATGTTTCTTCCAGCATCACGCCCAAACGGCTGGACCGATATTCATGAAACTTCACATGTAGCATCCTTTCAAGACCGATTGAATAATAGGCTAAGTGGCGTCCTAAAATTTCGAACGGGAAGGTGGGTTGTAAGGGGGGGGCCAAGCATAAAAATAGTGCCAACTCATTAATTAATTGTCGGATTGTCATGAAATTTCATATGTAGTATTCTTGAAGGCCAAATAGAAAAAAAAAGTGTGCGACGTCACAATATTGTGAACGGGAGGGGGGTTGTGGATTTTTGGACGGGGCCCTCTCCCCAGAACTCCCCCCTCCCCTCAGCCGATATCGCTGAAATTTGACTGGTTATGTCCTAAATGGATTTTAGTTTTAAATACGAAATTTGATGTCGATACATTCATTACATCGGGAGTTATTGGGATTTTTGAATTGAGCCCCACCCCGGAACTCCCCCCTCCCCTCGGCAGATATCGCTGAAATTTGACTGGTTATGTCCTAACTGGATTTTAGTTTTAAATACGAAATTTGATGTCGATACATTTATTACATCGGCAGTTATTAGGATTTTTGAATAGAGCCCCCACCCCGGAACACCCCCCTCCCGTCGGCCGATATCGCTGAAATTTGACTGGTTATGTCCTTCGTGAATGTTTATTTTAAATACGAAATTTGATGTTGATACATTCATTACATCGGCAGTTATTGGGATTTTTAAATTCAGAGTCGCTTATTTACCCATTCTCTTCCACCGGCTTCTATACTTCTATACTGAAACGGGGTTTGTTTCCATGTTTCTTCCAGCATCACGCCCAAACGGCTGGACCGATATTCATGAAACTTCACATGTAGCATCCTTTCAAGACCGATTGAATAATAGGCTAAGTGGCGTCCTAAAATTTCGAACGGGAAGGTGGGTTGTAAGGGGGGGGCCAAGCATAAAAATAGTGCCAACTCATTAATTAATTGTCGGATTGTCATGAAATTTCATATGTAGTATTCTTGAAGGCCAAATAGAAAAAAAAAGTGTGCGACGTCACAATATTGTGAACGGGAGGGGGGTTGTGGATTTTTGGACTGAGCCCTCGCCCCGGACCTTCCCCCCTCCCCTCGGCCGATATAGCTGAAATTTGACTGGTTATGTCTTAAGTGGAATTTATATCTAAATACGAAATTTGATGTCGATACATTCATTACATCGGGAGTTATTGGGATTTTTGAATTGAGCCCCACCCCGGAACTCCCCCCTCCCCTCGGCAGATATCGGTGAAATTTGACTGGTTATGTCCTAACTGGATTTTAGTTTTAAATACGAAATTTGATGTCAATACATTTATTACATCGGCAGTTATTAGGATTTTTGAATAGAGCCCCCACCCCGGAACTCCCCCCTCCCCTCGGCCGATATCGCTGAAATTTGACTGGTTATGTCCTCCGTGAATGTTTATTTTAAATACGAAATTTGATGTTGATACATTCATTACATCGGCAGCTATTGGGATTTTTAAATTCAGAGTCGGTTATTTACCCATTCTCTTCCACCGGCTTCTATACTTCTATACTGAAACGGGGTTTGTTTCTATGTTTCTTCCAGCATCACGCCCAAACGGCTGGACCGATATTCATGAAACTTCACATGTAGCATCCTTTCAAGACCGATTGAATAATAGGCTATGTGGCGTCCTAAAATTTCGAACGGGAGGGGGGGTTGTAAGGGGGGGCCAAGCATAAAAATAGTGCTAACTCATTAATTAATTGTCGGATTGTCATGAAATTTCATATGTAGTATTCTTGAAGGCCAAATAGAAAAAAAAAGTGTGCGACGTCACAATATTATGAACCGGAGGGGGGTTGTGGATTTTTGAACTGAGCCCTCTCCCCAGAACTCCCCCCTCCCCTCAGCCGATATCGCTGAAATTTGACTGGTTATGTCCTAAATGGATTTTAGTTTTAAATACGAAATTTGATGTCGATACATTCATTACATCGGGAGTTATTGGAATTTTTGAATTGAGCCCCACCCCAGAACTCCCCCCTCCCCTCGGCAGATATCGCTGAAATTTGACTGGTTATGTCCTAACTGGATTTTAGTTTTAAATACGAAATTTGATGTCGATACATTTATTACATCGGCAGTTATTAGGATTTTTGAATAGAGCCCCCACCCCGGAACACCCCCCTCCCGTCGGCCGATATCGCTGAAATTTGACTGGTTATGTCCTTCGTGAATGTTTATTTTAAATACGAAATTTGATGTTGATACATTCATTACATCGGCAGTTATTGGGATTTTTAAATTCAGAGTCGCTTATTTACCCATTCTCTTCCACCGGCTTCTATACTTCTATACTGAAACGGGGTTTGTTTCCATGTTTCTTCCAGCATCACGCCCAAACGGCTGGACCGATATTCATGAAACTTCACATGTAGCATCCTTTCAAGACCGATTGAATAATAGGCTAAGTGGCGTCCTAAAATTTCGAACGGGAAGGTGGGTTGTAAGGGGGGGGCCAAGCATAAAAATAGTGCCAACTCATTAATTAATTGTCGGATTGTCATGAAATTTCATATGTAGTATTCTTGAAGGCCAAATAGAAAAAAAAAGTGTGCGACGTCACAATATTGTGAACGGGAGGGGGGTTGTGGATTTTTGGACTGAGCCCTCGCCCCGGACCTTCCCCCCTCCCCTCGGCCGATATAGCTGAAATTTGACTGGTTATGTCTTAAGTGGAATTTATATCTAAATACGAAATTTGATGTCGATACATTCATTACATCGGGAGTTATTGGGATTTTTGAATTGAGCCCCACCCCGGAACTCCCCCCTCCCCTCGGCAGATATCGGTGAAATTTGACTGGTTATGTCCTAACTGGATTTTAGTTTTAAATACGAAATTTGATGTCAATACATTTATTACATCGGCAGTTATTAGGATTTTTGAATAGAGCCCCCACCCCGGAACTCCCCCCTCCCCTCGGCCGATATCGCTGAAATTTGACTGGTTATGTCCTCCGTGAATGTTTATTTTAAATACGAAATTTGATGTTGATACATTCATTACATCGGCAGCTATTGGGATTTTTAAATTCAGAGTCGGTTATTTACCCATTCTCTTCCACCGGCTTCTATACTTCTATACTGAAACGGGGTTTGTTTCTATGTTTCTTCCAGCATCACGCCCAAACGGCTGGACCGATATTCATGAAACTTCACATGTAGCATCCTTTCAAGACCGATTGAATAATAGGCTATGTGGCGTCCTAAAATTTCGAACGGGAGGGGGGGTTGTAAGGGGGGGCCAAGCATAAAAATAGTGCTAACTCATTAATTAATTGTCGGATTGTCAGGAAATTTCATATGTAGTATTCTTGAAGGCCAAATAGAAAAAAAAAGTGTGCGACGTCACAATATTATGAACCGGAGGGGGGTTGTGGATTTTTGAACTGAGCCCTCTCCCCAGAACTCCCCCCTCCCCTCAGCCGATATCGCTGAAATTTGACTGGTTATGTCCTAAATGGATTTTAGTTTTAAATACGAAATTTGATGTCGATACATTCATTACATCGGGAGTTATTGGAATTTTTGAATTGAGCCCCACCCCAGAACTCCCCCCTCCCCTCGGCAGATATCGCTGAAATTTGACTGGTTATGTCCTAACTGGATTTTAGTTTTAAATACGAAATTTGATGTCGATACATTTATTACATCGGCAGTTATTAGGATTTTTGAATAGAGCCCCCACCCCGGAACACCCCCCTCCCCTCGGCCGATATCGCTGAAATTTGACTGGTTATGTCCTTCGTGAATGTTTATTTTAAATACGAAATTTGATGTTGATACATTCATTACATCGGCAGTTATTGGGATTTTTAAATTCAGAGTCGCTTATTTACCCATTCTCTTCCACCGGCTTCTATACTTCTATACTGAAACGGGGTTTGTTTCCATGTTTCTTCCAGCATCACGCCCAAACGGCTGGACCGATATTCATGAAACTTCACATGTAGCATCCTTTCAAGACCGATTGAATAATAGGCTAAGTGGCGTCCTAAAATTTCGAACGGGAAGGTGGGTTGTAAGGGGGGGGCCAAGCATAAAAATAGTGCCAACTCATTAATTAATTGTCGGATTGTCATGAAATTTCATATGTAGTATTCTTGAAGGCCAAATAGAAAAAAAAAGTGTGCGACGTCACAATATTGTGAACGGGAGGGGGGTTGTGGATTTTTGGACGGGGCCCTCTCCCCGGAACTCCCCCCTCCCCTCGGCCGATATCGCCGAAATTTGACTGGTTATGTCCTAAGTGGATTATAGTTTTAAATACGAAATTTGATGTCGATACATTCATTACATCGGGAGTTATTGGGATTTTTGAATTGAGCCCCACCCCGGAACTCCCCCCTCCCCTCCGCCGATATCGCTGAAATTTGACTGGTTATGTCCTCCGTGAATGTTTATTTTAAATACAAGATTTGATGTTGATACATTCATTACATCGGCAGTTATTGGGATTTTTAAATTCAGATTCGCGTATTTACCCATTCTCTTCCACCGGCTTCTATACTTCTATACTGAAACGGGGTTTGTTTCTATGTTTCTTCCAGCATCACGCCCAAACGGCTGGACCGATATTCATGAAACTTCACATGTAGCATCCTTTCAAGACCGATTGAATAATAGGCTAAGTGGCGTCCTAAAATTTCGAACGGGAAGGTGGGTTGTAAGGGGGGGGCCAAGCATAAAAATAGTGCCAACTCATTAATTAATTGTCGGATTGTCATGAAATTTCATATGTAGTATTCTTGAAGGCCAAATAGAAAAAAAAAGTGTGCGACGTCACAATATTGTGAACGGGAGGGGGGTTGTGGATTTTTGGACTGAGCCCTCGCCCCGGACCTTCCCCCCTCCCCTCGGCCGATATAGCTGAAATTTGACTGGTTATGTCTTAAGTGGAATTTATATCTAAATACGAAATTTGATGTCGATACATTCATTACATCGGGAGTTATTGGGATTTTTGAATTGAGCCCCACCCCGGAACTCCCCCCTCCCCTCGGCAGATATCGGTGAAATTTGACTGGTTATGTCCTAACTGGATTTTAGTTTTAAATACGAAATTTGATGTCAATACATTTATTACATCGGCAGTTATTAGGATTTTTGAATAGAGCCCCCACCCCGGAACTCCCCCCTCCCCTCGGCCGATATCGCTGAAATTTGACTGGTTATGTCCTCCGTGAATGTTTATTTTAAATACGAAATTTGATGTTGATACATTCATTACATCGGCAGCTATTGGGATTTTTAAATTCAGAGTCGGTTATTTACCCATTCTCTTCCACCGGCTTCTATACTTCTATACTGAAACGGGGTTTGTTTCTATGTTTCTTCCAGCATCACGCCCAAACGGCTGGACCGATATTCATGAAACTTCACATGTAGCATCCTTTCAAGACCGATTGAATAATAGGCTATGTGGCGTCCTAAAATTTCGAACGGGAGGGGGGGTTGTAAGGGGGGGCCAAGCATAAAAATAGTGCTAACTCATTAATTAATTGTCGGATTGTCAGGAAATTTCATATGTAGTATTCTTGAAGGCCAAATAGAAAAAAAAAGTGTGCGACGTCACAATATTATGAACCGGAGGGGGGTTGTGGATTTTTGAACTGAGCCCTCTCCCCAGAACTCCCCCCTCCCCTCAGCCGATATCGCTGAAATTTGACTGGTTATGTCCTAAATGGATTTTAGTTTTAAATACGAAATTTGATGTCGATACATTCATTACATCGGGAGTTATTGGAATTTTTGAATTGAGCCCCACCCCAGAACTCCCCCCTCCCCTCGGCAGATATCGCTGAAATTTGACTGGTTATGTCCTAACTGGATTTTAGTTTTAAATACGAAATTTGATGTCGATACATTTATTACATCGGCAGTTATTAGGATTTTTGAATAGAGCCCCCACCCCGGAACACCCCCCTCCCCTCGGCCGATATCGCTGAAATTTGACTGGTTATGTCCTTCGTGAATGTTTATTTTAAATACGAAATTTGATGTTGATACATTCATTACATCGGCAGTTATTGGGATTTTTAAATTCAGAGTCGCTTATTTACCCATTCTCTTCCACCGGCTTCTATACTTCTATACTGAAACGGGGTTTGTTTCCATGTTTCTTCCAGCATCACGCCCAAACGGCTGGACCGATATTCATGAAACTTCACATGTAGCATCCTTTCAAGACCGATTGAATAATAGGCTAAGTGGCGTCCTAAAATTTCGAACGGGAAGGTGGGTTGTAAGGGGGGGGCCAAGCATAAAAATAGTGCCAACTCATTAATTAATTGTCGGATTGTCATGAAATTTCATATGTAGTATTCTTGAAGGCCAAATAGAAAAAAAAAGTGTGCGACGTCACAATATTGTGAACGGGAGGGGGGTTGTGGATTTTTGGACGGGGCCCTCTCCCCGGAACTCCCCCCTCCCCTCGGCCGATATCGCCGAAATTTGACTGGTTATGTCCTAAGTGGATTATAGTTTTAAATACGAAATTTGATGTCGATACATTCATTACATCGGGAGTTATTGGGATTTTTGAATTGAGCCCCACCCCGGAACTCCCCCCTCCCCTCCGCCGATATCGCTGAAATTTGACTGGTTATGTCCTCCGTGAATGTTTATTTTAAATACAAGATTTGATGTTGATACATTCATTACATCGGCAGTTATTGGGATTTTTAAATTCAGATTCGCGTATTTACCCATTCTCTTCCACCGGCTTCTATACTTCTATACTGAAACGGGGTTTGTTTCTATGTTTCTTCCAGCATCACGCCCAAACGGCTGGACCGATATTCATGAAACTTCACATGTAGCATCCTTTCAAGACCGATTGAATAATAGGCTAAGTGGCGTCCTAAAATTTCGAACGGGAAGGTGGGTTGTAAGGGGGGGGGCCAAGCATAAAAATAGTGCCAACTCATTAATTAATTGTCGGATTGTCATGAAATTTCATATGTAGTATTCTTGAAGGCCAAATAGAAAAAAAAAGTGTGCGACGTCACAATATTGTGAACGGGAGGGGGGTTGTGGATTTTTGGACGGGGCCCTCTCCCCAGAACTCCCCCCTCCCCTCAGCCGATATCGCTGAAATTTGACTGGTTATGTCCTAAATGGATTTTAGTTTTAAATACGAAATTTGATGTCGATACATTCATTACATCGGGAGTTATTGGAATTTTTGAATTGAGCCCCACCCCAGAACTCCCCCCTCCCCTCGGCAGATATCGCTGAAATTTAACTGGTTATGTCCTAACTGGATTTTAGTTTTAAATACGAAATTTGATGTCAATACATTTATTACATCGGCAGTTATTAGGATTTTTTAATAGAGCCCCCACCCCGGAACTCCCCCCTCCCCTCGGCCGATATCGCTGAAATTTGACTGGTTATGTCCTCCGTGAATGTTTATTTTAAATACGAAATTTGATGTTGATACATTCATTACATCGGCAGTTATTGGGATTTTTAAATTCAGAGTCGCTTATTTACCCATTCTCTTCCACCGGCTTCTATACTCCTATACTGAAACGGGGATTGTTTCTATGTTTCTTCCAGCATCACGCCCAAACGGCAGGACCGATATTCATGAAACTTCACATGTAGCATCCTTTCAAGACCGATTGAATAATAGGCTAAGTGGCGTCCTAAAATTTCGAACGGGAGGGGGGGTTGTAAGGGGGGGCCAAGCATAAAAATAGTGCTAACTCATTAATTAATTGTCGGATTGTCATGAAATTACATATGCAGTATTCTTGAAGGCCAAATTGAAAAAAAAAGTGTGCGACGTCACAATATTGTGAACGGGAGGGGGGTTGTGGATTTTTGGACTGAGCCCTCGCCCCGGACCTCCCCCCTCCCCTCGGCCGATATAGCTGAAATTTGACTGGTTATGTCTTAAGTGGAATTTATATCTAAATACGAAATTTGATGTCGATACATTCATTACATCGGGAGTTATTGGGATTTTTGAATTGAGCCCCACCCCGGAACTCCCCCCTCCCCTCGGCAGATATCGGTGAAATTTGACTGGTTATGTCCTAACTGGATTTTAGTTTTAAATACGAAATTTGATGTCAATACATTTATTACATCGGCAGTTATTAGGATTTTTGAATAGAGCCCCCAACCCGGAACTCCCCCCTCCCCTCGGCCGATATCGCTGAAATTTGACTGGTTATGTCCTCCGTGAATGTTTATTTTAAATACGAAATTTGATGTTGATACATTCATTACATCGGCAGTTATTGGGATTTTTAAATTCAGATTCGCGTATTTACCCATTCTCTTCCACCGGCTTCTATACTTCTATACTGAAACGGGGTTTGTTTCTATGTTTCTTCCAGCATCACGCCCAAACGGCTGGACCGATATTCATGAAACTTCACATGTAGCATCCTTTCAAGACCGATTGAATAATAGGCTAAGTGGCGTCCTAAAATTTCGAACGGGAGGGGGGGTTGTAAGGGGGGGCCAAGCATAAAAATAGTGCTAACTCATTAATTAATTGTCGGATTGTCATGAAATTTCATATGTAGTATTCTTGAAGGCCAAATAGAAAAAAAAAGTGTGCGACGTCACAATATTATGAACGGGAGGGGGGTTGTGGATTTTTGAACTGAGCCCTCTCCCCAGAACTCCCCCCTCCCCTCAGCCGATATCGCTGAAATTTGACTGTTTATGTCCTAAGTGGATTTTAGTTTTAAATACGAAATTTGATGTCGATACATTCATTACATCGGGAGTTATTGGGATTTTTGAATTGAGCCCCACCCCAGAACTCCCCCCTCCCCTCGGCAGATATCGCTGAAATTTAACTGGTTATGTCCTAACTGGATTTTAGTTTTAAATACGAAATTTGATGTCAATACATTTATTACATCGGCAGTTATTAGGATTTTTTAATAGAGCCCCCACCCCGGAACTCCCCCCTCCCCTCGGCCGATATCGCTGAAATTTGACTGGTTATGTCCTCCGTGAATGTTTATTTTAAATACGAAATTTGATGTTGATACATTCATTACATCGGCAGTTATTGGGATTTTTAAATTCAGAGTCGCTTATTTACCCATTCTCTTCCACCGGCTTCTATACTCCTATACTGAAACGGGGATTGTTTCTATGTTTCTTCCAGCATCACGCCCAAACGGCAGGACCGATATTCATGAAACTTCACATGTAGCATCATTTCAAGACCGATTGAATAATAGGCTATGTGGCGTCCTAAAATTTCGAACGGGAGGGGGGGTTGTAAGGGGGGGCCAAGCATAAAAATAGTGCTAACTCATTAATTAATTGTCGGATTGTCATGAAATTTCATATGTAGTATTCTTGAAGGCCAAATAGAAAAAAAAAGTGTGCGACGTCACAATATTATGAACGGGAGGGGGGTTGTGGATTTTTGAACTGAGCCCTCTCCCCAGAACTCCCCCCTCCCCTCAGCCGATATCGCTGAAATTTGACTGTTTATGTCCTAAGTGGATTTTAGTTTTAAATACGAAATTTGATGTCGATACATTCATTACATCGGGAGTTATTGGGATTTTTGAATTGAGCCCCACCCCAGAACTCCCCCCTCCCCTCGGCAGATATCGCTGAAATTTAACTGGTTATGTCCTAACTGGATTTTAGTTTTAAATACGAAATTTGATGTCAATACATTTATTACATCGGCAGTTATTAGGATTTTTTAATAGAGCCCCCACCCCGGAACTCCCCCCTCCCCTCGGCCGATATCGCTGAAATTTGACTGGTTATGTCCTCCGTGAATGTTTATTTTAAATACGAAATTTGATGTTGATACATTCATTACATCGGCAGTTATTGGGATTTTTAAATTCAGAGTCGCTTATTTACCCATTCTCTTCCACCGGCTTCTATACTCCTATACTGAAACGGGGATTGTTTCTATGTTTCTTCCAGCATCACGCCCAAACGGCAGGACCGATATTCATGAAACTTCACATGTAGCATCCTTTCAAGACCGATTGAATAATAGGCTAAGTGGCGTCCTAAAATTTCGAACGGGAGGGGGGGTTGTAAGGGGGGGCCAAGCATAAAAATAGTGCTAACTCATTAATTAATTGTCGGATTGTCATGAAATTACATATGCAGTATTCTTGAAGGCCAAATTGAAAAAAAAAGTGTGCGACGTCACAATATTGTGAACGGGAGGGGGGTTGTGGATTTTTGGACTGAGCCCTCGCCCCGGACCTCCCCCCTCCCCTCGGCCGATATAGCTGAAATTTGACTGGTTATGTCTTAAGTGGAATTTATATCTAAATACGAAATTTGATGTCGATACATTCATTACATCGGGAGTTATTGGGATTTTTGAATTGAGCCCCACCCCGGAACTCCCCCCTCCCCTCGGCAGATATCGCCGAAATTTGACTGGTTATGTCCTAAGTGGATTATAGTTTTAAATACGAAATTTGATGTCGATACATTCATTACATCGGGAGTTATTGGGATTTTTGAATTGAGCCCCACCCCGGAACTCCCCCCTCCCCTCCGCCGATATCGCTGAAATTTGACTGGTTATGTCCTCCGTGAATGTTTATTTTAAATACGAGATTTGATGTTGATACATTCATTACATCGGCAGTTATTGGGATTTTTAAATTCAGATTCGCGTATTTACCCATTCTCTTCCACCGGCTTCTATACTTCTATACTGAAACGGGGTTTGTTTCTATGTTTCTTCCAGCATCACGCCCAAACGGCTGGACCGATATTCATGAAACTTCACATGTAGCATCCTTTCAAGACCGATTGAATAATAGGCTAAGTGGCGTCCTAAAATTTTGAACGGGAGGAGGGGTTGTAAGAGGGGGCCAAGCATAAAAATAGTGCTAACTCATTAATTAATTGTCGGATTGTCATGAAATTTCATACGTAGTATTCTTGAAGGCCAAATAGAAAAAAAAGTGTGCGACGTCACAATATTGTGAACGGGAGGGGGGTTGTGGATTTTTGGACTGAGCCCTCGCCCCGGACCTCCCCCCTCCCCTCGGCCGATATAGCTGAAATTTGACTGGTTATGTCTTAAGTGGAATTTATATCTAAATACGAAATTTGATGTCGATACATTCATTACATCGGGAGTTATTGGGATTTTTGAATTGAGCCCCACCCCGGAACTCCCCCCTCCCCTCGGCAGATATCGGTGAAATTTGACTGGTTATGTCCTAACTGGATTTTAGTTTTAAATACGAAATTTGATGTCAATACATTTATTACATCGGCAGTTATTAGGATTTTTGAATAGAGCCCCCACCCCGGAACTCCCCCCTCCCCTCGGCCGATATCGCTGAAATTTGACTGGTTATGTCCTTCGTGAATGTTTATTTTAAATACGAAATTTGATGTTGATACATTCATTACATCGGCAGTTATTGGGATTTTTAAATTCAGAGTCGCTTATTTACCCATTCTCTTCCACCGGCTTCTATACTTCTATACTGAAACGGGGTTTGTTTCCATGTTTCTTCCAGCATCACGCACAAACGGCTGGACCGATATTCATGAAACTTCACATGTAGCATCCTTTCAAGACCGATTGAATAATAGGCTAAGTGGCGTCCTAAAATTTCGAACGGGAAGGTGGGTTGTAAGGGGGGGGCCAAGCATAAAAATAGTGCCAACTCATTAATTAATTGTCGGATTGTCATGAAATTTCATATGTAGTATTCTTGAAGGCCAAATAGAAAACAAAAGTGTGCGACGTCACAATATTGTGAACGGGAGGGGGGTTGTGGATTTTTGGACGGGGCCCTCTCCCCGGAACTCCCCCCTCCCCTCGGCCGATATCGCCGAAATTTGACTGGTTATGTCCTAAGTGGATTATAGTTTTAAATACGAAATTTGATGTCGATACATTCATTACATCGGGAGTTATTGGGATTTTTGAATTGAGCCCCACCCCGGAACTCCCCCCTCCCCTCCGCCGATATCGCTGAAATTTGACTGGTTATGTCCTCCGTGAATGTTTATTTTAAATACGAGATTTGATGTTGATACATTCATTACATCGGCAGTTATTGGGATTTTTAAATTCAGATTCGCGTATTTACCCATTCTCTTCCACCGGCTTCTATACTTCTATACTGAAACGGGGTTTGTTTCTATGTTTCTTCCAGCATCACGCCCAAACGGCTGGACCGATATTCATCAAACTTCACATGTAGCATCCTTTCAAGACCGATTGAATAATAGGCTAAGTGGCGTCCTAAAATTTTGAACGGGAGGAGGGGTTGTAAGAGGGGGCCAAGCATAAAAATAGTGCTAACTCATTAATTAATTGTCGGATTGTCATGAAATTTCATACGTAGTATTCTTGAAGGCCAAATAGAAAAAAAAGTGTGCGACGTCACAATATTGTGAACGGGAGGGGGGTTGTGGATTTTTGGACTGAGCCCTCGCCCCGGACCTCCCCCCTCCCCTCGGCCGATATAGCTGAAATTTGACTGGTTATGTCTTAAGTGGAATTTATATCTAAATACGAAATTTGATGTCGATACATTCATTACATCGGGAGTTATTGGGATTTTTGAATTGAGCCCCACCCCGGAACTCCCCCCTCCCCTCGGCAGATATCGGTGAAATTTGACTGGTTATGTCCTAACTGGATTTTAGTTTTAAATACGAAATTTGATGTCAATACATTTATTACATCGGCAGTTATTAGGATTTTTGAATAGAGCCCCCACCCCGGAACTCCCCCCTCCCCTCGGCCGATATCGCTGAAATTTGACTGGTTATGTCCTTCGTGAATGTTTATTTTAAATACGAAATTTGATGTTGATACATTCATTACATCGGCAGTTATTGGGATTTTTAAATTCAGAGTCGCTTATTTACCCATTCTCTTCCACCGGCTTCTATACTTCTATACTGAAACGGGGTTTGTTTCCATGTTTCTTCCAGCATCACGCACAAACGGCTGGACCGATATTCATGAAACTTCACATGTAGCATCCTTTCAAGACCGATTGAATAATAGGCTAAGTGGCGTCCTAAAATTTCGAACGGGAAGGTGGGTTGTAAGGGGGGGGCCAAGCATAAAAATAGTGCCAACTCATTAATTAATTGTCGGATTGTCATGAAATTTCATATGTAGTATTCTTGAAGGCCAAATAGAAAACAAAAGTGTGCGACGTCACAATATTGTGAACGGGAGGGGGGTTGT
The DNA here is from genome assembly GCA_963662175.1 of Aradus depressus. Lineage (NCBI taxonomy): Eukaryota > Metazoa > Arthropoda > Insecta > Hemiptera > Aradidae > Aradus > Aradus depressus. The sequence continues at coordinate 28,388,154 of OY759224.1, forward strand.
GGATTTTTGGACGGGGCCCTCTCCCCGGAACTCCCCCCTCCCCTCGGCCGATATCGCCGAAATTTGACTGGTTATGTCCTAAGTGGATTATAGTTTTAAATACGAAATTTGATGTCGATACATTCATTACATCGGGAGTTATTGGGATTTTTGAATTGAGCCCCACCCCGGAACTCCCCCCTCCCCTCCGCCGATATCGCTGAAATTTGACTGGTTATGTCCTCCGTGAATGTTTATTTTAAATACGAGATTTGATGTTGATACATTCATTACATCGGCAGTTATTGGGATTTTTAAATTCAGATTCGCGTATTTACCCATTCTCTTCCACCGGCTTCTATACTTCTATACTGAAACGGGGTTTGTTTCTATGTTTCTTCCAGCATCACGCCCAAACGGCTGGACCGATATTCATCAAACTTCACATGTAGCATCCTTTCAAGACCGATTGAATAATAGGCTAAGTGGCGTCCTAAAATTTCGAACGGGAAGGTGGGTTGTAAGGGGGGGGCCAAGCATAAAAATAGTGCCAACTCATTTATTAATTGTCGGATTGTCATGAAATTGCATATGTAGTATTCTTGAAGGCCAAATAGAAAAAAAAAGTGTGCGACGTCACAATATTGTGAACGGGAGGGGGGTTGTGGATTTTTGGACGGGGCCCTCTCCCCGGAACTCCCCCCTCCCCTCGGTCGATATCGCCGAAATTTGACTGGTTATGTCCTAAGTGGATTATAGTTTTAAATACGAAATTTGATGTCGATACATTCATTACATCGGGAGTTATTGGGATTTTTGAATTGAGCCCCAACCCGGAACTCCCCCCTCCCCTCCGCCGATATCGCTGAAATTTGACTGGTTATGTCCTCCGTGAATGTTTATTTTAAATACGAGATTTGATGTTGATACATTCATTACATCGGCAGTTATTGGGATTTTTAAATTCAGAGTCGCTTATTTACCCATTCTCTTCCACCGGCTTCTATACTTCTATACTGAAACGGGGTTTGTTTCTATGTTTCTACAAGCATCACGCCCAAACGGCTGGACCGATATTCATGAAACTTCACATGTAGCATCATTTCAAGACCGATTGAATAATAGGCTATGTGGCTTCCTAAAATTTCGAACGGGAGGGGGGGTTGTAAGGGGGGGCCAAGCATAAAAATAGTGCTAACTCATTAATTAATTGTCGGATTGTCATGAAATTTCATATGTAGTATTCTTGAAGGCCAAATAGAAAAAAAAAGTGTGCGACGTCACAATATTATGAACGGGAGGGGGGTTGTGGATTTTTGAACTGAGCCCTCTCCCCAGAACTCCCCCCTCCCCTCAGCCGATAGCGCTGAAATTTGACTGTTTATGTCCTAAGTGGATTTTAGTTTTAAATACGAAATTTGATGTCGATACATTCATTACATCGGGAGTTATTGGGATTTTTGAATTGAGCCCCACCCCAGAACTCCCCCCTCCCCTCGGCAGATATCGCTGAAATTTAACTGGTTATGTCCTAACTGGATTTTAGTTTTAAATACGAAATTTGATGTCAATACATTTATTACATCGGCAGTTATTAGGATTTTTTAATAGAGCCCCCACCCCGGAACTCCCCCCTCCCCTCGGCCGATATCGCTGAAATTTGACTGGTTATGTCCTCCGTGAATGTTTATTTTAAATACGAAATTTGATGTTGATACATTCATTACATCGGCAGTTATTGGGATTTTTAAATTCAGAGTCGCTTATTTACCCATTCTCTTCCACCGGCTTCTATACTCCTATACTGAAACGGGGATTGTTTCTATGTTTCTTCCAGCATCACGCCCAAACGGCAGGACCGATATTCATGAAACTTCACATGTAGCATCCTTTCAAGACCGATTGAATAATAGGCTAAGTGGCGTCCTAAAATTTCGAACGGGAGGGGGGGTTGTAAGGGGGGGCCAAGCATAAAAATAGTGCTAACTCATTAATTAATTGTCGGATTGTCATGAAATTACATATGCAGTATTCTTGAAGGCCAAATTGGAAAAAAAAGTGTGCGACGTCACAATATTGTGAACGGGAGGGGGGTTGTGGATTTTTGGACTGAGCCCTCGCCCCGGACCTCCCCCCTCCCCTCGGCCGATATAGCTGAAATTTGACTGGTTATGTCTTAAGTGGAATTTATATCTAAATACGAAATTTGATGTCGATACATTCATTACATCGGGAGTTATTGGGATTTTTGAATTGAGCCCCACCCCGGAACTCCCCCCTCCCCTCGGCAGATATCGGTGAAATTTGACTGGTTATGTCCTAACTGGATTTTAGTTTTAAATACGAAATTTGATGTCAATACATTTATTACATCGGCAGTTATTAGGATTTTTGAATAGAGCCCCCAACCCGGAACTCCCCCCTCCCCTCGGCCGATATCGCTGAAATTTGACTGGTTATGTCCTCCGTGAATGTTTATTTTAAATACGAAATTTGATGTTGATACATTCATTACATCGGCAGTTATTGGGATTTTTAAATTCAGATTCGCGTATTTACCCATTCTCTTCCACCGGCTTCTATACTTCTATACTGAAACGGGGTTTGTTTCTATGTTTCTTCCAGCATCACGCCCAAACGGCTGGACCGATATTCATGAAACTTCACATGTAGCATCCTTTCAAGACCGATTGAATAATAGGCTAAGTGGCGTCCTAAAATTTTGAACGGGAGGAGGGGTTGTAAGAGGGGGCCAAGCATAAAAATAGTGCTAACTCATTAATTAATTGTCGGATTGTCATGAAATTTCATACGTAGTATTCTTGAAGGCCAAATAGAAAAAAAAGTGTGCGACGTCACAATATTGTGAACGGGAGGGGGGTTGTGGATTTTTGGACTGAGCCCTCGCCCCGGACCTCCCCCCTCCCCTCGGCCGATATAGCTGAAATTTGACTGGTTATGTCTTAAGTGGAATTTATATCTAAATACGAAATTTGATGTCGATACATTCATTACATCGGGAGTTATTGGGATTTTTGAATTGAGCCCCACCCCGGAACTCCCCCCTCCCCTCGGCAGATATCGGTGAAATTTGACTGGTTATGTCCTAACTGGATTTTAGTTTTAAATACGAAATTTGATGTCAATACATTTATTACATCGGCAGTTATTAGGATTTTTGAATAGAGCCCCCACCCCGGAACTCCCCCCTCCCCTCGGCCGATATCGCTGAAATTTGACTGGTTATGTCCTTCGTGAATGTTTATTTTAAATACGAAATTTGATGTTGATACATTCATTACATCGGCAGTTATTGGGATTTTTAAATTCAGAGTCGCTTATTTACCCATTCTCTTCCACCGGCTTCTATACTTCTATACTGAAACGGGGTTTGTTTCCATGTTTCTTCCAGCATCACGCACAAACGGCTGGACCGATATTCATGAAACTTCACATGTAGCATCCTTTCAAGACCGATTGAATAATAGGCTAAGTGGCGTCCTAAAATTTCGAACGGGAAGGTGGGTTGTAAGGGGGGGGCCAAGCATAAAAATAGTGCCAACTCATTAATTAATTGTCGGATTGTCATGAAATTTCATATGTAGTATTCTTGAAGGCCAAATAGAAAACAAAAGTGTGCGACGTCACAATATTGTGAACGGGAGGGGGGTTGTGGATTTTTGGACGGGGCCCTCTCCCCGGAACTCCCCCTCCCCTCGGCCGATATCGCCGAAATTTGACTGGTTATGTCCTAAGTGGATTATAGTTTTAAATACGAAATTTGATGTCGATACATTCATTACATCGGGAGTTATTGGGATTTTTGAATTGAGCCCCACCCCGGAACTCCCCCCTCCCCTCCGCCGATATCGCTGAAATTTGACTGGTTATGTCCTCCGTGAATGTTTATTTTAAATACGAGATTTGATGTTGATACATTCATTACATCGGCAGTTATTGGGATTTTTAAATTCAGATTCGCGTATTTACCCATTCTCTTCCACCGGCTTCTATACTTCTATACTGAAACGGGGTTTGTTTCTATGTTTCTTCCAGCATCACGCCCAAACGGCTGGACCGATATTCATCAAACTTCAGATGTAGCATCCTTTCAAGACCGATTGAATAATAGGCTAAGTGGCGTCCTAAAATTTCGAACGGGAAGGTGGGTTGTAAGGGGGGGGCCAAGCATAAAAATAGTGCCAACTCATTTATTAATTGTCGGATTGTCATGAAATTTCATATGTAGTATTCTTGAAGGCCAAATAGAAAAAAAAAGTGTGCGACGTCACAATATTGTGAACGGGAGGGGGGTTGTGGATTTTCGGACGGGGCCCTCTCCCCGGAACTCCCCCCTCCCCTCGGTCGATATCGCCGAAATTTGACTGGTTATGTCCTAAGTGGATTATAGTTTTAAATACGAAATTTGATGTCGATACATTCATTACATCGGGAGTTATTGGGATTTTTGAATTGAGCCCCAACCCGGAACTCCCCCCTCCCCTCCGCCGATATCGCTGAAATTTGACTGGTTATGTCCTCCGTGAATGTTTATTTTAAATACGAGATTTGATGTTGATACATTCATTACATCGGCAGTTATTGGGATTTTTAAATTCAGAGTCGCTTATTTACCCATTCTCTTCCACCGGCTTCTATACTTCTATACTGAAACGGGGTTTGTTTCTATGTTTCTACAAGCATCACGCCCAAACGGCTGGACCGATATTCATGAAACTTCACATGTAGCATCATTTCAAGACCGATTGAATAATAGGCTATGTGGCGTCCTAAAATTTCGAACGGGAGGGGGGGTTGTAAGGGGGGGCCAAGCATAAAAATAGTGCTAACTCATTAATTAATAGTCGGATTGTCATGAAATTTCATATGTAGTATTCTTGAAGGCCAAATAGAAAAAAAAAGTGTGCGACGTCACAATATTGTGAACGGGAGGGGGGTTGTGGATTTTTGGACTGAGCCCTCGCCCCGGACCTCCCCCCTCCCCTCGGCCGATATAGCTGAAATTTGACTGGTTATGTCTTAAGTGGAATTTATATCTAAATACGAAATTTGATGTCGATACATTCATTACATCGGGAGTTATTGGGATTTTTGAATTGAGCCCCACCCCGGAACTCCCCCCTCCCCTCGGCAGATATCGGTGAAATTTGACTGGTTATGTCCTAACTGGATTTTAGTTTTAAATACGAAATTTGATGTCAATACATTTATTACATCGGCAGTTATTAGGATTTTTGAATAGAGCCCCCACCCCGGAACTCCCCCCTCCCCTCGGCCGATATCGCTGAAATTTGACTGGTTATGTCCTCCGTGAATGTTTATTTTAAATACGAAATTTGATGTTGATACATTCATTACATCGGCAGTTATTGGGATTTTTAAATTCAGATTCGCGTATTTACCCATTCTCTTCCACCGGCTTCTATACTTCTATACTGAAACGGGGTTTGTTTCTATGTTTCTTCCAGCATCACGCCCAAACGGCTGGACCGATATTCATGAAACTTCACATGTAGCATCCTTTCAAGACCGATTGAATAATAGGCTAAGTGGCGTCCTAAAATTTTGAACGGGAGGAGGGGTTGTAAGAGGGGGCCAAGCATAAAAATAGTGCTAACTCATTAATTAATTGTCGGATTGTCATGAAATTTCATACGTAGTATTCTTGAAGGCCAAATAGAAAAAAAAGTGTGCGACGTCACAATATTGTGAACGGGAGGGGGGTTGTGGATTTTTGGACTGAGCCCTCGCCCCGGACCTCCCCCCTCCCCTCGGCCGATATAGCTGAAATTTGACTGGTTATGTCTTAAGTGGAATTTATATCTAAATACGAAATTTGATGTCGATACATTCATTACATCGGGAGTTATTGGGATTTTTGAATTGAGCCCCACCCCGGAACTCCCCCCTCCCCTCGGCAGATATCGGTGAAATTTGACTGGTTATGTCCTAACTGGATTTTAGTTTTAAATACGAAATTTGATGTCAATACATTTATTACATCGGCAGTTATTAGGATTTTTGAATAGAGCCCCCACCCCGGAACTCCCCCCTCCCCTCGGCCGATATCGCTGAAATTTGACTGGTTATGTCCTTCGTGAATGTTTATTTTAAATACGAAATTTGATGTTGATACATTCATTACATCGGCAGTTATTGGGATTTTTAAATTCAGAGTCGCTTATTTACCCATTCTCTTCCACCGGCTTCTATACTTCTATACTGAAACGGGGTTTGTTTCCATGTTTCTTCCAGCATCACGCCCAAACGGCAGGACCGATATTCATGAAACTTCACATGTAGCATCCTTTCAAGACCGATTGAATAATAGGCTAAGTGGCGTCCTAAAATTTCGAACGGGAGGGGGGGTTGTAAGGGGGGGCCAAGCATAAAAATAGTGCTAACTCATTAATTAATTGTCGGATTGTCATGAAATTTCATATGTGGTATTCTTGAAGGCCAAATAGAAAAAAAAAGTGTGCGACGTCACAATATTGTGAACGGGAGGGGGGTTGTGGATTTTTGGACTGAGCCCTCGCCCCGGACCTCCCCCCTCCCCTCGGCCGATATAGCTGAAATTTGACTGGTTATGTCTTAAGTGGAATTTATATCTAAATACGAAATTTGATGTCGATACATTCATTACATCGGGAGTTATTGGGATTTTTGAATTGAGCCCCACCCCGGAACTCCCCCCTCCCCTCGGCAGATATCGGTGAAATTTGACTGGTTATGTCCTAACTGGATTTTAGTTTTAAATACGAAATTTGATGTCAATACATTTATTACATCGGCAGTTATTAGGATTTTTGAATAGAGCCCCCACCCCGGAACTCCCCCCTCCCCTCGGCCGATATCGCTGAAATTTGACTGGTTATGTCCTCCGTGAATGTTTATTTTAAATACGAAATTTGATGTTGATACATTCATTACATCGGCAGTTATTGGGATTTTTAAATTCAGATTCGCGTATTTACCCATTCTCTTCCACCGGCTTCTATACTTCTATACTGAAACGGGGTTTGTTTCTATGTTTCTTCCAGCATCACGCCCAAACGGCTGGACCGATATTCATGAAACTTCACATGTAGCATCCTTTCAAGACCGATTGAATAATAGGCTAAGTGGCGTCCTAAAATTTTGAACGGGAGGAGGGGTTGTAAGAGGGGGCCAAGCATAAAAATAGTGCTAACTCATTAATTAATTGTCGGATTGTCATGAAATTTCATACGTACTATTCTTGAAGGCCAAATAGAAAAAAAAGTGTGCGACGTCACAATATTATGAACGGGAGGGGGGTTGTGGATTTTTGAACTGAGCCCTCTCCCCAGAACTCCCCCCTCCCCTCAGCCGATATCGCTGAAATTTGACTGGTTATGTCCTAAATGGATTTTAGTTTTAAATACGAAATTTGATGTCGATACATTCATTACATCGGGAGTTATTAGAATTTTTGAATTGAGCCCCACCCCAGAACTCCCCCCTCCCCTCGGCAGATATCGCTGAAACTTGACTGGTGATGTCCAAACTGGATTTTAGTTTTAAATACGAAATTTGATGTCGATACATTTATTACATCGGCAGTTATTAGGATTTTTGAATAGAGCCCCCACCCCGGAACACCCCCCTCCCCTCGGCCGATATCGCTGAAATTTGACTGGTTATGTCCTCCGTGAATGTTTATTTTAAATACGAAATTTGATGTTGATACATTCATTACATCGGCAGTTATTGGGATTTTTAAATTCAGAGTCGCTTATTTACCCATTCTCTTCCACCGGCTTCTATACTTCTATACTGAAACGGGGTTTGTTTCCATGTTTCTTCCAGCATCACGGCCAAACGGCTGGACCGATATTCATGAAACTTCACATGTAGCATCCTTTCAAGACCGATTGAATAATAGGCTAAGTGGCGCCCTAAAATTTCGAACGGGAGGGAGGGTTGTAAGGGGGGGCCAAGCATAAAAATAGTGCTAACTCATTAATTAATTGTCGGATTGTCATGAAATTTCATATGTAGTATTCTTGAAGGCCAAAAAGAAAACAAAAGTGTGCGACGTCACAATATTGTGAACGGGAGGGGGGTTGTGGATTTTTGGACTGAGCCCTCTCCCCGGAACTCCCCCCTCCCCTCGGCCGATATCGCCGAAATTTGACTGGTTATGTCCTAAGTGGATTTTAGTTTTAAATACGAAATTTGATGTCGATACATTCATTACATCGGGAGTTATTGGGATTTTTGAATTGAACCCCCCCCCGGAACTCCCCCCTCCCCTCGGCCGATATCGCTGACATTTGACTGGTTATGTCCTCCGTGAATGTTTATTTTAAATACGAGATTTGATGTTGATACATTCATTACATCGGCAGTTATTGGGATTTTTAAATTCAGATTCGCTTATTTACCCATTCTCTTCCACCGGCTTCTATACTTCTATACTGAAACGGGGTTTGTTTCCATGTTTCTTCCAGCATCACGCCCAAACGGCTGGACCGATATTCATGAAACTTCACATGTAGCATCCTTTCAAGACCGATTGAATAATAGGCTATGTGGCGTCCTAAAATTTCGAACGGGAGGGGGGGTTGTAAGGGGGGGCCAAGCATAAAAATAGTGCTAACTCATTAATTAATTGTCGGATTGTCATGAAATTTCATATGTAGTATTCTTGAAGGCCAAATAGAAAAAAAAAGTGTGCGACGTCACAATATTATGAACCGGAGGGGGGTTGTGGATTTTTGAACTGAGCCCTCTCCCCAGAACTCCCCCCTCCCCTCAGCCGATATCGCTGAAATTTGACTGGTTATGTCCTAAATGGATTTTAGTTTTAAATACGAAATTTGATGTCGATACATTCATTACATCGGGAGTTATTGGGATTTTTGAATTGAGCCCCACCCCAGAACTCCCCCCTCCCCTCGGCAGATATCGCTGAAATTTGACTGGTTATGTCCTAACTGGATTTTAGTTTTAAATACGAAATTTGATGTCGATACATTTATTACATCGGCAGTTATTAGGATTTTTGAATAGAGCCCCCACCCCGGAACACCCCCCTCCCGTCGGCCGATATCGCTGAAATTTGACTGGTTATGTCCTTCGTGAATGTTTATTTTAAATACGAAATTTGATGTTGATACATTCATTACATCGGCAGTTATTGGGATTTTTAAATTCAGAGTCGCTTATTTACCCATTCTCTTCCACCGGCTTCTATACTTCTATACTGAAACGGGGTTTGTTTCCATGTTTCTTCCAGCATCACGCCCAAACGGCTGGACCGATATTCATGAAACTTCACATGTAGCATCCTTTCAAGACCGATTGAATAATAGGCTAAGTGGCGTCCTAAAATTTCGAACGGGAGGGGGGGGTTGTAAGGGGGGGCCAAGCATAAAAATAGTGCTAACTCATTAATTAATTGTCGGATTGTCATGAAATTTCATATGTAGTATTCTTGAAGGCCAAATAGAAAAAAAAAGTGTGCGACGGCACAATATTATGAACGGGAGGGGGGTTGTGGATTTTTGAACTGAGCCCTCTCCCCAGAACTCCCCCCTCCCCTCAGCCGATATCGCTGAAATTTGACTGGTTATGTCCTAAGTGGATTTTAGTTTTAAATACGAAATTTGATGTCGATACATTCATTACATCGGGAGTTATTGGGATTTTTGAATTGAGCCCCACCCCAGAACTCCCCCCTCCCCTCGGCAGATATCGCTGAAATTTGACTGGTGATGTCCTCCGTGAATGTTTATTTTAAATACGAGATTTAATGTTGATACATTCATTACATCGGCAGTTATTGGGATTTTTAAATTCAGATTCGCTTATTTACCCATTCTCTTCCACCGGCTTCTATACTTCTAAACTGAAACGGGGTTTGTTTCTATGTTTCTTCCAGCATCACGCCCAAACGGCTGGACCGATATTCATGAAACTTCACATGTAGCATCCTTTCAAGACCGATTGAATAATAGGCTAAGTGGCGTCCTAAAATTTTGAACTGGAGGAGGGGTTGTAAGGGGGGGGCCAAGCATAAAAATAGTGCTAACTCATTAATTAATTGTCGGATTGTCATGAAATTACATATGTAGTATTCTTGAAGGCCAAATAGAAAAAAAAAGTGTGCGACGTCACAATATTGTGAACGGGAGGGGGGTTGTGGATTTTTGAACTGAGCCCTCTCCCCGGAACTCCCCCCTCCCCTCAGCCGATATCGCTGAAATTTGACTGGTTATGTCCTAAGTGGATTTTAGTTTTAAATACGAAATTTGATGTCGATACATTCATTACATCAGGAGTTATTGGGATTTTTGAATTGAGCCCAACCCCGGAACTCCCCCCTCCCCTCGGCAGATATCGCTGAAATTTGACTGGTTATGTCCTACCTGGATTTTAGTTTTAAATACGAAATTTGATGTCGATACATTTATTACATCGGCAGTTATTAGGATTTTTGAATAGAGCCCCCACCCCGGAACTCCCCCCTCCCCTCGGCCGATATCGCTGAAATTTGACTGGTTATGTCCTCCGTGAATGTTTATTTTAAATACGAAATTTGATGTTGATACATTCATTACATCGGCAGTTATTGGGATTTTTAAATTCAGAGTCGGTTATTTACCCATTCTCTTCCACCGGCTTCTATACTTCTATACAGAAACGGGGTTTGTTTCTATGTTTCTTCCAGCATCACGCCCAAACGGCTGGACCGATATTCATGAAACTTCACATGTAGCATCCTTTCAAGACCGATTGAATAATAGGCTATGTGGCGTCCTAAAATTTCGAACGGGAGGGGGGGTTGTAAGGGGGGGCCAAGCATAAAAATAGTGCTAACTCATTAATTAATTGTCGGATTGTCATGAAATTTCATATGTAGTATTCTTGAAGGCCAAATAGAAAAAAAAAGTGTGCGACGGCACAATATTATGAACGGGAGGGGGGTTGTGGATTTTTGAACTGAGCCCTCTCCCCAGAACTCCCCCCTCCCCTCAGCCGATATCGCTGAAATTTGACTGGTTATGTCCTAAGTGGATTTTAGTTTTAAATACGAAATTTGATGTCGATACATTCATTACATCGGGAGTTATTGGGATTTTTGAATTGAGCCCCACCCCAGAACTCCCCCCTCCCCTCGGCAGATATCGCTGAAATTTGACTGGTGATGTCCTAACTGGATTTTAGATTTAAATACGAAATTTGATGTCGATACATTTATTACATCGGCAGTTATTAGGATTTTTGAATAGAGCCCCCACCCCGGAACACCCCCCTCCCCTCGGCCGATATCGCTGAAATTTGACTGGTTATGTCCTCCGTGAATGTTTATTTTAAATACGAAATTTGATGTTGATACATTCATTACATCGGCAGTTATTGGGATTTTTAAATTCAGAGTCGCTTATTTACCCATTCTCTTCCACCGGCTTCTATACTTCTATACTGAAACGGGGTTTGTTTCCATGTTTCTTCCAGCATCACGCCCAAACGGCTGGACCGATATTCATGAAACTTCACATGTAGCATCCTTTCAAGACCGATTGAATAATAGGCTAAGTGGCGCCCTAAAATTTCGAACGGGAGGGAGGGTTGTAAGGGGGGGCCAAGCATAAAAATAGTGCTAACTCATTAATTAATTGTCGGATTGTCATGAAATTTCATATGTAGTATTCTTGAAGGCCAAATAGAAAACAATAGTGTGCGACGTCACATTATTGTGAACGGGAGGGGGGTTGTGGATTTTTGAACTGAGCCCTCTCCCCGGAACTCCCCCCTCCCCTCAGCCGATATCGCTGAAATTTGACTGGTTATGTCCTAAGTGGACTTTAGTTTTAAATACGAAATTTGATGTCGATACATTTATTACATCGGGAGTTATTGGGATTTTTGAATAGAGCCCCCACCCCGGAACTCCCCCCTCCCCTCGGCAGATATCGCTGAAATTTGACTGGTTATGTCCTAACTGGATTTTAGTTTTAAATACGAAATTTGATGTCAATACATTTATTACATCGGCAGTTATTAGGATTTTTGAATAGAGCCCCCACCCCGGAACTCCCCCCTCCCCTCGGCCGATATCGCTGAAATTTGACTGGTTATGTCCTCCGTGAATGTTTATTTTAAATACGAAATTTGATGTTGATACATTCATTACATCGGCAGTTATTGGGATTTTTAAATTCAGATTCGCTTATTTACCCATTCTCTTCCACCGGCTTCTATACTCCTATACTGAAACGGGGATTGTTTCTATGTTTCTTCCAGCATCACGCCGAAACGGCAGGACCAATATTCATGAAACTTCACATGTAGCATCCTTTCAAGACCGATTGAATAATAGGCTAAGTGGCGTCCTAAAATTTCGAACGGGAGGGGGGGTTGTAAGGGGGGGCCAAGCATAAAAATAGTGCTAACTCATTAATTGATTGTCGGATTGTCATGAAATTTCATATGTAGTATTCTTGAAGGCCAAATAGAAAAAAAAAGTGTGCGACGTCACAATATTGTGAACGGGAGGGGGGTTGTGGATTTTTGGACTGAGCCCTCTCCCCGGACCTCCCCCCTCCCATCGGCCGATATAGCTGAAATTTGACTGGTTATGTCCTAACTGGATTTTAGTTTTAAATACGAAATTTGATGTCAATACATTTATTACATCGGCAGTTATTAGGATTTTTGAATAGAGCCCCCACCCCGGAACTCCCCCCTCCCCTCGGCCGATATCGCTGAAAAATGACTGGTTATGTCCTCCGTGAATGTTTATTTTAAATACGAAATTTGATGTTGATACATTCATTACATCGGCAGTTATTGGGATTTTTAAATTCAGAGTCGCTTATTTACCCATTCTCTTCCACCGGCTTCTATACTTCTATACTGAAACGGGGTTTGTTTCTATGTTTCTACCAGCATCACGCCCTAACGGCTGGTCCGATATTCATGAAACTTCACATGTAGCATCCTTTCAAGACCGATTGAATAATAGGCTATGTGGCGTCCTAAAATTTCGAACGGGAGGGGGGGTTGTAAGGGGGGGCCAAGCATAAAAATAGTGCTAACTCATTAATTAATTGTCGGATTGTCATGAAATTTCATATGTAGTATTCTTGAAGGCCAAATAGAAAAAAAAAGTGTGTGACGTCACAATATTATGAACGGGAGGGGGGTTGTGGATTTTTGAACTGAGCCCTCTCCCCAGAACTCCCCCCTCCCCTCAGCCGATATCGCTGAAATTTGACTGGTTATGTCCTAAGTGGATTTTAGTTTTAAATACGAAATTTGATGTCGATACATTCATTACATCGGGAGTTATTGGGATTTTTGAATTGAGCCCCACCCCAGAACTCCCCCCTCCCCTCGGCAGATATCGCTGAAATTTGACGGGTTATGTCCTAACTGGATTTTAGTTTTAAATACGAAATTTGATGTCAATACATTTATTACATCGGCAGTTATTAGGATTTTTGAATAGAGCCCCCACCCCGGAACTCCCCCCTCCCCTCGGCCGATATCGTTGAAATTTGACTGGTTATGTCCTCCGTGAATGTTTATTTTAAATACGAAATTTGATGTTGATACATTCATTACATCGGCAGTTTTTGGGATTTTTAAATTCAGAGTCGCTTATTTACCCATTCTCTTCCACCGGCTTCTATACTTCTATACTGAAACGCGGTTTGTTTCTATGTTTCTACCAGCATCACGCCCAAACGGCTGGACCGATATTCATGAAACTTCACATGTAGCATCCTTTCAAGACCGATTGAATAATAGGCTATGTGGCGTCCTAAAATTTCGAACGGGAGGGGGGGGTTGTAAGGGGGGGCCAAGCATAAAAATAGTGCTAACTCATTAATTAATTGTAGGATTGTCATGAAATTTCATATGTAGTATTCTTGAAGGCCAAATAGAAAAAAAAAGTGTGCGACGTCACAATATTATGAACGGGAGGGGGGTTGTGGATTTTTGAACTGAGCCCTCTCCCCAGAACTCCCCCCTCCCCTCAGCCGATATCGCTGAAATTTGACTGGTTATGTCCTAAGTGGATTTTAGTTTTAAATACGAAATTTGATGTCGATACATTCATTACATCGGGAGTTATTGGGATTTTTGAATTGAGCCCCACCCCAGAACTCCCCCCTCCCCTCGGCAGATATCGCTGAAATTTGAATGGTTATGTCCTCCGTGAATGTTTATTTTAAATACGAAATTTGATGTTGATACATTCATTACATCGGCAGTTATTGGGATTTATAAATTCAGAGTCGCTTATTTACCCATTCTCTTCCACCGGCTTCTATACTTCTATACTGAAACGGGGTTTGTTTCTATGTTTCTTCCAGCATCACGCCCAAACGGCTGGACCGATATTCATGAAACTTCACATGTAGCATCCTTTCAAGACCGATTGAATAATAGGCTAAGTGGCGTCCAAAAATTTCGAACGGGAGGGGGGGTTGTAAGGGGGGGCCAAGCATAAAAATAGTGCTAACTCATTAATTAATTGTCGGATTGTCATGAAATTTCATATGTAGTATTCTTGAAGGCCAAATAGAAAAAAAAAGTGTGCGACGTCACAATATTGTGAACGGGAGGGGGGTTGTGGATATTTGGACTGAGCCCTCTCCCCGGACCTCCCCCCTCCCCTCGGCCGATATAGCTGAAATTTGACTGGTTATGTCCTAAGTGGAATTTATTTCTAAATACGAAATTTGATGTCGATACATTCATTACATCGGGAGTTATTGGGATTTTTGAATTGAGCCCCACCCCGAAACTCCCCCCTCCCCTCGGCAGATATCGGTGAAATTTGACTGGTTATGTCCTAACTGGATTTTGGTTTTAAATACGAAATTTGATGTTGATACATTCATTACATCGGCAGTTATTGGGATTTTTAAATTCAGAGTCGCTTATTTACCCATTCTCTTCCACCGGCTTCTATACTTCTATACTGAAACGGGGTTTGTTTCTATGTTTCTTCCAGCATCACGCCCAAACGGCTGGACCGATATTCATGAAACTTCACATGTAGCATCCTTTCAAGACCGATTGAATAATAGGCTAAGTGGCGTCCTAAAATTTCGAACGGGAGGGGGGGTTGTAAGGGGGGGCCAAGCATAAAAATAGTGCTAACTCATTAATTAATTGTCGGATTGTCATGAAATTTCATATGTAGTATTCTTGACAACCAAATAGAAAAAAAAAGTGTGCGACGTCACAATATTGTGAACGGGAGGGGGGTTGTGGATATTTGGACTGAGCCCTCTCCCCGGACCTCCCCACTCCCCTCGGCCGATATAGCTGAAATTTGACTGGTTATGTCCTAAGTGGAATTTATTTCTAAATACGAAATTTGATGTCGATACATTCATTACATCGGGAGTTATTGGGATTTTTGAATTGAGCCCCACCCCAGAACTCCCCCCTCCCCTCGGCAGATATCGCTGAAATTTGACTGGTGATGTCCTAACTGGATTTTAGTTTTAAATACGAAATTTGATGTCGATACATTTATTACATCGGCAGTTATTAGGATTTTTGAATAAAGCCCCCACCCCGGAACACCCCCCTCCCCTCGGCCGATATCGCTGAAATTTGACTGGTTATGTCCTCCGTGAATGTTTATTTTAAATACGAAATTTGATGTTGATACATTCATTACATCGGCAGTTATTGGGATTTTTAAATTCAGAGTCGGTTATTTACCCATTCTCTTCCACCGGCTTCTATACTTCTATACTGAAACGGGGTTTGTTTCTATGTTTCTTCCAGCATCACGCCCAAACGGCTGGACCGATATTCATGAAACTTCACATGTAGCATCCTTTCAAGACCGATTGAATAATAGGCTAAGTGGCGTCCTAAAATTTCGAACGGGAGGGGGGGTTGTAAGGGGGGGCCAAGCATAAAAATAGTGCTAACTCATTAATTAATTGTCGGATTGTCATGAAATTTCATATGTAGTATTCTTGACAACCAAATAGAAAAAAAAAGTGTGCGACGTCACAATATTGTGAACGGGAGGGGGGTTGTGGATATTTGGACTGAGCCCTCTCCCCGGACCTCCCCACTCCCCTCGGCCGATATAGCTGAAATTTGACTTGTTATGTCCTAAGTGGCATTTATTTCTAAATACGAAATTTGATGTCGATACATTCATTACATCGGGAGTTATTGGGATTTTTGAATTGAGCCCCACCCCAGAACTCCCCCCTCCCCTCGGCAGATATCGCTGAAATTTGACTGGTGATGTCCTAACTGGATTTTAGTTTTAAATACGAAATTTGATGTCGATACATTTATTACATCGGCAGTTATTAGGATTTTTGAATAGAGCCCCCACCCCGGAACACCCCCCTCCCCTCGGCCGATATCGCTGAAATTTGACTGGTTATGTCCTCCGTGAATGTTTATTTTAAATACGAAATTTGATGTTGATACATTCATTACATCGGCAGTTATTGGGATTTTTAAATTCAGAGTCGGTTATTTACCCATTCTCTTCCACCGGCTTCTATACTTCTATACTGAAACGGGGTTTGTTTCTATGTTTCTTCCAGCATCACGCCCAAACGGCTGGACCGATATTCATGAAACTTCACATGTAGCATCCTTTCAAGACCGATTGAATAATAGGCTATGTGGCGTCCTAAAATTTCGAACGGGAGGGGGGGTTGTAAGGGGGGGCCAAGCATAAAAATAGTGCTAACTCATTAATTAATTGTCGGATTGTCATGAAATTTCATATGTAGTATTCTTGAAGGCCAAATAGAAAAAAAAAGTGTGCGACGTCACAATATTGTGAACGGGAGGGGGGTTGTGGATATTTGGACTGAGCCCTCTCCCCGGACCTCCCCCCTCCCCTCGGCCGATATAGCTGAAATTTGACTGGTTATGTCCTAAGTGGAATTTATTTCTAAATACGAAATTTGATGTCGATACATTCATTACATCGGGAGTTATTGGGATTTTTGAATTGAGCCCCACCCCGAAACTCCCCCCTCCCCTCGGCAGATATCGGTGAAATTTGACTGGTTATGTCCTAACTGGATTTTAGTTTTAAATACGAAATTTGATGTTGATACATTCATTACATCGGCAGTTATTGGGATTTTTAAATTCAGAGTCGCTTATTTACCCATTCTCTTCCACCGGCTTCTATACTTCTATACTGAAACGGGGTTTGTTTCTATGTTTCTTCCAGCATCACGCCCAAACGGCTGGACCGATATTCATGAAACTTCACATGTAGCATCCTTTCAAGACCGATTGAATAATAGGCTAAGTGGCGTCCTAAAATTTCGAACGGGAGTGGGGGTTGTAAGGGGGGCCAAGCATAAAAATAGTGCTAACTCATTATTTAATTGTCGGATTGTCATGAAATTTCATATGTAGTATTCTTGACAACCAAATAGAAAAAAAAAGTGTGCGACGTCACAATATTGTGAACGGGAGGGGGGTTGTGGATATTTGGACTGAGCCCTCTCCCCGGACCTCCCCCCTCCCCTCGGCCGATATAGCTGAAATTTGACTGGTTATGTCCTAAGTGGAATTTATTTCTAAATACGAAATTTGATGTCGATACATTCATTACATCGGGAGTTATTGGGATTTTTGAATTGAGCCCCACCCCGAAACTCCCCCCTCCCCTCGGCAGATATCGGTGAAATTTGACTGGTTATGTCCT
Organism: Aradus depressus; assembly: GCA_963662175.1. NCBI lineage: Eukaryota > Metazoa > Arthropoda > Insecta > Hemiptera > Aradidae > Aradus > Aradus depressus. The sequence continues at coordinate 28,405,852 of OY759224.1, forward strand.
AACTGGATTTTAGTTTTAAATACGAAATTTGATGTCAATACATTTATTACATCGGCAGTTATTGGGATTTTTAAATTCAGAGTCGGTTATTTACCCATTCTCTTCCACCGGCTTCTATACTTCTATACTGAAACGGGGTTTGTTTCTATGTCTCTTCCAGCATCACGCCCAAACGGCTGGAGCGATATTCATGAAACTTCACATGTAGCATCCTTTCAAGACCGATTGAATAATAGGCTAAGTGGCGTCCTAAAATTTCGAACGGGAGGGTGGGTTGTAAGGGGGGGGCCAAGCATAAAAATAGTGCCAACTCATTAATTAATTGTCGGATTGTCATGAAATTTCATATGTAGTATTCTTGAAGGCCAAATAGAAAAAAAAAGTGTGCGACGTCACAATATTGTGAACGGGAGGGGGGTTGTGGATTTTTGAACTGAGCCCTCTCCCCGGAACTCCCCCCTCCCCTCAGCCGATATCGCTGAAATTTGACTGGTTATGTCCTAAGTGGACTTTAGTTTTAAATACGAAATTTGATGTCGATACATTTATTACATCGGCAGTTATTGGGATTTTTGAATAGAGCCCCCACCCCGGAACTCCCCCCTCCCCTCGGCCGATATCGCTGAAATTTGACTGGTTATGTCCTCCGTGAATGTTTATTTTAAATACGAGATTTGATGTTGATACATTCATTACATCGGCAGTTATTGGGATTTTTAAATTCAGATTCGCTTATTTACCCATTCTCTTCCACCGGCTTCTATACTCCTATACTGAAACGGGGTTTGTTTCTATGTTTCTTCCAGCATCACGCCCAAACGGCTGGACCGATATTCATGAAACTTCACATGTAGCATCCTTTCAAGACCGATTGAATAATAGGCTATGTGGCGTCCTAAAATTTCGAACGGGAGGGGGGGTTGTAAGGGGGGGCCAAGCATAAAAATAGTGCTAACTCATTAATTAATTGTCGGATTGTCATGAAATTTCATATGTAGTATTCTTGAAGGCCAAATAGAAAAAAAAAGTGTGCGACGTCATAATATTATGAACGGGAGGGGGGTTGTGGATTTTTGAACTGAGCCCTCTCCCCAGAACTCCCCCCTCCCCTCAGCCGATATCGCTGAAATTTGACTGGTTATGTCCTAAATCGATTTTAGTTTTAAATACGAAATTTGATGTCGATACATTCATTACATCGGGAGTTATTGGGATTTTTGAATTGAGCCCCACCCCAGAACTCCCCCCTCCCCTCGGCAGATATCGCTGAAATTTCTCTGGTTATGTCCTAACTGGATTTTAGTTTTAAATACGAAATTTGATGTCGATGCATTTATTACATCGGCAGTTATTAGGATTTTTGAATAGAGCCCCCACCCCGGAACACCCCCCTCCCCTCGGCCGATATCGCTGAAATTTGACTGGTTATGTCCTCCGTGAATGTTTATTTTAAATACGAAATTTGATGTTGATACATTCATTACATCGGCAGTTATTGGGATTTTTAAATTCAGAGTCGCTTATTTACCCATTCTCTTCCACCGGCTTCTATACTTCTATACTGAAACGGGGTTTGTTTCCATGTTTCTTCCAGCATCACGCCCAAACGGCTGGACCGATATTCATGAAACTTCACATGTAGCATCCTTTCAAGACCAATTGAATAATAGGCTAAGTGGCGTCCTAAAATTTCGAACGGGAGGGGGGGGTTGTAAGGGGGGGCCAAGCATAAAAATAGTGCCAACTCATTAATTAATTGTCGGATTGTCATGAAATTTCATATGTAGTATTCTTGAAGGCCAAATAGAAAAAAAAAGTGTGCGACGTCACAATATTGTGAACGGGAGGGGGGTTGTGGATTTTTGGACGGGGCCCTCTCCCCGGAACTCCCCCCTCCCCTCGGCCGATATCGCCGAAATTTGACTGGTTATGTCCTAAGTGGATTATAGTTTTAAATACGAAATTTGATGTCGATACATTCATTACATCGGGAGTTATTGGGATTTTTGAATTGAGCCCCACCCCGGAACTCCCCCCTCCCCTCGGCCGATATCGCTGAAATTTGACTGGTTATGTCCTCCGTGAATGTTTATTTTAAATACGAGATTTGATGTTGATACATTCATCACATCGGCAGTTATTGGGATTTTTAAATTCAGATTCGCTTATTTACCCATTCTCTTCCACCGGCTTCTATACTTCTATACTGAAACGGGGTTTGTTTCTATGTTTCTTCCAGCATCACGCCCAAACGGCTGGAGCGATATTCATGAAACTTCACATGTAGCATCCTTTCAAGACCGATTGAATAATAGGCTATGTGGCGTCCTAAAATTTTGAACGGGAGGAGGGGTTGTAAGGGGGGGCCAAGCATAAAAATAGTGCTAACTCATTAATTAATTGTCGGATTGTCATGAAATTTCATATGTAGTATTCTTGAAGGCCAAATAGAAAAAAAAAGTGTGCGATGTTACAATATTGTGAACGGGAGGGGGGTTGTGGATTTTTGGACTGAGCCCTCTCCCCGGAACTCCCCCCTCCCCTCGGCCGATATCGCTGAAATTTGACTGGTTATGTCCTAAATGGATTTTAGTTTTAAATACGAAATTTGATGTCGATACATTCATTACATCGGGAGTTATTGGGATTTTTGAATTGAGCCCCACCCCGGAACTCCCCCCTCCCCTCGGCAGATATCGCTGAAATTTGACTGGTTATGTCCTCCGTGAATGTTTATTTTAAATACGAGATTTGATGTTGATACATTCATTACATCGGCAGTTATTGGGATTGGTAAATTCAGATTCGCTTATTTACCCATTCTCTTCCACCGGCTTCTATACTTCTATACTGAAACGGGGTTTGTTTCCATGTTTCTTCCAGCATCACGCCCAAACGGCTGGACCGATATTCATGAAACTTCACATGTAGCATCCTTTCAAGACCGATTGAATAATAGGCTAAGTGGCGTCCTAAAATTTTGAACGGGAGGGGGGGTTGTAAGGGGGGGCCAAGCGTAAAAATAGTGCTAACTCATTATTTAATTGTCGGATTGTCATGAAATTTCATATGTAGTATTCTTGAAGGCCAAAAAGAAAAAAAAAAGTGTGCGACGTCACAATATTGTGAACGGGAGGGGGGTTGTGGATTTTTGAACATAGCCCTCTCCCCGGAACTCCCCCCTCCCCTCAGCCGATATCGCTGAAATTTGACTGGTTATGTCCTAAGTGGACTTTAGTTTTAAATACGAAATTTGATGTCGATACATTTATTACATCGGGAGTTATTTTGATTTTTGAATAGAGCCCCCACCCCGGATCTCCCCCCTCCCCTCGGCCGATATCGCTGAAATTTGACTGGTTATGTCCTCCGTGAATGTTTATTTTAAATACGAGATTTGATGTTGATACATTCATCACATCGGCAGTTATTGGGATTTTTAAATTCAGATTCGCTTATTTACCCATTCTCTTCCACCGGCTTCTATACTTCTATACTGAAACGGGGTTTGTTTCTATGTTTCTTCCAGCATCACGCCCAAACGGCTGGACGGATATTCATGAAACTTCACATGTAGCATCCTTTCAAGACCGATTGAATAATAGGCTAAGTGGCGTCCTAAAATTTTGAACGGGAGGAGGGGTTGTAAGGGGGGGCCAATCATAAAAATAGTGCTAACTCATTAATTAATTGTCGGATTGTCATGAAATTTCATATGTAGTATTCTTGAAGGCCAAATAGAAAAAAAAAGTGTGCGACGTTACAATATTGTGAACGGGAGGGGGGTTGTGGATTTTTGGACTGAGCCCTCTCCCCGGAACTCCCCCCTCCCCTCAGCCGATATCGCTGAAATTTGACTGGTTATGTCCTAAGTGGACTTTAGTTTTAAATACGAAATTTGATGTCGATACATTTATTACATCGGGAGTTATTTTGATTTTTGAATAGAGCCCCCACCCCGGATCTCCCCCCTCCCCTCGGCCGATATCGCTGAAATTTGACTGGTTATGTCCTCCGTGAATGTTTATTTTAAATACGAGATTTGATGTTGATACATTCATCACATCGGCAGTTATTGGGATTTTTAAATTCAGATTCGCTTATTTACCCATTCTCTTCCACCGGCTTCTATACTTCTATACTGAAACGGGGTTTGTTTCTATGTTTCTTCCAGCATCACGCCCAAACGGCTGGACGGATATTCATGAAACTTCACATGTAGCATCCTTTCAAGACCGATTGAATAATAGGCTAAGTGGCGTCCTAAAATTTTGAACGGGAGGAGGGGTTGTAAGGGGGGGCCAAGCATAATAATAGTGCTAACTCATTAATTAATTGTCGGATTGTCATGAAATTTCATATGTAGTATTCTTGAAGGCCAAATAGAAAAAAAAAGTGTGCGACGTTACAATATTGTGAACGGGAGGGGGGTTGTGGATTTTTGGACTGAGCCCTCTCCCCGGAACTCCCCCCTCCCCTCGGCCGATATCGCTGAAATTTGACTGGTTATGTCCTAAATGGATTTTAGTTTTAAATACGAAATTTGATGTCGATACATTCATTACATCGGGAGTTATTGGGATTTTTGAATTGAGCCCCACCCCGGAACTCCCCCCTCCCCTCGGCAGATATCGCTGAAATTTGACTGGTTATGTCCTCCGTGAATGTTTATTTTAAATACGAGATTTGATGTTGATACATTCATTACATCGGCAGTTATTGGGATTGGTAAATTCAGATTCGCTTATTTACCCATTCTCTTCCACCGGCTTCTATACTTCTATACTGAAACGGGGTTTGTTTCGAAATGAAATGAAATGAAATGAAAAATAATCTTTATTCTGGGACTTTCGTCCCCTAAGAATAATAACATAAGAAGTAGATAAAAGAGTACAAGTATCGACCCATTGAGACAGAATAAAAATAAAGGAAAAGAGGTCTAGTAATAAATATAAAATGTTAGAGAGAGGCAATGATTAAAACAATAAAAAACTGGTGAAAATTAATGATAAAAATAAGAAAAAAAACAAAATATGAATAATAATGTAAAACATAATAACAATAGTGAGTTATATATGAATTTAATCGCAAAAAAACTGGGCAGATGAAACTGGAGTGTGACAATCTGTCCAGTGGAGTGAGAGACTTATAGGAAGACTAGAACTATCTCATAGGAGCCCGCCTTAGGAATCAGAGGTTTGTTGAGTTAGGAGATAATGGAAAAGTAAGGACTGAAATGAAAGAAGAGAAGGAGCATGGCGGATCTGGATGTTTCCATGTTTCTTCCAGTATCACGCCCAAACGGCTGGACCGATATTCATGAAACTTCACATGTAGCATCCTTTCAAGACCGATTGAATAATAGGCTAAGTGGCGTACTAAAATTTTGAACGGGAGGGGGGGTTGTAAGGGGGGGCCAAGCATAAAAATAGTGCTAACTCATTAATTAATTGTCGGATTGTCATGAAATTTCATATGTAGTATTCTTGAAGGCCAAAAAGAAAAAAAAAGTGTGCGACGTCACAATATTGTGAACGGGAGGGGGGTTGTGGATTTTTGGACGGGGCCCTCTCCCCGGAACTCCCCCCTCCCCTCGGCCGATATCGCCGAAATTTGACTGGTTATGTCCTAAGTGGATTTTAGTTTTAAATACGAAATTTGATGTCGATACATTCATTACATCGGGAGTTATTGGGATTTTTGAATTGAGCCCCACATCGGAACTCCCCCCTCCCCTCGGCCAATATCGCTGAAATTTGACTGGTTATGTCCTCCGTGAATGTTTATTTTAAATACGAGATTTGATGTTGATACATTCATTACATCGGCAGTTATTGGGATTTTTAAATTCAGATTCGCTTATTTACCCATTCTCTTCCACCGGCTTCTATACTTCTATACTGAAACGGGGTTTGTTTCTATGTTTCTTCCAGCACCACGCCCAAACGGCAGGACCGATATTCATGAAACTTCACATGTAGCATCCTTTCAAGACCGATTGAATAATAGGCTAAGAGGCGTCCTAAAATTTTGAACGGGAGGAGGGGTTGTAAGGGGGGGCCAAGCATAAAAATAGTGCTAACTCATTAATTAATTGTCGGATTGTCATGAAATTTTATATGTAGTATTCTTGAAGGCCAAATAGAAAAAAAAAGTGTGCGACGTCACAATATTGTGAACGGGAGGGTGGTTGTGGATTTTTGGACTGAGCCCTCTCCCCGGAACTCCTCCCTCCCCTCGGCCGATATCGCTGAAATTTGACTGGTTATGTCCTAAGTGGATTTTAGTTTTAAATACGAAATTTGATGTCGATACATTCATTACATCGGGAGTTATTGGGATTTTTGAATTGAGCCCCACCCCAGAACTCCCCCCTCCCCTCGGCAGATATCGCTGGAATTTGACTGGTTATGTCCTCCGTGAATGTTTATTTTAAATACGAGATTTGATGTTGATACATTCATTACATCGGCAGTTATTGGGATTTTTAAATTCAGAGTCGCTTATTTACCCATTCTCTTCCACCGGCTTCTATACTTCTACACTGAAACGGGGTTTGTTTCCATGTTTCTTCCAGCATCACGCCCAAACGGCTGGACGGATTTTCAGCCCGATTGAATAATAAGCTGTGTGTGTTGTTTTAAAGTTGTCAACAGGGGGGGGGGGGGGGGGGGGGGGGGCAAACATATAAATAGTAGTTTCAAAAGCAATATTTAAAAATTGGCTGTGACCCTTTTGGTCGGGAGGGGCGGGGGTGCATTAATGCTGAATGAATCTCACATGGAGCTTTCTTCCTTTCCTAGGATAATAACAGCATTATTAATAGTTCTTAAGCACAAAATAGCTAGGGCATCCGCTGTTGCAAGGCACATACTAGCTGCAGTGCCCAGCGTTCCGAAATATAAATATACCGGGAGCTCATTAACTAATGGTCGGATTGTCACGAAATTTCACATGTAGTATTCCTGAAGGCCAAATAGAAAAATAGGGTGTGTGCCGCTTGAATCACATCGCCTAACAACGAATTATAAAATATAACTTTATTATTGGTAGTTTTCATGAACAATTATAAAAATTTTAAAAATATATATATATATGCGATGTGGTCAGTACAGGACTTTCTTGTACCAACTGCGATTAAAGATCTCTCTCTCTCCCCCTCCGCCTTCTAAAAATCAATATAAGAAAGTCCTGTAATGGCTTCATCTCATTATTTTTTAAAAATAATTTTTAATAAAAGAAAACTTCATAGAATTCAGGATGTATTTAGTAGTATGATGATTCAGAAGCGTCTATGAAAGTCAAATGTTGATTTAGATGGCAATCGAGGTTCTGTCGTGTAAAAGAACATTCAAAATTTGGCCGTTTCGAAAACTATTTATTTTCTTCTTCAGGGCCTTATAATGACTTGAGTGGATGTGTGTGGTGAAGGTTTTGTGAGTTTGTGTCTCGTATAGTGTCGTGTGTATGATATACAGACGAGATATACACGACACTATAGCACTATACTGGACACAAACTCACAACACTTTCACCACACACATCCACTCAAGTCATTATAAGGCCCTGATAGTTTTCGAAACGTTTGCCAAATTTTGAAGGTTCTTTTACACGACAGAACCTCGATTTCCTTCCACATTGAAAAAATAATTTCGACTCTATTAATGATCAAATGTTGAGTGCGAGATGGTATTATTTTGGCGTCAATGGTATTATTTTGTTTCATTGTACAGTGAAATGTGATGATAGAGTTAAACTCTTACGTGAGTTCTACAAAACCAACCGGCATCTTTATCTTTATACGTTACTTATTTTGCTTGGCTAATTACGAGAGGTATTATCATTTAATATTAATCATTGGGGCTGGAGAACATAGGTACAACTACAATAAGCAATCATTCTTATTTAATCTTTCCATTTGTATTTTATATATATATATATATATTTTTAGGGGGCGCCGGTAGCTCAGTGGTATGCGTGCTTGCCTTCAGATGCTTCTAAATCCTGATATTAAATTGTGTGTCAATATATCGACTTTAGCCATATTCGCGGAAAATTAACAATTCAATTGCTGTCCTTATGGTGTTTTGAATTGGCCTAACAAATGTTTATCATAACACGACATTTGTTAGGCCAATTAATGTATACATTACAACGACAGTTAATTTTTGTATTAAGACCCCCTTCATCCTCTTACCCCTTTTCTTCTGGTCCATTTGACTGAAAATCGTGTCGATAAATTTTATACTGCGGGAGTCCTAAATTACTCCTAACAAGATTTATTCACCTAGAGTAGGGGTCTTCAACGAGTAGTAGGTACCTGACATTATTCATGGATTTTATAATTATATATATATATTTTTTAATATTTTTATTTTTTAATATTTTTATTTTTATTATTATATTATCATTATTTTTTATATAAGTATTTATTATACACCTATATATTTTTTTTAACCTATTTTTTTATATTCTTCTTCTTATTATTATAATTATATTATTTAATTTGTTTAAATATTTTTTATTATTATCGTTGTAATTATTTTCTCATTGTATACATAGTTATTATTTTGTACATATACTTCATAGAATTAAGTATTATTGTAAATAGAGGTGCGGAGAGTCTAGTAGTTGTTTGTGAATGAAGATGATCGGAAGGTAAACTGGTCTGAGAGTTGTACTTGGTCTGGGAAGGTCAGACACCCAGAGGGCGGCCGCTACACTAACCTACTTTTGGCAATATAGGACACACTCCATTGAAATTCAAGGTCTAACAGGAATCTAGGCAAATATAAACTAATCTCTATTCTATTTCTGAAGAAGTGAGGGTAGGAATACTATGAATTTTTGATAGTTACGTAACACCTGTTTGTGCATGCGAAATGCGTCATTCGCACGTTTGCTCTTTGTTGAAAACTATATATATATATATACATATTTTAATCTAAGAAGAGTCGTCGGTGAATCATTGACAAAGTACATCAACTCGAATTACAGTAAAAATCGTTTAAAAGAACACCGGTTGTAAAAACATATCTATTATAAGAACGAAATTTCTAGTTCCCGGCGAGCTTTAATGCAACCTAATGTAAAAAATATCTGGTTATAAGAACATCGTTAGTAAGAACATATCGCTTTTAGTGACCTAAAGTTAATGGATTTCTAAGAAAACAAACCTTTTATAAGAACTTCATGAGAAAACAAATCCCTCGAAAGAGGAGTTCAGACATAAAATATTCTACGAAAATAGTAATCAATTATTTTCATGGAATGTTTCCGTCGTTGTTTACATTATTTTCTGACTACATATTCTCTCTCAGTTCTCTGCAGTTGTTCAAACAGGACGGTGCAATGAGTGAAAAAAAAACGAAAAACCTTTACGGTGGAGGAAAAACTCCATATAATTTCTCGTTTGGAAAATGGAGAAAAAAATGGAGCTTTGTCGAATGAACTAAAGGTGAGTCATGCAACCATTTTAAACATTTTTAATAACCGTCAAAAATTAAAAGAAGAATTCGAAAACGATCGTACCAGCAGGAAAAAAATTCGTACAAGTTCTCATGGTGATGTTGAAAAAGCTCTGTTGCAATGGTTCAAGGTTCAAAGGAGTGCAAACATTCCGATAAATGAACCAATTTTGCAAGCAAAAGCAAATGATTTTGCAAAACTGTTGTTACTAAATGCGGTTGCTAATTTCAACCCCTTAAAAGTAGTTCCAGAGGAAAGAGGCTTCAACTTTCAAAAAATGGATCTATAATTAAACAGAAAAAAATTGATTACCTGTTATAGGAACTATCGGGTTTAAGAACCAAGTTCAGACGGTCCCTTGGATGTTCTTATAAACGATTTTTACTGTATTTGATATCAACTAAGTTAATCTCCTTAACTCTTCTCTAATAGGTGTCTTATTCACAACGCTAATATAAAATTTCGTGCCCTACTCCTTAATTCTGGCCGATTTGACTGTAAATTAATATTTGTCGTCCTCATGGGGTTCTGAATACACATATGAAATTTAATACTGATATACATTTATTCTATCAAAAGTTATCCATAGATATTTTATTTTTTGAAAATGTAACATGGAATTTGTGGTCAAATAACTTCCTCCATAGTATATATTAATGGAGAAATGAACTCCATGAAATCGGCGTATTATAAATTAGCGAAGGTGGTCTTGCAGTGTATAGCCGGACATTGAGATGCTTCAGATGTAATATTTATTTAAATAATAACAGTCAGAAATACTGTTAGCTTTATACATGCCTTAACAAGACACGCTTCAGGCATAAATAAAAAACATATAATAAGGTATTATATTATATATTGCATGCACAATATGTCCATTCAAAAAAATATATATAAAGGTTAGAGGGCGCCGGTAGCTTAGTGGTATGCGTGCTTGTCTTCTGAGCTCAAGATCGTGGGTTCGAAACCCTACCGAGGCCCTTAGTTTATTTTATCTGGGAGGTAAAGTAAACTTAAGCACGCCGTCCTTCGGATGGGACGTTAAGCGATAGACACGAACCTGTACGATGTCAGGTACTCGTTAAAGACCCCTAACCTAGGTGAATAGAAATTTAGGGTAGGCAAAATTTGGGAATTCCACAGAAGAGTCGGGCTCATGTCCACCAGAGTGACGAAAGAGCGCTCTGGTAGTAGGCGATATGACCTCGTAGTTAAAGCCCGGACATGAGTCATAAAACCAAACCTAACTTATATAAAGGTTATATAACATTACGAATTTAAAAAAAAAATTATAATATTACCTTATATGATTTAATGTTAGCTTTAAGAAAAGACTCGCAGAAAAGATTAACTTTAGTCGAAATGTTAGAAAATAATGCTTTATCATCCATAGATACAAAGGCGTATCTGGCAACGAAATAGCGAATAGGCTAGCGAAGCAGGCAGCTCAAAAGCCGCAACCAGACAGCAAGCATGCTTTCTGGATATTCGCTGTCGTGTGTTTGCAAGAAGAATAGGAAAGGTTGGCCATAGGCAAGGAATGGACGGTCGGAACTGAGCGGGCGGTCTTCTTCTGATCTGCCAAAGAGGGACCCAGTGGTTATGTTCAGAGTGGCCGCGGGTCATGACTACCTACAGAGACATCTGCGTAGAGTACGTGCAGTGCATTCTTCCATGTTCCGGCTTGGAGGATATAAGGCGAGAGACATAGAATAAGAGGACTCTACACTGGGCTGCATCACGTGGCATATCACAAGTAGCCACTCATGTAATACATAAAAAATTGCAAACATAATGGACTCAAAGATACATATTTTTGTTGTCATAGTATATATGTTTTCTTAGTGTCATGTATTAAGGATGTCAAACTATGTACACCGAACGCCAAGCTGTGCGCAGTATAAAGGTATGTACAGACAATACATCTCTTAGGGTGAAATATTTTAGTTACATATTTCTAATATTACATGAGGTGCTGTTGTGAACAAAAATTAGTTCAAAACATGATTTCTTATTCCTTAAAAAATAAAACGATGGGATAAAAACTGTTAATATCATTGTCAGTAATTATCCCCTCCCTCTTATAATATATTCTCAATATAGTTTTCTCTGATTATATTACGATTTGATAGTTTATGGAGGTTTTACGTGCATTTTTACCATATCCCAATGGCTGGTCCAGAACAGATGAAAGTAAGGATTTCATCAAGAGATTTAATTAACAACTGAATTAATACATATTACATATAATGACAGTCTCCCTACATAGATACATAGAAAATGAGAGCATTTTCACAACAATTAAGGCCTTTTTAACTCAATAATTAAGAAAATTCGAGCTACAGATGGGTGTTATGTAATATGACTACAACGGATAGGATAGGTGTAAACAGTATTTTCTGAAATGTGATTGAAAATATAATGTTAAACAGGGTACCTAGCTTTACAGCAGTAATCTTTATGACTTTGTGCCCAATTATGCTCCAGCCCAATCTTCAGATGTAATATTTTTTCTTAGTTGACATTCTTAAAATAATTTTAAATTATTAACAGTCAGAAATACTGTTAGCTTTGTACATGCCTTATCAAGACATGCGTCAGGCATAAATAAAAAACATATAATAAGGCATAATATAGGCATTATATTATAATATATTATATTGCATGCACAATATGTCCATTCAAAAAAAATATATATAAAGGTTATATAATATTACTAATTAAAAAATAATTATAATATTACCTCATATGAATTAATGTCAGCTTTAAGAAAAGACTCCCAGAAAAGATTAACTTTAGTCGAAATGTTAGAAAATAATGCTTTATCACCCATAGATACAAAAATCACACATAACTTTGAATCGACACTGATTAGGAAACAATAAGCGCGACAATTTTTCAAATCAACAAATCATTTGTTTTGGAAAACACTCGAAACTTGTGATTATATAACACTCAAATCTGCAACGATTTGCAACCTCCACTACCACTGACCCAGCGATGAATGATCAGACCGGTGTCGACAGACAGTATTCAAATGTTTACACTAATCAGTATAGCCACTACAACTAAGAGAAATAATGATTTTGATTTTCTCTTTAGATAATTCATCAATGATATGTTTTCGTCTAAAAATAGAATATAGAATATTTTTTCATCCGTACTATAAATAAAATGAGAACCATTCATCGTTTATGATAACGAGGTTCAATGATCAAGGATGACATAAATGTTTTCAAGCAAACTTCAGGCCCCGTGTTTCAGATTCATACATCTCAAAATGGCCTGGTTATGGTTTTTTTTAAAATTAAATATCAACCAAATAATATAACAATATTATGTTCATGATAGGTCTATATTGGAAACCTATAAACCACAGATCGGTGATCCGCGAGGATCTGTAAAATTATTCTTCTAAATTATGTTAGATTTATCTGAGGGAAAATGTAGGTACTACACATAAGTATGGCCAATCCAAGAGGCTATATTGCGACCTGCGCTGTCTGCTATTGCACGCCGTTATTGTGGAAAATGAAATAGCGAACTTTAATGACTCATAGAAATTTTATTTTAGAATTGACCTGGGGTCACATTGAAAAATCGATGAGCATGAATTGTTATAAATTATTCGGCAAAAGTTACATTTTTTTTCTTTCTCAAAACTCTTAGTCTTTTCGAGGTCTTAAACTGAGAAAAAGTAAAGATTGATCTGGTTGATTCATTGAATAAATGTGATTTTCTAATCTTGTGTTTGTAAATGTGTGAAGCTTGACGTAAAACAGTTTAATCGAATATTACTAATATATAAATTTAAAAAAACCTAAAATGGTCGTCCAATCTGGTTTACAAAAACGATTAAATCTATTATGAATCTTATATATTTTTTGTAGTATTGAGAAGGCACAAACGTATCTGTGATGGGGGGGAAGGGTGCGGGTGTGAATGGTTATATTTCTTGTAATTTTGTTTGCTTCTTACATTCCTGTTGTAAGTTTTTTTTCTTTTTTTAATTGTTACAGTTCGCCTGAGAACTAACGAACAACTAATCATGTATGTATATTTTTTATTTTATTTTCTAGTTTATAGCTCATTTCATTGATACATTGTTTGTCTGTCTATAGGATTCTAATAATAGCTTTAATTAGTTGACATAAAGTTACTACACTCTCCTCAATAATTAATTTCATTATTTACACTTTGTATTATTTAAAGAAAAAACTAATTTTGCTATTAATATAACCTTTTAAACGGGATTGAAAGACCAATTGTAGTCAGTCATTTGATCGGGCCCATATGTCTGAAATGTTTATATCCCCTGCCAACCTATATTTAACTCTATTTTTATGTATTGGCAGCGGATAAAATTATATTCCCCCCTCAGATTTCAAGATAGCCATGCCAAGTTTTATGACCGTGACTTCTTTTGATCACAATTCAGTTGAAATGTAGTCATGTATTGTGGTTGATATAATCTGCAACATTTTTTACTCAGAATACAATATTTACATTTCATATTTAAGGTAAATAATATCATTAATTTTGTATTTAATGTATATAATAATAAAAATAAGAAGTTTGTGCGAAAGTTTTTTCGCTTTAAACGTCTAATGTTCGTTCTTGAATTGTTGAAAATTTTAATATTAAAATAAAGACACGCAAATATAATCATCAACATCTTTGTTAATTCCTTGTTGTGTCTTTGAAGTTTATCAGTAATTTCGTAGCTATCATTCTTTTTTTCTTGGAAAAGATTTAGGAAATTGACTTTTTGTTGGTATATTTTAAACTGTTATTCTGCGGAGCATCAGAAATTATTTAGCCGGACTGAGGTGTTACGCCTCCTGCAGGATTAAAATTATGGGAAATATTATTTAGAGCATGAAATAAGGAGTCAGTTTAATTTATATTAATTTCCCAGTGATTAATGAAGGAGAAAACTTCCGTTTCTATCTATTCCAAAAGTTCCAGTGTTTTTGGAGGCCATGCAAATGAGTAATGGTTCAATGTTAGACGATTGGAGATTTTTTTAGAATGTATGATCTGTTTCTATATAATTTCCTGAGATTTTGTCTAGTGTAACGAAACGTTAGCAATTTATAAATTTTCAAATTTTATGTTGGGAAGTGCAAGCCACATGTGAAGCACGCCGTCTTTCGGATGGGACATTAAGCGATGCTGCCGAGTCTGTACGATGTCATGTACTCGTTACAGATCCCTACTCTAGGTGAATAAACCTGGGTTGGCAAAATTTAGAGTTTCTAGAGTAGATCGGGCTAATGTCCACCTGAGTCACGAAAGAGCGCTCTGGTAGTAGGCGATATGACCTCATAGTTGAAGCCCGAGCATGAGTCACAATAACTCACTAAATAATTCATATAGTGTAAAAGTGTTCAAGGAAAATTTTGTTCAGTGTGAAGTGAGCTTTTGAGTGATTTCATTCTGTCTTCTATATTAAAGTTTAGATTTGAACTTTATTAAGTTTTGGAGCATTTCTGTGGAGGTTATTGTAGTCTTATCGATTTATTAACACAAAATTTCCTATAGAAGTGTGAAATTGTATATTAATTAGTTTAAATACAAATAATGGTTGGGTAACAGGCTTTGGTTGGGTTGCAGGGGCAGGGGGCTTGGTTGACCGGATGGGTATAGAGAGCCACCGCCACCGCAACGAGACTGCGCGGAGGCGGTGGGGCATGTTGGCTCGAGCACTCACCACAGCCGGCCGTGAGCAGACCACACATGACCAAAACCAAGACACCATCTCAGTGCGCCGCATTACCAACTTTGGTCTCGTGCGCATCTCACATCTCGGCTCTGGATGGTACCTCTACACCGTGGGTGAGTTTTCAGTGAAAATACTGCATCTCTCCAGGCCTCTAACTCCAGAAGATCTCATGGGATTTAATAATACAGGGAATGTGTGTGTATGGCCTTCTGAAGAAGTCCTGGCCTATTGGGTTCTCTCCAACAGAAGTTACTTCGATGGGAAATCAGTATTGGAACTTGGTGGTGGAATGTCTTGTCTCGCCGGTTTGTACATAGCGAAATATACTCAAGCGAACAAGGTTCATCTAACCGATGGCAACAAAGAATCTGTAAAAAATGTCAAAATCATTCTTGAAGAGAACAATCTCGGAGAAGATCAAGGAGTCACCTGCGAAGTATTACAATGGGGTGAACTTCTAGGAAATAAATATGACTTAGTATTAGCAGCAGATTGCCTCTTTTTCGAAGAAACTCGCAGTGAACTGGTGAAAACCATGTGGGCAGGACTGGAGGCAGGAGGTGTTGGCTTAGTAACCGCCCCCAGAAGAGGTACCACCCTAGATAAATTTCTAGAAGAAGTACACAGTATAGGTTTTAAATATTGTGTACAGGAGTGTTACGATTCTACTGTCTGGGAAAGACATCTTGAGCTCGAAAATCAATGTCCCCACTATGATTCGGATATCCACTATCCAGTTTTTATTCATTTGACAAAAAGTCTTTAAAATGTTTAATTATTTAAATAGGAAATACATCTGTGAAATTCTAATGCCTTATCATGAAACAATATTGTAAGTATTATTTGTGAGATTTGCAAACAGCTTCATACAGTGAACGTGGATCAAATGGAGTGTCAGAGATCATATGCCAAACATGTTTTCTTTGTTGCGATATACAAAATATCTCGCTTAATAAATATTTTAATGGAACAGAACTTGTAGAGCATTCTTCGTTATCGTTAAAATTAGTTTTACCAATATAAACATTGCAATCTCTGAGATAATGCCTAATAAAACTCGCCTAAGTATTAATTACATATTTCAGATTTAGGTAAAACTTGGCTGGGAAGTTATAAGTACACAACTTTTTGGATTTGCTAGAATTAACGCGGATTATGTCAAATCCTGGAGGAAATAGAAAAGATTTATTTCTCCATCTGGGGGAAAGTAATGCTACATATTTATATATTTTCTTTTGTTTCCACCATCCTAAGGATATAATAGGGGTGAACGGAAAGTTTTCCTTTTCGCATTTTATTATCTCACTCTTCAAGACACTTTAAGAATCACTCTTCTTTCTCGTTAAGAAACCTCTCTTTTTCATTAATTCACTTTCTCTCTTTAAAACACTTTGAAAATACAGAAAAAAACACTCTCAAACATGCTATATTTATGTTATAACAATGATTTAGGTTATATAGTTAGGTTTTCTTTCTATTCATAGTACATTTTTCAAACCAAAGTAAAATTTCCATCATCAAAAAACCCTAAAGAAACTTGGGCCCCACTTTTTTTTTTACATTTTGAAATATTAAATAATTTATTACTTCACATAAAAATTGCAAGCTTCACGAATACAATAAAAACAAAGAAGGCCTTATTTATGGTTCAGTCATTGCCAAGAGATTTTTAAAAATGAGGACCCATAAGAAACTACACCCAAAATGGAGAATACTAATGAATATTTAGGACAAATATTACTTTTTAAATTAAAAATATTACCGGCAATAGTAAGTGTTATAGCGGGAACTTGAAGCAGTTAAATTTCAGTATCAGGCAATTTCATCAAAGTGTTTTCTTGGGATAAATATTAAAACGACACATTTTACAAAAAATTTAGTACGCAATTTTGAAGGAATAGTTTTCGGAACTTTATGGACTCCATTTGACTTCTGCGTCTAATCTGTTAATCTGTTCGCTAATCTCACAAAATATTTTCTCCCCCGAAAAAAGGTATTGTATACAGTTACATTGAAAAGTTGTAAAGTAAATAGGCAGGTTATTAGAATTTCACGGACGAAATATCTCAAAGTATTCTTATTACATTTCCTGAACATTGACACTGTAGAATTATGCGAAATGTATTCTCACTTGGTTCAAAAAAAACGTAGATTATTGTCATTATGGCACGGTCCATTTTTGTTTTCGCAGCTTCAGTAGCCAAGTAGTTTTGATTTTGTGTCAATGTGTATTTTGTTCTCCGTCCCCTTTGTATAACTTTTGTAACCTTATATATTTTTTCTTGACTGTTTACATTTGTATACTTTTTTTTTTAGGTTAATAAATTATTTATTATTGATATATTTTTTTGTTGGTATATAATATCAAAATGTTGTTTAAGTATTTAGTAAATTATGTGCCATAT
Organism: Aradus depressus; assembly: GCA_963662175.1. NCBI lineage: Eukaryota > Metazoa > Arthropoda > Insecta > Hemiptera > Aradidae > Aradus > Aradus depressus. Next base: position 28,423,450 of record OY759224.1, read on the forward strand.
AGAATAAATAAATAAATTACAATTTTTGTAACTAATTAAAAAAAATTTAAATGAATTGACTGACCATTTAGCTCATTTTCTAGTTATAATAATATAAAATAGATTTGTCTTAGAATAATTGGAGATCCTAGAACAACATTCATGTAACTGCAATATTTTTACTTTTTGGGATTTTGTGGCCTTTTTTTAAGCACTTGATTATACCGGAAGGATACTTCAAAAACACTTCACTATATTGGTCAGATTTTACGCGACTATGTCATTGTTTGCTTTGAAAATGCTGAAAGAGACGAAACTATTGTGTGTGTATCATTGTCCGCTTTGAGAATGCTGAAAGAGGCGAAACTGTCGTGTGTATATAATTGTTTTCTTATGAAAATGCTGAAAGAGGCGAAACTATTATCGTGTATCATTGTATGCTTTGAAAATGCTGAAAGAGACGAAACTTTTGGGTGTATCATTGTTTGCTTAGAGAATACTGAAAGAACGAAACTATTGTCGTATATCTGAACAAGATGGTGGAAATATTGACTAGTAGATTGTATGTGTATTTTTTAGAATATATATGTTACTGTCATTATCGACAATAGCTTGTTATTATGGATATTAAGAGTGACGTAGTTAATATCCGAAATTTGACTTAATCTAACGTCCTCTAGGCTAGTATCAAACGATAGAAGATTTCTTATATAAATCATTACAACCTTTTTCGATAACATGATATGATTTGTATAAGTGAAGATTCTTTATAATAATATTTATTCCCGTTAGACTATAACACGGTCATATAGTTTATGCCATAAAAATGTATAAATTAGGTACATAAACTTATTAACTCTTAGTGTCGGATAAACATGTGATTAGAAATAACAAAAATAATAATAAGATATAGTTTTTAATTATAATTTTTAATTTTTCCAGAAGTCTTTTTCACGGCGATATTACGGTATCTTCTTGCGTTCCGTCCTCAGGTCATAATGTGCGAAATAAAAATAATACTTTTTAGTGAAGCTGTGTAGGTTCTTCTGTCGTATATATAATAATTGCGTTGAACCATAACATGGTAATTGAATAATACAAAAGGTACTATTTCCAGTTCAGTTATAAATATTTTATATAACATTTCTATAGACAACAATCTTCTCTCAGGGATGTAGAGTTAGCATCAAACTGTCATTTATTACTACAACATATGTTAAATACAATACATTAAATACCATATGTTAAATACAAACACTACATCCTCTCCTCTCTTACACGAACGTCTTGGCATTCACAGTACTTCACTGGCTTCTTAGTACTGGGTCTTAAATCATACGGGGTCCTTGTACGCCCAGACTCTGCAGGATCTGTCTCTTCCTGACTCGTCCTCTCATCATGGATCCTGTCCTCTTGACTCCTTCACCTTCCATATCCTCTTCCTCTCCCTCTAGAGTCCTTTTCGGTCCACCTCACATAGGAATTAGATGTTTCTCCTCAGATCTCTTGCAGCTGATGTAACCACATATGACCGAGGGGGTGTATTGTACTCAAACGAATCTCCCCTGGTCTTTTTAAATCGGGAATCCAAACAGGGTCCTTTGAAAGCAGAGTTGGCAAAACTCGATTTCCCTTTTGTCGAAATGATTCTTATTTCATAATCTTATCCTGCAATCCTTGGCTGCAAAAATGGTCAACTATTCTTTCTGCACGACTTTCAAATCTTCAGCTGACAGTAGTGTCGTTCGCAATTTCCTCCCTTCTAAAAGTTGTGCTGGCGAGAGTCCTGACTCCAACGGAGTGTTCCTGTGAGCAAGTAAGCCCAGTTTCGGGTCCTCACACTTTTGAGAATGCGTTTTGCAATGTCCACTGTTTTTTCTACCTCGCCGTTTGACTGTGGAAAGTAAGGACTTGACGCGATATGTTCAAATCCATGTTTGACAGAAAACTTTTTAAACTCTTCTGACACGAACTGCAACTCACAATGTGACCCGACAGATCACGGTATTCCATGCCTTTCAAAAATGTTTTTAAGTGGCCCCCTTCTTTAGGCTATAAAGGGCGAAGTATTTAAAAAATATTTAATATATAAACAAATATGAGTGAAGTAAATAGTATATAACAAAAACAATTAAATATATAATTAGAGATTTTATTTCCAGCGTGTTAATAGTGGTCAATGGCTTTCATATTTTTGACATTAACTAGTTCACTCTGTCAATATCGAAAATAACAAACTATTGTCAATAACAGCTAACTTGTCATAACATATACACTTCTGGCAACATAAATTTTCACAAAATAAATATAGCCTATTCTATATTTAAAACCATAATTTTATGCTTGTCACTGGTATTTAAAAGAACAAAAAAAAAAAAAAAAACTAAGATCTTGTAGATATGTGTTTGTGGTTCTAAACTATCGAATTATTAGCACTAATACAGGTTTTTGTAACATATCGGGAACAAATTGTCAACAGAATTTATATTGAAAATTTTTATAAATTCTGTGTTAAGTAGAAAGTGTGTTAGTTTGCATTCTATGTAGTTTGTTAAAATGGCTAATGAAGGGAGGATAGGAGTCAATAAGTTTGGGTATATAGAAAAATTAATGGTTCATTTGACTCTCCTCACTTGCAGAAAAGAGTATCTCTTTTAAATTCTAAATAGTCTAAATGGGTCTACTGAGAAAATAAGGTTTTGAGTAAAGTTTAAATGTTTTCTCATAGAAACAAAAGACGTTGTCTTCCCAATCAGAGTCGGTTTTGAACGCAACAGCATGATCATTAGTTTCACATCCCACCCGTACGGTGTATAGTCTAAAGGACTACTGACTGATTCTACAACTGTATGGGTGGAATGTGTCACTGACAATGTCGCTGTTTGTATTGAAAACCAGGTTCTGGTCACAACTAAAATAGTGGGAAGACAAACAATAATTGTTTATTTGACTTGTACTATCTTACCCCTTCGGTAGCCGAATATTGTCCAAAATGTTTTTATTTATTTTATCCATTTTTTAAAATTATATTGGTTTGTGAAGGGATGTTAAATTTATGTGATTTATTGTTAAAGGACTGTAATAATTAATATATATGTATATAATATTTTGTAGGTGTAAAACTGCGTTCATTATATATTGTTTGCTCGAGGACTGTAGAAATAGGCCGTTCATTGACTGCAACTTTTGTATGTTTACACTAGCTGTGGTACACAGCCTTGTACAGTTGACAAAAGAAAACGTTGAACAGAAAAAATTATAATATATCCTCCTCTCCCATTTAGTCTCATTACATATTGCAAACCACTCACTTATGTTGCAGTATTGACTAAAAGGCTAGTAACGCATTTTTTTTTGATCTCATCATAACTTATAGTTAGAATTGTGGCTTTAACTACAAGGTCATATCGCATACTACCAGGGCGCTCTTTCTTCACTCTGGTGGATATAGACTCAGGACCTTCACTTAACATCCCATCCAAAGGATGGCGTACTCAAGTTTTTTTTTCTCCTCCTAGACAAAATAATCTAAGGGTCTAGGCTGGGTTTCGCGATCTTGAGCTCAGTAAGCAAGGACGCTATCTCTGAGCTACAGGCACCCTCCGACGTTATTCTATATCTGTTATCCTCATAATTGTCACTTTTCCAACTCCATATCTGTGTTTTAATTTAGGCAATTTCCTGTGAATCCCATTTGCCATAATGGGATATTTTAACCCGCAACTTATTGACTGATTTATTTACAGTTTCCAGTTTGCGATATTTAGATTGATTTCTCATAAGTTGTATTTTTTTGTTGCAGCTCTTTTTCTCCCACCTTATTTTTTTAAATATATCTTTACTCTATAGACGCTCAGTATCTATGAAATTTAATGATGATGCAATTAGTCTTTATTAATAATAATATTTTTTTTCTTTACATTCAGACTAACCAACCTGTTTTTTGCTGTCTATTTCATTCTTTATATAAAGATTTTTTCCTCGTCCCTTCCATCTTTCTAACAAGGAGGCCTAGGTATCATAATTATTTATTTTAATATAATTTTATTGTATTATTTTCAATAAAATAAAATAATTATTACAAAGATCCTTAGGTTTCGTGTGAAGTGAAAATTTGGAAAGAACGAGAAAGAAAAGTGTATATAAATTCTTTGCACCGCCAATTTTAGGGTTTTTGAAATTAAGCCCCAACCCCTGGAACCACTCTTCCCTTCAGCGATATGGCTGAATTTGACCGATTTTGTCGTCATTAGGTTTTGACTTTAAATATGAAATTTCATTGCGATACATTTATTACATCGGCAGTTATTGGTTTTTTTTAGTTAGCCTCTGCCCCTTTGACCCCCGTTCCTTTGACTGATTTGGTTGAAAATCAATTGGTTGTCCTTATGGAGTTTTGGTCACACAGTATAAAATTAATATATAATAAAACATCGATATATTTATTCTATCTAGTTATTATGTTAAGCCTCCCCCCTAATCTCTCCTCCCCATTGATCGAATTCGCTGAAAAATAGTAGGTGTCGTCGTTATCGGAATCTGGGTTCACATATAAAATTTCGTGTTGGTATATTTATTTATCGGGAATTATCGTGTTCATAGACACACAAAAAGACTTTTTATCACTTTTGGAATCAGGAGGTCGGAAAAAATGAAATTCCGTTGAAAACTCCGCATCTAATTTTTGACCAATTACATAACTTCCCTTATACTTCGTATAATTGAGGAAATAAAAATGTATAAAAATAATAAAATATACGTCCAAAAAGTAGATTGGTTAGCATAAATGTAAAAAATTATACCTGTTAATTAAGGCTGTAATTGCATCAAAACAATTGTCTTGTCAATGATAATTTAAATTGTATAGATACTGAGGATTGGCTTGCAACCAAAACGTCTATAGAGTTATTAATTATATTAAAATTCTTTTTAATATCCCCCCCTCCTTTATAAATAATTATATTGCACGACTAATTCCTAATTAATGGTTTATTTGACTCTCCTCACTTGCAGAAAAGAGTATGTCTCTTTTAAATTCTAAATAGTCTAAATGGGTTTACTGAGAAAATAAGGTTTTTAAGGCCGCATTTTCCTATAATAATTTATTTATGCTCTCACCACCAGGATTTTTTTTTTTCGACCCTATAAAGCTAATGCAAATCTGCAAAATTTGTCTATTAAACGAATGTTTTCAAGAAACTAGAAAAACGAATGCCTTTCTCCAGTTCAACAATATCGGGAAACCCTTAGTTTTAAAAAATAGTGATAAATATTAGTATTCTGTATACACATATAAAATTCCAACGGTCCCTCTTGAGTATTATTAACATATTACAACAATTATATATATTTATTATATACTGTACATTATTAAGACAGTGTAATACAACAATGTTTACAATAGTGTCTTATATACAACGTATATATTAAATTCCTTGATTCATAAATACCTAATGTCAAAGATTATCCAATCTATAAAATAAATATTTACAACCAAAAACTTTTTTGGTAAAACTCGGTTTGATGTAAATGCCGAGGAAATTGTATAGATACTGAGGATTGCCTTGCAACCGAAACGTCTATAGATAAATATATATTTTTAAAATAAAATAGAAGAAAAAGAGCTACAACTAATTTATTTAATTTTTGTGTTCATATACATATACCATGTATCATAACTATTTTTATTTATTTCAAGTATATAATACTATGTATTGCGTCCACTATGTTCCCTTTAACAATGTATCACATAACATTATATGTTCGTTATAGCTAGCATTGAAACATTCTCCTATCCATTTAGTCTAGTCATTAATTCAGTATTAGAAACATTTCCAAAAGATTTTAGTTTGTCGTAGTGTTACCATTTATTTTTCCTTTTATTAAAATTTTTTTTCTAGTCTAGCAGTATTAATTGTGTTCTGTAGTTATTTTCCAGGGGCCATATGAAATTTATTTTGCAAATATATAATTGCACTTGTGAACTATATATATTTAAACTATATAATATAGTTTAAAAAATTAATTTAAAAATGTATTTATTTATTTGCAGATATAATTAAATTGATATTCATATTTGTTTTGAGAAAATTGTATGAAGTATTTTATTTTATTATACTATTAAATATCATTATGAAATATAGTTGTGCCGCAAAAATTAACTATTTAATTTTATTAACTTATGTTTTTTTTTGCCAGTAGTTAATTTTCAGGCACGACAATTTAATATGCCCAGCAATTTGTCACTAATTCTGATATCCTACTATGAATGTCAGGAAAATTCTATTAAAAAAATTATTTATTTTCATCGTTATTAATGGGCGTAAAATAATTTAATTGCAATATTTGATTATTTTAATGTATATGTTTTTAGTAAATTGATATCCTGATTGTTTATTTATTTTCTATTTAAGCCATTATCAGAAAGGTTCATTTATCATCAAAACTTATTTTATTATTTTCGTAAATAGAATAGCAAAAAATATTAGCACAGCAATGTTTTTTTCCTTGTATTAATTAAAAAATTTATTTATTCAATAAAAGCACTGCTATGTTTAGTGCATACAACGTGAGCCATGGTATAAATAATTGGTGTGGAACGGAGAGGAACATTTAAATTTTCTGGTCAAAAAATATTTGCACTTTTGGAAATAATTTAATTTTTCAAAAAAAAAAAAAAAAAAAGTAGGTGAATCACCGGCAATGTACTTCCCCAGCACGGATTAATCTATTAACTTTTCGCTCCCCTTCAAAACTAGTTGACCATTTGCGCTAATAATAATCAGTAGTTGACCTATCATTCTCATACTAAATGTTGTCAATAAATTTATTACATCGACAGTTATTAAAGTTTTACGAATTGAGCCGCCCCCTAAATTAATTTTAATTAATTATTATGTTAAATTTAATAAGTTTCGAACTTACGTGATTTCGAATTCACGTATGAAATTACATGTCGATAACGGCACGATAATAACGGCAGTTATTAGAGTTTTTGAGTTAAGTCTCTCCCCTAATCTCACACTCCCCTTTGACCGATTAAGCTGAAAATCTATAGGTGTTGTCCTTATGGGGTTTTTGAAAAACGTTCACACATATATATTCGTGTCGATACTTTCATTCTATCGGTTGGGTTTTTAGGTTAAGCCTCCCCTTCCATTTGGTCGATATGCCTGAAAAACAATAGGTGTCCTCGCTGAATGGTTCTGGTTTCACATACAAAATTTCGTGTCCATACATTCATTCTATCGGGAGTTACTCTGTTCTCAGACAGACATAATTTTTTTTTTTTCATATTTGGAATCTAAGAGTTAGGAAAACTTAAAATTCCGTTGAAAACTCGTATCGAATTTTTGGCCGATTTCATAACTTCCCCTATACTTCGTATAGCTGGGGAAGTAAACAAATATATAATAAAGTTGTTTATTTAGTGTTTTGTATCTTATTTATAGGAAATACAATATTTAATTGTATAAGGAATGAAGAGTAGTTTTCATTTTTATTTATTAGAAGAAAAAAATAAGTACAATTATAGAATTCCCCTTTGCCGTCCAAATATTTTAGAAAAAAATAATTAATAATACACATTTGTACAATTTAACTTTAAAGGAGTGTTGTTGAGCAAAGTGCCAAATTTTAGTGCCAAAAAAATTGAAAAAATATTTATAGATAATATAAAATCCAATAATATTTGTGATATATGTGATTAAACATGCATGACTAGAACTTATGTATTTGTAATAATTGTTTATTTAAATGTGAAGAATTGTTGTCATTATTAATGTATTTATTTATCTAGGTGTATATTATATTTTAGAGGCATCGTTGTTGAGAAAAATATATATATATTAAATGTGACCTTAATAAAATTTATTTTTAAAAAATTATAGGTATTATTAAAAAAATATATGAAGAAAATCCTGTTAATTGTTGTTTAATAAATATATATTGTTGTTCAAAAAAGTTTGTTTTTTCTCAATGTTTGTTTATCGTCAGTTTTTTAAGTATAAATAAATTAATTTTTTTAACTATTTTTTTTTGGCCTGCAATGGCAAATGCAGATGATGCATATTAGCCATGTCTCTTATAAAGGTGTTTAGAGAGGGAGTTCTATCTACGAAATAAAATTCTCTCTGGGACGGGATTCGAACCCGCAAACCATGATGTGACCCAATGGTCCCCTTAAATAATTTTTATACTTTTGTTATATTATTAAACCAGCTGGTTGCCTGGTTAAAATTCAAATTCATACTTAACACTTTTTGCAGAGATATTGTGAAACAATAAAAAATATAAAGATAAACGTAGGTTTATTAAAAATATTGTCTATTTCACAAAATATATAAAATATATGGGAGTACTTTCGGTATTGCTGTCATCTTCAGCCACTACTTAATATGGAGGGTTCAGAGCACAAGTGAACCAAGTCCGTCACATTTGATTCCGAGCAATTGGCTCTCAAAGTTTTTTTTTCATAATCAATTCTGAGGTGCACCGTAGTAATAAATGTCATTATAGCTGAAACGGTTGTCCTTTCATTAAATAAACTGTCAACTAAAACAATCAGAATAATGGGTTTATGGACTTGGTTCACTAGCGCTCTGAAATAAATGAAAAACTGGGACCAAGGACTTGATTCAAGCTGATATCTTGCGGCGTTAAAATGAACTAAGGACTTGGTTCACTGTAGCACTGAAAGATATTACTTTTACACCTATTTAGCACGAAAAACCTCACAAAGTGAAAAAAATGGACTTGGTTCACTTGTGCACTGACCCCTCCATATATACAATACTGAGTATTTGTCAAGTCATGACTGAAGATTGTAGCAATACCGAAAATACTCTCATATATTATACAATCATATATAAAGCTGAAAATGTCTGTGCGTTGTACCGATTATTAATTAACGATTAATTTTTTTTTTAATTTGTTCGTCATCGTCTGTGGAAGGTTATAGGCGTATTAGTACCTCAATATCTGGTCCATCCCAGCATCCATCCACGCAATCTTTGTAACTCAAAAGCCACTGGAATGATTAATGAGGAATCTTTTTGAATAGATCAGTTTTATCTACCGGTAGGTTAAGGTCTATTTTTTAATCAACCGCTGGTCCATCCCAGCATCCACTCACGCAATCTTTGTAACTCGAAAACCATTGCAACGATTAATGAGAAATCTTTTTGAATAAATTAGTTTTAGCTCCAGGATGGTTGAAGTCTATGTTTTAATCAACCTGGTGGTTACAAGCGTTCTCAAGTACGCACTGGCTAGGACGTCCACTGATGCTAAGTATTCACTAGCTGTGGTTTCCGCCGTTGCATGGCGCGTACTAGCCATGGTGCCCAGGGGTCCTAAAAACTTACTAGCTGGGATGTCTGCCGTTGAATGACTATAAGCGTTATTCCGTATGAATAATTGAAAATTATAACATCATGAATGTACTATTGAAGAATTGAAATGGATTCGAACGAGAGATATTAGGAGAAAAGTCAAAGTTCCCCGGGCAAAGCCGGGTATTACTGCTAGTATACAATATATATTTTGTGAAATAGACAATATTTTAAATAAACATAAGTTTTTCTTTTGGTTATTAATTTTCATTGAATTTCTCACCAATTAAATAACTTCCCCTATACTTTGTAGAGCTGGGGAAGTAAAAATGTTATACTGACGCCATTACTTTCAATAAAGGCTGAAAAAAAAAAAAAAAAAAAGTAGCGGATTTCCATGGTGGACTACATAATGGAAATCCATATTGGCTAGATACAAAGCTTCTAATTGGACCTTGAAGAAATTTTGAAGGCTCAAATTGAAGAAAACTTGGTTGAAGATCGTCCTATTTCTCTAGTTAACGAACTTGACTTTTTTTTTTTTTACAAGAAAGATTTTGAGTGTAAAGATTGATAAAAATAGAAATAACCCTTCAGGATTTATCGCGCGAACAAATATTCATGTGCCCCTAGACTAAAATTAGAATGTTGTGTTCAGGGGGCTTATTTGATGACAATATTGCAATAATATGTACAGAGTGAGCGCGGCAGCATTTCTAAGAACATGGCTGAGAGAGGGTTCTCTCTTCTCTCCTTCCAAATAATAACAACATAGGTGCAGTATGATCAGATTTTCCTAACAGACAGACAGACAATGTTATGATTTTATTCAAATAGATACATTTTTATTCTTCTACTAGTGTATTTTTGTTACTCATGCCCGGGCTTCAACTATGAGATCTTATCGCCTAGCAGTACTCTGTTCTCATCGCTCTGGTGTATATGAGCTCGACTCTACAGTAGGAGTTATTAAGGCTACAGGCTCACTTGACGTCCAAGCTGAAAGGCGCCATGTTTTTTTTTTTAACTCATCGTCCTTTTTGAATTAAAAAATAATCTTTATTCTGTAACATACATCCCCGATGAATAATAACATGAAAAATAAACTAAAGAATATAAGTAGGTTGGTTGGTTTTTATGACTCATGCCCGGGCTTTAACAACGAGGTCATATCGCCTACTACCAGAGCGCTCTTTCGTCACTCTGGTGGACATGAGCCCGACTCTACTATGGGAGTCCTAAATTTTGCCTACCCTAAATTTTTATTCATCTAGGTTAGGGGTCTTTAACGAGTACCTGACATCGTACAGGCTCGGGACCATCGCTTAACGTCCCATCCGAAGGACGGCGTGCTTAAGTTTATTTTACCTCCCAGATAAAATAAACTAAGGGCCTCGGTCGGGTTACGAACCCACGACCTTGAGCTCAGAAGTCAAGCACGCATACCACTGAGCTACCGGCGCCCTCGAATATAAGTAGGTATTAACCAATTGAGAATAAAGAAAAAAAAACGATTAGAGGCCTCTAGAAATTAACTAAAAAACATTTATTATGAATGGTGTACAATCATTGAAAGAATGAAAATAAGCAAATTAAAAAAATATAAAATAAAAAATAATAATAATAATGAGTATTTATTAAAATTATCTTTCATAAAGTTTGAGTAGTTTTGAGCTAAATAAATAAAACAAACTTATTTTTTGAAATATTGTCTATTCCACTAAAGATATATATACATATATAACTACCGGTTTCGGCTTTATACCATCGTCAGGTCTAGTTATGAACTAGAATGTTGCTAGAATAAAGCCGAAACCGGTAGTTATATATGTATATATATCTTTAGTGGAATAGACAATATTTCAAAAAATAAGTTTGTTTTATTTATTTATTACAAGTTTCCACAATATGTCCGCGTTCCTCAACTTAGAAGTTGTTTTGAGCTTTTTGCAAGCTTAATAAAAATATGGAATGCTCAGATACACGCAGAAATGTCAAATCTCGTGCTAAATATTCCCGAAATGATTCTAAATTGAGAAACACAGACATATTGAGGCAACTTGTAATACATTTATAAAACAAACTTCTTTTTATAAATATTGTCTGAATGTCGAAACAGGTGTTTATGTTTAGATTTCTCGTGAAATAGACAATATTTCAAAAAATTATTTTGTTTTCTTTATAAACTCCCCGCATTATTTTGAGAATTCCCTGAAATCCTTGAATAAATTGATTGAACGACGACCGAATCACACTAGGCTTAAAGTGATCACACGTACAGATAAGTGAATTACGTAGATTAATAATAATAATTCGATAAAATCTTTATGAGTATCATTATATAAAACTGTTAATTGTTGTTCTTAGTTAATTATTATAACTTTTTTTTTTTTAGGACTGAATATTGGAAATCTCAGGACAGAAAATACTGCGAGTTTTGCAAATGTTGGATTACTGATAACAAGCCGGTATGTTTAATTTTTTCCACAGCATTTTTCGCAAAAATTTTCGTAATAATAAATTATATATATATATTTTTTTTTTAGAGTGTTCAATTTCATGAAAGTGGAAAGAGACACAAGGAAAATGTTGCAAAGAAAATTTCCGAACTCACGAAGAAGAGTACGAAAGCTCAGAAAGAAAGTGATAAAATTAATGTACAGATGAAGCAAATGGAAGAGGTACGAATCATAAATAAATAAATAATTTATGATATTTTAAGTGTTTTACTTCCTCAGATATACAAAGCATACGGGAAGTTATGTAATCGGTCAAACATTTGATGCGTAGTTTTCAACGGCATTTCGTGTTTTCCGAGCTCAAATAAAAAAAAAGTCTGTCTGTCTATTAACACGATAACTTCCGATACAATGAATGTATCGACACGAAATTTATTTATATGTGAATACAGAACTCTTCTAGCTAAATCGACCAAAGGGAAAGGTGGGAGGCTTATCATAAAAACTCTAATAGTGCCGACAACAACTATCGATTTCCAGCTAAATCGGCCAGAGGAGAGGGGAGAGATATAACTCAAAAATAACTGCCGTTGTAATGAATATAACGACACAAAATTTCATATGTCAATTCAAAGCCCCATAAGGATGTCACTTATTAATTTTCAGCGGAATCGGCTGAAGGGATGGTGACAGGAGTATATGAATACTCCATAGTCCCTCCATAGTCTTAGGTAAACTCAGGTAACCTGATAATTGTATAAATATGACAACCTAGCAAACTTAAATGTCACTTTTAAACTTTGTACTGACGATGGCATAATCCGAAAGCGGTACACTTTATACACATATTTATATAAATATATACTATATCAACACAGATCGCAGAAAAGTATTCGGACAATTATTGAAGATGTGTTTAGAACACTAGGAAGCTTTGTGCAGTTACATGGCTAGCGTTTTTTAAAAACATATGTTCATTTATGGCTATCTCATTTATTCATCAAAAATGTATTAATTACTTTTTTTTAGGCAGCCATGAGGGCTTACATGAAGGATATGGAATCAAATCCGGATTTCACCTCACTCCAGTACAAAGAGGAATTAGAAAAGAAGAACGCAGCTCAAGGGGAGGAGGTGAAAGAATTGGTTAAGAAAGTAGTTGAAAGGGTGAAAGAGGCGCCTCTTGTACAAGGAGAGAAGAAACAGACGAAGAAGCTGTGGCATGAAGCCAAGTCGGCTGAGGGACACACCTACTACTGGAATACAGAGACTAACGGTAATTTTTGTGTTGTTTTTTTTATTCTAGTTGTATATATTAGATGGTACCTATGCTGTCGAAAGACATAGTCCAAGACTGGATAGTAGAGAAATGGCAGCAGCGATGGTCGCAATCCTCAGACGGCCGAACGACCTGCGCTTACTTTCCGAACGTCCGATCAAGACTTGAGTCTGTTTGGATAAAGCCGGACCACTGGACGTCCCAGATACTATCGAGTCGGGGATTTCAACTCCAAACTCTTCTTTTTCAAGAAGAAGGACAGCCCGAACTGCTCGTGCGGCGGCGTTGAGACTGCAAAACACGTAGTTCTCAAATGCCTGCTAAACGACGGCCCTAGGGTGGAGTTGATATTCCGGACAGGATCGTACCTGGGACTGAACCCGTAGAAGCTGATGAGTGAGGCTGATTACCCAGTATCTATTATACATCTGTTCTTTATGTTAACTATTCCTTCTGTCAATCAGAATCTTTCTCCTATAGAACATATTTATTGAGTCGGCTTCAATATTTTAACACCCAGTCAAAACTGGGATACTGATGATGGGATTGCTTTCCAAAACGTCTGTAATTGCTTTTTTTTTGAGATGGCTAAAAATAAATGGAAAGAGTGATCCTGTAAGCGATGATCCCAAGCCTGTACGATGTCAAGTACTCGTTAAAGACCCCTTATGTGAATACAAATTTAGGGTAAGCAACATTTAGGACTCTCACAGTAGAGTCGGCCTCATGCCCACCAGAGTGACGAAAGTGCGCTCTGGTAGTAGGCGAAACGACCTTGTAGTTAAAGCCCGGGCATGAGTCATAATAACTAACTATATAAATTAAGAAACTAATTACACAAACCGAATGTAATGTTATTTTTGTAATTTATGAATTGTTTCTAATTTGAGTAAAATTCAATTTGTTTTTGTTATTTAGAGACAGTATGGGAGCCACCAGTGGAGGGCTACGTAACACAGGAAGAACAGACGAAAGCAGCTGAAAGAACAGCGAAGAAGGCGGAACGAAGTGCTGAAGTGGCAAGTGAAGAGTTACGAGCCTGGAAAGCAAGGGAGGCAATGCGAGCCTACAGAAAACAAGAAGAACCAAGAGTAGAGACGCCAGTGGCTGAGTGTTCAGGGCCTATAATAGGGCCACCGGTGAGGGCGGACCCTTATGGGAGGTGGACAGCTGTTCAAACCAGGTAACAAGTATAAAATTATCTAGATAAGTTTGAAGCCTTTGTCTGTCTGTGGCGAAGTAGCTCCAAGACGACTGAACCGATTTCAAAGCGTTTTTTTCGTTTCAAAAGCTGGTATTTGCGAGATGGTTCTTAGCCATGTTTGGTGGAAATCGGGTATGCCGTCTCCAAGATATTCAGGTTTCATCAGAGCCTGTGTAGGGATCTCGGCCTCTATTACAGCTAGAGACTTGGAGTTTGAGCTCAAATGTTTATAAGGCCAAGCCCCTCCCCCTAACCCTTCGTCCCCCCCCCCCCCCCCCCCCCCATCGCTTTTCTATCCCGAGGCGTTTGTAATTTTGCACATTTATTGTGCTTTTGATACATTCAATACTTACGTTCGGTTTTTAATCCAGATTTTGGTTTATACCTACATGAACCTGTTCGTTCAAAATCTGACTTGAATTTGTTTCGAGTTTTGGCCATTTTACACATCTTTGGGAATTGGCGCTATTAACTACCGATAACCATGTCAGTGGAGTGCACATGAAATGCTTAAAATGTATTTACATATATCTGTACTACGGTAAACTACACTATGTCGCAACTAGCATATTTTTTAGGAGATCTTTAAGAATGTCTGTTTGCCTTAGAGTTCTCCTTTGAACATTATTTCAATATATTTTTTAAAATAAAATTTGACTAAATGAGTAGTCGGTGACTCACTGGGAGTGTACCTCCCCAGCACGAACTAAACAACGTTTCGCTGTTCCAGTATCTTTAAACATGTGTCCGAAAATGCTTCCTTGAAGAGCTATAGAGAAAAGCTTCAAAATATCACCTTTTTGAAGAAAAAACGAGGAAGGGCTCGTTTATATATTTTCTATCTTTTTCTTTATTTTTTTGGGGGAGGTTTGACAAAAAAACTCTTTAAAGAAGCATTTGCAAAACAGTGTTTATAAAAATTTTTTTTGGTCGAAATTCAATGGCCCTTATTAATACCTGAAATAATTCTGAATGGACTATATTATTTTGTCAGTCAAGTTTCAAGTTTCTGAACCTAGTAAAATTTCATATAAAGTTTATTTTGTGCCTATTTCACATGGATCAAAATTTATTTAAAAAAAAAAACTACCATGATGCCATGTGACATCCCAAACAATTTGAACTGGAGGGGTTTTGTGGGCCATAAAACTAAGTGGCGTTAACAAATTCTGATTTTCTGAGCAGTTACTAACCTGCTTGAAGTTATTCACCAAGCAACGCCCTTTGTTATGTGTTTTTAATCTTCTCCAGAAATTTGTATTTATTTATTGTATTAACTTTCTGTTAAAGTAATTTTTTTAATGTATACTTTAATTATTGAATTTTCTCCCTTCTTATTTCTTTGTTTCTTACGAAAGAAACCTATTTATTTGAAAGATATTTTACTTCCCCACTATACAAAGTATAGGGAAAGTTATGTAATAGGTAAAAAATTCGATGTTGAGTTTTCAAGGGAATTTGATGTTTTCCAATCTTCCGATTCTAAATATTTAAAAAAAAATCTGTGTGTATGTGAACACAATTCCCGATAGAATGAAAATATCGACTCGAAATTTCATATTTGATGGGGTTAGAATCAAAGTGGTCTAAGTAACATTTTTAAAACTTTGAAGAAACTGTGCATTAAGTTCTTAACTGACTTAAAAAATCTATAATTTATTGAAATCGGAAATTTTTATCTTCTGCTTTTATGGCGAATGTTGCTGTTAGCAAACCATAAACTTGAATAAAAATCTTAATTTCAAGGTCATTATTGATATGTTTAAGTTACTTGTTCATGTCACCAAAATGGAATAAGTGATTTGCCCACTAGATCTCAGCACTGACTAGGATTTCAGTTGTAAAACTGAACATAACTATCATTTTTGTACTTGATTATGCACTTAACGAAAATTTTTCAAAAATGCCACTTGGACCATTTTGATTCTAACCCCATCATTTGGAGTCAAAACCCAATGAGGAGATAACCTGTCAAATTTCAGCGATATCAGCCGAAGACAAAGGGGCTACCGGGGAGGGGACTCAATTCAAAAACCCTGATAACTGCCGATGTAATGAATTTGTCGATACAAAATTTAGTGTGATGATTTAGGAACTCCTATGTAAGTCAACTGTTGAATATTAGTAGAACCGGTCGACCGGTCTTGGAGGGAGCGAAAAATTAATTGATTAATTCGTTCTGAGGAAGTACATTGTAGATGAGTCACTCATGACTTTTTTGTACCTCAAAAGCAAATTAATCATAATAATTTTTTTTAAATAAAGAGCAGCGATAGTTTCCATTTTTTTTTATTTATTCTGCTTTTAATGTTTTGTGTCACATATTTTCAATGCTGAAAATGACAACCATATTCATATAATTTTTGTAACTGGTACATGATAACATTTGTACTGTTGACTGGTTCTAGAGTTGAAGATCCGATAGACTGGCAGCTCCCCCAGACAAACAAGGGTCCAGAGATAGTGGTACCGCAGGTGAGCGAGCCCAGAGTGAAGATCAAAGAGAAGAAATTCCAATCCTTGGGAGACCTCCCAGAAGGTCTTCCTACAGTCTTCAAGAAGAGAAGACTGAACAAAGGCAATACAAGACAACGGATGGACGACGAATGACTTGAATAAGTTAGTATTAGTGATAGTAATTTTGAAACAACTTCATTTCTGTATATTTTGAGAAAAAGTGCCAATCTTGAGTCGTAGCTCGCGCGATACGTTTTATATGTATTTCTGATAGTAATATATATATATTTTTTTTTTTTCCAGTATTTTGTGAGTCGGAAATGGGTGGACATACGTGTAAACTCGTTTAAGAAACTCGCGCGCTAATAACTAATAATCATAAAGTAATAAATAATATATATATATATATATATATGTATAAATATATATATATATATAAATATATATATATAGAAAGCTTAAATAAACTTAAGCACGCCGTCCTTGGGATGGGACGTTAAGCGATGGTCCCGAGCCTGTACAATGTCAGGTACTCGTACAAATACCCCTGCCCTAGGTGAATAAAAATTTAGGACTCCCACAGTAGTGAGTCTCCTCCACAGTAGGGAGTCTCCTCCACTTCTTAATCCTTCGATACAGTAGCGTTAGAAAGTTAGCAGTTCTAAAATGTCGTTTTGAAATTCATTTTGATGTTAACGACTTGATTTACGCAAAAAACAGTCATCCTATCTAAAAATTGATTCTTAAAAAAATGTTCCTTATTAAAATTTCAATGGCCCATGTGTCCGCAGATTCTGCAACATTTGTTTTCGTTTCCAAAATTTGCTGTCATGAACTGATTTTGATTAAAATTTGTTTTATAATGTTACAATAAGAAAAGTAGTATGAGGAATTAAACTTTCAAATTTATTGTCCTCCAATTTCTTTCATACATGAAATTATAGGTTTGTGATAGCTAAAATGAGATGTATACATTTGTGATTGTAATTTCGAAAATACCGCGATAATACAGTTTTCGAATTTGTTGTTGAAATGCTTCGGTTCGTATTCATTTGTAGATTAAGTTTGTCATTTAAAAATGATACAAGCTGTTCGGTATCTCCAGAAATGGGTAGAAACATTGTATTATTTGTTGTGACAATATGACAACAAATATATTGTTTATTGATCGATATTTTCAGCAGTTATTAAGTTGATAAAACTCTGTTGGACTATACTTACGTTGTTAAAAGAACTAATTGTCTATCATTTCGGACAATCGTTTTCTCAAATTTACAAAGAGGTACTTGGGTCTTTTTCTTTCAAAGTGCATATTTATTATACGTAAAAAAAATGTTAGGGCTCCGGGCTACTTCGTTATCGCTTAAGAAATTAAATTGAAGCAATTTATCATCCAAAACACAGATATTATATGTGTAATAGTAAATAATATATACACAACAGGAAGGGAAAGCGGTATTAAAGCTAAAAAGTAATATATACACAACAGGAAGGGAAAGCGGTATTAAAGCTAAAAAGTAATATATACACAACAGGAAGGGAAAGCGGTATTAAAGCTAAAAAGTAATATATACACAACAGGAAGGGAAAGCGGTATTAAAGCTAAAAAGTAATATATACACAACAGGAAGGGAAAGCGGTATTAAAGCTAAAAAGTAATATATACACAACAGGAAGGGAAAGCGGTATTAAAGCTAAAAAGTAATATATACACAACAGGAAGGGAATGCGGTATTAAAGCTAAAAAGTAATATATACACAACAGGAAGGGAATGCGGTATTAAAGCTAAAAAGTAATATATACACAACAGGAAGGGAATGCGGTATTAAAGCTAAAAAGTAATATATACACAACAGGAAGGGAATGCGGTATTAAAGCTAAAAAGTAATATATACACAACAGGAAGGGAATGCGGTATTAAAGCTAAAAAGTAATATATACACAACAGGAAGGGAATGCGGTATTAAAGCTAAAAAGTAATATATACACAACAGGAAGGGAAAGCGGTATTAAAGCTAAAAAGTAATATATACACAACAGGAAGGGAAAGCGGTATTAAAGCTAAAAAGTAATATATACACAACAGGAAGGGAATGCGGTATTAAAGCTAAAAAGTAATATATACACAACAGGAAGGGAATGCGGTATTAAAGCTAAAAAGTAATATATACACAACAGGAAGGGAAAGCGGTATTAAAGCTAAAAAGTAATATATACACAACAGGAAGGGAAAGCGGTATTAAAGCTAAAAAGTAATATATACACAACAGGAAGGGAAAGCGGTATTAAAGCTAAAAAGTAATATATACACAACAGGAAGGGAAAGCGGTATTAAAGCTAAAAAGTAATATATACACAACAGGAAGGGAAAGCGGTATTAAAGCTAAAAAGTAATATATACACAACAGGAAGGGAATGCGGTATTAAAGCTAAAAAGTAATATATACACAACAGGAAGGGAATGCGGTATTAAAGCTAAAAAGTAATATATACACAACAGGAAGGGAATGCGGTATTAAAGCTAAAAAGTAATATATACACAACAGGAAGGGAATGCGGTATTAAAGCTAAAAAGTAATATATACACAACAGGAAGGGAATGCGGTATTAAAGCTAAAAAGTAATATATACACAACAGGAAGGGAATGCGGTATTAAAGCTAAAAAGTAATATATACACAACAGGAAGGGAAAGCGGTATTAAAGCTAAAAAGTAATATATACACAACAGGAAGGGAAAGCGGTATTAAAGCTAAAAAGTAATATATACACAACAGGAAGGGAATGCGGTATTAAAGCTAAAAAGTAATATATACACAACAGGAAGGGAATGCGGTATTAAAGCTAAAAAGTAATATATACACAACAGGAAGGGAATGCGGTATTAAAGCTAAAAAGTAATATATACACAACAGGAAGGGAATGCGGTATTAAAGCTAAAAAGTAATATATACACAACAGGAAGGGAATGCGGTATTAAAGCTAAAAAGTAATATATACACAACAGGAAGGGAATGCGGTATTAAAGCTAAAAAGTAATATATACACAACAGGAAGGGAATGCGGTATTAAAGCTAAAAAGTAATATATACACAACAGGAAGGGAATGCGGTATTAAAGCTAAAAAGTAATATATACACAACAGGAAGGGAATGCGGTATTAAAGCTAAAAAGTAATATATACACAACAGGAAGGGAATGCGGTATTAAAGCTAAAAAGTAATATATACACAACAGGAAGGGAATGCGGTATTAAAGCTAAAAAGTAATATATACACAACAGGAAGGGAATGCGGTATTAAAGCTAAAAAGTAATATATACACAACAGGAAGGGAATGCGGTATTAAAGCTAAAAAGTAATATATACACAACAGGAAGGGAATGCGGTATTAAAGCTAAAAAGTAATATATACACAACAGGAAGGGAATGCGGTATTAAAGCTAAAAAGTAATATATACACAACAGGAAGGGAATGCGGTATTAAAGCTAAAAAGTAATATATACACAACAGGAAGGGAATGCGGTATTAAAGCTAAAAAGTAATATATACACAACAGGAAGGGAATGCGGTATTAAAGCTAAAAAGTAATATATACACAACAGGAAGGGAATGCGGTATTAAAGCTAAAAAGTAATATATACACAACAGGAAGGGAATGCGGTATTAAAGCTAAAAAGTAATATATACACAACAGGAAGGGAATGCGGTATTAAAGCTAAAAAGTAATATATACACAACAGGAAGGGAAAGCGGTATTAAAGCTAAAAAGTAATATATACACAACAGGAAGGGAAAGCGGTATTAAAGCTAAAAAGTAATATATACACAACAGGAAGGGAATGCGGTATTAAAGCTAAAAAGTAATATATACACAACAGGAAGGGAATGCGGTATTAAAGCTAAAAAGTAATATATACACAACAGGAAGGGAATGCGGTATTAAAGCTAAAAAGTAATATATACACAACAGGAAGGGAATGCGGTATTAAAGCTAAAAAGTAATATATACACAACAGGAAGGGAATGCGGTATTAAAGCTAAAAAGTAATATATACACAACAGGAAGGGAATGCGGTATTAAAGCTAAAAAGTAATATATACACAACAGGAAGGGAATGCGGTATTAAAGCTAAAAAGTAATATATACACAACAGGAAGGGAATGCGGTATTAAAGCTAAAAAGTAATATATACACAACAGGAAGGGAAAGCGGTATTAAAGCTAAAAAGTAATATATACACAACAGGAAGGGAAAGCGGTATTAAAGCTAAAAAGTAATATATACACAACAGGAAGGGAAAGCGGTATTAAAGCTAAAAAGTAATATATACACAACAGGAAGGGAATGCGGTATTAAAGCTAAAAAGTAATATATACACAACAGGAAGGGAATGCGGTATTAAAGCTAAAAAGTAATATATACACAACAGGAAGGGAAAGCGGTATTAAAGCTAAAAAGTAATATATACACAACAGGAAGGGAATGCGGTATTAAAGCTAAAAAGTAATATATACACAACAGGAAGGGAATGCGGTATTAAAGCTAAAAAGTAATATATACACAACAGGAAGGGAATGCGGTATTAAAGCTAAAAAGTAATATATACACAACAGGAAGGGAATGCGGTATTAAAGCTAAAAAGTAATATATACACAACAGGAAGGGAATGCGGTATTAAAGCTAAAAAGTAATATATACACAACAGGAAGGGAATGCGGTATTAAAGCTAAAAAGTAATATATACACAACAGGAAGGGAATGCGGTATTAAAGCTAAAAAGTAATATATACACAACAGGAAGGGAATGCGGTATTAAAGCTAAAAAGTAATATATACACAACAGGAAGGGAATGCGGTATTAAAGCTAAAAAGTAATATATACACAACAGGAAGGGAATGCGGTATTAAAGCTAAAAAGTAATATATACACAACAGGAAGGGAATGCGGTATTAAAGCTAAAAAGTAATATATACACAACAGGAAGGGAATGCGGTATTAAAGCTAAAAAGTAATATATACACAACAGGAAGGGAATGCGGTATTAAAGCTAAAAAGTAATATATACACAACAGGAAGGGAATGCGGTATTAAAGCTAAAAAGTAATATATACACAACAGGAAGGGAATGCGGTATTAAAGCTAAAAAGTAATATATACACAACAGGAAGGGAATGCGGTATTAAAGCTAAAAAGTAATATATACACAACAGGAAGGGAATGCGGTATTAAAGCTAAAAAGTAATATATACACAACAGGAAGGGAATGCGGTATTAAAGCTAAAAAGTAATATATACACAACAGGAAGGGAATGCGGTATTAAAGCTAAAAAGTAATATATACACAACAGGAAGGGAATGCGGTATTAAAGCTAAAAAGTAATATATACACAACAGGAAGGGAATGCGGTATTAAAGCTAAAAAGTAATATATACACAACAGGAAGGGAATGCGGTATTAAAGCTAAAAAGTAATATATACACAACAGGAAGGGAATGCGGTATTAAAGCTAAAAAGTAATATATACACAACAGGAAGGGAAAGCGGTATTAAAGCTAAAAAGTAATATATACACAACAGGAAGGGAATGCGGTATTAAAGCTAAAAAGTAATATATACACAACAGGAAGGGAAAGCGGTATTAAAGCTAAAAAGTAATATATACACAACAGGAAGGGAATGCGGTATTAAAGCTAAAAAGTAATATATACACAACAGGAAGGGAATGCGGTATTAAAGCTAAAAAGTAATATATACACAACAGGAAGGGAATGCGGTATTAAAGCTAAAAAGTAATATATACACAACAGGAAGGGAATGCGGTATTAAAGCTAAAAAGTAATATATACACAACAGGAAGGGAATGCGGTATTAAAGCTAAAAAGTAATATATACACAACAGGAAGGGAATGCGGTATTAAAGCTAAAAAGTAATATATACACAACAGGAAGGGAAAGCGGTATTAAAGCTAAAAAGTAATATATACACAACAGGAAGGGAATGCGGTATTAAAGCTAAAAAGTAATATATACACAACAGGAAGGGAATGCGGTATTAAAGCTAAAAAGTAATATATACACAACAGGAAGGGAATGCGGTATTAAAGCTAAAAAGTAATATATACACAACAGGAAGGGAAAGCGGTATTAAAGCTAAAAAGTAATATATACACAACAGGAAGGGAATGCGGTATTAAAGCTAAAAAGTAATATATACACAACAGGAAGGGAATGCGGTATTAAAGCTAAAAAGTAATATATACACAACAGGAAGGGAATGCGGTATTAAAGCTTAAAAGTAATATATACACAACAGGAAGGGAATGCGGTATTAAAGCTAAAAAGTAATATATACACAACAGGAAGGGAATGCGGTATTAAAGCTAAAAAGTAATATATACACAACAGGAAGGGAATGCGGTATTAAAGCTAAAAAGTAATATATACACAACAGGAAGGGAATGCGGTATTAAAGCTAAAAAGTAATATATACACAACAGGAA